>CM039676.1:111368281-112673720 GCA_022496015.1 Hordeum marinum | reverse complement strand
GTCATTGATAGCTTTAAGTAATTCATGCTCCTGCTCCAAATTGAGCCTCTCGATGCGGAGCTTCTCATGAGTCCTTACAAGTTCTCTATGATCTTCTAGAGTAGACTCGTGGGCTAACTTAAGAGTGTTTAGTTCTTTAGTTAGTCACTCTATTTCCAACTTATCATCATCACACGACTTATATTGGCTAGAGTGATTACTAACAAGTTCATTTTGACTAGTATCACTAGGTTTGTCAAAAAGCAAGTCATCATCTCCTAGTAGGTCATCCTCATCACTATTAAAAGTCAAGCTATTTGGGGTGTGATACAATGGGGCCTTTAGCCATGAAGCAACTTCCGCTCCCTTCATTTGGTGAATCAAATATGTTGTAGGAGTTGGAGGAAACGAGTGGAAGTCCGGCAACACCTTCGTCTTGACTGTAGTCGGAGTCGGAGTGATAGCTTCTCTCATAGTGGTTGTCGAATTCGGAGCCGGAAACCCATTCACCAACATGAGATTGATGTCTACTTCTTGTGTAGCTCTTGGTGTACTTGTCCTTCTTCTCCAAGTATTTGCTTCTCCGGGAGGGTCTTTGTTCATAACGATCATCACTACTCCTTCTCTCTCTTAGAGGCGACTCATCTCTTGAGCTCTTATTGTAGATGACTCTTCCCTTCTTTTGTGGGGGGTCATGCATTCTATCCGGGCCTTCCACAATTGTAACAATTCTGGTCATGACTAGATGAATGCTTCTCTTCATATCTTGAGTTGGAGTTCCTCTCTTTGCCTCTACTCTTGTAGAACTTGTTGAATTTTTTGACCACGAGGCTTATCTCTTCATTAGTAACAAGGATGTCACTTGATACAGTGGGAGTGTCACTTGAGGCTTTGTAAGCACTGCTTGACTTGTTATGAAGTTCTTCATTGTCCTTGAGTGACATTGATAACCCACAAGTATAGGGGATCGCAACAGTTTTTGAGGGTAGAGTATTCAACCCAAATTTATTGATTCGACACAAAGGGTGCCAAAGAATATTCTCGAGTATTAGCAGCTGAGTTGTCAATTCAACCACACCTGAAAGACTTAATATCTGCAGCAAATTATTTAGTAGCAAAGTAGTATGGAAGTAACAGTAACAATGGAAAAAGTAACAGTAGTAGTTTTGTAGTGATTGTAACAGTAGCAACGGAGAAGTAACTTAGCAAAGATCAATATGTCGAAAGCTCATAGGCAATGGATCGGTGATGGATAATTATGTCGGATGGCATTCATCGTACAACAGTTATAACAAAGGGTGACACAGAACTAGCTCCAATTCATCAATGTAATGTAGGCATGTGTTCCATACATAGTCATACGTGCTTATGGAAAAGAACTTGCATGACATATTTTGTCCTACCCTCCCATGGCAGCGGGGTCCTAATGGAAACTAAGGGCAATAGAGAACCGGACCAAAGCATTATCACTTACTGAATACATGAACTCCTCAAACTACGATTATCACCGGAAAGAATCCCAGTTATTGTCACCCTGGGTATGCGGATCATAACTCGTAATAGGTGTCTACAAATTGCAAGATAGGATCAAGAACACATATATAATCATGAAAACATAATAGGTTCACATCTGAAATCATGGCACTCGGGCCCTACTGACAAGCATTAAGCATATCAAAGTCATAGCAACATCAATCTCAGAACATAGTGGATACAAGGGATCAAACCCTAACAAAACTAACTCGATAACATGATAAATCTCATCCAACCAAACACCATCCAGCAAGCCTAGGATGGGATTACTCACAGACGGCCGAGAGCATCATGGAATTGGTGATGAAGGATGGTTGGTGATGACGATGGCGTCGATTTCCTCTCTCCGGAGCACAAAACGGACTCCAGATCTGGTCTCCCGAAGAAGAACAGGAGGTGGCGGCGGCTCCGTATCGTGAAACGCGATGAAATATTCTCCTTGATTTTTTTATCTGCGAATAGGAATAAATAGGAGTGGAATTGAGGTCGGTGGAGTAGCAGGGGCCCCACAAGCCTGCTAGGCGCAGCCAGGGGGTGGTCACGCCTAGCAGGCTTGTCACCTGTGGGTGGCCCCCCTTTGGTTGATTCTTTCGCCAGTATTTTTTATTAATTCCAAAAATATTCTCCATAAATTTTTAGGTCAATCCGAGAACTTTTATTTCTGCACAAAAATAACACCAAGGCAATTTTATTGAAAACAGCGTCAGTCCGGGTTAGTTCCATTCAAATCATGCAAATTAGAGTCCAAAACAAGGGCAAAGGAGTTTGGAAAACTGGATACGATGGAGACGTATCAACTCCCCCAAGCTTAAACCATTGCTTGTCCTCAACTTCACAATAACATTTAGGTCTCACATTTACTCATATCAATGACATAATCAACTAGCGAGCAATAATAATAACTCTCGGATGACAACACTTTATCAAAACAATCATGATACAATATGATGAAATGATATCTCGCTAGCCCTTTCTGAGACCGCAAAACATAAATGCAGAGCACCTCCAAAGAACAAGGACTGACTAGACATTGTAATTCACGTTGAAAGAGATCCAGTCATGCTCATACTCAATATCAATTAATAGCAAAGCATACAAATGACGGTGGTGCTCTCTAACTGGTGCCTTTTGTGAGAAGAGGATGACTCAACAACAAAGTAAATGGAAAGGCCCTTCGCAGAGGGAAGCATTGATTTACAAAGGTGCTAGAGCTCGAGTTTTTAAAACAGAGATAACTAATTATTTTTGAGCAGTATGCTTCCATTGCTCACATAACAACCAAAAGTTTTTCAACATCTTCCATGCTAGATACATTATAGGCGGTTCCCAAACAAAATGATAAAGTTTTTACTCCCCCTCCACCAATCAGTCACACTCCATGCTAATGTTTTTATATCGAGCATGGAACTGGGCATCCCGATTACCAGCCACTTTCTCGTGAATGATAGTGAATCAACACATATAGTGAGAATAACCCACCTAGCATGGAAGATACTGACAGCCCCCAGTCGCCACATGAGCGATTTGGGCATACAAAACAGAATGTTTATTTGAAGGTTTAGAGTTAGGGACATTCAAATTTACTAGGAATGGCAGGTAAATACCGCATATAGGCAGGTATGGTGGACTCATATGGAACACCTTTGGGCTTGAGGGATTGGATGCACAAGCAGTATTCCTGCTTAGTACAAGTGAAGGCTAGCAAAAGACTGGGGAGTGACCAACTAGAGAGCGACACAGTCATCAACATGCTTTGAGATTAACCAACATTGAATGCAAGCATGAGTAGGATATAAATCACTATGAACATAAATATCACAGGGGCTATGTTGATTTTGTTTCAACTATATGCATGAACATGTGCCAAGTCAAGCCCCTTGAATCATTTAGAGGAGGATACGATCCCATCATACTACATCACAACCATTTTAATATGCATGTTGGCACCCAAGACAAACCATTTCCACTCTTAGCTAATTAAGCATAGCATGAGTAACTATAATCCCTAATTGTCATTCCAAATATGTTTCACCCATCATGGACTGAATTCAGAACCATGAGCTAATCATATTTACAAAAGAAAGATAGGTCCAGTTCATACCAGCTTTTCTCCATCTCAATCTTTTCATCAAATATCGTCATTATTGCCTTTCACTTGCATGACCGAACGGTGTGGATAATAATAAGAGCGCATGTGCATTGGACTAAGCTGGAATCTGCAAACAATAACTCAAAGGAGAAGACAAGGTAACATGGGCTTTCTAATAGGTAAACAAAAACAATAATGCATATGAGAGCCACTCGACATTTTCATTGTGGTCCTGTCCTTACGACCCAAAGAAAGAAAAATCAAAACAAGAACGAGAAAAACCATTTACACGGGAAAGATCCCAACAAGCAAAAGAAGTACGAAAAATGTTTTTGGTTTTTATTTTAATGCTACAACTAAGCAACTAGAAGGAAAATCTGGAACTAATTTTTTTGTATTTTTCTCAAAGTTAATTAAACACACAACAAGAAAGCGAAACAAGGAAATAAACTACCATGGATAGTACAATGAAAAAGTATGAACACCGACTACTTAAGATGGATGTGTGAACATGAATGTAATGTCGGTGAGAGATACATACTCCCCCAAGCTTAGGCTTTCGGACTAAGTTGGTCTATGGCCATGGCTGGCCCGGATAATATCCAAAGTCACAGTTGGCGTTGTACTGGGCTGCAGTGACTATGGCCTGAAAGACGACAGCATGAAGGCCAGATGCTTCCGCATTTCTCTCATACTCGTTTGCCTCCTCTCTAGTTATAAAGTATCTCTGTTTTTCTTGGAAGTTAAAGAAGGCAGGAGTAGGAACGGTAACATGGACAGGACGATGTCTATCAAAAATTAGTCGGTATTGGAGGGATTGTTCGTTCCTTTCAAGAAACTAAAAACGTACCAAAGCCTCATAATCAAGGAAAGCAGGTGGTAACTCAATATCATCTCCCCGTATGGGTACCTCAAGATAATTAGCTACACGCATGGCATAAATCCCACCAAAGAAATCTCCATCCTTAGCATTATTATGCAACCTTCTAGCAATAATGGCTCCTAAGTTATATCGCCTTTCCCCCATTACTGCATTCTTAAGAATACTGAGATCGGTTGCACAAAGGTGGCTATGCTGAGTTTTATCATTAATACATCTACCTATGAATAGAGAAAAATAGTGTATAGCACGAAAGTGAATGCTCCCCATGGTAGCATGTGTAATATTTCTAGTTTCTCCGACGGTAATTCTAGCAAGAAAATCATTATATCCAGTTTTCTACGGATCACTATAGCTGCCCCATTGTGGAATTTTGCGTGCATTATTAAAATCTTCTATGTCCAAAGTATATGATTTGTTATAAAGGTCAAATAGGACGGAGGGTTTATTACGACTGAGCGAACCGCGCGAAAGAATCCGTGAGTTGATAGTATTGCTTGCATTTGTCCGAAATGAATTCCTCAAGGCCAGCATTTCTTGTGTATGCGTAGAATTCTTTCTTGAAACCGGCATCACTCATGAATTGATCCGATAGCCATTCACAAGGTCATTTGAAGAGCTTTTATTTTCGGGTCATTTTTCTATTGCACGGAAAACTCAAAAAACAGAAAAATAATAGCATTTTACTTAATTTAATCTAACTAACAGAAAGTAAAGTTGGGTACAGTAAGTTGTGCTTTCTAAATTCAACCATCTCGTGCTTATCAAAAGGAATCCATCAATAAGGTTGATCAAGTCTTATTAACAAACTTCTTTTGAATAACATTAAACCAGAGAATTTTCGAATAACACTAAGTTACCTCAATGGGGATCTACATTTCCCCAACAATAAGTATATCATATTTCTTCTTGATAGTAGGAAGAGGGAATTCAAAGTCTCCAATAATAATCATTGGAATTTTTTCAATGGAGTTGATACTATGAACTTGAGGTTGTTTCTTTGGAAAGTGTACTGTATGCTCATTACCATTAATATGAAAAGTGAGATTGCCCTTGTTGCAATCAACAACAGCCCCTACAGTATTCAAAAAGGGTCTACCAAGGATGATCGACATACTGTCGCCCTGGGGAATATCAAGAATAACAAAGTCCGTTAAGATAGTAGCATTTGCAACTATGACAGGTACATCCTCACAAATACCGATAGGTGGAGTAGTTGATTTATCAGCCATTTGCAAAGAGATTTCAGTAGGTGTCAACTTATTCAAATCAAGTCTATTATATAAAGATAAAGGCATAACACTAACACCATCTCCTAAATCACATAAAGTTGTTTTTAACATGATTCCCTTTAATAAAGCATGGTATAGTTGGTATTCCAGGATCTCCTGATTTCTTTGGTACTCCACCCTCAAAAGTATAATTAGCAAGCATAGTGGAAATTTCAGCTTCCAGTATCTTCCTTTTATTAGTCATAATATCCTTCATATACTTACCATAAGGAGACATTTTTAGAATATTGGTCAAGCGCATACGCAAAAAGACAGGTCTAAGAATTTCAACAAAGCGCTCAAAATCCTCATCATCCTTTTTCTTGGATGGTTTAGGAGGAAATGGTATGGGTTTCTGAACCCATGGTTCTCTTTCTTTACCATGCTTCCTAGCAATAAAATCTCTTTTGTCATATCTTTTATTCTTAGGTTGTGGGTTATCAAGATCAACAGCAGGTTCGATCTCCACATCATTATCATTACTAGGTTGAGCATCAACATGAACATCATCATTAATATTATCACTAGGCTCATGTTCATCACCAGATTGTGTCTCAGCATCAGAAACAGAAATATCATTTGGGATTTCAGGTGTATCTATAACAGGTTCACTAGCAGCATGCAAAATTCTATCATCATCCTTGTTGCTCTTATTATCGGAGCGACTAGGTGTGTCAATATTACTCCTTTGAGAATCTTGCTTAATTCTCTTAGGGTGGCCCTCAGGATACAAAGGTTCCTGAGTCATTCTTCCACCTCTAGTCACAACTTTAAAAAAATGATCATCGTTCTTACTATTCATCTCATTAAACAAAGCATTTTATGCCTTAAGTCCTTGCTCTACTTGAGTAGTTACCATGGAAGCATGTTTACTAATCAGTTTAAGATCATTGATAGTTCTACTCATATAATCGCCTAAGCGATCAAGCATGAAAGAATTATGTTTCAATTGTCTACTAACGTAAGCATTAAAATTTTCTTGCTTAACAACTAAATTATCAAACTCATCCAAGCATTGGCTAGCAAACTTATTATAAGGAATATTGCTTTCATCAAATCTATGAAGAGAATTTATCTTCACTACCTGTGTCGGGTTATCAAGATCGTGTATTTCTTCAATAGGTGGTAGATTCTTGACAACTTTAGCTTTAATACCTTTTTATTTCATAGATTTATTTGTCTCTTGCATATCTTCAGGACTGAGAAATAGAATACCTCTTTTCTTCGGAGTTGGCTTCGGAAGTGGTTCAGGAATAGTCCAATCATTATCATTGCTCAATACATTATTCAATAGTATTTCAGCTTGTTCAACTATTTGTTCCCTAAAAACACAACCAGCACAACTATCTAGGTGGTCCATAGAAGCATCGGTTAGTCCATTATAAAAGATATCAAGTATTTCATTTTTCTTGAGAGGATGATCAGGCAAAGCATTCAGTAATTGGAGAAGCCTCCCCCAAGATTGTGGGAGACTCTCTTCTTCAATTTGCACAAAGTTAAATATTTCCTGCAAGGTAGCTTGTTTCTTATGGGCAGGAAAATATTTTTCAGAAAAGTGATATATCATATCCCGGGGACTACGCACACATCCAGGAGCAAGAGAATTAAACCATATCTTACCATCACCGTTTAATGAGAAAGGAAACAACT
Organism: Hordeum marinum; assembly: GCA_022496015.1. NCBI lineage: Eukaryota > Viridiplantae > Streptophyta > Magnoliopsida > Poales > Poaceae > Hordeum > Hordeum marinum. Next base: position 112,666,318 of record CM039676.1, on the reverse strand, counting down.
TAAGGATATAGTAATAACGAATTTTTTTCCTGATGAGTAAATTGGGTGGCTATATCATTCAATTTTGTGAGATGTGCCACAACAGTTTCAGATTCATAGCCATGGAAAGGATCAGATTCAACCAAAGTAATTAACTCAGGATCGACAGAGACTTCATAATCCTCATCAGCAACAAAGATAGGCGAAGTAGCAAACTTAGGATCATATTTCATTCTAACATTCAAAGATTTTCTTTCCACTTGCATAGTAATTTCTTAATATCATTTGTATCCTTACAAGAAAGTCCCTAGCTACCTCTCCTTCCATAACATAACCCTTGGGAATATCAGGAAATTCATATCTAGGAGAGCTAGGTCTAGCAGGTGTCTCAAAGTGTTCAGTTTCAATAATTTCATCAGTTTCAGAAGTATCATAATTTTCAGCATTGACTCTAGCAATTTGTTCATCAAGAAATTCACCAAGTGGCACAGTATTATCAAGCAAAGTATCATCATAAGCATCATGCATAGCAGAAGTGGCATCATCAATTATTTGCGACGTATCATAATTACAAGCAGGTGGTTATGTCGCAAACTTACTCATAACAGAAGGTGAATCAAGTGTAGAGCTAGATGGCAGTTCCTTACCTCACCTCGTAGTAGAGGGATAGATCTTCATTTTTGGATCTTTCAAATTCTTCATAGTGATCAACAGATATAAATCCTAAGTGACTCAGAGAATAGAGCTATGCTCCCCGGCAACGGTGCCAGAAAAAGGTCTTGATAACCCACAAGTATAGGGGGTCGCAACAGTTTTTGAGGGTAGAGTATTCAACCCAAATTTATTGATTCGACACAAGGGGAGCCAAAGAATATTCTCGAGTATTAGCATCTGAGTTGTCAATTCAACCACAACCAAAAGACTTAATATATGCAGCAAAGTATTTAGTAGCAAAGTGGTATGGAAGTAACGGTAACAATGGCGAAAGTAACAATAACAGTTTTGTAGTGATTGTAACAGTATCAACGGAGAAGTAACTTAGCAAAGATCAATACGTGGAAAGCTCATAAGCAATGGATCGGTGATGGATAATTATGTCGGATGGCATTCATCACGCAATAGTTATAACATAGGGTGACACAGAACTAGCTCCAATTCATCAATGTAATGTAGGCATGTATTCCATATATAGTCATACGTGCTTATGGAAAAGAACTTACATGACATCTTTTGTCCTGCCCTCCCGTGGCAACGGGGTCCTAATGGTAACTATGGGATATTAAGGCCTCCTTTTAATAGAGAACCAGACCAAAGCATTAGCACTTAGTGAATACATGAACTCCTAAAACTATGGTAATCACCAGAAACAATCCCAGTTATTGTCACCCTGGGGGATGCGAATCATAACTTGTAATAGGTGTCTACAACTTGCAAGATAGGATCAAGAACACATATATATTCATGAAAACGTAATAGGTTCAGATATGAAATCATGGCACTTGGGCCCTAGTGACAAGCATTAAGCATAGGAAAGTCATAGCAACATCAATCTCAGAACATAGTGGATACTAGGGATCAAATCCTAACAAAACTAACTCGATTACATGATAAATCTCATCCAAACCATCACCGTTCAGCAATCCTTCGATGGTATTACTCATGAACGGCGGAGTACATCATCGAATTGGTGATGAAGGATGGTTGGTGATGACGATGGCGTCGATTTCCCCTCTCTGGAGCCCAAAACGGACTCCAGATCTGGTCTCCCGAGGAAGAATAGGAGGTGGCAGCGGCTCCGTATCGTGAAACACGATGAACTCTTCTCCTTGATTTTTTTCTCCGCGAATAGGAATAAATAGGAGTGGAATTGAGGTCGGTGGAGCAGCAGGGGCCCCACAAGCCTGCTAGGCACGGCCAGGGGGTGGCCGCGCCTGGCAGGCTTGTTACTTGTGGGTGGCCCCCTCTGGTTGATTCTTTTGCCAGTATTTTTTATTAATTCCAAAAATATTCTCCATAAATTTTCAGGTCTATCCGAGAACTTTTATTTCTGCACATAAATAACACCAAGGCAATTCTATTGAAAACAACATCAGTACGGGTTAGTTCCATTCAAATCATGCAAATTAGATTCCAAAACAAGGGCAAAAGAGTTTGGAAAATGGATACGATGGAGCCGTATCAGACATCTCATGAGCAAATATCCTTCCAATCACTTCCGTAGGCTTGATATATTTGTAGTTTGGCATCATTTGGATTAATATGCACACGGTCATACTTTCTATCCAACGCTCTAAGTATCTTCTTGATGATGAATTTGTTGGTCATTTCTTCGCTTCCCAAGATGACAATATCATTTGTGATGATAGCAAGCCTTGAGTATATTTTGGTGACTCCTTCATCATCCTTCATCTTGAGCTTCTCAAGTCAACTTTGAAGCACATCAAAATAGATTTTCTGACTGAATCGGTACCTTCGTGCATATCAACCAAAGTGTCCAAAATTTACTTTGCATTCTCAAGGTGGCTGATTTTCTTGAATTCTTCGAGGCATAGGCAGTTGAATAGAATGTCACATGCTTGAGCACTGTATCACAACATCTTCAATTCTTTTGTGCCCGCTTCATGATCCGTTCCCTTTCCATCACCAAAGAAATCACCTTGCAAGTCAACACGAACAACAACCCATATGGCGGGGTTATGATCAAGAATATGCATTTTCATCTTATGCTTCCAACTAGCAAAATTAGTGCCATCAAAATATGGACCTCTAAGGTGATAGTTTCCCTCACTAGACGCCATACTCTTCTTGCTTGTGAGACCAATGCAATGGAGACCAAGGCTCTAATACCACTTGTAAGGATCGAAAGTAGGTCTAGAGGGGGTGTGATTAGACTACTTGACCAAATAAAAACCTAACATTTTCCCAAGTTAATTGGTTGGTAGATTTTATGAATTCTCACATATCAAGTACACCCTACACATGCATCTCTACGAGTATTGCGGCGAAAAGTAAAGACAAGCATATGCAAGAGGATAAGGGTTGGAAGATCAAACGCAATTGTAGACACAAAGATTTTTCCCGTGGTTCCAATAGGTGGCTCCATCTTTAAGGTAATAGGCTCGATAGTAACGATGAACTCCTTGCTCTTGTGTTTGAAATGATAGTCTGCTCATAACTCAATCTCTCTCACATATTTGGCTTGGGTAGAAGAGATTGATTACATGGAAAGAACCTTGGGGATATAAATCAAGATCCATATCGTTGGAGTGGATGATCTTGACCTCAACACAGGGGCAGGTGGTTCTCTCTCAGAAAATTGGATATGGGAAGTGTGGGACTATTTTGAGTGCTTCTCTTATGAGTAGGATGTGGTGGAGGGATATATATAGGCATCTCCAAAAATCCAACTGTCACAACATTATTGCCCAACTCAGTGAAACCAAAGTGAAAACTCGGTTGCACCGACTAGTTCAAAAGGTGGCAACTTTGGTGTTTCGATGAGACCGGTATATGATTCTCGGTGTTGCCGGTGTGGGTGGCTGAGGACAGTTACACAACTCGGTGAGACCAATTCACAAAATTCAGAAATTCCACTTCCGATGAAACAGGCAACAGAAAGTTAGTCACTGAAACTAGGTTGCACCAAAGTGAATATTTGTAGTGCCGAGAAATGGATTTTGGCTAGGGTTCTATCTAGGGTTTTGACTCGGCGTAGCCGATATGGAAATGTTGTTGAAACAGATTTGAGTGGTATGTTCTAGAACAGAATCTTTGTGCGAGAGCTTGTTGGTGTTTTTGGTGACTAACACTTGATCATTTTGAGCATTTCATTCACCATTAATACCTCACCCCATTTTGATAGTATTGGCTTTCCTATGGACTCAAAATGATTTCTCACAACAAAAAATATAGAGTCTTCATGCTTGTAGCTTGGCCAATCCTATGCTTGCATCTTGGGGTCTCCTCACAATCCTTTGCCAATCATAATATTGATCTTTTCCTGAAATATACTTAGTGGAAACATTAGTCCAATGAAATGTATGTTGCTACTAATTTCCAAAACCACTTAGGGAGAAGTTGTGCTTTCAAATATGGATGATAGAAATATGTTTTTATAATCTCAAAATACAAAAACAGCAAGTTAAGAAGTGGTAAACTGCGAGCAAAACGGTATAATAATGCTTGGAAACAAGGCCTAGGGTTCATACTTTCACTAGTGCAATCTCTAACCAATGCTAACATAGTTGAATCATATACTCATCCCTCTATGTGCAACAAAGAATCACTCCAAAGTTCCAATCTAGCGAAGACCATAAGATGAAATTGGTGTAGGTAGTAGAACCAAATCAAAGTTATTCTTTCCGATCAATCATTTAAGCTATTCCTATAAGTGTCACAAACATCCCTAGAGTTCGTACTAAAATAACACCAATGATACATATCAATCAACCCTAATGTCACCTAGATACTCTAATGTCACCTCAAGTATCCATGGGTAAATTGTGTGACATGCATCAAACAACTTTAGATCTATCGAAGAACGTGGTATGAAAACGTGCAATCAACCCCTATGCATAGATCCCCAAGGTCACTAGAATCTGCAAGTTGATTCCATAACATATATCAAGTGAATCGATAGAATACCCCATTGTCACTACAAGTATCCATATGCAAGGCGTACATCAAGTGTTCTCAAACCAAAATATTCAATCCAACATAAAGAGACCTCAAAGGGAAAGATTCAATTCGTCACCACAAGATAGGGAGGGAAGAACACCATATGATCCAATTATATTAACAAAGCCCATGATACATCAAGATCGTGCCATCTCAAGAACACGAGAGGGAGAGGAAGAGAGAGAGAGATTAAAAAATAGCTACTAAGGCAGCGAGGCACACGTGTATCATTGCTATTAGGGATAACAAGATGGGGTCTATTCCTACATGAATAGCTCTTGTCTAGATCATGTAACTATTCTTATTGCATGATATGTCTCCATCGTATCTACTTTTCCTAACACTTTAGCTCTTCCTTTGGAATCTAATTTGCATGATTTAATGAAACTAACCCGGACTAGCGTTGTTTTTAGCAGAACAACCATGGTGTTGTTTTTGTGTAGAAATAAAAGTTCTCGGAATCTAACGAAACTTTATGGAGATTTATTTTACAATAAATAAAAAATACGGGAGCTAAGAACCACCGGAGGGGGTGCCTGATGTGGCTTGAGACTGTGTCGGTATTTCCCCAAAGAGAAAGGGATGATGCAGCATAGTGACGGTAAGTATTTCCCTCAGTTATGAAACCAAAGTATCATTCTATATAAGAAGATCAAGCACCTACATAGACAACACCTACACACAAATAACAAATACTTGCAACCCGACACGTAAGAGAGGTTTTCAAGCTCTCAACGACAAAAATATAAATTAAGTAATGATAGTTTTGGCAAATAGATATCGCAAGAACACAAAATAAAATGGGTAAATAAAAAATGCAGCAAGGTATTTTTGGGTTTTCGGATTAATAGATATGAAAACGAAATGGCAAAATAGTAGATCGGAAAGCAATATGTTGGAAAAGTGGACCCGGGGGTCGTAGTTTTCACTAGAGGCTTATCTCATGAGTATAGCACACGGTGGGTGAACAAATTACTGTTGGGAAATTGATAGAAGATCAAATAATCATGATGATATCCATGCAATGATCATTATATAGCCATCACGTCCAAGATAAGTAGACCGAAATGTTTTGGCATCTACTTCTATTACTCCACACATCGACCGCTATCCAGCATGCATCTAGTGTATTAAGTTCATGAGAAATGAAGTAATGCAATAAGAACGGTGACATGATGTAACCAAGACCTATTCATGTAGGAATAGACCCCATCTTGTTGTCCTTAATGGAAACGATACATGCGTGCCTTGCTACCCCTTCCGTCACTAGGAAAGATCAGCACAAGATCGAACCCATCACAAAGCACCTCTTCACATGGTAAGAAAATTCGACCTAGTTGGCATAACTAAACCAAAGATTCAAAGAATAAATACAAGGCTATAAGTAATCATTGCAAATAAGACATCAAAGAAGAGTCAAATCATATTAATGGATAGAAACTAATCATGAACTCAAAATTCATCAGATCCCAACAAACACACCACAAAGTCATTACATCAAATAGATCTCCAAGAGACCATTGTATTGAGAATCATAAGAGAGAGAGGAAGCCATCTAGCTACTGCCTACGGACCCGTAGGTCTATGGTGGACTACTCACACATCATCAGAGAGGCACCTATGATGAAGATGAACCCCTTTGTGATGGTAATAGATTGGATCTCGAGGTTCTGGAACTTGCGCGGCGGGAATTGTGTTTCGTCGACTCCCCTAGGGTTTTTTGAATATTTGTGAATTTATAGAGGCAATAGTCAGTGGATGGGGTCCCGAGGTGGGCACCACCCATCAGGCCGCGCTAGGGGCCTCTAGCGCGCCCTGGTGGGTGTTCCCCACCTCGGGCCTCCTCTCTAGCACTTGTTTGGCCCATCTGATGTCTTCTGGTCCAAAAAGAATTCTCCAAAAAAAATTGGTCTTTGGGCTTCGATTGGTACCGATTTTCTGCGAAGTAAAAAACAAGCAAAAATAGCAACTATCACTTTGGCACTATGTCAATAGGTTAGTCCCAAAAAAAGATAGGAAATTTCTATAAAATGATTGTAAAACATCCAAGATTGATAATATAATAGCATGGAACAAGCAAAAAATTATAGATACGTTGGACATGTATCAACATCCCCAATCTTAATTCATACTCATCCTCGAGTAGGTAACTGATAAAAACAGAAGTTTTTATGTAGAATGCTGCCTAACATATTCATCACATATTCTTTTCTTTGTAGCATGGTGATAACCCACAAGTGTAGGGGATCGTTTGTATCCTTTTTCAATAAGTAAGAGTGTTGAATCCCAACGAGGAGATAAAGGTAGAACAAATATTCCTCAAGTTCTATCGACCACTGATACAACTCTACACACACTTAATGTTTGCTTTATCTAGAACAAGAATGAAACTACTTTGCGGGAATAAAACTACAGATACTTTGCAAGAAAATAAACTTAGTAGTGAAGTAGCAAGCTTTTTGTAACACAAGAGAAAGATTGTCCCTAGGCAATTGAATATGATACGACAGATACTTGTTATATGCAATGAGGGAGAGGCATATGCTAACACAGTTTCCGTACTTGGATCATATGCACTTATGACTGGAACTCTAGCAAGCATCCACAACTACCAAATATCATTAAGGTAAAACCCAACCATAGCATTAATTATCAAGTCCTCTTTACTCCCATACGCAACAACCCACCTACTCAGGTTTATGCTTTTGTCACTCAAGCAACCCACCATAGGCAAATCATGAACATATTGCAACACCCTACTACGGGGATCCCTCACGCTTGCACGACACGGAGGGCACCGTAGGAAAACACCATATCAACATACAACTCACATCCATAACATCATACCACAATTAACCCATAGGACAAAAGAGATCTACTCAAACATCATAGGATAGTGAAATATCATTGGGAAATAATATATGGAGTTGAGCACCATGTTTAAGTAGAGATTACAGCGGGGAAGAGAGGTGTTACACTGCTGCAAGAGGTGGGAGAGTTGGTGTTTTTTTGACCGACTACTATAGGGGAAAAAGACCCCCACGGCCTTTTCTTTTATTGCAGATTATAGGTTACAAGTCAGAAGCTAGTCTAAGAGGTTACAGAGTTAATGCGGTGTCGACAGCGGCAAGATTGTTGATGTAGATCGTTGTCAAAATGATTGCCCCGGTGGCGTTCCGGTGCCACCGGGGTAGAGGGGGAGAGAGAGCCCCTACTTCTTATTCTTCTTGGCATCCCTCCTAGATGGGAGGAGAGTTACCCCTCTGGTCCATGGCGTTCATGGCGATATAGGGGCGGGAGACCCGCCGAGAATGGATCTCCCTCTTGGTTCTCTTCTGTTTCGTGTTCCTGTTTTCTGGACGAAAACTATTTCTTATATTCCCAGAGATCCGTAACTCCGATTGGGCTGAAATTTTGAGGGTATTTTTATCCAAAAATTAGCTTTCTTGCGCCTGAAGGAGTGCTCCAAGAGACATAGGAGGTGTGCACGGTCCACCAGGCCGCGTTTGGGCTCTAGGCCGCTCCCTGGTGGAGGGTGGAGGCTATGGGACTCCGTTACTCCGTTTGTGTTGATTCCACTTCTAAAAATTCATAAATATTCCAACAAAATCTCCATAAATTTTTATTGTGTTTGGACTTCGTTTGATATGGAATTTTCATGAAACAAAAAACACACAAAAAACAGGAACTGGCATTAGGCACTGGATCAATAGGTTAGTCCAATAAATCATATAAATTGTTGTCAAAAGTATGTGAAAGTTGTATAATATTGGCATGAAACAATCAAAAATTATAGATATTGCGGAGAGGTATCAACATCCCCAAGCTTAATTCCTGCTCGTCTTCGAGTAGGTAAATGATAAAAAAGATAATTTTTGATGTGGAATGCTACCTAGCATAATCTTGATCATATATCTAATCATGGAATGAATATTAAGATACAAGTGATTCAAATCAATAGTCTAGTTTTGACGTAAAGACATTAATACTCATGCATCCCAACAAACAATCATGTCTTTCAAAATATCAAGGCTAAAGAACTCTATCCATACAAGATCATATAGCCTTGTCATGCTTTGTCTTCTGAACACAAAGTGTAAATCATGTACTACCCCGGTGTCATCCAAGCAATTGGTTCATACTTTTTAACGTGCTTTAGCATTTTCAACTCTCACGCAATACAAGAGCACAAGCCATGGATATAGCACTATGGGTGGAATAGAATGCGGTGGTAGGTTTCAAAGTGGTAAAAGTGAAGAAGAAAGTCTCATATTAACTCAGCGTATCAACAGGCTATGGAGATACCCATCAATAGATACCAATGCGAGGAGTAGGGATTGCCATGCAATAGATGCACTAAGAGCTATAAGTGTATGAGAGCTCAATACGAAAACTAAGTGGGTATGCATCTAACTCTAAAATGAAAAAAATCCACTGGTATATGAAAGTGACAACATAGGAGACTCACTATATGAAAAACATGGCGCTACTTTGAAGCACGAGTGTGGAATTAGAATGCCCCTTCTCTCTTTGTCTCTCTCTATCTTTTCTTTTCTTTTTTTTTCTTTTTTTCTTTTCCCCTTTTTTCTATTTTTTGTTTTTTCCTTTATCCGGAGCCTCATCCCGACTTGTGGGGGAATCATAGTCTCCATCATCCTTTCCTCACTAGGACATGCTCTAATAAAGAATAATGATGATCATCACACTTCTATTTACTAATAATTGAATATTACAACTCGATACATAGAAAAAAATGTGACTCTATATGAATGATGTGCAAGGATCTAGCGTAGCAAAGATATCCAAAAACAGACAAGTCATGGAAACATCATGCTAGCTGTCCTACGATCATGTAAAGCAATATGACAATGAATGCTCAAGCCATCAAAATAGAAGCGATGGAAGTTGCATTGCAATATATCTCGGAATGGAAATGGAAATGCCATAATAGGTAGGTATGTTGGCTGTTTTGAGGAAGATATAATAAGGCTTATGTGTGATAGAGTGTATCATATCACGGGGTTTGGATGCACTGACGAGGTTTGCACCGATTCTCGAGGTGGGAATGGGAAATGCACAATACCATAGAGGCTAGCAAATTGCGAAAAGGTAAGAGTGCATATAATCCATGGTCCCACATTAGTCATAAAGAACTCACATACTTATTGCAAAGGTTTATTAGCCCTAGAAGCAAGGTATTACTATGCATGCCCCTAGGGGGAAGGTTGGTAAGAGTTAACCATCGCGGGGCCCCGACCTTCACACAAAGATAGACAGTCAAGGATAAATTGTGCTCCAACTTCCTAGCATAATGGGAGGCTATACGTGCATGCTTCGGGAATCACAAACCTTAACACCAATATCTTACTAAACATGACCATCCACTAGTACCTCCCACATATTATCATCTCTCTATCGCAAAACTATTGCAAGGAATCAAACATATCATATTCAGTGATCCATAAGTTTTATGTAGGATTAAATAACTAACCATGCAAATGACCAATTCCAGTTGACTCTCTTAATAGATATAAGTGAAGCAAGAGAGTTTAATTCTTTCTAAAAAATACCATGCTCTGATAAATATAAGTGAAGGAAAAGAGCATTCTTCAAATAATGGTTTCCTATATGAAGAGAAACAAGCAATCCAAACTTCAAATGATATAAGTGAAGCACATGAAGCATTCTATAAATCCATACTCATAAGATATAAGTGAACTGGAATGAGCATTCTATCAATCAACCATGGGCTATCTCATACCAGTATGATGCATAAACTAAACGCAAAAGACGCTCCAAGATTTGCACATGTCACATAAATGAAACGAATCCGAAAACATACCGATACTTGTTGAAAAAAGATGGGATGCCTTCCGAAGCATCCCCAAGCTTGGACGCTTGAGTCTCCTTGGATATTTACTTCGGGCGCCTTGGGCATCCCCAAGCTTGAACTCTTGCCTATCCTTCGTCTCCTCATATCGAGACCTCCTCAATCTTCGAACACTTTATCCACACAAAACTTAACAGAAGACTGGTAAGATCCGTTAGTATAATAAAGCAAAAAAACTACTTTAAGTACCATTGAAAACCAATTCATATTATATATTTTCATTATCCCTGTTGTATTATAACTTTTCTATGGCTTACACCACCGATAAAATCAATAGTTTCATCAAAACAAGCCAAACAATGCATCAAAAACAGAATCTATCTTAAACAGGATAGTCTGTAGTAATCTGAACTTTAACCATTCTTATGTAAATCCAAGAATTTTGAAACATTTGGAAGAAATAATAAATTTGTACATGAATATTGTGTCAAAAATTCGAAAACTTCTAACCTTCCAGTAAAGGCAAATCTTGGCACATTATTTTTATAATACGATGGATTTGTATAACGGGATAATTATTTTTGTTGCAGAAGTTTCCGTGATTCAAGATTCACTAAATTTGCATGTGCATGAACTAAAGTTCAAGGACGTCCCTCACTTCAACGATACTCATCATCTCTCTCACTTTCACCTTTCCTTTTGTCAAGTTTTAGTTTCCCCTCTATTTTTTGTTTTTAAACTTTATAAAAGCACACAACGGAAATAAATGACTCTCTAAAACTTCCGGGTTATCTCCCTGGTAGCGCTTTCTTTAAAACCATTAAGCTAGGCATAAAGTGCTCAAGTAATTCATCCACCTGGATCCTAGGGTATATATATCAAGGCCAATTTTAATTAACAATGACTTGTAGTTTAGTAGTGAGCACAAAGTGATATATATCATGCAATAGCGAAGTCTAAATCTTTTCCTATGCATCGGCATGTCATATAAGAACAATTCATGCACATTAAGTAAATGCCAATACATAGCATAAGTAGTTTCTTGAAATTTTATTGTATTGGAAACATAGATAGGTGAAGATGTAGTTCCTCTCTCATAATAATTGCAAGTAGGAGCAGCAAGCACATGCATATTATATTCATCAAAATCATCATGTGTAGTAGCAACACACAACCCATCAATATAATCCTTAACAAGAGCAAACTTCTCCGATATAGTGTAGTTGGGAGATTTCAAAAAGATAATAGGACTATCATGTGTGGGTGCAATAGCAACAATTCCATGCTTAACGTAAGGAACTATATCAAGTTCATCTTCATAAGCATAATTCATATTTGCATCATGGCCACAAGCATAGGGAGCATCAAGTTCATCAAAAAGGGATATTTGAAATGAATCCACGGGATTATAGCAATTATCATAGCATTCATCCTTTGGTAAGCATGAAGGGTAATTAAAAATATGAGTTGAAGAGTTACTCTCATTATGAGGTTGGCACGTGTGATCAATCTGCTCTTCCTCCTTTCGTTCTTCGCTCTCCTCATCTTTTTCGTCTAGTGAGCTCACAATTTCAGCAAATTCTTCCACAGGTCCCTACAAAATATTAGTCTCTTCCAAGGCAGCGGACATTCTCTCATTAAATTCAATAATATCAGCATTAAATTCATAATTAGCATAACAATATTTAAGTATGGCAAGAATTTCAGATTCGTAAGAAACATCATCATCATACTTTTCAATCAAAGAAGCAATTTCATAAGCACCTTTAAAAGTAACAAATTCTTCTATTCATTCCACATCATAGTAATCATAAATACCTTTAGCATAATAAGCCAAGGTTTTATTATCATTAAACTTACATTGAAAGGGATGGTGTGGAGCTTTGTCTTGGAGCAACAAGTATAATCACATTTCAAGCATGCATCCCAAGCAAACCATTCCATTATTCTAATTTGATCCCATAAGTGTTTCCCTTTTTGAGATAAGCGATAACCCTTAAATTACTCATGTTGATCCAATGTGTATCCCATTATAAAGTTCCTTGAGTAGTTCTCGGGATTGTCGAAGGAGTAATTAATGTGTTTCACATAACTAGCGTCGAGGGTTTTAGGAGGTTCCCCATCTAAATGAGTAGCAAGTACCACTAATTGTTTTGATGTTTCATGTTCCATATCCATAACTAAAGATATAAAACAACTAAAAACAGAAAATAAAAATTACTTAGTGATAAAGCAAACAAACACACACGACAATATTTACCCCATGCTATTGCTCCCTGGCAACGGCGCTAGAAAAAGGTCTTGATAACCCACAAGTGTAGGGAATCGTTTGTAGCCTTTTTTGATAAGTAAGAGTGTCAAATCCTGCTACCTCTTGAGCGTGTGTTGGTTTTCCCTTGAAGAGGAAAGGGTGATGCAATGAACTAGATAAGTATTTCCTTCAGTTGATGAGGACCAAGGTATCAATCCAGTAGGAGGAACAAGCAAGTCACGTGTGGATGCACCTACACAAACAATCAAACTCTTGCACCCAACGCTATAAAGGGGTTGTCAATCCCTTCACGGTTATTTGCAAGGATTAGATCTGATAGAGATAGATGTAAAAGATTGAGGGAAAGTAAAAAGTAAATAAATTGCAGCAAAAAGAGACACACAAATACTTTTCCTTCGCCAGAAGCCTCCGTTCCCGAGAGATCCAACCTTGGAGCCTTTTTCGGTAATCTGTGACGGCTTCTGCCAAGATTGGATCTCTCAGGAACGGAGGCTTCTGGCGGCGGAAAAGTATTTGCATGGATCTTTTTAGTATTGGGGAATATTTGGGTATTTATAGGATGAATAATATGGCTAGGACTCCCGCCAGGGGGTCACAAGCTTGCCAGGCGCGGCCAGGGGGTGGTCGCGCCCCTGGGTTATGAGTTCCTGGCAAGTGACTTGCCTTGCTCTCCAAGCCTGGTAGATCTCTTCTGTTCCAGAAAAATCATCGTGAATAAAAATAGAAACTGGCATTAGGTTCTAGATTAATAGGTTAGTCCCAAAAATAATATAAAATATCATATTAATGCATATAAAAAATCCAAAATATATAATATAATAGCAGGGAACAATAAAAAATTATAGATATGTTCGAGATGTATCACCATCCCCAAGCTTAATTCCTGCTCGTCCTCGAGCAGGTAAATCATAAAAACCGAATTTTTGATGTGGAATGATACCTAACATATTTATCCATGTAATATTCTTTATTGTGGCATGAATGTTTAGATCCATAAGACTCAAAACTAAATCTTAATGTTGACATAAAAACAATAATATTTCAAGCATACTAGCAAAGCAATTGTATCTCTTCAAATTATAATGGCAAAACAAAGTTATCCCTACAATATCATATGGTCTGGCTATGCTCCATCTTCCCCACACAAAGTATTTATATCATGCACAACCCCAATGACAAGTCAAGCAATTGTTTCACACCTTTTATTTTCTCAAACTTTTTCAACTCTCACACAATACATGAGTGTAAGCTATGGATATAGCACTATAGGTGGAATAGAATATGGTGGAGGTTGTGAAAGAAAAGGAGAAGATAGGCTCACATAAACTAGGTGTATCAACGGGCTATGGAGATGCCCATTAATAGATATCAATGTGAGTGAGTAGGTATTGCCATGCAACGGATGCATTAGAGCTATAAATGTATGAAATCTCAAAAGGAAACTATGTGGGTGTGCATCCAACTTGCTAGCTCATGAAGACCTACGGCAATTTGAGGAAGCCCGTCATCTAAATATACAAGCCAAGTTATATAATGAAAAATCCCCACTAGTATATGAAAGTGACAAAATAGGAGACTCTCTATCATGAAGATCATGGTGATACTTTGAAGCACAAGTGTGGAAAAAAAGATAGTAGCATTGTCCCTTCTCTCTTTTCTCTCATTTTTTTGGGCTTCGGTGGCCTCTTTTATTTTTCATAAAGTTTGGAGTCTCATCCCCACTTGTGAGGGAATCATAGGTTCCATCATCCTTTCCTCACATGGGACAATGCCCTAATAATGATGGTCATCACACTTTTATATACTTACAACTCAAGAATTACATCTCGATATCTAGAACAAAATATGACTCTATATGAATGCTTCCAGCGGTGTACCTAGATGTGAAATGATCTAGCATAGCAGATGACATCAAAAAATGGGCAAGCCATGAAAACATCATGCTAGCGATCTTACGATCATGCAAAGCAATATGAAAATGATGGTGCATGTCATAATAGATGGAACGGTGGAAGTTGCATGGAAATATATCCTGGAATGACTGTGGAAATGCCATAATAGGTAGGTATGGTGGTTGTTTTGAGGAAAGATATATGGTGGCTGTTTTGAGGAAGGTGGATTTATCGCACTGGCGAAAGTTGTGCGGTACTAGGGCTAGCAAAAGTGGAAGGGTGAGACTGCATATAATCCATGGACTCACATTAGTCATCAAGAACTCACATACTTATTGCAAAAGTCTATTAGTCATTGAAACAAAGTATTAGACGCATTCCCCTAGGGGAGATGTTGGTAGGAGTAAACCATCACGTGCTCCCGACCCTCATACAAAGGTTGACAATCAATAAACAAATCATGCTCCGACTTCCTTGCATAACGGTTCACCATACATGCATGCTACGGGAATCACAAACCTTTACACAAGTATTCACAATTACTTCCTAACATTTCTCTTAACATTACCATCTTTATATCTCAAAACTTAATGCAAGGAATCAAACTTCTCATAATACTCAATGCACTTAATATGGAAGTTTTTATTATATCCCTCTTGGATGCCTACTATATTAGGACTAAATTCATAACCTAAACCAATTACCATGCTATTTAAAGATTCTCAAAATAATATAAGTGAGGTACGAGAGTTCAATGGTTTCTATAAAACGAAACACCATCATGCTCTAAAAAGATATAAATGAAGCACTAGAGCAAAATTGCCTATCTCAAAAGATATAAGTGAAGCACATAGAGTATTGTAATAAATTCACGATTCATGTGTGTCTCTCTCAAAATATGTGTTCAGCAAGGATGATTGTGGCAAACAAAAAATAAAAGACTCATATCATACAAGACGCTCCAAGCAAAACACATATCATGTGGTGAATAAAAATATAGCCTCAAGTGAATTTATCGATGGATTGAAGACGAAATAGGGGATGCCTTTCGGGGCATCCCCAATCTTAGGCTCTTTGGCATCCTTGAATATGACTTGGGGTTCCTTGGGCATCCCCAAGCTTAGGCTCTTGCCACTCCTTATTCCATAGTCCATCAAATCTTTACCCAAAACTTCACAACACAAAACTCAACAGAAAACTCATGAGATCCGTTAGTATAAGAAAAATAAATCACTAATTTAGGTACTGTTGTGAACTCATAATTTACTTATATTTGTGTAATATATACTGTATTTTAAATTATCCATGGTTCATACCCCCTGATACAACCCATATATACATCAAAATAGGTAAACAACACAAAGAAAACAGAATCTGTCAAAAACAAAATGGTCTGTAGCAATCTGAAAACTTCGTATACTTCTGTAACTCCAAAAAGTCTAAAAAATTAGGACAACATGGGAAATTTGTATATCAATCATGTGTAAAAATTTCAGACTCATTAGACGTCTAAAACATTTATAAAATTCCTGGACTGGGCGCAAAAGTTCCTGTTTTTCAGCAAGATCAAATCAACAACCACCATAGACCATCCCCAAGGTCTTACTTGGCTCAAACACTAATTACAACACCAAAACACAATTACCAAAACACAATTAAAAGTTTTGGTAAACACTACTACATGAAGTGGGCTAGAGTTTATTAACCATAGAGTGAAATAAACTATAATTTTATTAATAAAAAAATTCTCCTAACAGAAAAGAATTTACTAAAACTTTTCTTAGAAAACAGAATTTAATTATCTAAAACTTTGTTAAAGGAAACTATTACTAACTAGTTTGTTTTAATCAAATTAAACCTAGTTGACAAAGAGTAAAGATTCCTATAACAATATGGAAATAAACTAAGCAAATTACATTTTTATTAACAACAAGTCAATCATCTAAAGTTGAAACAACAGAACCTACTAAAACAAAATATGACTAACTCAGATTTAAACTAACTAAAAACTAAATTATTTAAACTATACTAACCACTAGGCAGATTCTGTTTATAGTTAAAACACTAAAAAATCCATCCTAAAAATTCTCAAACAAAGCATGCTTATAGTCCTAACTAATACCAAACAGTAGCAAAAAGATTCATACAAAAATCTATTTTTAAACTCTAGTTATTCAGATTTGAGTAGTTTGACCAAATTTGATTAAATTAAAATTTAAGAGTTCAAATTTAAAATCTAAGACTACAGGGTGAAACTACATGAAATATTTGACCTAATGCAAAAAGAATTAACTAAAAACACTAAATAGTTTAAAATATATAATCAAAACAAAATCAGAAAACAATCTGTTTTCTAAAACCAGAACAGAAAATAAAATAAAACTAACGAACGGTCGAGGCTACGTGGCAACTTCCTATTGGCTGCTAGCATGAGCGCTGGGTGTCTAACGAGCGGTGGCCCATCCATAGAGAAAAATGGTTCGTGTTTAAGTTAGATCTAATCTGGGTCGTTCTCTATAGATCCGACGGTCCAGAGAGGATCCGGCGACTTACAGGGGGGGAGGAGATCTCCGGCGAGGATGGCGGTGGCCGGTGGTCGAAGCTGGTCGGGGAGGTTGCTCTGGTGGTCGAGGAGGTCGTCGGAGAGCTTCAAACGACAGCAGCGGGTCTCCGGCGTGCTCTGGTGGCGTCGGACGGGCGAGGGGAGAAGGGAGGCGTCGGACGGGTGCTTGGAGAGGTGCGGCCGTTGACCGAAGTCCGGCGAGGTGGTGAGGGCGTTCTGGCGAAGGAGAGAGAGGGGTTCAGGGGGGAATGGAGCACGGAGGGTGGCCGGCTTTATATATGGTCGCGGGTGGGGCGAGGGGAAGGAAGGGGAGGGAGATCCGGCGAGGAGGGATCGCCGGCGAGGGTTACGGGCGTAGGGAAGACGGTGACCGCTTAGTTTTCGGGATCGGGCGGTGGGGTCCACTTGCCAGAGAGAGGGAGGGCGGCGTCTGCGCGTCGGTCGGCCGGTGAAAAGGAAAGTCGGGAGGGGTTAAATGCAGATTGGGTCGACCGGGTCGTTAAGGCTTTAAATGATTTCCTTTTTTCAAATATCAGTGTAGTAAAAACCTTTTAATGCCTTCGATTTAGTTCCAAATATAGGAACAGTATATATGAAAATTAACAGAATAATAAATTCCATTTATTGAACATTTTTATTCTGTCATTTGAATAATTTGAAAAAAAATATTTTCAGAAATTGCCTATTTGGTTTTAAAAGCTTTTGCAAATATTTTTCAAAATAGCCCCTGGTTTTTATTGTTCAAATAAATCACCAAGAAGTCCCTAGTGTGGAGTGTCATGTTCCTCCCTCTTATTTTGAACTTTTTCCAAGGTTTTCAAATAGGTGAAAGCAACATATTGAAAATTGAAAGGGACTTTCAGAAAGTCAGAAGAAGCATTTCAACAAATTCATATATTCAAGCAATGATGATGATGATGCATAGCTATATTTCATAACATTCCAAAATGAAATTTTGGGATGTTACAAACCTACCCACTTTAAGATGAATCTCGCCCTCGAGATTCGGGTTGGCTAGAAAATAGGTGCGGGTGGTCTCTACGAAGATCTTCTTCGCGTTCCCAGGTGGCTTCTTCCTCGGTGTGGTGACTCCACAAAACGTTACAGAACTTGATGATCCTGTTGCAGGTAACTCTATTGGCAGTCTCGAGGATCCTCACAGGCTTCTCCTCGTAAGTCAGATCACTGTCAAGCTGTATGGCCTCTAGGGGCACGGTGTCTCTCAAAGGAATATCAGCCATCTCATCATGGCATTTCTTCAGCTAGGAAACATGGAAAACATCATGAACTCCGGACAATCCTTCCGGCAATTCCAGCTTGTATGCAACTTCGCCTCTACGTTCAAGAATTTTGTAGGGGCCTATGAACCTGGGTGCTAACTTTACTTTAACACCAAACCTCTTAATTCCTCGAAGTGGGGACACACGAAGATATGCTCGGTCTCCCACTTCATACGTCACTTCCTTGTGTTTGTTGTCAACATAACTCTTCTGTCGAGATTGAGCTATCTTGAGTCTGTCACGAATCAGCTTGACTTTCTCTTCAGAATCTTGGATAAGGTCGGGACCAAAAAGTTTTCGGTCTCCTACACCATCCCACATCAATGGTGTTCTGCACCTCCTTCCGTATACAGCCTCGAAAGGGGCCATCTTCAGACTGGTCTGATAAATGTTGTTGTATGAAAATTCTGCGTAAGGTAAGTTTTCATCCCAACTAGATCCAAAATCTAGCGCACAAGCTCTCAACATGTCCTCCAGAATCTGGTTGACTCTCTCAGTCTGTCCATCGGTCTGCGGATGAAAAGTTGTACTGAACTCCAACCTCGTACCCAAAGTTTCATGTAACTGATGCCAAAACTTTGAGGTAAATTGTGTTCCTCTATCTGACACGATACTCCTTAGAACTCCATGTAGACATATGATCCTGGTCATATATATCTTAGCTAGCTTAGCACTGGTATAGGTGGTCTTCACTGGAATGAAATGAGCCACCTTGGTCAAGCGATCTACCACTACACAGATGGAATCATAACCTGAACGGGTCCTGGGTAATCCTGTGATGAAGTCCATACCAAGCTTTTCCCATTTCCACTTGGGTATCGGCAAAGGTTGGAGTAACCCTGCTGGTTTCTGATGTTCCGCCTTTACTCGCTGACAAACATCACATATTGCAACATGTTCTGCAATATCCTTCTTCATACCCGTCCACCAGTAACTTTCCTTCAAGTCCAGATACATCTTAGTGTTGCCTGGGTGTATCGAGTGAGGTGAATCGTGGGCTTCCTGAAGTATCAACTTCCTGAGCTCTGGGTCATTGGGCACATAGATTCGGTTCTCAAACCACAGAGTTCCTTGTTCATCCTCACGAAAACCTTTAGCTTTAACATCTTTCATTCTTTGCTTAATCTCAGCTATCTCCTTGTCCGTCTTCTGGGCTTCACGAATTCTTTCAGTCAAGGTGGACTGGATCTCCAGTGTGGCAACATATCCTCTTGGAACTATCTCTAGCCAGAACCCTCTGAGATCATTGGCTAACTCCTGGGATAATCCTCCCACGGTGAGTGTGTTTACATAAGTTTTCTGACTCAAGGCATCTGCTACCACATTTGCCTTACCTAGATGATAATGCAATCTCATGTCATAGTCCTTGATTAACTCTAACCATCTCCTCTATCTAAGGTTCGACTCCTTCTGCGTGAAGATATATTTCAGGCTCTTATGGTCGGTGTAAACATCACAACTATTTCCGACAAGGAAATGTCTCCAAGTCTTGAGCGCGTGCACTATGGCTGCTAGTTCCAAATCATGGGTGGCATAATTCAACTCATGAGGTCGTAGTTGTCTAGATGCATAATCTACAACCTTTCCATCTTGCATGAGTACTCCTCCAAGTCCTTGACATGAAGCATCACAATAAACCTGGAAGTCCTTCCGAATATTGGGCAAAATCAACACTGGGGCTGTGACCAAACGTTTCTTTAACTCCTGGAAACTGGCTTCACATTCCTCAGTCCAAATATACTTAGACTCTTTCTTCAACAACTCCGTCATGGGCTTGGCAATCTTTGAGAAATTCTCAATGAACCTCCGATAATATCTGGCAAGTCCAAGGAAACTGCGGATCTCCTTAAGTGAGGTGGGTGACTTCCACTCGGTGACGGCTTCAACCTTAGCGGGGTCTACTGCTATTCCTTCTCTGGAAATAATATGTCCAAAGAATCCGACTTCCGTCAGCCAAAATTCACATTTGCTGAACTTGGCATACAATTGATGCTCTCTCAGCTTCTCCAGAACTAAACGCAAATGTTCCTTGTGTTCTTCCTCGTTCTTGGAGAATATCAATATGTCATCGATGAACACCACGACAAACTTGTCCAGGTATTCCATGAATACTTTGTTCATCAAACTCATGAAGTATGCAGGAGCATTAGTATACTCATACAAGCCATACCTTGTGGTGAAAGCTGTTTTGGGTATTTCCTATTCACGAATTTTCAATTGGTGATACCCTGATCGAAGATCGATCTTGGAGAATACTTTGGCTCCTACGAGCTGATCAAACAAGTCATTAATCATCGGCAGAGGGTACTTGTTCTTGATAGTTACCTCGTTCAAGGCACGATAATCGACTACCATTCTCAAGGTTTTATCCTTCTTCTCCACCAAAAGAACTGGGGCTCCCCAAGGTGATGAACTTGGGCGAATATATCCCTTGTCCAATAACTCCTTAATTTGCTTCTTGATTTCTAATAGATCATTTGCAGGCATCCGATAGGGTCTCTTGGAAATTGGGGTTGTCCCTGGTATTAGCTCAATTAGAAACTCAATCTCCCTATCTGGTGGCATGCTTGGTAATTCTTCCGGGAATACATCCGGAAAGTCTTTTACCACAGGTACTTCCTCCTGAACGACTCATGTGAGAGAATTTAACCGAGCACTCATACGTGTGCGTCGGGATACATACTTAATCCTCTTGTTCTCCGGAGTGGTGAGTGAAATAGACTTGCTGGGACAGTCAAGATTTCTTCATACTTGGTCATCCAATCCATGCCTAGGATTACATCCAATCCCTGCGACTCTAAGACAATGAGGTCGGTGGGAAAAACATGGTTTCCTATATTGAGCTTCAAGTCATGGCATCCTATCCCTGCCATCATCATGCCTCTTGGAGAACTGACCTTAAATGGCTGACTAAGGGTTTTGGTGGGCAAACCATACTTTTCCACAACTACCCTTGATATGAAAGAATGAGTTGCACTGGAATCAAAAAGTACTGTAACTGGATGTGAATGCAATAAAAACTTACCAACCACAGTCTCGGGCTGATCATAGACTTCCTTCACATCAATGTGGTTCACCTGAGCACGGGGAAAAGGGTTGGGCTTCTTAGCAACTGAGTTGCCGTTGTTGTTGTCGTTTCCATTTCCCTGCTTGCTCTGGGGACACTCAGTAGCATAGTGCCCTGTCTTCTGGCACTTGAAACAGGTGATGTGGCTCAGATCCTTCTGAGTAGGAGCGTGACGGTGCTGGTTGTTGTTCCCATTCCCATTGTCAGTATTGAAGTTGCCATGGTTGGGACGGGCATTCCCATTTCCTCCATGGTTGTGGCCTCCATGGTTGTGCACGGCATGAGTGTGCCTTCCAAACTTACCGGTCCCTGATTCGGTATTCCCTGAGTACGGGGAGTAGCGGGGCTTCTGATGAGCTCCAGAGTTGAACTTCCCCTGAGTATACTTCCTCTTGCGGTTCTCAATTTGTTGTTGTTTTCCCTCCAAGATGAGGGCCTTGTCCACCAGCTCTTTGTAGTTGTTGAAAGTAGCCACTACCAGCTGCATGCTCAACTCATCGTTGAGTCCTTCCAGAAACTTCTCCTGCTTGGCCGCATCATCGGCCACATCTCCTAGTGCATACGGGCCAACATGCTGAATTCGTCCACGTACTGGGCCACGGAACGGTTCCCCTGGCGTAAGTTGCGAAACTCACGCTTCTTCAGGCTCATAGCTCTAGCTGAGACATGTGCAGTGCGGAAACCTTGCTTGAACTGCTCCCAAGTTACATTAGTAAGGGGTATGTGGTGGTGTAGTTCTGCCACCATGAAGTTGCTGGTCCATCCAGTTGATGGGTGGCAAAACGCACCTTCTCAGCGTCAGTACATCCAGCGGTGACGAGTTCCCTCTCCATCTTACGGAGCCAGTCATCTGCCACAATGGGTTCAGGGCTGCTGGAGAAGGTTGGAGGGTTCAACCTTAGAAAACGGGTGAGGTTGTCGCCATGTGGTGGAGGGTGGTTGTTGTTCTGGTTGTTGGTCTGATTCTGGATCAATAGCCGCATCAGTGCATTCTGCTGTTGAAGGAGTTGCGTGAGTTCCGGCGGGAAAGTGAAGTCGGACTCACGTTGTTGAGGCATCTTGCTGTTCTCAAAGGGATGAGAATTAGAATAGAACAAGGGTCTAGAAAGAAAATCACTACCCATATGCAATGCACAAACATGTCACATCAAGCACTCATTCATTTATTCAACTCAAAGTCACACATCGAGATACAAATCTCCATTCAAACTAAACATCGACCTACGCTTTAACGTTGAAAATAAAAGAAAGATACATGGGGGCATAACTAAAGTTTTCCTCAAAAGTACATGGTGACTGAGCCTTCTCCAGTGGTGCTCTCCTCATAGTCATCATCGTCGTTGATGAAAGGAGCCAAGTCTCCTTCGGGGTGAAGATTTCCCCCCATGTCCAGTTGTTCCTCCAGAGTTGCGATACGAGTGTTCAGCTTGTCGATCCTCTCTAAGAAATCCTTCACCTCATACTCATGCTCCAACTTGGCTTCCCGTAAGTCAGCTTCAAGGTCAATCTCACGGTTCATCAGCCTCTTGATCGTCTTCATGTCGGCACGTACCTGAAGCTCCAAGGTCCTGACGTGCGTCTCCAAGGTCTGGATATAGGAAATGGTGGTGTCTTCAGTGGGAGTGGTTATGATGTTTCCATGGGCATCCCTGCGACAAACCACGCGGAGTCCTGGTGAAATGGTTCCACCTCTGTATTCCTCCTGAATACGTCCAAGGGCACGATGAATGGCCATGTCCCTCCAAAGTATCCAGCTGGGTGCCACAAACTTGAAGTCGATGGGTTCCTTCCAATTCCCAAAGGTCTTCCCTAGAATGTGCACCTCGATCCTGTAGCGTCCGTCTTGTGGAAAAGACATGATAGGAGTCCCGGTGATGCTCGGCAAAGCAATCCTCACGTCCCTGATGATCCTCATCAGCTCCTTGCCAAAGGGCATCATTGCGTCAGGCTGGCAAAACTCCGTGATCAACACTGGGATGAAGGTGGCCATCTATAAATTTTGAAATAATTTGAGGGAAGTCAGAAACGAGTAGATGAGAGTATAAGAATTTTAAAGACAAAAGGGAAATAAGTCCTAAGGCTTTCCAATCCTAGAGGTTACGTCCTACGGTCAGCGTGTGCTCTGATACCATTTCTGTAGCGACCCAACCTGAAAGGTCGAATCTCCGGTTTTTTCGTACCATCCCAAGATCATGCTGGTACACACACGGTACATCAATGTATATATCAAAGAGAAATCACACAGCATTTATTAATCGTAAATCTCATATCGAGTCCTTTATTACAATAAAGATTACAATAAAGTGGTTGAAGGCCAACTCATGAGAATATCTAAATCTTGCGAAAGCTTCAAAGGTAGTGAAGTCCATCTGACTCCAAGGGCATCTCACCGAGCGTAGAGCGTATCCTCACTCCTGGTCGGAAAAATACTCTGCAACATGATACGTTGCAGCCGTGTAGGTTAGCATATGGAATATGCCGGCAAAGTCAGAAGAGAGGGGTGAAAACATAATCATCTAATCTACATGCATATATGGCAAGTGGGGTAGTAAGTTTTTGCGTAAAGCCAATTTTCCTACATCCAGAGAGGGCTAAGCAAAATTATTACTAAGTTGCTTGATTAATGAGATGGTTCCACCAACCAATTCTCATACCCAAGTTATTAATACCCACATCATCATATTTATTGTGTTGAGGGTTCCGGAAGTTTCAGTTCCTTTGGCTCAATTCGTCCATGACCGTGGACACAGCTAATCGATTAGGTTTGAGTACTCTGCAGAGTTTTGCACACGTTCCCCACAAGATTTGGTCGCCTCAGTTTGATTTCTCGCACTTCAGGGTGTTTGAGAAACGGATGACCAAAACATGGTCTTCCAAAGGGTTTCCCTGCGACTCTGTCGATGCCCATCCTTTCCTACCGTTCTTCTACATCTCGTAGCACCGCCTGTCCAGGGTCACCACGATATCCAACCAAGCCAAAGCCCATAATGACTTGTGGCTGTGCAGGTAAGCCTTGGGTCTTGAAGCATCCATCCATCTCTTCGTGCCTGGGTGGACCTTTCCGCGTGAATACTGGCACATCTCCAGCATCACCTAGGCTAACCACTAGTTTCTCCAGGGCACCGTTCAACCACCATCCACCCAGAGGTATATTGAAAACTTGGAAATCTTGAAGTCTTGATCATCATAGTAGGTCTTGAAATTATTATCTCACACTCTCATGAATCACACAACCAATCCCCGTCTACTAAAAGCATAGCATGACTAATTGAACGTTTTCCGGGGCCAAAGTGTCAAAGGCTGAGGGGTGCCTACCACATGATACTACATCAAGTAACCAAATTTCCAACTAACCTACTTTACATGCAATTGGGGAGATGGAAGAACTAATGCAATAAAACATAGGTATACATGGTCAAAGTGACTTGCGTGATTGACGATCTTCGTACTCGAGAGACTCTAGGTAACAAGCCTCGCACTTCGGATGATCTAACGAATCAAACAAGAGCACTCAATAAGTAAACATCAAAATATTGTAACTCACAAAAATCAGGAATGAACTAGTAATCACTCAAGACAAAACAAGGCACAATCAAAAGAAAAGAAGATCAACACATAGTTTGGGTTTTCTAAAGTTGATGGGTAAACTACTACTAACAACATAGAATTATTGGTATTAACAAAACAATAGTTGACAGAAAAGAACAATAGAAATATTTTATTAATAAACATAATTAAATCCATTTAAAGTTTTGTTAAGAAAAATCTTAGTAGGGTTTTAAAAGTTTTGGTAAACACTACTACATGAAGTGGGCTAGAGTTTATTAACCACAGAGTGAAATAAACTATAATTTTATTAATAAAACAATTCTCCTAACAGAAAAGAATTTACTAAAACTTTTCTTAGAAAACAAAATTTAATTATCTAAAACTTTGTTAAAGGAAACTATTACTAACTAGTTTGTTTTAATCAAATTAAACCTAGTTGAAAAAGAGTAAAGATTCCTATAACAATATAGAAACAAACTAAGCAAATTACATTTTATTAACAGCAAGTCCATCGCCTAAAGTTGAAACAATAGAACCTACTAAAACAAAATATGACTAAATCAGATTTAAACTAACTAAAAACTAAATTATTTAAACTATACTAACCACTAGGCAGATTCTGTTTATAGTTAAAACACTAAAAAATCCATCCTAAAAATTCTCAAACTAAGCATGCTTATAGTCCTAACTAATACCAAACAGTAGCAAAAAGATTCATACAAAAATCTATTTTTAAACTCTAGTTATTCAGATTTGAGTAGTTTGAGCAAATTTGATTAAATTAAAATTTAAGAGTTCAAATTTAAAATCTAAGACTACAGGGTGAACCTACATGAAATATGTGACCTAATGCAAAAAGAATTAACTAAAAACACTAAATAGTTTAAAATATATAATCAAAACAAAATCAGAAAACAATCTGTTTTCTAAAACCAAAACAGAAAATAAAATAAAACTAACGAACGGTCGAGGCTACGTGGCAACTTCCTATTGGCTGCTAGCATGAGCGCTGGGTGTCTAACGAGCGGTGGCCCATCCATAGAGAAAAATGGTTCGTGTTTAAGTTAGATCTAATCTGGGTCGTTCTCTATAGATCCGACGATCCAGAGAGGATCCAGCGACTTACAGGGGGGAGATCTCCGGCGAGGATGGCGGTGGCCGGTGGTCGAAGCTGGTCGGGGAGGTTGCTCCGATGGTCGAGGAGGTCGTCGGAGAGCTTCAAACGATAGCGGCGGGTCTCCGGCGTGCTCTGGTGGCGTCGGACGGGCGAGGGGACAAGGGAGGCATCGGACGGGTGCTTGGAGAGGTGCGGCCGTTGACCGAAGTCCGGCGAGGTGGTGAGGGCGTTCTGGCGAGGGAGAGAGAGGGGGTTGTGGGGGAATGGAGCGCGGAGGGTGGCCGGCTTTATATAGGGCCGCGGGTGGGGCAAGGGGAAGGAAGGGGAGGGAGATCCGACGAAGAGGGATCGCCAGCGAGGGTTACAGGCACGGGGAAGACGGTGACCGCTGAGTTTTTGGGATCGGGCGGTGGGGTCTGCTTGCCAGAGAGAGGGAGGGCGGCGTCTGCGCGTCGGTCGGCCGGTGAAAAGGAAAGTCGGGAGGGGTTAAATGCAGATTGGGCCGACCGGGTCGTTAAGGCTTTAAATGATTTCCTTTTTTCAAATATCAGTGCAGTAAAAACCTTTTAATGCCTTCGATTTAATTCCAAATATAATAAAAGTATAGATGAAAATTAACATAATAATAAATTACATTCATTGAACATTTTTATTCTGTCATTTGAATACTTTGGAAAAAAAATATTTTCAGAAATTGCCTATTTGGTTTTAAAAGCTTTTGCAAATATTTTTCAAAATAGCCCCTGGTTTTTATTGTTCAAATAAATCACCAAGAAGTCCCTGGTGTGGAGTGTCATGTTCCTCCCTCTTATTTTGAACTTTTTCCAAGGTTTTCAAATAGGTGAAAGCAACATATTGAAAATTGAAAGGGACTTTCAGAAAGTCAGAAGAAGCATTTCAACAAATTCATATATTCAAGCAATGATGATGATGATGCATAGCTATATTTCAGAACATTCCAAAATGAAATTTTGGGATCTTACAACAGAACATAAAAATAAAATTGGGTTTCCTCCCAACAAGCGCTATTGTTTAACGCCCCTAGCTAGACATAACGCAATAGATCTAGGTGTAGTCATCTTTGGTATTAGCAACCTTTGTGAGGGCCTTCTAGAATATGGGGGCTCTTTCCGCTTCCCTGGGTTTTCAGGCAAGGGAACCATCTTAAGATCCAAAATATCCAAATGCTTATTACAAAGGGTAATCAAAGTGTTCAAGCGACTGAGATTCCCATTAATGTGTTTGAGGGGTTCGTGATATTTTTGTAACTCAACTAAGTGTTTATGCAAGTTACTCAATACGTCGAGGAGTTGAACTCCCTATTTTGAAAAGGTAGTCCCTTTTTTGTGGGGGAACCCCCAAATTCCTTCCAAAACTTTATAAGCGCTACTTGCATCAAGTTCGATAAAATTCCCCACTATGGCAAAATCCAAAAGCTTTCTATGATGTAAAGCCAATCCAAAAGATTTATATACCAGGCATCTTTCAGATTTTCCCCTTGTTTTTTTAAGTATAGAACTTCAAAGTCTGGTGAGAAAAGGGAGGTAGCAACGCTAGTCAAAGTAGCAAGCAAAACATCCGGCAAGAAAAAGGGCAAACGAAAAAGAGAAGGCAAATAAAACGGCAAATTGGTGAAGTGGGGGATAGTAAAACGAGAGGCAAATGGCGAATAATGTAAATGCAAGAGATGAGTTTGTGATGAGTACTTGGTGGGCTTGATGTGTATCCTCCCCAGCAACGGTGCCAGAAATCCTTCTTGCTACCTCTTGAGCGTGCGTTGGTTTTCCCTTGAAGAGGAAAGGGTGATGCAGTGAAGTAGATAAGTATTTCCCTCAGTTGATGAGAACCAAGGTATCAATCCAGTGGGAGGAACAAGCAAGTCACCAATGGGTGCACCTACACAAACAATCAAACTCTTGCACCCAACGCTATAAAGGGATTGCCAATCCCTTCACGGTTATTTGCAAGGATTAGATCTGATAGAGATAGATGTAAAATATTATGGAAAGTAAAAATTGAATAAATTGCACCAAGGTATTTTTGGTTTATAGATCTGAAAAATATAATATGGAAAGTAGACCCGGGGGCCATAGGTTTCACTAGAGGCTTCTCTCTTGAAGGAAAATATCATGGTGGGTGAACAAATTACTGTCGAGCAATTGATAGAAAAGTGAATAATTATGAAGATATCCAAGGCAATGATTATGCATATCGGCATCACGTCCTTGTGAAGTAGACTGAAACTATCCTGCATCTACTACTATTACTCCACACATCGACCGACTCCTGCCTACATCTAGAGTATTAAGTTCATGAAGAACAGAGTAACGCATTAGGTAAGATGACATGATGTAGAGGGATAAACTCAAGCAATATGATGAAAACCCCATCTTTTTACCCTTGATGGCAACAATACAATACGTGCCTCGCTACCCCTACTATGTCACTGGGTGAGGACACCGCAAGATTGAACCCAAAACTAAGCACTTCTTCCATTGCAAGAATTACCAATCTAGTTGGCCAAACCAAACCAATAACTCGAAGAGACTTGCAAAGATATGAAATCATGCATATAAGAATCCAGAAAAGACTCAAATAATATTCATGGATAATTTGAACATAAACCTACAATTCATCGGATCTCGACAAACACACCGCAAAACAGTATTACATCGGATAGATCTCCATGAAGATCATAGAGAACATGCTATTGAAGCACAAATAGAGAGAAGAAGCCATCTAGATACTATCTATGAACCCGTAGGTCTGTGGTGGACTACTCACGCATCATTGAAGGAGCAATGGAGTTGATGTAGATGCCCTTCGTGATCGAATCCCCCTCCGGCAGATTACCGGAAAAGGCTCCAAGATTGGATCTCTCGGGAACGGAGGCTTCTGGTGAGGAAAAGTATTTGCGTGGCTCTTTTTGGTACTAGGGGAATATTTGGGTATTTATAGGACGAAGAATAGGGCTAGGACTCCTGCTGGGGAGGCACAAGCCTTCCAGGCACGGCCAGGGGGGTGGTCGCCCCCTGTCTTGTGACTTCCTGGCAAGTTCCTTGCCTTGCACTCCAAGCCTGGTAGATCTCTTCTATTCCAGAAAAAATCATCACGATGATTTTATTCTGTTTAGACTCGTTTAATATTCCATATCTGCAATACTCAAAAACAAAGAGAAAACATAAACTACCACTAGGCTCTAGATTAATAGGTTAGTCCCAAAAATAGTATAAAATAGCATATTAATGCATATAAAACATCCAAAAGAGATAATATGAACAATCAAAAATTATAGATACGTTGGAGATGTATCAAATCCCAACGAGGATCTAAAGGTAGAACAAATATTCCCTCAAGTTCTATCGACCACCGATACAACTCTACGCACACTTAACGTTTGCTTTATCTAGAACAAGAATGAAATTACTTTGTGGGGATAAAACTATGGGTATTTTGCAAGAAAACAAACTTAGTAGTGTAGTAGCAAGCTTTTTGTAACACAAGAGAAAGATTGTCCCTAGGCAATTGAATATGATACGACGGATACTTGTTATATGCAATGAGGGAGAGGCATATGCTAACACATTTTTCGTACTTGGATCATATGCACTTATGATTGCAACTCTAGTTGTTGGAGATATGCCCTAGAGGCAATCAGGTATGATGATATTTCCTATGTGTTGATGAATAAAGATAGTCCTTGGACATTATCATTGATGTGTATTAACAAGTACGTGACTTGTTTGTGAGACTATGCATTGTATGATGACTGTCCTAAATGGTCCCTGGTCAAAAGGGCTTTGTGGACGCGCAGCCAATTAGACTGACATATGACATGGTGGATGGTCTAGTCTCACTAACCATGTAGCATTGGCTGCTAGACGATAATATGGACTCAGAAAGGTCTGGTCGGATTTGACATAGTCGGATCCGGGTCGAGATAAGGTCTGAGTTGGATAGACCCAACTATG
Source organism: Hordeum marinum (assembly GCA_022496015.1). Classification (NCBI taxonomy): domain Eukaryota; kingdom Viridiplantae; phylum Streptophyta; class Magnoliopsida; order Poales; family Poaceae; genus Hordeum; species Hordeum marinum. The sequence continues at coordinate 112,636,121 of CM039676.1, read as the reverse complement.
AAATGAAGTGACAGGTCATCTGTGAGTCTCTAGTACAACATACATTCTATGTCCTAAGACCTGAGCAGGTGCATGTACTCGGGATGGTGATAGACTTGCTTTGCCCGACCAAACGCTACTCTGTGACTAGGTAGTTACAAAGGTAGGTTTCGGGCTTGTCCAGACCCATGTTGCGGGACATGGTCGAGCGAGATGGGATTTGCCCCTCCAATCAGGAGAGATATACTCTGGGCCCCTCGGGTGATCTGACTTGGATAAGCATGGCCATGCGATGAGGATTATGAGATAATCCGAAGTGTTGGTCGGATTCACCGAAACGAGAACGACGTCGTGCTACAACATGGATGACCATGTTGCCTTGTGCACGGCAACATATATCATGTTGCAAAGGAATAGAAATGTGAAGTACTGGTTCGCCTAACCAGCTTCACCATACACTTGGAGTCGTCATGCTAGAGGACACTACCGACTGGTCGAGTCAGATGTGATCTGACTCGTGACCAAGTGAGTGAGAACCTAAGGGGTCATGCACTTAAGGGAAGGAACACATGGGATTTAGGATCCGTGTGAGGCCCAAGAGTTGAGCCCTCACCGGATGGCTATATATAGTGGAGGTACGGCACACCCATCTGGTTGATCACTTCAGCACCATCATTAGGGCTTTGCACCTAAGCCGCTCCGGCGAACCTGTACGTGGAATCCGGCAACTGGTGGTTCGAGGGAGATTGGATCGGTTGTTCGAGGGAGATCAGATCGGCTGTTCGTGGGAGATTGTACGAGGAGGAGACAGACCACATGAACGCTCTGCCCCAACTCTACTTCCGTTGCACGGCACTACGCGTCTAGTGGTAACCGTTTCTTATATTTCGGGAGATTCGTAACTCCGATCGGGCTGAAATTTTGAGGGGATTTTTATCCAAAAATTAGCTTTCTTACGCCCAAAGGAGAGCTCCAACAGACATACGAGGTGGGCATGGTCCACCAGGTCGTGTTTGGGATCAAGGTCGCGCCCTGGTGGAGGGTGGACATTGTGGGACTCCGTTTCCATTGATTCCACTTCACAAAATTCATAAATATTCCAAAAAAATCTCCGTAAATTTTTATCGCGTTTGGACTTTGTTTGATATGGAATTTCTACAAAACAAAAAGACGCGAAAAACAGGAACTGGCACTGGGCACTGGATCAATAGGCTAGTCCAATAAATCATATAAATTGTTGCCAAAAGTATGTGAAAGTTGCATAATATTGGCATGAAACAATCAAAAATTATAGATACGACTGAGACGTATCACATGGACATTTGGACTTTTGGATTGTTCAAAGCAATACTCTGGTTTTGACATGAAAACTTTAATACTCAAGCATGTCAACAAGCAACCATGTCTTTCAAAATATCAACACTAAAGCAAGTTATCCCTAGCCCATCATGATCAATCATTGATACACTTATGAAGCACACACAAATATTAGCTACACATAATGCTCAATTACAATCATAGTGCCTCCTAGTTGGTGCTTTATAAGAGAAGATGGAGACTCAAATTGAAAATAAAAATATGCATTAAGTAAATAGATAGGCCCTTCACAGAGGTAAGTAGGGATTTGTAGAGGTGCCAGAGCTCAAGGTTTAAATTGATAGAGAAAATATTTTGGGTGGCATGCCTTTCCTGTCAACGAAAACGACCAAGAGATTTCAATATCTTTCCATGCTAGATATGTCATAAGCGGTTCCCAAACAGAAAATAAAGTTTATTCCTTTTTCCACCATACTTTCACTTTCCATGGCTAGCCGAATCCACAGTTGCCTTCCATACCAACACTTTCCAAGGAATTTATTATTTTGACAACATAAAGTAAAAAAAATCATTTCATTTCGGGATGGGCATCCCTATTACTGTCGTACTCTCATGCAATGACAAGTGAATAAACACTCATCTTGAGAATAACACATCTAGCAAGGAAAAATATCGGTCACCCCCTACTGTTTCATTAGTAGTACGATCACACAACAAGGAAAATTTATTTTGAAAATTAGAGATAGCACATACAAATTTGCTTGGAATGGCATGGAAATACCGTATATAGGTAGGTATGGTGGACTCATATGGCAAAACTTGGTTTAAGGATTTTGGATGCACAAGTAGTATTTCTACTTAGTACAAGTGAAGTCTAACAAACAGATTGAGATGCATCCAACCAAGAACAGAAAAATCACATAAGCGAGCATTAAGCATAACTAACACCGAATAATGCACCATAAGTAGGATGTAATTTCATAGCACAACTATTGACTTTCGTGCTTGCATAGGGAATCACAAACCTTAACATCAATATTCTTACTAAGCATAATTACTAACTAACATAACTCACATATTACTATCATCATGTCTCAAAACTATTACAAAGAATCAAGTTTAATTTATCCAATGATCTTCATGAAAGTTTTTATTATATCCCTCTTGAATATCTATCACTTTGGGACTAATTTTGTATATTGCCATTGCTTTTCGCAAGCTCACATCAATTTAAGTGAAGAACATGAGCATAAAAGTTTCATCTCTCAAAATAATATAAGTGAAGCATGAGAGGATTTCTTCATAATTACAAACTCTCAAATTAATATAAGTGAAGCATGAGATCATTTCTTCAAACATGTAAAAGCACGCCGTGCTCAAAAAGATAAAAGTGAAGCACTAAAGCAATTTCATAGCTCAATAGATTTAAGTGAAGCATATAGAGCAATTCTAGAAAATCATAGCATAATTTTGGATCTCTCAAATAGTTTTGTGCAGCAAGGATAGAAAGCAAATAAAGCAAAGATACAATACTATCCAAGTAAAACTCATGATATGTGATGAATAAAAATATAGTTCCAAGTAAAATACCCATGGTTGTTAGAAGAAAGAGGGGATGACACTTGGGGCATCCCCAAGATTAGTTGCTTGCTACTCTTTGGATAATATCTTGGGGTGTTGTAGCATCCCCAATATTAGGCTCTTCTTACTCCTTATTCCTTCATCCATCGTGATCTCACCAAAGACTTGAAAACTTCAACCACACAAAACTTGACAAAATTCTTGTGAGATCCGTTATTATAATAAAGCAAGTTACCACTCTAAGTACTATTGTAAACACATTCATATTTTATTATTGCATTATATATACTATATTCGAACTTTACCATTACTTATACCCTCCAATACAAGACATAGATTCATCAAAACAAGCACACAATGCAACGAAAACAGAATCTCTTTCAGACAGAACAGTTTGTAGTAATCTGTACTCTACCCATACTTATCTAACTCTAAAAAATCTGAAAAATTAGAACAACATAAATAATCTGTATAGAAATATTGTGTTAAAAGTTCATATCCTTAGAACGTTATAGTAAAAAAAGTAAAATTCGTGCACTGGAGACAAAGTTTCTGTTTCAGATTCAGCATTGTTTCTACTCACCTTATGAATCTTCCTAAAGGCTTTGCTTGGCACAAACACTAAATAAAACATTAAAACACAATAATAACAGAGGCATAATTGTGCAAACACTCAAAAATACAAAGGAAAATATAAAAATATTTTATTCATTGGGTTGCCCCCCAACAAGCGCTATCGTTTTATGACACTAGCTAGGCATAACGAATAGATTCATGTATTGTCATCCTTAGTTTCCAACTCCTTAAGCACAAAACAAGAATTTTTCAAGGATCTATCATGCATATTTTCAATGACAATACTTATAGGAATAAGATTGAAAATTTTGTTCTTGCCATTAAGGTTGTTTACCACTTCAACAAAATTGGGATGAATAATAATCATTTTAAGGTCCTCATTGTTTCTGCTAGAAGCGGTACCCTTGTTCTTAGGAACTTGCATAGATTTGAAATCTTCACTAATGGGAGTTTTTCAATAGTCTTAACGGTAGAAAAAGCCGAACTTAAGTTATGAAAAATTTCATCCAACTTAATTCTAGTGGGGCTTTCTTCCATTCTTTTATTGACTACGGGTTCTTTTTCCTTTAGTACTTTAAGAGCATCTCCTGCCTTTGATCCAATTTTATTAGCAAGATTATGCATCCTTTTATCCAAATTTTTAGTATTTTCCTCGGTGAGCATTTTCTTTTCAATAGCATCTAACCTTTTCATAACATGCTCAAGAGTCAAAATTGTTTCATTCACAATGATAGGTGGGAAACCCACTAAATTTCCCATTGCATTATAAGCATCCAAAGTAGGGAACATCAAGAAATTCTCACCAGTAATCGTATCGAGGATGAATCTATATCAAGTGGCGATGCCCACATAATAACAACAAAGGAGAACAATGGTAGATTTTTACGAGTAGATCTATTATGAGCATTGCAAATCCTATACCAAGCATCATTAAGATTCTCTCCTCCCATTTGTTTAAAGTTAAGGACCTCATTCTCGAGAGCATACGCAATAACGGAAGAACTAGTCATAGTGAAAAAGTAGACAAACAAGAGATCTGATGAGAAAAAGGCAAACGAAAAATAAGGGGAATAAAACGACAAATTTGTGAAGTGGGGGAGAGGAAAATGAGAGGCAAATGGAAAATAATGTAAATTGCAAGGAGATGAGATTTGTGATTAGGAACATGGTAGATGAGATCGCTTCCTCCCCGGCAACGGCGCCAGAAATTGCTTTGACATGGCTTGAGACTGCATCGGTATTTCCCCAAAGAGGAAGGGATGATGCAGCAAAGCGACGGTAAGTATTTCCCTCGGTTATGAAACCAATGTATCAATTCATAGAGGAAGATCAAGCACCTACGTAAACATCACCTGCACACACATAACAAATACTTGTAACCCGACGCGTAAGAGAGGTTGTCAAGCTCTCAACAATAAAAACATAGATTAGGTAATGATAGTTTTGGCAAATAGATAACGCAAGAACATAAAATAAAATAGGTAAACAAAAAGTGCAGCAAGGTATTTTTGGCGTTTTTGGATTAATAGATCTGAAAACAAAACAGCAAAATAGTAGATCGGAAAGCAATATGTTGGAAAAGTAGACCCGGGGTCGTAAGTTTCACTAGTGGCTTCTCTCATGAGTATAGCACACAGTGGGTGAACAAATTACTATTGGGAAATTAATATAAGATCACATAATCATGAGGATATCTAGGCAATGATAATTATATAGGCATCACGTCCAAGATAAGTGTACCGAAACGATTCTGCATCTACTTCTATTACTCCACACATCGACTGCTATCCAGCATGCATCTAGTGTATTAAGTTCATGGGTAAACGGAGTAATGCAATAAGAATGGTGACATGATGTAGACAAGATCTATTCATGTAGGAATAGACTCCATCTTGTTATCTTAATGTCAACAATACATGTGTGCCTTGTTGTCCCTTCTGACACTGGGAAAGAACATTGCAAGATCGAACCCATCAAAAAGCACCTCTTCCCATGGCAAGAAAAATCGATCTAGTTGGCTTAACTAAACCAAAGATTCAAAGAAGAAGTACGAGGCTATAAGTAACCATGCAAATAAGAGATCAAAGAAGACTCAAATCATATTCATGGATAGAAACTGATTATTAACTCATCGGATCCCAACAAACACACCGCAAAATTTAGTACATCAAATAGATCTCCAAGAGACCATTGTATTGAGAATCATAAGAGAGAGAGGAAGCCATCTAGCTACTACCTACGGACCCGTAGGTCTATGTGTGAGGAACTAGTAGTAACCCCTCTCAATCCTCGATCTACTAGTACCACTCATGAAATCAGGATACAAGATTCAGTTAAAATCGCCAACACGAGCTACAGGAAATGAGGAACAAGAGGAACATGAAGATAGGTGCCACTGCCGTCGTTTCTGATCCACTGGATGCGTTGCGCTTTTGCCTTGTGGCCTTAAGGAGATGACGATGGTGGCCCAGTTGCGTTTACCCGCTCGAGGCCTTGGTAGCAGACGTTCGCTTGGGGAGCTCGGCGCGGACGAGCTCCAGGTCCGACACGTGGGTGGGTATGTGGGCCCGTTACGCCAGGGCTACTGACATCCCCTCCTCCTTGAGACGAGGCTTAACTCCAAGCCTCCGCATCAGGAAATTGCGATTGAAGCTTGACTTTGTCCTCCCATGTGTCGCCCATTGCTTCTGTGTCTGACCAGCGAATCTAGACTTGCTCAATCATCACACCATGTTTCTTGCACCATCGAGTCTGGAGAACTTCCACACGCACCGCAGGTATGTTAGAATTGCTTGGTAGGGTAGGAGAAACAGGCGTACCCGGTTGCATGCAGCGCCTCAGTTGTGATACATGGAACACCAGATGGACTTGAGCTTGTGGTGGCAGCTCCAGGTGGTACGCCACTTCATTGATCTTGCGTAGAATCTTGAAGGGTCCAAAGAAATGGAACGACAGCTTGTGGCATGCTCGCGTCTCCATTGAAGATTGGATGTAAGGTTGCAGTTTGAGGAATACCATGTCCCCCACCTAAAACGAGAGCTGAGAGCGATGCTTGTCAGCTTGCGTTTTGATGTACTGTTGCACTCTGTTCAAGTGTTGTTGGAGCAGGTCTTGGATAACCGCCCTTTCCTCCAACCAAGTCTATAAGGATGGCACTGAGTAAGAATTCGTGGCTGTGATGCCCCAGTGGCGAGGCTCATGTCCATACAAGGCTTTGAATGGAGTCATCCCAATGCTTGAGTGATGCGAAGAATTGTACCAAAATTGGGCAAGCGGCACCCAAAAGCTCCATCTCTTCGGGTAAGCTTGAGCAAAACAACGAAGGTAAGTTTCCAAGCACTGATTCACGCGTTCTGTCTGTCTGTCGGTCTAAGGATGATTGGTTGTATTCATACGTAGCTCTGTGCCCGCGTATTTGAACAATTCTTGCCAGAAGTCACTGGTGAACACTGGGTCTCAATCGGACATGATGGCTCCTGGTAGTCCATGCAACTTGTACAGGTGATTCGTGTATAGGAGGGCCACTTTGGAAGCAGTATATGGATGTGCCAAAGCAATGAAGTGTGCGAACTTGGTGCGCTTGTCCACAATCACCCACAAATAGTTAAATTTCCCTGATTGAGGCAGACCGTCAATGAAATCCATCATGATCTTCTCCCATGGTTCCGATGGAATTGGCAAAGGCTGTAATAGACCAAGGGATGCTGAGCGATCCGGCTTTTCTTGTTGGCATACCTGGCAGCATTTGACATATTGAAGCACATGTGTTTTCATCTTGGGCCATGCGAACAGCCATCTAATCTTGCTATAGGTGACTGGAAACCAAGAGTGTCCGCCCATGTGGCTATCATGAAAGGCTGATATGATCTTCTGTTGTAACTCTGTGGAGCCCCCCACCAGATCCTGCCTCGGAAACGAAGAATCCCTTGCTACAAGGTGAAACGCTCCTTTGGATCTGGGCATACTGCCAACTGTTCCAGGAGGCGTTGATCATGTGGATTACAATTGTAACTAGCCACGACATCGTCTAACCATGTGGGCTGGCAGGTAGTGACCGTAGTCAGGAGTTGCTGCGGTTCTGCCCTGGAGAGAGCATATGCCACTGTGTTGTCCTCTCCCTTCTTGTACTTAATGGTGTACTCTAGCCCCAATAGCTTGGTGAAAGCATTTTTTTGCCATGGAGTATGCAGACGCTGCTCTTCCAGGTGCACCAAGCTTCGTTGATCCGTCAAGATTGTGAATTCTGAGTGTTGCAAGTAGGGTCACCATTTATCAACCGCGATGACGATCGCCAGGTATTCCTTCTCATAAGTGGACATGCCTGGGTATTTGGGGCAGAGAGCTCTGCTCATGAAGGCGATCGGGTGCCCCTGTTGCTAGAGCACTGCTCCTATTCCTTTGTCGCTGGCATCCGTCTCCACCGTGAATGGCTTGGTGAAGTCCGGTAGTGCAAGCATGGGTGGTGATATCAATTGTTGCTTCAACACTTGGAATGCCTGTTATGTGTTGGCTATCCACATAAACTGTACCCCCTTCTTCAGAAAATTGAATAGGGGTCGGGCTAGCACGCCAAAGTTGCGTATGAAGCGTATGTAGTACCCTGCGAGACCTAGGAATCGTCTGACATCTTTGATGGATGATGGTGTAGGCCATTCTGCTACAGCTTGTACCTTGGTTGGGTCTGTGGCTACGCCCGCAGCGATAATTGTGTGGCCCAGGTATGACAATTGGCGTTATCCGAACGCGCACTTGGACCGTTTGACCTTCCATTGGTCACAGCACAGCAGTGCTAACACTTCTCTAAGGTGATGTCGATGATCTTCGAGAGTTTTGCTGAACACCAAAATGTCATCAAAGAAGTCAAGCACGCGGTGTCGATTGAGGGGTTGCAAGGTTTCAGTCATGGCTTCGTTGAACGTGCCAGGTCCTCCTGCTAATCCAAAGGACACCACCAGAAATTCATAGTGTCCCGAATGGGTCTGGAATGCCGTTTTGTGTTCTTCTCTTGGAGCGAGCCAAATCTGATGATACTCGACGCGGAGGTCCAGTTTGGAAAACCATACATCACCATGTAATTCGTCCAGGAGCTCCTCAATCACCGACATCGGAATATGGACCACTGTCATAGCATTAAGTTGCCTGTAGTAGATGCAAAGGCGCAATGTCCCATATTTCTTCTTTACCAAAATCACCGGTGATGTGAACTGGCTGACGGTGCGCTGAATGACCCCTGTTTCCAGTAGTTCTACCACCTGATGCTCAATTTCAGATTTGTGCTCGGGCTTCTAACGATAAGCATGGATGTTGACTGGCTGAGCTCCTAGCAACAGGGGTATGTGGTGGTCACAATGGCGACGGGGTGGAAGTCCCGTAGGTTCCCCGAACACGTCTTCAAACTCCTGCAAGACACTGTGTAATTCTGCTGGACATTCTTGTTGTTCCCCTTCAATTGTATCTGCTGCATAGAGATAAAAAATATGCAGTAACGATCCTTGTTTGTGTAAGTTCTAGAGTTGAATGTTGTTAATCACATGAAAAACAGATGATTTAGCTTCATGACCATGGAGGCAAATTGATGTACCATCGGTTGCAGGAAATTGCAGAGTTTTATCGCGCTAATCAACAGTCATGGGGCTGTGTTCCTCCAGCCAGTCCATCCCTAGGATAGCATCATATACCCCCAGGGGAAGGATCTTCAGGTTGGTCCTGAATTCATGCCCTTGTGACGACCACTTGCAGTTGGGAATGAGTTCAGCACAGTACAGTTCACCATCGTCTGTCACATGGACGCGACAAGGGTGTGGCAGTGGTTATGCTCCTGTCAACATGTCTGCCAGCTTCTGATTGATGAAAGAAGTGGAACGGCCGCTATCCACCAGGATGAGGACTTCTCAACCCTGTATCCAAGCTTGCAACTGGAACGCCTTGGCTGAAACTCCGCCCGTGATTGCCGGCTTGGAGATAGCCATAGTTGTATGGTAGTCATCGGGGTCGTCGTGCAAATGGTCGCTCATTCCATCGATGTCGAACAACTCCAACATTTCCTTGACCACGTATAGCTGCATCGAGGTGGGGCAGGTGTGGTCGTGGCCCCAGCGCTCACCTCACTTGAAGCATAGGCCACGGGCACGGCAATAGTCACGGAGAGCTTTCCCTTTGGTGGTGTCCGTGTGTGCACCTTCCGTGCCATGGCGGTCTGTTGTTGTGTTCGTTGCTAGTGGCTTCATTGGTGGAGGTGGCAATGTAAGCGGTGTGCCCATGCACGATGTGGGATTCGGCAGGTGTGATGTAGATGGACGCTCGCGTTCCCCATGTACCCCATCGACCACCTCTTCTTGTAGCAATGCCAACGAACAGGCCGTGTTGAGGTCCTGTGGTCGTTGCACCAGTACCACATCTCGTATGTCCGCACAAAGTCCCTCGACAAAACGTGTCAAGAAAAAATATGGGTGAATTGAATCAGAATAGGAAGTCAAATGATTGATAATAACTTCAAATTTCTCAATGTACTCAGTGATAGTGGTCATCTGCCTAACTATGTAAAATTGCATGATTAGCATTTGATGTCGATCACGCCCAAAATGAGTACATAATAGAGATGTAAATGATTCCCAATCTAGTTCAGTTAGTTTCTTCTACACTGACTGAAGCCATATGGAGGCCGACCCTGAGAAGTTCAGAGATGCCATGCGGATCCAAAATGATTTAATGATCGCAAACATGGCGACATACTGTTCACATAGCGTTTTCCATAGTCATGGGTCATCGCTCGTGAATCGAGGAAAGCTAATCGATGGATGCGTCTGGCCTAAATCGCTCAACAGTTGGCATGCGTGTGCAAATGGGGATGGAAGTGCAATCGGAGATGCGAGGTTATAATGACCCGTTGCCGGGAGCGGCGGCGGCGTCAGGAAGGATGTTGGCAGCGTCCCCCGGGGAATATGAGCATCGCCATGGTCCGAAGACCCATGGGAAGTGGCCGCTGTGCCCAGCACAACACCCGAGTCGGTGGTGTGCATCGCTGGTAGAGAAGTCCGAGGCGGACCAGAGTGGTTGCCCTCGTCGCGCACCGGTGGTGGAGCGGTCATGTGCTCATGTTGCAGTGCCGCCACCGCTTCTCCGAGCTCCGTGACGCATTGCTCCAGATCAGGGCGCCAGCTAATGAGCTCGTCGATCTTGGTGGTGGAAGACTGGATCGACGAGATGGAGGACGTGTGCACCGCCAACGTGGTATCCAGCCGGTCGAGGAAGGCCCGGATTGCCAGATCCATGGCAGAGAGTTGAGATCACGCTTGCCGAAGACGTCGGGTCTCGACGAACGGCGCCAAATCAGCATGGCGAGGAAGGGGAAGACTGGCCTCTGATACTGGATGTCAGGAACTAGTAGTAACCCCTCTCAATCTACTAGTACCACTCACGAAATTAGGATACAAGATTCAGTTACAATCACCAACACGAGCTACGGAAAATGAGGAACAAGAGGAACACGAAGATAGGTGCCGCCGCCGTCGTTTCTGATCCACTAGATGTGTTGCGCTTCTGCCTTGTGGCCTTAAGTAGCTGACGATGGTGGCCCAGTGGCGTTTACCCACTCGAGGCCTTGGTAGCGGGCGTTTGCTTGGGGAGCTCGGCGCGGACGAGCTCGACATCCGTCACATGGGTGGGTATGTTGGCCCGTTACGTCAGGGCTGCTAACACTATGGTGTACTACTCATACATCATCGGAGAGGCATCTATGATGAAGATGAACCCCTCCGTTATGGTGTTAGATTGGATCTCGAGGTTCTGGAACTTGCGGCAGCTGACATTGTGTTTCATCGACTACCCTAGGGTTTTCCAAATATTTGTGAATTTATAGAGGCGATAGTCGGCGGAGGGGGTCCCGAGGTGGGCACCGCCCACCAGGCCGCGCCAGGGTCCTATGGCGCACCCTGGTGGGTGTTCCCCACCTCGGGCCTCCTCTGTGGCACTTGTTTGGCCCATCTAGTGTCTTCTGGTCCAAAAAAATTCTCCAAACATTTTCACGATGTTTGGGCTTCGTTTGGTACTTATTTTCTGCGAAGTAAAAAACAAGCAAAAACAACAACTTGCACTTTGGCACTATGTCAATAGGTTAGTCCCAAAAAATGATATAAAGTTGCTATAAAATGATTGTAAAACATCCTAGATTGATAATATAACAACATGGAAGAAGACAAAATTATATGTATGTTGGAGACGTATTAGTGCCCTGGTTGGGCATGATACACAAGGGTGTGCCAGCCCCCCTAGGCGCGCCCTGGTGGGTTGTGCCCACCTTGTGGCCCCGCTGACCCTAATTCCGGCACTATAAATTCCTATTTCCGGAGAGAGAAAATAAGGAGAAGGTTTTATCGCATTTCATGAGATGGAGCCGCCGCCACCTCATGTTCTTCATCGGGAGGCCAGATCTGGAGTCCGTTTGGGGCTCCGAAGAGGGTAATCTTCGGTCTTCGTCATCGGCAACCCTCCTTCATCACCAATTCCATGATGCTCCCCGTCGAGAGACTGAGAAATTCCTTCATAGGCTCATTGGTCGGTGAGGAGTTGGATGAGACTCATCATGTAATCGAGTTACATTTGTTAGGGCTTGATCCCTAGTATCCACTATGTTCTAAGATTGTTGTTGCTATGACTTTGCCATGCTTAATGCTTGTCACTAGGGCCCGAGTGCCATGATTTCAGATCTGAACTGTTTATGTTATCACCATTATATCTATGTTCTTGATCCGATCTTTCCTAGTCACATGCACCTATTACGTGTTATGATCCGTGACAGAAACCGGGATACTTTTCGGTGATGATCGCAGTTTGAGGAGTTCATGCATTCAGTATGTGTTAATACTTTGTTCCGGTCCTCTATTAAAAGGAGGCCTTAATTTCTCTTAGTTTCTTTATGGACCCCACTGCCGGACAAAAGATGCCATGCAAGTTCTTTTCCATAAGCATGTATGACTATTTACGAAATACATGCCTACATTACATTAATGAACTAGAGCTAGTTATGTGTCGCCCTAGGTTATGACTATTATATGATGAATATCATCCAACTAATACACCGATCCAATGCCTACGAGTTTTCCACATGTTTTTCTTGCTAAGTTACTACTGTTGTTGTTACTGTTGCACTTGCTACAAAACTATTACTGCTACTGCTACTGCTACTGTTATTATTACCATTTCTATCAAACTATCATATTACTGTGCTACTGGTCACTTTGTTGCAGATATTTAATCTCCAAGTGTTTTTGAATTGACAACTCAACTGCTAATACTCTCAAATATTCTTTAGCTCCCCTTGTGTCGAATCTATAAATTTGGGTTGAATACTCTACCCTCAAAAACTGTTGTGATACCCTATACTTGTGGATTATCAAGACCTTTTTATGGCATCGTTGTTGGGGATCTTAGCTATATTTGCTGAGTCACCTGGGATTTATATCGACTTATCACTATGAAGAATTTGAAGGATACAAGAACCAAGATCGTTCCCTCTAAGACGAGGGGAGGTATGGATTTTTCATCACACTCTGCACTTGATTCACCTTCTGTTATGAATAGACTTGCAACACCACCACATGCTATTAATCCTGATATGTTGCAAGTTACTGATGATCCTATTTCTATGATGAATGATGCTTATGATGATGCTAGTACCTTGCTTGATGATATTGTGCGAGTAGGTAAATTTCTTGATGAACAAATTGCTTGAGCTAAAGAGAATGAAATTACTGAAACTGGTGAAGTCCTTGAAACTGAGAATTGTGAAACACCTTAAAGATGGCCCTTATGCAAAATACATGAAAGACATCATCACTAATAAAACAATGATACATGAAGCTGAAATCTCCACCATGCTTTCTAATTATTCTTTTAAGGATGGAGTACCTAAAAAACTTGGAGATCCTAGAATACCAACTATACATTGCTCCATTAAAAGAAATTATGTCAAAACTGCTTTGTGTGATTTGGGAGCTGGTGTTAGTGTTATGCCTTTATCTTTATATAAAAGACTTGATTTGAATAAACTCACACCTACTAAAATATCTTTGCAAATGTCTAATAAATCAACTGCCATACCTATCGGTATTTGTGAGGATGTTCCCGTTGTTGTTGCAAATGTTACTATCTTAATAGACTTTGTTATTCTTGAGTTGCCTGAGGACGACAACATGTCGATTATCCTTGGTAGACCCTTTTTGAATAATGTAGGGGTTGTTCTTCACTGCAACAAAACCAAAGTCACTTTTCATATCAATGGTAATGAACATACAATGCACTTTTCGAAGAAACAATTGCAAGTGAATGGTGTAAATGTTATTGAAAATTCTTCGACACTCATTATTGGAAGTTTTCATCTACCTCTACCTACTGCCAAAAAGAAATATGATGCAACTATGGTTGGGGATATGCGTATCCACGTTGAGGTAACTTAGTGTTTTACGAAAGTTCTTCGGTTTCATGCTAATCGAAGGTGGTTGTTAATAAGACTTGATCAACCTTATTAACGGATCATTTTTTGAGAGGTATGAAGTTGATGAATCTAGTAGGCACAACCTTCTGTATCCACTTTTGATTTAGTGGTTTATTTTTAGAATAATTAGCTACTCTTGGTGCTACTGTAGATTATCTTGCATGTTGAATTCTTAGAGTTCGAAGTAGTTTGAATGCTTGATATGGCCTCTAGACACCCTTACGAGTAGTTGCTATCAATCTTATTAAGTTTCTTTGTTAAAAAATTGTGGACTAAAATTTTCAGAAATTTATTTGTAGAAATAAGATGTATTTCTTTAGGAAGTACTCCTCCAAGAGGAATGCTAAAGGAGTCATTGGGGAATCGTCGGGTAATGACCTCAACACTCCGAGGAAGGTGGAAGTGTGGCCGTGCGAATGACCATATAACCACTTTATGGAGGAGGCCAGGTTCCATCAAGAGTTTTCCCAATTCATTGCAAATGTTGGGCTAGCCAACTTCCTCATAGATAAGTGTGACCAGCACCACATCCTTACATATTCCTTTGTGCAAAGTTTCCATTTTCTGAGTAAGAATAATCCTCCTGAGGTGTAGTTTAATCTATATGCTGAAACTTATCAGATATCGCTTACTAACTTTTGTGACATATGTTTGATTCCTTCTGATGGGGAATTAAGAGATCCTAGACTAGCAAAATTTGAGGACTTTCTCCTCACTTTGACAGTGGGTGATGAAAGAGGCATGTCAAATGTCACTCCTACCAGTCTGCAGTTTCCTTCCGTGTACTACTTACCTTTATTCATTGCGAAGTGTTTAACTTCTAGTGTCGAGGATATTATCCCGCGGTATAACCCGGCCGGAAGTATGACCTGGCCAGGACTTGGCAACTCACTGGTGACCCGGTCGAGACTTGGCGACTTACTGTTGACCCGGCAGGCAGGTTAGACGAGCGACAAGGCCCAAGGCCCAGCGTGTAAGCCGATGCCAGGCAGCTCACAAGAGAAGGCCCAAAGGCGAGAAAGGATTCCCTTACAAGAGAAACGAGACCCGGATTAGGACTCAAGAGAGACTAGTCCTATTCCTACTCCTAGTAGGACTCTACATGTAAACCTACCCCTTCCACTTATATAAGGAGGGGTAGAGCACCCCTAGAGGGACAAGCTAAGACAGACACAAGTCATTAGAGATAGACATATTAGAGGCTCTCAAGATTAGAGGTAGCAAGACAACACCCTTGTAACCGAGAGATCTTCCTCATCATCAATACAAGACAAGCAGGACGTTGGCTTTTACCTTGATCGGAGGGGTAAACTCGCATCTCTTGATTCCGACCAACCCCTCTCAAGCCGCCACATAGTTGCGATGGCCTCACACCTAAGTCCGTTAACCCGGACATCTTGCCATGACAGTTGGCGCCCACCATGGGGCACGCGTATGGTGGTGTTGAGTTCTTAAAGAGATTTTCTCAAGGATCGAGAAGCTCACTAAACGATCAGATCATGGAAGAGCCGGTTCGAAGGATTTGCAGCGATTCAGAGTTCATAAGTCAAGATTGAAAAAGTTCTAGCAACATAATCAAATCAGATTCAGAAATACATTGCACCGACTAGAGAAGGAAGTCGGCCACGATATGCTCGTGATGGCCAATCAATCAGAAGAAAACTCTCGTATTGTAGCATCCGCGTGGGGAGCCCGACGTCCGCTCAAAAAGGTCAAGATTAAAAAAAGGGGGGAGAAAAAGGTAAAAGGAGCTGACCCCGTCTCGGTCACGGCCTTGCCTCGTCTACTGGATTCACCTTGCCTCGCCCCGCCGTGCTCGCCGCTCAATCCGCCGTCCAGTGAGCCGCGCCATGTGCCAATCCCGCCCCCTGACCTCACCTGTTTTGGAGCCAGCCCCATCTCAGACTCGCCATCTCCTCCAAGCCTCCTCTGTCTCGTTCCCGGAAGTGGATGAGATCACCGATTCCACCTTTGCTGTTCTGCTTCGCCTCCCCATCACCTCCATCCTCGCCTCCGAGTCAGCTTCACCCTACACCTATCCTTCGCGGTTGCAATTCCATCTCCAAATCGCATTGCCCTGCCTCTGCCTCCGTTCATCGACCTGGCGCTAGCGCTCTCACACGCAGCTCCGCCCGGCCAGCTCCGCCTCGCCTCTGTCGTGACCTTGCGCCGCCTTGAGCCACAGCCCCCGCGAGCCGCTACTAGTGCCCCGCTCCGCCACAAGCCACCATTGGTACCCCGCTCCGCCTTCACCTTGCGTCGTCTCTGCACCTGCAGCGCCTTGCCATTACGGGCAGCTCTCCCTCGCCTGGTTGCGCTCCGCCTTTGCCATGGCGAGCCGTCGCCATAGACCGGCGGCTCTAAGCCGCTCCCTGGACGTCGTCGGTGCCTCGCGGCCGCCCTCGCCCCCTCCCATCTTAGTCGCGCCCCGCCTCTGCGCCATGGCTCGCCTCATTGCAGTTGCCGCCCACAGCCGCAGCTCACATCGACCTTGCCTTGCCACCCAGCGCCGGCTCGCCGCACCTCCACTGGCAACTGCCGCACCTCACCTCGCGCCCGCCATGAGCCGCCGCCGTAGCCTCTCCCCGCCACAAGCCACCGCTCGGAACCCACCGCTGCCACTGCTACACTGGACCCATCGTTGCAGCCTCTCTCCAGTGCGAGCTGCTGCTTGGGACCCACCGCCTAGGCTCTCGCCGCCTTGCGCCATCGATGCGCTGGTACTGCCGCCGTCGTGGCCTCACCCCGGCCCTGCATTGGTTGCCTCCCCCTCCCTTGCATTGGTGGTCAGGGGAAGAAGGAGAAGTGGGAGCCGGGTGGTTAGGGAAAAAGAAGTGGGGAGCTGGTTCCTAAAAAAAGAAGGTGGGCATTGTGTGAGCAAGAAATACTACAGCTGAGTCTCATCGATCAGATATCCGACGGACGTACACATGAATCATTTGTCGTCCTAAAAAATCAGGTGCTATCTGTCCTATTTATATTATCAGTATATGTTAATTTCTTTAAGAACGATTACTCTGCCTGCAATATTTTTTGCGTAGGAGAATTATTCATTATGAAGGTGGCCTTATATTATGAGTACAGAGTTCATGCCAATCAAATGCCACGGCGACTCACCGTTCGTGCCGGCTTACAAATGTTGTTGCCGACTCATCGTCTGTTTCAGGTTACAAATGCCACGACCAACTCGCTATTCGTGCTGGCCTACAATGCCACAGGTGACTCGCATGTCCGCGCCGACTTACAATGCCATGAGGGAATCCCGAGTTTACATCAACACGTCGGTATCCCACACACTCACACACCAGTATGAGCTGCCCAATGAGTGTGACAAGCCGTCGTAGCCGTGGCATGGTTTTCACGTACAACACCACGACTGTCTCTTGCGACTACACCGGCTTACAACGCCACGTCGGACTTCTAAGTCTACATCAACACACCGGAGCTATCCATACAAACTACCCATGGGACGCTCATGAGTCGTCGTCCTGTGGTCCAATCTACATTGGCATACTGGTGTTGGGCTCGCCTATACGAGACGCCCAACGAGCAAGCGCAAGATGCCGCCCGCGGTCTGATCTACATCAACATATCGGTGTGGTGCTTGCATGTACGAGCCGCCCATAAGGACGTGCGCAAGATGCCATCCACAGTCTGATTCTACATTAGCATATCGGTGCAGTGTTCGTTTATACGAGCCACCCAAATAGACAGGCACGCAAGTCACCGCCACTATAGTTTGGTTAACTTCAACAACCAGCCGGGACGAACCATCGACCGGATTATTGAAACAATTCATATGGGATCATCTAAAACCTGCCACGGTCAACATCACCCTTCAGTGGAGATTCTCAAGCCGCCTATTCGAGTCAACTTAAGACTCAGGGGCTACAAACATGGCTCCATACATTTGGTCATTTTTCAACGAGAACCCCGGGTCATTGCGAGCAAAGTTAACCCGATCCTGGGGGCTACTACATTATTGGCGGAAGACTAAAAAGTTGCCCAAGAGGACAAACCGCCGTAATGCATCATTCAAATATGGGTGCCCGGAATTATTGGATCATCATAAAGTCACTTGGAGGCTCATGTTGTTTCGTCATGCAAGATGGCAGCTTACAAAACGGTGGCTTACAAGATGGTGCACAAGTTGATATCATCGACAAGGTCGTTTGGGGGCTTTCAACCCACCGAGTTAAGCTTGAACCCTCTTGATCGGGCTCTTCATCCACTCCAAGTTTGGGTCATGTACCCAAAAGTTGATTACGTCAACAAGGTCAAAAGGGGTGCAGCAAGTTATACCCCGTTTTGATCTGCAAGTTTGGGTTATACCTGCATGTAAGCTGATGCCGCTCCGGCAGGTGACCTGCCAAACTCTTACCAGTTAATCGCCGCTCAAAGACACTGTCTGTCCAACATACCGGACAGTTAATCTCGTCAGGAGACCCTAAGCATGGTTAAGGTTCAAATGGCGGATTGTGTCACGTGAGGTCCTCTTACAGATAGCGAGGATAAACTCACCCATCTGCTGCCGACTCTCCGCTATGTGGCCCATTCGTACTCTTAAACAGTTACTCTTTTAAAGACCCTGCACTGTTTAAGGTTCAAACGACGGATTTATGTCACGTGAGAAGTGGCTTATGGGCCCTGGGGGTACTCATACCCTGTTGTATCTCTCTCTGGTTTGTTGCGCTCTTATCAGTTAATCAAGCCTAGAGACACTGAGCCGCTCAAAGGAGTTGACGGTCACTCTCACTAGAGACCTTGTATTGATAAGAGTTCAAGCATCGAGTCCACCCAGAAGAACCCATGCCCTGTTGTGTCTCTCTTTGGTTCGTTTCGCTCTTATCAATTAATCTCAGCTAGAGACCAGAGCCGCTCAAAGGAATTGACGGTCACTCTCACTAGAGACCATGTACTGATAAGAGTTCAAGCATCGAGTCCACCCAAAAGAACCGGCATATGAGTTCTCAAAAACAAAAAAGGAAGAAAAAGCTTGAGTCATACATTGCATCTTGCATTACATCATCCTGCATTGCATCATCACATCATGCATCATCATACATGCATATACATATTTGTTTATGCTGCGGAAAGCGGGTCACCAAACCGGGTTACATCGTAACCTCTGTAGGAACAAATGAATCTTTAATAGCCAAACATGGATAGATCTTCATCATGGTTTATCATAACCAGTATTAAAGGATTGGGGTTTTTCAAACCATGTTGGAGAATTGATTATTCTTGAAGAGCCGGCATATAAGTTATAATGTTGTGTCATTTAATTGACCGGCTATTGGATTTCTTCAACCTGTGCTCCATAGTATACTACAACACTCATGGATTTCTGAAATATATAAATTTTCCGGGTTGCACCGCAACCACGAGCAGGGATTTCATTTCAAAGACAAAGGAATTATTCCATGATATTCATTCCGGGTTATATTACAATCACGGTCAAAGGTTAATTCAAATCAGATCAATATCAGTTCAAATAGAACTTATGAAGTGCATTATGATGAGTCATATTACTCTCACATGGTCCTGAGTCACCGCAAGCAAACGACTCGACACTTGGGGGCTACATTATTCAAGTCCAGTCTATGTCAAATATGCAAGGCCCATGTGTCGGTGTCAAAACCGGCGGATCTCAGGTAGGGGGTCCCGAACTATGAAACTAGGATCAACAGTAACAAGAGACGAAGGGGACACGAGTTTACCCAGGTTCGGGCCTCCAAGGACCACGATGTCGCCTAGAGGGGGGTGAATAGGCGTTTCTTAAAAACTTTTGCGGATTTGGCTTTATCCTCATGCGGAAACAAACTAAGAGGATACTTTTCAAGAGAAAATCCTAAATACACTAGGCTTAACTAGGTGCACCAACAACTTAATCTAAACGAGGTGAGCACAACAATATTACTAACAAGCACAAGTAAGTTACACAAACTTACTTGAGCAATATCATAAGATATGTAAGTGGACAAGATAGCAATTCACACTAAACACAAAATATATCAATAGTAGTAAGTATGAATTGTGAGATATAGAGTGTAGGCCTATATTAATTTTTACAAGGAAATAGCCAACAATATATAATGAGGACAACAATATGTAGTGAATGTACGCTCAAGTAACCAAAGTAAACCACAAGTAAGGAGTTAGGGTTAGGGATAACCGAAGTCACGTAGACGAGGATGTATCCTGATGTTCACTTCCTTGGAGGGAAGCTAGTCACCGTTAGAGAGGTGGATGTTACCACGAAGGCACACCAACGCCACGAAGGCTCACCCTATTTTCCTTGAGATAGCACCATGAAGGCGATTCCCAACCACTAGTGGTAGACCTTGAGGCGGCCACCAAACCTTCACAAACTTTCCGGGGGACAAATAACAAGTTGATTCCTCACCGAGTACTCCTACTGCCTAGGAGTCTCCAACCTTCAAGAGTAACAAGATCAAGGGGGAAATGCTCAAGACTTTATCAAATCACAAATTCCTTTGGTGAGAACAAGGGGAAGAAGTGGATCTATCACTTGATCGGACAACTTCTCTCAAAGTCTCTCAAATCCCCTTGGGATCTTGGATTTGGTGTATGAGGTTGAGAGAGAGACAGTAAAGTGTGTTCTAGTGTGTGATCAATGTGAATGGCCAGTCTTATCCCGTGGAGGAAGAAGACTATATATAGTACAGTGTAAAAAACTAACCGTTGAAACACTTAACATACTGCAGTTGACGGACAACCGGATAATACCGGACGTCCGGTGGCACAACTTGGACCGAACGTCCGAACAAACTGCCGGTCGACCGGTAACTGGGAATTCATTCAGGCCTGGGAGCAGCACGAGACACACAACCACCGGACGTCCGGGACGTGTCGGTCGTCTGGTGACCGGTCGTCCGGTGAGGACCGGAAATCCGCTTAAAGTGTTCTGCTAAGGATTGTGCCGGATTTTCAGAAAGAAACGGACGTTCGGTGTCTGGTCGTCCGGAGTGGACCAGAAATGCGTTAATTTTGTTATGTTAAGATGCACCGGACATCCGGAGAGTGCCGGCCGCCCGGTAGGCAGTGAGAGATCGGATGTTCGTAGATATCTAGACGTTCGGTGACAACAAAGCACACTGGCTCAGCTACACAACATATTTTGTGCACTAAGAAGTGGGAGTACTAGAGATGAAACAGAGATGTTGTGAGAGGATACTTTGTGGGTTTTGAGCAAGTCTTTCACGAAATCCGATGATCCCCTCTTAATAGTGCGGGATACCTATAACCCAAGAACCATAAAAGAGCTACACTACATAGCTACCAAGAATCCATTCTTGAGTGAATATATTTCTTCGGTGGTCATCATTCCACACCACTAACGTCAAAGGAACTAATACCTTTGGCTCGAGCCTTTCACTTGAGCTTGATGTTATTTTCTTGTTGTCTCAAGTTGAAGGCGATACATTGGTGAAGTCTTCAAGTAGCTCTCCCATACATGATGTCGAAAGCCTTACTTTATATTCATCTTCACTTGTTCATCATGTGAACATCCACAAGCTTCAAGCATGTAATCCTTCGGGATGGTTATCTTGAACTTGCCCTTGTCAACCATGATCATGAACACTTGATATCATCCTCTCATGGACATTTGGAATCTCTCTCTGGATGCGAGCCCATGAGAATTACCTAACCCTCATAAACATAGACAACACATAGTATTGGTTAGTACACAAAGTGCAATTGACATTTACTTACCATACCAAAAGATCTCATGTGGTACATCATTTGTGCTTGTGTGATGACCAACTTTGAGTTTAATATTTGATCTTCATCTTGGTCAACATTTATCTTTGATCCATGATTAATCTTGATGTCTTGAAGGCCCCATTGATTTCTTATTGTGCTTCATTATACAAACATAGTCTCTTGAGAGGCACAATGAATTCTTCACTTGAATTACTTGCTTGACGACATAATCATCCATGAATCAACATATGAGCTCTGATTCTATTTTCAAGACATATGTAGAATTCTTCTCTTTAATTATTCTCTTAAGATCTTGATCCATCATGGTTCAAACCATAAGCCAAAGCATGAGAGCGTTTGAGATCCTCAATGAACTCCACATAGATCGCATCTTGTTCATCACATGGAACTCATCTTAATCATATCATATTTGATTCAATCATTAAGCTCATCCTTGATGCATGCACAATAGTATATATATGATGTTTATTTAGAATTCATTCGAGGTCCTTCTTGCATCATCATGGTACAAACATCCTTCAGTTCATCCAATATTCTTCATGCATTGCAAATAGAACATTCCTTCAAATGTAAAACTCAATGCCAACATTAGTCCATTAGGATTGTCATCAAATACCAAAACCACACATGGGGACTATATGAACTTTCAATCTCCCGCGTTTTGGTAGTTGATGGCAATGTCAACAAGAGGATTTATATAACGAATTTCAAAATAAACATGCAATTTATCCAAGGATAAATTGTATACTTGGGATGGTTTTGATAGCACAAAGTGTCACAAAGATACTTGATGCTATCACAACCGGTTGTACCAACATCAGAACACTACAAAAGCATTTGATGTTAGTAGAACCATAATACATAGAGCAAACTCCCCCACAATATATGCATGTTTGAATGAACATTGTATTTCGTTGCATATATGAATTGACATAAAGTACATGGAGTTTTCCCTTCATATTCATTCATGCAACAAGCATATATAACTAGAGTAGATATGCATAAATGATAATAAACACTAAAATTTATCTTAAATCCTCTCAACTTCTCCCCCATTGGCAACAAATGCCAAAATGGGAAAAATATCGAAGGCTATGAGTTCCTCCAAAAATTTGCATATTACAATATGTGAGTAAAATAAAATGTACATATTCAATAATGAGGGGTTTGAGGATCTCATTATCTAGAGAATGCAACAAGACAATCTGATGTGAAAATAAGCATTCGATAGGTGAGGAAAACATATATTGGACAATATATAATATGAATATCCAATTCGATCATGATGATAAGTATGGGTCCAAAATACATTTGAAACACATGAGGCTCAAGATTATATGTAAAATATACAAGCACTCACTTCACAACCTTTTACCAAGACCACCAAAGAATCAAAAAGGAAACAAACCAAGTGACCAGCAAAGAATAAATGATATCAATGAATGATGTGAACTTTCTCGTGCATACAAATTTCTAAGTGGCCAATAATAAATAGAATATGTATCCACAAAGAAACTTCCACACGCAAAATAGATGCAATTGATAAGAACATGATATCCACAAGTGAGTCCATCATTATACAATTGTGATTCTAGCATAAGAGCAAGGCACATGACACAAATTGATCTCATTTGTATAACAATGACTTACTAAGTAAGATAGCAAATACCACAAGAAATTAGAGTGTTTTCAAGAACACGTAGGAAAACACAAATACAGTAAGTACTATTACATGCTATGATGCAACCTACACAAGGTTGACTCTTATTTATACATATGCATGAAGTAAATACTTGTTACCGAGAAAGCATTGGTACGAAGTAGTAATCAATGAGTCATATAATCTTGGCTCTAATTCCCTCGTGGTGACACCACCTTCTTTATGAAGAAGCCAAGGCAACAATGCGTCCCCAATGTACCTAAATCACTTTTAAGTACAATATGGTGCCCAAACTTATTGGGTCCAAAGTAGCTAGTCTAACTACAAAATCTAGGGTAAAACCACTCAATATGTGCATATAGATATGAATTTGAATTTCACGCACAACTTAGCTATTAAGAATATGAAGGATTTACCATTTATATATTGGATTAAATACAGTAAACAAGGTATGAGAATTTACACATAGTAAATATGCATGCACAAGCCTACCAAAATCCAAAGAGATACACATTGGACAAATGAACACATAACTGTTAATACTTCCAATAACATCACTAATCATTCATGTTGTCCAAGATAAATCAAAGTGACAAATCAACATATGATAGCACACAAAGTTCAACACATGAACCAAGCAAAACCAGTGAGCATATAAGATATGCATTGCACATATTCTTACATGCATATCACACTTAAGTAGATATTATAGTAGAAGTAATAATATACTAACTCCCATAATACCATAAAAACTAGTAATATGAACTCAAACAAAGGCATGGGAGATTACCGGGAGGCAAATGAATTTCTCGGCTAGATATAAAATGCAAGTAGAAGCAGAAGTCGATATGAAGATGACCATCAAACTCTACCATACAAGGAATACCATGTGTAAGAGAACACAATGGTATTTTGAATTATTATTCGGTGATAGATTATAAGCACAAGATCATCTATAATCACACAAGCATGATATGAGAGTTTAGCAATGAGAACAATGCTTAGAAAACGTATTATTAACATTCCAATTAGGTAGATCATCATCTAAAGAAACAATTGGAATGGATTGCATCATACATACACCTTTTTAGATATGATCTAGAAGATAAATCATGAATAAGACCACACAAGAATGTCATACTCACACACACACCTATGGAATGAAACGACAAAAGAATCATTATGCAAATAGAGACGTGTTGAGCATAGCAAGCTATAGAGATATACGATAGTCTCAATAATAGGTTTTAAGTGGCATTCATCAATTGTTCATATTAACAAGTATTGTGATATGCACAAAGCATATCACTCCCCCATAATGTGATAATCCGTGTATTCTCCACAAGAGGCAATTCAAGTCCAACTAAAGATGATCAATGGATGAGAATTTGGACTACAAATGAACTTGACATACCACATAGTAACTATATAATCTTGCACTAGAAATACTAGGTGGTATCCAATTTATACACATTTTAGGTTTGTGATGTGCGCATAGCATAACACCCCCCCCATAATGTGATGATCCATTAATATCTCAATAGAGCCTGATAAGATGCAATGAAGGCTCTAGACTACACACACAACTATATGACGTGCACAACAACCTACACATGCTAGATAAAACAAATCAAGCATACTTGCAGGCACAACATTTACAAACACATGCTAGGTACAAAACCTAAACATGAAAGGTGCTACTAACATTCAATGTAGACAATACATATAAGTTACCACCAAGAGAGGCATTGGAATGATAAATATGATGGTATTCTTATTGACTTGGCTTGAACCATAATGAATGGTGAAAATCATTTTTCTTCATGAAATAGCCAAGTCTTCAATGCCCTCCACACACCTATTGATCAAGTTTGAGCTTCATGGTCCCCAACCAAGTTGGGTCCTAAGAAGTTAGTAACAATAGGCTTGGCAACCCAAATGGCCTTATGCACTTTCAAACCACTTTGGGCACCAACATACCTGGCAAAAAAAATTGCTAGAAATATCTTTCCTAAGTGAATAATGATCATTGATAATTGGAGGCTTAGAGATGTTACTGTTGGGACATGATGAAGCTATGTGTCCCTTCTTACGACAAATATAGCAACATGTACTCCCCTCCTTTTCTTTGTTACTTTCTTAATGTGGGGAGCAATAACATGGTTCATCATGGATGGTGACTGTTCTTCAACTTGATGTTGAGCTTGAGGCCTCTTACCATGTAACTTGTCTTTATAAGCCCTTCTCTTCAATGGACAAGATCTCACATGAGGTCCAACCTTTTTGCACTTAAAGCAAGAAATGTTGGACTCGCTCTTGACTTGGTTTTGTCCCTTTTTCTTGTTCTTGGACTTCTTCTTGTTGGAGTGAAAACAATGTCCATCATTGCACTTTTCCAAGTCTTTCTTCAAACTAGTGACTTGCGCCTTGAGCTCATTAATTTCTTCTGCATGGTTAGTTTCAACACTAGAAACAAGAGGACTAGTGGAAGTAGAAACTTCATGGTTAGAGCAACAAGACAAGGCAAGCAATTCATCATGAGTGGTAATAATATGAGAGGTGGATGAATTGCAAGGATTAGCACATGGCAATAAAGCATTTAGAGTAGATGTGCAAGTAATCGGAGGTAGAAGGAATAAAGAGCTCTTCATGATCGATAAATGTGGAGAGCTCCTCCATTAACTCCTTAAACATAATATTGTCTTCATCAAGATTTGACCCACCATATATATCTTCGAGCTTTGTCCAAACCTCATGAGCCGACTTGCAAGTCGAGATTGACTTAAAAACTTTAGGGATTATAGTTTGATGCATGGCAAGGGAGGCATCGCAATCAAGATAAATGTCATTTATAGATGGAGGAGGATCGTCCTTTACACAGGAAATCCCTACAAGAACAATTCGTGAAGCATTTGGACCCATGGCCCAAAAGTGACAAAGCATACGAATTCTCCACAAGTGATAATTTGTGCCATCAAAATCAAAGGTGCCATTGTGCACTAATCCATTAGTCGACATCGATACTCTCAAGGCGGTGAAGCCTAATAAGGAGAGACCTTGCTCTGATACCAATTGGAAGGAGCATGATGTCGCCTAGAGGGGGTGAACAGGCGTTTATTAAAAACTTCTACAGATTTGGCTTTATCCTAATGAGGAAACAAACTAAGAGGATAATTTTCAAGAACAAATCCTAAATACACTAGGCTTAACTAAGTGCAAAAACAACTTAATCTAAATGAGGTGAGCACAGCAATATTACTAACAAGCACAAGTAAGTTACACAAACTTACTTGAGCAATATCATAAGATATGTAAGTGTATGACACAAGATAGCAATTCACACTAAACAAAAAAATATATCAATAGTAGCAAGTATGAATTGCGGGATATAGAGTGTAGGCCTAAATAATTAATCTTTATAGGGAAATAGCCAACACAATATAATGAGGATAACAATATGTAGTGAATGTACGCTCAAGTAACAAAGTAAACCACAAGTAAGGATTTAGGGTTAGGGATAACCAAAGTCACATAGACGAGGATGTATCCCGATGTTCACTTCCTTGGAGGGAAGCTAGTCACCTTTAGAGAGGTGGATGTTACCATGAAGGCACACCAACGCCACGAAGGCTCACCCTATTCTACTTGAGATATCACCACGAAGGCGATTCCCAACCACTAGTGGTAGACCTTGAGGCGGCCTCCAAACCTTCACAAACTTTTCGGGGGACAAATCACAAGTTGATTTCTCACTGGAGTACTCCTACCTCCTAGGAGTCTACAACCTCCAAGAGTAAGAAGATCAAGGGGGAAATGCTCAAGACTTGCTCAAATCACAAATTCATTTGGTGAGAAGAAGGGAAGGAGTGGATCTATCACTTGATCGGACAACTTCTCTCAAAGTATATCAAATCCCCTTGGGATCTAGGATTTGGTGTATGAGGTTGAGAGAGAGAGTAAAGTGTGTTCTTGTGTGTGCTCAATGTGAATGGTCAGTCTTATCCCATGGAGAAAGAAGACTATATATAGTACAGTGTCAAAAAACTGACCGTTGAAACACTTAACATAGTGAAGTTGACGGATGACCGGATAATACCGAACGTCCGGTGCCACAACTTGGACCGGACATGTGAACAAGCCGCCGGTCATCCGATAACTGGGAATTCATTCAGGCCTGGGAGCAGCACGAGACACACAGCCACCAGACGTCCGGAACGTGTCGGTCGTTTGGTGACCGGTCGTCCGGTGAGGACCAGAAATCTGCTAAAAGTGTTCTACTGAGGATGTACCGGATTTCCGGAGAGAAATGGACTTTCGGTATCCGATCGTCTGGAGTGGACCGGAAATGCGCTAATTTTGTTCTATTAAGATGCACCGGACATCCGGAGAGTGCCGGATGCCCGGTAGGTACTGAGAGATCGGACGTCCATAGATATCCGGACATCCGGTGACAACAGAGCACACTGGCTCAGCTACACAACAAATTTTCTGCACTAAGAAGTGGGAGTACTAGAGATGAAACAGAGAAGTTGTGAGAGGATACTTTTTGGGTTTTGAGCAAGTCTTTCACAAAATCCGATGATCCCTTCTTAATAGTGTGGGATACCTATAACTCAAGAATCATAAAAGCGCAACACTACATAGCTACCAAGAATCCATTCTTGAGTGAATATATTTCTTCGGTGGTCATCATTCCACACCACTAACATCAAAGGAACTAATACCTTTGACTCAAGACTTTCACTTGAGCTTGATGTTATTGTTTCTTGTTGGCTCAAGTTGAAGGCAATACATTGGTGAAGTCTTCAGGTAGCTCTCCCATACATGATGTCGAAAGCCTTACTTTATATTCATCTTCACTTGTTCATCATGTGAACATCCACAAGCTTCAAGCATGTAATCCTCCGGGATGGTTATCTTGAACTTTCCCTTGTCAACCATGATCATGAACACTTGATATCATCCTATCATGGACATTTGGAATCTCTCTCTAGATGCGATCCTATGAGAATTACCTAACCCTCATAAACATAGACAACACATAGTATGGGTTAGTACACAAAGTGCAATTGACATTTACTTACCATACCAAAAGATCTCATGTGGTACATCATTTGCGCTTGTGTGATGACCATCTTTGAGTTTAATATTTGATCTTCATCTTGGTCAACATTTATATTTGATCCATGATTAATCTTGATGTCTTGAAGGCCCTATCGATTTCTTATTGTGCTTCGTTATACAAACATAGTCTCTTGAGAGGCACAATGAATTCTTCACTTGAATTACTTGCTTGAAGACATAATCATCCATGACTCAACATATGAGCTCATCATGATTCTATTTTCAAGACATATGTAGAATTCTTCTCTTTAATTATTCTCTTAAGATCTTGATCCATCATGGTTCAACCATAAGCCAAAGCATGAGAACATTTGAGATCCTCAATGAACTCCACATAGATCACATCTTGTTCATCACATGGAACTCATCTTGATTGTATCATATTTGATTCAATCATTGAGCTCATCCTTGATGCATGCACAACTCTATGTATATGATGTTCATTTAGAATTCATTCGAGGTTCTTCTTGCATCATCATGGAACAAATATCCTTCAATTCATCCAATATTCTTCATGCATTGCAAATAGAACATTCCTTCAAATGTATAACTCAATGCCAACATTAGTCCATTAGGATTGTCATTAAATACAAAAACCACACATGGGGACTACATGCACTTTCAGGGCCCTCCTATGGAGGTAATACCCTACGTCATGCTCGATTGTATTGATGGTGTAAGGGGTTACAGAGTTGATCTACCTCGTGATCGTATGTCTAACCCTAGATGAGTTGTTCCGGGCCTATGCCCTAAAACCCTCCGGCTTATATAGATGCCAGGGGTGTCCTTGGCTTACACATGGTCAGTTACATGCCAAAGAGATAACTTGTCTAACTACAGCTAATAACTTGGAGAGCACGCCTTGACTTCATGAAGCTTCAGTCCTGGCGCAGGTGGTCCTTGATCTTCCGATGCCTGCCTTGCGGCCCATATAGTCCGGCCCATGAACAATGGGTCTGCTATCCGAGGACCCCTTAATCTAGGGCTCCCTCAGTAGCCCCCGGACTCGTCTTCAACGCCGATATATATATATATATTCGGTTGATTCCTTCAAGTCGTCTTCGGTTTGCAAGGCGAGTCCCTCATCCTTATCTGTTCGGCATCTGGCCAGTTTTCGATAAGATCCCAAGCGTCACGGGCGCGGGTCATTATAATAAGTGCACAAGTTCCTCGATTTTCGTGCGTCGTGGGGAGGTGAATAGCCAGCAATTTTTTACAATCCTACCCCTCCGGAACAGAGGCACCAACCCATTTAATCAAACAAAATTGCGGTTCAAAGCACATCTTTTTCCTCCCTCTCGTCAAAAAAAACCAGCGGAAGCTCTACGCACAACATGGCTAATGCTCCTAGTTCCTCAAGGCGCCCTTACGGGAAATGCCCAGGCGACTGGACCAGCTGCTCCATCACACTTTTGCGGCTCTGTAATCTGGAGACCCAGGGATATCTCCCATCATCAGATTTGGCAGCAACCCGCGTTGGTCTACTCGCTTATGGCGACGAGGTCTTCGATGAGCGCTTCCCTAATCCAAACAAGGGGGAGCGTGTTTGCTTCGTCCCCTTCCTCCTCCGGGGTCTTGGGTTTCCAATCCACCCATTCTTGAGGGGGTTACTGCAGTTCTACGGGATTCAGCTCCACCATCTCACCTTAGGGTCGATCCTACATATCCCGGGCTTTGTCGCCCTCTGCGAGATAGGGTGCAAAGATCATTTCGATCTGTGGAGGAAATACTTTTGCCTCATCCCCCGAACTTGGGACAAGGCCATCTTAGAGGCCGGCGGTGCCAAAGTATGTCGCATAGCGGGAACAGGGTATCTGGCTGGCACACCGAAGAAATCCAAAGAATGGACTTCGGGGTTGTTCTATATTGAAGACGTCCCCCTGTTCGAGCCAACTCGGACATGCCTGCCCGAATACTCCGACCTCCTCCCAAAGAAGAGGTACAACTGGCGACCCAAGAGCACATCTCAGGAGGAGAGCACCGAAGTGCAACGCCTTGCCGTGCAAGTGCGGATGCTTGCCCATCACCGGCTGACCATGATCAACGTCATGGCCGCCGCTATCTCCCGGTGCGTGTAGCCCCTCCAACAAAGGGTGCACCCCTTATGGTGATACAGAGACAAGCGATGCCACGCGTTCCCAAAAACTAGGTCCTGCCAATCCAACAGCGCCGGTTGCCGCACTTGCCGACCTGTACAAAGGAGAGCAAGAAGACTTCATCCAGCGGACAAGCAAGGAAGGGTATTCGGTCCACAATCCCATCGAACAGGTAAACCTTCCTCTTTTAATCATGAAATAATTCAGGGCTTCATTCCGCACTCTATTTGACCGAGGCCTTGGCATGAATAGGAATGGAGGAGCTTCGTTGACACAGTCAACTGTCTGGCTCCTCAGCCCGAGAATCATTCACGTGACAATGATCTAGGTTTCAACAAGGACCCGGATCTCCTTCTCGGCTTCAAAAACAGAGTCTACTACCAGGACAGCATTGTCCAGACCCCGGTGGCAATCATAGTCGATTACCCCAAGTCATTCTCCATTCCATCCATGGGCAAGA
This sequence comes from Hordeum marinum, assembly GCA_022496015.1. Lineage (NCBI taxonomy): Eukaryota > Viridiplantae > Streptophyta > Magnoliopsida > Poales > Poaceae > Hordeum > Hordeum marinum. The sequence goes on along the minus strand of CM039676.1, from coordinate 112,605,087 downwards.
AGAAAAACTCCTCCCGAAAGAGGCCTGCTACCAAGAGCACCCCGGATGTGTCGTTCCTAGCCCCAAAGCATCACCGATTAGCACATCTTGCGCCAACAGGCTAAGCCACAGACAAGTCAGAGTCCGGCTGGGCCCCTGCAAAGGAGCCGGACACGCAGACGAATCCACCCGTCCACACATCCCACAGGTACACTATTTGGATATCCATTTTATCATTATGCTCGGCAAAATCTTATAGCCGCTTGTTCTTTACCTAGGCGAAACACCCAATCTCCACCTACCAAGGGGGTTGCACGGATGTCAAGAGACGCCCGAAGCTCTCGGGCCACCGTCCATGTGGCTTCCGCTACGGAAGCCCCCATGGCCGGTCCGATGCCCGCCGAATCTGGTGACGGAGTATCCGTCACCAAATCGGAAGTGGAGAGCTCCATGCATCATCGGCACCAATGGGAGGCCATGTGGCATCCAGTTTTCTCTGACCAGGAGTTCGGTGCCCTATGCTCGGCTGATGCACACCTCGGGGCCGCCCGATATGGATTCGGTGAAGCTATGAAGCTGATAACAACCAGTATTCAGGTAAGTGGTCGGATTTTGTAGAGTCAATATAATTGTATAAGACTAGTAGCCCCCGAGCCTTAATTTGATTTGTAAAAAATGAATTAAGGATCTCAGAACTATTTGACTGCTAACGCAGGCCTCAAAGCAACAGCCCAAGCAGTTGGCCAAGGCCCTCGAGGAGAGTCGCGCGGAGGTGCAATCCGTGAAGGACGAACGAGCACGAGTGAAAAGTTTCATGTGAGAGGCCCATGGTAAGTGTGCTTTTATTGCTACTCAATAGGACATATAGATTCCATGCCTGACATGTGGATTCCGTGTAGCAGACGAATCAATAGGACATATGGAGAGGCAGCTGGAAGAAGCTCGGGATTCACAAAGGTATGCGGAATCCCAGCAACAAGTCGGCTGTCTGGTTATATAGAAATAGGCCAATGAAATAAAGAGTTTGAAGACTCAATTGGCCCAATCTCAAGAAGAAAATCAAAATCTTCGGTGGGGCGTATTTGGTAAATAGAAATCCACTATGAGTAAGTATGTCCGATGTATAGAATTATAATAATCGCAATTGTTGTCTTGTGTACAGGTCTCCTCACTGGACATCCTGAAGAGGAGATCGAATCATTCCAAGGGGACCTGCTGAAGGAACTAACCGCTCTCCACAAGCGCGTGCAAAAGGTGATGAAGGGGATGGTGAAGGCGTTATGGCCCACCGAAGATCCATCCGAAGGGCTGGCTGCACTTGTGGATCGATTTAGGGGGATCGGTGTAGGTTCGAGCTGTCGAAGACTTCGGCCTGCCATGAAGGAGAACGGGAGGCATGGGCAATGATCAAGACCTGTTTTACCGGATTTAACCCCGATCATATGGCACGGGTTGGTCCTATAGGATCGGATGGAAAAGAACTGCCACTCCGCCTGGTATATGACCAGGTGATGCCCGCCACCCGACTCTCGCAAGCAGACTGCCCCCTCTCCACAATAATCGATGATCTCGATCAACAGCCGAATATGTAATTGCATATACATGTGTAAAACAATTTGTGTTGTAAACTTTGTCTTAACCGGCCATCAATTTCTCCCTCCCGGGTGAAGAGCTCAGGAGTGTTCCTTCTTATTATTCCTTCGCCGAATAGCAAAAGTGTATTCGAGGAACCAGGCAATCTGACCATGTGGTGTGAACAGACAAAAATCACATAGAAAGATATGTTATATTATGACGTAGCATAAGAAACATCTTCCGATGAAAGTAGTACCACTAATGATACCTTCCGCTAGGGTTCTACGAAGAATGTAGATGGGAATCCGCATACTTGCGACTAAGTGTCCTTTTGACATAAGAGACCCAAACAACAGAAAGTCAACCAGGGCCGGATACGGTGTTTCCATCATAGCCGATCAATTGTCTACGTAAGATAGCTAGCTTTCGGCTTCACCCGTCTGAGGTACGTGTTCGGATGACCCGGTCGTAACAATCGCGGAGGTGCTCCCTTTACTCTCTAGCCGAACAAGCGGGAACATAGAGAGTAACCATAGGAGCAAGGCAACCTAGCTTGGCAAAGTCTTAGTTCAAGCTGATGCATATAATGGCTAAAACATGACAAAAGAAACATGCGCGCACAAGAGGTGCGGGCAAAAAATGCCATAGAAGGATGGCTACTAAAAGCAATCCCCACGTGTTGTGTTCGGATGTGACACTCTATGGTGTATGCCGATGACCTTAGCGTAGGATCGGTTTAGCCGAACATAGGAAGAAGAAAACTCGATCCTATCAAAATAGCAAAGTGGGAGGGAAAAGAAGAAAAGGTAAAAATACAAGAAAAAGAAAAATGTAAAACGTGCGGAAATTGTGGACAAGACCGGTCTATCCATAGAAGCGTCGTAGGCAAGCCACGTTCCATGGGTTTGGTTCAAGGAGATTATCTGATGAGTTCCAAAGACGATAGGCTCCTCTCGCGAGTACTACATCGATGATGAAGGGCCCCTCCCACTTGGGGTTAAGTTTATGCTTCTGCGTCTCCGAGAGCCGTAGGACGAGTTCACCTACATTGTATGCTTGTGCCCTGACCTCCCTAATCTAGTAGTGTCGCGCTTGCTATTGATAAAGCATAGAGCAAGCAAGAGCTATGTTGTGTTCTCCCTCCAAGGCGTCCAGGTCGTCCTGCTGATCCAACTCGGCTTCCTTTTCCTCGTACATGTGCACCCGTGGTGCATCATGAACAATGTCGTAGGGGAGGACTGCCTCAGCCCCATAGACCATGAAGAAAGGTGTGAAACCCATTGATATATTTGGGGTGGTACGCAGGCCCCATAGTACTGAGTTGAGCTCCTCAACCCAGTGACAGTCAGACTCATGAAGAGATCAAACCAATCGTGGCTTAATGCCGCTCATGATGAGACCATTAGCACGTTCAACTTGTCCATTGGTCTGTGGATGGTAGACTGATGTGTAATCGAGCTTAATGCACATTTCGTGCACCAGTACTTGACCTCTTGGGCTCTAAAATTAGATCCATTATCCGTTATTATGTTGTGCGGTACACCGTAATGGTGCACTACGCCGGATATGAAGTCTATAACCGGTCCGGACTTAGCTGATTTAATGGGCTTTGCCTCTATCCATTTGGTGAATTTGTCGACCATGACTAGTAGGTATTTGTTTTTCTGGATCCCCCTTTAAGGGGTCCAACCATGTCAAGCCCCCAGACCGCGAAAGGCCAAGTGGTTGGAATAGTCTGAAGAGCTGTTGGAGGCATGTGACTTTGATTTGTGAAGAGTTGACACACTACGTAGTGCATGACAAGCGACTGTGCATCCGTCCGAGATGTGGGCCAGAAAACCCCGGCTCAGAAGGCCTTGCTGACTAGGGATCTTGTCGCGGCGTGACGGCCGCCCATGCCTGCATGTATTTCGGTGAGAAGCTCCCACCCTTCTTCCTCGGATATGCACCGTTGTAGTACACCAGTTGTGCTTTTCTTGTATAACTCCCCCTCGTGAATCTTGTAGGCCTTGAAGCGCCAAACTATGCGTCATGCCTCCGTCTGGTCATTGGGGAGTTCCTTTTGAGGAAGGTAGGCGAGGAAGGGCTCTGTCCAAGGTGCAATTATTGCCATTAACTCATGAGCCAAAGGTGTTTCGTTCATTATGGAGCCGCCGATTATTTGGTCGTCCGGTTCGTTGACAGGGGGGACAACCACGTCCGGTGTATTTGGAGCGGCTTCATTGTCATCGTCCTGCCACATGACGGAAGGCTTAAAAAGCAATTCCAGGAAAGTGTTCTTTGGGACAGGATCGCGCTTGGCTCCTATACGAGCCAATATGTTGGCGGCTTGGTTGTTGTCGCAAGCGACATGGTGGAATTCTAGCCCCTCAAACCGAGCTGATATCTTGAGGACAACGTTTCTGTATGTCGCCATCTTCCAATTTTTAGCGTCGAATTCGCCGTTGATTTGGGAGATGGCTAAATTGGAGTCGCCCCGTACCTCTAGCCGGCGTATGCCCATTGATGCAGCCACTCGGAGACCACGAAGGAGGGCCTCGTATTCGAATGCATACATGATTTGCAACACGTATCGCACGTTGTCACCAGTGGGGTTTGTGAGGATAACTCCAGCCCCTAGTCCGGCCAAGGTTTTGGAGCCGTCAAAGTACATTGTCCAATGGGAGTATGCTATATTCCTTGGGGAGTTCGGCCTCCGTCCATTCAGCCAGAAAGTCCGCCAACACCTATGATTTAATCGCACGGCGTGGCTTGTAGGTTATTTAAAAGGGGAGGAGCTCAATGGCCCATTTGGCAATGCGGCTGGTGGCGTCCCTGTTGTTGATTATATCGTTCAAGGGGACCTCTGATGCTACCGTCACCGTGCACTCCTGGAAGTAGTGTTGGAGTTTCCTCGATGCCATGAATACTGTATAAGCAATTTTTTGATAATGCAGATATCTGGACTTGCACTGCGTTAGCACCTCTAACACATAGTATACCGGCTTCTGAGTCTGGAATTTAGGCCCCTCCTCATCTTGTTCAACGACGAGCACTGCACTGACGACTTTGTTGGTGGCCGATATGTATAGCAACATGGGCTCACCGACGCCTGGTGCCGTGAGTATGGGGTTGGTTGCCAGTATTGCTTTCATTTATTCCAATGCAGCCACTGCTTCATCGGTCCATTCGAAATTGTTGGTCCATTTCTATAGTTTGTAGAGTGGCAGAGCTTTTTCTCCGAGGCGGGAGATAAAGCGGCTTAGCGCCACTACACACCTGGATTGCCTATGGACATGCTTCAGCTGTGTGGGATTGCAAGCTCTGATAGAGCATCGATTTTAGCTGGATTTGCCTCTATTCCTCTATGGGAGACAATGAATCCAAGCAGCTTACCAGAGGGAACTCCGAATACACATTTTTCCGGATTGATCCGTATATCATATTCGCATAGATTAGCGAAAGTTTGACGTAAGTCGTCGATCAATTGGTCGACGTGTTTGGTTTTGATTACCACATCATCCACGTATGCCTCGACGGTCTTGCCGACCTGTGTAGAGAGGCAGGTTTGGGTCATGCGCTGGTATGTAGCCCCAACATTTTTTAGCCCAAAAGGCATCATGTTGAAGCAAAATGGCCTGTAGGGGGTGATGAAAGCTATAGAAGCTTGATTGGATTCCTTCATTTTAATTTGATGGTATCCAAAGTACGCGTCAAGGAAACACAACAAATCGTGTTCGGCTGTGGCATCGATGATTTGGTCTATGCGTGGTAAGGGGAAAGAGTCCTTGGGGCATGCTTTATTAAGGTCTTTAAAATCGACACATAGCCGACAAGACTTGTCTTTCTTAGGTACCATCACCAAGTTTGCCAACCACTCGGGGTGTTTAATATCCCAAATAAATCTGGCCTCGAGCAGTTTGGCTAACTCTTCACCCATGGTCTGTCGTTTGGTTTTGGATAAGCGGCATAGAGTCTGTTTCACGGGTTTAAAGCCCGGAATAATGTTTAGGCTATGTTCGCCTAGCCGACATGGGATTCCAGGCATATTATAAGGATGCCAGGCAAAAATGTCCCAGTTCTTGTGGAGGAAATGCCGCAAAGCTTCATCCATAAGTGGATCGAGCTGGGATCCGATGGACATTGTCTTATTGGGGTCCGTTGGATGCACCTGAAATATAATGATTTCCTCTACTGGTTTGAAGGATGTGGACTTGGGTCTTTTGCTAAGGATCACATCGTCTCTATTGACTGTCGACCGTAGAGCGGTCAACTCTTCGGCGGCGAAATTTTCTGCTAGTTCCTCGAGGGCGAGCGCTGCCATTTTTGTTTTGGCTCGAAGGGCTATGTCAGGATCACAAGCGATCATGACCACTCCATTTGGTCCTGGCATTTTTAGTTTCATGTACCCATAATGGTGTATAGCCTGGAACTTTGTGAAGCCGTTGCGTCCCAATAAGGCATGATAGCCACTTGGGAAGGGGACGATATGGAAGAGAAGTTCTTCAGATCGGTAGTTATCGGGTGTGCCGAACACCACGTCCAGGATGATACATCCGGAACAACGGGCCTCCTTTCCTAGGATAATTCCCCGGAATGTTGTGTTGCTATGTTCGATGTGGGATCGGTTGAACTTCATCTTTTCCAGAGTGGCCTCGTATATGAGGTTAAGACCACTACCACCGTCCATTAGCACCTTATGTAGCCTGTATCCATCAATTATGCGATTCAAGACTAGAGCGGCCAGTGAATGACCGGAAAGAATGGGTGGCCAATCAGTGTCCCCGAAAGTAATCGGTACATATGCCCATGGGCTAGTGGCTGCCATGTGGTAGACTTGCTTGTGCTCCTTAAGAGCTTTCTTGCGCCTGTTCCTCGAGGGGAAGAATTCGTAGACAGTCAGGACTTCGGCATTAAATCCGGGCGGCGAAGGAGAACGTCTACTTGATAGAGGTGTGTCGAGGATGGTCTCGCTGCTTTTTATGACTTGCTTGACGACCCAGCAAGCTCAAAGACTGTGTGTTGGGTTCGTGTTTAGTAATACGGAATGTATGGGGCAGGGTTTATCCAAAATCCCATCGAGGACGGTGCAGGCCCCTGATAGGGGCTTGTTTCTTTTTTCGACGGGATCATACCTGACCGACCGATTTGGAGGTGTCCTCTTTTTCCGAGATCCTCTAGGGTGTTCAAAGGATTTTGGTTACGAGAATAGCCGCTCGGATTGCCAGACACTCTCCATGGCACGGTACTTCTGTACCAACTCGGATAGCTCCGAGAAATCGCTTATGCGTCGGCGGGCTAGGGCATTGAGAATACCCTCGTCATTGGAATTGCGAATAAAAATTGTCGTTAAATCTTGGTCGTTGAGACCTTTTACTCTGCTCCTAGCGAGTAGGAGTCTTGCCCAAAAGTGTTGGACTGATTCTCCTCATAGTTGTTTTATGTCTTGGAAGTCCGGAGATACGGGCTTCGGTGAAAAACTGGGATTATCATCCTGGGAGGTGGGTGGGCAAAAACTGGGTTCTACGCCATGTTGAGTATTCGGGAATATAATCTCCGAATTGTGTCATAGATCTGGGACCGATGATGGTCCGGTTTTGAGGTAATCCTCGGTGCCTTGTTCGTTTGCGTAGCCTTGGTGATCAGAGACCAGGGTGTAAACTTTTTTCAATTCCTGCTGTCAGGACGAATCCGCAGTCGGACACTCAATAGTGGTGACAAGGTGGGTGATAGGACGGACATGAATCTCCTTATCATCGGGTTTAATCCCGAGCCGATCATAGATCGGAACCTGGTCATCCAGTATACGCATTGCTTCGATTCGATCAAACAATTCGTTTAAGAACGAAGCGATGGCAGGGTGCATGTCGCTGATACGAGTGGATTCATCACATGGTGTGACGGTTCCAGAGTCACGCGGAAGCGGATCTACGTTCCATTCTCCCACGGGACCTGATGACTCGGACGTCAAAGCATCCGGACTTGCAGGCCTTTCTTTGAAGGTTGAGGGTTCCATTGGAATGAGTGTCCCCTGTGAATCAACCACGCACACTAGTGTTCCGAACTTGATACTCTGATTTGGAGGAAACCTTCCGATCTGGCCATGACGGTTGATCGGGTCAGCATGCGACAAGATGTCGTTGCAAGTGAAACTCTGATCGGGGGTGAAAGTCCCCTCGATGCAGATCTTGCCACCTGTGACAGGTCGAGCCATCGATGCCTTCAGCGCTCACAGTGAAAGTCTCAATGAAAGCACCAATGTCGGTGTCAAAACCGGATCTCGGGTAGGGGGTCCCGAACTGTGAGACTAGGATCGACGGTAACAGGAGACGAAGGGGACATGAGTTTACCCAGGTTCGGGCCCTCCTATGGAGGTAATACCCTATGTCCTTCTTGATTGTATTGATGGTGTAAGGGGTTACATAGTTGATCAACCTCTAGATTGTATGTCTAACCCTAGATGAGTTTTTCCGGTCCTATGCCCTAAAACCCTCCAGCTTATATAGATGTCCAGGGTGTCCTTGGCTTACACATGGTTGGTTACATGCCGAAGAGATAACTTGCCTAACTACAGCTAATAACTTGGAGAGCACACCTTGACTTCATGAAGCTTCCATCCTAGCGCAGGTGGTCCTCGATCCTCCGATGCCTGCCTTGCAGCCCATACAGTCCGGCCCATGAACAATGGGTCGGCTATCCGAGGACCCCTTGATCTAGGACTCCCTCACCATGTCGCGGCAAGTATGCATCACAGCACTTGGGAGCTAATGCAAGTTGCTTTTCAAATTATTACATGGTCAACAGATCATGTTGTCTCAAGGAGATGAGCTAGCCTTTCTATATTTTTCTAAGTCCCAGCTCAGTACTTCTTACTGACCCGACACTTGGGGGCTATAGTATTAAGCTGTTTAATAGATTATGAGGTTCAAAATGAAGACCCGGACCATCACATACTAATGAGTCGGGCCTTGGGGGCTACACCAGCTAAAGCTTTATAAGGTATAAGACAGTTACAAGTCCAAAGCTGCCGCAGGCAAGACAACCCGACACTTGGGGGGCTACACAATCAAATATATTATTGCAAAACGCCAAGTCATCATGGATAAACTTGGATCTTGAGGGCTATAGGTAGTATGGATATATCAAAAAATTGAAGAGAGTTTTCAAGATGTCAATTTCAGCTGGAGTCTAGTTATTTGACCCGACGTCACCAACAATCATGACCCGACATTATCAAAAGATCATAAGCCGGCAGAGTTTATATAAGCAACCCGGCTTTACAAGTTGAAGAGTATTGGAGGCCAACTCAATGTCATATGGGTGTTGTATTCCCAATATTTACTTTAAAGGACACTAACAAGCAAGACGATTGAGAAGACGGCTCGTTCATATGAAGAAGGAACCCAGATTTTCAAGGAGATACTTCATTAAGCCGGCCAGTGGAGCGAGCCGGTCACTTAACATATTTATTCTTATTTCAGGAGCTTAGAATGAATAAATTCAAGCTAACTTGGGGGATAATGTCGGGGATATTACCCCGTGGTATAACCCGGCCGGAAGTATGACCCGACCAGGACTTGGTGACTCACTGGTGACCCGGTCGAGACTTGGCGACTTACTCGTGACCTGGCAGGCGGGTCAGACGAGCGACAAGGCCCAAGGCCTAGCGTGTAAGCCGACGCCAGGCGGCTCACAAGAGAAGGCCCAAAGGAGAGAAAGGATTCCCTTACAAGAAAAACAAGACTCGGATTAGGACTCAAGAGAGACTAGTCCTACTCCCACTCCTAGTAGGACTCTACATGTAAACCTATCCCTTTCACTTATATAAGAAGGGGTAGAGAACCCCTAAAGGGACAAGCTAAGACAGACACAAGTCATTAGAGATAGACAGATTAGAGGCTCTCGAGATTAGAGGTAGCAATACAACACCCTTGTAACCAAGACATCTTCCTCATCATCAATACAAGACAAGCAAGACGTAGGCTTTTACCTCGACCGGAGGCGCAGAACCTGGGTAAGCTCGCGTCTCTCGATTCCGACCAACCCCTCTCAAGCCGCCACATACTTGCGATGGCCTCACACCTAAGTCCATTAATTCGGACATCTTGCCATGACAAATCCATGATAGCTAGGGAGAAGGTCGGTGCACTCAGTGCCCCTGACCTCACTATTTTACACCATGCACTACACAATGATAATACCTTTAGCCTAGGGGCTATTATTGCACGTCGCCTACACCTTAACAGGAGTAAGGGAAAGATACACGATGGTATTTATGCTACTCATTTAGCGAGTCGTTTTAATGTTCAGATACTCCCACATGACTATCCTTTGTCCAAGGTTTATCTATATCACAAGGCATTGAAGGATCACCAATTTATTAATGTAGTTGATTCTTTTCATAACATTTGCTACAACTTAGTATTCGGCATTGAAACCTGTGATGTTATCCCGTTACCTACACCTGCTTTGTTTGATTCTATTGCTAGGAACGGATATAGGATTACGCCAAATGACATTGTTGCCTACCAGAAAAACCAAGATGCGGCTACGGAGAAGCCCCAGAAGTGGGACGCTCAGGTGTCGTCGCCACCGCACTTCAACTTAGGACCGGACGGCTACTACGTATGGTTATTACCAAGCTAGGCCAAAAGCCTAAGCTTGGGGCAGTACATATTTCCAGCGACATTATATTCATGTTCACACATTTCATTCCAGTTGTCAGTGTTCACACTTTTTCATTGTATTATCCATGCTAGATTTATATTCTTGATTATGTTTTGTGTGTTTGAAAACTTTGAGAAAATCCAAAAATATGTATTGCTTCTTTTCAGTTTTTCTTCTTAGTTTAATTAGTTGTAGTATTAAAAGAAAACCCAAAAAGATTTTTCATTTCTTCTTTTGCTTGTTAGGAGTTCTCGTGTGTAAATAGTTTTTCTTGTTTTTGTTTTCCCTTCTTTTATTTGCTTTCTTCAAGAAAAACTAAAAGCTCCACAAAAAAATTTAGTGTGTTTCTCTGAAATTATTTTCCCTTTTACTGAGTCATACCAAGGAGAAGACCACAATGAAAATATTGAGTGGCTCTCATACCCATTGTTGTTGATCTAACAAAGAGCCTATATTGCTTTGTCTTCTCCTCTTGAATAAAATGTTTGTAGATTCCAGCTTAGTCCACGACACTCTTGTGCTATTATTATTTCCATCATTCCGTTGTGCAAGTGAAAGGCAATAATGACAATATTTGATGAACTGACTGTGGCAGAGAGAAGCGCGTATGAACTCAACTTGTTTTTATTTTTGTAAATATGTTTAACCTAATATCCATGATTTAGCATGTTATGATTGAACATGTTTGCAATGACAATTAGAGATTATAGTTGCTCATGCCATGCTTAAGTAGCTAGGAGTGGATAATGATTTATCTTGGATGCCAACAGGCATTAAAATGGTTGTGATGTAGTATGACGATATGTGTACCCTCCTCTGAATGTTTCAAGTGGCTTGACTTGGCACATGTTCACGCATATAGTTGAATCAAAACCAACATATCCTTCATGATATTTATGTCCATGGTGTCCATATCCTACTGATGATAGCATTCAATGTTTATTATTCATAATGCATATTCAAGACCGTCTTCGCTCTCTAGCTGGCCACTTCTCAACCAATTTGCTAGCTTTTGCCTGTACTAAACGGGAATACTGAGTCCACTATATCTACCTATAGGCGGTATTACCCTACTGTTCCAAGTAAATTTGCATGTGCCACCTCTAAATTTCAAATGAACATCTGTTTTGTGTGCTTCGACTTCTCATGGAGCGACAGAGGGTGGTCAGTATCTTCCAAGTTAAGCGGGTTATTCTCATGATGAGTGTTTATTCACTCATCCTTGCACGAGAGGGGAGGTAATAGGGATTCCCAGTCCCGAAATCAAGAGACATGCAAATAATTAAACAAAACTCCCCCGGGAATGTTGTTGGTATGGACGGTACCCGTGGATTCGACTAGCCGTGGAGTGTGTTTGTTGGTGGAGGGGCCTAAAACTTTACTTTTACTGCTTGGGAATCGCCGCAAATTTGTTTAACATGGAAGATATTGATAGCTCGTGATCATAACCATGACAGAAAGGGTGTACCTCCCAAAAATTATACTTACCTCTGATTTAAGCTTTGAGCTCTGGCACCTTTGCATATCCCTGCTTCCCTATGCGAAGGGACTGTCTATTTACTTTTATGTTGAGTCATCACCTTCTCAAATAAGAGCTAGATCTGAGAGCACTATTGTCATCCTCATTCATTGTGCATAGTGAATGTTGGATGCATCATGACTCGATCTTTTCTACCATGAATTACAATGTCTAGTTGCTTCTTGAACTTTGGAGGTGCTCCACATTTATGTTTTGCGATCTCAGAAAGGGCTAGCGGGATACCATTATTGTCATCTTATATCATGATTGTTTTGACAAAGTGTTTGCATTTGAGATATTTTACTATTGCTTGCTAGTTGCTTATGTCATTGATATGAGTTAATATATCTTTAAGAGTTATTCTCGACATGGTTAGTCATAATCTTTGCTGAAAACCTGGGTGCTACTTAAGCATATGTATGTAAACAAGAATAAAAGAGTTCGTAAAAGTTTTTCTGTATCACTTTCAGTTTGTCAACTGAATTGCTTGAGGACAAGCAAGGGTTTAAGCTTGGGGGAGTTGATATGTCTCCATCGTATCTACTTTTCCTAACACTTTTGCTCTTGTTTTGGACTCTAATTTGCATGATTTGAATAAAACTAACCCGGGCTAACGTTGTTTTCAGTAGAACTACCATGGTGTTGTTTTTGTGCAGAAATAAAAGTTCTCGAAATCGAACGAAACTTTTTGCAGATTTATTTTACAATAAATAAAAAATACCGAAGCCAAGAACCACCATGGGGGTTCCCTGGTTGGGCACTATACACCAGGCGCGCCAGCCCCCCCCCCCAGGCGTGCCCTGGTGGGTTGTGCCACCTCATGGCCCCGCTGACCCTAATTATGGCACTGTAAATTCCTATTTCCGGAGAAAAAATTAAGGAGAACGTTTTATCGCGTTTCACAAGACAGAGCCACCACCACATCATATTCTTCACCGGAAGGCCAGATTTGGAGTCCGTTTGGGGCTCCAGAGAGGGGAATCTTCGATCTTCGTCGTCATCAACCCTCCTTCATCGCCAATTCCATGATGCTCCCCACCGGGAGTGAGTAATTTCTTCATAGGCTTGCTGGTCGGTGAGGAGTTGGATGAGATTCATCAAGTAATCGAGTTAGTTTTGTTAGGGCTTGATCCCTAGTATCCACTATGTTCTAAGATCGATGTTGCTGTGACTTTGCCATGCTTAATTCTTGTCACTAGGGTCCGAGTGCCATGATTTCAGACCAGAACCATTTATATTATCACCACTATATCTATGTTCTTGATCTGATCTTGCCTAGTTATATGCACCTATATGTGTTATGATCCATAACCCCCGGGGTGACAGAAATCGAGATACTTTCCGGTGATGACCGTAGTTTGAGGAGTTTGTGTATTCACTATTTGTTAATGCATTGTCCTGGTTCTCTATTGAAAGGAGGCCTTAATTTCCCTTAGTTTCTAGTAGGACCCCGCTGCCACGGGAGGGTAGGACAAAAGATAGCATGCAAGTTCTTTTCCATAAGCACGTATGACTATTTACGGAAAACATGCCTACATTACATTGATGAACTGGAGCTAGTTTTGTGCCGCCCTAGGTTATGATTGTTATATGATGAATATCATCCAACGAATACACCGATCCAGTGCCTACGAGTTTTACACATATTGTTCTTGCTAAGTTACTACTGTTGTTGTTATTGTTGCACTTGCTACAAAACTATTACTCCTCCTACTACTACTACTACTGTTACTCTTATCACTGCTATCAAACTATCATATTACTATGCTACTAATCATTTGCTGCAGATATTTAATCTCCGGGTGTGGTTGAATTGACAACTCAACTGCTAATACTCTCAAATATTCTTTGGCTCCCCTTGTGTCGAATCTATAAATTTGGGTTGAATACTCTACCCTCGAAAACTGTTGTGATCCCCTATACTTGTGGGTTATCATTGCATTACTCCGTTTCTCCATGAACTTAATACACTAGATGCATGCTCGATAGCGGTCGATGTGGGGAGTAATAGTAGTAGATGCAAAATCGCTTCGGTTTACTAATCTTGGACGTGATGCCTATATAATTAATGATCATTTCCTGGATAGCATCATGATTATTTGATATACTGTCAATTGCCCAACGATAATTTGTTTACCCACTATGTGCTATACTCATGAGGGAAGCCACTAGTGAAACCTACGGCCCTCGGGTCTATCTTTTAATATATTGCTTTCCGATCTATCTTTTCCTGTGTTTGCTTTCAGATCTATTAAATCAAAAAAACCAAAAATATCTTGCTGCAAATCTTTATTTACACCTTTTATTTTGTGTTCATACGCCATCTATTCATTCAATCTCATACAAATCAATATATCTCTTACCATGGAGAGATTGACAACCTCTCTTACGCGTCGGATTGCAAGTATTTGTTCTTTGTGTGCACGTACCGTTTACATAGTGTTGTGTGGTTCTCCTACTGGTTCGATAACCTTGGTTTCATCACCGAGGGAAATACTTACTGTTGCTATCCTGCATCATCCCTTCCTCTTTGCGGAAATACTGACGCAGTCTCAAGCCACGTCAGAAATCATTCCCGATACTCGTGATCTGCGTTAGTTTTTTTGTGAAGTGGAACGGGTTATTGCAGCACAAAGTGGGTAAGTATTTCCCTCAGTTATGAAACCAAGGTTTATCGAACCAATAGGAATACCAATCCTCAACTGTCTTCGGTGGCTGCACACGAAAGAACGAACAACTTTCACCCAACGTCGGTAAGATGGTTGTCAGTCCCCTTGATCTCGTTATTTGCAAGCAAGTGAGTTGTGTAGATAATTGTGGGTAATTGTAAATTGAAAAATAAAAAATCAAATAAATAACATCAAGGTAATGAAAGCATTTGTGAATAAATAAGTGAATAGACCTGGGAGCGTAGTGTTCTCTAGTGGCATCTCTCATAGAAATAGCATACGATGGGTAAACAAATTACTGTTGGGAAATTGATATACAAGCATATAGTTGTGTGATTTTCACGGCAATGATCGTGTGTATACAGGCATTACGTCCATAAGAAAATAGGTCGACTCCTGCCTGCACCTATTACTACTACTCCACCCATCGACCGCTATCCAGCATGCATCTAGAGTATTAAGTAAAGCAGAGTAATGCTTGGAGAACATTGACAGGATGTAGACAAAGTAAACTCAATAAATATGAATAAACCCCTGTTTTATCCTTAGTAGCAGCAACACAAAGATGCATTTTCCCCTTCTGTCACTGGGATATAGAAACTCGCCAAGTTGAACCTACTACAATGCACCACTCCCACTGAAGAAATATCAATCTAGTTGGCTAAACTATCTCAATAGACTCAGGAGCATTACAAAGCTATGATGATCATGCAAATAAGAACTTAGTATTCAGATTTGACTTAAATACTTTTCATGAATAACCTGGACATAAACTCACAATTCATCTGATACCAACAAACACACCATACAAACGGATTACATTAGTGTGGGGACCCCGACTCATAAGTCATGATCATCGAATGCACGTGTATAGTGATCCCAGAGATAAATGCTCATTGAACACACAAAGCTGAATAACAAGAGTCTTACATCCACATATAGCGTCTTACACAAATAAAGACCATGAAGGTCTAGTCTTACATAGATAGGGCCACAAGGGCCAAACACTTAAATAGAACAAGCAGCGGAAATCTTGGTCGAAAGCGTGAACCCATGCCGTCTGCCTTAACCTACAGGCATTCTGACTGGGAAGCATCCTAGTTCGCATGTTCGTCACCAAAGAATTCTTCAACATACTCCTATTCTTCCATGCCTGGCCAATTAAATAACCAGTGGCAAGCCAATGAGTACTTTGAATGTACTCGCAAGCAACCCAAGTTGTGGAACAAGGTAATAATGACGCATGATATAGCACTAAGTAGGTAATTTGCGGAAAGCTAGTTTTTAAGGCAATGACATGATCAAGTAACTAGTAAGCATGCATCAACAGCAGGCAGATATCCATATGAACAAGTTACAGATATAATCATAAGTAGGGGGTTGAACACCTCATGTTCATTCACCATACTAAGTCATCGGACTTAGTTCAGTTCCAATGCTAAATCATCGGACTTAACTCATGTGACCTCTTTGTCACCATCACATCCATACTCACACCAAGTTCATGAAAACACCCAGACATAGTCTAAGCAGCACCACCCAACTGTCCTTGACCGTGGACACAACTATTCGAATAGTTTTACACTCTGTAGAGGTTGCACACTTTACCCACAAGACTCAGGGAACTTCCGTGTCATCCATGACTTGCGGTATATAGCATACCTGAGGTAAGCACCCGAAAAATGCCTTTCCCCTAGCGATACTAAACAAAGAGTCCACTCGATTGGTACCCAGCCCTCACGATGTACATCACATGAGTCTCGCTCCAGATCGTACCATCCATGAGGGGACCAATGCTGTGCGCGGTGCCTGTAAAGACAGCGCATGATCGTACATACCGGTACGACCCCGTATCGAGAGTGACCACGCCACTCCCGCCACTAGTAGTGCGGGATCCTTGCCAGTACCCACCAAGGTAATCAACAAAGCCCCGTACCATAAGGGGTATCGTGGTTGCGCATGTAAGGTTGGGACGGTCGACAAATCTTAAATCTAATCCGTTTTCGAAAACAGACTCTCAACTTGCTCCGACACACCACTTCTTTCCCAAGTGGTCACCCATCTCCTCATCATCTCCATCGGGCATTAGTGGCACCTGACGGGGTTTTCGAAAAGTCTTTGAAATCACTTCTTTTCTTTCCATCACCATGGATAAACCTGAACCATTTGCGTAGCATCTAATAGCATCCTATCTACTCCCACCCGCACAACCCTCATAAGGTGGTAGGGTCATGCACGATGCAAGTGTCAATGGCAAAAGTTTCGAAAGCAACCCACCAGAGGGGTCACTACTCCACATGATCAAATATGACAAAAGTAAAGCGCTATATGCCATGCAAAGAAAAACATATGGTTTCTTGACATGGTCAAAGGGCTGCTTGCCTGGCTCAAGAAAGTCGCCAGGGTCTTCGAAGTCTTCGGGTCCAACTTCTTCGTCAACCGCGCAATCTATCGTCGTGAATAAAAGCGATAAAATAAGTATCACACAAAAACAGAGCACACAAACCACTATTAAAAATGCTAACCTATTCTGATAAATACTAAATGTCATACTAAAAATATTTGTCTAGGTTTTTGAACTTAAAAAGATTTTTCAAACTATTTAAAATAGGAGCTTATAATGCTAAATAGGTTTTTTAAATTAAAACAGTACTAAAAATGTTTTCAAATATTTTTACAAGTGGCACTAATAAATTCTAGGGAATATATCAAGATTTTTGGTGGAAAATATTTGGAATTAGATTTAATTTGTGCCCTGTGGAATTTTTGGAAGAAAAACAGAAAAAGAAAAAGAAACAGGGTATTGTGCCCTCTCGGGCCACAAACACCCAGCCGAACTGGCTCACAGGGGAAGGCCGGCCCAGGCGAGGCGCCACGCGCGGTAGGTTTATTTTTAAACCTGCCCGCGGGCCCTGCTAGGCAGAGAGAGAGGAGGGGAGTGAGGGGATGACAGGTGGGGACCACCTGTCATCCCTCTCCTCACGACAGGAGCGGGGGAGGGCTCACCGACGGCGTCTCCGGCCACGGTGATCCAAGCAGAGGGCACCGGCATGCTCAGGGGGCTCCCGCGCGTCGGTGGGTGGCCGAGGGGGTCGCCGGGTGAAGGGAATTGCCGGTGAGGGGGAAGCCCGACGGTGGCGAGGGTTTGGTTCGGGAGAGGGCTTCCGACCATGGGGTCAAGCGGTTTGAGCACGGGGAGGAAGATGAGGGGGGAGGGAGCAAGGAGAGAGAAGCAGGAGGAGCGGGGGGGCTTTTTATAGGCGGGCTTCGGTCCACCACGGCATGGTGTGCCGGCGAGGACGTGGCCCTCGCCACAGGCCAGGGGGAGGAAATGGGCGTGTCTAGGGTGCTTGTGGGCGTGGTCTAGGCCAGGGGAGAGAAGAGAGAGGCGGGCGTGCGCGCGTGCAAGCCCTCGGGTTGGCCGAGCTGTGCGGCACCAGGCACGCGCGCGGGGTCGCCAGAGAGAGAGGGAGGAGGGGGCCGACCGCGTGGAGCGTTGCGGATGTTGAGGGGGACAGGGGGGACAAGATGGGGAGGCCTGAGGCGGTCGGGAGCGCTTGTTGGGCAGCGGCTACAGTGCGGGTGTGTACTATAGCACGCTCCAGAGCGCGAACCTTGCATGCTAAGGCATGCTCTTGGCATTTTCTGCGTGGCCACCTATGCCCAGGGGATCCAGGGGAGATAAACAAGGCCTAGGGGACTTAGGGAGGCATCTGGGGGTGCCTTAGGGTAGAAGAAAAGGGGAGAGAGGGAGGAATGGTTGTTGTCCAGGGTAGAAATGAAGGTTTTAACCCTCCCCCCAAATCATTGAGCTGAGCCCCTAAGGAAATTACAGGAGGTACAAGGCATCAACAAGAGGTTGTGGTAAAAATTTGGGGGCAAGGGTAAAAGAGGAAGGGGTGGAAATGATGGTTTTAAGAATGGACCAGAAGTTGTTTGATGGAGTTTTGGGCAAGAAGAATCTACTAACTTACTGACATATGTACCAGGGTCAAATGTTATGTAAAAATGAGATGTATCACCAAGTTTGAGCTCAAGGGGGAAAAGTTGACAATGGAAACTTGGTAAACCCTAGAAATTAATAGAATCGGGTTTCTGTAGATCTAGTGATGCTAGGCTTTTACCCTTGATGCACCACTCAGTGTAGCATCACTATTTGGTTATTAGAGCATGCCCACAAAGTTTGGGGTCAAGGGGAGACACTTCACAATGTAAAGTTGCTCAAATTTGAATCTGGACAGGAAGGGTTTTGGGATGGTTTGATGAATCATTTTAACTTGGATTGAGATGAAACTTTGCAAGATCATCACTTATGACAGTGTTGACTTGCTGGAATTTTCCTGGAATTTATTGAGAATATTTCTTATAGAAATATTTCAAAAGCTTGGTTTGAACAAAAAGGGTTTTGAGGGGTTTTGCCCATGATTTGATCATTCCCTTGTATTGGAACTCATATATGTGAAAAATATGTGTCCACTGAGTTTCCCTAAATTTTCTCAAATATTTTAAAAGCATTTAAATAATTTTTCCCTATGAAAAAACATTTCTGGCCTTAAGAAAAAGCCTTTAATAAAATGTAAGAATAATCTTTAAAATTAATATTTGGTGGTTTTGGAAAGTCCTATATATAGTAGGTTTGAAGTAAAGCTTTTGGGGAAGAAGAATCCACCCAATTTGAGGACTTGCAGTGCAAACCTCATTTCAGGGGTTTTTGAGAACCTAATTTGAATAAATCATTTTTGGTTAAATCAAAATTTGATAAAAATAGTTTTGGGCACTATTCACATGGCATGACCATTGGGTAAGAGTTTTGGTTCAAGGAAGATGAATACGAAGTGGAATAGAACCTAGGAGTGCCACAACCACAATCATCAAGCAAGCAAACATCATTGCAAACAAGCACAAGCACTTTGAAAAAGTTTTAGTTGGCTCCAAATTTTATAAAACCAATCATAACAAGGTGATACAAACACAGGGTGTGACAATTAGATAGATCAAGAAAAACATGTGATGAACATTGTATTGAAGATCGAGAAAGAGAGAGATAGAGAGATTGTCATCTAGGTACTACCTACGAACCCATAGGTCTACGGTGAACTACTCACACATCATGGTGAGGGCAACAAGGTTGATGAAGAGGCCCTCCGTGATCGATCTCCCCTCCGGTAGGCTGCCAGAACGGAAGTGTAGATGGAATCCCGTCGAAACAATGACTTGTGGCGACGAAAAAAAGTGTTTCAAGAGCACTCTCGGATTTTTTAGGGTAATTTTGAATTTGTAGGCCAGAGAGGGGCATCGGGAGGCACGCGAGGGGGCTAGAAGCCATCAGGGCGTGCCGCCCCTATTGGCGCGCCCTGTTGGCTTGTGTGTCCCTCATGGCTCCTCCAGCCTCCCTCCAAAGCTTCTAGGTCTTCTTTTTGTCCAGAAAAAATCATCAAAAAGTTTTGTGGCAATTGGACTTCGTTTGGTACTGTAAACCTGAAAACTTAAAAACATGGAGAAAACAACAACTAGTAGTGGGCACTGGGTCAATAGGTTAGTGCTAAAAAATATTATAAATTGGTAAATAAATACCCAAAAAGTATCCTAGAATGATAATATATTAACATGGAAAAATCAAAAATTATAGATAGATTGGAGACGTATCACCCCCCTCTCATAGGTATGCATCTCCATCGATAGATCTTTCTTGTGCGTAGGAATTTTTTTGTTTCCCATGCAGCATTCCCCAATAGTGGCATCATGAGCTAGGTCTATGCGTAGATGATATGCATGAGTTGAAAACAAAGTGATTGTGGGCATTGATGTTATGTTTGATTACCTCGTTAGTCTTATTTTTATTCGGCAGTATTGTGGGATGAAGCGTCTCGGACCAACCTTACTTGCCCTTGCACAAGAGACCGGTTCTATCGACTGGCATACAACTTGTTTGCATAAAGGTGGCTGGTGGGTGTCTGTCTCTCCTACTTCAGTTGAATCGGATTCGACAGAGATGGTCCTTGTAGAAGGTTATAAGGAACCTTGAATATCACCGTTGTGGCTTTGCGTAGGTAAGAACGGTTCTTGCTAGTTACTCGTAGCAGCCACGTAAAAACTTGCAACAACAAAGAGAGTATGTTTAACTTGTTTTTGCAGGGCATGTCGTGATGTGATATGTCCAAGACATGATTTGATATATTTGATGTATGAGATGATCATGTTTTGTAATAGTTATCACGACTTGCACATCAATGAGTACAGCAACCGGCAGGAGCCATAGGGTTGTCTTGAACTTTTTATGCCATTTGCTTTAGTTTATCGGTATGAGTTAGCAATAGTTGTAGAAGAAATAGTTTTTGTGACAACCAAACGATGATGGAGATCATGGTGTCATGTCGGTGACGATGGAGATCATGCCGGTGCTTTGGAGATGGAGATTAAAAGCACAAGATGATGATTGCCATATCATGTCACTTATATGATTTGCATGTGATGTTTACCCTTTTATCCATCTTATTTTGCTAAGGACGACAGTAGCATTATAAGATATCCCCTCACTAAAATTTTAAGATAAAATTGTGTTCTCTTCTCCCCAAGTATTCACCGTTGCGAAGGTTCATCGTGTCGAAGCACCTCGTGATAGACTCTACATTCGCATAAAACGTGTGTAAGCCAGTTTTACACATGCAGATTACTTGGGTTAAACTTGACAAGCCTAGCATGTACAGACATGGCCTCAGAACATAGGAGACCGAAAGGTCAAACATAAGTCATATAGTAGATATGATCAACATGGAGATGTTCACCATTGAAACCACCTCATCTCACGTGATGATCAGACTTGGGTTGGTGGATTTGGATCATGTCACGCATAGATAACCCGAGGGATGTTGATTTGAGTGTTAGTTCATTGGTAATTTGATTAACTATACTAATTATCATGAACATGGTCAAAATGTCTTTGAAAATTATGTTGTAGATCAATAGCTCGCGTCGTAACTCCGCTGTTTTTGATACGTTCAACTAAGTTGAAATATAATGGCAGCAATTATGCGGACTGGGTTCGTGATCTGAGGATTGTCCTCATTGCTGCACAACAGGCTTATGTCCTTCATGCACCGCTCAATGCGCCACCCCCTCGAGCATCGTCTGTGGGTGTTGTGAACATCTGACAGGCATGTTCTGATGTCTACTTGATAGTTCAGTGTGCCATGCTTTATGGCTTAGAACCGTAGTGTTGAGAGCTATGAGACCTCCAACAAGTTCTTCGTGTGCAAGATGGAGGAGAATAGCTCAGTCGGTGAGCATGTGCTCAGATTGTCTAGGTGCTACAATCGCTTGAATCAAGTCCAGATAAGATATTGATTGACAGAGTTCTCCAAGTCAATGACACCAAGCTACTAGAGCTTTGTGATGAAGTATAACATGAGGGGGATGGATAAGATGATCCCCTAGATATTCACGATATTTTACGCCATGAAGGTAGAAATCAAGAAGGAGCATCAAGTGTTGATGGTTAGTAAAACCACTAGTTTCAAGAAGGGCAAGGGCAAGAAGTGTAACAGCCCGGGATCGATGCTCCAGAAGATTCCCCTGTTATTCCATTGTTGTCGTGTGATTCGTTTTGTTGTTGCATTCATCATTGCATCATTCACATCATCTTCATTGGCATCATCACTCTTTTTCCAAAACTTGCATCCGTTCGTAGTCGCCGGTTCTCTCCGTTCTTGTCGTTGACCGTTTTGAGCCCAACCACACATGCATGCGCCTGCGACATCAATTAAAATATTGTTTTTAAAGTGCACATAAAATATTCTCGGATTGGGTCGAAAGTTGGCGTGTGGTCTTATTTTATCGTAAGCCTGCCAAATTCCATCGCTTTTCAAGTTCGTTTGTTATTCGAACGGTCAACTGTAGTAGTGCGGTCATCGGGTTATTCGTCGGACGTTTTCGGTTTATAAAACTCATGTCACAGGCCACAATTCTTTCTCTAATCTCCACCTGGCCCAACTACACAGCCCACTAGCCCAACCTAGCCCCTCCCTTCGTTCATGGTCATTGGATCGCGATCGGACAGATGAGGCCCAACCCTCCCTTAGTGTCATTCCCTATATAACCACCCCATGGAGAGAGACACCTCACTCTCTAGGGTTTCCCCCAGGTAAAAATTGCAGCCACCCCCTTCAAAAACCCCACCTACTAGCCCAAACCCTCCAGATCCCGAGATCCCACCTCCCTAGCCATTTTAGCCCTCAGATCTCAGATCTGGGGCTGAAAATCTCCCAAATACCCATCTACCGCATAATGTCCGTGGCCCCTGGACAATGTCCGGCAACCACAGAGCCCTATAGCCCGAACCTCCCGCACCCGACCTCCCGCAGTACGCCTCGCGCCTCTAGCCGCGCTGCCCCTTGCGACCCCTCTAGAGCCCCTACACCAGCGACCGCCGGAGCAAGCCGTCGCCGTCGGCGAACCCCTGAGGCCGGACCTCGCCGCCCCCCTCCTTCTCCCTTCCCTTCCTCTCTCTCTCTCATCGCAGCTCTCTCTCTCTCTCTCCCCATGTTCTTCTCGCAGGAGCTACAACCATGAAGGTTGTTGGAGCCCTTGCCACCTCACCGCCGGTTGGATCCAAAAACTCCCACCTCCGGATCTGTCCGTTCCCGACGTCCTTTAGCCCCGCCATTGCCTCCTCGCCTTCCCCGTCGTATGTGAAGCCGCCGCCGCCTCCCTGCGTTTGGGCAGGAGGTTGGGGACGACGCCTCCCAAACCGCCTCACTCGCCCGCTCATGCATGCAAGTGGGCCGGCCTCCCACAACGTCGTCACGGGCCACCAGCCTACTGCCCGAAGCCGGCCTAGCCCCGCCTCTGCCCCGCGTGGCCTCCTCCACCGACCGGGCCTCTGCCCACTCTAGTGAGCTCCCAACCCATCTATTTGTTGCACTGTGCATAGGATAGCTATTCCACGCTCTTGTACTGTTGGGCCGGATCTCAGATTTGGCCCAATGTTGTTGTTTTTCCTGCTGCAGTTTTATTAATTAACAAGTGAATTATAGAATTGCAGAATAGACCCTCAACTTCATGCATTTAATAACTTTCCAACCGTGCATCGAATGAGAAAACTTTATATATGAAAACTGACGAGAATTTCGTGTAGATTCACAATAACCAACTCTCACATGTGTTTGAGATGTTTAACTTGTTGTTTTCATGCTATTCGTGTAAATGTCATGTCGAAAAGAATTTCTTAATAACTTTTAAACCATAGCTCCGATGCAAATGTTTTATATATGTAACTTGACTAGAAAAATGTCTAGAATCTCATGCCACACTTTATTTCCATGTTTAATAAATATATAATATGGTTAGTTCAGATCTGGACCAAATTCATAATATGCAAATGAGGTTGTTTCAGAAATACTATATGTTGCTTCCAGACCCATTTAAAATGCCTAGATGATGTAGTTATTTGTGCTACACCTCTTGCCATGTTTAACAACATTTAATATTGTCTTGTACCTAAACGAGAGTGAACTAAATAAATCGAAGGTGGAGTTTCATCAATATGCAACTCGTTGCATATTGAGCTTCACTCTAATGTGTAGTAGTTGTTTGATGTGAATTGCCATACGTTGCATATTAAACCGGACATGCATCATATTTGGTTGCACAGCATGTCATGCATGTGTTGTGGTGTACCGTGAGTTGATTGTTGTTTTCAGATTGTTCCTTCTTGATAGAGTTCCGAAAGCGTTCAGAGTGTGGGATTTGTTCGTCTACGTCTTGGATCGTCTTCTTCATGGACTCATTCTTCTTCTAAGCGGGATCTTAGGCAAGATGACACATATCCCTGGATACCACTACTAGCATTGCTATGCTAGTTGTCCCTCTTTTATCGTTATGTCACGCTACCTACCACTTGTTTGACAAGCCTGCCAACATTGCCATGATAAGCCTCTAACCCCTCCACATCCTAGCAAACCTTTGTTTGGCTATATTACCACTTGCTCATCCCTTCTTATAGCGTTTCTAGCTGCAGGTGCAATTGCTTCCATGTGTCTACATGGACATTCTTTTGTTATCTCAATATTATTACTATTTAATTTAATGCACTTATACACTTGGTAAAGGGTGGAAGGCTTGGCCTTTTTCTCGGTGTTTTGTTCCACTCTTGCTGCCCTAGTTACTTGTGAACCAATGCTATGTTCCATAATTGAGCGCTCCTAACATGCTCAGGGTTGTTATGGGGACCCCCTTGATTTTTGTTTTAGGATAAAGCTTGTCTAGAAAGGCCCAACATTGGTACTACATTTGCCTAATAACTAATAAAATTGCATAGGGACCCACCGGCACCCGCAGATAATTTAATCAACAACCCGGGCCAGTGCTCCTCATGAGTATTGGTCCAACCCAGAGCAGCTTATTAACGCTACCCGGGGCAACTCGGTGATTGGCGTGGTAACCATCGCTCATCCGTCGTGTCCTGAGAACGAGATACGCGGCTCCTATCGGGATCGTCGACACGCCGAGCCTCCTTGATGGATTTTTTTACCTTTCTTGAATGTCTTGCGTGAGGAATTCCGTTTTACTTCAGGCTATCTCGAGGTGTGGTCTTCCTATGGAATTTCCTATGAAGATCACGAGATCCGTGGTCGAGGTAATTCTCGCAGCGTGTGGTTAATTTGTGATGGACGAGTTGGAGCACCCCTGCAGCGTTAAATCTTTTGGAAAGCCGTGCCCGCAGTTATGTGGCAAACTTGGAAACTTTGTTTAACACCCGGTCATAGCAAACTTGAAGTAAACTCAAATAAAATACACCAACCGTGTGTGTAACCGTGATTGTCTCTTCTCGTGAGTCCTTATTCAAATAAATGCTCAGTCACTTGCTGTAGCCTCACCACTTAACCATACCTCACCCATTAAGCTTTAATAGTCTTGAGACCCTTGGAAATGAGATTGCTGAGTCCGCGTGGCCCACAGATTACTACAACAACAGTTGTAGGTTCAGGTAATGCGGTGCTTTAACGTGAGCGTGATGCTTGTTTGATTTGGAGTTCTTCTTCATCATCAATCTAGGATGGGTTCCAGGCGTCAGCCTGGGATAGCAAGGATGGATGTCATTTTATCGTTTGATTTCATCCGTAGTCGGACCCTGCTCTTATGTATGATGTTTGAGTATGTTGTTGTATCGATGTGATATTGATGTAGCTTGTGGCGAGTGTAAGCCAATTCCATATACTCATCTCTTCTGTACATGTACTTGTAACGATATCCATTCTTGCAACACGACGAGATGAGCTTCTATCCCTGTCGAGGCCCTCATGCCAAAATAAGGATATGATCGCATCTTGGGCATGAAAAGTTGGTATTAGAGCCTATACCGACCTAGGAGCCCATTGATTGATCGAACTTGGTCGAGTCGAGTCTAGTAAAAAACTATTTTGAGTCTAGTTATATCGGAGAGTAGGATTCTTTTTACTTCTCTTCTATACACTGGTGAGAATTATGACTTAGCAAATTTTGATTCTACCCTTTTCTCACTCAATTTTTTTTAGGATCACGTGGATATTTTGGAATCTATATGATGCCGATGTGACGGAGTTCTGTCTTGGTGCCTCCTGTCTGACTTGATTTCTTCTGGGGAGTTGAGCTCCAGGGGATTCTTGACACATTGTTATCGTTCAGTTTCCTTAGTATCTCAGGATGGAGGACGTTCGAAATTACTTCAATACTTCTTGTGGCGAGATAAGGTCGGAGTCACCCAGTACTGGGGAGGCGTCTGGGGTACCGCCATGTTTGGTATCATTGTGTTTTCGAGGGTCCGAGATAGATGGAGTTCCGAAGCCTCTGGTTACATGTTGACGGATGGATATAGTTGGATTGTAGGGCTTGTTAGTTGTGTGAGATATTTTGCCTCCCTGTATCGCCAACACCCGATTGCATAATCGGAAGATTTGAGAAATTCTTAGGTGGGAATTCAAGTAGTTACCTAGTCTATCTTCCAACAGATCATGATGTGAGGTTGGGGTTCGACATCTAGTGGATTCGTTTGTTCATGGTCTTTCTTACAACGGTTCTCGTTGTGTCTTAAAGAGTCCTTGTAGCTTGCTACGACTCGGGGATGCTTCATATGTCGTGTGCACTAACTTGTACATGATGGCTACTATAAGATCGAGCCCGTGCGAACCTTACCACGAAAATATCGAGTGAAATCTTTGTCATGAATTTGTTCTGGCTTGTTTCGTAAGCCTCATCCTTTGTTTTGTTGGAGTATGGTAATTTGAGGTTCTTTGATGTCAACTGGTGATCTCATATCTTTCCGAAGTGGTGTTCTCATATTTCTGTGGGAATGCTAATTCTTTTGCTCAATAAAGTTGTCATATCAATTCTTTTTATCCGATGTGCTTCTCTTCAAGATAATTCAATTCTCTCTAAAATTTGCAAGATCAATCCTCATATTTCCTTTCCGGAGTTCATTTCATCCGTCCCAAGTTTTCTTTCTTTTCCCCACCCTCCCGCCCTTATTCTTCAATAATTAAATTCTCTTCCAAGTGCTTTATCTTCATCAATGCTTCCGCTATCATTTCTTCATATTGTATCTGGTGATTTCTTGTGGAGATTCTCAAGAGTTTCAATTTCAAGATCTATCCTCATATTCCTTATTCTTGTTGCTATTCTTATTTGGTGGATTCAATTCTAGTTCTCGGTGTTCACCATATCTTTTTCATTCATTAAATGCTTTCTGTGTTCAAATTCTCATCAAGCCTCTCTTGTTTTTCGTCTCTCTCTATTATATTCGGAGTGCTGAAGATATCTCGGAAGACTTTCATTTCCATTCATATCCTCTTAGATTATTTCGAGTTTCTCACCTCATCAAGTTCGTAATTTTTCCGGTGCAATCTCTCTTCCTAAGCAATTGTTTCAACGGTGATCTCTTTGAGTGGGCGCATAACCCACAGTTTTTTCCCAGGATCTTATCCAGCTCTTCTATTCTTTTCGGAGATGTCCTCAAGTTCTTTTCAATATGATGTAAGAATGATTTTCGTCAGTCATATTCCTTCTTCATGATTGCTTCAAATTATTTTTCATCGTTGGCTCAACCTTTCCTTATTCATTCTTTCGGAGTATCTCAATAACTCATGGTGTTGTTTCTCGTCATCATTCTCAGCATTGAAGACCGAAGGAGAGTTTCTCTTAAATCGTTGTTTGTTCTTCCAAAGATTCATGGTTTTAGCTTGTTGCTATTATCTCAAATTGTTTTGATCATGAGTAATTCCATCCTTATCTATCCGGAGCATTTTACTATTGTTTTCATTTCTCGATCCTCCGAAGGCCATCATTTCAGAAGATTTCTTTGTTCTCAGCTTTCAGCTTTTGTTCTCAAGTTCTTCTCAATTGTTGTCCCTTCGTTCGTATCTCAATTATTCCGGTGCTTCATTCAAGTTTTCCATTAGGTGGATCATGATCTCTTCGTTCCCATGTATCTTCGGTCAATCGTAGTATCCTCATTCATGTGTGAATTCTTACCGATGTTCTCGTGCAATACTTCTTCAAGTTGTGATCTATCTATCTCTCTTGAATTCTTTGCAAGAAGAATAAGTGGTGTGCGAAATCCCTTGCTTGTCATCAATTTAACTTGATGAAGTATAGGCATAACATAATTCTTATTCTAGCTTCATCCAGGTAATTTCAATCCTTCTTCTGGAGTTGTTCGTGATATCAAATTCTTGATTATAGTTGCCTATCTTTTCTTTTCCGGAATTCCAAGCTTTCTCAAGTATCTCGTGGCGAAGCTTCATCTAAAGCATAGCAAGGCATCAATTTTGTTCTTTGGAAACCTTCACTTCTTTCCTATAATCCTTTCATTCCGGAGTTCTTCAAGATGCTTCTTCATGGTGGTTTGTTAAAGATGTAATTCTTTCTCAAAGTATTCTTCAAGATTCTTGTTGGAGGTGCTCAAGTATTCTTTATCTTGGATTTGTAAGTTCAATTACTTCTCCATTGTCTTTTGAGGTGGTTTTATTATATTCTTTATTATGAGGAGTCTTGAAGGAAAATTGTCAAGAATGAGATAAGTAAACCCATCATGTCTTCTCGGAGTTATCTTGGATTAGATTTCACCTAAAGCATTTCCTAAGGATTGTTGCTATCATGGTGTCATAAATGATCCAAGTTTAATCCTCCTCTTCTTGGTGAAAGTTGTTTTTCATCTCTTGTTGTTCTCAAGCAATCAATTGTTTCTGTTGTGGTAGGTTGTCACCTCATAATTTTGAGATGTTTTCCACAAGCCCATAACAAGCTATTATTTTTGTTGTTGATTCTCCTTCAACTCTCTTCACCCTATGCTTCTCAAGTTCAATGGTGGTAGAAGTTGTTATTTTCTTCTCTGTTCTTTTCCTTCCAATGATCTAGTTTCTATTCTTTTCTTCCGGAGGTGTTGTCATGTTTCTCTTTTCAACTCTCATCTAGTTTGATTAAGATCATGTTCTCCCTTGCTTGTCCATTTGCCGAAGTGCTGTCAAATCTTTCATGATCCCTCCATCTTACGAAGTTTTGATTCCAATCCAACCGAAGTTTGGTGTCTCTCTTTCAAGTTCTTTTCCTTCTTATCAAGTTTTGCCTCTCTTTCCTACCGAACTGTTGCCAAAATTTCTTTTGAATTCTTGCGTGTTCCTCATGTCGTTCTTCATCTCTTTCCAACCTTCATGTTTCATTGGTTTCACTCGTTTGTAAAAGAAGCAACTAAGTTTTACCTCTTGCTCTTTCTCTTCCCCTTCTCATTCTAGATCTCGGGACGAGATCCTCGTGTAGTGGAGGAGAGTTGTAACAGCTCGGGACCGACGCTCCAGAAGATTCCCCTTTTATTCCATTGTTGTCGTGTGATTCGTTTGGTTGTCGCATTCATCATTGCATCATTCACATCATCTGCATTGGCATCATCACTCATTTTCCAAAACTTGCATCCGTTCATAGTCGTCGGTTCTCTTCATTCTTGTCGTTGACCGTTTTGAGCCCAACCACACATGCACGTGCCCGCGACATTGATTAAAATATTGTTTTTCAAGTGCGCATAAAATATTCTCGGATTGGGTCGAAAGTTGGCGCGTGGTCTTGTTTTATTCTAGGTGGACTGCCTGCCAAATTTCGTAACTTTCCGAGTTTGTTTGTTATTCGAATGGTCAACCATAGCAGTGCGGTCACCGGGTTATTCGTCGGACGTTTTCGGTTTATAAAACTCATGTCACAGGCCACAATTCTTTCTCTCATCCCCACCTAGACCAACTACACAGCCCACTAGCCCAACCTATCCCCTCCCTCCGTTCGTGGTCATCGGATCGCGATCGGACGGACGAGGTCCAACCCCCCCTTAGTGTCATTCCCTATATAACCACCCCATGGAGAAAGCCCCCTCACTCTCTAGGGTTTCCCCCAGGTAAAAATTGCAGCCACGCCCTTCAAAAACCCCACCTGCTAGCCCATACCCTCCAAATCCCGAGATCCCACCTCCCCAGCCATTTCAGCCCTCAGATCTTAGATCTGGAGCTAAAAATCGCCCAAATACCCACCTACCGGACAATGTCCGTGGCCCCCGGACAATGTCCAGCGACCACAGAGCCTCGCAGGCCAAACCGCCCCGTGCTTGACCTCCCGCAGCGTGCCTCGTGCCTCCAGCCGTGCCGCCCCTTGCGACCCCGCCAGAGCTCCGACGCCGGCGACCACCGGAGCGAGCCGCCGCTGTCGGCGAACCCCCGAGGCCGGACCTCGCCGCCCCCTCCTTCTCCCTTCCCTTCCTCTCTCTCTCTCATCGCATCTCTCTCTCTCCCCATGTTCTTCCCGCCGGAGCTGCAGCCATGAAGGTTGTCGGAGCCCTTGCCACCTCACCGTTGGCCGGATCCGGAACCCCCACCTCCGGATCTGTCCATTCCCGACGTTCTTGAGCCCCGCCGTCACCTCCTTGCCTTCCTCGTCACCTGTGAAGCCGCCACCTCCCTACGTTCGGGAAGGAGGTTGGGGACGATGCCTCCCAAACCGCCTCTCTCGCCCGCTCATGCGTGCACGTGGGCCGGCCTCCCACAACGTCTCCGCGGCCCAGCAGCCTGCTGCCCGAAGCCGGCCCAGCCCCGCCTCTGCCCCGTGTGGCCTCCTCCACTAACTGGGCCTCGGCCCACTCTGGTGAGCTCCCAACCCCTCTATTTGTTGCACTATGTGTAGGATAGCTATTCCACGCTCTTGTACTGTTGGGCCAGATCTTAGATTCGGCCTAATGTTGTTTTTTCCATGCTGCAATTTTATTGATTAACCAGTGAATTACAAAATTGTAGAATAGACCATCAACTTCATGCATTTAATAACTTTTCAACCGTGCATCGGATGAGAAAACTTTATATATGAAAACTGAATAGAATTTCGTGTAGATTCATAATAACCAACTCTCACATGTGTTTGAGATGTATAACTTTCTGTTTTCATGCAATTTTCATAAATGCCATGTCAAAAAGAATTGTTTGATAACTTTTAAACCATAGCTCCGATGCAAATGTTTTATATATGTAACTTGACTAGAAAACGTGTAGAATCTCATTCCACACTTTATTTCCATGTTTAATATATATATAATATGGTTAGTTCAGATCTGGACCAAATTCATAATATGCATATGAGGTTGTTTCGAAAATATTATATGTTGCTTCCGGTCCCATTTAAAATGCCTAGATGATGTAGTTATTTGTGCTACACCTCTTACCATGTTTAACAACATTTAATATTGTCGTGTACCTAAACGAGAGTGAACTAAATAATTCGAAGGTAGAGTTTCGTCAATATACAACTCGTTGCATATTGAGCTTCACTTTAATGTGTAGTAGTTGTTTGATGTGAATTGCCATACGCTGCATATTAAACCGGACATGCATCATATTTGGTTGCGCATCATGTCCTGCATGTGTTGTGGTGTACCGTGAGTTTATTGTTGTTTTTGGATTGTTCCTTCTCGATAGAGTTCCGAAAGCGTTCGGAGTGTGAGGATTCGTTCGTCTACGTCCTAGATCGTCTTCTTCATGGACTCGTTCTTCTTCCAAGCGGGATCTCAGGCAATATGACACATTTCCCTGGATACCACTATTATCATTGCTATGCTAATTCTCCCGCTTTTATCGTTACTAGCAAAAAGGTCTGTGCGTTGCAACAGGTAAATAACAAAAGGTTAAAACTTACAACCCAAAATAAAACAATTCAAATTTACTTAATGAATCGGCGGGTAGACGGCTCCTTATACCTAACAACATTTCCTTCCTTATTTTTCTATCACGTTGCGCTTTGCATATTTAATCGGCAGGTAGATGACTCCTTATACCTAAAAGCGTAAATATGTATATAAACTGGTACAAAGGAATGTAAGGGTCAAAGGGTGCAAGGTGAGGCTATTTAGTAAGACTAATTAATCTTTTCTATGAGGTTCGATAACATCCGTGTGATGAGTCAATGCCTACAAATATAAGTGGGTGCATGAAAATTTCAATCATCATATAAATCAGTGCGAACGGATATTCTTTTTTGGAAAAACTCGTCGTCCTTTATTATAGCTATTCACCACACAAGAACCCCTCAAAACAAATGTAAGAAAAGTTAGTTGCATCGTCCACGTAAATACCATGTTGATATTATAAAGAGATTAATACTAATGGTCAATCGCCCCAAGGACACCTATACAATCTTTATGTGGATTGCGAGTCCAATACTAAGAAGGTCAAGGTTCAGTTCTATGTACAAAGACATCAATCGGATGAGGTGGTACCGTTGCTTTGTGCTTGTCCTAGCAACCACGGTTCAAGTCCTCCTAAGCACACTTTTTTGCTTTTTATTCATGAAACCAAAACACTTCCTGGAAGACGTAGGGAATAGAAAAGGAAGATGTACGAAACAGTTGATTGGACGAAAATAAGTGGTGAAACAATCCATCCTTTAATATTAGGTAAAGATGTCACGCTACCTACCACTTGTTTGACAAGCCTCCCAACATTGCCATGATAAGCCTCTAACCCCTCCACATCCCATGAAACCTTTGTTTGGCTATGTTACCGCTTGCTCATCCCTTCTTATAGCGTTTCTAGCTGCAGGTCCAATTGCTTCCATGTTTCTACATGGACATTCTTTTGTTATCACAATATTATTGCTATTTAATTTAATGCACTTATACACTTGGTAAAGGGTGGAAGGCTTGGCCTTTTGCTCGGTGTTTTCTTCCACTCTTGCCGCCCTAGTTACTTGTGAACCGATGTTATGTTCCATAATTGAGCGCTCCTAACATGCTCGGGGTTGTTATGGGGACCCCCTTGATTTTTGTTTTAGGATAAAGCTTGTCTAGCAAGGCCCAACATTGGTAATACATTTGCCTAATAACTAATAAAATTGCATAGGGACCCGCCGGCACCCGCGGATAATTTAATCAACAACCCAGGGCAGTGCTCCTCTTGAGTGTTGGTCCAACCCAGAGTAGCTTATTAATGCTACCCGAGGCAACTTGGTGATTGGTGTGGTAACCATCGCTCACCCGTCGTGTCCTAAGAACGAGATACGTAGCTCCTATCGGGATCGTCGACACGCCGGGCGGCCTTGCTGGATTTGTTTTACCTTTGTTGAATGTCTTGCGTGAGGAATTCTGTTTTACTTCGGGTTATCTTGAGGTGTGGTCTTCCTGTGGAATTGCCTGTGAAGATCACGAGATTCGTGGTCGAGGTTATTCTCATGGCGTGTGGTTAATTTGTGATGGACGAGTTGGAGCACCCCTGCAGGGTTGAATCTTTCGAAAAGTCGTGCCCGTAGTTATGTGGCAAACTTGGAAACTTCGTTTAACACCTGGTCATACCAAACCTTAAGTAAACTCAAATAAAATACACCAACCATGTGCGTAACCATGACTGTGTCTTCTCATGAGTCCTTATCCGAGAGAGAACACGATGGGGTTATGATTGACGTAAGTAGGTGTTCAGGATCAGTTAGTGCTCATTACTAGTTCACGTTCGTTGTGCATAGACCACCATACTTTAATTTCTGTATTCGTAAGTTAGCCACTCAAATAAATGCTTAGTCGCTTGTTGCAGCATCACCACTTAACCATACCTCACCCATTAAGCTTTAATAGTCTTGATACCCTTGGAAATGAGATTGCTGAGTCTGTGTGGCTCACAGATTACTGCAACAACAGTTGTAGGTTTAGGTAATGCGATGCTTTGACGTGAGAGCGATGCTTGTTTGATTTGGAGTTCTTCTTCTTCATCATCAATCTAGGATGGGTTCCAGGCGGCAGCCTGGGATAGCAAGGATGGATGTCATTTTATCGTTTATTTCGTCCGTAGTCGGACCCTGCTCTTATGTACGATGTTTGAGTATGTTGTTGTATTGATGTGATATTGATGTAGCTTGTGGCGAGTGTAAGCCAATTCCATATACCCATCTCTTCTGTACATGTACTTGTAATGATATCCATTCTTGCAACACGACGAGATGTGCTTCTATCCCTGCCGAGGCCCTCGTGCCAAAATAAGGATAGGATCGCATCTTGGGCGTGACAAGAAGGGAAACTTCTAGAATGACAATCCAGTTGTTGCTCCAGTGAAAAAACCCAGGGTTGGACCCAAACCCGATACTGAGCGCTTCTTTTGTAAGGGGAGCTGTCACTGGAAGCGAAAATACCCCAAGTACTTGGCAGATAAGAAGGCTGGCAATGTTAACAAAAGTATAATTGATATACTTGCTATTGATGTGTACCTTACTAGTACTCGTAGTAGTGTCTGGGTATTAGATACCAATTCAATTGCTAATATTAGTAACTCGAAACAAAAGCTACAAAATAAACGGAGAGTAGATAAGGGCGAGGCAACGATGTGTGTTGGAAGTGTTTCCAAGGTTGATGTGATCACCATCGCACACTCCCTCTACCTTTGACATTAGTGTTGAACCTAAATAAATGTTATTTGGTGCCTGCATTGAGCATAAACATTATATTGATCTTGTTTATTGCGATATGGTTATTGATTTAAGTAAGAGAATAATGGTTATTCTGTTTACATGAATGATACCTTCTATGGTCATGCACTAATGTGAATCGTTTATTGAATCTCGATCGTAGTGAAACACATGTTCATAATATTGATACCAAAAGATGCAAAGTTAATTACGATAGTACCACATACTTGTGGCACTGCTGCCAAGGTCATATTGGTGTAAAGCGCATGAAGAAACTCATGCTAATGGACTCTGGGAATCACTCGATTTTGAATCGCTTGATACATGTGAACCATGCCTCATGGGCAAGATGACGAAAACCCTGTTTTTCGGAACAATCGAGCGGGCAAGTCACTTGTTGGAAATAATACATAGTGATGTGTGCGGTCCAATGAGTGTTGAAGCGCGTGGTGGATATCATTATTTTCTTACCTTCAGTGATCATTTGAGTAGATATGGGTATATTTACTTAATGAAACACAAGTCTGAAACGTTTGAAAAGTTCAAGCAAATTTAGAGTGAAGTTAAAAATCATCGTAACAAGAAGATAACGTTTGGTATGCATTTAGAGTGGTGGAGAATATCTGAGTTATGAGTTTGGTATGCATTTAAGACAATGTGGAATTGTTTCACAGCTCATGCCACTTGGAACACCATCGCGTAATGGTGTGTGCGAGTGTTGTAATCATACTCTATTAGATATGGTGCGATCTATGATGTCGCCTATTCATTTGCCACTATCATTTTGGGGTTATGCATTAGAGACAACTACATTCACTTTAAATAGGGCACCATCTAAATCCATTGAGACGACACCGCATGGTTTGGCGAGAAACCTAAGCTATCGTTTCTTATAGTTTGGGAATGCGAAACTTATGTTTGATAAGCTCGAACCCAAAGCGGAAAAGTGCATCTTCATAAGATACCCTAAGGCAACAATTGGGTATACCTTTTATCACATATCCAAAGGCAAGGTGTTTGTTTCCAAGAATGGATCTTTTCTAGAGAAGGAGGTTCTCTCGAAAGAAGTGAGTGGGAGGAAGGTAGAACTTGATAAGGTTATCGAACCTTCACTTGAATAGGAAAGTAGCGCAATGTAGAAAGGTGTTCATGTAATGCATACACCAATGAAAGAAGAAGCTAATGATGATGATCATGAAACTTCAGATCAAGTTACTACCAAACATCATAGGTTGATAAGAGCACATACTGCCTCGAGTGGTATGGTGATCTTGTCTTGGAAGTCATGTTGTTAGACAACAATGAGCCTACGGACTACGAGGAAGCAATGATGGGCCCGGATTCTGATAAATGTCTCGAGGCCATATAATTTGAGATAGTATCCACGTATAATAACCAAGTATGGACTTTGGTAGACTTGTCCGATGACCGGCAGGCCATTGAGGATAAACGGATCTTTAAGAAGACATATGTTGGTAGTAACATAACTATCTATAAAGCTCGACTTGTTGCAAAGGGGTTTTCAACAAGTTCATGGAGTTGACTATGACGAGACTTTCTCACCAGTAGTCATGCTAAAGTATGTTGGGATTATGTTAGTGGTTGCTGCATTTTTTGATTGCGAAATATGGCAGATGGATGTCAAAACAACATTTCCTTAATGGTTTCCATGAGGAAAGGTTGTATCTGATACAACCGAAAGGTTTTGTTGATCCTAAGGATGCTAAAACAGTATACAAGCTCCAGTGATCCTTCTATGGACTCGTGCAAGCATCTCGGGGTTGGAATATACGCTTTGATGAGGTGATCAAAGCTTTTGGGTTTATACAAAGTTTACGAAGAAACTTGTATTTACAGAAAAGTGAGTGGGAGCACTATAGCATTTCGGATAAGCATATGTGGATGACATATTGTTAATCAGAACTGATGTAGAATTTCTTGAAAGCATAAAGGGTTGTTTGAAAGGAGTTTTTCAAAGCAAGACCTGGGTAAAGCTGCTTACATATTGGGCATCAAGATCTATAGAGATAGATCAAGACACCAAATAATACTTTCACAGTGCACATGCATTGACAAGATTTTGCAGGAGTTCAAAATGGATCATTCAAAGAAGGGGTTCTTTCCTGAGTTGTAAGGTGTGAAGTTGAGTAAGACTCAAAGCTCGACCACAGTAGAAGAACGAGAAATGACAAAGATCGTCCCTTATGCCTTAGCCATAGGCTTTATACGGTATGTCGTGTTGTGTACCGCACCTGATGTGTGCCTTGCCACGTGTTTGGCAAGGGGGTACAAGAGTGATCCAGGATTGGATCACTGGACGATGGTCAAAATTATCCTTAGGTACCTAAAGAGGACTAAGGAAATATTTTCGGTTAGGAGGTGATAAAGAGTTCGTCATAAAGGGTTACGTCGATGTAAGCTTTGACATCGATATGGATGACTCTGAGTCGCAAACCAAATACGTATAGTGGGGTAGTCATTTGGAATATATCCAAGTGGAGTGTGGTAGAAACATCTACAATATTACATATAGATTTGAAAAGTACACACGGATCTGAATGTTGCAGACCCGTTGACTGAAACCTCTCTCACAAGCAAAACATGATCAAACCCCAGAACTCATTGGGTGTGAATCACACGGTGATGTGAACTAGATTATTGACTCTAGTGCAAGTGGGAGACTGTTGGAAATATGCCCTAGAGGCAATAATAAATTGGTTTTATCATATTTCCCTGTTCATGATAAACATATATTATTCATGCTAGAATTATATTGTTCGGAAACTTAGATACATGTGTGGATACATAGACTACACTGTGTCCCTAGCAAGCCTCTACTAGACTAGATCATTGATCAAATATGGTTAAGGTTTCCTAACCATAGACACGAGTTGTCATTTGATAACGGGGTCACATCATTAGGAGAATGATGTGATGGACAAGACCCAAATCGTAAGCATAGCATTTGATCGTATCACTAAGTTTATTGCTACTACTTTCTTCATGTCGAGTATCTGTTCCTAAGACCATGAGATCATGGAACTCCCTGACACTGGAGGAATGCCTTGTGTGTATCAAACATCACTTCGTAACTGGGTGATCATATAGGTACTCTACAGGTATGTCTGATGGTGTCTGTTGGGTTGGCATGGATCGAGACTGGGTTTTTCACTCCGTTTGACGGAGAGGTGTCTCTCGACTCTCTCAGTAATACAACATCACAAGAAGCTTGCAAGAAATGTGACTAAGGAGTTAGTCATGGGATCTTGTATCACGGAACGAGTAAAGAGACTTGCCGGTAACGAGATTGAACTAGGTATGTGTTGGGTTCTACCGTAGGTGCATCACATGCGAATTAAAAAATTCCTACACATAGAACATCCAAGAACATGCTACGGAGATGGACCATGGATCATTACCACTAGATGCGCAGTGCCATGCAACGGAAGTAGAGTTGGGGTAGCGCATTCGCGTTGTCCGTCTCCTCCTTGTCCGATCTCCCTCGAACCGCCGGTCGTTGGATCCTCTCCCTCGAACAGTCGGTCGCCGGATCCCAAGTACAGGTTTGATGGAGCGACGCAAGTGCACCGCCTCTAATGGAGGAACACCGTGCGATGGACTACTAGGTCCGATCACACAGCCGGTGGCGGGTGGAGGTGTCTAGTTGCAACACATGCAAAGCAATAATGACGGCGCTGAAGCGATCAACCAGATGGGCGTGCTGCACCTCCACTATATATAGGCATCCATCGCTGGCTCAACTCTTGGGCCTCGCACGGATCCTAAAGCCTACGCGTTCCTTCCTTAAGCGCAAGACCCCTTAGGTTCTCGTTCACTTGGTCGCGAATCAGATCACATCCGGCTCGGTCAGTCGGTAGCGGCCTCTAGAAAAGCGTGCCGACTCCAAGTGTCCGATGAAGCTGGTTAGGCGAACTTGTACTTCACACTTTTGTTCCCTTTGCCACACGATATATGTTGTCATGCACAAGGCGACATGGTCATCCTTGTTTCAGCACGACCTCTTTCTCGTTCCGATGAATCCGACCAACATTTGGATTATCTCATAATCCTCATCACATGGCCATGCTTATCCAGGCCGGATCACCGCAAGGGACCAGAGTATATCTCTCCTCATCGGAGGGGCAAATCCCATCTTGCTTTATAACATGCATAGAAACAAGAAGCAATGTCAATCACATATAAACATAAATATGTGAAATAGTATGGCTCCTTCATGAAGGTCCTTCCAGGCCAGCTCCAACTCCGATGACCAGGGAGGAATTCCATCTTGTCCATCATGCCGGGACACCACAGCCTCGAACTTGATCTCTGTCCTCCAACTACTACAACTAGTAATGAATTTACAGAGAATCACAAGTCGACACGCATGTCGTTATACATTATAATGACAACACTTTGGCTCCTGCCGACTGACAATCATGACACATAGATCATGTTAAATTACACACATGCATCACATACACATGAGCCATACTATTCGCATCAAACCTACAAAACAAACTTATGCATGCATATAATCGCATTCTACCGGTTTGTGTGATCGTGTACGAAATACAAGGCGCTATGCACACGGTGATCCCATCATGCCGAATTTTCTGATCTAACCGATCTCATCGATAATCCGAACCCGATTAGGATTTACGTTTCATAGTTAACCCCGATGGCGGAAACTGACTGGTAGGGGTAGGTTGTGTCATGAATTCTTCGATTCCAGTTGACAGAAAACATAGCCTCAATGATCCCGATGTGCAGTTGATCTCATCAAACGTGCACATAGCCGATCCCATGAACAACGACAGATCTCATGTGCCGCCTCCACATATCACATATGCTACCGATCTGAAACCAAAACCTATAGCAGATGCTCTGATACCACTGTTGGGTTCTTACCGCAAGTGCATCACATGCAAATTAAAAATTTCCTATGCATAGAGCATCCAAGAACATGCTACGGAGATGGATCACAAATCATTACCGCTAGACGCGCAGTGTTGTGCAGCGGAAGTAGAGTTGGGGCAGCGCATTTGCGTGGTCCGTCTCCTCCTCGTCCGATCTCCCTCGAATAGCTGGTCGTCAGATCCTCTCCGTCGAACAGTCGGTCATCGGATCCCACGTATAGGTTCGCCGGAGCAATGCAAGTGCACTGCCTCTACCAATATCCGCATGTGTAGGAGGAACACCGTGTGGCGAACTACTAGGCCTGATAACACAGTCGGCGACGGGTGGGGGTGACTAGTTGCAACACATGCAAAGCTCTAATAACAAAGCCGATGCGATCAACCACATGGGTGTGCCGCACCTCCACTATGTATAGGCATCCGTCGCTTGTTCAGCTCTTGGGCCTCGCACGGATCCTAAAGCCCACGTGTTCCTTCCCTTAAGCGGGTGACCCCTTAGGTTCTCGTTCGCTTGGTCGCAAGTTAGATCACATCCGACTTGCCCAGTCGGTAGTGGCCTCTAGCAAAGTGTGCCAACTCCAAGTGTCCGATGAAGCTGATTAGGCAAACATATACTTCACACTTCTGTTCCCTTTGCGAGATAATATATGTTATTGTGCACAAGGCGACATGGATATCCTTGTTGCAGCACGACTTCTTTCTCGTTCCGGTGAATCCGACCAACATTTGGATTATCTCATAATCCTCATCGCATGGACATGCTTATCCAGGTCGGATCACCCGAGGTTCCGAGAGTATATCTCTCTTGACCGGAGGGGCAAATCCCATCTTGCTCGACCATGTCTCGCAGCATGGGTCTGGACAAGCCCGGAACCTACCTTTGTAACTACCCAGTCACAGAGTAGCGTTTGGTCGGCCCAAAGCAAGTCTGTCACCATCCCGAGTACGTGCTCTAGCTCAGGTCTTAAGACATAGAACGTATGTTGTACTAGAGACTCACAGATGACCTATCGCTACGTCTCATAGTTGGGTCTATCCAACTAAGACCTTATCTTGACTCGCATCCGACTACGTCGAATCCGACCAGAACTTTCCGAGTCCATATATCTGGCTAGCATCCAATGCTACATGGTCAGTGAAACTGAACCATCCACCGTGTCATATGCTAGTCTGATTGGCTGCGCGTCCACACACCCTTTCGACTAGGGACCATTTAGGACAGTCTTCATATAATGCGTAGTCTCACAAACATGTCACATACTTGTTAATACACATTAATGATAATGTCCAAGAACTATATTTATTCATAAACACATAGGAAATATCATCATACATGATTGCCTCTAGGGCATATCTCCAACAGTATGAGATACCGATGATCGAATCTCGGGCGAGTAATATACCACTGGACAAAGGGAACTGCATACGGGATTGATTGAATTCTTGGCATCGTGGTTAGAGCGATAAAGACCTTCGTGTAATATGTGGGAACTAATATGGGCATCCAGGTCCCACTATTGGTTATTGACCGAAGAGGTGTCTCGGTCATGTCCACATGATTCTCGAACCCGTAGGGTCCGCACGCTTAACGTTCAATGACGATATAGTATTATTGGGTTATGTATGTTGGTGATTGAATGTTGTTCGGAGTCCCAGACGTCATGAGGAGCTCTGGAACGGTCCGAAGGTAAAAATTTATATATGGGAAGTCATATTTTGGCTACCGTAAAAGTTTTAGATTTTTCTGGTATTGTACCAGGAAGCTTCTAGAAGGTTCCAGAAACTTTCGGAGGAGTCTGTAAGTCCACCAAGGGTTCCACCACGTCCCAAGGTTTTGCATGGTCCGAGGGGAGGCGCCCTGGCCTTATTAGGCCAGGCGCACAAGTCCCTCAAGGCCCATGAAGTTGGGAAAGGTGGAAAGTCCACCTTTGTATGGAAGGGAAGGAGGAGGACTAGAATTCCACCTCCCCCCCTTGGCTGCACCTTAGGTATTGGAGGGGCTGTTCCCCACGCCCCTCCACCTACATATATACAGAGGGAGGGGCGCGACAAGAGGACACACCAAGCCCTTGGCGCCCCTTTCTCTCCCTAGATCGTTTTCTCCTCCGTTCGCAGTTTCGGTAGGGCTCGACGTAGCCCTGCCGGGATAGCTCCACTACCATCTCCATCATGCTGTCGTGCTGGTTGAGAACCCATCTACTACTCCACCCTCGCTCACTGGATCGAGGAGGCGGAGACGTCATCGAGCCGCACATGTGCTGAACGAGGAGGTGTCGTCTATTCGACGCTGGATCGAATTGGACCAGGATTGGATCGTGAAGAGTATGACTACATCAACCGTGTTATATACGCTTTCGCTTAGCGATCTACAAGGGTATGTAGATACACTCTTCCTCTCGTAGCCATGCATCTCGATGGATAGATCTTGCGTGTGCATAGGATTTTTTTTGTTTCCCATGCAACGTTCCCAACACTCCCCTCTAACCTATATATAATTGAGGTATTGGCCCTATTGCACACACAAGTTTTGGAGCCTCCCCTAGTTCTTCTAGTTCTAGTTCTAGTTGGTCCTAGTTGACTAATTAGAGATAGGTCTAGTTCCTTCAATTCTCATACTTAGAAGCCCGGTGTGGTTTTAATCTCCTCTCTGTAATTCTCCGATGACGATTAGCTCAGGATGGCGAAGCGTTGCCGGATATTGAAGATTGCACACTTGTAACCAAGTAGAGAGGCCGTGCTTTCGGTCTTCGTCTCGAGGGATCGTCCGTGAGCGGTTCGCGGAAACGTTCATCAACGGTTTGAGGGACTCCAAGTACAATCTACATCGTCATGTTTTTATTTCACTGCAACTCGGTGATGGTAACGATCGTGATCCCAATCTTTATCTATCTTCATAGTGTTCCTGGTTGATCATAGGGTGATTTTTTTGTTTCTACTACATTTCCCAACATATACATCTACATCATATCAACTTGCGAAGCATTTGACGACATTGGAATCCTAGAAATCAAGAACCCCTCCCCTCCCGCCACCAATGCACAAAAAACAATAGTCACCGAGACAGAGAGATAAGCCAAGGAGCTGGGTTCCTACGACATCGATGAGGAACAACGACTCCGCACGAGCACCTCGAAGGATCGCGTTGTCGACTTGAGTACTCTGCCTTCCCTCCGCTCCTCTCAGGCTCTATTTTGTTGCGAGAAAAAAAGAAGAGAAATGAGGAAGGAGGGGAGAGAAATGGAGAGAGAGAGAGAGAGCAAGGGAGAGGAGAGAAACCAATACGGGTTTCAAAAACCGCCTCCCACGATCTCTCCAGACAGCTTACAGGTGGGCCTCTCCACGTCCGTATAGGGACAAGACCATCCACGACAGCTATAGGAGCCATCCTGACCAGGTGGTATCTGGCCCATGCGTGTTATGCTTGCGGCGTGATCGTGCGACTAGGAGTCGTCCACTTGGTCCCGCGAAAAAGTATGCGGTTTTACTTTATTGATTCGGCATAATGGTTACATCGTTTGCGAGGGCAAATAAAAGAAAATGAGGAGGTTCATCAATCCAATTACAAGAAACATTGTTATCAATGGCAATAGGTAAAATATGGGCAACCTCATTCACCTGTCACACAAAAGAAAATAAACCGAGCATATCATCCCTACCATGATGAAGCAAGCCGCCATCAAAAAGATACCGCTAGCATATGTGATAACGGCTCATGTTGACCTTTTTCTTGCTTAACATGAAATGATGCATCTACATTAACTTTTACTGCTCCGTTTAAAGGTCTTTTTCATTTCAGTCCTGTTCGGTCAATAGAAGTATTCCTTGTACCTCTTGCCCTATAAATCTTGATCGGATTCGGCCTTTCTTAAGGAAGGGGTTGCAATCCAATGCGGAAGGTGTTTTGTAATTCGACTAGGCGACCAACTCACCTGCCCAATATAACAGAGGCCAGGTTACGCGAAGGGCCCGACCAAGCCCACAGCCCATACCGCCAGCCACCTCCGTCGTTGTCGCTACTGACGCGGCACGAGCCGGCGAATCCGACAAACCCCCGACCTCTCCTCGCTCGCCGCGAGATCCCGCGCCCATGGCGGTCGGCATCGCGCTCCTGCTCGACCTGGCGGCCCGCGCGCCCCGCTCCTTCGCCTCCCTCCACTCGCACGCTGCCTTCTCCGCCGCCGCCGCCGCCGCCGCCGCGGCAGCCCTCTCCGCCTCCGCTGTACCCCTCTCCGCGCGGCCCTTCTTCGGGTTAGTTCGACCCCCCACCCCCACTCCTTAATCTCCTAACTACGAGCGCTTTTGTTATTTCCTTCTCCCGTGTTTGTGTGTGTGTGTGTGTGTGTGTGTGTATGTGTGTGTGTGTTTCCGCGTGCCTATGTCGCGATGGAGGTGTTCGGCGCATTGCGCCGCGAGGATTTTACCAGGAATATTCGTTGCGCCCACACAGTTAGGGCGCGAGTATTTCGGTGCAGTAGTCGCACCTGAGTGCTAAGGCTTGATGTATTAGCCATGCCAGTTGCTAAAGCTTCTGTCCGGTGTTCAACATCGTGTTTGGATAGCTAAT
Organism: Hordeum marinum; assembly: GCA_022496015.1. Lineage (NCBI taxonomy): Eukaryota > Viridiplantae > Streptophyta > Magnoliopsida > Poales > Poaceae > Hordeum > Hordeum marinum. The sequence goes on along the minus strand of CM039676.1, from coordinate 112,561,275 downwards.
TGCAAGTGTATAGGGCTTGGAGGTGAATTTTATCGTTACACTATGAAACTTGATTGATGTTGTGGTCTATTAGTTGGGGTTTGCTCTTTGGCACATGAGGTGTATATGGGTATATCAAGTCTCCCTTTTCAGCCAAGTATCAATGACCATTGGTCCATTCATGTAAATTAACTTTAAAATACTGGACCGTCTCTGTTAGAATATGTCCCGGCCCTCAAAGATCGTTCACCTGTAGCAACCATGCCATGTAGTGCAACATCATATATACATGTAAAAGGGGTGTGATGCTTTGTTACAGTTGAATTGTCCATAACAAGGAACCCCTTCATGGTCATGATTGTGAGATGTAAACTGGATGAGGGGCGGACAAAAAAAAGGAGGGGGGGGGGGGGATACATGACGAAGTACAATTTTTTTTCATGTGAGTTCTTGTGTCACTATCAGAGAGCTGTGTGAATTCATTTTTGATATTATAAGTGAAACAGAATGAAGAGAAGTAGCAAGCACGCTGGAATGTACGAGCTGGGTTCTTCACCCACATGCTTTAATCTTCCCATTTATCTTGTTGGTTTCGTTGTTTTCTTTGTGTTGTATGATTCTGCCATAGTAATCACTTCAGGTGAATAGGGGAAGAAGTGTTTGTCATCTAGCTGGATTTTTTTTTTACGTCTTAATGCATTTCTTGATGGATTGAACCAACTGAATAATAGGGTTCTCTTGGTTTAATAATTCATCCGAGTATGCTCGCAGACTCACAGCTCACAAGTCATGGTTGCTGAATATGGTATGGAATTGGATATAAAGTTTTGGCATTAACTCTACATAACTAACTGTTCATGTCGAAATGTGGGATAAATTGGAAAAGTTCCATTAAACAATATCATTCTGTGGAGTTTGTGATTTTAGTCCAGCTTTTGTTCACTAGCTAACACAAGTCATGCTTTTCTACAAATGAATGTGTAATGAATGATAATAAGATATCTGCACTACTAACTTTGTAAAGACCTAGAAAATTATGTGAATGTACATTACCTATTACTAGGGACGCTGTTTGTTGATGCATGCACGCTGCATTTAGTTTTTTCCTCTGATTATTCATGTTTAATCTGTTGACCTTATCACTAAGTGATGCTTTCCTGGTTCAGTTTTCCAGGATTCACTGTTGCTCATTGTGATGCTGGTGCAACTTATGGATTGAATGATAGTCCTTATCTTGTCAATGATCTTAATAACAAGATACATGACTCGATTCATGATCTCCACTTACCGATAAAAGAATACCCGTTGGAGCTGAAGCCGCTTTTGTATGCATTTAGCTTTAAGCATTTGAGTATGACGACCATTAGGGCCTTTTTATTATACTATTTACCACTTCTGGAGCCTCGTCCACCCACTGATGACGATGACGATGACGATCTGCTTCAAGATGATTCAGAGAGGCCTCCGGTCGACCTGGTTACTCCCTTCCATAATTCATTGAAGCAAATCGCACGCGAGGTACATCTTTTCTCTGACACTTTAGTGCAGTAGTGTGATTCCTGCTCATACAGATATTTTAGTCAGAGTGAGTGGCCAGGCACATGCTTGGTTTGGCTGATTGATCAGATAGGATATGTCAGTATCTTGAATCCAGATGCTCATGTGTATTCACCTTAACCAACCTCCAATATTGACTTGCATCTCAGTCCACGAAAAGCATAAATTCAATCTGTGCAAATTCAGTGCTTGCTGGATTTTTTCAATCGCTATTACTTGACTTGTTGATTTTGCTTCCTAGTTAGACTATCTTCAAAATAAAGATAATTTTGTTCATTGTATACGTGAAACATAAATGTACTTCCTAGTATTCATGTTATTTGTATAGGGCCTGGAGGATAATAAAGCTAGGCTAAGCAGGTGGACTTCCTGGCCTTATCCTGTAACCCTAATTCAGCTTTGTAGGAAAAAACTCAAAATCAGCTGAAGCCATTTGGGTGTATTTATGAGTCATAACACTCTTTATACTGAGGCTTAGACTTGCTTATATACTTATGTTAGAATTGCAATTTTAAGCTGCTTATATTGGAATTTTAAGCTTGGCCCAGAAGATCATTATTTATTTCTCCTATTTGAAGTAAAAGTCACTTGCTTAATCTTCTGTTCTGCATTTCAGGTATCTGTTGTAACAACAAGAAGAGTATTCGAAAGGATTGCGGTTCGTCGTGTTTCAGCAAGAACAGCATGGAAGCTTCTCAAAGGTGAATGCTTCTCCGTTTTTCTCATGTCTTCTAGCAGCACTCTAGAAGCAGTGTAACAACCACAATAGTATTGGAAAGGTTTGCAGTTGTGATACTCCCACACAATTCCTCAAGTTAACGTGCTTATATGGACTGTCAGTACACAGTACTTTATTCTGTGCTGCTCCACCCTAAGCCCCTTACCATGAGTATTGTAGATGTTGCTATTTTTTCTGTAAACTTGGTCAAAGAAACAAAATTAATACACCTTATAAAAAGGAACTTAGGGAGTATCCGTGAATAGGAAGCGCGTGTATTTAGAGATGCTACTGCTTCCAACTTCAAATATTTATTCAGTTATCTTCTACTACCTCTGTCCGGGATTATACGTCCCGTGAGCCAGCCAGCCGTGTACGATTTTGTAAGTCCCCTAACTGCAAGCAGTTGCTTTTCCTCGATCTGGGTTGTTGGACATGCATTTGATTGGTTGGGTATCGCGCGTGGTCAGCTGCATGCAAAAAACAAAGAGGCAACTGGCTGCGTGCTGTAAATAATGGCTAGTACTAGATTGGTTGCATGCAAAAGTGAACCATGTAGCTGGCTGGATGCAAGACTGCGAACGATTTGATTGGCTGTTGCCATTCTCTGAAAATACACATAGCTAGTTATTAAATGTGCTGCCTTGGTCCTTGTGTTTTGGCTAATGGGCTCTATAAACCTGGACGGAGGTAGTAACAGGGATTGATGGAAATTTGAAACCATGGCATTGCTCCTAGAAATCCAGAGGAGAATATACCTTAGTCCAGATTGGTTTCAGAGGCTTGACCTGTTGGAATAACTTTAAATCCTAATGTGATTGTTATTTCAATCGAATAGCTGCATTCTTGGAATTATCATTTTGCATAGAAAGAATGTGCTATTTTATTTATTGTTACCATATCATTAGTTCCCTTGCCTTAGTTTTCTCTTGAGAACCTTGTTCACCAGATCATTGCCATGTGTCTTATTGCTGCTATTCTCCACAGTCCTATTGAATGCTATATTCAGCTTGCAATTGCTTTTTGGTTTAACTTGTGCTTCAAACTATTTTCGGCAGCTAAAACCACATTAGGAGTCTTAGGGCTACACAAGTTATCAAATTTTCCTCTCTACGATCTTGTTCCGCATGCATGTGTAAAGAACTTGTTTTTTAATAACTTGGCAAGATTAGGACACAGAAAGTAGCCAGCACATTAGTATTTATATTTGGACACCTTACCCTGGCTCAGGGCTCTACAAAAGTAAAGCCTAAGTGCCTAACACAGTTTGTCTAATTAGAGCTTATCTGTGAGTTGAGATTTGTTCGGTATGACATGTGCCCTGAACGCTGAGTTGGATGGTAAGTCTTACATCCCTATCTCTTTGTGGGTGAGTTGAGCACTCCTCACCGTCGAATAGATTATTTATTTTGACTTCTTGTGCTGGCCCAACATCGTCCTGTCCCTTTGCAGGATGTGCCTCCAAATTTATCTTAGATATACTTCCCAACTACATTTTCTGTCATATGCTAGCTTAACAACAAGTTATGCCATGTTCTGTCCGTTGCTTCTCTCTGACATATTAGTCATATGATAATATTCTTTTATCTTCTTGTGTGCTCATTTGTGATTATCACTTTATCTGCTGTTATAATATAATGCCTTATTGTTTACTTCTTTTTCTAAAGATGCTGCAAAATCATCGAAGAGGAAAGCTATGAGGGGGATGTCAATTCCAGAATACACATACTGTGTTGCCAGAACAACTTTCCGAGGTAAGATTTGCCTGCAGTGTCACTTTTCCTTCTACAAATTATTATTCAATTAGTTATTTTTTGAAACAGCACATGCATTGGGAGTAGCTGCTACTTGGGTTGTACAATCTATCGTCCAGGTCTACAAATGTTTTATTCGTCAACCTGATAATGACGAGGAATTGTTTGATGAGAAGGAAAAACTCAGATTGTTCGGGAGAAGTATCTATAGTGTAACCATCAAATGTGGTTTCTCTTTGATTTTTGCCTCGATTGGAGCAGGCCTTGGTGTCCACCTGCATCCAGTGCATGGACAGTGGATTGGTGAGTTATGACTTCTTTTCTTTCATCAGTTCAAGTACTAGACCATGCCTTGTTTGCCAAAGCATCTCATTTTGTTTCTGGACTAACAATATTCGTTGAAGAGTTTCAGTTTCACTTACGTTGGTGATAAAGAGATTTTTTGTTATTCAAAATCACATATTAATTTTATTTATTCTGCATGTAATGCTCTATTTTCATTTTGTCTTGGTAAGTTTGCAGCCTTTTATGTTGGAAGTACCCTTTATGTTGCCAAAAGTAAAAGATGTGTCCTATGTGTTTATTGTGGAATGGCTTGAAGCACATATATTATATTTGTTTCATTTCAAATTTGTCTCCCCTAAGATATACCAAGGTTCTATTAGTTCTTCTGTCCATTAGTTTGCTTTGAAGGAATTTAGGACACCACCACCTTGAATCGCTGCAACATGTTAGTATTGGTTCCATTCAAACTAATTTGAACTATATTTCTCCTATATGTCTTGCAGGTTGTATCCTTGGAGATTTTGCAGGACCAGTTGTTGCTATCCTTATTTTCGAGAAGTTACAGTTCCCGCTAGAAGGTTAAAGACCACCATCTCCTGCTACACAATTAAGAAACCCAGGTCATCCAACCTTACGTCTAGCCTGCCTGGTTTTTGAAGAACATGAAGTGGAGTCTACACTGTCAGGATCTTCGTTGGCCTAACTTGGAGCTCAAAGCTGATGAATATAACTATGCATGGTTAATAGCTTTTCGTGGCACAGTGCCATTGGGTATTGTGTAATGCTTACTTTTGGCACAATGAATAACTAGTTATTGTGTATGCTTACTTCGCCACTGTGCTTCAGATTTTGAACTCAAAGGAACATCTTTTATCCACTGATTTGCCCAATTTCTACAGTAAGTACTTGCTGCCCTTATGGTGAACTGAATCTGGTATCTAAGGCCCTCTTTATTTCCGTGGCTTTGGATTACTGGGAATCAACTTGACTTTCGATTCCCGAGTATCAAAAGTTGGTTGTTTATTTACCCTGCTGTTGGACAGCTAAAGTTGCGGTTTACGAAAAATGCTTTTTACGGGCTGGCGAGGGCCGCGACCTGCATTGTGGAACTGTTTTATTCTCTTTTACAGTTCCGTGATGCGGGTTTTGTTCCGGTGCATTCCTCGCCAGCCTATAAAAGAAAGCATGGTATTTGTTGAATTTGACTATAAAACTGGCGAAACCGAGGTGGGCCGGTAAAAAGCGTGGTATTTGTTGAATTTGACTAAAAAAACTAGCGAATCCGAGTCGGGTGTGTTGGGGGCGGTGTGGGTTGGCGGATCCGGTATGGCGGTGAGGCAGCGCGGTGGAGGGGGCTTAGGAGTGGCCCCGCGACGGGTATGGTCGAAATCACGGTTGGCGGCATTGTGGGATGGGGAAAGGAACGAGCGTAGATTGAAATGTTCCTTCCGCCAACCGGTTACGTGAGATACAGGGCGCCGACAGGACGAGGGCGATAACTGTGTATTTGCTGGTCGGAGGGGTACTTTTATTGCGTCCTGTAAATTTTTTTATGGGTCTGCCGCGTTTATGGAGTCTATTCGGAACACCTTTTCATCGCGAAACTGTAAAATTGCGATTATTTTACCGTCGAGGAGATATGAGGGGTCTTCTAGAGTTGCACTTGCTAGCGTCCCTAAGTGTCGAGTGTCATGTTTATAGGCAGATTAAAGCACACATTAACTATTTTGAAAGTAAGAATTGGCTAATTTGTTTTCTAGAAATATCATTATGGTCTTACGTACAAAATGCATCAAGTAGTTTTAGATCAGATAAGAAACATATCATCCAATATATGCATCAATAAGCCTCATCAAGGAATATGTGAAACCATACTTGATCAGTCAATACCCATTAGCAATTTCCTCAGGAGTTCCTTGCAAGATTGCATTATTATCAACCACAATGTTGAAAACATGGGGTTGAGGTTGTAAATTAGTTCTCGTCATGGTCATATGAATCAAAACCCAGACCCTACCCGATTATAGTAGTGTGTTACATGTGTAATAAACTCTAAGCTATAAGTCTTTGTACGTAATCTCCATATCCATCCCCAAGCTTCTTTCCGTATCCTAATAACCAATTTCTCAACCATAGAAATATCTCTATCTCTAGCGCTTCCACTACACATGGAAGTAGCAATTACGTCACCACCAATCAATATTTTTATCCCCGGGTAGGGTATGGGCAGAAGAATTTTACGCCCATGTGTAAGATCGAAAGTAGGTCTAGAGGGGGGAAGGGGGAGGGGGGATGATTAAACTACTTGATCAAATAGAAATCTATTTTCCCCAATTTTAAGTGTTAGCAGATTTTAACATTCATAGCAAGTCAAACACATCCTACACATGCATGTCTACGAGTATAGCAATGGAAAGTAAAGACAAGCATGAGTAATAAAGGAAGGATAGGAGGATCAAACACAATTTGGAGACACGGTTATTTTTCACGTGGTTTCGATAGGTGGTGTTATCGTACGTCCACGTTTATAGAGTCTTCAAACCACGGAGGGTAACGGTCGCGAGAGTCCACGAAGGGCTCTACCCACGGAGGGTTCCACGAAGAAGCAACCTCGACTATACCATGATGACCTATGTCCACGGAGGACTATCCTAACTCGGGGTAGATCTTCACGAAGTAGGCGATCTCCTTGCCCTTAGAAACTTCTTGGTTCACTCCACAACACGAAGTAGGAGGTTCCCAAGCGACTCCTAACTAATCTAGGAGGCACCACCCTCCAAAAGGTACTAGGCTCGATAATGTCAATGAACTCCTTGCTCTTGTGCTTCAAGATGATAGACTCCTCAACACGCAATCACTCTCTCACAGATTTGTCTTGGTGGAAGAGATTGATTGGGTGGAAAGCAACTTGAGGAGACTAGAGATCAATATTCATATGGTTGGAATGGAATGGCATGATCTCAACACACGAGTAGGTGCCTCTCTCTCAGAAAATCAGTTGCTATGAGTGGGGATCTGTTCTGAGTGCTTCTCTTGCGAGTGAGTGGTGGTGGAGGGGTATATATAGGCATCTCTAAAAATCCAACCGTTACACCTGATAAGTCCAACTCGGTGACATCGATGTGTTAATCTCGGTGGTACCGAGTTGCCTAAAAGGTAGCAACTTTGGAATCTCGGTGAGACCGATACATAAAACTGGATTGCACCAATTAGGCGACCAACGGTCAGATTGCTAGCCCCGGTGACGCTGATTCAACAAAGTCGGTGGGACCGGTTTTGTGAATTTACGTAACAGAATGTTGGCAATCCAAACTCGGTGGCACCGAATTAGAATCGGTTGCACCGAAGGGCTAGGGTTTGGCTGAGTCTGTTTGAGGCTGAGAATCGGTGGCACTCAGTGGGAAGTGTTGGTTGCACCGATTTTGGATATTTGGCTTTGGACAGACTTTTGTGGAAGAGCTTGTGGGTGTATGTGGTGAATATCACTTGTGCACGCAGGAGCATTTTGTTCACCAATAGTACCTTACCCCTTTTGATAGTATTGGCTTTCCTATGGACTCAAAGTGATTTCTCACAAAGTAAAATGTAGAGTCCTCTTGCTTGAAGCTTTGCCAATCCATTTCCTTACATTTTGGGGTATTCGACAATCCTTTTGCCAACCCATCATTGAACTTTTCCTGAAACATGCTTAGTGGAAACATTAGTTCAATGACATATATGTTGTTATTAATTACCAAAACCACCAAGGAGGCAAATGTGCTTTCAATCTCCCCCTTTTTGGTAATTGATGACAACATATAGATCAAAGCTTCGACATATGATATAATCTCCTCCGGTGGTTGATGTCGGAGTCGAGAGAAGTGCGTCGGCGAAGACCTCTGCATATGTCTTGGACGGAGTTGGAGTAGCAACTGGTGGCATTGGAGGAGCTGATGGAGCTGAAGTGACAGTAGCTGGTGCAGACGATGAAGGTCTCATCTCCGGAGCTGGCAGTGTAGGTGTTCTGGCCTGAGTCCTGAACTGGGCAGTCGTCCTCACAGGTGCACAATCCTCCTCATCAGAATCAGACTCTGAAGAGGTGCGACGGATAGGAGGTTCATCTACTTCCTTCTTGAGCTCGTTCACGGTCTTGGTCAACCCATCCACTTTCTCATTGAGGGTCTTCACTCTATCCTCAAGGATCCTCACAAGACTGTTCTGATCGTCCAGTATGCCTTTGATATCTTTCTTCATGTCCATGACTGTAGAGATGAAGAGATCCATCTACTCGTTCCTGGACCTAGGGACGGAAGCACTAGTGTCTCTAGCTGCCTCTAACTATGCCTATGCCTGAGCTGTAGCTGATGTGGGATGGTCTAGGTCCATCACCACAACATTGTCCTTGAAGTCTGGCTGTAGGGGCAAGTGGGGTCTATCCAGAGCAAAGATGTGCTTCTCCAGCTTGGAGTTGATGAGCATCTGAATTTAGGGTGCATAGCAGCATGAACTCTTCTGATCAACAACAACCCTCTTCACACTCTTCACTATCATATCCATCACTCTGAATCTCTGGTGCTGGTCAATATGAATCAGCAAGTTAATGGAGTAGCCTCGGATCATCTTCTCGTCACCTGACTTGGGTATCAAAGTATGCCTCAAAATAGTTTTGATGGTGCAGCAGGAATGACATTGTACATGTCCTTCATGGCATTGTGGTTTGCCTTGGACTCCAAGTACACATAGATATCTCCATCATGTGCCTCTGGGACTCCTAAGATGGTAGCCCATTCATCAACAGTTAACTCATATCTTGCTTCTTTTGTCATCCACACAATTCTACCATCTCCATACAAGTGAGCAGTGGAGTAGAATTGCACAATCATCTCATCGTTCCATGCAGTGAACTCTTTGCCAACAAACTTGTCTAGGCCAATGTAGTGGAAGTTGTCTTGCACACTCGGGAAGTAGTCTTCATTCTCCTTGATGTACTTCCAATCAACATATCTGATGTCACTGACAACTGGGCTCTTGTCAAGCAACACAGTCTCATAAAAATCTTGTTGTTCCTTAGTATAGAATCTGTAGTCCACAGTTGTTTTCTTCCTCTGAGAGTACGGATCAATGGCTCTCCACTCTCTCAAATCTGCATCCTTCTTCATATCTGTAGCTAAAGGATGGTTGGCATTGTGCACTGGAAGATGAGGTCTAAGCTTCATCAATGCAAACTTAGCATCCTCATCAGCTTCTCTGAAGGTAGATTCCTTGTTCTTATCATAAGCTGGAATCTGCCTGGATGTCCTCTTGGATTTTTTAGCAGCAACCTTCTTAGGGACAGACTTGGTGCTCTTGGAGGGACCTTGCTTTGGCATAGCATCTGCCAAAAGCTTTTTCTGCTTCTTCTTGGGAGGGGCCTTGCCAACTTTTCTTCTTCCTCCTCCTCCTCCTCCCCAGCAGCACCACCAGCAGCCTCCTCAGGGTCCTCATACATGGAGGTAGGCCTGCCAACAACACGGATAATCCTCTTCCTGGCTTTCTTCTCTCCTACCTTGTTAGGCAATGACCTCCTTGGGGGCTCAATGGTCATGGTATCCCTAGCACTCTTAGGTGCTCTCATAGACTCTGGAGGGGCATATGTCTTGCTGACTACCCTCCTAGAAGAGGTGGTTTCATTTGCTGACTTCCTAGCAGCCTTGTCTTGCTTCTTGGCAAGAACTTCCTCTGGCACAAAGTCCGAGTACTCATCTGAATTCAGCTTCTTTCTGGTCCTAGTAGCAGCCTTGGGCAACCCATGAGAACTAGGGGTGCCTGAATCTGAGAAGGAACTGGACCCAGGGCTAGTGCCTGAACTCATGTCGATGTTCTGCTCCTGCAAATTCTGGCTGTCATCAGCATCTGACATATCTAACCTTGTGAATAGAGCATAGAAGAGTGGAATAGGATAAGTCATCACAAAATTCATCTGTTTTTTTCGAAAATTTGAACAAAAGATTCTCAAGGTTTGCATTCTGTCACATGAAGATTGGTACAGCCGAAGCAAAATTTTCGGTGCTACCGAGACTGACTATCTCTTTAACAGAAACTTGGCACTCTTTTCGGTGAGACCGAAAAAGAGTACTTGGTTTCACCGAGATACTTCTCAGTAGCACAGAGGACAAATCGGTGACACCGATTTGTTTGCTTCGGTTCCATCGAGTTTCATCGGGCGGACGACAAACCCTAGAAAATCTCATGTTCGCTAACTACGGGAATTCTTTCGTGGATAGATCGATCTCAAACGGTGGCTTATGGATGGGAAAGTCCTAATGCACAAGATTCATAGTTTGGAGCGCATGCGAGGGTGAAATCGTATCCTAGCTTGGTGACGACTTCGCTATGGTGGCGACGGGGGTGGAAGTTCCGTCAACGGTGTGGACTTCCAACGCCGGAGGCACTCGGGAAGATAACGGTGATGACCAGGGGCCTCGAATTGGTAGCATAGGGTTTTGAGGGGGCGACGGTTGAAGAATAATTTCAAAGGTCGGGTCCGCCTCCTTATATACCCGTGGCTGTCGGTGACACCGATTCTAAATTTTCGGTGTCACCGAGTTTCTCAACTGTCAGCTGATAGGGAAACTCGGTGTAACCGAGAATATGGAATCGGTAGTATCGAGACAGAAAACCAGATCAACCCTAGTATTCAGTGAGACCAAGATTTTTGAGTTGGTTCCACCGAGATACACTTGGGAGGTTTTAATGGTCAGTACTTTGTCAATACGGAACTCCGAGTTCTCCTCACACAGAGAGATCGAAAAGTACTTGTTCAAATTTTGTGATGCAGAATGAATAGAATATGAGGTGAGAAAGCATAGATAGCTAGAGGAGTGGTCCTAGGCATTCTTGTACATCCAATTGGCAAATGAAAAATCAAAAGCCAAATAGCAACAATTGGATGTCCTTGAATGAGTAAGTAAATGCAGACCAACATGCTCACACAATAAGATGTCAAATGAAGACATGGCAAACATGCACAAACACACTAGTATCTAACAAACACTTTGGCGATGACGGAGTCATCTATATATGAGTATATTGACTTAGGAGCCAAGTAAGAATACTTGATCATAGGTCATACTCATCGTTTAAGCACAAGTGGGGTTACCACTTTTACATAAAGCATTTAATGTTGTCACTTACTATGAGATGCTTTGACTCAAGTCTTAGAGTAAAGCTCCCCCTTGATGTGACATCCCCCATAGGAGGGATAAACTAACCTTGGGTTTTGTCGATGAAGACTTCATGTAGGTGAAGTAGTGGTGGATGCTCAAAGTTGATGAAGATCACCATGAGTTGGGAGCATCCTTGTTTTTTCATTACCTGCTCACCTACATGGGTTAGTCCCTACACACAAGAGACAAATACATGGATATCTATGAACATGGAGTGCAAAGCATATGTGATGATGTCCATTGATTTGTTGGTTACCTTGTCCCTTGCTTACCTTTGAGGGAATGTGTGACTCCTTGAACTATTGCATGATGTTGATTTTGATTGCAACTAGTTCTTCTTGGGGACCAATAATGAATTTGAGTGAATTTCATTGGCGGAGTCACCCCTCAAGAACTTCTCTAGTTCTTCTTGGGGACCCACATCAAGTTGATGGGGATCCTTGGTGTTGAAGTAGGACTTGTAGAATTTGAGCTTGTAGTAGCCTTGGGAACCCACTTTACCAAAGCTCGGGTTTCATCTTCATATGAGTCAATGTCCTCTTGAAGCTTGTTCTTGCCCTTGAGCTTGGGGTCTTGTGGTGGAAGGTCATCTTGAGCTTTTGTTCCCTTGGGGACAGTATTTTCATACTTCTCCTTTTGAGGAACAAACTTGGGATTGGGGTATTGACCTTCTTCCCATTCAACTCCATTAGCGTTGAAGTAGCCAATACCACGGTTCTTCCGGTATCCTCCGTGTTTGCGTACAATCTCCTCAAATTGTTTGCACTCGACAAGACTCTTGTAGATACCTTTCTCTATAATCCCTTTCAAAAGTTCATTTTCTTGCTCAAGTGTAACTTGGCTAAGAGAAGAGTAAGTGGGATCAATAGAACTAGTAGAAGCAATATCATTGGATTTATCATTTTTAATGCTACTAGTTGAAGAACCTTTCTTGCCTTTGTTACTAGTTTTCTTAGTCTTAACTTGTGGCATGAACGTAGACAAGAGAAGTCGTTTGGCTAGATAAGAGGAAGTATTCTTTTGAAGATCGTCATTGATAGCTTTAAGGAACTCATGCTCTTGCTCTAAATTGAGCTTCTCGAAGCAGAGCTTCTCATGTGTCCTTTGAAGCTCTCTATGATCTTGTAGAGTAGACTCATGAGCTAACTTAAGAGTTTTTAGTTCTTGAGTTAGTCGTTCTTTTTCCAACTTATCATCATCAGACGACTTATCTAGACTAGAGTGATTACTAGCAAGTTCATCTTCACTAACATTACTAGATTTGTCAAATAGCAAGTCATCTTCAATTAACAAGTCATCCTATTGAAATCAAGATACTCGGGGTGTCATACCTTGGGGCCTTTAGTCATGAAGCAACATCCACTCCCTTCATTTGGTGAATCAAATATGTCGTAGGAGTCAGATGTCACTAGTGCGAGTCCGGCAACACCTTCATCTTAACTATAATCGGAGTTGGAGTGGTAGCTTCTCTCGGAGTGGTTGTCGGATTCGGAGCCGGAAACCCATTCACCAAAATGAGCTTGATGTATTCTTATTGAGTAGCTCTTGGTGTACGTGTCCTTCTTCTCTGAGTCCCTACTTCTCCTTGAGGGTCTTCGTTCATAACGACCATCCCTACTCCTTCTCTCTGTTTGAGGTGACTCGTCTCTTGAGCTTCATCTTCTTGGTGACTCTTCTTTCCTTTTGTAAGGAGCCGTGCACTCATTGGAGTAGTTTCCGGGCTTCCCACGATTGTAGCAGTTTCGGTCATGACTTGACGAACGCTTCTCTTCATATCTTGAGTTGGAGCTTTGATCTGTGCCTCTATTCCTATAGAAGTTGTTGAATTTCTTGACCATGAGGCTTATCTCTTCATTTGTGACAAGGTCGTCGCTTGAGGTTGCGAGAGCATCACTTGTGGCCTTGTAAGCACTGCTAGACTTGTTGTGAAGCTCTTCCTTGTCCTTGAGTGTCATCTCATGAGGAACAATCCTTCCAATCACTTCCGTTGGCTTGAGATCTTTGTAGTTGGGCATCATCTGGATCAATGTGCATACGGTGTCATATCGATCATCCAAAGCTCGGATTATCTTCTTGATGATGAATTTGTCGGTCATTTCTTCGCTTCCTAAGACGGCAATCTCATTGGTGATGAGAGCTAGCCTAGAGTACATATCAGCGACTCCTTCACCATCGTTCATCTTGAACTTGTCAAGCTGACTTTGAAGAACATCCAACTTGGGCTCTCTTACCGATTCGGTACCTTCATGCATATCAACCAAAGTATCCCAAATCTCTTTTGCATTTCAAGACGACTGATTTTCTTGAATTCTTTGGGGGCATTTGCAGTTGAAGAGAATGTCACATGCTTGAGAATTTAATTGCAACATCTTGAATTCATCCGCAGTCGCTTCGTGACCCAGTTTCCTTCCATCCACAAAGAATTCACCTTGTAATCCAACACGAACAACAACCCAAACGACGGGGTTATGACCAAGAAGATGCATTTTCATTTTGTGCTTCCTGACAGTGTCCTGGACTAGGAGGTAGTGACCATGTCGTCTCCCGATAGCTGGTTCGGGCCGAGGACCCCCAGTGAGGTTCATTAATGGGCTAGTTCAGACATCCCATGATGCATACGAGGAAGATTCCACAAGACTTGGTGATAAAGACAAGGACTCCTCTCCACCGACGTAGCCAACAAGGACTCTTGTTATCCTAGGCCTCTGGTGTGTTATATAAGCCGAGGCCAGGCTAGTCATTAGGGACAATCAGATCATCATAGATCATATCATCATACGATCATAGCTCTTAGGGTTTAGACCACTACATACGATCTCGAGGTAGATCAACTCTGTACTCGATACACCATCATCAATACAAACAAAGCACGACATAGGGTTTTACCTCCATCAAGAGGGCCCGAACTTGGGTAAATACAGTCTCCCTTGTTTCCTGTTACACATCGATCCAAGACCCATATATCGGGACCCCCTACTCGAGATCCGCCGGTTTTGACACCGGCATTGGTGCTTTCATTGAGAGTTCCCCTGTGAGATCGCCAAAGGATCGATGGCTCGTCTGGAGATTGCAGTTTTTTCTGGACAGCGAATTTCTGTTCGTTTTCCCCATTTCCTCGAGCGTCGCTCTGACGATTGCTTCAGTGGAATTGTGCGGAATTGTATCTACAACAATCCTGCAAAATTTCGCCGCGTTCCGACGGAGGAATCTCAGGCAATCTCTGATTTACCGGAGCCCTATTGAATTTGGACGGGAATCTGGATGAGTTTAGGGCGGGGTGTCCAGTATCTAGCTCGGACATCCGTTGGAAAATCCCACCATTCATCAGCTGCGGAATTCCTATGCTTATCACCCCTATAATTTTTGGATCTATTTTCTACGCGAAAACAAATCCGACCCGAGTTCATCTTTTTCATGAACGGGTTGTCGAACGTTCTTTTTAAAGGAAATTTACTCATCATCTTGGCAAACTGACCAAGAGTTCGGCATCGCAAGGGCTGAACTATCATCAACAGAACCTTGTCACCCCGCGGGTTGTACGGGTCGGGCGCTTCATGGCTACATCAAGCCAGCATTGACCGCGTCACAAATTCTGACCTGCGTCGGCATCACCGTGTCGTCGCTTTTTCAAGCCAACGTCAACCACGTCGACCTGCTTTGGCTGGCATGGGGCTCTAGAATCACCTTTCCGGTCTGCTCCGTCACCTTGGCTAGACCAGGGGCTTCGTCATCTCTTCATCAACCTGCTCCGAGGACATCGGCGTCACCAGCCGACTAGCTTCGACACCTCAGCTGGCATGAGACTTCGGTGTCACCAACCGACCAGCTTCGATGCCTCGGCTGGCATGAGACTTCGGCATCACCAGCCGACCTGTTTTGATGCCTCGGCTGGCATGAGACTTCGGCGTCACCAGCCGACCTGCTCCGTCACCTCGGCTAGACCGAGGGATTTGCCATCTCTTCATCAACCTGCTCCACCAGCCGACCAACTTCTCCATGTTAGCTGGACCAGGGACTTCGCCTCGCCACATAGACCTTGCAGCATCGCCATTTCGTCAAACTGAACTCTTCGCTCATGCACATCGGCACCCAGGTCATATTCCTTTAATTTTTTGCTTCACTTAAATTCACTAAGTAGAATATTTTTAAATATATATATATTATTACCTTTATTTTTTATTACTCTTGGCTTTCACTATATTGTGTGCATAAGTAATCGACTTTTACTATGTCATGCGGTCACCTTGGCATGCCTACATCGTTGTCCCGCCTCCATAAACCAAATTGTGTCGTCGACATGGCCGACGAACTGGGGGCTTGGCCGTCACGCTGCCGAACTACTCCGTCTGCTCGACTCGCCTCGGGGTTTCTCATCGGCCTTCGGAAGTGTCATGTTGTCACTTCATCAAGCCGAGCTCTTCTTCGGCTACCCCGTGATTGGCTTGGGGGCTGGGAACTTGACCCACTACAAGCTCGACACACGTCACAAGAACATTAACCAGCTAAGTCGCTTTCATGCTCAACTTTTTTCAATTTTTAACTTTTGTTCGGTTCGACCAAGCATTACATTTGTGTTAAATTAAAAAGCTTGTTTGTTAATTTTTTTATTTTCCCATGATAATTGGGGGCTTTGTCGTCACACTGCGAAACTACTCTTCTCGGCTGGGACCTCGACCAGGCTAAGGACTACGTCTTCGTCCCGCCACAACCCAGAACCACATCGAGCACATTAACCAGCTAAGTCATTTTCGTGCTCATCTCTCTTTGAAATTTTACTTTTTGATTCGGTGCAACCAAACATTATATTTTTTGTTAAACAAAAAAACTTTGTTTGTTAAAAAATTTCTTTACCCGATTTAACCGGGGGCTCTTAAATTTGTATGAGCCGTTTTATAATAACCGTGTTCTCTTCTTAGTCGTTGCAAAGTCTTTTTCTACTACTCCTTTTTATGACACTAGCGTGTGGTCAATACCAGGATAGCCTGGTTTCTTTCTAAAGCCGCTTGAGTTTAGTTTGCTAAGCAGGCCTCGAAGAAACACTCTGCCTTTAGGATATGGAGGTTGAAGCCGAAGGCTGACCCACTTGGAGTCCGGAGTTCGGACGTATCATGTTAAAGCACAACCAAAGCACATATTAATTTTAAGACCAATCTGGGATTGGCACAATTTTATTTTATCTAAACATAAATTTTTTTGCATAAGTTTTTTGGTTTTTCCGAGCATAACTCTAGCAGTACAATGCGAGATGCATTTCATGTATCAGCAATATTAAAGGGGGACTGCGATTAGCACCGAACCCACAAAAAATCAAGGTACTCCATGCAGTCCTCGTCAAAATGCCTTTGGTATTTTGCATTTATATGCATTGATTTCGAGTTGTGTCTTTGGTCTATAGCTGGATTTCCCGGCTCCTGTGCTTACCCCTTACGTTTCCGCTTTGTTCAGCTAAGGGGTAAAGGGAGAACCACTGCGATTGTTACTTCCGATTTAACTGGTCAAGTGTCTCAGTTGGAGAAAGCCGAAAGCTGACTGTCACAACAAGCGTAAATCGATCAGCGAACCTCAGGTGGCGTTGAACCAAATATAATCCATCGAGGTTATCCGTGTAAAATGAAGGGACTTTCTTTCTTGAAAAGGCCAAGTTGTGGGTGGTTCGACCTCGAATAATCTGAGGAGTCGACGTATACCGGGGGCTATTAAGTTGCCCCCAAACATATGCTCCTTGACTAAGTGAAAGTTATAAAACTCAAATATCTTATTGCCCCATTTCCGCTAACACAACCGCCTCCGGGCACCGAGACGTCGACTAAGGTTTGTCTTGTTACTACGGAAACACCCTGCGTAGCATCTACAAAGGGGGTAGAAGTCGACGATGGGCCACTCTCAAATGATAAACGGCCACAAAGGAGTCAAAATAGCATATATCATTAATGAATTTATATTCGATATGCGAGTGCTGCCTTCCATAATCATCGTTTCAAAGCCATAAATATGCATCAATTTGACTTAAGATTTTAGCCAAGTTGGGTTGCCTGGCTCCTATGCTTACCCCCTACGTTCCCAATTGTTCGGCTAGGAGGGAAAGGGAGAACCTCTATGATTGTTACTTCCGGGTTATCTGAGTTAGTACCTTAGACAGGGTGAAGCTGAAAGCTAGCCATCTTAAGAAAATAATTGGTCGACAACGACTGAAGTGAAAATTTTGGTTCATTGAACGACCATAGAGTTCGGAAACATTCCCCGAACTAAATCCCCAATATTTTCCTCCCATATTGATCGGAGTTGAGGTTTCACGATCATGGTCAACATGATATCCTGGGAAAAGGAACTTATAAAGGAACTATTTTTCCCAGAAGTTTTCTTACGTTAATAGTAATATAGCATATCTGTCCGCATACCTTTGTTTATAAAACCGTATGACCGGATTGCCTTGTTTGTCGTAAATATTTGCCGTTCTAAAGGCTTTATAAAGTATGACAAACACTCCTCGGCTACTGGCCGAGGAGGTTGAAGCCGATGGTCGGCAACAAAGTCTTCTAGAATGCGGATCCGAGCATTAATGATGAAAAATACTTGGATACATAGAATCATTACACATGAATTGTGTCGAACGTAACAAAGTTTGTGTCAAACAAACATCGATCCTTAATTCGACCACCCGTGCCTAAATCAAGGCTTAGGGGCTACTACATTGCCTATTCAATGCAAAAAATTTAAAGTGCAATACGGTTTCTGAGGAGATTCGATCCTTAGGTTGGTCAGCCACACCCAACCCGAGTCTCGGAAACTACTACGTACCGTGTTTACATCCATAACGTATGCCACTGAGCAAGAACTTGATCCTCAGGACGATTTTGCAAATCGACCTAAGTCTCACGGGCTACTGGGATTAGTGGTTTTATTTTGATTATTATGTTTTCCTTTAGGCACATCTCGGGTTATAGACTGACACACACCTTGAGGGCTACTGGCTATATATCTTGGTAGAGAATAAACTGCACCAATCGGAAATATCCATAAAACATCAGCCCACGGTCGATGTGGTGCACCACCTCGGAAGCAATCCGGCATAACGCTCGGGCACAAGTGGATGGCTCCATACAGGGCACTTCCGGCATTAAGCTCGGCTGAATTCGTTCAATCTTTTAAAGACCGAGGTAGTTTATGACACCTCGAACGTTGATCATCGTTGGAGCTCGGAAGCGGTCCGACGTTGGAGCTCGGAAGCATTCCGTCATAAAGCTCAAGATGGAAGACACTTCGGAAGCAGTCTGACATAAAGCTCGAATGCGAACGGCTGGCTCCATAAAAGACTATCCCGATATTTAAGCTCGGATGAACCACTTCAAATATTCAGAGACCGAGGTATCCTATGACACCTCGGATGCCGGCCAACATTGGAGCTCGGGCTCAAAAAGACACCTCAGATACAGTTCGTCGTTGGAGCTCGGACACAAGAGGATACCAGCACACGGGAAACACTTCAGACCGGAGTTGTGGCATAAAAATAATGAGGCATTAATACAGACCGATAACTTAAAGGGGCTCCTCGGATGCCTGACTTGTGAACTCTTTGGATTCACCTCGGCGATCCTTGAGATCAGTGATGGGAAGATTTATTGAACCAGTTTTCAAGACCAACGGCCGAAGACGAAGAACTGTTCGGAAGAACCGATGAGCGTCCATAACTTGAAGACCGGTTAAGGGCGCTACTGACGATGTCCTGGACTAGGGTGTACTCACCACATCGTCTCCCAACAGGTGGGTCGGGCCGAGGATCCCTAGGGCGGTTCATTAATGGGCCAGTTTGGACAACCCATGATGCATACGAGGAAGATTCCACAATACTTGGTGATCAAGACAAGGACTCCTCTCCATCGACATAGCCGACTAGGACTCTTGTTATCCTAGACCTCTGATGTGTTATATAAGCCGAGGCCAGTCTAGTCATTAGGGACAATCAGATCATCATAGATCATATCATCATACGAGCATAACTCTTAGGGTCTAGACCACTTCATACGATCTCAAGGTAGATCAACTTTGTACTCGATAGACCATCATCAATACAAACAAAGCAGGACGTAGGATTTTACCTCCATCAAGAGGGCCCGAACCTGGGTAAATACCGTCTTCCTTGTCTCTTGTTACCCATTGATCCAAGACCCACAAATCGGGACCCCCTACCCGAGATCTACCGATTTTGAGACCGACACTTCCAAGTAGCAAAATTAGTGCCATCAAAGTACGGACCTCTACGGTGATAATTTCCCTCACTAGACGCCATACTCTCCTAGGTTGTGAAACTAATGCAATGGAGACCAAAGCACTGATAACACTTGTAGGATCAAAAGTAGGTCTAGAGGGGGGGGGGTGATTAGACTACTTGACCAATAAAAATCTATTTTTCCCAATTTTAAGTGTTGGCAGATTTTAGCATTCATAACAAGTCAAGCACACCCTACACATGCATGTCTATGAGTATAGCAGAGGAAAGTAAAGACAAGCATGAGTAGTAAAGGAAGGATAGGAGGATCAAACGCAATTTGGAGACAGGATGCTTTTTCCCATGGTTCCGATAGGTGGTTCTATCGTACGTCCGCATTGATGGAGTCTTCAACCCACAAAGGGTAATGGTCTCGAGAGTCCACGAAGGGCTCTATCCATGGAGGGTTCCACGAAGAAGCAACCTCGACTATACCATGATGGCCTACGTCCATGGAGGAGTAGCCTAACTCGGGGTAGATCTTCACGAAGTAGGCGATCTCCTTGCTGTTACAAACTTCTTAGTTCACTCCACAACACGAAGTAGGAGTCTCCCAAGCGACACCTAACCAATCTAGGAGGCACCACCCTCCAAAAGGTAATAGGCTGGATAATGTCGATGAACTCCTTGCTCTTATGCTTCAAGATGATAGACTCCTCAACACACAATGACTCTCTCACATATTTGGCTTGGTGGAAGAGATTGATTGGGTGGAAAGTAACTTGGGGAGGCTAGAGATCAAGATTCATATGGTTGGAATAGAATGGCATGATCTCAACACATGAGTAGGTGGCTCTCTCTCAAAAAATCAGTTGGTATGAGTGGGGATCTGTTCTGAGTACTTCTCTTGCGAGTGAGTGGTGGTGGAGGGGTATATATAGGCATCCCAAAAAATACAACCGTTACACCTGATAAGTCCAACTCGGTGACACCGATGTGTTAATCTTGATGGTACCGAGTTGTGTAAAAGGTAGAAACTTTTGAATCTCGGTGAGACCGATACATAAAACTTGGTTGCACCGATTAGTTGACCAACGGTCAGATTGCCAGACTCGGTGACGCCGATTCAACAAACTCGGTGGGACTGATTTTGTGAATTTGTGTAACAGAATGTTGGCAACCCAAACTTGGTGGAACCAAATCAGAATCGGTTGCAGTGAAGGGCTAGGGTTTGGCTGAGTCTGTGTGAGGCTGAGAATCGGTGGCACCGAGTGGGAAGTGTTGGTTCCACCAATTTTGGATATTTGGCTTTGGACAGACTTTTGTGGAAGAGCTTGTGGGTATATGTGGTGACTATCACTTGTGCACGCATGAGAATTTTGTTCACCAACAGTACCTTACCCCCTTTTGATAGTATTGGCTTTCCTATGGACTCAAAGTGATTTCTCACAAAGTAAAATGTAGAGTCCTCTTGCTTGAAGCTTTGCCAATCTATTTCCTTGCATCTTGGGGTATTCCACAATCCTTTTTCCAACCCATCATTGAACTTCTCCTGAAACATGCTTAGTGGAAACATTAGTTCAATAACATATATGTTGTTATTAATTACCAAAACCACCAAGGGAGAAAATGTGCTTTCACTATGAGAAACATGGGTATGGGTATGTGATTTTGTACCTACACCATACCCTACCCATTGCTATTCTTTCACTCATAGTTTTTGCCCTTCATGCTGCATGCACTTTGAACATGTAGCCAACTTCGTAGCGACACAAACATGAACCAGACAGATAGGCAAGAACCAAAGGGAGACATATGGGCATATATCAAAGGTACACCGACTGTAGTGTGCGAAAGAGACAACAGGTAGGGAACTTATAGACGTTGATACTCCTATGAGGTGGGTATGCATATGTCTATGCCGGTGTTATGACTATACGTGCATGCTAATGTGGTTGCACATATGCTTCTTAGTGTAGTAGTATTTGTGCTTATTCATAGTCATGTAGGAAAACATGAACTCTTTGCGGATCATTCATAAAGATGGCTCATAAGTTGCTTTTCTTATGTACTGCAATTGGTCTAACCACGTATGGGGTGCCAACGCATATGTGTCGAACATGCCACATTCCTACCAGGTGCGCGCCCATCGCATGCATGCCTTATGCCTCTAACCGGTGGAGCAAGCACCGTGCCCTACCACCAATGCATAGTTACACACACTTAGGACAAGGGAAGTAGGTGACCGCTGAGGTGTCCATGGGCGCACCCTCGACCCATGCGTCAAGGACCCTCTAATGACAGGCTCTACAGCTTATTCGGTTGTTGACGTTTGTCTAGTTGGAATATGCCGAGCACGTCTCCTACTCTGTCATCGGCTCGATGGAGGGAGGGGCATTGTTGCTTCCGTGTCCCTGGTTCCCACCACTCTTGGTGTGTTGTCGGTGGCCGGTTAGGAGGTCATTGGAAAGGCTGGTTCTCGGTCTACTCGGGTGAGGGTTCTGTTGCTCAGTTCATCTGATTTGGTGTTACCTTAGTCGACATGCGATCATATGATGCTACCTAACCTACCAACCCTAGAAGAATGGGTGTAAAATAATAGAACATGAGCATAGTCATAAAAAAACTCTTTCGAATAGTTAGGCTCACTTTTTGATTGCATTTGGTTTTTGTGCCAATGGAGCAATGGCCGAGAAGTCACCTAGTAAGACTTTGACACCACGAAGGAAAAGTGCGCATAGGAGGACACACTCGACAAACAATGGAAGAGGACCTAGTGTGAGCTGACTGCCAATATGATCTCATGCAGTCAATGCCAGTTGTTGTCCGAGTCCACTCGCAGAAAAAAGGTTCTGAGAGCCCGCAAGAATCACAATGTGTCAATATAAGAACTCCGAGTGACACTACCATGGTTGAGAAGGAGAGCGGCACCATATAACACCGTGAGCAGAAGCTTCTATGGATGAGATGTTCGGGTCGATGTAAGTTATATCCATATCGTAGTGCTTTTGTATGGCAGTTACCCATGCTTTTGTTTATTTGTAACTAGACCATAATGACACACATTGTCATGCCCATCCTTTTTTCAAATATAAAGCTGGGAATTTTCACAAATTAATATTTTCAATTGCATGAAATATGTAAGCTAAGCACTGACTAAATTGTCTGGTATTTCAAATTTAAGGGCAACAATCCAACTTTGTGGATTAACAAAACAATGATACTTGTTCTTCTGAGGATACCACGAAACATATGCTAGAATTTGGTCTAATTGTAGGTCAACCCAATAGCATTTTAGAATTCCTAATAAATCCTAAAGGCCCACTTAACCCATTCATATAAGACAAGAGGTGGGATGAAAGTTTAGTCCTATACTCCTCACTTAGTAGGAGTTAGATCTCCTTATAAGGGAGGTTATTTCCCCACATATATGAGAATGACAACAAGAAAGACATTCACATGTGCTCCTGCTTCGTCCCCCGCATTGCTACACCACACGACGATGCGCATGAGGCCTCATGAAGGCAGCAAAACCACCCAGGTAAATTGCCTATAATAAGATTTTTGGATTCTTGGAAATATGAGCAATTTACCGAATGATTTAAATGAAATAAACACTAGCTAGAACAAGATCATAGTAACAGAGACAATACTAGTCATGCAAACTAAAGGAGAGTAGGCCACAATAACAAGAGCAAGATTTATCAGGTAAACTAAAGGATAATAGGAAAATATTATGTGAAACATGTGAACTGGAACGGAACATATCTAGAACATAAACTAGACCAAGAAACTTTAGCATGACCTCGAACAGAAAAAACACAAACACATACTGAGCTATGGTAGTAGCATCAGGGTTGGCATTGACGTTGTCGCCAACCATGTCGTCAAACAGGTTGTGGACGTCAGGGAAAGAGTCGTCGTTTGGGAAGTGGTCGTTGGTGTCCATGACGTCCGTGATGAAGAAGTCAGTAGTCGCACAGAGTGCTCCCCAAAAACCTTATTGCTTCGTGATGAGGACATGGCTACCATAGTTACACCCACAACCCCTATTGCTATACCTATTGGACCAACCATGAGTGCTCACGCACGCGAGTTTAAATTATCAGGTACTTTTGTTTCTTGGTAATGTTACTAATGTTCATGAGAATGTTATGTTTCCTAACTTAGATACATTTGTGTTTCTTACAATTGAATGGGCTAGCATGGACAAGAAGGATGACCATTGGAGCATGATCAAGCATGGATATGTAGGCACGCCCGTGAGAGTACAACTTCTCCCCATGTGGTTTTGGTAATTAATAATGACATACATTTCATTAGACTAATGATTCTACCAAGTATATTTCAGGAAAAGTTCAATGAATGGTCAGGCTAAGGATTGTGAGGAGATCCCCTAGATGCAAGGAACATCTATTGTCAACAAGCTTCAAGACTCTACATTTTGCATTTTGTGAGAAATCACATCTGAGTCCATAGGAAAGCCAATACCATTAAAAGGGGATGAGGTATGTATGATGATCTCGTTGCTCAAATGCTTAGAGATTAGCCACCAAAAATACTCATGAAATTCTCCCAAAAATATTCTGTCCAAACCCTAAAATTCCAAAATTTAGTGCCACCAATATTTTCCATTCGGCCCTACCGAGTTTTATCTTAGACACATCCAAAGCCAAACACTAGCATCTCGGTGCTACCAAGTCTCATAACGATGCAATCGAAATCAGTGGAAAACTTTCTATTGTCTCATTTCTAAAAATCATTTTTTTGAGTTTTAGGAATCAATGCTACCGGAAGTTAAAACTGACTAGGCCAGCCAAAATCGAACTCACCAAGATTTATATATCAGTCTCACTGAAACACCAAAAGTTGTCACATTTTGCACTAGTCAGTGCAACCGAGTTTTTGCTTTGGTTTCACCGATTTGGGCAATAATGTTGTAACGGTTGGATGTTTGGGGATGCCTATATATACCCCTTATCCTACCTCTCACTCATTGAGGAAGCACTCAGAACAGACCAACACTTGCCCCATTCATTTTGTAAGAGAGAACCACCTACTCATGTGTTGATATCAAGATCTTCCACTCCAACCATATGAATATTGATTTCTAGCCTCCCCAAGTTGCTTTCCACCCAATCAATATCTTCTACCAAGCCAAATCAGCAAGAGAGTGATTGAGTGTTGAGGAGACTATCTTTTGAAGCACAAGAGCAAGGAGTTCATCATACTACCACATCTATTACCTTTTGGAGAGTGGTGTCTCCTAGATTAGTTAGGTGTCGCTTGGGATCCTCCGACTTCTTGTGGAGTTGAACCAAGAAGTTTGTGTAGCAACCCGACTCAAAACGAGTCAAGCCTCTGTGTGTTCTGTGCCATCCCTGGATCAGTATGCTGGCACACACAGTACATCAATGTATATATCAAAGTGCAATCACATGTAATAACGTAAAACTGATATATACCTTAAAATCTCAGCGGAAATAGTCAACGGGAGTGGAGTCCCAAATAACACCAATGGCAGGTTGAGTGCAGACCGTAACCCTGAATCGTACTCTTACTCGTCGAAGAAGAGTATCTGCAACATGAGACGTTGCAGCCGTGTAGGTTAGTACATTGAATGTACCGGCAAGATCACCATAGTAGAGCAGAAGATAAAAACTATTCTATATGCAGTAAGGCTTTGTAGCTCTGTGTCTGAGTTTTTGCATAAAAGCTGATTTTATTTATTTTCCTACAACAAAGGAATATCAGGAATTTTCACGACAGAGTTACCTAACATGACATGGTTCCGCCAACCGATGTCTTAATGCCCACAAGTATCATAAGTTGCCCACAATTAATTATCAGTCCGGTGTTGAGAGTTCAGAGATAGATCCAAGTCCAGAGGCTCAAATTGTTCGTAACCGGGGACACGGCTAATCGATTAGGTTTAACTCTGCAGAGTGTTGTGTACTTTACCCACAAGATTCGTTCCCTCCTGGTAAGTCCTCGCACTGCCGGGTGTTTGAGAACAGGATGAACGAAACATGGTCTTTCAAAGTGTTTCCCTGACTACTGTTAGTGCCCATCCATTCCTAACGTCGACTACATCTCGTAGCACTGCCCAGCTAGAGTCACAACAAAGATCAACCAAGCTAGAGCCCATAATGACTGGTGGCTACACAGGTAAGCTTCCGGGCATGAAGTATTCATCCGTCTCTTTGAGTCTGGGTGAAGCTTTCCGCAAGATGTCATGGCGCTTCTCCATACATCCCGTCCATCCACTGGTTACTCCATGGATTCCCAATCAACCATCCTTCACCCAGTAGTTAGTATTGAAAACTTGTTTCTCGAGTCTCGAAGTCTTGAGGTCTTGAAGATGCAGGACTTGAAGATGCCTTCATGAAGTTGTCGTCTTGACGTAGAGTCCTCCTTCTCACACCACTCACGAACACTCATACCAAACCCCGTCTAATTTAGCATAGCATAAAAATAACTAACGTTCCCAAGGCTTTAGTAACAAGTGGTGGGTTCCTACCTCATGCATTCTACTCCACTACAAGAATTTCAATAACACTAGTGGAGGGATTTGTTGAAAGATATCT
The DNA here is from genome assembly GCA_022496015.1 of Hordeum marinum. NCBI lineage: Eukaryota > Viridiplantae > Streptophyta > Magnoliopsida > Poales > Poaceae > Hordeum > Hordeum marinum. Next base: position 112,535,005 of record CM039676.1, on the reverse strand, counting down.
CTACATGCAATAAAACATAGGTATGAAATAGATGGTCAAAGTGAACTTGCGTGTACTGTTGATGAAGAATAATATCACTCTCAGAAATAACTTGATAAACTATTCGTCACTCTCCGAGGAAAATCTATATAGTCAAACATTGCATTCATATAAGAAATCATACTAGCAATCAATTCTATCACACAAAAATAACACAAGAGTAAACACCAAACCAAAAGCAACAAGGTTGTGATGAAGGAAATTCTTAAGACAAAACTAAAAACAACAAAGTTTCAGCAACACAACTAAGGTTGGTTTTCTCTACAAGTAAATCCTATTTTCAAAGGTAAAACACAAAAACAAAGTAAATATAAAATTATTTTAGTAAATATTTTACTAGCAAAAGAATTACTTTTGAAGAACAACTTAAGAACTAATCAAAAGCTTTTATCAAAACTCATCTTATGACATCAACAATGTTAACCTTGAATTAACCACAAACAATTTCAAATTTAATAGAAATTGTTTATGATCCAACATAAAGTTAACAGAAAGCGAAACTTTATGAAACAATTTATGAAAATACTTTCAAATAGGAAATCCAACTAGCAATGAAATCAATTTGCAAGTTATTATGAAACTAGAATTGATTTCATGCAACCAATTAATAAAATGACCTAAAATAACTTGGTTGAAATAATATTTCTAATTAATAGAAAACAAAGTAGATTTTTTTAAATTAATATAAAATAAAAATAGATTAAACAAATTTAAAACAAAAGAAGTAGAACTAAACCTAAAAAGAACTAAAACAGAATCTGTTTTGTTAAAAATACTAATTTAAAATATTCTACAAATTCTAAAATTTTACCTGCTGATAAATAACATCACTAGTGACCAGTAGCAAAAAGAATCAACCAAAAATCTATTTTTAAACTCAAGATATTCAGAAAATAAAATTTTAAACAAATCTGTTTTAAATCAGTTTTAAATTATTCAAATATGGTCAAACTTTATATCTGCAGAAACTTGATGAAATTTTTGACATGATTCAAAAGGAATCAAATTAAAATAGTTAAAAACATAAAAGATATAAAGAAAACAAAAACAGAACTATTTCTGTAATTGAAATTAAAACAGAAAAAGAAAAACGTTTCTAAGCGGACAGGGGGTACACGTGGCGCTATTCTATTGGACGAGGGGTGTGCGCGAGGGTGCTAGCGAGCGGACGACCGAAGTGAAGTGGGTACCGGTTCGTTGTTTTAAAATTTCTAATCTAGTCCGTTGACACTAGATCCGACGGCTACGGAGGGGGGATGGCTTACAAAGGAGAGGGTCAGGGTCTCCGGCGAAGTCGACGGCGGCCGAGGGTCGGAGATGGTCGAAGATGGCATTGCGGTGGTCAGGGGCGGCGTATGAGTGCTCCAAACGGCGGCGGCGAGTCTCCGGCGTTCGTAGGTGGCGTCAGAGGGGAGTGGGGGTGGAGAGGGCGACGACCACGAGCTCTGGTGGCTTTGGTTGGGAGCCAAGCTCCGGCGAGGAGGTGTGGTGGTGTTCTGGCAAGGGAAGGGGGTGCTCGGGGGTGGAATGGGGTGCGGAGGGAGTAGGGGCTCTTATAGGCGCTGTGGACGCTCGGGAAACGGCAAGGAGAGTGAGATCCGGCGTGGATGGATCGCCGGCGAGGTAAGGGGAGGAAGGAAAGAGACGACCGCGGGGATCGCGCGGTCGGTCGGTGGGGCCCGCAGTCAGAGAGAGAGAGGGCGGCGTCAGCAGTGTCGGTGACCGATCCGGAGGGATCTCGGGGAGTTAAGGTGGGTGGGCCGACTGGTTTTTATTAAAACGTTAATTCCTTTCCTTTTTCTAATTACCAGTGAAATGAAAACTCATTTATGGCATTCAAAACACTTCCGAAAATTGAAGACATATATATCAAATTGACCAGGGGAATAAATGCTATTTAATGAACATTTTTCCACGACCAAAATAAGTACTTTAAAAAAATTATTTTCAGAAAATGCCTAAATTGATTTTAATTCTTTTTGCAAATAATTTTCAAATAACCCCCTGGGTTTTATGGTTCAAATACTTCACAAAATAACCCTGGTGTGGAGTGTCATGTTACTCCTCTCAAAATCTTGTCAAGGGTATTTGAATTCTTTCAAAATTTAAAATGGACCAAATATGAAATGAATTCCATATCAGAAATTTTCAAATGCTTTCAAATTCACTCTTCAAGTCTTTTTATATTGAAGAAGTCATGTCATCTTCTCTCACTGATTTGAAATGTAGGAATTTGAATTCCAAAAGCATATGGGAAAGTCATGTCATTCCCTCTCATTCAAAAGTTTTCATTTTTTTTCAAATTTTCACTCAATTTCAATCACTAAATCAAACAAACAATCATTCTAATATTTATTATAACATTCCAAAATTTGGGATGTTACAGTTTGTAAGGGCAATGAGATCGCCTACTTCGTGAAGATCTTCCCTGAGTGAATCTAGTCCTTTATGGATGTAAGCCATGGTGAATAGACATGTTTGCTACTTTGTGGACCCTTATGGGTGGAGCCTTCCATGGACTCAAGCGATCATTACCCTCCATGGGTCGAAGTGTCCATCAACGTGGATGTATGATAGCACCACCTATCAGAACCACAGGAAAAATCTTCGTGTCTCCAATTGCGTTTGATCTTCCTATCCCTTCCCTCTACTTATATGTGCATGTCTTTACTTTCTGCTTCTATACTCTTAGACTTGCATGTGTAGGGTGTGCTTGACTTGATATAATTGTTAAAACTTGCCAACATCTAAAATTGGGAAAACGCTAGATTTTAATTTTGGTCAAGTGGTCTAATCACCCCCCTCTAGACATATTTTGGATCCTAAAAGTGGTATGAGAGCTTTGGTCTCCATTGCATTGGTTTCACAACCTAGGAGAGTATGACGTCTGGTGAAGGAAACTATCACCGTAGAAGTCTATAATTTGATGGTACAAAATTTGCTAGTTGGAAGCATAAAATGAAAATGCATATTCTTGGTCATAACCCCGCCGTTTGGGATGTTGTTCGTGTTGAATTGCAAGGTGAATTCTTTGGTGATGGAAAGGAACCAGATCGTGAAGTGACCGCGGGAGAATTGAAGATATTGCAATACAACGCTCAAGGATACGACATTCTATCAAATGCCTATGCCCCAAAGAGGTCAGCAAGATTAAACGTCTTAAAAATGCAAAGGAAATTTGGGATACTCTGGTTGATATGCACGAAGGTACCGAATTCGTCAGGGAATCTAAGTTGGATGTGCTACAAAGTCAACTTGACAAGTTCAAGATGAAGGATGGTAAAGGAGTCACGAAAATGTACTCTAGGCTTGCTCTCATCACAAATGAGATTGCTGACTTAGGAAGTGAAGAGATGACTGAAAAATCCATCATCAAGAAGATCCTTAGAGCCTTGGATGGAAAGTACAATACCATGTGCACATTGATCCAAATGATGTCAAACTACAAAGATCTCAAGCCTATGGAAGTCATTGCAAGAATTGTTGCTCATGAGATGTCACTCAAAGACAAAAAAGAGCTTCATAATAAGTCAAGTGGTGCATACAAAGCTTCAACTAACACTCCCGCTACCTCAACTGACAACCTTGTTGTCAGTGAAGAGAGAAGCCTCATGGTCAATAAATGCAACAAGTTCTACAAGAATAGAGGCAAAGAGAGAAGCTCCAACTCAAGATATGAAAAGAAGTGTTCATCTAGTTGTGATCAGAATTGTTACAATTGTGGAAGGTGTTGACACTACTCCAACGAGTGCACTACCCCCCACAAAAAAAGAGAAGAGCCACCTAGAAGAAGAAGCTCAAGAGGCGAGTCACCTTGTAAAGAGAGGAGTAGAGAAGATTGCTATGAACGAAGACCCTCCGAGAGAAGAAAGGACTCAGAGAAGAAGGACAAGTACACTATGAGATACACAATAAGAAGACATCAAGCTCATGTTGGTCAATGGGTTTTCACTCCGAATCCAGCAATGAATCCGAGAGAAGTTGTTAGTGCATCTAGTGCCCCTTAGTGATTTTGGTGTATTGAAGAATTATAGGTTAATGAACTAATGTGTTTGTGAGTGTACACATGTTCTATAAGTTGACAAGGAGTTTGATATATTTGATGAAAGTCGACCCCTAAAAATGAATGTCTTCAGTTGAAGACTTTGGTATTTCCCTAAAAACTTTGAAGCTGAAGAATTTGGTGTGACCTTGAAGATACTGATATGAGGACTATGAAGCATGAAGACTTTCATTTTAGTAGTTTCATTTCCTTTCTTTGAGTCATTGGAAACACCGTATTGTTAAAGGGATTCGAGGGAAAACTAAGGAAAAATTTCTAGGTGATGCTCTACTCAAAAGCCTTAATATACCCAATCCTTCGAGTGAAGCCTTTGGAAATCTCTTGCAGTTCAGTCAAGTTCTTTAGTGACAGAGACAATGTTCTTTTGGTCTCTGAGGAAATTGATCTGACCGAGGAGTTAGGATTTCGCCAGTGCGAATTGCCTAACTTGAGGAATATGATAACCCTAAGGAATTTGATAGTTCAAATTCCTATTCATATCATTGGGGGACATTTATGTCTTATCATATCAGGTTGCACCCTGGCTATAAATAGCCGCCCCCACAACCATTAGCTGGTTGGCTGCTCCTAGAGAGAATTTGACGAGTGTCATTTGAGAGCAACCCATCCTCAAGGACTTTGAGAGAAAATCATCAGTGAGGAAACCCCGCCAAAACCAAAATAACCAAACCCAAAGTGATTGAGCATCACTTAAGAGATAGTTCCTGTGTGGAACCGACCCTTGTTACCTTTGTAGACCGTGCATCTTCCAAACGGTTAGGCGTCATGGTCTAGAGCATCCAAGAGGAAATTGTGGATTGCTGGGTGATCGAGTTTGTGAGGGTTTGGAAGTATGCCCTGTAGACTTACCACGAGTGTTGGACGAGGTCTGTGTGACCTTAGCTCAAGGAGAATACGTAAGGACTATGTGTCCTCTGGTTTAAATACCAAGCTGCTCTAAACCAGACGTACGACTATCACAACAGCTGGTACTAGGTCATAAAATCATTGTCTTCACCGAGATCCTGGTTCTATTTCTTTAAATCTTTCATTTTCTCGAATACTTGTTGATGAAATTGATCGTTACTGTTTGAAGACTTTGACTAAAGACTTTCTCAATTTCCTCATCTCAAATTCTTCAGCCACCTTGTTCTTCACCTGCTTATCCTGTTTCACACTACCTGTAAGTTGTGCATGTTCTTTTCATCATGATGACCGTGCTACTGCTCTGTTGTGCATGCGTTTGACTCCCGAGTTGATATTCTTCACAATCTCTTCAACTGCTTCAAAACACTTGACAACGAAAATGTCAACAAACTTTTGATCGTCTCACTGATATTTCCAACGAGATTCAAGCACTTGGTGCCACTGACATCATCGCCCATGAGGTGGTGAAGAAACTTCTAAGATCTCTTGATTCCTCATTCGATACACTGACTTTGATGATTCAAGAGCATGGAGACTACAAGTCACTTGATCCTGCTGATATTCTTGAGAGACTCAATACTCATGAATTCCAACAAGCTAAGAATAGGGACCTATACGGGTCAAGCTATGGAAGATCTCGTGCGCTGAAGGCCAAGGCAATTTACTCATCTGAAGAAGAAAAATCTGACAATAGTCTTGGTGACCCTGAAGAACTAAGGCAGGAGTTGGCAATGCTTGTGAGGAAATTCCAGAAGTTCTTAAGGAGAGGCCAGTTTGGAAAATCATCAAGGAGTGGCATGAAGAAATGAGAATCTTCATCAAGCGACTACAAAAAGATAACTTGCCACAAATGCAAGAAGTCTGGCCACTACATCGCTGATTGTCCTCTCTTGGAAAAGAATCAAAGAAGAAGATATACAAGGATGACAGTTCTGATGACTCGAAGAAGAAGAAGAAATCTTCAAAGTCCTCATCGCACAAGAAGAATAGTTCCACAAAGGCCCAGGATTTCATTGGCAAGGAAATGGATTCTGAAGAAGAATCTGAAAAATATGAAGAAGAGGAGGAATCTGAGGAGGAGTTAGACTCAGGTGTGGCGAGCCTTGCTCTTGCCATTGCTTTTGTTAGCAAGTCCATCTTCAACGATGAAGAAAATGATGACATTAATGATTCTAACATCAGCGACGGTGACTTTGCTCCCACCTATTGCTTCATGGCAAAAGGTGCTAAGGTATCCAAACATCCTTCCTTCGCCGATTCAAGTGAAGTTCAATCTGACGAAAATCTCAAACCTAGCTATTCCAGACTTGCTAATATTGCCACAAAACAACAGACTGCTTTGGAAAAGATTCAGAAACTTCCAGACAAAAACAATGATCTGTTGAATGAGGAAATGGATCAAACTCAAACTCTGACTGATGATCTCAAAAGTATTTAGTCAAAGTATGATAACCTTCAAAGTTGTCATGAGATCCTCATAGTTGATCATGAGAATCTTTCCTATGAATTTCTTCAAACGAAGAAAGATCTTGATAAACTTAGAGTGTCTCATGAGGATTTTTAAAGGGAAAATGATTTCTTACTTGCTCAACAGATCAGTACCGCTCAGTAAGTTCAACCTTCTTTGAAATGCATTGAACGTGAAACTGCTAATTCTTCACTTGAAAGTTCAAATGCTTCTATTGCTGCAAATTCTTCAACTAATTATGTGGTCACAAATTCCTCATCTGAGGGTACCAGAAGAGTCACTGGCGAAACTAAGGGGGTTGAAGGAATTGTATGTGACATGCATATACAAAAGTATCAAAGGGCATCAAACCCTTTGCAATGTGATCAAAAAGCAGATTCTCAACACGAACCCTAGGAAAGAGGGTATTGCATTTGAGAGGAAACTCAATGCCGATGGATCCTACTGAAACCTGAGCAGTATCACGAAACCTCATGGGTTGCTGCAAAAGGGCCTTCTGTAGATCCATCCACTTTATCTGGTTTTACTTGTGAAACTTCATATTCCTCTGATGAGTCATTTGACTCCAACTATAAACTATTCAAAAATCATAATGGTGAAGTATTTTCCATATATATATTGGAACTAACTGCAAGAACGGTTCCCCTATGAGGAAAATCCGGGTTCCCCAGAGCTGCTTGGAAAGTCTTCAGGCGAATGCCCTCATGACACCGCCCATGAAGAAAAACCCAGATAAAATTCCTCATATGGACCAAAGTCTTCACTTGGACCAAATTCCTCAAATGTTCAAAAGGCATATCATTCTCATGCTAATGCATATGTTTTATAGGGAAAATCTAAGAGTTATGAATATGTGCATTATTCTTCAAATCATTATGTTCATGAGTCCTCGAAGAATTTCTCTCCTTATTCATATGGTATAACGCCTCTCATGTGAAACGAAGTGCTCTAGCTTGAATGGCCCCTTCTCATATGGAGCTCATAGAATGATGAACTCTTTGCCACCCCTTCAGATGTGGGTAGTGAAGAAATTGAAGTGATCTGATATGCAGGGTCAGGTGTCCAGACAAACTTGAACGTATGGTCAATTTGCTAGAGACCCGAGGAAATGCTTGAAAGGATGCAAGCTATCCATACAGAAATGAATTCCTCATTTCTCATGTTCTCACACTACTTTACTTACTATGATGTGTGATGAAATTCTGCCTGATGAATTTGATGTCATATTCTTCACTTTGAAGCATCTGCGTTTGTAAGTTGTACTAATTCATCTGCAGGATGAAATACCTAAAGCTACTGAGTGGGTCCTCGACAGTGGATGCACCAATCACATGACTGGTGACAAGAATCTATTGATGAACATACCACTTGCGCCGTCTCATCTGAAGCATATCACCTACACTAACAAAGGAAAAAGCAAGGGATTGGGTCTAGGTAAGGTTGCTATCTCAAAGGACCGACACATGGATAAGGTGATGCTTATCGAATCCCTCAGATTCAACCTCATGTCTGTCTTAATGCTTTGTGATGTTGATATGGTTGTCATCTTTGGAAAATATCGTTGTGTTGTTGTCGTGGAATCTAACAAATCCAAAGTATTCGGAGGATTTAAGAGAGGATACTTGTACATTATTGGTTTCTCTATAGGTCGTCAGCCTGCCACATGCCTACTTGCAAAAGCTTCAAAAGTCTGGCTATGGCATCGACGACTTGGACATGCTGGCATGAGGAACTTGCACATGCTTGTGAAGAAAAAGCACGTCATAGGCATTGAAGTTGTGAAATTCCTCAAGGACCATCTCTATGGTGCTGGTGAGTCTGGAAAGATGACCAGATGCAAGCATCCCACGAAGACTATCATGACCACCACTCGACCCTTTGAATTTCTTCACATGGACCTCTTTGGCCCCACTCATTATGCCACTCTAACCAGTACTGCATGCTTTTATGGATTTGTCATTGTTGATGACTTCTCTCATTACACTTGGGTGCATATTATCTTGTACAAATCTAAGGGACATGATGTCTTCAGACGATTTGCTTCAAGGTCTTCAACGAACTTCGACATCAAGATCAAGCACATCAGAAGTGATAATGGGACTAAGTTCAAGAATAATGGTCTTGATGAATATCTTGATGAACTTGGTATTACTCATGAGCTATCTGCCCCATATACTCCTCGGCAGAATGGCATCATGGAGCGCAAGAACAGGACTCTTGTTGAAATGTCTCACACCATGCTTGAAGAATACAAGACTCCTCACCACTTCTGGCCTGAGGTAATCAATACTGTCTGGCACATCATCAACAGGGTATATCTTCACAAATTCTTCAAGAAGACTTCCTATGAACTCATCACTGACAAGAAACCCAATGTGAGTTATTTCAAAGTCTTTGGTGCTAAATGCTGGATTAGAGATCCTCACCACAATTCTAAATTTGCACCGAAATCATATGAAGGTTTTATGCTTGGTTACAGAAAGGACTCGCACACCTACAGAGTCTTCAACACCTACCGCAACAAGGTTTTTGAAACTGTAGATGTGCGGTTCGATGAAACTAACGGCTCGTAAAGAGAGCACCTACCTCCTGTGCTAGATGAAATGTCTCCTGATGAATCAATTAGGCTAAAGGCAACTAAAGACATCATACCTACTGAAGAACCTCTACCCGATGAGGAAGTTATCCCAATCAATGAAGACATTCATGCTGATACACCTGAAGAAAATGGTGCTAAAGAAAATCCTCAACTTTGTCAAAATCATTAACCTGCCCATCCAAGAGTGTCAAATGAAGTGCAGATTGACAAAATCCTCGACAACATCAATGCACCAGGTCCCCTCACTCGCTCAAAAGCTTCACATCTGTCTAACTTTTGTGGGCACTTTGCTTTTGTCTCTATCATAGAGCCCTCCAAAGTTGATGAAGCATATATATATAGGGGTAGTTTCCCCACATGTCTCATATACTATCATGTGATAGTATATATACTACTTTATCATTGTAAGTATGTTGGTATACTATATATAGGATGCTTCAAAGTGAATTTTATGAAAAAACTGCAAGTTGACCCATGGTTTTTATTATATTTATGAAATACGTATATATATGTACGTAAAAAGTAGCATACTCAAAATACAAGACATACTACCAAAACAATAGTGTATATAATCCCCAAACATTCTTATATACTACATACTACACGTACATACTCTCCGATTTGATAAATACTACATACAACATACGAAACTCAAGTGGTGGTAACTACCACCGGGTGGTAGGAAACATTTGCCATATATATATATAATTGAATTTTCAATGTCCTCGACAACATTCACTTATTGCTAATTCTTCAAGTTGATTTTCTTCTAAGTGAATGTGATCGGACCCGTTCCCACTCTACGCTAAACTCAACCCAGTCTGTTCGTAAATTCTTCATATGCGTTCTATTTGTAACCCGTTCAAATTCTTCACTGTGCCCTTGTTAGCCGAAGAATTCGCAAACAAAACATTAAATTTTCAATTTCAATTTTGGCGGTTGCCGCTCTAACCTATCCCACTTCCCATGACTGGATAACCCACAATCCCCCACTATCTCCACTTCTCAATACGTAGGTGACACATATCGGTAGAATAGAAAGGCTCAGGGGTATACATGTCCTAAATCTTTAGACTGTTCAATTTTTCTCCTCCCTATATATACCCCTCCCTTTCACTCGCTCGAGTTACTCATCACTTCCACCGCCCCCGAGCTAAGACCTAGCGCCACCGCTAACCTCATTGTCACCGGAGAGGAAGAGCTTCGCAGCCTCAACCTCCCCACCGTCGTACTCGCATAGGTGCGGAAGCCTTCACTTCGCCGTCGTCGTAGCTATCTCCCTTCGCCAAACTAGGGCGTGGGATATTCGGACTAACGAACTCCTTCGTTCCAACTCTCAGTTCGTCGTGTTCTTCATCTGTGATAAATAAAATCTAATTTTGTTACCGCATTTGATTCATATAATTTCCTCAAAGTCTTCAAAAGTTGTTCTTTCTTCAACAATTCATCCATAAGAACACCTAAAACCTTTTCCCTTGATTTATTTATCTAAGTCATGATTTTCTTCAAAAGATTCCTCAATTGTGCGAATTTTGGAATCTGCACAACTCTGGAACCTATGTCAAGAACACTTAGTGAAATTCTTCAAGACACCCATGGTCAAATTCCTCAAACCTGATAATCTTTGCAAAATTCTGAGAAAGCATATGACCTCTTCTAATTCTTCACACCTATAGTGTGTTCAAAGGTACAAAATGTGTGCTGATGAATCACTAGGTTCTCATCAACTTAACTCATTTGCAGCATTCCTCAAAGAAAATTTGCATACATATTTAGAATCTTCAAAAGTTCATATTCCTCAAGTGAAGAAAATGCCTAATGGTAATAGACCTCAAAAAGGAAGGAAGAAGGCAAAATCAAATACTGCTTTTGAAATCCCTGAGGAAATCTATGCTGATTACTGCACGCCCGATGAAGAAAAATATGGCAAGGAAACCAAAAACAAGCGCAAAATTCACTTATAGAGATTGAGAGGAGATGGGCAAAGGAATGGAAGGAGTATCTCTATGTTACTCCAAAGTACATGAAGAAATTCACACTTAATCCTCCCAGCCCAAGACCTCCACTACCTGAAGGACAGGAAGCTGATCCCTCAAGTATCAGGAGAGGTGAGGACTTTTATAAGGAATGGGCAAAACGTCAAGCCAAATTGGCTAAGGATGCTAAATAAGCACTGACAAAATTCAATGAAGACTTTGCTGCTGCAAATGTTGATGCCTCTGCAAGTCGATCTGCTTTCAAGAAGGCTATATTGAAGAAATCTGTTGTAAAGTCAAAGCCTTCAAGCTCAATGCTCTCATGGCCTAGTTCCTCAACTTCAAAATCCTCATTGCAAATTCCTCAAGCAACTTCTTCAAAGGCTGCAACAATGCTCTCTGTGACTGCACAATCCTTAGGTGCAGTTGCAAAGTCCTCAATGCCAATGCATCTTGCAACATGTCAGCGGACTGTAGGTTTTTAGTTGCTTCAGGGGCATCTACTACTTCCTCTGCCCAAGCACATTCCTCAAGCAGTCCTACTCTGCTAAAGGTGAAATCAATTGCAGGATGAAGCAAGCGACCAAGTCCTCATCCGAAGAAAGTGATATTTCAAGTTCCCTTAGAATCTGAGGATGATGAAGCTGATGATGAGGAACTTGCCGCAATCATCAGAAACAAGCAAGAGAGAGCATCTCGGGCAAAGGGCTCTCAAAATCCTCTTATGCTGGAACCAAGGACTGTGCTTGATTTCATTGATATCTGGCACAAAGACCCTAATACTCCAATTGATGACTTGAAGCTGCCTCCTGGTCCAAGCCATGTCCTCACTGCTTTCATTGGCAAAGAAAAATGGAAGTATGAAAAGGCTAGACAGGCCAAGAAGGCTCGGTAGAAAAAGGAGCGGTTCATGAAGAACAATGTTTTGAAACTGACACCCAATCAACTGGTCTTTGTACAAAAAGATATCAAAGGCCTCAGTGATGAATTTGATCGCTACTATGCAGATTGGCAAGGATCCAAGGTCTAATTTGTCAACATGGCTGACAAAGTCATCAAGGACCACAACTCAAGCGTTGCAGCTCAATCGCAACCACAAATTCCTTAGACTGGAACATCTACTCAGCCTGATGAAGAAATTGCAAATGCAGCTTAAGAAATTCATGCTGCTGAAGAATCTGCCAAGGCAACATCCACTTTTGCTCCTGAAAAAATTGCTTGGCCAATTGAAGAATTTGCTACGCCTGAAGAATCTGAGACTGCCAGGACGACTACATCAGTCATGCCTGAAGAAATTGTGCCAACTCCATCATCTTCCCCTACTACAAAATCTTCAAGGGTGAAGAAAGACACACTTCATTCTGCATCAGAAGTGAAGAATACCAAGGCTGCAAAGAAGCAAGCCGCAAAGAAAAGGAAAGCATCAACTTCTGCAGAATCCTCAGCTCCCAAGAAATTGAGGACTTTGCCAAGTTCCTCAACCGAACCAATTGATGCTACTCCTATTTATTTTGTATCATCATATGAGATTGTCCCTTTTGGAGAGAAATATGTCATTCCTGAGGACAATGACGATGAAGAAACTTGGTTTGCTGCTTCCTTAGAGAAGATTAATGAAGAAATTGAGGTGGAAGCAAATGCTTCACCCCTGGAGGTATCATCGCTTCAGCCTCAACTCACTGCAGAAGAAGCCGGAGTTGAAGAAAATGATGAGGATGTGGACATTGGATCTACAACTCCTGTCATCAATGACGAATATTGGGAAGCAGCTCACCCAAATTCGCCAATGACCACCCCTCTTGCTCAAATTCTTCAGTCGCCTACCCAAATAGAAGAAATTCTTACATGGTTTGATGGATGTTAGACTCCACACCAGTCGATTGTTGAAGAACTTTCAGCTGCATCAACTGAAGAAAATGTCACCCAGACTGCACCAAAAGAGCCACCCATTCAAGTTTCTCAGTCTGAAGAAACTGAAATTATACAAACGGAGTTTGTTGGGCGTTTCAAGCCAAATCTCCATCTAAAGTGTTCACTACCCATCAAAGGCTTAAAGCGTCCCAAGTTCAACAAGGCCAATTTCTTTTATGAGCACCATTTCTTCACTGGAACAAACCCCTATGACTCTCCAAAGCTCAGGCGCAAGAGGTTCTGGACTGCTACACAAGTCAACTTCTATACTGTTGTGTATATTTGACAAGGACAAGATCTTCCAGCACCGTCAAATTCCTCATGTAGATATGGACTCCACTCCATGCTTCACTCCAATCCTTAATGTTCTTCATGAAGTTGGGCTACTACTAGTCTGTGCTGACGTGTGTGATTGGAATGAAGAACTTATTCTTAAATTCTATGCCACCTTGCATATCTCTAATGATGCATCTGATGTTAACTCCTGGATACTTGATTGGATGACTGAGGACATTCACTACACTCCTCCTGCCACAGAATTGCTTCGTGTTGTCCTAGTAGGAATTCCCTCAGATGGCGCCAGATGCCTCTATAATGAACCTGAACTTCAAGATCATATTATGCAAGTGTTCATGAAGCCTTTGTGTCCTCGCCAGAAACCTCAAGGTTCCTCCCCTTGTGTGATGACTGATCGTGAGCTTCTACCAAGTCTTCATCAGAAGATCGATCGCAACCACAAGTGGCTCAAGCGTCAATTTGGTTCAATTCTTCAAAACATAGCCGTGATGTAGAACTCGGGGAGGAAGAACCATTACTATGTGCATGAAATCTTTGATCACACCTGGGCCATTTAGCCTCACCTCAAGACTCCTGAAGAACTCAAGTAGATGGATTTTTAGCACTACTTTGACTAGTCTCACCCTCCTCATAAGAAATTCAAGAAGGTTAAAGTTCCTCTCCTCATCACAAGTTCATATTCTTCATCATGAGAGACGTATGAAGCTGAGGATCTTGACGACACTGCTGTGGGCCCTGCATCGACAAACGACCCCGACAACACTGACGCTCCTCCACCACCTTCAAGATGGAATTCTTCAAGGGCGTTAGTCCTCATTTTTATCCCTTTTGGTCATCGATGACAAATTTGAGTTAGTCTTCAAGCGGGTCTCTATATATGGGCCGATTTTGTTTAAGTTACAACTCTCTCTATTCTCAAGTGTTTGTTGATTGAGTTGTAAACTTAAGTCCCATGGTGGTCTGAGACTTTTGAGCTTCTTTTTGCATGCCTATTTCCTCAAGTTCTTAAATGCACGCATGCTGAACTTTGTCAGACACCATTTTCCATCATGCATTTCAATTTACTCATGTTATGTATTAAATGTGTGTATGTATTACAAGATATAGGGGGGGATTGATACGTCCATTTTGCATCATGATTCTATATTGATATTTCTTGCATTATGGGCTGATTACACATTTTGTTACAACACTTATGCCTTTCTCTCTCTTATTTTACAAGGTATACACGAAGAGGGAGAATGCCGGCAGCGGGAGTTCTGGACTGGAAAAGGAGCAAATCTGAGATACCTATTCCACGCAATTCCAAAAGTCCTGAAAATCTATGGAGAATTATTTTGGAATATATAAAAAATATTGGGCAAAATAAATACATCAGGGGACCCACTAGGCAGCCACAAGCCTGCTGGGCGCGCCCTACCCCCTGGGCGCGCCCCTGGGGCTTGTGGCCCACCTGGCAGCCCTCCGATGCCCATCTTCTGTTAAATTGAGGGTTTCGTCTTGGAAAAAAATCATAACAGAGCTTTCGGGACGAAGCACCGCCGTCTGGAGGCGGAACTTGGGCAGAACCAATCTAGAGCTCCGACAGGGCGATCCTGCCGGGGAAACTTCCCTCCGGGAGGGGGAAATCGAAGCCATTGTCATCACCAACGATTCTCTCATCGAGAGGGGGTCAATATCCATCAACATCTTCATCACCACCATCACCTCTCCAAACCCTAGTTCATCTCTTGTATCCGATCTTTGCCTCAAAACCTTAGATTGGTACCTATGGGTTCCTAGTAGTGTTGATTACTCCTTGTAGTTGATGCTAGTTGGTTTACTTGGTGGAAGATCATATGTTCAGATCCTTGATCATCATTAATACTCCTCTGATTATGAACATGAATATGCTTTGTGAGTAGTTACTTTTGTTCCCGAGGACATGAGATAAGTCCTGTTATAAGTAATCATGTGAATTTGGTATTTGTTCGATATTTTGATGAGATGTATGTTGTCTCTCCTCTAGTGGTCTTATGTGAACGTCGACTACATAACACTTCACCATTGTTTGGGCCTAGAGGAAGGCATTGGGAAGTAATAAGTAGATGATGGGTTGCTAGAGTGACAGAAGCTTAAACCCTAGTTTATGCGTTGCTTCGTAAGGGGCTGATTTGGATCCACATGTTTCATGCTATGGTTAGATTTATCTTAATTCTTCTTTCGTAGTTGCCGATGCTTGCGGGAGGGGTTAATCATAAGTGGGAGTCTTGTCCAAGTAAGGGCAGCACCCAAGCACCGGTCCACCCACATATCAAATTATCAAAGTAGCGAATGTGAATCATATGAGCATGATGAATACTAGCTTGACATAAATTCCCATGTGTCCTCGGGAGCTCTTTGCTTTATATAAGAGTTTGTCTAGGCTTGTACTTTGCTATATAAAGGATTGGGACACCTTGCTGCACCTTTGTTACAATTGTTACTTGCTACCCGTTACAAATTATCTTATCACAAAACTATCTGTTACCGATAATTTCAGTGCTTGCAGAGAATACCTTACTGACCGCTTGTCATTTCCTTCTGCTCCTCGTTGGGTTCAACACTCTTACTTATAGAAAGGACTATGATAGATCCCCTATACATGTGGTCCATTAAGACTCTTTTCTGGCGCCATTTCCGGGGAGTGAAGCGCCTTTGGTGAGTGGAACTTGGTAAGGAAAAATTTATATAGTGTGCTGAAATTTACTGTCACTTGTTACTATGGAAAGTAATCCTTTGAGGGGTTTGTTCGGGGTATCTTCACCTCAACCGGAAACATAAAGAGTTGTCCCTCAACCTACTGAGCCTACTGAAAATATTTGTTTTGAAATTCCTTTGGGTATGATAGAAAAACTGCTAGCTAATGCTTACACAGGAGATGGAACACTACATCCTGATTTGCATCTAATCTATGTGGATGAAGTTTGTGGATTATTTAAGCTTGCAGGTTTGCTCGAGGATGTTGTTAATAAGAAGGTCTTTCCTTTATCTTTGAAGTAAAATGTATTGGCATGGTACATGCTATGTGATGATATTGGATCATGGAACTACAACCGACTGAAAATGGATTTTCATCAGAAGTTCTATCCTATGCATCTGGTTCATCGTGATCGGAATTATATTTACAATTTTTGGCCTCGTGAAGGAGAAACAATCTCTCAAGCTTGGGGGAGGCTTAAGTCAATGTTATATTCATTCCCCAATCATGAGCTCTCGAGAGAAATTATTATTCAGATTTTTTGTGCCCGACTTTCTCGTAATGATCAATCCATGCTCGATACTTCTTGTGCTGGTTCTTTCATGAAGAAAGATATTCAATTCAAATAGAATTTATTGGAAAGAATTAAACACAACTCTGAATATTGGGAACTTGACGAAGGTAAGGAGTCAGGTATGAACCTTAAGTTTGATTGTGTTAAATCCTTCGTAGACACCGATGCTTTTCGTGAATTTATCACTAAATATGGACTTGACTCTGAGATAGTAGCTTCTCTCTGTGAATCTTTTTCTACTCATGTTGATCTCCCTAAGGAGAAGTGGTTTAAATATCATCCTCCCTTTGACATGAAAGTAGTTGAACCTATTAAAGTTGAAGAGGAGATTATTACTTATAATGTTGATCCTTTTATCCCTACTGCTTACATTGAGAAACTTCCTTGTTAGGATAAAGGAACATGCTAAAGCTTCGACTGTGGTTCGTAAGAGTTGTATTAGAACACCTACACCCCCTGAACAAATTAAAGTTGAACCTAGTATTGCTATGGTTCACGATCTCTTGGTTGATAATATTGATGGGCATGTTATTCATTCTGCAATGAAGCAGCTAGAATTGCTAGACCTGATACTGAGCATAAACATAGACCAGTTGTTGGTGTGCGTGTTGTTTCTGTTAAAATAGGAGATCATTGTTATCATGGCTTGTGTGATATGGGTGCTAGAGTAAGTGCAATCCCTATAACTTATACAAAGAAATCATGCATGATATTGCACCAATTGAACTAGAGGAAATTGATGTTACTATTAAGCTTGATAATAGAGACACTATTGCACCGATGGGGATTGTTAGAGATGTTGAAGTGTTGTGTGGGAAAATAAAATATCCTACTAATTTCTTGTTCTTGGTTCCCCGCAAGATAATTTTTGTCCCATTATATTTGGCAGAACCTTCTTGAATATTGTTAATGCTAGGATTGATTGTCAGAAAGAAATAGTTACTGTGAGTTTTGGGGATGTGTCTCATGAGTTTAATTTCTCTAAATTTCGTAGACAACCCCATGAAAAAGAATTGCCTAGTAAAGATGAAATTATTGGTCTCGCTTTTATTGCTGTGCCTCCTACTGATCCTTTAGAACAATATTTGCTAGACCATGAAAATGACATGCATATGAATGAGAGGAACGAAATAGATGAAATTTTCTTTGAACAACAGCCTATTTTGAAACACAACTTACCTGTTGAAATACTTGGGGATCCTCCTCCACCCAAGGGTGATCCCGTGTTTGAGCTCAAACAGTTACCTGATACGTTGAAATATGCTTATCTTGATGAAAAGGAGATATATCTAGTTATTATTAGTGCTAACCTTTCAGAGCATGAAGAAAAGAGATTATTGAAAACTCCGAGGAAGCACCATGCTGCTATTGGTTATACTCTTGATGATCTTAAGGGCATTAGTCCCTCTCTATGTTAGCATAAAATTAATATGGAACCTGATGCCAAACCAGTTATTGATCACCAACGATGATTGAACCCTAACATGAAAGAAGTGGTAAGAAAAGAAATACTAAAGCTTCTGGAGCCAGGTATAATTTATCCTGTTGCTGATAGTAGATGGGTTAGTCCTGTCCATTGTGTCCCTAAGAAGGGAGGTATTACCGTTGTTCCTAATGATAAAAATGAATTGACCCCGCAAAGAATTATTACAGGTTATAAAATGGTAACTGATTTTAGGAAATTAAATAAAGCTACTATGAAAGATCATTACCCTTTACCTTTTATTGATAAAATGCTAGAAATATTATCCAAACATACTCATTTTTGCTTTCTAGATGGTTACTCTGGTTTCTCTCAAATTCACGTATCAAGCCAGGATCAAGAAAAAACCACTTTTACTTGCCCTTTCGCTACCTTTGCTTATAGATGTATGCCTTTTGGTTTATGCAATGCACCTTCTACCTTTCAAATATGTATGATGACTATATTCTCTGACTTTTGTGAAAAGATTCTTGAGGTTTTCATCGATGATTTTTCCGTTTATGGAACTTCATTTGATGATTGTTTGAGCAACCTTGATCGAGTTTTGCAGAGATGTGAAGAAACTAATCTTCTCTTGAACTGGGAAAAGTGCCACTTTATGGTTAAATAAGGTATTGTATTGGGGCACAAGGTCTCCGAAAGAGGTATTGAAGTTGATAAGGCTAAAGTTGATGCTATTGAAAAAATGTCGTGCCCTACGGATATCAAAGGTATAAGAAGTTTCCTTGGTCATGCTAGTTTCTATAGGAGGTTTATCAAATTTTTCTCTAAGATTTCTAGGCCTCTCACAAATGTTTTGCAAAAAGATGTCTCATTTGTTTTTGATGATGATTGTGTAGAAACATTTGAAATTCTTAAGAATGCCCTGATTACCGCACCTGTTATTCAACCACCCAAATGGAACCTACCCTTTGAAATTATGTGCGATGCTAGTGACTATGCTGTTTGTGCTGTTCTAGGACAAATAGTTGATAAGAAATTAAATGTTATCCATTATGCTAGTAAAAGTCTAGACAATGCTCAAAGAAACTATGCTACTAATAAAAAAGAATTCTTAGCAGTCGTGTTTGCTTGTGATAAGTTTAGACCTTATATCATTGATTCCAAAGTAACTGTTCACACCGATCATGCTGCTATTAAGTACCTTATGGAAAAGAAAGATGCTAAACCTAGACTTATTAGGTGGGTCCTTCTTCTACACGAATTTGATTTGCATATCATTGATAGAAAGGGTGCTGATAACCCTACGGCAGATAACTTGTCTAGATTAGAAAATGTTCTTGATGACCCACTACCTTTTGATGATAGCTTTCCTAATGAATAGTTAGCTGTCGTAAATGCTTCATATAATGCTCCTTGGTATGCTGATTATGCCAATTACATTGTTGCTAAGTTTATACCTCCTAGTTTCACATACCAACAAAAGAAAAAGTTCTTCTATGATTTAAGGCATTACTTTTTGGATGATCCACACCTTTATAAAGAAGGAGTAGATGGTATTATTAGACATTGTGTACCTGAGAATGAATAGGATCAGTTCTTATGCAAGTGCCACTCCGAAGCCTATGTAGGACACCACGCTGGAGATCGAACTACACACAAGTTACTACAATCTGGGTTTTATTGGCCTACTCTCTTCAAGGATGCTCGTAAGTTTGTATTGTCTTGTGATGAATGTCAAAGAATTGGTAATATTATTAGACATCAGGAAATGCCTATGAATTACTCTCTTCTTTTTGAACCATTTGATGTTTGGGGTTTTGATTATATGGGGCCCTTTTCACAATCTAACAGGTATACTCGTATTCTAGTTGCGGTTGATTATGTTACTAAGTGGGTAGAAGCTATTCCAACTAGTAGTGCTGATCATAGCACTTCTACTAAAATGCTTAAAGAAGTTATTTTCCCTAGATTTCGAGTCCCTAGATATTTGATGACTGGTGGTGGTTCACACTTTATTCATGGTGCTTTTTGTAAATTACTCGCTAAATATGATGTTAATCATAGAATTGCATATCCTTATCATCCTCAGTCTAGTGGTCAAGTATTGAGTAATAGAGAAATTAAATTGATTTTGCAGAAGACTGTTAATAGATCTAGGAAGAATTGGTCTAAGAAACTTGACGATGCATTGTGGGCTTATAGAACTGCTTACAAGAACCCTATGGGTATGTCTCCGTATAAGATGGTTTATGGTAAATCATGTCACTTACCTCTAGAACTAGAACATAAAGCTTATTGGGCAATCAAAGAGCTCAATTATGATTTCAAACTTGCTGGTCGAAGAGGTTATTTGACATTAGCTCACTTGACGAATGGAGAACCCAAGCCTATGAGAATGCCAAGTTGTTTAAGGAAAAGGTTAAGAGATGGCATGATAGAAGGTTACAAAAGCGTGAATTCAATGTAGGTGATCATGTCTTGCTATACAATTCTTGTATAAGATTTTTTGCAGGAAAACTTCTCTCTAAATGGGAAGGTCCCTACGTTATCGAGTAGGTATACCGTTCTGGTGCCATCAAGGTTAACAACGCCGAAGGCAAAAACCCGAAGGCGGTGAATGGTCAAAGAATCAAGCATTACATCTCAGGTACCCCCATAAATGTGGAAACCAATGTCATCAATACCATAACTCCGGAGGAGTACATTAGGGAGACTTACCAGAACGTTTCAAGCTGCAAAAAGGAATAGGTATGTGGTACGATAAGTAAAAAGAAGCCAAAACTTTTTCAATGGCAATTTTTATCTGTTTTGGAATATTTGAAAAATTAGAAAAATTTAAAGTAGTCCGAACAGTGCACGAGGAGGCGACAAGCCTGCAGGGCGCGCCCTACCCCCTTGGGCGCCCCCCTGGGGCTTGTGGCCACCTCGTGCACCTTCCGGACTCCGTTTTCTTGTGGCATAATCCTTCGGGTCGGTAAAAATTCATATATGATCTCCCGAGGGTTTTGACTATCGTAACACGACAATACCCCTTGTTTTCTCTTTGAGCTATTTATGTAGCAGATTTAGAGCAAGATGTCGTCCCAAGAGTCTGATGGGGAGAGCTACATATCACATTATCTTGCCAATCCCAAGCTCTACGGGGACCTAGATCCTTATGGATTATTCTCGGAGGAGGAACAAGAAGATAAGTACCGAGAAGAAAGCTCAGATGAAGAGGAGACTCCTATACCTCAACTAGGAGACATGCATGTGGAGTTCAGGAAATCAAGCCTCCCAAACGCAAGAAGAAAACCTAAAGTTCTATTTATCCCTTCTCGTTTTTTGTAGGAGAGTAAGGAAGAATTATGTCAAAGGATATTGAAGCTCAAGCAGGAGGTGGACGACCTGAGGGAACATAATTTTATGCTTAGAGGAAACTAGACAAACTTCCAACCTCATCAACAATTCCAACATCGCCACTTCCGAAGCAAGACAACTAAACACATGGGTATGGGCACTCCCCTTGGCTTGTGCCCAGCTTGGGAGAGGTGCCTCGGTATCGTATCACCGTCACATCTTTTATTTTTATTTTTATTTTTATCATCTTTCCTTAGTTTGATACTTTCGGTTATATCTTGATCTAGTAGAATAAAGTTTTCGTGTGATCTAGTTTTGAGTCTTTGCTTTATGATTCCTCCTATGTAAGCAAGCCTGTGAGCTATATAATAAAAATTGCTTTTGAGTTGAGGGCTTTTGCTTGTCTGGCATGATCTTGATCTTGAGAAAGATGAAGTAGAAAGAAGTATAGAATAAAAGCAAAGAGTACATATGACAATCTTATGGGGAGTTATGACTTCACATATAAGAAGTATGTTGATCGAAACCTGTTGTGAGTTGACAAACATAGTTGTTGGTCATTGGGGCAATTAAAAGGAAGTAATAAAGAAAGATAGGTTCGTAGATAAATATATTATCTTGGACATCTTCTATGATTGTGAGCACTCATTAAAATATTATATGTTAAGAAGTTGATGTCGGACAAGGAAGACAACATACTGGTTTATGTTTGCTCATTTACGAATAGAAGTTATATTGTTATGGATCCCTCAACATGTGTCGCTTGCTTCCACCTAATATCAGCCAAAACTTCTGAACCAAGTAGAGATACTACTTGTGCCTCCAAACACCCTTAACCCAGTTTTGCCATGAGAGTCCACCATACCTACCTAAGGATTGAATAAGATCCTTCAAGTAAGTTGTCATCGGTGCAAACAATAAAAATTGCTCTCTAAAATACGTGTGGTCTATTAATGTGAGGAAAATAAACTTTATACAAACTTGTGATAGGGAAGAAATAAAAGCGACGGACTGCATAATCAAGTTCTCTATCACAAGGGGCAATATAAAGTGACGTTCTTTTGCATTAAGAGATTGTGCATCCAACTATAAAAGCGCATGACAACCTCTGCTTCCCTCTGCGAAGGGCCTATCTATCACTTCTATTTTCTTGTTCTTACCTTTATGCAAGAGTCGTGGTGATTTCCATCACCTTCTATATTTTCGGCTTTATTTTCTGGCAAGTGTCACGTGTTGGGGAATGATCTAGGCACATATATCCACTCAGAAGTGGACGATCATGAGTCATTACTATTGACATTGCCCTTGAGGTAAATAGTTGGGAGGAAACACTATAAGCCCCTATCTCTCTCTGTGTCCGATTGAAACTTTGAACTCATAGCTACCTCATGAGTGTTAGAAATTGTGAAAGACTAAAAGATGATTGAGTATGCGGGTTTGCTTTACAAGCTCTTATATTGACTCTTTCCTACGTTATGATAAATTGGAATTGCTTCAATGACTGAGATCATAGTTTGTTAGTTCTCAATAGAGTTCTTGATTCATACTTTGCCATTGTGAATGAATTATTACTTTAGCATAATAAGTTATATGTCAATATATGTTGATGTTCTAAAGATGATCATGATGCCTTCATGTCCGCATTTATTTTATCGACACCTCTGTCTCTAAATATGTAGGCATATTTATCGATTTCAGCTTTTGCTTGAGGACAAGCGAGGTCTAAGCTTGGGGGAGTTGATACGTCCATTTTGCATCATGATTTTATATTGATATTTCTTGCATTATGGGCTGTTATTACACATTTTGGTACAACACTTATGCCTTCTCTCTCTTATTTTACAAGGTTTACATGAAGAGGGAGAATGCCGACAGCTGTAGTTCTGGACTGGAAAAGGAGCAAATCTGAGATACCTATTCTACGCAATTCTAAAAGTCCTGAAAATCTACGGAGAATTATTTTGGAATATATAAAAAATATTGGGCAAAAGAAATACATCAGGGGACCCACTAGGCAGCCACAAGCCTGTTGGGCATGCCCTACCCCTGGGCACGCCCTTGGAGTTTGTGGCTCACCTGGCAGCCCTCCTATGCCCATCTTCTGCTATACTAAGGGTTTCGTCCTGTAAAAAATCATAACAAAGCTTCGGGATGAGGCGCCACCGTCTCGAGGCGGAACTTGAGCAGAACCAATCTATAGCTCCGAATGGGCGATCCTGCCGGGGAAACTTCCCTCTGGGAGGGGGAAATCGAAGCCATCATCAGCACCAAAAATCCTCTCATCGATAGGAGTCAATCTCCATCAACATATTCATAGGCACCATCTCCTCTCCAAACCCTAGTTCATCTCTTGTATCCGATCTTTGTCTCAAAACCTCAGATTGGTACGTGTGGCTTGCTAGTAGTGTTGATTACTCCTTCTAGTTGATGCTAGTTGGTTTACTTGGTAGAAGATCATATGTTCAGATCCTTGATCGTCATTATTACTCCTCTTATTATGAACATGAATATGCTTTGTGAGTAGTTACGTTTGTTGCCGAGGACATGGGATAAGTCTTGTTATAAGTAATCATGTGAATTTGGTATTCGTTCGATATTTTGATGAGATGTATGTTGTGTCTCCTCTAGTGGTGTTATGTGAACGTCGACTACATAACACTTCACCATTTTTTGGGCCTAGAGGAAGGCATTGGGAAGTAATAAGTAGATGATGGGTTGCTAGAGTGACAGAAGCTTAAACCCTAGTTTATGCGTTGCTTCGTAAGGGGCTGATTTGGATCCACATGTTTCGTGCTATGGTTAGATTTATCTTAATTCTTCTTTCATAGTTGTAGATGCTTGCGGGAGGGGTTAATCATAAGTGGGAGGCTTGTCCAAGTAAGGGCAGTACCCAAGCACCGGTCCACCCACATATCAAATTATCAAAGTAGCGAACGCGAATCATATGAGCATGATGAAAACTAGCTTGACATAAATTCCCATGTGTCCTCAGGAGCTCTTTGCTTTATATAAGAGTTTGTCCTGGGTTGTCCTTTTCTATAAAAAGGATTGGGCCACCTATCTGCACCATTGTTACAATTGTTACTTGCTACCTGTTACAAAGTATCTTATCACAAAACTATTTGTTACCGATAATTTCAGTACTTGCAGAGAATACCTTACTAAGAACCGCTTGTCATTTCCTTCTGCTCCTCGTTGGGTTTGACATTCTTACTTATCAAAAGGACTATGATAGATCCCCTATACTTGTGGGTCATTAGGGATCTCCATGATTTTGTCCTGCCATGTGCATTTGCATTCCAAAGCAAATTACTCAAATATGGACATCTTTAGGGGAAGTTTTCTATATCTTGCAATCAAATTCCTCACATACAATACTTACACTTGATATGTTTATCCCCGTTGAAAACTTAATCTATTTGTCATCAATCACCAAAAATGAGGAGATTGTTAGTGCATCTAGTTCCCCTTAGTGATTTTGGTGTATTGAAGACTTATAGGTTAAGGAACTAATGTGTTTGTGAGTGTACACAAGTTATATAAGTCGACGAGGAGTTTGATATATTTGATAAAAGTTGACCCCTAAAAATGAATGTATTCAGTTGAAGACTTTGGTATTTCCTTGAAGACTTTGAAGCTCAAGAATTCGGTGTGACCTTGAAGATAGTGATACGAGGACTATGAAGCGTGAAGACTTTTATTTTCATAGTTTCATTTCCTTTCTTCGAGTAATAGGAAACACCATACTGTTAAAGGGGTCGTGGGAAAACTAAGGAAAAATTTCCAAGTGATGCTCAACTCAAAAGCCTCAACATACCCAATCCTTCGAGTGAAGCGTTTGGAAATCTCTTGCAGTTTAATCAAGTTCTTCAGTGTCAGAGACGATGTTCCTGTGGTCTCTGAGGAAATTAGTCTGACTAATGAGTTAGGTTTTTCTAGTGCGAATTTCCTACGTTGAGGAATATGATAAGCCCTGAGGAATTTGATAGTTCAAATTCCGACCATTGTTGTGCTTTGTGCCAGCTCTGCAGATACTTTATCCACATAACAGTCATACCATTGGGGGGCATTTATGTCTTATCATGTCAGGTTGCATCCTGGCTATAAATACGCCCCAACCACTAGTTGGTTGGCTACTCCTAGAGAGAATTTGACAAGTTTCATTTGAGAGCGACCCATCCTCGAGGACTTTGAGAGAAAATCATTAGTGAGGAAAAAAACCCAAAACCAAAACAACGAAACCCAAAGTGATTGAGCATCACTGAAGAGATTGTTCCTATGTGGAACCGACGCTTGTTACCTTTGAAGACTGCACATCTTCCAAACGGTTAGAAGTCATGGTCTAGAGCATCCAAGAGGAAATTGTGAATCGCCGGGTGACCGAGTTTGTGAGGGTTTGGAAGTCTGTCGTCAAGACTTACCACGAGTGTTGGGCGAGGTCTATGTGATCTTAGCTCAAGGAGAATACAATAATGACTATGTGTCCTGGGATTGTGTTTCCTTTGGTTTAAATACCAAGCCACTCCAAACCAGATGTACGACTGTCACAACAGTTGGAACTGAGTCATCAAATCATTGTCTTCACTGAGCTCTTGGTTCTATTTATTCAACTCTTTTATTTCCTCGAATACTTGTTGATGAAATTGATTGTTATTGTTTGAAGACTTTGACTGAAGACTTTCTCAATTTCCTCATCTCAAATTCTTCAATCACCTTGTTCTTCACCTGCTTATCATGTTTCATGCTACCTGTAAGTTGTGCATGTTCTTTTGATCATGATGACTGTGCTACTACTCTATTGTGCATGCATATGAGTACTTATTCCACTACGAGTAGTTCGTCACTTAGCAAATTCCTTAGTGATGAATTTGTAAAAATTACCTATTCACCCCCACTCTAGTCGATATAATACACTTTCAGAAGCTACCACTCCAACTCTGACTATAGTCAAGATGAAGGTGTTGCCAGATTAGCACTCATATCCTCCTATGACATATTTGATTGACTAAATGAAGAAAGTAAAAGTTGCTTCATGGCTAAAGGCCCTGAGGTATCACACTCCGAATACTTTGACTTTGATAGTGATGAGGATGACTTACTTGGACATGATGACTTTCTCTTTGATAAAACTAGTAATGCTAGTCAAAATGATCTTGAAAATAATCATGCCAGTCAAGATAAGTCGTGTGATGATGATAAGAAGGAGATTGAGCATCTAACTAAGGAATTAAATACTCTTAATTTAGCTCATGAATCTACTCAAGAAGATCATAGAGAGCTTCTAAGACTCATGAGAAAATATGCTTTGAGAAGCTATATTTATAGCAACAACATGAGTTTATTAAAGCTATCAATGCTGCTCTTGGAAAGAAGAGTTCTTCTTATCTAGCCCAATGATTACTCTTGTCTACTTTTGTTCCACAAGTTAAACCTAAGCAAAATAGTATCAAAGGCAAGAAAGGTTCTTCATCTAGTAGCAACAATAAAAATGCTAAATCTAATGGTGTTGCTTCTAGTAGGTGTATTAATTCCACTAATGATTCTCCTAGGGAAGTTACACTTAAGCAAGAAAACGATTAATTGAAAGGAATTATAGAAAAAGATGTCTACAAGAATTTTGCCGGAAGTAAGCAATTTGAGGAGATTGTACACAAGCAAGGATGGCACCGGAGGAACCATGGCATTAGATATTTTTCAATGCCAATGGAGTTGAATGGGAATAAGTTCAATACCCCAAGATGGAGTTTGTTCCCCAAAAGGAGAAGTATGACCCTACTCTTCCCAAGGGAACACATGCCCAAGATGACCTTCCACCACAAGACCACAAGGTCAAGGGCAAGGGTAAGCTTTCATAAAAGATTGACAAATTTGATGAAGAAACCTAAGTCTTGGTCTAGTGGGTTCCCAAGGACACAAGAAGCTCCACTTCATCAAGCACTACTTCAACTCCAAGGATCCTCGTCAAGATGATGTGGGTTCCCAAGAAGAAGAACAACATAAGTTCTTGAGGGGTGACTCCACCAATAAAATTCACTCACATTAATTTTTGGCAAGAACTATTTGCAATCAACACCAACCTTATGCAATAGTTCACGG
Source organism: Hordeum marinum (assembly GCA_022496015.1). Taxonomy (NCBI): domain Eukaryota; kingdom Viridiplantae; phylum Streptophyta; class Magnoliopsida; order Poales; family Poaceae; genus Hordeum; species Hordeum marinum. Next base: position 112,507,592 of record CM039676.1, on the reverse strand, counting down.
AGTCACATATTCCCTCATAGTTAAGTAAGGTACAAGGTAATTAATGAATCAATGGACATCATATTACATATGTTTCACTCCATGTCCATAGATATCCTTGTATTTGTTCCTTGTGACGGCCCCATTTTGATCGTATGCTAATCATACATGCAAATGCGTATGACCAAGATTAGGGACTCACGGGAATATATCACAACACAACTTTAGACACAAATTAAAGTCATACAAGCTTCATATTACAAGCCAGGGGTCTCGAGGGCTCAAATACATAAACTTGAATACAAACGAGTCAGCGGAAGCAAATAATATCTGAGTACAGACATAAGTAACAAGTTTTTCCTTAAGAAGGCTAGCACAAACACAAACTATAGATCGGAAAGGCAAGGCCTCCTGCCTGAGAGCCTACTATCCTACTTCTGGTCGGGGGCAGCCTCCATGTAGTAGTAGGCACCATCGGTGTAGTAGTAGTCGATGGCGGGAGCAGCTATCTCCTGGGCTATGCCATCTAAACATAGCAATCATATCGATGGGGACAAGGGGAGCAAAGGAACTATGAGTAATCATCCAAAGTACTCACAAGACTTACATCAGAACTATGCTAAATATGCAACATTATCAAAGGAATGGGGCTATTTCTTTGGACTAGCTGTAGAAATGCCAGAATAGAGGGGGGAAACCTGGGCACATGCCGCTCAACTGTGACATCTGAAGAACTTTCGGGCGAATGTACGATGTAGAGTACCCATATTTATTCCCGCATGGTGGTTAGTGCAAAACATGCTAGAGGCATTCTCGGATCACATATCCAAACCCATTAATGTTTTGTTAGCTATGGCGACGAGCGATGATCCATGATATGTGGTCCCGACGCCTCATCTCGAGGACTTGTGGCAAGGGCCAAGAATGCCCGGCCACGCCTCGTTATTATTACACCAACACCCTCCAGGTCATCCTAACCTCAACATGTATCAGTAGTAAAGTTAATGTATCCATGTGTCCATAACATCAAGGGATCATCCTCGATGGATCCCACCCGATGTAATCATCAAGGTGACCAGAGAGAAATCACCCTCGATGGTTCACACTTGAGGAATTCCACGACAGAGTCGTTGTCGGGAGTGGCAAAGAAGGAATCACCCTCCAAGACCCACGACCGACTAGCTACACTATAGAGCTAGCATCATGAGTATGTTACGAGGTGTCACCCTTGGTACTTGATGGTAGATCCATTGAGTCATACAACTAGGGGGTGTGAGGTGAATGTGACGGGCAAGGCTTGTCGATTGGTTGATAGAGCCTCTGAGTCTTTGATGATGAAGCAGGGGCAACTAGGACTAAGGGGTCATAGGGGATTACTAATCAACCCATGCTAAGCAGGTGATATAAGAGTAGGTACAACAACAGTTTAAGAAAAACATGTTATGCATCAAAATAGGAGCTATCTACAACAGTAGCAAAAAATAATGCAAGCACGAGAGAGAAAGAATGGGTGATATAGGAATGCTCATGGGGTTTTGCTTGCCTTGCTACTGTGCTGCAAAAGACCGATTGTTAGTGGCATAGTCGTACCTAGCAGCAGCATCGGTCTCGATGTCTACCGGAGAGAAGAGGGGGGAAGAAATAATAAATACAAGCAAGCATATGCAACACGATGCATGACATGGCAATATGCAGTGCTAGGGATGAGCTATTGTAGTACTACACGTCGCAGACGGAGCGGGGAAATATCTGACGAAATTTCCCGGGTCTTTGGCTATTACCGGACAGACGATCCTAATGCCAAAATGTCCATGTTCATCATGCTAGGAGCATGTGACTGATAAACGAACAACGTATTCGGATTCATGGGATTTTTCTGATCAACTTATATATATATATATTATTTTCATCTCACTTATAGATTAATTTATACTTTTATACTCCCTCCGTCCGAAAATACTTATCCTAGAAATGGATGCATCTAGACTTATTTTAGTTATAGATACATCCATTTTATCCATTTCCAGGACAAGTATTTCTGGGTAGAGGGAGTATTAATTTTCAAAGTTTTATCAATATTTTGAAATTAAAAGATTTATTTGTAGTGACCCGACTCAAAACGAGTCAAGCCTCTGTGTTTTCTGTGCCATCCCTGGATCAGTATGCTGGCACACACAGTACATCAATGTATATATCAAAGTGCAATCACATGTAAATAGCGTAAAACTGATATATACCTTAAAATAGCAGCGGATACAGTCAACGGCAGTGGAGTCCCAATAACACCAACGGCAAGTTGAGTGCGGACCGTAACCCTGAATCGTACTCTTACCCATCGTAGAAGAGTATGTGCAACATAAGAAGTTGCAGCCATGTAGGTCAGCATTTTGAATATGTTGGCAAGATCACCATAGAAGAACAGAAAAATAAAGACTATTCTATATGCAAAGGCTTTGTGGCTCTGTGTCTGAGTTTTTGCGTAAAAGCTGATTTTATTTTCCTACAACAAAGGAATATCAGTAATTTCACTATAGAGTTACCTATCATGACATGGTTCCGCCAACCAATGTCTCAATGCCCATAAGTATCATTAAGTTGCCCACAGTTAGTTATCAGTCCAGTGTTGAGAGTTCAGAGATAGATCCAAGTCTAGAAGCTCAAATTGTCCGTAACCGGGGACACAGCTAATCGATTAGGTTTAACTCTGCAGAGTGTTGTGTACTTTACCCACAAGATTCTTTCCCTCCTGGTAAGTCCTCGCACTGCCTGGTGTTTGAGAACAGGATGAAAGAAACATGGTCTTTCAGAGTGCTTCCCTGACTGTCCGACAGTGCCCATCCAATCCTAACGTCGACTACATCTCGTAGCACTGCCCAGCAGAGTCACAAAAAAGATCAACCAAGCTAGAGCCCATAATGACTTGTGGCTACATAGGTAAGCTTCCGGGCATGAAGTATTCATCCTTCTCTTTGAGTCTGAGTGAAGCTTTCCGCAAGATGTCATGGCGCTTCTCCATGCATCCCGGCCATCCACTGGTTTCTCCAGGGATGCCCAATCAACCATCCTTCACCCAGTAGTGTGTATTGAAAACTTGTCTTCTCGAGTCTTGAAGTCTTGAGGTCTTGAAGATGCAGGACTTGAAGATGTCTTCATGAAGTCGTCGTTTTGACGTGGAGTCCTTCTTCACACCACTCACGAACACTCATACCAGACCCCGTCTACTTTAGCATAGCATTGCACTAAATAGCGTTCCCGGGGCTCTAGTAACCAGTGGTGGGTTCCTACCTCATGCATTCTACTCAACTACAAGAATTTCAATAACACTACGGGAGGGATATGTTGAATGATGTCACTACATGCAATAAAACGTAGGTATGAAAAGATGGTCAAAGTGAACTTGCCTGTACTGTTGATGAAGAGAAAGATCGCTCTCAGAAATAACTTGATAGACTATTCGTCACTCTCCGATGAAATCTATAATCAAGCATTGCATACATATAAGCAATCATACTAGCAATCAATTCTAACAATCACAAGGTAACACAAGAAACAAAATCAACAAGGTTGATGAAAGAAATACTTAAGACAAAGTTGAAACACAAAACTCCAACAATTTCAAAAGTAACACAAAACCCAAAACAAAGTAAAATATAATAAAAGATTTTTGTAAATATTTTTCTAGAAAAAAAAATGAATCACTTTTGAAAGACAACTAGAACTATAAAAAAACAACCTTCTAAACAATATAAGTGTTTGCCTAATGAACTTAACAACAAGCAAACATAAACTAAGAGAAAACATATTGTAAAACAACTAAGTTAAAAGAAAATAATTAAATAAAATCTTTATTATAAAACAGAATTAAGTCATCTAAAACTTTGTGAAAATAATTTCTATGAAAAACTAAATTGTTTTATAACACATTACCTAATGCAAAATAATCTAGTTTCCTATCCTAATAGAGCAAAACTAAATTATTTTTATTAACTAAGCATTTCTTAATAGAAAGTAATAAGTACACATTTTTATTTGAAAACAGAATCTATTTATATAAAACTTTGTTGGAATAAACTATTACTAACTAGTTTGTTTATCACAAATTAAACCTATTTGAAAATGTATAGTGTTCCTATAACAACATGGTAGTAAACTAAGCAAATTATTTTTATTTTAACAACAAGTAATTCAACTAAAGTTTAACTAACAGAATTTACTAAATCAAATATATAATTAACTCAGATTTAAACTAGCAAAATAAAACTAATTAAACTATATTAACAACTAAACAGATTCTGTTTCTAGTTAAAACCCTAATAAATTTTATTTTAAAAATTCTCAAACTCTACCTAATGATAACTAAGATCACTAGTGACAAGTAGGAAAAAGAATCAATCAAAAATTCATTTTAGAACTCAAGATATTCAGAAAACAAAATTTAAATCAAATCTGTTCAAATTCAAATTTAAATGTTCAAACATAGGCAAATTTTATATCTACAGAAACTAGATAAAATTTGTGACACAATGCAGAAAGAATGAATTAAAAATACTTAAAAACATAAAAGATATAAGCAAAACAAATCAGAAATTATTTTGTTAATTAAAACAAAACTGAAAAAGAAACCTGACTTTGCAACGGCCAGGGGGCTACGTGGCGCGATCCTATTGGCTAGCGAGCGCGTGCGGTAGGTGATTTAGAGCGGGCAACCGGTCTGTAGAGGATACCGGTTCGGATTTAACTCCGTTCTAATCTCGGTCGTTGATTCAGGATCCGATGGTCGAGGGGAGCTTACGGGGAAAAGTCGCCGGCGTCGGAGATCTCCGGCGAGTCCGGAACGGCAAAGACGACGGCGTTGGTGCTCTGGTGGTCGGGGAAGACGGGGAAGTGGTCCTGGCGACGGCGACGGTTCTCCGGAGTCGATTGGTGAGGTCGGTTGGGCGAGAGGTGGACGGAATCGGTGGCTACGGTCGACGGGAGGTCCGGTGGGGGTGGGAGCTCCGGCGAGCAATTGCGCGGTCTTCCGGCGAGGGACAGAGGGGGCTCAGGGAAAAAATGAAAGGCAGGGCTAGCCGGTACTTATAGGGTGCTCGAGGGGTGCGGGGGAGGAGAGGGGAGAGAGATCCGGGGGAGAGGGAGTAACTGTCGGCGAAGTCCGGCGCGTGCGGGAAGGAAGGAGATGATCGTTCGGTGAAACGGTCGGTCGGGTGGGGTCCAGCATCAGTGAGAGGAGGGCGTGTCCGTTACGCGCGGTCGGCTGGCTTCTAATCAATACGCGAGTAACTGCCATGGGCCGGCCCGTTTAATACCGGAAACGGTTACCGTTTTTCCTTTAATAATTTTCCAGAGATATTCAAAAGCTTTTAAAGCATTCAAATCGTTTGTAAATATAGGGGTATTATATATCAAAATTAACAGAATAATAAATTCTATTTAATGAACATTTCTATTTTGTCATTTGAACACTTTGAAAAAAATATTATTTTCAGAAATTGCCTAATTGTTTTTAAACCCTTTTTGCAAATATTTTCAAAATAACTCCTGGTTATTATTGTTCAAATATATCACCAATTAGTCCCTGGTGTGGAGTGTCATGTTACTCCTTTCAAATCTTTGTCAAGGGTTTGAATACTTTGAAAATTTTGAATAGGGACCAAATATGAAATGGATTTTCAAAATAATCCAGAGGTTTTCAAAAGCTCTTTCAATTCCTTCTTTTAAACTTCCAACTCATATTTCTTAAAATTTGAGGAAGTCATATTATCCTCTCTCATGAAAATCATTGAGTTGCATAAAGTTTTCTGAATGTGAAATATTTTTCAAATGAAATTCAAATTCTTTTCAAATCCCTTTTCATTTCTTTAAATGGAAGAAGTCATGTCATCTTCACTCTAGGGTTTTGTGATGAAATGAATTTGAATTCTTGGTGAGAAAAATGCAAAGTGAAAGTTTGGGAAAGTCATTTCATTCCCTCTCATTAAACTTTCAAAAAGTTTCAAATAGTTTCAAATTTTCACTCAAATTCAATCATTCAAGCAAACAAACAATCATTCTATAATTATTATAACATTCCAAAATTTGGGATGTTACATTATTTTAATTAAGAAAATCCTTTTATTGCATCAGCATGACATCATGATGACATCAGGAGTGAGCAGTTAGTTTGACTGGTCAAACTGCCTTGTGGGGCCCAACTATCATTGACACAAAATTAAAATAGTGTTTATTATTAACTAAAATAGATTAATTAGTAGGGGCTCCACCTGTCATAGGCTCAATAACCAAAATTAATTTAACAATGTATTTAGGGATGATTAACCTGAGTCCACATGTCAGTGGCCGACGGGGGTAATGGTGTTGGGGAACGTCGCATGGGAAACAAAATTTGTCCTACACACACGCAAACCTATCCATGGTGATGAGAATCTACGAGAGGGAGAGTGGATCTACATACCCTTGTAGATTGCTAAGCGGGAAGCGTTAAGAAACGCGGTTGGTGTAGTCGAACATCTTCGCGATCCAAATCGCTGAGTGTCCCGCGATCTCATCACGATCCGTCCCGTGAACTCATCACGATCCGTCCCGCGAACTCATCACGATCCGTTTCGTGATCTTGATCACGATCCGTCCCGCGAACTCATCACGATCCGTCCCACGAACTCGTCATGAACCGTCTCGCGATCTTGATCACGGTCCTTCCGATCTAGCGCCGAACGGACGGCACCTCCGCGTTCAGCACACGTGCAGCTTGATGACGATCTCCACCATCTTGATCCCGCAAGAGGAAGTGGAGAGGAAGAAGAGTTCACCGGCAGCGTGACGGCGCTTCGGCGATGGTGGTGGAGCAATTCCGCAGGGCTTTGCCTAAGCACTACAGAAAACCGATCTAGAGGAGAAACTATGCACTAGAGGAACGGGTAGCACGTGGCTGAAAATTCTATGCAAAAACCCTCTATTCCACTAGTATATATAGGAGGGAGGGAGGAGGAGGGCACAGCCTTGGCCTCCAAGCCTTGTTGGTTTGGCCGAGCCACAAGAGGAGGAGTCCTACTCCTTCCTCCACTCCTAGTAGGAGTAGGACTCTTCCTTTTGCCTTTTTTCCACCTTTTTCTTTAGGCAGTTTTCCTCCTGGCGCCATGGGCCTTGTTGTGGCTGTTTAACCAGCCCATTAAGTGCTGGCTATCACTCTCCACAGCCCATGGACCCTCTGGGGTCGAAATACCCCTCCCGGAGGTCTCCCGGTACACTACCGGCACTCCCGGTACACTACCGATGAGCCCGAAACTTTTCCGGCGACCAAACTGGGACTTCCTATATATGAATCTTTACCTCCGGACCATTCCGGAGCTCCTCGTCATGTCCCGGATATCATCCGGGACTCCGAACAACCTTCGGTCACCACCATACATAACTCTACACTACCGAAACGTCACCAAACCTTAAGTGTGCAGACCCTGCGGCTTCGAGAACTATGTAGACATGACCGAGACACCTCTATGGTCAATAACCAATGGCGGGACCTAGACGTCCACATTGGTTCCAACATATTCTACGAAGATCTTTATCGGTCGAACCTCTATGTCAAGGATTCAGTTAATCCCGTATAACGTTCCCTTTGTTCTTCGGTATGTTACTTGCCCAAGATTTGATCGTCCGTATCTCCATACCTAGTTCAACCTCGTTACTGGCAAGTCTCTTTACTCGTTCCGTAATACAAGATCCCGCAACTAACAATTAGTCACATTGCTTGCAAGGGTCATTGTGACGTTGTATTACCGAGTGGGCCCTGAGATACCTCTTCGTCACACGGAGTAACAAATCCCAGTCTCGATCCATGCCAACTCAATAGAAACCATCGGAGATACCTGTAGAGCACCTTTATAGTCACCCAGTTACGTTGTGACATTTGATACACACAAGGAAATCCTCCGATATCCGTGAGTTGCATGATCTCATGGTCATAGGAACATATACTTGACATGCAGAAAACAGTAGCAATAAACTGACACGATCATATGCTACGTTTGTAGTTTGGGTCTTGTCCATCACATCATTCTCCTAATGATGTGATCTCATTATCAAATGACATCTCATGTCCATGGCTAGGAAACCTTAACCACCCTTCGATCAACGAGCTAGTCCATTAGAGGCATACTAGGGACATGGTTTTGTCTATGTATCCACACATGCATTTATGTCTCCGATCAATACAATTATAGCATGGATAATAAACGATTATCATGAACAAGGAAATATGATAATAACCAATTTATTATTGCCTCTAGGGCATATTTCCAACAGTCTCCCACTTGCACTAGAGTCAATAATCTAGTTCACATCACCATGTGATTCGCATTGTTATGAATCTAACACCCAATGAGTTCTGGGGCTCGATCATGCTTTGCATGTGAGAGAGGTCTTATAGTCAATGGGTCTGTGACAATCAGATCTGTATGTACTTTGCAAATCTCTATGTCAAACTGTAAACACTGCTACCACACTCCACTTGGTACTATTCCAAATGGCCGCTCCACTATACGTATCCAGATTGCTATTACGAGTCATCCGGATTAGTGTTAAAGCTTGCATCGATGTAACTCCTTACGACGAACCCTTTATCACCTCCATAATCGAGAAACAATTCCTTTAGTCTTTTAGTCACTAAGGATAATGTTGACCACTGTCTAGTGATCCACTCCTGGATCACTCTTGTACCCCTTGACGGACTCATGGCAAGGCACACACAATTGCGGTACACAGCATGGCATACTATATAGAGCCTATGGCTAAGGCATAGGGGACGACGTTCGTCCTTTCTCTTTCTTCTGCCGTTGTCGAGCTTTGAGTCTCACTCAACTTCACACCTTACAAATCAGACAAGAACTATTTCTCTGACTGATCCATTTTGAACTCTTTCAAAATCTCGTCAAGGTATGTACTCATTGAAAGTCTCATCAAGCATCTTGATCTATCTCTATAGATGTTGACGCTCAACAATCAGGTAGCTTTATCCAGGTCTTCCTTTGAAAATCACTTTTCAAACAGCCATTTATGCTTCCTAGAAATCCTACATTATTCCTGATCAACAATATGTCATCCACATATACCTATCAGAAATTCTATAGTGCTCCCACTCACTTTATTGTAAATACAAGTTTCTCGTAAACCTTGTATAAACATTAAAACTTTGATCACCTCATCAAAGCGTATATTCCAACTCCGAGATGCTTGCTTCAGTCCATAGAAGGATCACTAAAGCTTGCACACCTTTTAGAATCCTTAGGACTAACAAAACCATCTGGTTGTATCACATACAACCTTTCCTCAAGTAAACAGTTAAGGAAATGATGTTTTGACATCCATCTGCCAGATTTCATAATTGAAAATGCAGCAACTGCTAACATAATTCCAACAGACTTTAGCATCGCTACGAGTGAGAAAGTCTCATCGCAGTCAACTCCTTGAACTTGTCACAAACATCTTTGCAACAAGTCGAGCTTTACAAATGGTGACAATTACCATCAGCGTATGTCTTCATTTTAAAGATCCATTTGTACTCAACGACCTGCCGTCCAACGAGCAAGTCTACCAAAGTCTATACTTGGTTTTCATACATGGATCCTATCTCGGATTTCATGGCCTCCAACCATTTGTCAGAATTCGGGCCCATCATCGCTTCTCCATAGTTCGTAGGTTCATCGTTGTCCAACAACATGACCTCCAAGACAGGGTTGTCGTACCTCTCAGGAGCATTATACATCCTTGTCGCCCTACGAGGTTTGATAGTAACTTGATCCGAAGCTTCATGATCATCATCATTAACTTCCTGTTCAACTAACGTAGGCTTCACAGAAACAACTTCCTGCGCTACGTTACTCGCTGGTTGAAGTAAAGGTTCAATAACCTCATCAAGCCCTAATTTCCTCGTAGGTCGATAGTAACTTGATCCGAAGCTTTCATGATCATCATCATTAACTTCCTCTTCAACTGACGTAGGCTTCACAGAAACATCTTTCTGTGCTGCGCTACTTTCTGGTTGAAGTAGAGGTTCAATAACCTCATCAAGTTCTATCCTCCTCCCACTCAATTCTTTCAAGAGAAACCTTTTCTCGAGAAAGGACCCTGTTTCAGCAATAAACATTTTATGCTTGGATCTGAGATAGAAGGTTCACCCAACTATTCTTAGGGTATTCTATGAAGATGCATTTGTCCGCTTTGGGTTCGAGCTCATTAGGCTAAAACATTTTCCACACAAGCGTCGTAGCCCCAAACATTAAGAAATGACAGCTTAGGTTTCTATCAAACCATAATTCACACGGTGTCATCTCAACGGATTTAGATGGTGCCCTATTTAAAGTGAATGTACTCGTCTCCAATGCATAACCCCAAAATTACAGTAACAAAACGATAAGAGACATCATAGCATGCACCATATCCAATAGAGTACGACTATGACGTTCGGACACACCATCACACTACGGTGTTCCAGGTGGCGTGAGTTGTGAAACAACTTTCACATTGTCTAAAGTTGTATGCCAAACTCGTAACTCAGATATTCACCTGCACGATCATATCGCAAACATTTTTATCTTCTTGTCACGATGATCTTAAACTTCACTCTGAATTTGCTTGAACCTTTCAAGCGATTCAGACTTGTGTTTCATTAAGTAAATATACACTATATCTACTCAAATCATCAGTGAAGATAAGAAAATAATGATATCCACCACACGCTATAAGACGCATTGGATTGCATACATCAACATGTATCATTTCCAATAAATCACTTGCCCGCTTCATCAAAACAGAAAACGGGATCCTTAGTCATCTTGACCAAGAGATATGGTTCGCATGTCTCAACCGATTCGAAATCGAATGAGTCCAAAGATCCATCAGCATGGAGTTTCTTCATGCGTTTTGTACCAATATGACATTTAGCGGCAGTGCCACAAGTATGTGGTACTATCATTATTAACTTTGTATCCTTTTTGGCATCAATGTTATGAACATGTGTATTACTATGATCAAGTTTCAACAAACCATTCTTACTGGGTGCATGACCATTGAAGGTATTATTCATGTAAACAGAATAACCATTATTCTCTAACTTAAATGAATAACCGTGTTGCAATGAACATGATCTAATCACGTTCATGCTCAACGCAAAAAACACCAAATAACATTTATTTAGGTTCGTCACTAATCTCGAAGGTAGAGAGAGCGTGCGATGTTGATCACATCAACCTTGGAAACATTTCCAGCACACATCGTCACCACACACTTAGCTAGTTCTCCGTTTATTTCGTAGCTTTTATTTCGAGTTACTAACATTTAGCAATCGAACCGGTATCCAATACCCAGGTGCTACTAGGAGTACAAGCAAGGTATACATCAATAACACGTATATCAAATATACTTCTATCGACGTTGCCAGCCTTCTTATCTACCAAGTATCTAGGGTTGTTCCGCTTCAGCGACCTCTCTCCTCATAATTGAAGCACTTAGTCTCGGGTTTGGGTTCAACTTTGGGTTGCTTCACTGGAGCAGCAACTGACTTGCCATCCATGAAGTTTCCCTCCTTGCCCTTGCCCTTCTCGAAACTAGTAGTTATACTAACCATCAACACTTGATGCTCCTTCTTGATTTCTACCTTCGCGGTGTCAAACATCGCGAACAGCTCAGGGATCATTAATTCTATCCCTGGCATTTTATAGTTCATCACCAAGTTCTAGTAGCTTAGTGAAAGTGACTTGGAGAACTATATCAATCACTATCTTATCTGGAAGATGAACTCCCACCCGATTCAAGCGATCGTAGCACCCAGACAATCTGAGCACATGCTCAACGATTGAGATATTCTCGTTCATCTTGTAGGCAAAGAATCTTGTTGGAGATCTCATATCTTGCAACACGGGCACGAGCCTGAGATCCTAATTTCAGCTCTTAGAACATCTCATATGTTCCGTGACGTTCAAAACGTTTCGAAGCCTCAATTCTAAGCCGTAATGCATGACGCACTAAACTATCAAGTAGTCATCAGCATGTACCTGTCAGATGTTCACAACATCTACAGACGACGCTAGAGGGGTTGGCGCACCGAGCGGTGCATTAAGGACATAAGCCTTCTGTGCAGCAACGAGGACAATCCTCAGATCACGGATCCAATCCGCAATATTGATACCATCATATTTCAACTCTATTTCTCTAGGAACATAAAAATTCAAGGGAGCTATAGCGCGAGCAAGTAATCTACAACATAATTTGCAAAGACACTACTGACTATGTTCATGATAATGAGTTCAATTAATCATATTACTTAAGAACTCCCACTCAAATTGACATCCCTCCGGTCATCCGAGTGATAAATGATCCAAATTCACCAACTCAAGTCCGATCATCATGTGAGTTGAGGTGGTTACAATGGTGAACATCATCATGTTGATCATATCTACTATATGACTCATGTTCGACCTTTCGGTCTCTTGTGTTCTGAGGCCATGTCTGTACATGCTAGGCTCGTCAAGTTTAACCCGAGTGTTCTGCGCGTGCAACACTGGCTTGCACCCGTTGTATGTGAACGTAGAGTCTATCACACCCGATCATCACGTGGTGTCTCAACATGACGAACTTTTGCAATGGTGCACACTCGGGGAGAACACAATTTATCTTGAAATTTAAGTGAGGGGTCACCTTATAATGCTACCGTCGTACTAAGCAAAACAAGGTGCATAAAAGGATTAACATCACATGCAATTCATAAGTGACATGATATGGCCATGAACTTGTGCTTTAGATCTCCATCTTGAAAGCACCGGCATGATCTCCATCGTCACTGGGACGACACCATGATCTCCATCATCTTGATCTCCATCAACGTGTCGCCATCGGGGTTGTCACGCCCTGCATGCTTCTACTACTATTGCTACCGTTTAGCGATAAAGTAAAGCATTACATAGCGCTTAATGATTGACACGCAGGTCATACAATAATTAAAGGAAACCCTATGGCTCCTGCCAGTTGCCGTACTCATCGACATGCAAGTCGTGAAATTCTATACATCACATGATCATCTCATACATCACATACATCACATCATGTAATTGGCCATATCACATCACAACATACCCTGCAAAAACAAGTTAGATGTCCTCTAATTGTTGTTGCATGTTTTACGTGGCTGCTACGGGTATCTAGCAAGAACGATTCTCACCTACGCATAAACCACAACGGTGATACATAATTTGCTTTTCAACCTTCTCAAGGACCGCCTTTGTCGAATCCGATCCAACTAAAGTGAGAGAAACTGCCACCCGCAAGCCATCTAGGCAACAAGTTGCGTCGAGGGAACCGGTCTCTCGTAAGCGTACGAGTAATATTGGTCCAGGCCGCTTCATCTCACAATACCGCTGAACCAAAATCCGACCAAGGGAGGAAGCAATCTAAGCATCAACGCCCACAAACCTTTTGTGTTCTACTCGAGATCTCATCTACACATAGACCTAGCTCATGATGCCACTGTTGGGGAACGTCGCATGGGAAACAAAAATTTTCCTACGCACACGCAAACCTATCCATGGTGATGAGCATCTACGAGAGGGAGAGTGGATCTACATACCCTTATAGATCGCTAAGCGGGAAGCGTTAAGAAACGCGGTTGGTGTAGTCAAACATCTTCACGATCCAAATCGTCGAGCGTCCCGCGATCTCATCACGATCCGTCCCGAGAACTCATCACGATCCATCCCGCGAACTCATCACGATCCATTTCGTGATCTTGATCAAGATCCGTCCCGCGAACTCATCACCACCCGTCTCACGAACTCGTCACGAACCGTCTCGCGATCTTGATCACGGTCCTTCCGATCTAGCATCGAACGGACGACACCTCCGCGTTCAGCACACGTGCAGTTTGATGACGATCTCCACCATCTTGATCCAGCAAGAGGAAGTGGAGAGGAAGAAGAGTTCACCGGCAGCATGACGGCACTCCGGCGATGGTGGTGGAGCAATTCCGGTAGGGCTTTGCCTAAGCACTGCAGAAAACCGATCTAGAGGAGAAGCTATGCACTAGAGGAACGGGTAGCACGTGGCTAAAAATTCTGTGCAAAACTCCTCTATTCCACTAGTATATATAGGAGGGAGGGAGGAGGAGGGAGCAGCCTTGGCCTCCAAGCCTTGTTGGTTCGGCCGAGCCACAAGAGGAGGAGTCCTACTCCTTCCTCCACTCCTAGTAGGAGTAGGACTCTTCCTTTTGCCTTTTTTCCACCTTTTTCTTTAGGCAGTTTTCCTCCTGGCACCATGGCCTTGTTGTGGATTTTTCTCCAGCCCACTAAGGGCTGGTTATCACTCTCCACAGCCCATGGACCCTCTGGGGTCGAAATACCCCTCCCGGAGGTCTCTTGGTACACTACCGGCACTCTCGGTACACTACCGATGAGCCCGAAACTTTTCCAGCGACCAAACTGGGACTTCCTATATATGAATCTTTACCTCCGGACCATTCCGGAGCTCCTCGTGATGTCCGGGATCTCATCCGGAACTCCTAAAAACCTTCGGTCACCACCATACATAACTCTACACTACCGAAACGTCACCAAACCTTAAGTGTGCAGACCCTGCGGGTTCGAGAACTATGTAGACATGACCGAGACACCTCTATGGTCAATAACCAATGGCGGGACCTGGACGTCCACATTGGTTCCTACATATTCTACGAAGATCTTTATCAGTCGAACCTCTATGTCAAGGATTGAGTTAATCTCGTATAACGTTCCCTTTGTTCTTCGGTATGTTACTTGCCCGAGATTCGATCGTCGGTATCTCCATACCTAGTTCAACCTTGTTACTGGCAAGTCTCTTTACTCATTTCGTAATACAAGATCTTGCAACTAACAATTAGTCACATTGCTTGCAAGGCTCATTGTGACGTTGTATTACCGAGTGGGCCTTGAGATACCTCTCCATCACACGGAGTAACAAATCCCAGTCTCGATCCATGCCAACTCAACAAAAACCATCGGAGATACCTATAGAGCACCTTTATAGTCACCCAGTTACATTGTGACATTTGATACACACAAGGCACTCCTCCGATATCCGTGTGTTGCATGATCTCATGGTCATAGGAACATATACTTGACATGCAGAAAATAGTAGCAATAAACTGACACGATCATATGCTACGTTTGTAGTTTGGGTCTTGTCCATCACATCATTCTCCTAATGATGTGATCTCGTTATCAATGAAATCTCATGTCCATGGCTAGGAAACCTTAACCATCCTTTGATCAACGAGCTAGTCCATCAGAGGCATACTAGGGACATGGTTTTGTCTATGTATCCACACATGCATTTAAGTCTCCGATCAATACAATTATAGCATGGATAATAAACGATTATCATGAACAAGGAAATATGATAATAACCAATTTATTATTGCCTCTAGGGCATATTTCCAACAAATGGCCCACTGCCAGTGACTGGGCAGTGCCTAGTTAGTCAGTTGACCGTGGTCAACTTTGCCCCTGGCTCACTAGCCAGTGTCACTTGGGGGTGGCTCCAGTTGGGCCAGGCCAGCTACGTCGACCGAAGTGTTGCCGCTGACCTTTACCTACGATGGAGGGCTCATGCACCCCTTGGAAGTCGCTCATGGGGCACCATTTGGCGCGCGCAAAGGCGTGTTCAAAAGCTGAGGCATGCTTGTGTTTGTTTTGATCGTTGGGAGGAGCTAAGGTGTCCAAAGCTCACCGGAATCGAGATCGCATCGGTGGCCGAAGCTTAGGGGTCGATGGAACCGGGGCTACGACGCACTAGCGAGAGAGTGGACGGGCTAGGGAGGACCTATGTGTCATGGCGGAGCCAATGAGGACGAGCCAGGGACCAAGTGGTCACTGGAGGCTTGCCGACGTCGAGCTCAAGCGGATCCGATCATCGGGCATGGAGCAGAAGGTGGCTTGATGACCCACAAGTATAGGGGATCAATCGTAGTCCTTTCGATAAGTAAGAGTGTCCGACCCAGCAAGGAGCAGAAGGAAATGATAAGCAATTTTCAGCAAGGTGTTCTCTACTAGTGCTGTGAGTAAAAATAATAGATAGTTTTCTAGCAAGATAGTTTGTAACGAGTAACAAGTGACAATAGTAACAAAGGTGCAGCAAGGTAGTCCAATCCTTTTTGTAGCAAAGGACAGGCCTGAAAGTACTCTTATAGTAAGCAAGTGCTCTTGAGGACACATGGGAATTTTTGTCTAGTCATGTTCATCATGTTGAGTTGATTCACGTTCACTACTTTGATGATTTGATATGTGGGTGGACTAGTGCTAAGGTGATGTTCTTACTTTAACTAACAACCTACTTATGATTAACCCCTCTTGTTGTGAAGGACGAACACCTATGGGATCACGGGGACCCCTTTCGGTTCGGCGGGGGGGGGGGGGGATTGCACAAAGAGTCGGTCTGATAAAAAGCACGAAGTGATCTTTACCCAGGTTCGGGCCGCACGAATGCGTAAAACCCTACTCCTTCTTGGTGGTATTGAGAGTGTTCTTAGGGTTCTTGCTACACGGATCTACGAGCCACTGCCACGCGTGGGCGCTAGAGGGCCCCTGCAAGTGCAAAAGCCCAAGGGTTCAAAAGTCCAAAAGTCCCCCAAAAGTCCTTTCCCGTATCGCCTTGGGCCTCCTTTTATACTCTAAGGGGATCCCAATAGTGGCGTACAGTGCGTACACGAGGTGTACAGAGCTACAAAGCTATCATACCTAACACTGACGGAGTAGGACATGCGCATTTAATGCACCGTCAGGCATCTCTGTCCGTCGGCGGGATGGAATGGGAGCCCGTCCAATCGGCACCGCTTAGCTCTCTCCAACGTCGACGCCGCAACACGCGTCCAGGTGGATTGACACCTACCCTGTGCGCTGGCAGGGTCTTGCCAGGGCTTCGGCTTGCCAGAGCCTTGCCTTGCCGGGGTCGGGCTCCCTCTCTGGTGGGTCGATAGCCCTCTCGGCAAGGCCTTGCCGGTGATCTTGATTTTCCTGTGCTAGAGTCTGGCAAGTCCCTGTCAGGCCTGGCCGCCAGGATGGCTACTACTGCCCGTGCACGAGTAAGGGGCACTGGAGAGCCCAAATCTCTAGTGCACCGACAGGAGCCGTCGGGCCTGTGCCACACACATTGCGAGACGTTGTTGGGCTAGGCCCAATTAGTGCATGGGCAAGCGTGGTAGGGCCTTACGATTGTGATCATTGCGCTTGCTGCGCTTCCCCACGACATGCATTGAATGCGGGACGTGGGATATGTGCGCGGTGCAGCCTTCAAGTTTTTAATTACGGCGTCACGTCATTTCCGCCACGCGCGCCGCATGCATGGCGAGGAGCCAGCAATGGGTGCTCGTGACTTAAAGTACCTGGGAAAAGTAGCAACTGTAGCGTCTTGGATTGGAGTGACGGGGTGGTTGCTATTCGCCCCGTGATCAAGGGTGCCGCTATTGGAGGAGGTGGGCGGCGTCCTTTGGAGTGGAGGACAGCCGGCCCTCACACTTCCCCCTATAAATAGAGGGGCGGCGGGGACAGTGCTCATCCATCCTTCTTCCATACCTTGACTTTCTGAGTGCAAACCTCCAGCGTTCGCTTTCCCACGTCTCCATAATCTTTGAGCGGCACCCACCCCCAGCCATGAAAAGGGGGCGCGGGTGACCATCGTCTTCAGCTTCAAGAAGAAGCTCTCGTCTGGATCATGCCACAGCTTCAGCCATGGAGGTGGAGGGTGGCCCGAGCGTGCGTGATGGAGGAGGCACGTGGGGTTGCGGCCGCCCTGGTGGCCAAGGCCGGGGGAGGCGGAGTGTCGCTCCACCTCCTCCTCCGAAGCCAGGCCTATCCATTGAGGAGACCCACGCCAAGGGGACGACACTAGACTTCATCCTCGAGCTGTCCGGTCCCCTCCGGATCCATCTACGCCTTCCTCGCTTCTTCGCCATGGCAATGGAGGGCGACGAGCCGCCTGTCCTGTGGCTACGGGTGGCTGGTTGCTGTAATGGCACGACGAGGGTAAACATCGATTACCTAGCGAATCGCGTCATGTTCCTCAGGCGCAACTGAAAAACCTTCGTCCGCGCCACAACCTCCAGGTGGGGCATGCCCTTCGCTTCAAAATGATAGAGCCCAATATGCTCTCCGTCAAGATTTATGGGTGCTCCGGCGTCCATCTCAGCTGTTGCGAAGAGAGCTCGAGCAGCGCCGAAAGCCTGTCCTCGGGAAAGAGTGATGGGGAGGACAACGGCGAAGACAGCAACGATGAGTCTAGTCTTCGAGCGATCAAGTCGTAGTCCGAGGATTTTAGATCGGACTGACTGCTGGCCACACCATCATCGTCAGCCTCATGCCTCTCCCCCTACTAGCAAGATGTCCTTGCCGGGTGCTTCAGTCCTGGGCGCTGCCTCATCTTCCAGCTAGGTCTTCCGGCAGGCCCGTGGACTTCCGCTTCTGGTGTCCATCCCCCTTTCCGCCCGCTCTAGCCCTCTCCTCAGCGCAATGCTGGTCCAGGAGGGACTAAGCTCTTGCCTACCCATCTGGAAGTCCTACTCCTCCATGCAGTGCTGGTCGGGAGGGGTTAGGCCGAGCTTCTGTCGGGGGCCTTCGCCATCTTTTTCTTCTTGTATCCCACCTCTCCTTTCCATCTTTTTCTTCTTGTAATCTCCTCTAGGGGAGAAAGTCAAATAAAGATGTACTTAGAAAAAAGAGATACCTTATGTAAATTTCACCCTATTTTGAATGTATGCGTATTATTTTCCTTGTTAGACTTTTTCTATGTAGGGAACTTTCCCTACGCCTTCTCGGAAAAAATCTTGCCGGCATGCATAGCCCTACCGCGAGTGCTTCGAGGAACGGGTCCTTAGCGACCTGCCGGCAGTACTACTGCCGGAAAGATACCTCGACGTCCTTGGTACAACCGTTCAAGGTGTGGTCCTCGCATGAAACAGAATAAGGGCGCAAGCACTGTCACTTGAGTTGTTGAGCGGAGTCGAAACGAAACAAGGAGCGCAGGCACGGCCACTTAAGCCGTTGAGCAGTCCTGATTGCGGTGAGGGCGTAGCCAATCGCGGCAAGGTTCCTGTGTGTGCAGGTTTTCCGTATAGAAGTTGAAGAAGGAAATAATTTTGCGGCAAGGATTCACTTGGGGTTTTTGCAACTTATCTTTTGTTGTCGTGCTCCCTCCGGCAAGTTTTTTTGGGACGTCGCTCATAGGTATCCATACCATCATTCCCCTCGGCAAAGCTACACGTGACGGGTCCTTCCGTCCTTTGAGAAAAGAAAGAAGAGAAAATAGATATGGAACCTTGGCGGTTTATTAGTCCTTGCTGGGATTAAGTGCAATGCAACACCTCAGACAAATATGTACATAAGTAAACATGAGAATCGAATGGGATTGTGGAACACTTATCTTTATTTAACTACACACAGGGTCCGAGCTTGGCTTCATATCAAGGATTACATGCTTCGGAGGCAATACTTGTACAAAAGGTGGTTGCCGGGGGGCCAACAACCGCGCCTCATGCGTAGAACTTGCCAAGATGTTCGATATTCTAGGAGTTGCTCATTGGGATGCCATCTTCGGTCTCCAGGCAGACTACGCTCGGCCTGGTGACTCGTACTACCTGATAAGGGCCTTCCCACTTTGGTGTCAACTTGTTGGAATTTTTGGCAAACTGAAATCGCCGAAGAACAAGGTTGCCTTCCTCAAGGCTTCTGGCATTAACTTTGCGGTTGTGGTAGCGGTGCAAAGCTTGCTGGTAGCATGCAACTCTCACAGCAGCTTGAAGACGGTCTTCCTCAAGGAGCGTCGCATCGTCTTGCCGCAACTGTCTTGCTCAAGCTCATCATAAGCGAGCACTCGAGGCGACCCATACATGAGTTCCTTGGGGAGAACTGTCTCCACCCCATAGATAAGGGAGAAGGGTGTCTGGCCGGTAGCTCGATTTGGTGTCATCCCGATTGACCAAAGAACCATTGTCAACTCATCAATCTAGTTCCTTCCGCACTTGTGCAGCCTATCAAAACTTCTTGTCCTGAGACCTCACATCACTTTAGCATAAGCCCTCTCCGCTTGGCCGTTGCTCCTAGGGTGGGCAAAGGAAGCAAAACAGATTTTGCTACCAAGGTCTTGGACATACTGCATGAAGTGCGGCTCATGAACTGTGTGCCGTTGTCAGTGATGATCCTATTGGGAACACCAAAGCGGCAAACTAGTCCCTTAAAGAACTTCACTACTGACTGTGATGTCACCTTTCTCACTGCTTCCACTTGCGGCCACTTTTTGAACTTGTCAATCGCAACATACAAGTACTCAAAGCCCCTGGCAGCATGGGGAAAGGGGCCCAAGAGGTCAAGCCCCCAAACCGAAAATGGCCAGGAGAGAGGGCTCGTTTGAAGTACTTCAGCTGGTTGATGAAGCATTTTTGAATGAAACTGGCATGCTTCACACTTGGTTACCAATGCTGTTGCATCCTGAAAGGGCGATGGGCCAAAAGAAGCCTTGCCGGAATGCTTTCCCAACAAGGGCTCTTGACCTTATGTGGGAGCCACATATGCCCCCATGTATCTGTGCCAACAGCTCCAGTCCATCATCCTGGGAAATGCATTTGAGTTTCACACCGTTCGATCTTTTTCTGTACAAGATGTTGTCTACGAACTGGTACATATTAGACTGGCGGGCTACACTCTCTGCTTCTTTTTGTTCCCTAGGAAGTTCTCCTGTCTGAAGGAAATGGACGATGTGTTGCGCCCATGCCGGAGCCTGTGGCTCGACAACAAGGACTAAAGGCGTATCATCTGCCGGGGTAGCATTTGCCTCGATGGCAAGGACCTAAGGGCCTCCCAGAGTCTGCTATGCACCGGCAAGCCTGGCGGGAGCGTATGCTTGTATGACAAGAGCCAAGGGCATAGTACTCACCGACAAGCATGTCAGAGCATAGTACTCACCGACAAGCCCGCCGTTCCCTCTGGCAACCTTTTCGTCAGCGGCTTCGGGGAGCTCTACCGGGAAATACTTGTCGGAACTTAACTTTCTTATCTTTTCTTGTCTAGTTGATGGTGTCATGGAGGGTTGATTTAGTTGGAGCACAAAAGTTCCTGGTTCCACAGGTAACTTAAGGACAACACACTTTGACAGGCCATCGGCAACGCTGTTCTCTGCACGTGAAACGTGCTCCATTTGCAGGCCGTCAAAATGTTCTTCCAACTTCCTCGCTTCATATACATAGGCTTCCATCAACGGTCTCTGGTAATCTTTGTTCACTTTCCTGACGACAAGTTGAGAATCACCCCTGACAATAAGTTTCTTGATCCCAAGGTCTGCCGCGATCCTGAGACCGGCAAGCAGCCCTTCGTACTCAGAAGTGTTGTTCGTTGATCTCTCCCGGGGAAAGTGCATCTGGACCACATATCTGAGGTGCTCTCTGGTGGGTGCGACAAGAAGCACTCCGGCACCAGCGCCTTGCAGCGAGAAAGCTCCATGAAAATACATGATCCATTCTCGATCAGTTTCCTTGCCGGGGAGAGTTGACTCTAGAATCTCTTCATCGGGAATTGGGGTCCATTCTGCAATGAACTCCGCCAAGGCCCTACTCTGAATGGTCAAAGTGCTTTTAAACTTAAGAGCAAAGCTTGATAGTTCCAGGGCCCACTCCACAATCCTGTCGGTAGCTTCCGCGTTCCGCAATATCCGCTGTAGCAGGAAGCGGGTGACAATGGTGATCTCATGTTCTTGGAAGTAATGGTGCAGCTTCCTCGAGGCCATAAGAAGGCCGAAGAGCAATTTTTGCACGCCAGATACCTTGATCTAGCCCCTGCAACAAGGAGCTGACAAAATAGACTGGTCCCTGCACCACTTTCTTCTTCTGTACTATCTCTTTCAACTACGCATATCCTTCTTTGCCGGCACCAGACCCTGCCGGAGACTGTCCCGGTTCATCGCACGGCGGTCCTGCTGTAGTTGCCGCTTCTTCGTCAACTTCTCTTTCAGCCACCAGTGTTGCAGTCACCACTTGATTTGTTACCACCAGATACAGTAGCAACGACTCTTGTGGTTTTGGTGCGAATAGGACTGGTGGAGAGGAAAGGCACTTCTTCAAATCCTGCAGCGCCGCCTCCGCTTCCGGAGTCCATTTCATTCGACCTGCCTTCTTCAAGATTTTGAAAAAGGGCAGGGCATGATCAGCAGATTTTGAGATGAACCTACTCAGAGCAGCAACACAGCCGGCAAGGCATCGCACATCCTTGACTCTTCTTGGTGCCTCAATTTGCCTAATCGCTTTGATCTTGTCGGGATTTGCTTTGATTCCTCGTTGAGACACAAAGAACTCGAGAAGCTTGCCGGATGGGACGCCGAACACACATTTCTCGGGGTTGAGCTTCATGTTGATCTTGCGTAGATTTGCAAATGTTTCTTCTAGGTCTGATATGAGCGTGGCCTTATCCTTGGTTTTGACCACTATATCGTCCATGTAAGATTCCATATTTCTATGTAGTTGGGGCTGAAAACCAACCTAGATCGTTCTTGCAAAGGTAGAACCAACACTTTTCAACCCGAAAGGCACACACAGAAAGCAATACGTACCACATGAGGTGATAAATGCGGTCTTCTCCTTGTCTTCCTTGGCCATGAAAATCTGATGATAGCCTGAATAGGCATGAGGAAAGACAATAAGTCGCAGCTGGTAGTGGAGTCCACAATCTAGTCGATGCGCGGCAAGGGAAAAGGATCTTTTGGGCAGGCCTTGTTGATGTTTGTGAAATCAATGCATAGCCTCCACTTCCCATTCGCCTTGTGCACTACGACTGGATTGGCCAACCAGGTAGGATGGAGTACTCTTGTGATCAGGCTAGCCGCTTCTAAATTCTTGATTTCTTTGGCAATAAACTGTTGCCGCTCCAAAGCTTGCTTCTGAACCTTCTGCTTGACGGGTCAAGCGTGTGACATATGGCGAGGTGGTGCTCAATCACCTTCCTGGGAACGCCGGGGATATCAGATGGTTGCCATGCAAACACATCAACATTCGCCCACAGGAAGGCGATGAGCGTGTTTTCCTATTTCTTGTCAAGGGTGGAACTTATGGTGAAAGTTCACCCCATGCCTTCCTCCTTGGCAGGCACCTTCTTGGTCTTCAGTGGAGCTGCCTTGGACTTCTTGCTCTTGCCGGTGGAGCTCTCTGGCATATCGTCGACGGGAGCGCAGCACCCGAGGGGGCGCGCTTGCCGGAATGTGGGCCAGAGGCGTTGCCGGTCTTCTTTCCCTCGGGAGCTTCAACAGCAGGAGCAAGTGCCTTGGTGGCAGGTGCTGTAGCTGCCCCCCGATAGTGTTGGTCAGCGTATATAAGTGCTCTTTTCTTGTCGGAATTAATGGTGATAATGCTCATTGGACCGGGCATCTTCAGCACGTTGTAAGCAAGGTGACTGACCGCCATGAACATGGCCAGCACCGGGAGGCCAAGAATGCCGTTGTATGGTAATGAGATCTTGGCAACGTCAAAAACGATCTTCTCGGTTCTGAAATTGATGTCGCTGCCAAATGTCACCAGCAGCGTGACCTTGCCTTTCGACTGAGTCCTTCCCGAATTGACCCCTTGGAAAGCGCCTATCGACTCGAGATCTTCGTAAGGAATTTGCAGCCTCTGAATGACATCGGGCGAGATCAGGTCCAGGCTAGCCCCACTATCGACTAACCTCTTCGTCACCTTGAGGTTGCGGGTTGTTGGGGAGACCAACAACGGCAAGCACCCGATCGCAGTTATGCAAACAGGGTGATCCTCGGTGTCGAAGATGACAGGAGTGTTGGACCATTTCAGAGGTCTCTATGCACCAATAGAGGGCTCTGCCGCATTAACCTCGCGCGCCCACTGTTTAAGTTGGCGGTGAGAGGAATGCAACAAGGATACTCCTTCTATGCACATCATCTCCGTAGCCTTCTGAAACTCGTGCTCACTTGACTCGTCGTCCTCTTCGACATCATCATCATCTCCCTCTAGCTTGTCACGGCCACGGGCTGGCCGGTCTTTTTGTTGCTTGGGCTTACCGCAGTGACCTCCTCTTCCAACACGCTTCTTGTCGGACCCCTTAGCACCGTCCTGGCCCTTCTCCTTATCTCTCCTCTCGTACTCAACCTTTTTCTTCTCGACAAGCTGCTCAACTTGCCGACAGTCTTGGAGATCGTGGCCCTTGGTGCGATGGATCTTGCAATACTGCTTGTCAGAGTCTTCTGGCTTGCTGGCAGCCGCTGGGGCGTGGAAGGAGGCGCACCCGGCAACGTCGTTTCCGGGGTCATCAACCTTGCCCTTCTTAGTGGTGTCGGGGTTGCCGGGTCCTTCGACGGCTAGCACGGTCTTGCCCTTGCGCTTCTTGTTCCGCCACCGGCCCTTCTTTGCCGGGGTAGCGGTGTCTTCGTCTTTGGAGTCGACCTCCGCGCCGACGTCTTCACCGGGGATGTCTACCAAAGCATAAAGCTCGGCGATGTCCCTAACTCTGTTCATCGCCAGCTCTCCCCGCATCCTGTGGTTGCGCATGTTCTGATGGAATGTGCTGATAACAACGGCAGGATGAACGTGTGGAATGTTGTGATGCGCACGGCTAAACCTTTGGATGTACTTGCGCAAAGTTTCGCCCTCCTTCTGGGATGATGTGTAGGTCACTTTCCTGGCCAGGAGCTTGATGACCTCCCATTAAGGCGCCAACAAACTCGTGGCACAAGTCTGCCTAGGAGGCGATTGACCCCTCTAGCAAGTGCATCAACCACGACCTGACGTTGGGCTTAATCACCAATGGGAAGTAGTTGGCAAGTATCTTGTCATTGCGACCCTTGACAGCTTGCACCGCAATGGTGTAGATGCTCAGGAACCCTTGACAGCTTGCCGTCATACTTCTCTGGGACTTTTGGTTTGAACATGCGAGAGTTGGGCCACTAGACTTGCCGCAGCTCACGGGTAAACGCTAGACAACCCACCTCGTAAGGTAGGCTGACAGGATACCCTGGCGCAGGCTTGTCTACAGTGGGCCTCACGCGTCTATCTGATTGGAGGCACGCTTCCCGCCGCTGCTCGATTGCAGTTCGAGATTCTTCCTTGCCATGTTCATGAAGAACTTGATGTTGATTGCGGAGCGTTCGTGGGTCGGACGATGCCGTCGAGTACCATCATGGGCGTCGGTCCGTCGAGTCGGTGACCGGTGCCGTTGTTATGGAGGAGAATTTGTTGAGGTCGCGCCGCCTCCTGTCTTCTCTCCACTGGCACGAGCCGACTCGGTGGACCGAAACTTATCCGCGAGGCTGAGGAGGCTCTGAATGGTGGCTCTCCATTCATCGAGCTTCTCCGTGGCCGGCGGGAAGTTTAGGAGTAGCTGCGCCCGCGCCATCGCTTCCTCTGACGTGGTCGGTAATGAACGGCGCGAGGAGCGCAAGGTGCTCTGACTCCTAACCGCGTTAGAAGGAGCACCGCTGCGGTCGATGCGTCAGAGCTTTCCCGAGGGGACGCTGAGAATTGCAGGCACCTTGGCGCGGTCCCCCGCGCGCGTCCTGAGAAGGGTGTGGCATAGGTTCCGGCATGGGTGTCCTAGAGGATACCCTTCCGTCCCCGGAGTTTGTCGTAACACCCGCAGGCGACACCACTTCATCTTGAGACCCAGGGGCGCGGGTGGGGGGGGGGGTTCGGCCACCGTCATGGGTGTCTCCACGGTGAGCGTCGCCGCAGTCTGGCCTTGATCACCGGACTATCGCGGAAGTTCTGAACCTCCGCCTCCTCCCCCTCCACCCGCGTCTACGCCCTCCCCTATCTGCGTAGATACAGGGATGGCGGACGTGGATGGACCAGCTACTGTCGGGCCCCTCTTCTTAGGAGCCAAGGCGATGATGAGCACGAAGGAATTGACACGCTGATTACCAGAACGGGTTCACACAACCAGTTCCCCCTACCTGGCACACCAAAGATGTCGTGGAGGATGAACACCTATGGGATCATGGGGACCCCTTTCGGTTCGGCGGGAGCCCGGATCCCGCAAAGAGACGGTGTGATGAAAAGCACGTGGGGATCTTTACCCGGGTTTGTGCGGCACAGATGCGTAAAACCCTACTCCTGCTTTGTAGTATTGAGAGTGTTCTTAGGGTTCTTTCTACAGGGATCTACGAGCCACTTCCACGCGTGTGCGCTAGAGGCCCCTGCATGTGCAAAAGCCCAAGGGTTCAAAAGTCCAAAAGTCGCCCAAAAGCCCTTTCCCGTATCGCCCTGGGCCTCCTTTTATTCTCTAAGAGGATCCCAACAGTGGCGTACAGTGCGTACACGAGATGTACAGAGCTACAAAGCTATCATACCTAACACTAACGGAGTAGGACAGGCGCATTTAATGCACCATCAGGCATCTCTGTCCGTTAGCGGGATGGGATGGGAGCCCGTCCAGGTGGATTGACACCCAGGTCTTGCCGGGGCTTCGCCTTACCGGGGCCTTGCCTTGCCGTGGTCGGGCTCCCTCTCTGGCGGGTCGATAGCCCTCCCAGCAAGGCCTTGTCGGTGATCTTGATTTTCCTGTGCTGGTATCTGTTAAGTCCCTGCCGGGCCTGGCCACCAGGATGGCTACTACTGTCCGTGCACGAGTAACGAGGAGAGCTCAAAACTCTAGTGCACCGACACCTCTAGCATGCATCCGCATCTACGAAAGAAGAATTAAGATAAATCTAACCATAGCATGAAACATGTGGATCCAAATCAAACCCTTATGAAGCAACACATAAACTGGGGTTTAAGCTTCTGTCACTCTCGCAACCCATCATGTACTTATTACTCCACAATTACTTCCCTTAGCCCCATAGCATGGTGAAGTGTCATGTAGTCGACATTCACATGACACCACTAAGAGAAGTAACAACATACATATCATCAAAATACTAAATGCATGCCAACTTCACAAGATTACTTATGAGAAGACTTCTCCCATTACCTCGGGAACAATAGTAACTACTCACACATCATAAACATGTTCAAGATCACTGGTGTAATAATGACAATTAAGGATCTAAACATAATATCTTCCACCAAGTATCAAACAAGCATCAAGTACGATATATAATCAACAAAACTAGTAACCCACATGTACTAATCTGAGGTTTTGGGACAAAGATTGAATACAAGAGATGAACTAGGGTTGGAGATGAGATGGTGTTGGTGAAGAGGTTGATGAAGATTGATCCTCCCATGAAGGAGGAAGCGTTGGTGATGATGATGGCTTTGATCTCTCCCTCCCGGAGAGGAATTTCCCTGGCAGAATCCGACTGTCGGAGTGCAAATGGGCCTCTGACTAGGTTTCCGCCTCGAGACGGTGGTGCTTCATCCCGAAAGGTTGTTTATGATTTTTTTTCTAGGGTAAAACATGCCATATAGGAGAAGAGGGTCGTTAAAGAACCAATAAGGGGCCCACAAGCCATCAGGAGGCATCCCTAGGGGTGGGGGCTCTCCCAATTGGCTTGTGCCTTGTTGGTAGTCCTCTCCGGTATATTTTTTCTCCAGAAATTATTAAATATTCCAAAAATATTCTTCATGAAGTTTCAGGCCATTCTGAGTCTAGTGATTTTTCTGCCCTTTTCTCGGTTTTCCGATCGACAATTCCAGTTTCGAGACATTTCTATCCTTATGATGTACCTTGCATATTCAGAGAGAAGAGACATAAGAATTGCATGATAATGTGGAATAATGGACAAGAATAAAGCAAATAGTAGTAAGAATTCATGATGCAAAATGGACGTATCGAGTCCCCCAATCTTAGAGCTTGCTTGTCCTCAAGCGAAAGCCGAGCTCTAAAATAATGATCGTATAATTTGAGAGGGAGGTGTCGATAAAAATAGAATCCGGACATGAGAGCATTATTAATATCATCATAGCAGCAAGTTTTCAACCTATAACCTCTCATGAACAAGTAATAACCTATTCACAACTAAAGAAATATGAAGCATAATCTTTATTGAGAACGAACAAGAAATGTAATTAGTCCTTGAGATAATCATAGCTTTTGTAATCGAGAGAAGAGTATGTGTAAGAGCTTGTATTTCTAGCAAGTTCACATATTCAACTATGATGTAGCGTTCTATGATTGCTAACACACATTGCATATTTTTGGAGCAAGTGATTCCGTGGGACACATAGGAAGATGGGGGCTTTATTGTTCTTGCCACCCAACTTTATTTACCTCAAGGATAATGTCAACAATAATGGAACATGATCATCTACATTTGACTGGATATATTTGTTTGATTCTTTCCTCACCACATAATGCTTGCCACTAAAGAGTTGAAGAATATGAACAAGGGAAATATTATTGACTCTTGCATGAAAAACAAAACTAGTAAGAATGTAAAAGATAGGCCCTTCGCAAAGGGAAGAAGAGGTTGACATGAACTTTTATTTCTTTGATAAGTTAAATCTCTTAATGCGAAAGAACATCACTTCATATTGCCCCTTGTGATAGAAAACTTTATTATACACTCCGTTGCTTTTATTGCTTCACCATCACAAGATCGCACAAAGCTTAGTTTCCCTTACAATAAAAGATCTTACATGATTAGAGGCAATTTTTATTGCCTTGTGCAACAATGAGAACTTACTTGATGGATCTTATTCAATCCATAGGTAGGTATGGTGGACTCTCTTGACAAGAAATTGGGTTTAAGTGTTATGGATTCACAAGTAGTATTTCTACTTAATGTGAATCTTTGGGAAAGCAAAAGATCCTAAGCAAGCATCACATGTTAAAGGATTCAATACCATATAACTTCTATGCAAATGTAAACAACAATGATCATTATGTTGTCTTCCATGTCCCTCTTCAACACTTGGTCATTATGTAATATTTTAATGGAAGCTCACAATAATAAAAGGTGTTCTAGACAATATATTTATATGTAAATTTCTTCTTCTCTACCATACTTTTGCATGGATCATACCAATTACTAACATTATGTTCATTAGTTTCCAACACTTCTTATTGCTTATACCTCTTTTGTACATGAAGTCATTACTTATTAAGAGATAGGCATATGATTCTTTTCTATTCTTTTTATCGCCATGCTAAGATGATGGGTGAAAGTGAAGAAGAGGCACACGATCTCAACTAACTTTATTATATAACTCTCGCACACGATTACAAGGATAGGTCGAACTCAAAGCAAAAACTCTAAACAGAACAAATCTGAAATTTTAACTCTCTAAATCATGAAAAACTAAAAATTAGACTAAGATAGATAATGGTGATAAAAAGTGATGGTGATACGATACTGGGGCAGCTCCCCCAAGCTTGGAACAAGCCAAGGGTGGTGCCCATACCCATGTACTCAAGTGTTCTTTGGTGATGGCGGTGATGTTGTAGTAATATTCTTCTTCTCCAATTTGCATTTGAGGATGACATTTTCTTCCCTTAGATCATTATTCTCTTGTTCCAGCTTCAATATCCTTTTGCATAAAGCTGCCTTGCTCTCCTGCAGAAAACGAGAAGGGATAAATTGTGTATTGGGTTTATTCCCTCCATTAGGGAGGCCCGACTTGTTGAATTCCACGTGCATATCTCCACGTTTAGGTAGTGGAGCTTCATCTTCATCTGAACTAGCATCTGGACTAGCATCTTCTATTTCCTCCAAATTGGTGTCTTCTTACTCATCTGTGGACCATAAGTAGGGGTAAATATCCCAAAAGATCTTTGGATCTGCAACATGGTGGGATACATAGCTCTCTCCATCTCAATCTTCGGATGACATATTTTTTGATCTGCCAGAAAAATAGCCTGAAACAAGAATAGGGGAGAATCTCGCGATGCGGTGGTCAAAACATCCGGGAGTATATATATGATTTTTCTACGTCAGACTATGTGTTCTAGGAGAAATTAGAGTCTGGAGGGCACACAAGGGCCCCACAAGCCATCAGGGCGCGCCCCTAGGGGGCGCCCTGTTGGCTTGTGCCTCCCCCATGGGTCCTCCTGACTCCATTTTATTTTTGTAATTTTTCTAAAGGGGCGCGCCCTGATGGCTTATGGGGCCCTTGTGGGTCCTCCTGACTCCATTTTATTTTTGTAATTTTTCTAAAATACCAAAAACGACATAATATTTTATGGAATTTTTTGAGTCGGTTTACTTATCATACCACATACCTACCCCTTTTTTAGGTTTCTGGAGTGTTCCCGAAGACCTCTTTGATGTGTTCTTCCGGTGTACTAACTTGGACGACATTTTTTCTTCATTAATGTGTGCACGTGAAATATAATGCTTAATTCTTTGCCCATTCACCACTCTCGGGTTCTTGACTTCGAAGTTATTGATTTTTATAGCATCGAAGCAATAATCCTCCTCAACAACGTATGGGCATTCCCATTTGGAGAGGAGTTTTCCTACAAAAAAATTGAAATGAGAGTTTTACAAAAGTATGTTGGTGATATGCCCTAGAGGCAATAATAAAATGGTTATTATTATATTTCCTTGTTCATGATAATAGTTTATTATCCATGCTATAACTGTATTGATTAGAAACACATTGTATGTGTGGATATATAGACAACATGGTGTCCCTAGTATGCCTCTAGTAAACTAGCTCGTTGATCAAACATGGTCAGGTTTTCCTAGCCATTGACATGAGATGCCATTTGATAACGGGATCACAACATTGGGAGAATGATGTGATGGACAAGACCCAAACAATAAACATAGCATATGATCATGTCAGTTTATTGCTATAGTTTTCTGTATGTCAAGTATATGTTCCTATGATCATGAGATCATGCAATACACTAACACTGGAGGAGTGCCTTATGTGTATCAAACGTCGCAATGTAACTGGGTGACTATAAATGTACTCTACAGGTATCTCCGAGAGTGTCTGTTGAGTGGGTATGGATCAAGACTGGGATTTGTTGCTCCGTGTGACGGAGAGGTATCTCAGGGCCCACACTATAGGAATCTGAGATTTTGCCGTCTGCCAGGGCAGACGGCAAAGGGGGGAAACACGGACGGCAAAGGCTTTGCCGTCAGTCAGCTGACGGCAAACTAGATGGCAAAAAAATATCCGGTAAAGAGGTAATTTGCCGTCTGCTTTTTGTACGGCGGACGGCAAAGAATCTTTGCCATGAGGGAGCAGACGGCAGATCAACAGGCTATCCCGTTAAGTGCTAACGGCAGGCTCCCCCCTTTGTCGTCTGCTCATAGTTTCCTTTGCCGTCTGCCTCCTCATGGCAAAGGGGGGAACCCAGCCCCTCTCTTCCCCCCCTTTGCCATCTGCTCTTAGCTCCCTTTGCCGTCTGCCCCCTCATGGCAAAGGGGGGAATCCAGCCCTCTCTTCCCCCCTTTGCCGTCTTCCCTAAGCCCCCTTTGCCATGAGGGGCAGACGGCAAAGGGCCTCAACCCTTTGCCGTCTGCCCCCTCATGGCAAAGGGGCATCCCAGCCTCTCTCTAACCCCCCCCCCCTTTGCCGTGTACCCTTAGCCCCTTTGCCATGAGGGGGCAGACGGCAAAGCAGGCTCCCCCCCTTTGTCGTCTGCCCCCTCATGGCAAAGGCTCAAAACAGCCCCCTCGCCTCTTTTATTTTCTATTATATCCAGAAATTTTCACAATAATCAGGATATATATATATATATTTGACAAGAATAAATTTGTTTCCGTACTCATAACCATATTAAAATAACTTTCATCCATAGTACATACATATTATTCAAGTTGCATCCATACCAAACCATATATTACACCAGTTTCATCCATATGCATACGAAGTTTCATATATATCCATATACTACAATAGTTTCAATACAAGCTTTCATGAAGCCATGGTACAAGAAATCATATTCAAGCATTCCATCAATATAATCCAAGCTTCCCGTGAAGTGAATGTAATCTGCAAAATGACAAATAAGAAAGTTAGAAGAAGAATACTAGATGAAGAAGAGAAGTATATAGAGGTTATTTCGGAGAGAACTTAGCTAAGTATAGGCCATTTAATAGCTAAGTTAGGTGGAATAGGTCATCTTGGAGCTACATAGCCTTATTATGTCATTTAGGAGAGAACTTAGCTAGGTATAGGTCATTCTAGAGCTAACTTGGATAAAATATGTCATTTTGTAGCCAACTATGATTATTAAATCCATTTTGACCTTATTATGTCATTTTGGAGCTAAATTAGTCATTTTAATGAGCTAACCAAGGTTCTTATGATGTTTTTACCTAACTATGATAATTATGTCATTTTGGAGGATAATTAGCTAAGTATGTCTTTGTTGGCGAAAATAACCTACGTAGAAGAAGAAAGAGAAGAAGCAAGAAGAGAAGAAGCAAGAAGAGAAGAAGAAGGAGAAGAAGAAGGAGAAGGAGAAGGAAGAGGAGAAGAAGAAGAAAATAAGAAGGTCAAGAATAAGGAGAAGAAGGAGAAGGAGCTTCTCTCCTTCTTCTCCTTCTTCTTCCTCTTCTCCTTCTCCTTCTTCTTCTCTTCTTCTTCTTCTTCCTTCTTTTCATTTTTCCTCTTTCTTCTCCTCTTGTCCCCCTCTTCGGGCTAAATTAGCTAATTATGCCTTTTGGAGCTAATTATGTCATTTTGGAGGATAAATAGCTAAGTATAGGTCATTTTTTATTAAATAGGCCATTTTGGAGCTAACTAAGCTAATTATGTCATTTTGTTGGATAATTAGCCAATTTAGTCTTTTTTGGATGACTCTAAGCAACGTAGAAGTAGAGAAAGAGAAGAAGCAAGAAGAGAAGAAGAAGGATAACTAAAAGAAGAAGAAGAAGGAGGAGGGGGAGAAGGAGAAGGAGATGGAGAAGGAAGAGGTGAAGAAGAAGAAAAGAAGAAGGACAAGAAGAAGGAGAAGAAGCTTCTCTCCTCCTTCTCCTTCTTCTCCTTCTTCTCTTCTTCTTCTTCCTCCTTTTTTCATTTCTCCTCTCTCTTGTCCTCTTGTCCTCTTCTTCGGGCTAAATTAGCTAATTATGCCTTTTAGGAGCTAGTTATTTCATTTTGGAGGATAAATACCTAAGTATAGGTCATCTTTTATTAAATAGGCCATTTCGGAGCTAACTAAGCTAATTATGTCATTTTGTTGGATAATTAGCCAATTTAGTCTTTTTTGGATGACTCTAAGCTACGTAGAAGTAGATAAAGAGAAGAAGCAAGAAGAGAAGAAGAAGGAGAATTAAAAGAAGAAGAAGGAGGAGGAGGAGAAGGAGAAGGAGAAGAAGAAGAAAAGAAGAAGGACAAGAAGAAGGAGAAGAAGCTTCTCTCCTCCTTCTTCTCCTTCTTCTCCTTCTTCTTCCTCCTCCTTCTCCTTCTTCTTCTCTTCTTATTCTTCTTCCTTTTTTCATTTCTCCTCTCTCTTCTCCTCTTGTCCTCTTCTTCGGGCTAAATTAGCTAATTATGCCTTTTTGGAGCTAATTATTTCATTTTGGAGGATAAATAGCTAAGTATAGGTCATTTATTATTAAATAGGCCATTTTGGAGCTAACTAAGCTAATTCTGTCATTTAGGTGGAAGCCAAGCTAAGTATAGGCCATTCTAGAGCTAACTTGGGTAAAATATGTCATTTTGGAGCCAACTATGATTATTAAATCCATTTTGACCTTATTATGTCATTTTGGAGCTAAATTAGTCATTTTAATGAGCTAACGAAGGTTCTTATGATGTTTTTACCGAACTATGCTAACTATGTCATTTTGGAGGATAATTAGCTAAGTATATGTCAGTTTTTATTAAATAGGCCATTTCGGAGCTAACTAAGCTAATTATGTCATTTTGTTAGATAATTAGCCAATTTAGTCTTTTTTGGATGACTCTAAGCTACGTAGAAGTAGAGAAAGAGAAGAAGCAAGAAGAGAAGAAGAAGGAGAAGTAAAAGAAGAAGAAGAAGAAGGAGGAGGAGGAGAAGGAGAAGGAGAAGGAAGAGGAGAAGAAGAAGAAAAGAAGAAGGACAAGAAGAAGGAGAAGAATCTTCTCTCCTCCTTCTTCTCCTTCTTCTCCTTCTTCTTCCTCCTTCTCCTTCTCCTTCTTCTCTTCTTCTTCTTCCTTTTTTTCATTTCTCCTCTCTCTTCTCCTCTTGTCCTCTTGTTCGGGCTAAATTAGCTAATTATGCCTTTGTGGAGCTAATTATTTCATTTAGGAGGATAAATAGCTAAGTATAGGTCATTTATTATTAAATAGGCCATTTCGGAGGTAACTAAGCTAATTCTGTCATTTAGGTGGAAGCCTAGCTAAGTATAGGCCATTCTAGAGCTAACTTGTGTAAAATATGTCATTTTGGAGCCAACTATGATTATTAAATCCATTTTGACCTTATTATGTCATTTTGGAGCTAAATTAGTCATTTTAATGAGCTAACCAAGGTTCTTATGATGTTTTTACCTAACTATGCTAATTATGTCATTTGGAGGATAATTAGCTAAGTATAGGTCATTTTTTATTAAATAGGCCATTTCAGAGCTAACTAAGCTAATTATGTCATTTTGTTGGATAATTAGCCAATTTAGTCTTTTTTGGATGACTCTAAGCTACGTAGAAGTAGAGAAAGAGAAGAAGCAAGAAGAGAAGAAGAAGGAGAAGTAAAAGAAGAAGAAGGAGGAGGAGGAGAAGGAGAAGGAGAAGGAGAAGGAAGAGGAGAAGAAGAAGAAAAGAAGAAGGACAAGAAGAAGGAGAAGAAGCTTCTCTCCTCCTTCTTCTCCTTCTTCTCCTTCTTCTTCCTCCTTGTCCTTGTCCTTCTTCTTCTCTTCTTCTTCTTCTTCCTTTTTTTCATTTCTCCTCTCTCTTCTCCTCTTGTCCTCTTCTTCGGGCTAAATTAGCTAATTATGCCTTTGTGGAGATAATTATTTCATTTAGGAGGATAAATAGCTAAGTATAGGTCATTTATTATCAAATAGGCCATTTCGGAGCTAACTAAGCTAATTCTGTCATTTAGGTGGAACCCTAGCTAAGTATAGGCCATCTTGGGGGCACCTAAGTTAATAAAGAAAAATTTGAGCGTGTAAGAACCAAATCAAGGAAACTAACTACAAAGCCTTAATAATATGTAATTACATTCATGTAATGCTCCTTCTCCATCTTAGAATCGCGGCACTTCGCCTTGTCCTTCCTAATACGCCGCGAGGTGTATCCCTCCTCACACCTGTAGTAGGTCTGCAAACGAGACAACACCAATTAGTACAATAACTAGCTACGTTTGATTTATAATTGTGTAAAGGAGAAATTACCCAGAACTGCTGGATCACCATGTCGCCCCTCGTGTGGCACAAAACACCGTCGATCTCCACCTCCGGCGGTGCCGGGCACCCAAGTAGTGCTCCCAGGTCATTCCTACCTCTCGCTCCTGACCGGGCAATGTAACAAACCCCGGGAATTTTTTACGGCAAAGCACACCAAGGACGCTATTGGGCTTGCGGACACCCTTGGCAACAATCCAACCCCTGCAGTATGACAAATTAAAGCCAAAACAATAAATATTTGAGAAAACGTGAAGGCAAAAGTTTAAATAAGAGTAAATTAACTTACTTCTCCCCATTTGGCTTAATCGACCACCTCTGCTCGTGGGTCGCCAGCATGAGCGGGAGCCCCGAGCTACCACGCTGGTAGACGGTAGCCCCCTCACCCAGCTCCTCGTCGCTATCAGCATGGCCACTTGGCTCAGGCTGACCCTGATCAGCCCAAGTATCCCACTGGGTCTCTGGGGACGTAGCCTCATCCCTTATTTGCTCTGGAGTCGCCTGGAACGAAGCCTCTGGGACACGAGTCTCGTGGGTCGAAGGCACATCGACCTGAGGCGTGTCGACCTGAGGCTCGTCGACCTGAGGCTCATCGACCTGAGGCTCGTCGACTTGAGGCTCGTCCACCTTAGAAGTCCTGTGCTCAGGTGAATCAGCTTGGGGTGGCGGCGAGGAAGGCGTGGCAGCCACCGCCCTACCTCTCCCACGGGCACGTGTACCTTTAGTACAACATAAATACCAACATGAGTAATAAAATGTATATAAATACCAACATGACTACAACATAAATACCAACATGACTACAACATAAATACCAACATGAGTACAACATAAATACCAACATGAGTAATGCCTTTAGTACCTCTCGCCTTCGCGGGGAGTCGACCTCCTCTCATAGGGGCCGCGAGAGTCGAAGAAGCGGCCACTCCATGCAGAGTAGAGAGCAACGCTCTCCGAAGAGCCGACTCAGGAATGGAAGTACCCATCCCACGACCCGCGGAGTGCTTTCGACCCTTTCCCACCATCTTTCAACACCTGTCATGACAAAGAGTAAATGAAATTAGTACAACAAAAATACCAACATGAGTAATAAAATTTATATAATTTAAGTGTATCATCGTCATAAATACCAACATGACTAATAAAAATTGAATACCTAACATGAACTCAAAATTTATATATAGTAATAGTTGAATACCTGACATGAACTAATCGTGCTCGTCTATATAGGCTTCGGGTTATGCAAATGATGATTTTTAGCTTCGTAATGTGCTGTCACGAAGTTTGCCGCCTCCTCGGTAATGAATGCCTCGGACATCGATGCTTCTATTCTACGTTTATTTTTACACTTAGCTCGAAGCGTCTTCTGCATCCTCTTAGTTGAGAAGCACCATCGATTTTGAACGGGCCCCCCCAATCTTGCCTCGGTCGAGAGATGCAAAATCAAATGCTGCATTGGATTAAAGAAGCCCGGTGGAAAGATCTTTTCTAATTTGCAGATCAACTCCGGCGCCAACTCTTCCATTTCATCTAGCACGCCAGGCGATAGTTCTTTCGCACAAAGAGAACGGAAGAAATAGCTCAGCTCTGCCAGTACTAGCCATTCATCCTCAGGGATAAAGCCACGCAACATCACCGGCATTACCCACTCAATCCATATGTGCCAATCCTGACTCTTGAGACCAAATATTTTCAATTTATCAAGACTCGCTCCCCTCTTTAGATTCGCAGCATACCCATCGGGGAACATCAACCGCATTTTCACCCACAATAGCATTTCCCTCATAGATGGCCTTTGAAGATTTAACCATGCCTTTGAAGATATATATATGATGTTTTTCATAACAAAATCGGAAATTATATGACCTAACTCATAATTCACACATATATGACCCCATCGGCCTCTGGAAGGCCGAAGAGCACCCTTTCGGTCAACAGGAGGCAGAATAATGCGTGTGTGATTTTCGGTTTGTCGAGGCTTTCCTTAAGTAACTCTCATATCTCATGGTGTGTTGGTGCGCTCTCTCTCACACTGATATGGTGGTGTATATATGTTGGTGGACACTCTCTCACAATAATGGTTCGACCGCTGGTGTCGGGGTCAGGGTGTCGGGGTGTCGGGGTCTGGGTGCTGTGTCGGGGTGTTGGGGTCGGTGTGCAAAACATAATCGGAAAATATGTGACCTATCTCATAATTTACAAAACTACGACCTCCTTGGCCTCGGTGTCAGGGGTTGCGGGTGAGTGGCGTCGGTAGTCAATGTCATCGAGGGTCAGTGGCGTCGGTAGTCAATGTCATCGAGGGTCGGTGGCGTCCGGGGTCAAGGGTCAGTGGCTTCGGGGGTTAGTGGCGCGGTGGTCGGGGGTTAGTGGCGTCGGTGGTCGAGGGTCAATGGCGTCGGGGGTCGGGGATCAGTGACGTCGGGGGTCAATGGCATCATGTTGGGGTGTCGAGGTGTCGTGTCTGGGCATCGTGTCGGGGTGTTGGGGTGTCATGTCTGGGCATTTTTTCTTTACTAATAAATAAACCAACTAACCTAAACCTAAACAAACCTAATAAACCAACCTAAACCTAAACCTAAACTAACCTAAAACTATAACTAAACTAACCTAAACCTAAACTAACCTAGAACTAAAACTAAACTAACCTAAACTAACCTAAAACAAAATCTAAAATAACCTAAACTTAAACTAACCTAAAACTAAAACTTAACTAACCTAGAAAAACAAAACAAAAACTAAACTAACTTAAACTTAAACTAACCTAAATCTGAACTAACCTAAAAAACAAAACAAAAAACAAAAAAACTCACCTTATACGAAGGTCCACGGGGGCGGGGGCTGCTGGGGGAGGGCCGGCCGGGGGTGGGGGTGGCCGGGGGCTGGCGGCGGCGTGGGGGAGGGCAGCCAGGGGAGGGGCGGCGCGGGGGCTGGCAGCGGTCAGGGGAGGGGCGGCGGCAAGAGGAAGGGGCGGCCGGAGGGGGCGGGGAGGAGGCGGCGCTGGGGCGGCCGGAGGGGGCGGGGAGGAGGGATGGTGGCGCTGGGGTGGGCGCGCGGGGGGGGGGGCAAAGAGAGAGGGAATGAGAGAGAGGGGGGGTCGCGAGGGGGTGAGATCGGGCGGGGGAGACGGCCATTAGGGGGGCCTCTCTTTGCCGTCCACCCCCGACGACAAAGAGCGGGACGGCAGACGGCAAAGAGAGCGCCGTTATGGGGTGGGGGAGAGGGTGTGCGGTGGGGGGGCTCTCTTTGCCGTCTACCCTCCTGCTCTTTGCCATGAGTCAGCAGACGGCAAAGAGCAGACTGATGGCAAAGAGGATCTTTGCCATCAGTGTGCTCTTTGCCGTCCGTTTTTTGGTGACTCACGGCAAATATTGTCCTTGCCGTCTGCCAGAAGACGGCAAAGAATAGGCAGACGGCAAATTTCTGAATTCCAGTAGTGGCACTAGGTAATACAACATGACAACAAGCCTTGCAAGAAATCTGACTAAAGTGTTAGCCACGGGATCTTGTATTACTAAATGAGTAAAGATACTTGCCGATAACATGATTGAACTAGGTATACAGATACCGACGATCGAATCTCGGGCAACTAACATACCGAAGAACAAAGGGAACAACTATTGGGGAATGTTGCATGGGAAACAAAAAATTTCCTACGCACACGCAAGATCTATCCATGGTGATGAGCATCTACAAGAGGGAGAGTGGATCTACATACCCTTGTAGATCGCTAAGCGGGAAGCGCTAAGAAACGCGGTTGGTGTAGTCGAACGTCTTCACGATCCAAATCGCCGAGCATCCCGCGATCTCATCACGATCCGTCCTGCGATCCAATCACGATCCGTCCCGCGAACTCATCACGATCCATCCTGCGATCTCATCATGATTCGTCTCGCGATCTTGAACACGGTCCTTCCGACCTAGCGCCGAACGGACGCACCTCCGCGTTCAGCACACGTACAGCTCGATGACGATCTCCGCCTTCTTGATCCAGAAAGAGGGAGCATAGAGGTACATGAGTTCTTTGGCAGTGCGATGCCATTGCGGCGATGGTGGTGGAGCTATTCCAGCAGGGCTTCGCCTAAGCACCACTGAAAACCGAACTAGAGGAGAAACTGTGATCTAGAGGAGAGGTAGCACGTGGCTATTAGTGTTAGCTTTTTCCCTATAAATCCTCCAGTATATATAGGAGGGAGGGAGGGGAGGAGGCAGCCTCAAACCCTCAAGGTTTGGTCGAAATTGGAGGTGGAGGAGTCCTACTCCAATCCTATTAGGAGTAGGATTCCTCCTTTCCACTTGGAAACTCTTTCCACCTCTCCACCTTTGGATTTTTTTCCTTCTAAAGCCACTCCAGCCGCATGGGCCCTTAGAGGAGGCTTCCGCCAGCCCACCAGGGGATGGTTTACCTCCTCCCACAGCTCATGTAGCCTCTTGGGTCGAAATACCTCTCCCGATGGTCCCCCGGTACACTACCGGCACTCCCGGTACACTACCGATGAGCCCGAAACTTTTCCGACGACCAAAACAGGACTTCCTATATATCAATCTTTACCTCCAGAACATTCCGGAGCTCCTCATGACGTCCAGGATCTCATCCGGGACTCTGAACAACCTTCGGTCACCACCATACATAACTCTATACTACCAAAATGTCACCAGACTTTAAGTGTGCAGACCCTACGGGTTTGAGAACTATGTACACATGACCGAGACACCTCTACGATCAATAACCAATAGCGGGGCATGGATGCCCAAATTGGTTTCTACATGTTCTACGAAGATCTTTATCGATCGAACCTCTATGCCAAGGATTCAGTTAATCCCGTATGATGTTCCCTTTGTTCTTTGGTATGTTACTTGCCCGAGATTCGATCGCCGGTATCTCCATACCTAGTTCAACCTCATTACAGGCAAGTCTATTTACTCGTTCCGTAATACAATATCCCATGACTAACACTTAGTCACATTGCTTGCAAGGCTTATTGTGATGTTATATTACCGAGTGGGCCCTGAGATACCTCTCCGTCACACGGTGTAACAAATCCCAGTCTTGATCAATGCCAACCCAACAGACACCCTTGGAGATACCTATAAAGCACCTTTATAGTCACCCAGTTACGTTGTGATGTTTGATACACACAAGGTACTCCTCCGGTGTCAGTGAGTTGCATGATCTCATGGTCATAGGAACAAATACATGACATGCAGAAAAGAGTAGCAATAAACGGACACGATCATATGCTACGTTTGTAGTTTGGGTCTTGTCCATCACATTATTCTCCTAATGACGTGATACCATTATCAAATGACATCTCATGTCCATGACTAGGAAACCATAGCCATCTTTGATCAATGAGCTAGTCTATTAAAGGCATACTAGGGACATGGTGTTGTCTATGTATCCACACATGTATCTGAGTTTCTGCTCAACACAATTATAGGATGGATAATAAACGATTATCATGAACAAGGAAATATGATAATAACCAATTTATTATTGCCTCTAGGGCATATTTCCAACAGTCTCCCACTTGCACTAGAGTTAATAATCTAGTTCACATCACCATGTGATTCGCATTGTTATGAATCTAACACCCAATGAGTTCTAGGGCTCGATCATGCTTTGCATGCGAGAGAGGTCTTATAGTTAACGGGTCTGTGACATTTAGATCCGTGTGTACCTTGAAAATCTCTATGTCAAACTGTAAACACTGCTACCACACTCCACTTGGAGCTATTCCAAATGGCTGCTCTACTATACGTATCCGGATTGCTACTAAGAGTCATCTGGATTGGTGTCAAAGCTTGCATCGACATAACTCTTTACGACGAACTCTTTCTTACCTCCATAATCGAGAAAAATTTCCTTAGTCTTTTAGTTACTAAGGATGATCTTGACCGTTGTCTAGTGATCCACTCCTGGATCACTCTTGTACCCCTTGACAAACTCATGGCAAGGCACACACAAGGTGCGGTACACAGCATGGCATAATATAGAGCCTATGGATAAGGCATAGGGGACGCCGTTTGTCCTTTCTCTTTCTTCTGCCGTTGTCGAGTTTGAGTGTTACTCAACTTCACACCTTACAAATCAGGCGAGAACTCCTTCTCTGGCTGATCCATTTTGAACTCTTTCAAAATCTTGTCAAGGTATGTACTCATTGAAAGTCTCATCAAGAATCTTGATCTATCTCTATAGATCTTGATGCTCAACAGTCAGGTAGCTTTATCCAGGTCTTCCTTTGAAAAATTCTTTTCAAACAACCATTTATGCTTTCCAGAAATTCTACATCATTTTCGATCAACAATATGTCAACCACATATGCTTACCAGAAACTCTATAGTGCTCCTACTCACTTCATTGTAAATACAAGTTTCTCATAAACTTTGTATAAACTCAAAAACTTTGATCACCTCATCAAAGTGTATATTCCAATGCCGAGATGCTTGCTTCAGTTCATAGAAGGATCACTGAAGCTTGCACACCTTTTAGGATCCTTAGGTCTGACAAAACCTTCTGCTTGTATCTCATACAACCTTTCCTTAAAGAAGGAAACGATGTTTTGGCATCCATCTGCCAGATTTCGTAATTGAAAAATGCAGCAACTGCTAACATAATTCCAACAGACTTTAGCATCGCTACGAGTGAGAAAGTCTCATCGCAGTCAACTCCTTGAACTTGGCGGAAACTTCTTTGCAACAAGTCGAGCTTTATAAATGGTGACATTCACCATCAGCGTCTGTCTTCATCTTAAAGGTCCATTTGTACTCAACGACATGTCGTCCAATGAGCAAGTCCACCAAAGTCTATACTTGGTTTTCATACATGGATCCTTTCTCGGATTTCATGGCCTCTAACCATTTTTCGGAATTCGGGCCCATCATTGCTTCTCCACAGCTCGTAGGTTCATCGTTGTCCAACAACATGACCTCCAAGACAGGGTTGTCGTACCGCTCAGGAGCAGTACACATCCTTGTTGACCTACGAGGTTTTATAGTAAATTGATCCTAAGCTTCATGATCATCATCATTTACTTCCTCTTCAACTGACGTAGGTTCCACAAAAACATCTTTCTGTCCTGCGCTACTCTCTGGTTGAAACAAACGTTCAACAACCTCGGGAAAGGACCCGTTTTAGCAACAAACACTTTATGCTTGGAGCTAAGATAGAAGGTTTACCCAAATGTTCTTAGGTTAATCTATGAATATGCATTTGTCCGCTTTGGGTTCGAGATCATTAGGTGAAAACATTTTCCACACAAGCGTCGCAGCCCCAAACATTAAGAAATGGCAGCTTAGGTTTCTATCAAACCATAATTCACACGGTGTCATCTAAACGGATTTAGATGGTGCCCTATTTAAAGTGAATGTAGTTGTCTCTAATGCACAACCCCAAAATTATAGTAGCAAAATGATAAGAGACATCATAACATGCAGCATATCCAATAGAGCACGACTACGACGTTCGGACACACCATCACACTATGGTGTTCCTGGTGGCATGTGTTGTGAAACAATTTTCACATTGTCTAAAGTTGTATGCCAAACTCTTAACTCAGATATTCACCTCCACGATCATATCGTAGATATTTTTATCTTCTTGTCACAATGATCTTAAACTTCACTCTGAATTTGCTTGAACCTTTCAAACGATTCAGACTTGTGTTTCATTAAGTAAGCATACACTATATCTACTCAAATCATCAATGAAGGTACCAAAATAACGATATCCACCGCATGCTACAAGACTCATTGGATTGCATACATCAACACGTATCATTTCCAATAAATCACTTGCCTGCTCCGTCAAACCAAAAAACGGGGTCCTTAGTCATCTTTGACCAAGAGGCATGGTTCGCATGTCTCAACCGATTCAAAATCGAATGAGTCCAAATATCCATCAGCATGGAGTTTCTTCATGCGCTTTATACCAATATGACATTTAGTGGCAGTGCCACAAGTATGTGGTACTATCATTATTAACTTTGTATCTTTTGGCATCAATGTTATGAACATGTGTATTACTACGATCAAGATTCAACAAACCATTCTCACTGGGTGCATGACCATTGAAGGTATTATTCATGTAAATAGAATAATCATTATTCTCTAACTTAAATGAATAACCGTGTTGCAATAAGCACGATCTAATCACGTTCATGCTCAACGCAAAACACCAAATAACATTTATTTAGGTTCGTCACTAATCCCGAAGGTAGAGAGAGCGTGCGATGTTGATCACATCAACCTTGGAAACAGTTCCAACACACATCGTCACCTCGTCCTTAGCTAGTTCTCTTTTTATTCCGTAGCTTTTATTTCAAGTTAATAACATTTAACAACCGAACCAGTATCCAATACCCAGGTGCTACTAGGAGTACTCGCAAGGTACACGTCATTAACACGTATATCAAATATACTTTTGTCGACGTTACCAGCCTTCTTATCTACCAAGTATCTAGGGTTGTTCCGCTTCAGCAATCGCTCTCCTCATAATAGAAGCACTTAGTCTCGGGTTTGGGTTCAACTTTGGGTTGCTTCACTGGAGCAGCAACTGACTTGCCATCCATGAAGTTTCCCTCCTTGCCCTTGCCCTTCTTGAAACTAGTGGTTTTAGTAACCATCAACACTTGACGCTCCTTCTTGATTTCTACCTTCGCGGTGTCAAACATCGTGAACAGCTCAGGGATCATTATTTCTATCCCTGGTGTTTTATAGTTCATCACCAAGTTCTAGTAGCTTAGTGACAGTGACTTGGAGAACTATATCAATCACTATCTTATCTGGAAGATCAACTCCCACTCGATTCAAGCGATTGTAGCACGCAGACAATCTGAGCACATGCACAACGATTGAGCTATTCTCCTTCATCTTGTAGGCAAAGAATCTTGTTGGAGATCTCATATCTTGCAACACGGGCACGAGCCTGAGATCCTAATTTCAGATCTTAGAACATCTCATATGTTCCATAACGTTCAAAACGTTTTGGAGCCAGAATTCTAAGCCGTAATGCATGACGCACTAAACTATCAAGTAGTCATCGGAACGCGCCTGTCAGATGTTCACAAAATCTACAGACGTCGCTAGAGGGGTTGGTGCGACGAGCGGTGCATAAGGACATAAGCTTTCTATGCAGCAATGAGGACAATCCTCAGATCACGGACCCAGTCCGCAATACTGCTGACATCATCTTTGAACTCTATT
The DNA here is from genome assembly GCA_022496015.1 of Hordeum marinum. NCBI lineage: Eukaryota > Viridiplantae > Streptophyta > Magnoliopsida > Poales > Poaceae > Hordeum > Hordeum marinum. Next base: position 112,463,186 of record CM039676.1, on the reverse strand, counting down.
TATCTAGGAACATATAAAAATTCAAGGGAGCTACATCGCGAGCAAGTAATCTACAACATAATTTGCAAATACACTACTGACTATGTTCATGATAACGAGTTCAATTAATCATATTACTTAAGAACTCCCACTCAAATTGACATCCCTCCGGTCATTCGAGTGATACATGATCCAAATTCACCAACTCAAGTCTGATCATCACGTGAGTTGAGGTGGTTTCAATGGTGAACATCATCATGTTGATCATATCTACTATATGACTCATGTTCGACCTTTCGGTCTCTTGTGTTACAAGGCCATGTCTGTACATGCTAGGCTCGTCAAGTTTGACCCGAGTGTTCTGCATGTGCAACACTGGCTTCCACTCGTTGTATGTGAACGTAGAGTCTATCACACCCGATCATCACGTGGTGTCTCGACACGACGAACTTTCGCAATGGTGCACACTCGGGGAGAACACAACTTATCTTGAAATTAAGTGAGGGATCACCTTCTAATGCTACCGTCTTCCTAAGCAAAACAAGCTGCATAAAAGGATTAACACCACATGCAAATCATAAGTGACATGATATGGCCATGAACTTGTGCTTTTGATCTCCATCTTGAAAGCACCAGCATGATCTCCATCGTTACCGGCATGACACCATGATCTCCATCATCTTGATCTCCATCAACGTGTCACCATCGGGGTTGTCACGCCCACCATGCTTCTACTACTATTGCTACCGTTTAGCGATAAAGTAAAGCATTACATAGCGCTTAATGATTGACACGCGGGTCATACAATAATTAAAGACAACCCTATGGCTCCTGCCGGTTGCCGTACTCAGCGACATGCAAGTCGTGATATTCTATACAACACATGATCATCTCATACATCACATATATCCCATCATGTAATTGGCCATATCACATCACAACATACCCTGCAAAAACAAGTTAGACGTGCTCTAATTGTTGTTGCATGTTTTACGTGGCTGCTATGGGTATCTAGCAAGAACAATTCTCACATACGCATAAACCACAACGGTGATACATAAGTTGCTTTTCAACCTTCTCAAGGACCGCCTTATTCGAATCCGATCCAACTAAAGTAGGAGAAACAGACACCCGCCAGCCATCTTTGTGCAACGAAGTTACACATCAGTCAATGGAACCGGTCTCTCATAAGCGAACGAGTAAGGTTGGTCCGGGCCGCTTCATCCCACAATACCACTGAACCAAAACACGACCAAGGGAGGAAGCAATCTAAGCATCAACGCCCACAAACTCTTTGTGTTCTACTCGAGATCTCATCTACACATAGACCTAGCTCTGATACCACTGTTGGCGAACGTTGCATGGGAAACAAAAAATTTCTTACGCACACGCAAGATCTATCCATGGTGATGAGCATCTACGAGAGGGAGAGTGGATCTACATACCCTTGTAGATCGCTAAGCGGGAAGCGTTAAAAAACGCGGTTGGTTTAGTCGAACGTCTTCGCGATCCAAATCGCCGAGCATCCCGTGATCTCATCACGATCCGTCCCGCGATCCATTCACGATCCGTCCCGCAAACTCATCACGATTCGTCTCGTGATCTCATCATGATCCGTCTCGCGATCTTGATCACGGTCCTTCTGATCAAGCGCCGAACGGACGACACCTCCGCGTTCAGCACACGTACAGCTCGATGACGATCTCTACCTTCTTGATCCAACAAGAGGGAGCAGAGAGGTAGATGAGTTCTCTGGCAGCATGACGGCGTTGCGGCGATGGTGGTGGAGCTATTCCAGCAGGGCTTCGCCTAAGCACTACTTAAAACCGATCTAGAGGAGAAACTGCAATCTAGAGGAGAGGTAGCACGTGGCTATTATGGTTAGCTTTTTCCTCTAAATCCTCTAGTATATATAGGAGGGAGGGAGGGGAGGAGGCAGCCTCAAACCCTCAAGGTTTGGTCGAAATAGGAGGTGGAGGAGTCCTACTCCAATCCTATTAGGAGTAGGATTCCTCCTTTCCACTTGGAAACTCTTTCCACCTCTCCACCTTTGGATTTTTTCCTTCTCAAACCACTCCAGCCGCATGGGCCCTTAGAGGAGGCTTCGGACAGCTCACCAGGGGCTGGTTTACCTCATCCCACAGCCCATGTAGCCTCTTGGGTCGAAATACCTCTCCCAGTGGTCCCCCGGTACACTACCGGCACTCCCAGTACACTACCGATTAGCCCGAAACTTTTCCGGCGACCAAAACAGGACTTCCTATATATCAATCTTTACCTCCAGACTATTCCGGAGCTCCTTGTGACGTTCGGGATATCATCCGAGACTATGAACAACCTTCGTTCACCACCATACATAACTCTATACTACCAAAACGTCACTGAACCTTAAGTGTGCAGACCCTGCGGGTTCGAGAACTATGTAGACATGACCGAGACACCTGTACGGTCAATAACCAATAGCGGGACCTGGATGCCCATATTGGTTCCTACATATTCTACGAAGATCTTTATCGGTCGAACCTCTATGTCAAGGATTCAGTTAATCCCGTATGATGTTCCCTTTGTTCTTTGGTATGTTACTTGCCCAAGATTCGATCGTCGGTATCTCCATACCTAGTTCAACCTCGTTACCGGCAAGTCTCTTTACTTGTCCCGTAATACAAGATCCCATGACTAAAACTTAGTCACATTGCTTGCAAGGCTTATTGTGATGTTATATTATCGAGTGGGCCTGTGATACCTCTCTGTCACACGGAGTAACAAATCCCAGTCTGGATCCATGCCAACCCAACAGACACCCTCAAAGATACCTGTAGAGCACCTTTATAGTCACCCAGTTATGTTGCGATGTTTCATACACACAAGGTAATCCTCCGGTGTTAGTGAGTTGCATGATCTCATGGTCATAGGAACAAATACTTGACAAACAGTAGCAATCAACTGACACAATCATATGCTATGTTTGTAGTTTGGGCTTTTCCATCACATCATTCTCCTAATGACGTGATCCCGTTATCAAATGACATCTCATGTCCATGACTAGGAAACCATAGCCATCTTTGATCAATGAGCTAGTCTATTAGAGGCATACTAGGGACATGGTGTTGTCTATGTATCCACACATGTATCTGAGTTTCCGATCAACACAATTATAGCATGGATAATAAACGATTATCATGAACAAGGAAATATGATGATAACAAATTATTATTGCCTCTAGGGCATATTTCCAACAACAACATACGAGATTGACTGAATCCTTGACATAGAGGTTCAACCAATAAAGATCTTCGTATAATATGTAGGAGACAATATCGGCATCTAGGTCTCGCTATTATTTATTAACTGTAGAGGTGTCTCAATCATGTCTACATAGTTCTCGAACCCTCAAGGTCTCCACACTTAAGGTTCAGTGACGTTTTGGTAGTTTTGAGTTATGCATGTTGGTGACGGAAGTTTTGTTCAGAATCCAGGATGAGATCCCAAACGTCACGAGGAGTTCCGAAATGGTCTGGAGATGAAGATTGATATATAGGAAGTTGGTGTTTGGACTCCGAAAAAGTTTTGGGCATTACCGAGGGTGTATCGGGTGTGACGAATGGGTTCCGGGGGTCCACCAAGTGGGGCCCCCCTAAGGGGACCACATGGGCTATAGGGTGGCGCACCAACCCCTGGTTGGCTGGGTGGCGAGCCCAAAGGGCGCATGTGACTGAAAGGTGAAAAGTCCAAAAGGTGGAGGAGGTTTCCAAGTGGAGAGAAGGAGTCCTAGTCCTACTAGGATTGGAGGAGGACTCCTCCTCTCCACCTTCGGCTGAAGCAAGGGCTCGCCCCTTAGGGGCCAAGCCTCCTCCCTCCCTCCTCCTATATTGTAACAGCCCAAGACCGCGTTTTAGAGGATTCCCCTTTTATTCCATTCTCGTCGAGTGATTCGTTTGGTTGTCGCATTGAACATTGCATCATTCGCATGATCTGCATAGCATCGTCACTTGTTTTTTTTGCAAACTTGCATCCATTCGTGTTCGCCGGTTCTCTTTGTTCTAGTCGCCGCCATTTTAAGACCAACCACACACGCACACGCTCGTGACATCGATAAAAATATTGTTTTTAAAGTGCGTGAAAAATATTCTTGGATTGGGTCAAAAGTTGTCGTGCGGTCTTATTATATTGTAGGTGGACCTCCTGCCAAATTTCATCACATTCTGAGTTCATTTGATACCTGAACGGTTGACCGTGGCGGCACCGTCATCGGTTATTTGTTAGACCTTTTGGTTTCTAAAACTCCGTGCCCGGCTGAAAACCTCCCTCTCAACCCACATAGCCCAACTACACAGCCCACTAGCCCAACCTAGCTTATCCCCCCGTTCGTGGTCATCGGATCGCGATCAGACGGATGAGGTCCAACCCACCCTAGTACATACCCTATAGATATAACCACCCCATGGAGTCTCTCTCTCTCTCTCACTCTTTAGGGTTTCTCCCTAGCTAGTTTGGCAGCCACCCCTCTAGAAAACCCCACCTGCTAGCTCAAACCTCCAAATCCCGCAGCCCTAGCCACCCGTCAAATATGGACCCTTAGATTTTGATCTAAGGGCTCAAAAATCGCCCAAATTCCACCTACCGGACATGTTCGCGGCCAACCCGAACAATGTGCGGCGACCACAGAGCCAATCACCCGAGCCAGGGGCTCTCACAGCACCTAGCGCTGCCTCCCGCCGGCCTGCCCTCGTCAGAGGCCTCGCTGGCGTCCTCGCTAGCGCCCCCGCCGGAGCCACGCGTCGCCGGCAACCGAGCCGCCCGCTGCCAGACCGGAGCCGCCGCTGCTGCTTCCCCATGCTCCCCTTCTTCCCCATTGCAGGCTGCCGCCGCAACCGCCCGAGGACCCCATCCGCCATCGGACGTGCGCCCCGACCTCCTCCTCGCTGGATCCGGCAACCTTGTCCCCAATATGCCCATCCCCGGCCATCCCCGCCTCCGCCTCGCCTCCCACCGGTCGGCGCCGCCGTCGTTCGTCTCCTGCGCCAAGAAGACGACGGGATCGGTCTGGCCCACCTGCGAGACCCAAGGCCCAGCTAGGCCTAGCCCATCATCGAGCCGGCCCTAGAGGCCACTAGGTGAGCGCCCCTAAATCCCGCCCGTAGGCGCATGTTAGTATATGACGCCCATGTTCATTTTCGGGACCTATAGCAGATCCGACCCATTTTTTTAATATCACATAATTGCCTGTTTTTTAAAATTGCTACAAACTAATAAACCATGCGGCGAAATAAAATGTTTTATATATTAAAGCTGTTTAGAAAAATGTGTAGATTAACAATATGCCATTTCATCCATGATCAAGATACCTAAGCTCGCTGTTTTGCATCATTTTGCATAATTGCCATTAATTTGCATTGTCATAATTATTTAACCGTGCATCGGAATTAAACATGTCTTAGATGTAAAATGTGTATATTATTTATACTGCATTATCTTGCATAATATAAATGTTTGAGGTGTTGTTGGCATTTACTTGCATAAATAACTTGCTAATAGAATTATGTCATGACTTGCATAATTAATTATGACATATTTTCCTACATGAACATATGAATATTATATATGATTTAGGGTTAGAAAATCCGTAGAAATTATAGGTGCAATTAGTTTTGTTATTTGAGTAAATTTGTGTGCATGTCATCTTTTGTTGTGATGCCATTTGTCATTGTCTTGTGATTAAATCTATGCATGATATGAAATAATTTTGAACATGAGATATGCCCTTTGACATGTGCACTAGCCCTTGGACATTTTATTTGTCATGTTAATGCATGTTTAGGTGTTAACTTCCTGTTGCCAATATGCTATAAAATACTGCTGTTTTGAGGGTCAAAATATTTCTAAGTATGGAATCTGTAATATTTTGTAGCTGTCTTGCCATGTGTTTTGTTAGTGATCTAGAACCCTTTTGTGGTTGGTGTAGTGGAGTTATTTGTAGTTCATATTGCCCTCTAGCATGCGGTTAAATTTTATGCCATAATATGACATGTAGCATATAGTTTTACTGCTGTCAATATGCATTCGTGATAATAACTGCACTACAAAAAACTGCTAATTTCACTAAGTCTGAAACTGTTTTCAATTAGCCATGTTGTGTGCTTCCTACCATGTGATCCATGCCTATTTTGAGTATGATATGTGAAGATGAAATGAAGTGTGTGTTATATGCTACTGCCCCATGCTAAGTTTGTGCATTTTAGAATCTTGTAGCTTGTTGTTTTCATGCGTGCAATATGTCATCTTGCTGTTTTGGGCAGATTTGAAATAAAACTTGTGTTGGTTATTGTGGTTGAACTGTAGCTCCGTTTTGGACCATATATGGAACTTGCTTGGAATTTCATGTAGAATCATGATATCTTGCTGCATTCATGATTATAAACGTTCATGGTTGTCATTTTCATGCATTTTGCATTCATGGCATATAATCTTGTGATTGTCATATCTTTTAGACCGTAGCTCCCTTTGAGATGTTCCATATATGTAAATCAACTAGAATGACGTGTAAAATTGCATGGCATACTTTATTCTGTGGTTTAACAAATATAAAATTTGTTTCGTTCAGATCTGGACCAATTTTGAAATTAACATATGGGGTCATTTCGGAAATGCTATAAGTTGTTTCTGACCTCATTTAAGATGCCTAGATAGATAGTTTACTTATGCTTCACCTCTTGCCATGTTTAACAATATTTAATATTGTCATGTACCTAAACGAGAGTGAACTATATAATCGATCATGGAGTTCCGTCAATATGCACACTTTAATGTGTAGTAATTGTTTGATGGGATTTGACATGCCTTGCATATTTAAACCAGATATGTATCATATTTGTTTGCGCATCATATCATGCATATGTTGTGGTGTACCGTGTGTTGATTGTTGTTTTTGGATTTTTCCTTCTCGATAGAGTTCTGAAAGCGTTCGGAGTGTGAGGATTCGTTCGACTACGTTGGCCCATCTTCTTCATGGACTCGTTCTTCTTCCAAGCGGGATCTCAGGCAAGATGACACATTTCCCTGGATACCACTACTATCATTGCCATGCTAGTTGTCTCGCTTCTATAGTTATGTGTCGCTACCTACCACTTGTTTGGCAAGCCTCCCAACATTACCATGATAAGCCTCTAACCCTTCGCCTCCCAGCAAACCATTGTTTGGCTATATTACGCTTGCTCAGCCCTTCTTATAGTGTTTCTAGCTGTAGGTGCAATTGTTTCCATGTGACAACATGGACATTCTTTTCTTATAAAAATATTATTGCTATTTAATTTAATGCACTTATATAATTGGTAAAAGGTGGAAGGCTTGGCCTTTTGCTCGGTGTTTGGTTCCACTTTTGCCGCCCCTAGTTACTTGTGAACCGGTGTTATGTTCCATATTGAGTGATCCTAAGATGCTCGGGGTTTTTATGGGGACTCCCTTGATTTTTGTTTTAGGATAAAGCTTGTCTGGCAAGGCCCAACATTTGTACTACATTTGCCTAATAACTAATAAAATTGCATAGGGACTTTTCGGACCCCGAGGATCTTTAATTAACGACCCAGGCCAGTGCTTCTCATGAGTGTTGGTCCAAAACGGGCTGCCTGCGGGTCGCCTCGAGAAAACTCGGGATTGGTTTTTATCTGTAGCTAGACCCATTTAGTTGTGTCCTGAGAATGAGATACGCGGCTCTTATCGGGTTTGTCAACACGTCAGGAGGCCTTCCTGGATTTGTTTTACCTTTCTCGAACGTCTTGCGTGTGGGATTTTGACGACACTTTGGGCTATCTCGAAGTTGAGATTTTCCATCGGGATTCCGCAAATATTACGGGTGATTCCGCGGTTGAGGAATTCCAACGTGGCGTGTGGTTAATTTGTGATGGATGAGTTGGAGCACCCCTGCAGGGTTAAATCTTTCGGAAAGCCATGCCTGCGGTTATGTGGCAACTTGGAAAACTTGTTTAACACCCGGTCATAGCAAACATGAATTAAACTCAAATAAAATAGACCAACTATGTGCGTAATCGTGACTATCTCTTCTCACGAGTCCTTATCCAAGAGAGAACACGGTGGGGTTATGTTTGACGTAAGTAGGTGTTCAGGATCACTTAGTGATCTTTACTAGTTCACGTCCGTTATGCATAGACCACCCACTTTACTTTCTGTATTCGTAAGTTAGCCACTCAACTAAATGCTTAGTTGCTTGCTACAGCCTCACCACTTAACCATATCTCACCCATTAAGCTTTGCTAGTCTTGATACCCTTGGAAATGAGATTACTGAGTCCCTGAGGCTCATAGATTACTACAACAATAGTTGCAGGTACAGGTAATGCGATGCTTTGAGGTGAGAGCGATGCTTGTTTGATTGGAGTTCTTGTTCTTCTTCTTCATCAATCTAGGATGGGTTCCAGGCGACAGCCTAGGATAGCAAGGATGGATGTCATTTTATCGTTTGTTTTCGTCCGTAGTCGGACCCTGCTCTTCTGTATGATGTTTGAATATGCTTTTGTATTAATGTGATATTGATGTAGCTTGTGGCGAGTGTAAGACAATTCCATATACTCATCTCTTATATACATGTACTTGTAATGATATCCATTCTTGCAAAACGATGAGATGTGCTTCTATCCCTGTCAAGGCCCTCGTGCCAAAATAAGGATATGATCGCATCTTGGGCATGTTGAACGCGGAGGTGCCGCCCTTTCGGCGCTAGATCGGGATGGATCGTGAATAGATTGCAGGACGCTCGGCAATTTGGCTCACGAACATGTTCGACTACATCAACCGCGTTTCTTAACTCTTCCTGCTTAGCGATCTACAAGGGTATGTAGATCCACTCTCCCTCTCATAGATGCTCATCACCATGGATAGATCTTGCGTGTGAGTAGGAATTTTTTTTGTTTCCCATGCAACGTTCCCTAACAAAGTACGAAGTCCCCTACATTGAATTCTCGTTTTTAATCCTCTTGTCATGCCATCTTTTAACCTTTTCTTTAAACAACTTGGCATTTTCATAGGCTTGTGTTCTCCATTCATCAAGTGAGCTGATGTCAAATAACCTCTTCTCACTGGCAAGTTTAAAATCATAATTAAGTTTTTAATTGCCCAATAAGCTTTGTGTTCCAACTCAAGAGGTAAATGACAAGCCTTCCCATAGACCATTTTTATGGATACATACCCATAGGAGTCTTATAAGCAGTTCTATAAGCCCATAGTGCATCATCTAGTTTCTTAGACCAATTCTTCCTAAATCTATTAACAGTCTTTTGAAATATTATTTTTATTTCTCGATTACTCAATTCAACTTGGCCACTAGACCGAGGATGATAAGTAGATGCAATCCTATGGTTAACATCATATTTAGCTAGAAGTTTACGGAAAGCACCATCAATAAAATGTGAACCACCATCAGTCATTAAGTACCTAGGGACTCCAAACCTCCGAAAATGATGTCTTTATGCATTTTAATAGAGGTGTTATGATCAGAACTACTAGTTGGAATAGCCTCTACCCACTTAGTAATGTAATCAAAAGCAACTAAAATATGAGTATACCAATTTGAGGAAGCAAAAGGTCCCATAAAGTCAAAACCCCAAACATCCAATGGTTTAATAGCAAGTGAATAGTTCATAGGCATTTCCTGACGCTTACTAATGTTACCGACTCTCTGGCATTCATTGCATGCAGGACATACTTATGAGCATATATGAAAAGAGAAGGCCAATAGAAACCATATTGTAATACCCTGTGTGCAGTTCTGTCACCGACATGGTTTCCTCCAAAAGCTTCGGAATGACACTTCTGAAGAATTTGTTCTTGTTCATGCTCAGGTATACATTGTCTAATAATATTGTCTACTCCTTGTTTGTAAAGATGTGGGTCATCCCAAAAGTAATATCATAAATCAGAAGAATTTTTTCCTTTTGTTGATAGGTGAATCTAGGTGGAATGTACTTGGAAACAATATAATTATCATAATCAACATACCAAGGAGCACTACATGAAGTATTTATAGCAGTAAGTTGTTCATCAGAAAAATTATCATCAATAGGAAGTGGGTCATCAAGAACATTTTCCATCCTAGACAAGTTATCTGCTACAGGGTTTTCAACTCCTTTTCTATCAATTATATGCAAGTCAAACCCTTGAAGTAAAAGTACCCACCTAATGAGTCTAGGTTTAGCATCTTTCTTTTCCATAAGGTATTTTAAAGCAGCATGATCAGTGTGAATAGTTACTTTGGAATCACGAATGTAAGGTCTAAACTTATCACAAGCAACAACAACTGCTAAAAATTCCGTTTTAGTGGTGGTATAATTCCTTTGAGAAGAGTCTAGAGTTTTACTAGCATAATGTATAACATTTAATTTTTTGTCTACTCTTTGCCCTAGAATAGCGCCAACAACACAATCACTATCATGACAAATAATTTCAAATGGTAGGTTCCAGTCAGGTGGTTGAACAATATGTGCAGAAATTAAAGCCTTCTTAAGTACTTCAAAAGCTTCTACCCAATCATCATCAAAAACGAAAGGAACATCTTTTTGAAGAAGATTAGTTAATGGCTTAGAAATCTTTGAGAAAACTTTAATGAAACGCCTATAAAAACCAGCATGACCAAGGAAACTTTTTATACCTTTGATATCTCTCGGGAATAGCATTTTCTCTATTGCATCAACTTTATCATAGTCTACCTCAATGCCTCGTTTAGAAAGTTTGTGCCCAAGCACTATACCTTCATTTACCATAAAGTGGCACTTCTCGCAGTTCAAGACAAGACTAGTTTCTTCACATCTCTACAAAACTCGATCAAGGTTGCTCAAGCAATCATCAAAAGAAGTCCCGTAAACGGAAAAATCATCCATGAAAACTCAACAATCTTTTCACAAAAATTAGAGAATATAGTAGCCATACATCTTTGAAATGTAGCAGGTGTATTGCATAAACAAAAAGGCATAAATCTATAAGCATACGTTCGAAAACGAAAAGGAAAGATAGTTTTCTGTTTATCCACCTTTGATACAGTTATTTGAGAAAAGCTAGAATATCCATCAAGAAAGCAAAAGTGTGTGTGCTTAGATAATCTTTCTAACATTTGATCAATAAAAGGCAAGGGGTAATGATCTTTTTAGTAGCATTATTTAATTTCGTGAAATCAATTACCATCCTATAACCAGTTACAATTCTTTGTGGAATAAGCTCAGTTTATCATTAGATACAACAGTAATACCCCTTTCTTAGGGACACAATGAACATGACTTACCCACCTACTATCAGCAATAGGATAGATTATACCTGCCTCCAGAAGCTTTAGTATTTTAGTGTTGGAAATATGCCCTAGAGGCAATAATAAATTAGTTATTATCATATTTCCTTGTTCATGATAATCGTTTATTATCCATGCTATAATTGTATTGATCGGAGACTTAGATGCATGTGTGGATACATAGACAAAACCATGTCCCTAGTATGCCTCTAATTGACTAGCTCGTTGATCAAAGATGGTTAAGGTTTCCTAGCCATTGACATGACATGTCATTTGATAATGGGATCACATCATTAGGAGAATGATGGGATGGACAAGACCCAAACTACAAACGTAGCATATGATCGTGTCAGTTTAATGCTACTGTTTTCTGCATGTCAAGTATCTGTTCCTATGACCATGAGATCATGCAACTCACTAACACCGGAGGAGTGCCTTGTGTGTATCAACCGTTGCAATGTAACTGGGTGACTATAAAGGTACTCTACAAGTATCTCCGAGGGTGTCTGTTGGGTTGGCATGGATCAAGACTGGGATTTGTTACTCCGTGTGACGGAGAGGTATCTCAGGGCCCACTCGGTAATACAACATCACAACGAGCCTTGCAAGCAATGTGACTAAGTGTTAGTCATAGTATCTTTTATTACGGAACGAGTAAAGAGACTTTCCGTTAATGAGGTTGAACTAGGTATGGAGATACCGACGATCGAATCTCGGGCAAGTAACATACCGAAGAACAAAGGGAACATCATATGGGATTACCTGAATCCTTGACATATAGGTTCGATCGATAAAGATCTTCGTAGAATATGTAGGAACCAATATGGGCATCTAGGTCCCTCTCTTTGTTATTGACCGAAGAGGTGTCTCGGTCATGTCTACATAGTTCTCGAAGCCGTAGGGTCTGCACACTTAAGGTTCGATGACGTTTCGGTAGTATAGAGTTATGTATGGTGGTGACCGAAGATTGTTCGGAGTCCCAGATGAGATCCCGGATGTCACAAGGAGCTCCGGAATGGTCCGTAGGTAAAGATTGATATATAGGAAGTCCCATTTTGGTCGCCAGAAAAGTTTCGGGCTAATCGGTAATGTAGTGGGAGTGCCGGTAGTGTACCGGGAGGGCTATTTCGACCCAAGAGGCTTCATGGGCTGTGGGAGAGTAAATACCAGACTTTTGTGGGCTGGTGGAAGTCCCACACAAGGCCCATGCGGCTGGGAGAAAAAGCCCAAAGGGAAAAAGGTGGGAAAAGGCCAAAAAAGGAGGAATCCTAGTCCTACTAGGATTGGAGGAGGAGTCCTCCTCTCCTCCCCACTTTGGCCGACCCAAGGGCTGGCTTTTTGGCATCCATGCCTCCTCCTCCTCTCCTCCTATATATACTAGAGGATTTTAGGTTTTGGCACATAATTTTCAGCCACGTGCTACCCGTTCCTCTAGTGCATAGTTTCTCCTCTAGATCGGTTTCCTGTAGTGCTTAGGCGAAGCCCTACCGGAATAGCTCAACCACCATCGCCGCAGCGCCGTCATGCTGCCGGAGAACTCTTCTACCTCTCCGCTCCCTCTTGCTGGATCAACAAGGCGGAGATCGTCCTCAAGTTGTATGTGTGCTAAACGCGGAGGTGTCGTCCGTTCGGCGCTAGATCGGAAGGACCGTGATCAAGATTGTGAGACGGATCATGACGAGATCGCGGGACGGATCGTGATGATATCGCGGGACGGATCGTGATGAGTTCGCGGGACGGATCATGATGAGATCGCGGGATGGATCGTGATGTGTTGGCGGGACGGATCGTGATTGGATCGCGGGACGGATCGTGATGAGATCGTGGGACGGATCGTGATGGGATCGCGGGACACTCGGCGATTTGGATCGCGAAGATGTTCGACTACACCAACCGCGTTTCTTAACGCTTCCGCTTAGCGATCTACAAGGGTATGTAGATCCACTCTCCCTCTCGTAGATGCTCATCACCATGAATAGATCTTGCGTGTGCGTAGGAAATTTTTTATTTTCCATGTAACGTTCCCCAACAGTGGTATCAAAGCTAGGTCTATGTGTAGATGAGATCTCGAGTAGAACACAAAGAGTTTGTGGGCATTGATGCTTAGATTGCTTCCTCCCTTGGTCGGATTTTGGTTCAGCGGAATTGTGAGATGAAGCGGCCCGGACCAACATTACTCGTACGCTTACGAGAGACCGGTTCCCTCGACCGCAACATGTTGCATAAATGGCTTGCGGGTGCCAGTTTCTCTCACTTTAGTTGGATCGGATTCGACAAAGGCGATCCTTGAGAAGGTTGAAAAGCAACTAGTGTATCACCGTTGTGGTTTTTGCGTAGAAGAGAATTGTTCTTGCTAGATACCCGTAGCAGCCACGTAAAACATGCACCAACAATTAGAGGACGTCTAACTTGTTTTTGCAGGGTATGTTGTGACATGATATGGCCAATTACATGATGTTATATATGTGATGTATGAGATGATAATGTGATGTATAGATTATCACGACTTGCATGTCGATGAGTACGGCAACCAGCAGGAGCCATAGGGTTGTCTTTAATTATTGTACGACCTACGTGTCAATCATTAAGCGCTATGTAATGCTTTACTTTATCGCTAACCAGTAGCAATAGTAGTAGAAGCATGTTGGGCGCGACAACCCCGATGGCGACATGTTGATGGAGATCAAGATGATGGAGATCATGGTGTCATGCCGGTGACGATGGAGATCATGCCGGTGCTTTCATGATGGAGATCAAAAGCACAAGTTCATGGCCATATCATGTCACTTATGATTTGCATGTGATGTTAATCCTTTTATGCACCTTGTTTTGCTTAGGACGATGGTAGCATTATAAGGTGATCCCTCACTTAATTTCAAGATAAATTTTGTTCTCCCCGAGTGTGCACCATTGCGAAAGTTCTTCGTGTCGAGACACCACATGATGATCGGGTGTGATAGACTCTACGTTCACATACAATGGGTGCAAGCCAGTGTTGCACATGCAGAACACTCGGGTTAAACTTGACGAGCCTAGCATGTACAGACATGGCCTCGGAACACAAGAGACCGAAAGGTCGAACATGAGTCATATAGTAGATATGATCAACATGATGATGTTCACCATTGAAACCACCTCAACTCACGTGATGATCGGACTTGAGTTGATGAATTTGGATCATGTATCACTCGAATGACTGGAGGGATGTCAATTTGAGTGGGAGTTTTAAGTAATATGATTAATTGAACTCATTATCATGAACATAGTCAATAGTGTCTGTGCAAATTATGTTGTAGATTACTTCCTCGTGCTGTAGCTCCCTTGAATTTTTATATGTTCCTAGAGAAATAGAGTTGAAAGATGTTGGTAGCAATATTGCGGACTGGGTCCGTGATCTGAGGATTGTCCTCTTTGCTGCACAGAAGGCTTATGTCCTTAATGCACCGCTCGGTGCGCCAACCCCTCTAGCGTAGTTTGTAGATGTTGTGAACATCTGACAGGCACGTTCTGATGACTACTTGATAGTTTAGTGCGTCATGCATTACGGCTTAGAATTGAGGCTCCGAAACGTTTTGAACATCATAGAACATATGAGATGTTCTAAGAGCTGAAATTAGGATCTCAGGCTCGTGTCCATGTTGCGAGATATGAGATCTCCAACAAGATTCTTTGTCTGCAAGATGAAGGAGAATAGCTCAATCGTTGAGCATGTGCTTAGATTGTCTGGGTGCTACAATCGCTTGAATCGAGTGGGAGTTGATATTCCAGATAAGATAGTGATTGATATAGTTCTCCAAGTCACTGTCACTAAGCTACTAGAACTTGGTGATGAACTATAAAACACCAGGGATAGAAATAATGATCCCTGAGCTGTTCGCGATGTTTGACACCGCGAAGGTAGAAATCAAGAAGGAGCGTCAAGTGTTGATGGTTAGTAAAACCACTTGTTTTGAGAAGAGCAAGGAGGGAAACTTCATGGATGGCAAGTCAGTTGCTGCTCCAGTGAAGAAACTCAAAGTTGAACTCAAACCCGAGACTAAGTGCTTCGATTATGAGGAGAGCAGTCGCTGAAGCGGAACAACCCTAGATACTTGGTAGATAAGAAGGCTGGCAACATCAACAGAAGTATATTTGATATACGTGTTATTGATGTGTACCTTGCTAGTACTCCTAGTAGCACCTGGGTATTGGATACCGGTTCGGTTGCTAAATGTTAGTAACTCGAAATAAAAGCTACGGAATAAACGGAGAACTAGCTAAGGGTGAGGTGATGATGTGTGTTGGAAGTGTTTCCAAGGTTGATGTCATCGACATCACACGCTCTCTCTACCTTCGGGATTAGTAACAAACCTAAATAAGTGTTACTTGGTGTTTTGCGTTGAGCATGAACGTGATTAGATCGTGTCTATTGCAACACGGTTATTCATTTAAGTTAGAGAATAATGGTTATTCTGTTTACATGAATAATACCTTCAATGGTCATGCACCTAGTGAGAATGGTTTGTTGAATCTTGATCGTAGTAATACACATGTTCATAACATTGATGCCAAAAGATGCAAAGTTAATAACGATAGTACCACATACTTGTGGTACTGCCGCTAAATGTCATATTGGTATAAAACGCATGAAGAAACTCCATGCTGATGGATCTTTGGACTCTTTCGATTTCGAATCGGTTGAGACATGCGAACCATGCCTCTTGGTCAAAGATGACTAAGGACCCCGTTTTTTGGTTTGACGGAGCAGGCAAGTGATTTATTGGAAATCATACGTGTTGATGTATGCAATCCAATGAGTCTTGTAGCATGCGGTGGATATCGTTATTTTCTTGCCTTCACTAATGATTTGGCTAGATATAGTGTATGTTTACTTAATGAAACACAAGTCTGAATCATTTGAAAAGTTCAAGCAAATTTAGAGTGAAGTTTAAGATCATCGTGACAAGAAGATAAAAATATCTACGATATGATCGTGGAGGTGAATATCTGAGTTACGAGTTTGTCATACAACTTTAGACAATGTGAAAGTTGTTTCACAACACACGCCACCAGGAACACCATAGTGTGATGGTATGTCCGAACGTCGTAGTCGTGCTCTATTGGATATGGTGCATGTTATGATGTCTCTTATCGTTTTGCTACTATAATTTTGGGGTTGTGCATTAGAGACAACTACATTCACTTTAAATAGGGCACCATCTAAATCCGTTTAGATGACACCGTGTGAATTATGGTTTGATAGAAACCTAAGCTGTCATTTCTTGATGTTTGGGGTTGCGTCGCTTGTGTAGAAAATGTTTTCACCTAATGAGATCGAACCCAAAGCGGACAAATGCATCTTCATAGAATACCCTAAGAACAGTTGGGTGAACCTTCTATCTCAGATCCAAGCATAAAGTGTTTGTTGCTAAAACGGGTCCTTTCCTGAGAAAAAGTTTCTCTCGAAAGAATTAAGTGGGAGGAAGATAGAACTCTATGAGGTTGTTGAACCTTTGTTTCAACCAGAGAGTAGCGCAGCGCAGAAAGATGTTTCTGTGGAACCTACGTCAGTTGAAGAGGAAGTAAATGATGATGATCATGAAGCTTCGGATCAAGTTACTATCGAACCTCGTAGGTCGACAAGGATGTGTACTGCTCCTGAGCGGTACGACAACCCTGTCTTGGTGGTCATGTTGTTGGACAACAATGAACCTACGAGATGTGGAGAAGCGATGATGGGCCCGGATTCCGACAAATGGTTAGAGGCCATGAAATCCAAGAGAGGATCCATATATGAAAACCAAGTATAGACTTTGGTAGACTTGCTCGTTGGATGGCAGGTCATTGAGTACAAATGGATCTTTAAAATGAAGACAGACGCTGATGGTGAATGTAACCATTTATAAAGCTCGACTTGTCGCAAAGAAGTTTCCGGCAAGTTCAAGGAGTTGACTGTGATGAGACTTTCTCTCGTAATGATGCTAAATTCTGTTACAATTATGTTAGTAGCTGCTGCATTTTTAAATTATGAAATCTGGCAGATGGATGCCAAAACATCGTTTCCTTTCTTGAGGAAAGGTTGTATGTGATACAACTAGAAGGTTTTGTCAGTCCTAAGGATGCTAAAAGGTGTGCAAGCTTCAGTGATCCTTCTATTAACTGAAGCAAGCATCTCGGAGTTGGAATATACACTTTGATGAGGTGATTAAATTTTTTGAGTCTATACAAAGTTTACGAGAAAATTGTAATTACAGTAAAGTGAGTGGGAGCACTGTAGAGTTTCTGATAAGCATATGTGGTTGACATATTGTTGATCGGAAATGATATAGACTTTCTGGAAAGCATAAAGGGTTGTTTGAAAAGAGTTTTTCAAAGGAAGACCTGGATAAAGCTACCTAATTTTTGAGCATCAAGATCTATAGAGATAGATCAAGATACTTGATGAGACTTTCAATGAGTACATACCTTGACAAGATTGATTAGTCAGAGAAAGATTTCTCGCCTGATTTGTAATGTATAAAGTTGAGTAAGACTCAATGCCCAGTGACTGCAGAAGATAGAGAAAAGATGAGTGTCATCCCCTATGCTTGAGCCATAGGCTCTATCATGTATGCAATGCTGTGCACAAGACCCGTTGTCAGCCTTGCCATAAGTATGGCCGGAAGGTTTCAAAGTGATCCTGGAATGGAGCACTGGACAGCGGTCAAGATTATCCTTAGTAACTAAAAGACTAAGGATATGTTTCTCGATTATGGAGGTGATAAAGAGTTCGTCGTAAAGAGTCACATCGATGCAAGCTTTAACACCAATCCGGATGACTCGTAGTAGCAATCTGGATACGTATAGTGGAGCAGCCATTTGGAATAGTACCAAGTGGAGTGTGGTAGCAGTGTTTACGGTTTGACATAGGAATTTGCAAAGTACACACGGATCTGAATGTCATAGACCTGTTGACCCATTGACTATAAGACCTCTCTCACATGCAAAGCATGATCGAGCCCCGGAACTCATTGGGTGTTAGATTTATAACAATGCAAATCACATGGTGATGTGAACTAGATTATTGACTCTAGTGCAAGTGGGAGACTGTTGGAAATATGCCCTAGAGGCAATAATAAATTAGTTATTATCATATTTCCTTGTTCATGATAATCGTTTATTATCCATGCTATAATTGTATTGATCGGAGACTTACATGCATGTGTGGATACATACACAAAACCATGTCCCTAGTATGCCTCTAATAGACTAGCTCGTTGATCAAATATGGTTAAGGTTTCCTAGCCATTGACATGAGATGTCATTTGATAATGGGATCACATCATTAGGAGAATGATGGGATGGACAAGACCCAAACTACAAACGTAGCATATGATCATGTCAGTTTAATGCTACTGTTTTCTGCATGTCAAGTATCTGTTCCTATGACCATGAGATCATGCAACTCACTGACACCGGAGGAGTGCCTTGTGTGTATCAAACATCGCAACGTAACTGGGTGACTATAAAGGTACTCTACAGGTATCTCCGAGGGTGTTTGTTGGGTTGGCATGGATCAAGACTGGGATTTGTTACTCCGTGTGACGGAGAGGTATCTTCGGGCCCACTCGGTAATACAACATCACAACAAGCCTTGCAAGCAATGTGACTAAGTGTTAGTCACGGTATCTTGTATTATGGAATGAGTAAAGAGACTTGCCGGTAATGAGGTTGAACTAGGTATGGAGATACTGACGATCGAATCTCGAGCAAGTAACATACCAAAGAACAAAGGGAACATCATACGGGATTAACTGAATCCTTGACATAGAGGTTCGACCAATAAATATCTTCGTAGAATATGTAGGAAACAATATGGGCATCTAGGTCCCTCTATTGGTTATTGACCGTAGAGGTGTCTCGGTCATGTCTACATAGTTCTCGAACCCGCAGGGTCTGCACACTTAAGGTTCGGCGACGTTTCAGTAGTATAGAGTTATGTATGGTGGTGACCGAAGGTTGTTCGGAGTCCCGGATGAGATCCCGGACGTCACGAGGAGCTCTAGAATGGTCCGGAGGTAAATATTGATATATAGGAAGTCCCATTTTGGTCGCCGGGAAAGTTTCGGGCTAATCGGTAATGTACCGGGAGTGCCGGTAGTGTACCGGGAGACCATCGGGAGGGGTATTTTGACCCAAGAGTCTTCTTGGGCTGTGGGAGAGTAAATACCATCCTTTTGTGGGCTGGTGTAAGTCCCACACAAGGCCCATGCAGCTGGGAGAAAAAGCCCAAAGGGAAAAAGGTGGAAAAAGGCCAAAAAAAGGAGGAATCCTAGTCCTACTAGGATTGGAGGAGGAGTCCTCCTCTCCTCCCCACTTTGGCCGACCCAAGGGCTGGCTTTTTGGCAGCCAAGCCTCCTCCTCCTCTCCTCCTATATATACTAGAGGATTTTAGGGTTTTGGCACAGAATTTTCAGCCACGTGCTACCCGTTCCTCTAGTGCATAGTTTCTCCTCTAGCTCGGTTTTCTGCGGTGCTTAGGCGAAGCCCTGCCAGAATAGCTCCACCACCATTGCTGCAGCGCCGTCACACTGCCGGAGAACTCTTCTACCTCTCCGCTCCCTCTTGCTGGATCAAGAAGGCGGAGATTGTCATCAAGCTGTATGTGTGCTTAACGCGGAGGTGCCGTCTGTTCGGCGCTAGATCGGAAGGACCGTGATCAAGATTGTGAGACGGATCGTGACGAGATCGCGGGACGGATCGTGATGAGATCGCGGGACGGATCGTGATGAGTTCGTGGGACGGATCGTGATGAGATCGTGGGACAGATTGTGATGAGTTCGGGGGACGGATTGTGATTGGATCGCGAGACGGATCGTGATGAGATCGCGGGACACTCGGTGATTTGGATCGCGAAGACGTTCGACTACACCAACCGCATTTCTTAATGCTTCTGGCTTAGCGATGTACAAGGGTATGTAGATCCACTCTCCCTCTCGTAGATGCTCATCACCATGGATAGATCTTGCGTGTGCATAGGAAATTTTTTGTTTCCCATGCAACGTTCCCCAACATTTAGTTCTTACCACTTCTTTCATTTTGGGATTTAAGCGGTGTTGATGATCAACAACAGGTTTAGCATCTGGATGCATATTAATCTTGTCTTGGCATAGAGTGGGGCTTATGCCCTTCAAATCATTGAGAGTATATCCAATAGCAGCCTTGTGCTTCCTCAGAGTTTTAAGTAATCTACCTTCTTCATGCTTTGAAAGGTTAGCACTGATACTAACATGATATATGTTCTTTTCATCAAGATAATCGTATTTCAGAGTATCAGGTAAAGTTTTAGTTCAAACACGGGATCTCCTTTGGGTGGAGGAGGATCCCCTAGGATATCAACTGGTAAGTTGTGTTTAAGTATAGGTGTTTGTTCAAGGAGTATTTTATCTATTTCATTCCTTTCATTTATTTGCATATCATTCTCATGGTCTAGCAAATATAGTTCTAGAGGAACAATAGGGGGTACGACAATAGAAGCAAGACCAATCATTTCATCCTTACTAGGTAATTCCTTATCGTGTGATTGATTAGTAAACTTGGAGAAATTAAATTCATGAGACACATCACCAAAGCTTAATCTAACCTTATCAGTAACACAATTGATTTCAGCATTAACGATGCTTAAGAAAGGTCTACCGAATATAATAGGACAAAATTATCTGGTTCTGAACCAAGTACTAATAAATCAGCAGGTTACTTGAACTTCCCACACAGAACCTCAACATCTCTAACGATCCCAAGTGGCAAAATAGTGTCTCGGTTTGCAAGTTTAATAGTAAAATGAATATCTTCCATAGTAGAAGGTGTTATGTCGTTCATAATTTCTTGATATAAGGTGAAAGGTATAGCATTAACACTAGCACCGAGCTCACACAACCCATGATAATAGTGTTCTCCAATTTTAACTTAAACAACAGGCATGCCAACCACTGGTTTATTTTTGTCTAACTTATCATGTTTGTTTGTAGCAGGTTTCGCAATCTAGCAGCTTCCCCACAAAAATAAAGAACCTGACCCTCAACGTTATTATCTAGAAGGTCTTTGACCATGGCAACATTACGTTCAACATTTATTTATTCAGAAGGTATAGGTATCCTAATATGACTTTCATTAACCACAATCGTAGTCTTAGCATGTTCCCTAATTCTAAAAAAGGAGGTTTCTCAGTGTAAGCGGTGGGAACAATTGGATCAGCATGACTAGCAATTATTTCTTCCTTCTTAATTTTAATTGGTTCCTCTAATGGTGGTTCGATGGGAGGATGATATTTAAACCACTTCTCTTTGCGAAGATCCACATGAGTAGCAAACGATTCACAGAAAGTAGCTACTATTTCAGAGTCAAGACCATATTTATTGATAAACTCATAGAAGGCATTGGTTCCATAAAAGATTTAACACAATCAAAGTGAAATTTTGTACCTGACTATTTACCTTCATTGAGTTCCCAATCTTTAGAGTTGCGTTTAATTATTTCCAGAAGATCCCATCTGAATTCAATAGTTTCATTCATATATGAGCTCGAAGAAGAAGAATCCAGTAATAACCGATCATCGTGAGAAAGACGAGCATAATTTTTTGTATAATAATTTCTCTTGGGAGCTCATGGTTGGGGAAGGTGTGCATTATAGATTTAAGACTCCCCCAATCTTGAGTGATGCTTTCTCCTTTGAGAGCCCAGAGATTATATATATAGTTCTGATCACTATGAACTAGATAAATTGGATAAAACTTCTAATGAAATTCCAACTTCAAGCGATTCTATTTCCATGATTCAATATTATCAAATAGCCTATACCACAATAATGTTTTTACCTCCAAATATAAAGGAAAACCTTTCTTCTGAACTTTGTCCCTAGGCAGGCCTGCAAGCTGAAATAATCCACAAACCTCATCGACGAATATCAAATGAAAATCAGGATGAGTCGTACCATCATAAGGATTAGATAATAGTTTTTCAAGCATACCCAAAGGAATATCATAATAGATATTTTCAGTAGGTTCGGTAGGTTGAGGAGCAATTTCCTCATCTTGCGTTCGGTGCGAAGATGCCCCAAACAAGCCACTCAAAGGGTTACCATTCATAGTGACAAGCAACAGTAAATTTCAGCACGTATAGAAAATATTTCCTTACCGATTTCCACTTACCAAAGGCACTTTACTCCTCGGCAATGGCGCCAAAAAAGAGTCTTGATGACCAAAAAGTATAGGGATCAATCGTAGTCCTTTCGATAACTAAGAGTGTCGAACCCAACGAGGAGCAGAAGGAAATGATAAGCAGTTTTCAGCAAGGTATTCTCTGCTAGTGCTGTGAGTAAAAATAATAGATAGTTTTGTAGCAAGATAATTCGTAACTAGTAACAAGTGACAATTGTAACAAAGGTGCAGCAAGGTAGACCAATCCTTTTTGTAGCAAAGGACATGCCTGAAAGTACTCTTATATTAAGCAAGTGCTCCCGAGGCCATATGGGAATTTCTGTCTAGTCATGTTCATCATGTTGAGTTGATTCGTGTTCGCTACTTTGATAATTTGATATGTGGGTGGACCGGTGCTAAGGTGTTGTTCTTACTTGAACTAACAACCTACTTATGATTAACTCCTCTCGCAAGCATCTGCAACTATGAAAGAAGAATTAAGATAAATCTAACCATAACATGAAACATGTGGATCCAAATCAGCCCCTTATGAAGCAACGCATTAACTGGGGTTTAAGCTTCTGTCACTCTCACGGCACATCATCTACTTGTTACTTGATACGTCTCCAACGTATCTATAGTTTTTGATGATGGCGTGCTATTATATTATCTGCTTTGGATGTTTTATATGCATTAATATGCTATTTTATATTATTTTTGGGACTTACCTATTAATCTAGAGCCTAGTGCCAGTTTCTATTTTTTCCCTTGTTTTTGAGTTTTGCAGATATGAAATATTAGACGGAGTCCAAACGGAATAAAACCTATGGAAGGAATTTTTCTAGAAGGAAATAAATGAACCAGGCTTGGAGTGCACGGTAGGCAACCTGTCAGGGAGTCACAAGCCTGTTAGGCGCGAGCCCCCTGGCTGCGCCTAGCAGGCTTGCCATCTCCTGACATATCTCCTAACCCTAATCTTTGGCCTATAAATTCCCAAATATTCCCCCAACATCAAAAAGATCCACACAAATACTTTTCCGTCGCCAGAAGCCTCCGCTCCCGAGAGATCCAATCTTGGAGCATTTTCCGGTAATCTACCAGGGGGGGTTTCAATCATGGAGGGCATCTACATCAACTCCATCTCCCCTCCGATGATGCGTGAGTAGTCCACCACAGACCTACAGGTCCATAGCTAGTAGCTAGATGGCTTCTTCTCTCTCTTTGATCTTCAATACCATGTTCTTCATGATCTTCATGGGGATCTATCCGATGTAATCCTCTTTTGTGGTGTGTTTGTCAAGATCCGATGAATTGTGAGTTTATGTTCAGATTATCCATGAATCTTATTTGAATATCCTATGATTTATTATATGCATGATTTCATATCCTTGCAAGTCTCTTTGAGTTATTGGTTTGGTTTGGCCAACTAAATTGGTAATTCCTGCAATGGGAGAAGTGCTTGGTTTTGGGTTCAATCCTGCGGTGTCCTCACCCAGTGACATAGTAGGGGTAGTGAGGCACGTATTCTATTGTTGCCATCAAGGGTAAAAAGATGGGGGTTTCATCATATTGCTTGAGTTTATCCCTCTACATCATGTCATCTTTCTTAATACGTTACTCTGTTCTTCATGAACTTAATACTCTAGATGCAGGCAATAGACGATCGATGTGTGGAGTAATAGTAGTAGATGCAGAATCGTTTCGGCCTACTTGACACGGACGTGATGCCTATATGCATGATCATTGCCTTAGATAACTACATGATTATTCGCTTTTCTATCAATTGCTTGACAGTAATTTATTTACCCACCAAGATATTTTCCTGAGAGAGAGAGAAGCCTCTAGTGAAATCTATGGCCCCCGGGTCTACTTTCCATAATATACTTTCATATCTATAAACCAAAAATACCAAAAATACTTTGCTACAATTTATGTAACTTTTACTTTCCGTTCTTTTTTACATCTATCTCTATCAGATCTAATCCTTGCAAATAATCGTGAAGGGATTGATTATTTGTGTAGGTGCATCCATTGGTGACTTGCTTGTTCCTCCTACTAGATTGATACCTTGGTTCTCAACAACTGAGGGAAATACTTATCTACTTTGCTGCATCACCCTTTCCTCTTCAAGGGAAAACCAATGCAAGCTCAAGAGGTAGCATTACTCCACAATGACTTCCCTTAGGCCCGTAGACTGGTGAAGTGTCATGTAGTCGACGTTCACATGACACCACTAAGAGAAGTAACAACATACATATCATCAAAATATTGAAGGCATGCCAACTTCACAGGATTACTTATAAGAAGACTTCTCCCATATCCACAGGAACAATAGTAACTACTCACACATCATCAACATGTTCAAGATCAGAGGTGTAATAATGACAGTTAAGGATCTGAACATAATCTCTTCCACCAAGTAATCCAACAAGCATCAACTACGAGATGTAATCAACACAACTAGTAACCCACATGTACCAATCTGAGGTTTTGGGACAAAGATTGAATACAAGAGATGAACTAGGGTTGTAGATGAGATAGTGCTGGTGAAGAGGTTGATGAAGATTGATCCTCCCACGAATGAGGAAGCGTTGGTGATGACGATGACTTTGGTCTCCCCCTCCTGAAGAGGGATTTCCCTGGCAGAATCTGACTGCCAGAGTGCAAAAGGGCCTCTGCCCAGGTTTCCGCCTCGAGACGGCGGCACTTCGTCCCGAAAGGTTGTTTATGATTTTTTCTAGGATCAAACACACCATATAGGAGAAGAGGGGTGTCGGAGAGCCAACAGAGGGCCCACAAGCCAGCAGGGCACACCCCTAGGGGGCGATCTGTTGGCTTGTGCCCTGCTAGCAGCCCCCCTCCGGTATATTTTACGCTACAAATTCTTAAATATTCCAAAAATATTCTCCATGAAGTTTCAGGTCATTCCGAGTCTGGTGATGTTTCTGTCCTTTTCTCAGTTTTCCGGTCCAGAATTCCAGTTTCCAGATATTTCCCTCTATATGATGTACCTTGCATATTCAGAGAGAAGAGACATAAGAATTGTGTGATAATGTGGACTAATGGACACGAATAAAGCAAATAGTAGTAAGAATTCATGTTGCAAATGGACGTATCAGGGCTGCAGGGCCAGATTGAGCGCTAGAGAGGGAGGAGGAGGAGCGGGGTGGTGCGGGCGGCTCACCAGGCCTTGTAGATGTGCAAAGCATGCTCGGGGAGGATGGATTTGTCGGCGACGTCCGGTGATGCAGAGGAGGAAGATGGCTCGATCGTCACGCTTCGATGAAGCTTCGGTCGCCCTGCACCTTCAAGTCGACGTAGGGGATGCACGTGGTGCTTATGGTGTAGCCCTAGGTGGAGGGGAGGCCAGAGAGCACGAGGGCTGTTGCGCTCATGGCGATGGCAACGTGGGTCCGAGCGAGGGGAGGAAGAAGGCAAACGTGAGGAGCGGCGAGCGGGAACTAGGAGGTGGCTAGGGTTCTAGGCGGTTGTGGGGGCCTTGTAGCCGGTGAGGGATCACTGTATGGGCGCCACGACGAGGGGAACGGCTGGTGGCGAGCATTGACTCCCCCATGTCTCCCCAAGTGAACAAGAGGAAGACGATACAGGGGGGCTAGGTGGGCATGTAGGCCTAAGTGCACAGGGCACTTAGCCCTTTTCATTTTTGCATTTTAATTTCTGTTTTTTAATAAAAGCCTATGTTTTATTTAAAAACCACTCCAATGCACTATTGTAAAAATATGGAGATGGCCCCTTTCTGCCATATGCATTATTAGGCAGTATCACAAAAAAATTGGGGACCTTTTGGATTCATTTGAAATTTACATAAATGCAAAGAGCATTTACTAAATGATTTGCCCTCTGTTTTAAATATTTTGAGGCACTAAAACACTTTACAAAAATGTGGGTAACAATTTTATAAAATCTTAGGGAATAATTGCAACCCATCCATGAATTTAGTTTTCAGGTTTGCAAAATTATTAAATCCACTTTTCAAATGAATTTGAATTAAGAATTGATTCCAAAAGTGGTCCAACTTTGATTAGCAAAATGGATTAGCTTAAACTCATGGGTTACTACAACTTAATTACAAAGATCACTAGAGCATGAATCCAGGGGTGTTACGTTCCTTGTATGGGACTAATCCATGTAGGTGAGAACAGAACAAAACAACAAGGATGACTCCCAAATCAACATGATTTTCATCAACTATGAGCATCCACTACTACAACACCTACATGAAGTCTTCAACGACAAAACCCAAGGTTAGTTTGTCCCTCTTAGGGGGGATGTCACTGATGTCTACTATGCAAATTTATTCTTGTAGACTCGTGTTGGGCCTCCAAGTGTAGAGTTTTGTAGGACAGCAGCAATTTTCCCTCAAGTGGATGACCTAAGGTTTATCAATCCGTGGGAGGTGTGGGATGAAGATGGTCTCTCTCAAACAACCCTACAATCAAATACAAGAAATCCCTTGTGTCCCCAACACACCCAATACAATGGCAAATTGTATAGGTGCACTAGTTCGGCGAAGAGATGGTGATAAAAGTGCAATATGGATGGTAGAAATAGGTTTTTGTAATCTAAAAATATAAAAACAGCAAGGTAACAAGTGGTAAACAATGATAAAAATGTTGCATAAATGTTTGTAAATAAGGCCTACGTCCGTACTTTCGCTAGTGCAATCTCTCAACAGTGCTAATATAAATGGATCACATAACCATTCCTCAACGTGCAACGAAGAATCACTCCAAAGTTCTTATCTAGCGGAGAACATAAGAATAAATTATTTGTAGGGTACAAAACCACCTCAAAGTTATCCTTTCCGATCAATCTATCCAAGAGTTTGTACTAAAATAACACAAATTTACCCTTTCCGGTCGATCTATCTAAAAGTTTGTACTAAAATAACACCATATGATACACATCAACCAACTCTAATGTCACCTAGATACTCCAATGTCACCACACGTATCCATGAGTTAATTATACGATACGCATCAAACAATTTCAGATTCATAATACTCAATCCAACACAAAGAACCTCAAAGAGTGCCCCAAGATTTCTATCAGATAACATGGTATGAAAGAGTGCAATCAACCCCTATGCATATGTAGCGACCCGACCTGAAAGGTCAAGTCTCCGGTGTTTCCGTACCATCCCAAGATCATGCTGGTACACACACGGTACATCAATGTATATATCAAAGGGAAATCACACAGCATTATATTAATCGAAATCTCATATCGAGTCCTTTATTACAATAATATTACAATAAAGTGGCCAAAGGCCAACTCATGAGAATATCTAAATCTTGCGGAAGCGTCGAAGGTAGATGAGTCCATCTGACTCCAAGGGCATCTCACTGAGCATAGAACGCGTCCTCACTCCTGGTCGGAAAAATACTCTGCAACATGATACGTTGCAGCCGTGTAGGTCAGCATATGGAATATGCCGGCAAAGTCACAAGAGAGGGGTGAAAAATAATCAGCTAGTCTATATGCTTATATGGCAGGTGGTGGTGTAAGTTTTGCGTAAAGCCAAGTTTTTTCCTACATCGAAGGGGGTTAAGCAAAATATTACTAAGTTGGTTGATTAATGAGATGGTTCCACCAACCAATTCTCATACCCAAAATTATTAAATACCCACATCATCATATTATTTGTGTTGAGAGTTCCGGAAGTTCCAATTCCTTTGGCTCAAGTCGTCCATGACCGTGGACACGGCTAATCGATTAGGTTTGAAATACTCTGCAGAGTTTTGCACACGTTCCCCACAAGATTTGGTCGCCTCCGTTTGATTTCTCGCACTTCAGGGTGTTTGAGAAACGGATGACCAAAACATGGTCTTCCAAAGGGTTTCCCTGCGACTCTGACGGTGCCCATCCTTTCCTACCGTTCTTCTACCTCTCGTAGCACCGCCTGTCCAGGGTCACCACGATATCCGACCAAGCCAGAGCCCATAATGACTTGTGGCTGTGCAGGTAAGCCTTGGGTCTTGAAGCACCCATCCATCCCTTTGTGCCTGGGTGGACCTTTCCGCGTGAATACTGGCCATCTCCAGCATCACCTAGGCTAACCACTGGTTTCTCCAGGGTGCCGTTCAACCATCATCCACCCAGAGGTATGTTGAAAACTTGGAGTCTTGAAATCTTGATCATTATGCAGGTCTTGAAATTATTAACTCTCTCAACTCTCATGATTCACACAACCAACCCCGTCTACTAATAGCATAGCAAAAGTAAAACAACGTTTCCCGGGGCCAATGTTGTAAAAGGGGTTGAGGAGGGGTACCTACCACATGATACTACTACAATTTAACCAAGTTTCCAACTAACCTATCTTGCATGCAACTGGGGGAATGGTAGAACTAATGCATATAAAACATGGGTAAAACATGATCAAAGTGACTTGCCTGATTGATGATCTTCGTACGTGAGTGACTCTAAGTAACAAGCTTCGCACTCCGGATAATCTAACGAAACAAACAATGCACTCAAATAAGCATACAACCATAATAAGTACTCATAACATTCAGCAAAGAAGTACTAAACAAACTTTGCAAACAATGCACAAAAGTCTCTAGCAAGTAAAACACACAAAGTTTTGTTTTCCAAAAGGTGAGGGATGAAAACACTATTGACATAATAAAACTATTTTGAAATGACAAGACAATTGTTGTTGTCAGCAAAGAAACAATAGCATATTTTATTAATAAACAGAATATAATCAATTTAAGTTTGTTGGGAAAACTTTAGTAGAGTTTATACTAGTTTGTGATAAACACTATATGAATCAACTATAGTTATATTAACAAAAAGAATGAAAACTAAACTTATAATT
Source organism: Hordeum marinum (assembly GCA_022496015.1). Taxonomy (NCBI): domain Eukaryota; kingdom Viridiplantae; phylum Streptophyta; class Magnoliopsida; order Poales; family Poaceae; genus Hordeum; species Hordeum marinum. Next base: position 112,433,924 of record CM039676.1, on the reverse strand, counting down.
TTGTTAACAAAACATGTTCTTACAGAAAATAACTTACAAATAAATTTGTCTTAGGAAACAGAATTAATTATACAAAACTTATTTGAAAACAAAACTATTACTAGTTAGTTGTTTTAATCAAATTATGCCTATTTGAAAAGAAGTTGTGATTCCTATGTTAAATGAAATTAAACTAGGCAAATTTATTTTTTTATTAACAGTAAGTGAAAACACTAAATGTTTACTAACAGAACCTAATAAACAATAAAACCAAATTCTAAATCAAACTAATCAAAATTAAGTTTATAAAACTATATTATAATACTATACAGATTCTGTTTATAGCTAAAACACTATTAAAAATCATCCTAAAAATCCTCAAACTAAACATGAAGGTAGTCCTAACTAATACCACACAGTAGCAAAAAGATTCATATCAAAATCTATTTTCAAACTCTAGTTATTCAGATTTGAAGATTTTGAGCAAATTTGATTAAATTCAAATTTTATAGTTCAAATTTGAAATTTAAAAGTACAGGGTGAAACTACATGAAAAATGTGAGCTATTGCAAAAAGAATCAACTCAAAACTCTAAACAGGTTAAAAGATATAGCTAAAACAAAATTTGGATTCACTCTGTTAACTAAAACAAAAACAGAAAAGGGAAAAAAATCTACCGGACGGCCAGGGGCTACGTGGCACGATCCTATTGGTTGGGGGCGCGTGTGTTGGATGGTTGCGGGCGGTCGACCGGACCAAAAAGGAAAACGTTTCGGGGATTAAATTGATCTAATCTGGGTCGTGGATTTTGGATCCAAGGGTGGAGATGAGCCCGAAGATTTTTTTACCGGAGGGGAGGTGGACTCCGGCGATGGTGGCGGCGGCCGGTGGTTGAGGACGTTGCCAGAGGGGTCTCTGGTGGTCGAGGGTGGCAGCGAAGGGGTTCAGACGGTTGCGGTGGACGTCCTGCGTCGAATGGTGAGGTCGGAGGGGCGAGGGGAAGAGTGGAGCGACGGGCACGACGGTGGGGAAGATCCGGTGGTTGCAGGGACTCCGGCGAGCTCGTTTGGCAGCGTCCCGGCTAGGTAGGAGGGGATTTGGGGGTAAACGAGGAGCGGAGGGTGGCCGGCATATATAGGGCGCTGGGGAGTGCGGGGGAGGAGAGGGGCGAGAGATCCGGGAGGGGGAAAACGGCCGGCGACGTGGTCGGGCGAGAGGAGAGTGATGACCGAGCGGGTCTTCGGGCGGTCAGGGTGGGACCCAGTGTCAGCGAGAGGGGAGCGACGTTTCCGCGTCGGTCGGCCGATCGGTATTAACTTCGCGAGTAACTGCCGTGGGCCGGCCCGTTTAATACCGGAAACGGTTACCGTTTCTTTTTAATAATTTTCCAGAGACATTCAAATACGTTTAAAGCATTCAAATCGTCTCTAAATATAGGGGTATTATATATCAAAATTAACAGAATAATAAATGCTATTTAATGAACATTTCTATTCTGTCATTTGAACACTTTGAAAAAAAATATTATTTTCAGAAATTGCCTAATTGTTTTTAGATCCTTTTTGCAAATATTTTCAAAATAACCCCTGGTCATTTTTGTTCAAATCATTCACCAATTTGACCCTGGTGTGGAGTGTCATGTTACTCCTCTCTTATTTTGAACATATAACCAAAATTTCAAATAGGGAAAGCAACATAGGGAAAAGTAGAAGGGGACTTTCAGAAAGTTAGAAAAGGCATTTCAACTAACACATACAATTCAAGCAATGGTGATGATAGATGCATAGCTATATTCATAACATTCCAAAATGAAATTTTGGGATGTTACAGCATAGATCCCCAAGGTCACCGGAATCCGCAAGTTGATGCCATAACATATATCAAGTGTATCACTTGAATACCCCAATGTCACTATGGGTATCCGCATGCAAGACATACATCAAGTGCTCTCAAATCCATAAAAGTATTCAATCTGATAATAACAAAATCTCAAAGGGAAAATTCAATTCATCAAAACAAGATAGAGAGAGGAAAACACCATATGATCCAACTATATTAACAAAGACCATGTTACATCAAGATCATGCCATCTCAAGAAAACAAGAGAGAGACATTGAACACATAGCTACTGGTACAAACCGTCTGCCCTGAGGATGGACTACTCCCTCCTCATCATGGCCTCCTCCGGGGTGATGAAGATAGCCATCAGAGATGATCTACCCTCTCTCGCAAGGTACTGGAACGCCTCCATATTGGTTTTTTATCGATATAGAGAGTTGCGGCGGTGTAACGAGGAGTCTAGGGTTATTTCTGGCAGTTTCTGAATATCTAGGTTTTTTAGCATTAGTTTCACGCGAAGATGGGCCACGACTGGACCACAAGACACTAGGGGTTGGCATAGCTTGGTGGGTTATGCCCACCTCATGGCTCTTCTATACATCCCACGAAGCTTCTAGTGCCTCTTTTATTCCAAAAAAATCGTCAAAAAAGTTTTGTTGCATTTAGAGAACTTTAATTTCTGCACAAAAAACAACACCACGGTAGTTCTGCTGAAACATCGACAGTCTATGTTAGTTCTAAAGAAATCATATAAAGTGCATCAAAACCATATAAAAGTATTGTAAACATAGGTGAATATGGACTGAATACTTCATATATTATCAATGCGTTGGAGACGTATCAGCATCCCCAAGCTTAATTCCTACTCATCCTCGAATAGGTAAATGATAAAAGAAATAATTTATGAAGTGTGAATGCTAGCATAGTGCATAAGATTGATCTATGATAATTTGAACCACTTTTCCTAGCATCATAACAGAAACTCTTTCTCATAAAACTCATGATGATAAAGTAGCAATCAATTCACATGTTATGGTTCAAACAATGAATTCTCTTGAACTTAACAACCTATGTTCTTAGTCACCAAAAAATTGCAATTCAACTTATTCTCAACAAAATCTAAGTAAGATCTCCACATACTCAATAATCATATATTCTTCTATGATTGCTAGTACTTGACGTGGCTTGAGACTGCTTAGGTATTTCCCCAAAGAGGAAGGGATGATGCAACACAACGATGGTAAGTATTTCCCTTAGTTATGAAACCAAGGTATCAATCCGTAGAGGAAGATCACGCGCCCACGTAAACATCACCTGCACAAAAACAACAAATACTTGAAACCCGATGCGAAAGAGAGGTTGTCACGCTCTCTACAGTAATAAGATAGATTAGGTAATTATAGTTTTGGCAAATAGATCTCGCAAGAACACAAAGTAAAATAAATAAACAAAAAGTGCAGCAATGTACTTTCATTTTTTTTATTAATAGATCTGAAAACAAAAGTTGCAAATAGTAGATCGGAAAGCAATATGTTGGAAAAGTAGACCCGGGGGTCGTAGGTTTCACTAGTGGCTTCTCTCATGAGAATAGCGCACGATGGGTGAAAAATTTACTGTTGGGCAATTGATAGAAGATAAAATAATCATGACGATATCCAGGCAATGATCATTATATATAGGCATCATGTTCAACATAAGTAGACCGAAAAATTTGCATCTACTTCTATTACTCCACACATTGACCGTTATCCAGCATGCATCTAGTGTATTAAGTTCATGAGAAAACGGAGAATGCAATAAGAACAGTGACATGGTGTAGACAAGATCTATTCATGTAGGAATAGACCCCATCTTGTTATCCTTAATGGCCATGAAACATGCGTGTCTTGCTGCCCTTTTTGTCACTGGGAAAGAACACCGCAAGATCGAACCCATCACAAAGCACCTCTTCCCATGGCAAGAAAAAACGATCTAGTTGGCCTAACTAAACCAAAGATTCAAAAAGAAATATGAGGCTATAAGTAATCATGCAAATAAGAGATCAAACAAGACTGAAATCATATTCATGGATAGAAACTCATCATGAACTCAAACTTCATCGGATCCCAACAAACATACCACAAAAGGCATTACATCAAATAGATCTCCAAGAGACCGTTGTATTGAGAAACATAGAGAGAGAGAGAGGAAGCCATCTAGCTAGTGCCTACGGACCCATAGGTCTATGGTGGACTACTCACGCATCATCGCAGAGGCACCTATGAAGAAGATGAACCCCTTTGTGATGGTGTTAGATTGGATCTCGAGATTCTGGAACTTGCGGCAGCTGGAATTGTGTTTCGTTGACTCCCCTAGGGTTTTTAGATTTTTCAGGGAATTTATAGGCTTGATAGTCGGTTGAGGGGTTCTCGAGGTGCCCAACCTCCACCAATCCGCGCTAGGGGCCTTTGGCATGCCCAGGTGGAGGGTGGCCATCCAGGGGCCCCTCTTCTAGTGTTGTTTGGCCCATCTGCTTCCATGTGGTCCATAAAAAATCCACAAAAATCCCTAGAGCATTTGGGCTACATTTGGTACTGATTTTCTACAAAGTTAAAAAGAAGCAAAAACAACAACTGGCACTTTGGCACGATGTCAATAGGTTAGTCCCAAAAAATGATATAAAGTTTCTATAAAATGATTGTAAAACATCCAAGATTGGTAATATAAAAGGATGGACCAAGCCAAAATTATAGATACATTGGATACGTATTAGTACTCAAAGCATAGTTTTAGAACAAATGGCATCCATCGAACATATAGAAACATAGGGGCTTAATGTTTCGCCTCCCAACTCATTTATCATAGAGATAATTGTCGACAATAATAAGTCATGATCACATATATTTGACTGGCCATATGTGCCTAGATCTTTCCCCACCACATGATGCTTGCCAACTAGAGAATAATTGAGGTTGAAATGAGAATGCATACTATTGACTCTTGCATAAAAGTAAATATTGAAAGGTAAAAGATAGGCCCTTCGCAGAGGGAATCAGGGGTTTGCAAAGGTGCCGGAGCTCAAAGCTTAAATTAGAGATAAATATAATTTTGGGAGGTGTGCCCTTCCTATTAACGTTGCGACCAAGAGTTATCAATAGCATCCATGTTAAACACATTAGTGGTGGTTCCCAAGCGGTAAAAGTAAATGTTTACTCCCCCTCCACCAACCACGGCTATCCGAATCCACGGGTAATGTCCATACCAACAACTTCCTAGGGGAGTTTTGTTTAATTATTTGCATTTTTCGGGACTGGGAATCTCTATTACTACCCCTCTCGTGCAAGGACGAGTGAATAAACACTTGTCATGAGAATAATCTGCTTAACATGGAAGATACTGACCGCCCCCCCGTCGCACCATGAGCGGTCTAGGCACACAAAATAGATGCTCATTTGAAATTTTAGAGGTCGCACATGCAAATTTACTTGGAACGGCAGGGTAATACCACATATAGGTAGATATAGTTGACTCTTATGGCAATAAACTGGGTTTAACGGTTTTTGGATGCACAAGTAGTATCTCTACTTAGTACGAATTTTTGCCTACCAAAAGATCCTAAGCAAACACCACATGTTGAAGGATCCATAACAATATAACTTATATGCAAATATACATAGCCATAACTCATTACGTTGTCTTCCTTGTCGAACTTCACCTAATTTTCTCAAGTTTGAAACTAATTAATGGGTATTCATAGTCATAGAAGATGTCCAAGATAATATATTTGTATGTGAAAGTTCTCTTCCTTATACTAATCATTCACAAATTCCTTGTATGGCCAATATTGTGATTGTCAAACTTCAATAAATTTTACTTTAGAACCCAAATGTAAAGAAACTACTAAGCATAAAGCACATTTATAATTTCATATTTATGATATTTCATTGATTCATAATTTACCCATAGGATATAAGTGAAGCTCAAGAGTAAACATCAAACTACTCCAAAAAGATATAAGTGAAGATCAAGCGAGTAGTTAAGCAATAAAGTAGCTATGTGAGGACTCTCTCTCAATAAAGATCTTCAGATCTAAGTATTTTACTAAAACATCAAGCAAAAAAATGACATTCCAAGAATAGCACACATCATGTGAAGAAGCAAAAAACTTCGGCTCAACCGATACAAACCGATAGTTGACGAAGAGAGGTGGGATGTGTAGCATCCCCAAGCTTAGATGGTAGATACTTCTTGAAATATTTACTTTAGGTGCCTTGGGAATCCCCAATTTTGAGCTTTTGTATCTCGTTCAATCCTCTCATATCCCGGTTTCACCTAAGTCTCAAAAACTCCATCCACACAAAACTCAAAAATAACTCGTGCGATAGGTTACTACACATAAGAACAAATCAACACTTCATGTACTGCCAAGACAAGTTGCACAATAATTTAAAAACATCATCTACTATTTACTATCGTTTCCACAATTTATATCTACCAATATATGCTATGGAAACTATAGGATAAGTAGATGACAAAACTATGACAGCAATTTGTCCAAACAGAACAGTCTGTAGAAATTTATGAAAATAGTGTACTTCTGTAACTAAAACAATTCTCAACATTTAGGACATCATAAAACAGTTATATGAAAACACTTTGCAAAAATTTCAGAAACTTTACATGTTCCAATAAAATATGAAAATTCAAACACTACCGCAGAAGTTTCTGTTTTTATACACCACACCTCAAAACTTGCAATGGAGGCATCTTAAGGCCATTCTTGGAACTTTTTATTGAAAAACAAGATTATAAATAACATAGAACATAGAAAAACCATTATAATGACGCTCCAATAAAAATACATATCATGATGAATAAAAATATAGCTCTAAGTAAGATGTACCGATAATGTTGGGGACTGATGTCTACTACGCAACCTTCTTCTTGTAGACTCGTGTTGGGCCTCCAAGCGTAGAGTTTTGTAGGACAGTAGCAAATTTCCCTCAAGTGGATGACCTAAGGTTTATCAATCCGCGGGAGGCATATAATGAAGATGGTCTCTCTCAAACAACCCTGCAACCAAATAACAAAGAGTCTCTTGTGTCCCCAACACACCCAATACAATGGTAAATTGTATAGGTGCACTAGTTCGGCGAAGAGATGGTGATACAAGTGCAATATGGATGGTAGATATAGGTTTTTGTAATCTGAAAATATAAAAACAGAAAGGTAGCAAGTAACAAAAGTGAGCAAAAACAATATTGCAATGCTTAGAAACAAGGCCTAGGGTTCATACTTTCACTAGTGCAAGTTCTCTCAACAATACTAACATAGTTGAATCATATGTAAATCCCTCACGTGCGACAAAGAGTTCACTCCAAAGTCACAAATAGAGTAGAAATAACAAAGAAATTATTGTAGGGTATGAAACCACCTCAAAGTTTTCTTTTCCGATAAATCTTATGAGCTATCCCTATAAGTGTCACGAACAGCCCTAGAGTTTGTACTAAAATAACACCTTCAGGTACACATCAACCAAAACCCTAATGTCACCTAGATACCCCAATGTCACATCGAGTACCCGTGGGCTTGATTATACGATATGCATCACATAATTTCAGATTCATCATGTTCAATCCAACAGAAAGAACTTCAAAGAGTGCCCTAAAGTTTCTACAGGAAAGTCAAGACAAAAACATGTGCCAACCCCTATGCATAGATTCCCAAGGTCACGGAACCCACAAGTTGATCACCAAAACATACATCAAGTGTATCAATAGAGAATCCCATTGTCACCAAATATATCCCATCGCAAGACATACATCAAGTGTTCTCAAATCCTTAAAGACTCAATCTGATAAGTAAACTTCAAAGGGAAAACTCAATTCATCACGACTAGATAGGGAGGGAAGACACTCCATATGATTCATCTTTATTAATAAAGCTCGCAGTACATCAAGATCGTGCCATCTCAAGAATGGGAGAGAGAGAGAGATCAAACACATAGCTACGGGTACATACCCTCAGCCCCGAGGGTGAACTACTCCCTCCTCATCATGGAGACCGACGAGATGGTGAAGATGGCCTTCGGTGATGGATTCCCCCTCCGGCAGGGTGCCAGAACAGGCTCCCGATTGGTTTTCGTGGCTCTGGAGGCTTGCAGCGGCGGAACTCCCGATCTAGATTTCTTTTTAGGGGTTTCTGTATTTATAAGAGTTTGTGGCGGCGAAGTCCAAGGGGTCCACGAGGAAGTCACATGCCAAAGGCGCGCCCTAGGGGTGGGCACGCCCCTATGGCTTGTGGCTTCCTAGGCCTTCCTCTCCGATGACTCTTTGCTCCAGTATTTTTTATATTTTCCAAAAATATTCTCCATAAATCTTCAGCTCATTCCAAGAACTTTTATTTCTGCACAAAAACAACACCACGGTAGTTCTACTGAAAACAACGTCAGTCCGGGTTAGTTCTAATAAAATCATACCAAAATCATATAGAATTATTGTAAACATGGCATGAATACTTCATAAATTATAGACACGTTGTAGACGTATCAGCATCCCCAAGTTTAATTCCTGCTCATCCTCGAGTAGGTAAATGATAAAAGAAGTAATTTATGAAGTGTGATGCTACCCAACATGTTCATCATATTGTTTTCTTCTTTCTATAGCATGGACATTTGGACCTGTAAATGATTCAAAGAAATAGTCTAGTTTTAACATAATGACTTCAATACTCAAGCATATCAACAAGCAACCATGTCATTCAAAATTTCAACACTAAAGAAAGTTATCCCTAGCCTGTCATGATCAATCATTGATCCATTCATGAAACACACTCAAATATTAGCTATGCCCAATGCTCAAGTACGATCATAGTGCCCCCGAGTTGGTGCTTATAAGAGAAGCTGGAGACTCAAAGCAAAGACAAAAATTGCATAAAGTAAATAGATAGGCCCTTCGCAGAGAGAAGTAGGGATTTGTAGAGGTTCCAGAGCTCAGGGTTTAAATTGAGAGAGAGAAATATTTTGAGTGGCATACTTTTCCTGTCCGAAAACAACAAAGTAGCTCACAATACTTTCCATGCTAGATACATTATAGGCGGTTCCCAAACAGAATGGTAAAGTTTTTACTCCCCCTCCACCAATCAATCACATTCCACGGCGAGCCGAATCCATGGGTACCGTCCATACAAACAACAATCCTGGGGGAGTTTTATTTCATTATTTTTCGTTTTGATATTTGAGCATGGGACTGGGCATCCCGAATACTAGCCACTTTCTCGTGAATGATAGTGAATTAACACATATCGTGAGAATAACACACCTAGGATTGAAAAATATTGGATACTCCCCATTGTTTCATGAGCGGTACGGGCACACAAAAGAGAAAATTTATTTTCAAAATTTAGAGATGGCACATACAAATTTGCTTGGAATGGCATGGAAATACCGCATATAGCTAGGTATGGTCGACTCATAAGGCAAAACTTGGTTTAAGGATTTTGGATGCACAAGTAGTATTTCTAGTTAGTACAAATGAAGGCTAGCAAATAGATTGGTAAGCAACCAAACCAAGGAACAAAAAATCACATAAGTGAGCATTGGATCATAACTAACATCAAATAATGCACCACAAGTAGGATGTAACTTCATTGCATAACTATTGACTTTCATACTTTCGTAGGGAATAATAAACCTTAACACCAATATTCCTACTAAATCATAATTACTCACTAACATGACTCACATATTACTATCATCATGTTTCAAAACTATTACAAAGAATCAAGTTGAATTTGTCCAATGATCTTCATGAAAGTGTTTATTATATACTCCTTGGATATATATCACTTTGGGACTAGTTTCATATGTTGCTATTGCTTTTTGACAAGCTCAAACAATTTTACATGAAGTACATGAGCATAAAATATTTCATCCCTCAAAAAAGTATAACTGAAGCATGAGAGGAAATGACAATCTACTCACAATTGATATAAGTGAAGACCAATGAGTAGTCAAACAATTAAGTATCTATGTGAGGACTCTCTCTCCCTCAATGAATATTTTCAGATCTTAAGCATTTTATTAAACAGCAAGCGAAATAAAAAAACAGCACTCCAAGAATAGCACATATCATGTGAACGAATAAAAAATTAGGCTCAACATAGGCTAACAGATAATTGTTGATGAAGAGAGGTGGGATGCATAGCATACCCAAGCTTAGATGCTTGAGAGTTCTTTAAATATTTACTTGGGGTGACTTGGGCATCCCTAAGCTTGATCTTTTGTATCTTGTTCAATCCTCACATATCATGGTTTCACCTATTCTCAAAAACTTCATCCACACAAAACTCGAAAAGAACTCGTGAGATAGGTTAGTACACATAATAATAAATCAGCTCTTTATGTACTGCCAAGACCAGTTGAATGATAATTTTCAAACATTAGGTACTATATACTATCATTTCCACAATTTATATCTACCAATATAGGCTATGGAAACTATAGGATAACTAGATAACAAAACTATGGCAGCAATCTGTCTAAACAGAACAGTCTGTAGCAATTTATGAAACCAGTGTACTTATGTAACTCAAAAAAAAAGAAAATTTAGGACATGCTATAAAATTATGAATATTTATGATATCATTGTGTAAAAATTTCAGAAACTTTCCAGTTCCAGTAAAATATGAAAATTAAAACACTACAGGCAAAGTTTCTATTTTTTACACAGCACACATCAAAACATGCAATGCAAGCATCCTAAGGCAATTGTTGGAACTTTTTATTTTAAAAAAATATTATAAATAACACATAACATAGAAAAACTAAATAAAATGAAGCTCCCAGCAAAACTCATATTATGTGACGAATAAAAATATAGCTCCAAGTAAGGTATACCCATAGTGTTGAAGACGAAACGAGGGATACCTTCCGGCGCATCCCCAAGATTAGGCGCTTGAGTCTTCCTTGAATTTTACCTTGGGGGTTACTTGGTAATCCCCAATATTCGGTTATTTTCACTTATTCTCCTCATATCGGTGTCTCACCCAAAACTTGAAAACTTCAATCACACAAAACTTAACGGAACTTCATGAGAAGGGTTAGTGTAATAAATAAAGATCATTCACTTAGGTACTGTCAAGACAAGATTAATAATTGTTATAACATAATACCTACTGTATTATATCATTCCCATAATTTGTACCACTAAATATAAGCTATGGAAACACTAAAACAAGCAAACTATGCATGCAAAGCAGAATCTGTCAATAAGAGAACAGTCTATAAACATAAGAATGATAACCATGCTTACCTAACTATAAAAATTCTGAAAAATTAGTAAAACTCAAGGAATTTTCTTATAAATGTTTTGTAAAAATTTCAGAATTTTTTGACGCTCCAGTAAAATCAGATAATTCATATACTAGACACAAAACTTTTTGTTTTTGCACAGAATCAAACAAGAAAGTATCCACACTATCCCAAAGGCTTTACTTCGCACGTTATTGAAATAAAAGACACAAAACATCATTAATACAGTAGATTAATCATGTGAACACATCAAAACAAAAGTAAAAGTGTTGGGTTGTCTCCCAACAAGCGCTTTTCTTTAATACCTTTTAGCTAGGCATGGTGATTTCAATGATGCTCGTATAGGAATAATAATTGAAACATGCAAAAGAGCATCATGAATCTCATGACAAGCACATTTAAGTCTAACCCACTTCCTATGCATGCGGATTTTGCGAGCAACCAATTCATGGGAGCAAGAATCAACTAGCATAGGAAGGCAAAACACGCATAACTTCAAAACCTTGAACACATAGAGAGGAAACTTGATATTATTGCAATTCCTACAAGCAAATGTTCCTACCTTATAATAATTTTCAGTAGCAGCATGAAGGAATTCCACAATATAACCAGCACATAAAGCATTATTTTCATGATCTACAAGCATAGAAATTTTACTACTCTCCTCATAAGCAATTTTCTTCTCATTCATAATAGTGGGAGCAAACTCAACAAAATAACTATCATGTGACACTTGATTGACATAACCACATTGAATATTAGAATCGTGATAATAGGTTCATGGTTGTCATTACTCTTTATAGCATACATGTCATCACAATAATCATCATATATAGGAGGCATGCTATCATCATAATAGTTTTGCTCATCAAAACTTGGGCGACAAAAACTATCATATTTATCAAACATAGCATCCCCAAGCTCGTGGCTTTGCATATCATAAGCATCATGAATATTCGGAGAATTCATACTAACAATACTGAAATCATGCTCATCACTCAAAGATTTAGTTCCAAATATTTTAATAACTTCTTCTAACACTTGAGCACAATTTTCCTTTCCAGCATTTTCACAGAAGACATTAAAAAGATGAAGCATATGAGGCAACCTCAATTCCATTTTTTGTATTTTTTATAGACTAAACTAGTGATAAAACAAGAAACTAAAAGATTTAATTGCAAGATCTAAAGATATACCTTCAAGCACTCACCTCCCCGGCAACAGCGCCAGAAAAGAGCTTCGTTGACGGGATGTGAGTGCCGCTTACCTAGCCTCCCCGGCAACGGCGCTAGAAAAGAGCTTGATGTATACTACACAACCTTCTTCTTGTAGATTCGTGTTGGGCATCCAAGCGTAGAGTTTTGTAGGACATTAGCAAATTTCCCTCAAGTGGATGACCTAAGGTTTATCAATCCGTGGGAGGCATAGGATGAAGATGGTCTCTCTCAAACAACCCTGCAACCAAATAAAAAAGAGTCTCTTGTGTCCCCAACACACCCGATACAATGGTAAATTGTATAGGTGCACTAGTTCGGCGAAGAGATGGTGATACAAGTGCAATATGGATGGTAGATATAGGTTTTTGTAATCTGAAAATATAAAAACAGAAAGGTAGCAAGTAACAAAAGTGAGCAAAAAATGGTATTGCAATGCTTAGACACAAGGCCTAGGGTTCATACTTTCACTAGTGCAAGTTCTCTCAACAATACTAACATAGTTGAATCATATGTAAATGAAAGCACAACATGCTCCCTTGGTGGTTTTGATAATTCATGACAACAAACATTGTCTCTTGAACTAATGTTTCCACTAAGTATATTTTAGGAAATGTTCTATGAGAGGATTGGCAAAAAGGAGAATGTGGAGAAACCCTAAGAGGCAAGGAAATAGGTTGGCCAAGCTTCAAGCAAGAGGACTCCACATTTTATATTTGTGAGAAATCACTTTGAGTCCATAGGAAGCCAATACTATTAAAAGGGGGTAAAGTTTTGTTGGTGAACAATATGCTAAAACGTGCACAAGTGATAGTCGCCAAAAATATCCACAAAACTCTCCCACCAAAGTCTGTTCTATACCCAACACTCAAAATCGGTGCAACCAACTATCCCACTTCGGTGCCACCGATTCCAGTACCTAGACAGACTCTGCCAAACCCTAGCCACTTCGGTGCAACCGATTCCATACCGGTGCCATCGAGTTTAGGTTGCCAACTTTCTGTTATGCAAATTCACATTTTCGGTTCCACCAAGAATGTTGTATCGACGTCACTGAGATTGGAAATCTGACCGTTGGTCACCTTATCGGTGCAACCGAGAATTGTATATCGGTCCCTCCGAGATTCAAAAGTTGCCACCTTTTGGTCACTTCGGTACCACCGACATTAACACATCGGTGTCACCGATCTGGTCATTTTCTGTGTAACGGTTGGATTTTTGGGGATGCCTATATATACCCCTTCACCACCACTCACTCTAAAGAGAAGCACTCAGAACTATTCCATACCTATCCTATCAGATTTTCTAAGAGAGAACCACCTACCCTTGTGTTGAGGTCAAGATCTTCCACTCCAATCATATGGATCTTGATTTCTAGCCTGCCCAAGTTGCTTTCCACCAATCCTATCTCTTCTACCAAGCCAAACCCATGAGAGAGAGATTGTGTGTTGAGGAGTCTATCATCTTGAAGCACAAGAGAAAGGAGTTCATCATCATTATCGAGCCTATTACCTTTTAAAGGGTGGTGCCTCCTAGATTGGTTAGGTGTCGCTTGGGAGCCTCCTACTTCGTGTTGTGGAGTGAACCAAGAAGTTTGTAAGGGCAAGGAGATCGCCTACTTTGTGAAGATCTACCCCATAGTGAGGCTAGTCCTTCGTGGACGGAAGTCGTATGGAATAGTCAAGGTTGCTACTTCGTGGACCCTTTTGGGTGGAGCCCTCCGTGGACTCTCGCGACCGTTACCCTCTGTGGGTTGAAGACTCCATAAACTTGGATGTACGATAGCGCCACCTATCGGAACCACGGGAAAAAACATCGTGTCTTCAACTTTATTTGATCTACCTATCTCAACTCTTTACTTCATATGCAATGTCTTTACTTTCCGCTGCCATATTTGTTGACATGCATGTGTAGGGTTGTTAGACTTGCTAGCTTTTCTAAAACTGTTAAAATCTGCCAAACAATTAACTTGGGAAAAGGTTAGGTTTTAAATTTCTGTTAGTAGTATATCCACCCCCCCCCCCCCCTCTAGACACTCTTCTAGTGATCCCTCAGTAAATCCCTCACGTGCGACAAAGAGTTCACTCCAAAGTCACAAATAGCGGAGAACTAACGAAGAAATTATTGTAGGGTACGAAACCACCTCAAAGTTATCTTTTCCGATAATTCTTATGAGTTATCCCTATAAGTGTCAAGAACAGCCCTAGAGTTTGTACTAAAATAACACCTTAAGATACACATCATCCAAAACCCTAATGTCACCTAGATACGCCAATGTCACCTCGAGTACCCGCGGGCTTGATTATACGATATGCATCACATAATTCAGATTCATCATGTTCAATCCAACACAAAGAACTTCAAAGAGTGCCCCAAAGTTTCTATGAGAAAGTCAAGACGACAACATGTGCCAACCGTTATGCATAGATTCCCAAGGTCACGGAACCCGCAAGTTGATCACCAAAACATACATTAAGTGTATCAATAGAACATCCCATTGTCACCACAGATATACCATCGCAAGGCATACATCAAGTGTTCTCAAATCCTTAAAGACTCAATCCGATAAGTAAACTTCAAAGGGAAAACTCAATTCATCACTACTAGATAGAGAGAGCAAACACTCCATATGATTCATCTATATTAATAAAGCTCGCGATACATCAAGGTCGTGCCATCTCAAGAACAAGAGAGAGAGAGAGAGAGAGAGATCAAACACACAACTACTGGTACATACCCTCCTCGTCATGGAGACCGCCGGGATGATGAAGAAGGCCTCCGGTGATGGTTTCCCCCTCCGGCAGGGTGCCGGAATGGGCTCTCGATTGGTTTTTCGTGGCTCTAGAGGCTTGCGGCGGCGGAACTCCCGATCTAGGTTTCTTTTCGGGGGCTTTTGTATTTATAACAGTTTGTGGCGGTGGAAACAAGTCCAGGGGGTCCACGAGCAAGCCACAAGACAGGGGGCGCGCCCTAAGGGGTGGGAGCACACCTGTGGCTTGTGGCTTCCTCGACCTTCCTCTCTGATGACTCTTCGCTCCAGTATTTTTTATATTTTCCAAAAATATTCTCCGTAAATTTTCAGCTCATTCCGAGAACTTTTATTTTTGCACAAAAACAACACCACAGTAATTCTACTAAAAACAACGTCAGACCGGGTTAGTTCTAATAAAATCATACCAAAATCATAGAGAATTATTGTAACATGGCATGAATACTTCATAAATTATAGATACGTTGGAGACGTATCAGAGACGAAAGAGGGGATGCCTTCTGGGGCACCCCGAAGCTTAGACGCTTGAGTATTCCTTGAATATTACCTTGGGGTTCCTTGGGAATCCCCAAGCTTAGGTACCTGCTTGTCCTTATTCACCTCATATCGGTATGTCACCCAAAACTTGAAAACTGCAATCACACAAAACTTAACGGAACTTCGTGAGATGGGTTAGTGTAGTAAAGATAGATCATTCACTTAGTTACTTTCAAGACAAGATTAGTAATTATTTCCAAATTATAACTAATGTATTATATCATTCTCATAATTTATATTATTCAATATAAGCTATGGGAACACTAAAACAAGCAAACTATGCATGCAAAATAGAATCTGTCAAAAACAGAACAGTGTGTGAAGATCTCAATGATCACCATACTTACCTAAATATAAAAATTCATAAAAATTATTACAACCTATAGAATTTGCTTGCAATTTTTTTGTAAAAACTTTAGAATTTTTTGAAGCTCCAATAAAATCCGATAATTCATATATTGGACGCAATACTTTCTGTTTTTGCACAGAATGAAACAAACAAGTTTCCACACTATCCCAAAGGCTTTACTTGGCACTTTATTAAAATAAAAGACAAAAGGCATTATTACTGCAGTATATTAATCATGTGAATATATAAAAACAGGAAGTAAGAGTGTTGGGTTGTCTCCCAACAAGTGCTTTTCTTTAATGCCTTTGAGCTAGGCATGATGATTTCAATGATGCTCGTATAGGAATAAAAGTTGAAAATGCAAGAGAGCATCATGAATCACATGACAAGAACATTTAAGTCTAACCCACTTCCTATGCACATGGATTTTATGAGCAAACAATGATTGGGAGCAAGAATCGACTAACTTAGGAAGGCAAAATAAGCACAACTTCAAAACTTTGAACACATAGGGAGGAAACTTCATATTATTGCAATTCCTACAAGCATAAGTTCCTCCCTCATAATATTTTTTAGTAGCATCATGAAGGAATTAAACAATATCACTATCACATACAACATTATTTTCATGATTCACAAGCATATAATTTTTATTACTACCCACACAAGCAAACTTCTTCTCATTCAAAGGAGTGGGAGCAAGCTCAACAAAATAACTATCATGTGACACTTGATTGACATAACCACATTGAATATTAAAATCATGATAACAAGTTTCATGGTTGTCATTACTCTTTATAAAATACATGTCATCACAATAATCATCGTACATAGGAGTCCTTCTATCATCATAATAGTTTTGCTCATCAAAACTTGGGGGACTAAAAATATCATATTCATCAAAGATAGCATCCCCAAGCTCGTGGCTTTGCATATCATTAGCATCATGAATAGTCAGAGAATTCATACTAACAATATTTGTATCATTTTCATAATTCAAGTAATTCTCATCAAGCATTTTCATAATTTCTTCCTCTACCAATTGAGCACAATTTTCTGAATCCTTGTTTTCACGAAACACATTATAAACATGAAACAAATGATGCAATCTAAACTCCATTTTTTGTAGTTTTATTTTATAAAACCAAACTAGGGAAAAACAAGAAACTAAAAGATTCAATTGCAAGATCTAAAGATATACTTCTACCACTCACATCCCTGGCAACGGCACCAGAAAGCTTGATGTGTACTACGCAATTTTATTCTTGTAGACTTGTGTTCAACCTCCAAGCACAGAGTTTTGTAGGACAATAGCAATTTTCCCTCAAGTGGATGACCTAAGGTTTACCAACCCATGGGAGGTTTAGGATGAAGGTAGCCTCTATCAAACAACCCTGCAATAGAATACAAAAAATCTCTTGTGTCCCCAACACACCCAGTACAATGGAAAATTGTATAGGTGCACTAGTTCGGCAAAGAGATGGTGATACAAGTGCAATATGGATGATATAAATAGGTTTTTGTAACATGAAAAAATAAAAACAACAAGGTAACAAGTGGTAAACAGCGAGCAAAACATTGTATAAATGCTTGGAAATAAGCCTACGGTCTGTACTTTCGCTAGTGCAATCTCTCAACAATGCTAATATAACTAGATCACATAACCATCCCTCAACGTGCAATGAAGAATCACTCCAAAGTTCTTATCGAGCAGAGAACATAAGAAGAAATTGTTTGTAGGGTACGAAACCACCTCAAAGTTATCCTTTCCGATCAATCTATCCAAGAGTTCGTACTAAAATAACAGCAAGTTGTCCTTTCCCATCGATCTATCTAAGAGTTTGTACTAAAATAACACCATATGATACGCATCAACCAACTCTAATATCACCTAGATACTCCAATGTTACCACAAGTATCCATGAGTTAATTATATGATACACATCAAACAATTTTAGATTCATAATACTCAATCCAACACAAAGAACCTCAAAGAGTGCCCCAAGATTTATATTGGAGAACATGGTATGAAAACGTCCAATCAACCCCTATGCATAGATCCCTCAGGTCACCAGAATCCGCAAGTTGATGCCATTACATATATCAAGTGAATCACTTGAATACCCTAATGTCACTATGGGTACTCGCATGCAAGACATACATCAAGTGCTCTAAAATCCATAAAATTTTTCAATCCGATAATAACAAAATATCAAAGGGAAAACTCAATTCATCACAACAATATAGACAGGGGAAAACACCATATGATCCAACTATATTAACAAAGCCCGTGTTACATCAAGATCGTGCCATCTCAAGAACACAAGAGAGAGAGAGAGAGAGAGATTGAACACATAGCTACTGGTACAAACCATTAATATACTCATATATAGATGACTTCTTCATCACCAAAGTGCTTGGTAGATACTAGAGTGGTTGTGCATGTTTGCCATATTTCATTTGATATCTTTATTTGTGAGCATGTTGGTATGCATATTTTGCTCATTCGAGGACATCCAATTGTTGTTATTTGTCTTTCATTTTTCTGGCTAATTGGATGCACTAGAATGCCTAAGTACCCCCTCTATCTATCTATTCTTTCTCGTATCAAATTCTATTCATGCTAGATCACAAAATTTGAGCAAGAACTTTTCGGACCCTTTGTGTGAGCAGCACTCGGAGTTCTGTTTTGACAAGAGCTGACTTCCAAAACCTCCCATGTGCCACTCGGTGTAACCAACTCCAAAAACCCTCTTTCATCGAGGCACTAGGGTTGATCTAGGTTTTCAATCTTGGTACCACCGATCTTAAAATCTCGGCATCACCGACTTTCTCTGTCCTTGGGCAGTTAGGCAACTCGGTGGAACCAAACTTTTCAAATTGGTGTCACCGACAACAGATGAGTATATATATCCAGTGGACCTGACTATTCAAATCAAATCTTCAATCGCCATCTTCATGCCCCACTGGTGCCGTGCTTGAAGTCTAAGGATGTTTACCTTGTCTCCCATGCACCCTCGTCGTCTGAGTCTGCCGCTGTCAATGATAGTCCTCCCCTCCATTGCCATCGTAGTGAGGTCTTCACCAAAAAAGGGGAAGATCTTAACCCCTTGTGCGCTCCAAGCTCCAAATCTTGTGCATTAGGTCAAATTACTCTTCATGTCATAGATTACAATGCATCTATCCACAAGAAAGATTCGACATATTAGAAAAACAAAAAAATTAGGTTTAGGTTTCCACCATATGCGTCTCGGAGTCACCGAGTGGAAACGAATCGGTGTGACCGATTTGGGTTTTAGAGCATCTCCACCCATTCGGTGCCCCCACGGACATAAATAGCACCACCTGGGGGTCAACCGGCAAATAAATTGGCATGGGGTGGGTCTGGTTCCGACTCGCACCCCCTAGCCCCCCCCCCCACCGCTTTTTGAACACAAAATAAGGGCAAATTTTGGCCAAATTTGGAAAAAGTTCAGGCTTCATACGATATTTGTACAAAAACTAATAAAAACATAAAACAAATTAAAAAACTAGAACTATGTCACTAATACGTCGTCGTCACCGCCATCGCCGCGCCGTCGTCTTCTACATGCCAAGGAGCCTGTAGAAGGTGGTGTAGCCGTTGTCGTCGTCGTCGTCGTCGTCGCTTGATAACCCACAAGTGTAGGGGATCGTTTGTATCCTTTTTTTATAAATAATACTGTCAAACCCAATGAGGAGCTAAAGGTAGAACATATATTCCCTCAAGTTCTATTGACCGTCGATACAACTCTATGCATGCTAATGCTTGCTTTACCTAGAACAAGTATGAAACTATTTTGTAGCTGATAGGATAGTTTGTGTGAATAAAACTAGAAATACTTTGTAGGGATAAAACTAGGAGTAAAAAAGCAAGATAATAAAAGTTAGTTGTTTAGTACAAAGCTTTTGTCAAACAAGAAGGTTATTTGTCTGTAGGCAATCGATAACTAGACTGGTAATCATTCTTAAAATTTTACATGAGGGGGGGGGCATGAGCTAACATACTTTCTCTACTTGGATCATATGCACTTATGATAGGACCCCTACCAAGCATCCGCAAGTACTAAAGATCATTAAGGTAAAACCCAACCATAGCATTAAGTATCAATTCCTCTTTACTCCCATATGCAACAACCCCCTTACTCGGATTTATGCTTCTGTCACTCAAGCAACCCACTGTAAGAGAATCATGAACATATTGCAACACCCTATAGCAGGGACCCCTCATGTCTGCGCGAGACGGAGGGCACCATAGGACAACACCATAATAAAATATACACTCAACCCAACCACGGTCGTTGATTAGCCCATAAGACAAAACGGATCTACTCAAACATCATAGGATAGGCACATATCATTGGGAAATAAAATATAGTGTTGAGCACCATGTTTAAATATAGATTACAGTGGGAAAGAGGGGATTTACACCGCTGCATACAGGGGGAGAGAGTTGGTGTTGACGGTGGCGAAATTGTTGGTGTAGATCGTCGTCACGATGATTGCCCCAGCGGCGTTCTGGTGCCATCGGGAGAGAGGGGAGAGATCCCCCTCCTTCTTTGTATTCCTTGGACTCTCCCCAAAATGGGAGGAGAGTTCCCCCTCTGGTCCATGGCCTCCATGGCGGTAGAGGGATAGGAGCCCCTCCTAGATTGGATCTCCCTCTTTGTTCTCTTTTGTTTCGCGTTCCTGGTTTCTGGCCAAAAACCATTTCTTATATTCCCGAACATACGTAACTCCAATTGCGCTGAGATTTTAACATTGTTGTTTTTCCAAAAATTAGCTTCCTTGCGCCCTAAGTAGAGCTCCAACCGACGTACGAGGTGAGCACAACCCACTAGGGCGCGCTTGGGTTCATGGGTGCGTCCTAGTGTATCGTGCTCATTGTGGGCCTCCGTTTACATTCATTCCACATCCCGAAATTCACAAATATTCCAAAATAATTCTCCATAAGTTTTTATCGTGTTTGGACTTCGTTTGATATGGAATTTCTGCGAAACAAAAAACACAAAAAAACAGGAACTGGCACTAGGCACTGGATCAATAGGTTAGTCCAATAAATCACATAAATTGTTGCCAAAAGTATGTGAAAGTTGTATTATATTGGCATGAAACAATCAAAAATTATAGATACGATGGAGAAGTATCATCGCCGTCCTGCACGCCACCGTCGTCCCTGCTACAACCCTACCCTAGGTAGTTGTGGCAATGCAGCTCAGGGTTGGATGGCACGGGTGCCTCCTCGTCATCGCGGTCGAGGATGACAATGCCACCCTCCTCGTGGCCGTGGCGGCAAGTGGCGATCTCCTCGAGGGCGCACCGTTGACGCTCCATCTCCTTGCGGACGTAGTCGTCTTGCGCCCATTTGAGGGTGGTCTCATAGATGGCGGCCATGGCAAGGTGTTCTTGCTTGACGGCGACTGGCATCGCCGCCACGTCAGGCTCCGTCTTTGGCCTGACAAGGCGGAGGTGGTCGTGGGAAGAGGGAGAAGGCTGGCGGCGGCTGCCCTCATTGATGGTCATGCCACCATTGCACCCACTTCTCCGGAGCGGCATATCTCCGGGCTCGGCCTTCACGGCGATGAGCGGGGTCCGTGCGCAGGAGCAATGGGTGCCGGACAATGATGACGACGTCCTGAAAGCACAATGTGCTCCCTTCGTGGTTTTGATACTTCATGACGACATACATTATCTCTTGGACTAGTACTTTCATCTAGTGTATTTCAGATAAAGTCCATAGAGAGAGATGGGTTGGCAAAAGGAGTATGGAGAGTATCCTCATGAAGGATAATGAGAAGGAATAGCATTGGCAAAAAGGAGTGTGGAGAGTATCGCTTGGGAGCCTCCTACTTCATGTTGTGGAGTTGAACCAGGAAGTTTGTAAGGGCAAGGAGATCGCCTACTTCGTGAAGATCTACCCATAGTGAGGCTATTCCTTCATGGATGGAATCCGTTATGGAATAGTCAAGGTTGCTACTTCGTGGACCCTTATGGATGGAGCCCTCCATGAACTCTCGCGACCGTTACCCTCAGTGGGTTGAATACTCCATAAACGTGGATGTACGATAGTGCCACCTATCGGAACCACAGGAAAAATCTTGTGTCCTTCATGCGTTTGATATCTCTATCTCTAATCCTTACTTCCATGAGCAATGTATTTACTTTCCACTGCTATACTTGATGACTTGCATGTGTTGGGTGTCATAGACTAATTTTGTATGCTAAAACTGCCAACATCTTGTCTTATGCTTGAGGTAGTTTTAAATTTCTACTTGTAGTCTATTCATCCCCCCCCCCTATAGACATACACTTCTAGTGATCCCACAAGTGGTATCAGAGCTTTGGTCTCCATTGCTTCGGTTTCAACACCGTGGAAGAAGATGGATGTGTCTAGTGTGGAGAGTTTGTATTGTAGAGTGCCCATTCTTGATGGAGAGTACTATAGTCAATGGAATAATGCCATGATTGATCTATTTGATAAATTCCATTTGAGAAAACATATTTAAGATCCCTATGTGGTCCCCATTGATGAATTGCATCCCACGCACGAAGAGGAACTTAACATGCTTGGTAACCTTAGGACTGTCAATCTTACTATTAGAAGCTTACCAAGATTCGTGCTTTTTCAATTAAAGAACTTTGCACGTGCTTATACTTTGTGGATTGATTTGGAGAAACAATATCCAAATCTTTCATTAGGAAATCTTGATGAAATTATTCATAAAACCATTGCTTTTCACAAAATGAAGCTTAGTGATACAAACTTTGATAAATGCCTATTTGAGCTTCGTGATCTCATGCGTGCTAAAGGAGATGTCACAACTATCAACAATATCATTATAGAAGAACTTCACATTCATAGACTTCAACACTGTCATGATCACAATTCTAATGAATCTCTTGTTCTTTATGACGAGGATTTCCCACTTGATGATGACAATATGGAACATGGCTACTATGATGAAGATGACTTGTTCGACATCGAGCATGAAAATATCATGAGGAATCTAAGTCTAATGGTGAACTTCAAGGATTACATGTCTGGCGGAAAAGAGTGGATTCTCGACAGTGGATGCACGGATCACATGAATAGTGATAAAGACATGTTCCAAGATATCACGCCTAATCGAGGTCTTCAGAGGTATGTGACCTTTGGAGACAACTCTAAGGGTAAGGTACTTGGCCTTGGTAAGGTGACCATATCTCATGATAGCTCAACTCAAAATGTGATGCTTGTTGAATCCCTTGGCTACAATCTTCTTTCCGTATCTAGACTAGCAGACTTTGGTTTCAATGTGCTATTTACTAAAGTAGATTGCCAAGTGTTTCAATTTGATAATAATAAAATTTTCTTTACCAGTATTCGTAGAGGTGATCTATACATTGTTGATTTCACTAAAAAGGCCCAACCTCGTACTTGTCTCATTGCAAAATCATCTAAAGGCTGGCTATGACATAGAAGGCTTGGACATGTAGGCATGCGCAATCTAGATAAGCTTAGCAAGGGCGATCACATTGTTGCTGTTTAAGATGTTATCTTTGACAAAGATAGAATTTGTAGTGCTTGTCAAGCGGGAAAGCAATTAGGTGGAAGTCATCCCGTTAAGAATATCATGACTACTAGGAGACCACTCAAGTTACTTCACATGGATCTTTTTGGTCCAAATGTTTACAAGAGTCTCGGTGGAAATTCCTATGGTCTAGTTATAGTTGATGATTTTTCCAGATTTACGTGGGTATTCTTTCTTGATGAAAGTCGTGGGTAAAAAAGATCTTCAAGAACTTCGCACGCAAAGTGCAAAATCAGTTTGAAGTAGATCAAGAAGGTTCGAAGCGATAATGGATCGGAGTTCAAGAACACCCATGTGGATACCTTCCTTGACGAAGAGGGTATTTCACATGAGTTCTCGGCTACGTACAAACCTCAACAAAATGGAGTTGTTGAGAGAAAGAACTGAACCCTCATTGAGATGGCAAGAACGATGCTTGACGAATACAAGATGCCAAGACACTTTTGGGCAGAAGCCGTGGAAACAACATGCCATGCCACAAACCGACTCTACTTGCACAAGCTTCTTAGTAAAACGGCATACGAGCTTCTCATGGTAACAAACCCTAAGTTGGATATTTTCGAGTATTCAGATCCAAGTGCTACATTCTCGATAAGCCTTGCCGTGCTAAATTTGCTCCCAAATCTCATGAAGGCTTCTTATTTGGTTATGGATCGAACTCTCACACTTACCGTGTCTACAACAACTTCACTCGAAAAGTTGAAGAGACGGTAGATGTGAAGTTTGATGAGTCTAATGGTTCGCAAGTCGAACAATTGCCAGATGATGTAGGTGATAAGGACCCCCTCGGAAGCTATCCTAGATTTACCCATCAGCAAGATTCGTCCCATGGAGGTGAAGGAAAGTACTTCATCAACTCAAGTGGAAGCCCCTACTTCACAACAAGGTGAACCACAACATGACATGAAGGCATCCACAAGCGGTACATGGCAAGATGATGAAGAGGAGGAAGTACATCATGAAGATCCACCACAACCTACTTCACCACCACCTCAAGAAGATGATCGTGTTGACAACAACGAAGACGAAGGAGATGATGATGAAGAAGAAGATCCACCATCCAACAATCGGAAGCTAGCCCGAGTTCGAGCACAAGTGACCAAGAACCATCCCCTAAACCAAATCTTTGGAGACATCCAAACCGGGAGAATCACTCGCTCTAAAACTCGTCTAGCTAACTTTTGTGAGCATTATTCTTTCACATCTAGCATTGAGCCTTTAAAGGTAGAACAAGCACTTGAATACGCATATTGGGTGAATGCTATGCATGAAGAACTTCACAACTTCGAGAGGAACAAAGTGTGGACACTCACGGAGAATCCCAAGGATATACACAAGTTGAAGGTATGGACTACGGTGAGACTTATGCCCTCGTTGCTACACTAGAAGCTATTCGAATTCTTCTTGCCTATGCTAATCACCATGATATCATGCTTTATCAAATGGACATTAAAAGTGCCTTTTTAAATGGTGAAATTGAAGAAGAGGGTTATGTCAAGCAACCACCTAGTTTTGTGAATCCTAAGAAACCTAATCATGTTTACAAGCTTCGTAAAGCCCTTTATGGTCTTAAGCAAGCCCCTCGTGCTTGGTACAAATGCTTAACGAAGTTTCTCATTGAAAAAGGTTTTGAAATTGGTAAAATTGATTCAACCTTGTTCACTAAGGGAGTTAATGGAGAATTATTTGTGTGCCAAATCTATGTGGATGATATTATCTTTGGCTCCACTAACCCTCAATTTAGTGAAAGATTTGGAAGGTTGATGTCCGAGAAGTATGAGATGTCCATGATGTGCGAGCTGAAATTCTTTATTGGATTGCAAATCAAGCAATCAAGAGAAGGAACTTTCATCTCACAAACTAAGTATACCAAGGACTTCATCAAGAAGTTCAACATGCAAGACTGCAAAGGTATGAAAACGCACATGCCAACTAGTGGACATGTTGATCTTACCAATGAAGATGAACCGGTAGATCAAAAAAATTATCGATCTATGATTGGTTCATTGCTATATCTATGTGCATCTTGTCCCGATATTATTCTTAGTGTTTGCATGTGTGCTAGATATCAAGCTGCACCTAAGGAGTGTCATCTTTTGGCCGTGAAACGTATTGTGAGATACTTGATACAAACACTAAACTTTGGCATTTGGTATCACAAGGGATCTTCTTTTAACCTTGTTGGTTATTACGGTTCGGAAATATGCCAGTGACAAGGTTGATAGAAAATCACCTCGGGTACTTGTCAATTTTTAGGTAGATCTCTTGTGTCTTGGTCCTCCAAGAAACAAAACTCGGTATCTCTATCTACTATCGAAGATGGGTATATTGCTGTTGGATCTTGTTGTGCGCAGTTACTATGGATGACACAAATGCTTAAGTATTATGGAATCCATGTTAAAAATGTTCCATTGCTTTGTGACAATGAAAGTGCTATTAAGATTGGTCATAATCCTGTGCAACATTCTCGAACTAAGCATATTCAAGTTCGACATCATTTCATTCGTGATCATGTTGACAAAGGAGATATTAATCTTAAGCATGTTCGCACTAACAAGCAATTGGTCCATATCTTTACTAAGCCACTTGATGAGAAAACTTTTTGTCACTTGAGGAGTGAGTTGAACATCGTTGATGCTTCAAACTTGAGCTAGACTCACTTGGAAGCTTGCAAGGGCATGAGCCTCCTTGATACTTCCATGATATTGCTAATGTGTTATCTTATGCCATGGAATTCTATGTTCCCTTGTATTGCATCTAACCGTTTGTAGGTACTTGGAAGAACTTCATTCCATGAGATTGCAACCAACTCCAATTATAAGCAATCTTGTCTTGACCAAGTATCCACAACCCCTCTTGATGATGGAAGTAAGAAGACAACAAAATATATCCTTGACATATAATTGATCATTATTGCAAAATCTCAGTTGGTATCATGTCAAATGTATATACCTATTGTTATTCCTTGCATGACTAACCCTTGTAGGTAACAAGTGTACTAGAACGAGAAGGATTGCTCCCAACTCAAGCTATTCTTAATCAACCTCGAGCATCCTCAACAAGTTCACCTACGAGCGACGTCATCAACACCACTCAAAGGTATGCTCTCATATCCTTGAAAAGGCTTTACTCCAGACATGAGCTAAAGCAACTCAAGTGATATGAAGACATTAAAATGCTCAATCGAAAAATGGTAACCCCATTTTTGAGCATAGCGATGAGTATGACCTATGATCAAGCATTCTTTCTTGGCTCCTGAGTCAATATACTCTAATATAGGTGACCTAGTCACCGCCCATCATCTAGTTAAGTTTTTGGTTGGTTCACTCTCAAATCAAAAAAATTCTTGGAACCACTCAAATCTTTCCTAGTTGATACCTATCTGTAAATATTCACAATTGGTACAAATCTTTTGATTCTCTTCTTGTTCGATTTTCATTTGCAATTTTGTCTTTGATCAATTTTCATATTTGCCAAGTTTCTGAGTTACACCTCAGAGCCTCCGATACAAAGAACTCGGTTCTACCGATTTAGCAGATGAGTTGCATAACATTACCTCGGTATCACCAACAAATATGTATCAGAGGCACCAACTTTTTGTCATTTTTCTTTTTGTGCTTGTAGTTGTAAATATTCCTTGTGTTCCTTTATGTATTTTCTCCATCCTTCGATGATCCCTTTTTTTTAAAAGGGGGAGAAATACATTCAAGGATCCCTAACTTAAAGGAGGAGAAGTTATGCAAGTCCTCGGTTTATCAAGAGGGAGAGAAATTAATTTCAATGAATCCCTCAATTTTTCTCATGTTTTTCATTTTCTATGACTCCTACATTCAATGACCCTTGTTCTCAAGGATCCCATTTTATTCAATGATCCTTGTATCTGACCCTACGTCTGAACTTTTTGGAAATTAATGCCAAAGGGGGAGAGACATACAAAGCTTCAAAGCTAAAAAGGGAGATACACGCTTATCTAAAGGGGGATATATAATTTAGGGGGAGAGGAGAATATCAAGTTTACACTTACATTTACAAGGGGAGAATACCAAAGTGGAGGAGAAGAATTTTCTCACCCTATCCAATCCCAATATCTACATGCTAAGATTCAGAGGGAGAGGATGTCTACTATTTCATATCTAGGGGGGAAAGTTCTAAATGATCTTGGAGACATATCAATTCTAAGGAATACTACTTTATATATGTTCTCCATATCTTGGTACTTTTGAGTTTTATTTCCTTTGATTAGTAGAATACTCTTGTGTTTCCTAACATTGTTTTCTTAGGTGTGTTTCTACTACTAGAATGATCAAGAACTCAAGGTAAGTATATGCATCATATATTTGATCAAGATGATCTCTTTGTTCTTGCACATATTGTTTGCAAGAGTGAAGTCTTGAATGAGGATACATCTCATTCACATACATTTGATGCATATAGCCAAGATACACATGACTCATTTTTATCCTTTCTACTACATGTGTGTCCATGCATTCCAAAGCAACTATCCTTCAAATGGATTGCACAAATTTAGGGGGAGCAAGTCTAATTCATGTGTCTCTCAAAGTCTTCATTATATACATGCATATCTTTATTTGAAGCTTTGATTGTATGGTGTCATCAATTACCAAAAAGGGGGAGATTGAAAGCACAACATGCTCCCTTGGTGGTTTTGATAATTCATGACAACATACATTATCTCTTGGACTAATACTTTCCTCTAGTGTATTTCTGATAAAGTCCATAAAGAGAGATGGTTTGGCAAAAAAGAGTGTGGAGAGTATCCCCATGAAGAATAAGGAGAAGGAATAGCATTGGCCAAGCTTCAAGCAAGAGGACACTTCATTTTACTTTCTGAGATATCATTTTGAGTCCATAGGAAAGCCAATACTATTAAAAGTGGGTAAGGTATTGATTGGTGAACAAAATACTCATACGTGCACAAGTGATAGTCACCATGAACACCCACAAGCTCTTCCACAAAAGTCTGTCAAAGCCAAATATTCAAAATCGGTGCAACCAGCACTTTCCACTCGGTGCCACCGATTCCCAAATCTAGATAGACTCAGCCAAACCCTAGCCACTTTGGTGTTACCGATTCTGCTTCGGTGCAACTGATTCTGCTATGGTGCCTCCGAGTTTGGGTTTCCAACTCTCTGTCATGCAAATTCACAATATCGGTACCACCAAGATTGTTGGATCGACGTCACCGAGATTGGGCAATCTAACCGTTGGTCACCTTATCGGTGCAACCAAGATTCCTATATCAGTCTCACCGAGATTCAAAAGTTGCCACCTTTTGGTCACTTCGGTACCATCGAGAATAACACATTGGTGTCACCGAGTTGGTCATTTTGTGTGTAACGGTTAGATTTTTGGAGATGCCTATATATACCCCTCCACCAACACTCACTCGTAAGAGAAGCACTCGGAACTATTCCATACTTGCCCCATCCAGTTTTCTGAGAGAAAACCACATATCCTTATGTTGAGTTCAAGATCTTTCACTCCAACCATATGGATCTTGATTTCTAGCCTCCCCAAGTTGCTTTCCACCAATCCCATCTCTTCCACCAAGCCAAATCTGTGAGAGAGTGATTTTGTGTTGAGGAGTCTATCATCTTGAAGCACAAGAACAAGGAGTTCATCATCTTACCGAGACTATTACCTTTTGGAGGGTGGTGCCTCCTAGATTGGTTAGGTGTTGCTTGGGAGCCTCCTACTTCGTGTTGTGGAGTTGAACCAAGAAGTTTGTAAGGGCAAGGAGATCGCCTACTTCGTGAAGACCTACCCATAGTGAGGCTAGTCCTTTGTGGACGGAAGCCATTATGGAATAGTCAAGGTTGCTACTTCGTGGACCCTTATGGGTGGAGCCCTCCATGGAATCTCGTGACTGTTACCCTCCGTAGGTTGAAGACCCCATGAACATGGATGTACGATAGCACCACCTATCAGAACCACGGGAAAAATCTTGTGTCCTTCATGCGTTTGATCTCTCTATCTCTACTCCTTACTTCCATGTGCAATGTCTTTACTTTCCGCTGCTATAATTGATGACTTGCATGTGTTGGGTGACATAGACTAATTATGTATGCTAAAACTACCAACATCTCGTCTTATGCTTGAGGTAGTTTTAAATTTCTGCTTGTAGTCTATTCATCCCCCTCTAGACATACACTTCTAGTGATCCCACACGTCCCGGCCATGCGCCTCGGCTTCCATGACAAGCCGCTCCGACGCGAGATGGATGGCGTGGGGTAGTCGAGACGCGGCGTGTTTCCGCCCTTGATGTGCTCGAGAGGACGGCTTCGAGGGTGCGGCCCGAGACGCCCCATCATCCACTGCCCCTTGGAGTTGTGGCAACCGCGACTGGGTGGAGCGCTGTTCGTGGAGGCGAGTTGCTCCTCGTGGTGGTGCTCGAAGTACGCCATCCACAAGTTGTGGTTGTCCGGGGTGTACCTCGGTTTCTGGCCCGCCGTATCCAACAGAGATGATCAGATCCTGGCGATCTTGGTGCGCTTCTTGGCACCACTGGGCACCGGAGGCACCGGGACCCCGCCGGTGCTGAGCCTCCATGAGCCCGGCACCTGCATGTCGGGCGGCGCCGAGTACTCCGCCTCGTAGAGAAGGCGAGCCTCATCCTCGTGCAGGTGGCGATGGGTGATTCCGTTGGCTGCCGCACTAGCGTCTGGGAAGCACTCAGCTATCAAGGAGAGACGATCACCGGAAAATAGAGAGAGAGACAGAGGGGCGTCGGCGGCGAGAGTGGGAGAGAGGTTGTGGCGAGAAGTGTATAGCCACCGGCGAGGAGGACGGCTTTTATAGCGGCGAGTGGGAGGCACCGTGTGGCCGCATGGAGGGAGAGGTGTGGACATGTGTCGCCCCGCTTTCACTGCATCACCCGTGACTACACCACCCATGAGGTATCAATGGAAGGCTGACCAGCGGGCAGCCTTCGCAGTGATTCCTACGGGAAACTAAGGCGATAAGGATGACGAAGCGCCCCTCGGTCACTGACTCGGGGGACCCACCCATTTTTGCCCCCAAAAAGGTTTTCCCTGGTTCCCCCGGCCCGTCGGGTTTGGCCTGGGTATGCCGGCACCAATTTCGTCCCTAACCGGCAAAAATTGGGCTCCTGGGGACACAACTAGGCCGATTTTCCTCAGCCGGTGATAAAAATGGCCTTGGGGCTGTTGGGGGCGAGTGGAGATGCTCTTAGGGTTTGTGAGAACATTCTCGGTGAGACTGAGTTTCCTTTTTCGGTGAAACCGAAAAGGGTGACCAAGTTTCTATAAAGCAGAATGTGTGTCTCGGGGGCTCGAAAAACTAAAACTCGGTGGAACCGAAACCCATACTGTAGAAATCTAAGACTAAGATTTTGAGTTCAAATTTTGCAAAATGGCTGTGTTTTGTGATGCTCATCTTTTCCACTCCTCTATATCTACTCACATGTACAGTTTGTCAGTGCAACATGTCAGGTTCTCACGGTAGACATAATGAGTTCAGAGAGCCTAGTGCAGAACATGATATAGGCACTAGTCCCGATGCCAGCTCTTTAGAGGACCCAGGCACCCCCAGTTCTCATGGCGTTCCCAAGGCAGCCACCGGGGCGAGGAAGAAACTCAACTCAGATGCGGAGGATGCAGATTTTGTGCTTGATGAGGTGATATCCAAGAAGCAAAAAGAGAAGAAGGAAAGAGTTGCTGCTAAGAAAAATATAGAAGAGGTCACTTTATCCAGGAGGCATGTAAGGAAGGAGTATGTCAACACAGATGCAATGAGAGCTCCTGAATCAGCTAACGGGGGAGGAATAAACCTTGAGGCTCCCACCTCCTCCAAGCAAACCAAGTCCATGGCAAAGAAGCCTGCAAAGAAGAGAGAGATGAAGAGGATTATCAATGTGATAGGTAGGACAACTTCTATGTATGAAGATCCATCTGAGCTTGAGGAAGAAGAAGAGGAGGAACCAGCTGTCAACCAGACTCCTTCAAAGCAAAGGAAACTTATGGCAGATGCTATGCCAAGCAAGCCTGCATCTAAGGCTAAACCTTCTGCTCCCAAGGTCAAGAAGCCAGCTGCTAGCAAGCCCAAGAAAACCACAAGAGACATTCCAACAGCTGAGAAGAACAAAGGTATAACCTCCAGGGAAGCTATTGCAGAGGATGAACAGATTGATGTTCTGAGGAAGTTGAGACCTCATTTGCAAGGACACAATGATGATTATCATGTGATTGAGAACATGAAGGATAGGAAGGATCAAGGTCTCAATAAGTGGATAGTTGTTGATCCCTATGCTACCAGGAGAAGAACTGAAGTTGATGCTTGCTTTCACACAAAGAGGCGGCAAGACTTATATGAGACTATCCTATTAGACAAGAGTCCAACTGTCAGTGACATGAGGTATGTTGATTGGAAGTACATCAAGGAGAATGAATACTACTCCCCCATCCAGGAGAATTCAAGGCCATTGACATTGATGCCCTTTGTTGGTAGAGAGATGACTGCCTGGAAGGATGAGATGATCATGCAATTTTACTCCACAACTCATTTCTATCCACATGAGAATTGTATGGATGACTAAAGGCACCAGGTACCAATCTTCTGCCAATGAGTAGGCTACCATCTTAGGAGCCCCACAGATGCAAGATGAAGGTCTGGATGTTTGTGGTTAGGCCAAGATGAACCACAACTCCGTGGCCAGCATGTATAACCCAATTCCTAAGGTACATATGATATCTCACAAGTTAGGCTCTATCTACTTCTTGCAAGCATGACTACCCACCACCAACACCATTATGAGGTGCACCTTTATACCTAAATCATGTGATGACGACATTATCAGGGGTATTCCATCAATATGATGCATCGTGTATACACCCACATCAGGATCAGAGTGATGGATCTCATCGTGGAGACCATCGAGAGGACTGCTGCTGACCAGAAGAGGTCATGTGGATATGCTCCATACATACAAATTATAATGAACTCTAAGGTTGGAAAGAGCACATATCTACTTGACACACATCACCTGCTACATGAACCAGAGTTTGAGGACAATGTTGTGGAGATGAATCCTAGTTATCCCACTTCATCTACATCAGAGGCTGATATTGAGGCAGAGGCAGCGAGAGCCACTAGTGCTCCAATGCTCAAGACTAAGGGTGATCAAATGGCATTTCTCATCAGCACCATCCAAGGGATGGAGAAGAACATCAATGAGATACTCCAGAACTAGAAGATCCTTGAGAGGATTGTGGAGACAAAATTTCATGACTTGGACATCAAGGTAACTAAGCTGACTACCATGGTCAACCAGTTGAAGCGGGAAGTGGATGTTGTGCCTAGCCCCAGCTCCAGTGATGATGATGATGATGATGCTTCTCTCCATACTCACACTCAGTTCACGACACATGACAGATCTTCTTCCATGTCAGTTACAGGGACGAGACCATCAGCATCAGCAACATCAGCTCGTGCACCTCCATTGTCTACACCACCACCTCAGAGGACATCAGCTGAAGCCTTCGTGGATGCTATTCTTTCGACTCCTTCTTCAATTACCGGAGGAGGCCATGCCTAGAGAGACGCTTAGCTCTATAGCTTTGAACTTTTTGGTAACTTGTTGCTAAAGTGGGAGAAGTGTATAGATCATATGGCTTCGAGAGAGAGTGTTCTTTCTTTTGTTTGCTCTTCTCGTTTGAAAACACTTGCTTTACCGTGTGATTGTCTTAAACCTTGTTGTGTTTGATCATACGCTTTAATGTTTGGTGCTACTATTTCTTATCCTTGAGATATCTATGTGATGTTCATTCAATCATTTTTGGTGTCATGTGCAATGCAATTCATTTATATCATTTATGTGCACCACCAAGACGTACGTGAGAAGGAAGAGAGACCCATGATCATAATCGACTATGCATTTGCATTCAAATGCAAATTAAAAAAATAGTGCAAAAATTTAGGGGGAGCTCTTGCTTATCACATACTTGTCAAGGCGACGATGCTATTCATTGATTATATTTTATGTCAAAGCTTTGATCTGTATGTTGTCATCAATTGCCAAAAAGGGGGAGATTGAAAGCATAACTTCTCCCTAGGTGGTTTTGGTAATTAATAACAACATATATTTCATTGGACTAATAATTATACCAACTATATTTCAGGAAAAGTTCAATGAATGCCTTGGTTAAGGATTATGAGGAGGTCCCCTAGATGCAAGGAACATCTATTGGCCACAAACTTCAAGACTCTACATTTTGCATTTTGTGAGAAATCACATTTGAGTCCATACGAAAGCTAATACTATTAAAAGGGGATGAGGTATATATGACAACCTGGTTGCTCAAATGCTTAGAGATTAGCTACCAAAAATACTCATGAAATTCTCCCACAAATATTTTGTCGAAAACCTTAGAAGTCCAATATTCGGTGCCACCATATTTTCCATTCATCCCTACCAAGTTTTACCTTAGACAGATCCAAAGCCAAACCCTAGCATCTTGGTGCTGCCGAGTCTCATTTCGGTGCAACTAAAATCAGTGGCAAACTTTTTGTTGTCTCATTTCTAAAAAATAGAATTCCGAGTTTTAGGAATCGGTGCCACCAAAAGTTAAAACTTACTAGGCCAGCCAAAATCGGACCCACCGAGATTTATTTATCGGTCTCACTGAAACGCCAAAAGTTGTCACATTTTGCACTAGTTGGTGCAACCGAGTTTTTGCTTCAGTTTCAGCGAGTTAGGCAATAATGTTGTAACGGTTGGATGTTTGGAGATGTCTATATATAGCCCTCCACCTACCTCTAACTCGTTGAGGAAGCACTCAGAACATACCAACATATGTGCCATTCATTTTCTAAGGGAGAACCACTTACTCATGTGTTGAGATCAAGATCTTCAGGTCCAACCATATGAATGTTTATTTCTAGCCTCCCCAATTTTCTTTCCACCCAATCAACATCTTCTACCAAGACAAATCAGTGAGAGAGTGATTGAGTGTTGAGGAGACTATATTTTGAAGCACAAGAGCAAGGAGTTCATCATACTTACCACATCTATTACCTTTTGGAGAGTGGTGTCTCCTAGATTGGTTAGGTGTCTCTTGGGAGCCTCCAACTTCACATGGAGTTGAACCAAGAAGTTTGCAAGGGCAAGGAGATTGCCTGCTTCATGAAGATGTACCCCAAGTGAGGATAGTCCTTCGTCGATGTAAGACATGGTGAAATAGACAAGGTTTCTACAATGTGGACCCTCATGGGTGGAGCCCTCAGTGGACTCTCGTGACTATTACCCTCCGTGGGTTGAAGTCTCCATCAACGTGGAGGTACGATAGCACCACCTATCGGAACCACGGAAAAAATCTTGGTGTCTCCAATTACGTTTGATCTTCCTATCCCTTCCCTCTATTTATATGTGCATGTCTTTACTTTCCTCTACTATACTATTAGACTTGCATGCGTAGGGTGTGCTTGACTTGATATAATTGTTAAACTTGCCAACATCTAAAATTGGGAAAAGGCTAGATTTTTTATTCTGGTCAAGTAGTCTAATCACCCCCCCCTCTAGACATACTTTGGATCCTATAGCCTGGAGGGAACAAGAAGGGAGTGTGCAATGGATATTTTCACACTTTTGAGCCACCATGATGACATATAAGAACATGGACAAATATACAACATGGCCTTTTGTGAATTTCGTCCATGGCTTACTATTGGTGTTGCGCCAACTTATTTTTTGGTCCGGCCATGTAATTGCTAAATACTACTTCATAGGCTATTTTTAGAGCCCGTATTGTAAGGGAAATGACTCAGGAGGTTGTTTAGTCCCAGCTTGCCAAGGGTGGACGAAATCCCCTCTCTTTGGTCCTATAAATACAACCCTTAAGGCATCGTTTAGACTCGGGTTTGGTTTAGTTAAAAGTTAGCCATTGCAACTTCATGTACTTCGTTTGTGTCCAACGACCAGACCGAATCCGCTTTTGGAATCCCACTTTTATCATTACTTATATTTACAATATTCATATTGCATTATAATATTCTTGCTTGTTCTTCGATTGTTTGCAGGAATAGACCTGCATGGTCAGGCTGATCGTGCTTCTGAATCGCCAATAACCTCCTGAAGATTGGTTTAGCGATTACTAAGATGCAACGTCGTGCACGTTTGTAGTCGGATCGTCAAAGTCATTCTCCACCAAATCGATAGCTACATCTCACCGAAAGATCGGGACCCTCGCCCCTATCACTTTGTCTGCCATCCTTTCGTTTTATCTACCATCCCTGCTAGTTCGCCTCCTCCTCCCGTGCCTTTAAAAGAGAGGTCGCTCCTCTTATGAGAGACACATTAGAACATCATCTTACTCATGCCACTGAGTTCCAAACACTGAGCTGCTGCTAGGTTCTTCCCCATCCTGGCTTTTGGCATGCACCGCAGGTCGGGAAATTGGCCTCTGAAACTCTACCACTTCGAGTCCTGTACGGGAGAAGGGTGATAAGGTTTTTGGGGAGCGCTCTACGCGACTACTGACTTCTTCATCACGGGCGTCACAGACATCGACAACCACTTCTTCCCAAACGTCCACAACCTCTTCAACTACATGACCGGTGACAACGTCAATGCCAACCCTAATGCTGCTGCCACAACTCAGTACATGTTCGTGTTTTTTTGTTCGAGGTCATGCTAGAGTTTCTTGGTCTAGTTTATGTTCTAGATATGTTTTGTTCTAGTTCACATGTTCACATAATATTTGACTATTCTCCTTTACTTTACCTGATAAGTTTTGCTCCTGTTATTGTGGCCTACTCTCCTATAGTTTTCATGACTAGTGTTGACTATGTTACTATGATCTTGTTCAATCTAGTGTTTATATCATTTAAATCATTCGGTAAATTGCTCATATTTCCAACAATCCAAAAACCTTATAATGGGCAATTTACCCCGAGTGGTTTTGCTGCCTCCATGAGGCCTCCTATGTTTGAAGGTGCGCACTATAAGGGATGTCATGCGAGAGCTGTTCTATGGCTTCAAACATGAGCTGCTATAACGCCACTCTAGGCAAACCTGAAGGAGATCTTGATCCTCAATAGGAACAAGATTTTTAGAAAACTAATACCTTGTCTAAGGCTTCTATCTTGAGTGTTCTTGTGAGAACATAGTTGATGCTCATGCGTCAATATATAACGGCAAAGATATATGGGATGCACTCGAGGCCAAGTTTGGGGTCTCAGAAGTCGTCACTGAGTTGTACATCATGGAACGATTCTATGACTACAAGAAGACTGATGATCTCTCCATGGTTGAGAAAGCTCATGAGATACAATCATTCACTAGAGAACTTGAGCACTTCAATTTTATGTTACTAGACAAGTTTGTTGCCGGAGGCATCATCACTAAGCTTCCTCCCTCGTAGAGTAACTTTGCTACCTCTTTGAAACATAAGAGACGAGAGTTTTCCATTTTGGATCTTTTGGGGGATATATCCCCAGGGTGAGACCTGCCCAGGTGGGGCCGGGTCATATGGTTGGTGGCTTACGGTAACTCTAGGAGAAACATAACTAGTAGGCCAGAGGGCCCAGAGCCAGAAGACCGGATGTAACCCGGTGGACTTGAGCCACCGGGAGTGACTTGTTAGATAAGGCATGTTTAGTTGGAGGTGAGGTCGGTTGTTAAGTTTAACCTGACCCAGACTCTTGCAAGCCCAGGGCCTTGACCGTATATATAAGGGTGGCTTACCTGGGCGTCTTAGGCCACGAAAACAATTGATCGAGAGCTAGGTCAAGAGAATTTGCTCCCTTGTAATCGATATACAATCAATACAACACAAAGCAGGACGTAGGCTTTTACCTCTTTCAGAGGGGCCGAACCTGGGTAAACCCTTCTCTCTCGATTCCGATCAACCCCTTCGAGTTTGTCGCCTTAGCGATGGCCTTGAACCTAAGTCTGTTGACCCAGACATCTACCGTGACAAAACCACGACAGTTGGTGCCCACCGTGGGGCTTGCGCT
Organism: Hordeum marinum; assembly: GCA_022496015.1. Lineage (NCBI taxonomy): Eukaryota > Viridiplantae > Streptophyta > Magnoliopsida > Poales > Poaceae > Hordeum > Hordeum marinum. The sequence continues at coordinate 112,396,366 of CM039676.1, read as the reverse complement.
CGATGGTGTAAGGTTCTCGAAGGGATCTCTCCTAGGGATCGAAGGATACACCATTGGCAGGATGACCAAGAGTCGCCATGGCAGGCTCTACATTGACAATGCCGGTTGGGGCCCTGAGGCCGACTCAATAGAGTACGGTCACCGGGTCCCCTTTGGCGGAATTCACGTCTTCATTGGCAAGATTGGCGGATCAGAACCCGGGCCGGACATCTGCACCAACCTCATCGAGCCGGCTCGACGCACGCAACCCACCCATGTTAACTCGGGCAGGAAGCATGGCTTCGTCGGCTTTACCCAAGGCACGGAGCTTGAAGGTTCCATGTCAGGGGAAGGAACTCTCATCTGCTCAGAGGATGGCTCCTCGAGCGGAGAGACGAAATCAATCTATCAGCTTCACAACGGCGGGCTTGGGGGATATGTGGAGCATTACCTTGAGTTGGAGTATCATGAGCCAGAGGAGTATGAGCCACCAAACCACGATGTTGTTTTCATGGCAGGGTCAGCACCGGCTCATAATAGCACAGCTGCTGGTGTGGCGGATTTGGGGTGGACAAGCCGCCAGCTCAGGTTCCTTTGGATCTGATGGACGAACTCACAACCTTGATGGAAATAGAGGTAACTGTTGAAAACCAAGCGGCCAGTAATGTAGAGATCACAAGGTTGAAGGACCAGATGGCAGAAGTCCAATAGGAGATCAATGCGATGAAGGCTTAGATGAATGCTGACTCATAGCGCCTTAGGGCAGAGGCTTTTCGCTTAGAACTAGAGCAATAGTCTACAGCACCGGTTCACCGGATGAGGCACCAGTCTTGTTTGCTGGATCAATATGACGCCAGTAACCTTTTTAATACGCCAGGGACGGGAGGGAATATGCCCTTGACCGTAACCCAGACGGCGGAAGTACCAAGAAGTCGGGCGACGGCTCAACGTCAGCAACCAAACCCGCCCCGTTGCAACCAGACCCCATTGCAGCCTTTTCTGACCCCATCGGGTCATTATTCTAACCCTACGAAGAACATGGTGGCAGCGGCGACCAGGCTTGGTACAATCCCTATCCCCGATGAGGCACCTTTTGTAGAGGAAGTGCGGAACGCCATTGGATACTTGTAGACGGTGGTGGCCTAGCAGGAGAAATATACTTATAGCTAGAGTCGCGTGCATTCAACCCCCATCCTAAGCCGTAGCTACAGCCGGTGTTATGAGTCGCCGGCGCTTTCTAGTAGTGATCGATATCGAAATCCGCTGAGGGACGAACAACCGGATCATGATGCTTAGGCATTGGTGGATCGGGCAAGAGCCCAATGAGAGGCGGCGGCTGTGGCAGCTGCAATGGCTTATCATAACCCACAGTCGCGCCCTCTGTTTTAGTAGGAGCCGGTTTAACTTCTAGGGTTGTGGGAGTGCCATGCTTAGCATCGGCTTTGCAAAACGAGTGTCTATACAAAGACTTCAAAGGTCCTCGCAAGGTGCCCAACTATACTGCTGACCTTCCTCCAAAGGCTTGGATTGAAAGTTATGAATTAGCCATGGAGATGTTGGATGTTAGTGATGCAGTGTGTGCCAAGTATTTCATCATGATGCTGGAGTGGCCGGCTCGTACATGGTTGAAAGGGTTGTCACCCAACACCATTAACACCTGGGTCGAGTTAAAGGTGAGGTTTATCAAAAACTTTTAGGGAACGTGCAAGCAGCCCATGACGATTGTGGATTTGGATCATTGCGTTCAGTGTGAGGATGAGTCGGCTCATTATTGGGTCCAGCGGGTCTCGACCATCATCCATTCTTCTGATAATATCACGACATCTCAAGCAATCCTAATCCTGGAGAAAAATTAACACTTCACGCCTTTGAAGGAGAAGCTTGGCTGGCTCAAGCACACATGTCAAGACATGGGGAAACTCATGACGGCTCTCACCAAGTATGCAGACTCTCACAACACGAAGGACCCTAGATCTGATGATGAGAAATGGGCCAAGGGCAAGAAGAACAACAATGGCAAGGGTCAGTCACAGAACAAGGGAGGAAACAATAGTAATGGCAATGGCAGAAAGCGGAAGAACCAGTACGGTGGGTCAGAGTTAGTGGCCAAAGCCAATACTGGGAATAACCGCGGCAAGGGTAATGGCAAGCCGCAGTTTAAACGCAATACTCCCAATTTGGAGGCAATGCTGAATGACCCTTGCCCAAAACACAGCCGTCTGAATCAGCCATCGACTCACACTTCGAAGGATTGTTGGATCATGCGAGAGTATCAAAATTACGGCAGTAACCAGCATCCAGGCAGTGGCAGCGGACCATCCGGCAGGTCAGGTCCTTCCGGGTCTAGTTTCAGTCCGGGCGGCTAAGGCTTAAGCCATCATGGCCAAGGAAACCATGGAGGGAATAATCAGCAATCTAGTGTTGGAGGTTAGCAGGAAAATAATCAGTCCAGGTTTCAGAGTAATCCCAAGCAGCTTAACTCCGGACAGTACCACGTCTTTACAACTAGTCTTGACAAGCGAGACCGAAAGTTATGCAAGCGGGCGGTTAACGCAGCTATGTCAGCTCTCTCGTAGTATTTAAAGTTGTCTCAGTATGACATAAGTGGACCAGGGAGGATCACCCGTCGCGTGTGGATAACCCGGTGCAATTGGCTCTAGTGGTCGCCCCCCAAGTGGAAGGATATGTGTTCACCAAAGTTCTTATGGATGGAGGTAGCAACATAAACATTCTGTATTATGACACTTTCCGCCAGATGAATTTTCTTTACAAAGACCTCAAGCCTTCTTCAACAGTTTTTCATGGCGTGGTGCCTCGTAAGTCGGCTTATCAAGTGGGAAAGATTTCGTTGGAAGTTGCCTTTGGTGATGAATTCAATTACAGGGTGGAGTCTCTATGGATTGAAGTGGTCAAGATTAAGAGCTCGTATCATGCTTTGTTCGGATGACCGGCTTATGCCAAATTCATGGCTAGGCCTTGCTATGTTTACCTACAGCTACAGATGCCCAGGTTAAACGGTACGATCATGGTACATGGAGACTCGAAGACGGTTGTTGAGTGTGAGGAAGGGGATGCAGCCTATGCAGAATCAAGTTGTGCAGAGGCACAACTCAAGTTTTACAAAGAGAATGTCGACCCAGCAGACATGACCCCGTTAAAACAGCCTAACACGGAATCTGAGCCACCACTTAAGTTTGCGGCAGATGATACCAAGTTTGTGGACTTTACGCCTGGCGACTCATCGCAGCAGTTCACTATTGGGGCTAATATGGATCCCAAATAGGAAAGCATGTTCATTGAGTTCATCCATGAGAATAGGGACATCTTTGCATGGAAGCCTTCTGACATGCCGGGTGTATCGAGAGAACTCGCTGAGCACCACCTTAATGTGGATCCTAAATTTAAGCCAGTGAAGCAGTTCCTGTGCTGATTCAATGAGGAGAGGCGGAAAGCAATTGGCGAAGAGGTGGCCCGGCTCTTGGCAGCAAGGTTCATTGTTGAAGTTTTTCACCCAGAGTGGCTCGCTAACCCGGTGCTGGTGCTCAAGAAGAACGGGACGTGGTGTATGTGTGTGGATCACACGGACCTTAATAAGGCGTGTCCGGTTGACCCGTTTGGTCTCCCTAGTATTGATCAAATCATTGACGCGACTGCGGGTTGTGAGAGTCTGTGTTTCCTGGATGCTTATTCAGGTTATCACCAGATCAAGATGGCAGTTAAAGACCAAAAGAAGACTACTTTTATTACACCTTTTAGTGCTTTCTGCTATGTCTCGTATGCCTTTTGGGCTTAAGAGTGCCCAAGCGACTTACCAGCGTTGTGTGCAGAACTGTCTTCATGGTCAGATTTGGCGCAATGTTCATGCTTACGTGGATGATATTGTGGTCAAATCAAGGAAGAAGGAGACTCTGCTGGATGATCTGAAAGAAACCTTTGACAATTTGTGGGTCTACAAGATGATGCTTAATCCGGCAAAGTGTGTGTTCGGTGTACTCGCAGGCAAGCTCTTGGGGTTTTTAGTCTCAGAGCGTGGCATTGAAGCTAACCCGGACAAAATAAAGGCTATTACTTCCTTGTCTAAACCGGCATGCGTCAATGATGTTCAGCACCTGGCGGGTCGTATTGCTGCTCTAAGCTGGTTCATAAGTCATTCCTCTATACCAAATGATGAAAAAGATAGATGACTTCGTCTGGAGCAAAGTTGCGGATGAGGCGCTTGACGCGCTCAAGAAGCAGTTGGCTGAGCCGCCGATCTTGGCTGCTCCGGCTGAGAAAGAGCCTTTTCTCTTGTACGTGGCGGCTAATAATAGGGCAGTCGGCGCTGCGATTTTTGGGCCTACGGAGGCAGGGAAAGAGTATCCTATCCAGCGGGCGGTTTATTATGTCAGGGAGGTCTTGATAGAGTCCAAGCAAAGGTATCCGCATTGGCAGAATCTGATATATGGGGTGTTCATGGCAAACTGCAAGTTCAAGCATTACTTCCTGGGACATCAGATAATAGTGGTTAGCTCTGCTCCATTGGGAGATATTATCCAAAATAGAGAAGCCACTGGCAGGATTGCTAAGTGGGCACTTGAGCTTGGACCCCTCAATTTGAAATATGCGCCTCGCACGACTGTCAAGTCCCAAGCTTTGGTGGACTTCATAAATGATTGGAAAGAAAGTCAGTCACCCGAGGAGAAGCCGGACAACACATACTGGACGATTCATTTTGACGGATCTAGGCAATTTGAAGGCTCGAGAGCTAGAGTTGTATTAACTTCCCCATGAGGTGAAAAATTCGGTTATGTTTTGAGGCTAATGTTTCCTTGTACTAACAATGCAGCAGAATATGAGGCTTTGCTTCATGGGCTCTGGGTGGCCAAGGAGATGAACTTGAGCCAAGTCAGATGTCTTGGCGACTCAGACCTAGTGGCTCAGCAAGTCTCTGGTACATGGGACTCAAGGGACCCTCGTATGGCGGCTTATCGCCAGGCGGTTGATGTTGTTGCTAGTCAATTTAAGGGTTATCAGGTGGATCATATTGATCGGCACAAGAATGAGGAGGCTGATCCATTATCTAGGTTGGGGTCTCAGCACAAGCCGGTGCTGCCTAATGTGTTCTTGGATGTATTACATCACCCGTCAGTCAAGTTACCATCGGAGGAAGACTTGGCTATACCTGATCTAGAGGGACAATTCATGGCGGCTCACCATGCGATCCCTGATTGGACACTACCTTACCTGGCATACTTAACCCGCGGCAAGTTACCCCAAGATGAGACCCTGGCCTGACAGATCACCAGGCGGTCTAATTCTATGATTATCAAGGACGGCGAGTTGCATCGGCGCAGTGTAACCGGCGTTTTTCAGCGATGTGTCTCTCCTGATGAGGGTTGTGAAATCTTGCAAGAAATCCATGCTGGCGATTGTGGTCATCATGTCGGGTCAAAGTCATTGGTGGCCAAGGCTTTCCGCCATGGTTTTTACTGGTTAACGGCTCGTAAAGATGCAGAGGACTTAGTCAGTAAGTGTGGCGGGTGTTAGAAATTTGGACGCCGCGCTCACGTGTCGGCTCAAGAACTACGGATGATTCCAATCACCTGGCCGTTTGCAGTCTGGGGGCTTGATATGGTAGGACCTTTCAAAAGGTCCAATGATAAGAAAACCCACCTCTTGGTGGCAGTTGACAAGTTTACTTAGTGGGTTGAGGCTGAGCCGGTCAGTAAATGTGATGCTGCAACAGCGGTTCAGTTCATCAAAAAGCTGGTCCTTCGTTTTGGTTATCCACATAGTATCATCACTGATAATGGCACAAATTTGTCCAAGGGGGCTATGAAGCATTTCTGTGATGAGGAGCATATACGCCTTGATATGTCTTTAGTAGCTCACCCCCAATCTAATGGTCAAGCTAAGCATGCTTGATACGTCTCCATCGTATCCACTTTTCCAAACTCTTTTTCCCTTGTTTTGGACTCTGATTTTCATGATTTGAATGGAACTAAACCGGACTGATGTTGTTTTCAGCAGAATTGCTTTGGTGTTATTTTTGTTCAGAAATAAAATTTCTCGGATCGTCCTAAAAATTTATGAAGAATATTTTTGGATTTAATAAAAAATACTAGCGCAAGAATCAACCAGAGGGGGCCACCTGTAGGCCACAAGCCTGCTAGGTGCGGCCACCCCCCTGGCCTTGCCTAGCGGGCTTGTGGGGGCCTCGTGGCTCCTCCGACCTCCTCTCCAGCTCCATATAACCATGTTCGCGGAGAAAAAAATCAAAGAGAAGAGTTCATCGTGTTTCATGATACGGAGCCGCCGCCACCTCATGTTCTTCCTCGGGAGACCAGATCTAGAGTCCGTTTTGGGCTCCGGAGACGAGAAATCCACGCCATCGTCATCACCAACCATCCTTCATCACCAATTCCATGATGCTCTCTCCCATTCATGAGTAATCCCATCATAGGCTTGCTGGACGGTGATGGGTTGGATGAGATTTATCATGTAATCGAGTTAGTTTTGTTAGGGTTTGATCCCTGGTACCCACTATGTTCTGAGATTGATGTTGCTATGACTTTGCTATGCTTAATGCTTGTCACTAGGGCCCCAGTGCCATGATTTCAGATCTGAACCTATTATGTTTTCATGAATATATATGTGTTCTTGATCTTATCTTGCAAGTTGTAGACACCTATTACGAGTTATGATCCGCATCCCCCAGGGTGACAATAACTGGGATTCTTTCCGGTGATTACCGTAGTTTGAGGAGTTCATGTATTCACTAAGTGCTAATGCTTTGGTCCAGTTCTCTATTAAAAGGAGGCCTTAATATCCCTTAGTTTCCATTAGGACCCCGCTACCACGGGAGGGTAGGACAAAAGATGTCATGCAAGTTCTTTTCCATAAGCATGTATGACTATATATGGAATACATGCCTACATTACATTGATGAATTGGAGCTAGTTCTATGTCACCCTATGTTATAAGTATTGCATGATGAATGCCATCCGACATAATTATCCACCACTGATCCATTGCCTACGAGATTTCCACATATTGATCCTTGCTAAGTTACTTCTCCGCTGCTACTGTTACAATCACTATAAAACTGCTACTGTTACTTTTGCTACCGTTACTGTTACTTCCATACTACTTTGCTACTGAATACTTTGCTGCAAATATTAAGTCTTTTAGGTGTGGTTGAATTGACAACTCAGCTATGAATACTCGAGAATATTTTTTTGGATCCCCTTTTGTCGAATCAATAAATTTGGGTTGAATACTCTACCCTCGGAAACTGTTGTGATCCCTATACTTGTGGGTTATCAAGACCTTTTTCTGGCGCCGTTGCGGAGGAGCATAGCTCTATTCTCTGAGTCAGTTGGGATTTATATCTGTTGATTACTATGAAGAAACTGAAACATCCAAAAACCAAGATCTATCCCTCTAGAACGAGGGGAGGTAAGGAACCGCCATCTAACTCTGCACTTGATTCACCTTCTATTATGAGTAAGTTAGCGACACCACCACCTCTAGTAATTCTGATATGTCCCAAGTAATTGAAGGTGTCACTTCTGCTATGCATGATGCTTATTATGATACGTTGCTTGATAATACTATGCCACTAGGTGAATTTCTTGATGAACAAATTGCTAGAGTCAATGCTAAAAATTATGATACTTCTGAAACTGATGAAATTATTGAAACTGAACACTTTGAGACACCTGCTAGACTTGGCTCTCCTAGATATGAATTGCTTGATATTCCCGAGGGTTATGTTATGGAAGGAGAGGTATCTAGGGACTTTCTTGCTTGTAATGATAGAGATGATCTTAAGAAATTACTATGCAAGTGGAAATAAAAATCTTTGAATGCTAGAATGAAATATGATCCTAAGTTTGCTACTTCACCTATCTTTGTTACTGATAAGGATTATGAATTCTCTGTTGATCCTGAGTTAATTACCTTGGTTGAATCTGATCCCTTCCATGGCTATGAATCTGAAACTGTTGTGGCACATCTCAATAAATTGAATGATATAGCCACCATATTTACTCATGAGGAAAAAATTCGTTATTACTATATTCTCAAGTTGTTTACTTTCTCACTAAACATATGGTTTAATTCTCTTGCTCCTGGTTGTGTGCGTAGCCCCCAGGATATGATTTATCAGTTTTCTGAAAAATATTTTCCTGCCCATAAGAAACAAGTTGCCTTGCAGGAAATATTTAAGTTTGTGCAAATTGAAGAAGAGAGTCTCTGACAAGCTTGGGGGAGGCTTCTCCAATTACTTAATTCTTTGCTTGATCATCCTCTCAAGAAAAATTAAATACTTGGTATCTTTTATAATGGAATAACCGATGCTTCTAGGGACCACCTAGACAGTTGTGTTGGTTGTGTTTTCAGGGAACGAACTATTGAACAAGCTGAAATAATATTGAATAATATATTGAGCAATGATAATGATTGGACTATTCCCGAACCACCTCTAAAGCCAACTCCAAAGAAAAGAGGCATTCTATTTCTCAGTCCTGAAGATATGCAAGAGGCAAAGAAATCCATGAAAGAGAAGGGTATTAAAGCTCAAGATGTTATGAATCTACCACCTATTAAAGAAATACATGGTCTTGATAACCCGACACAGGTAGTAGAGGTAAATTCTCTTTGTAGATTTGATGAAAGCGATATTCCTTATAATAAGTTTGCTAGCCAAAGCTTGGATGAGTTTGATAATTTTGTTGTTAAGCAAGAAAATTTTAATGCTTATGTTAGTAGACAATTGAAACATAATGCTTTCATGCTTGATCACGTAGGTGATTATATGATTAGAACTATCAATGGTCTTAAACTGATTAGTAAACATGCTTCCATGGTAACTACTCAAGTAGAACAAGTACATAAGGCACATAATGATTTGCTTAATGAGATGAATAGTAAGAACAATAATCATTCTATTAAAGTAGTGACTAGAGGTGGAAGAATGACTCGGGAACCTTTGTATCCTTAGGGTCACCCTAAGAGAATTGAACAAGATTCTCAAGGGGTAATACTGATGCACCTAGTCGTTCCAATAATAGGAGGAATAGGGATGATGATAGAACTTTGCATGCTGCTAGTGAACCTGTTATAGATACAAAAACCCAAATGATATTTCTGTTTCTGATGCTGAGACACAATCTGGTGATGAACATGAGCCTAGTGATAATATTAATTATGATGTTCAGGTTGATGATCAACCTAGTAATGATAATGATGTGGATATTGAACCTGTTGTTGATCTTGATAACCCACATCCTAAGAATAAAAGATATGGCAAAAGGGCTTTATTGCTAGGAAGCATGGTAAAGAAAGAGAACCACGGGTTCAGAAACCCATGCCCTTTCCTCCTAAACCATCCAAGAAAAAGGATGATGAGGATTTTGAGTGCTTTGTTGAAATGCTTAGACCTGTCTTTTTGCGTATGCGCTTGACCGATATTCTGAAAATGTCTCATTATGCTAAGTATATGAAAGATATTCTGACTAATAAAAGGAAGATACCGGAAGCTGAAATTTTCACCATGCTTGCTAATTATACTTTTAAGGGTAGAGTACCAAAGAAGTTAGGAGATCCAGGAATACCAACTATACCATGCTCTATTAAAAGGAATTATGTTAAAACTGCTTTATGTGATTTGGGAGCTGGTGTTAGTGTTATGCCTTTCTATTTATATCGTAGACTTGATTTGAATAAGTTGACACCTACTAAAATCTCTTTGCAAATGGTTGATAAATCAACTGCTCTACCTATCGGTATTTATGAGGATGTACCTGTCGTAGTTGCAAATGCTACTATCTTAATGGACTTTGTTATTCTTGATATTCCCGAGGATGATAGTATATCGATCATCCTTGGTAGACCCTTTTTGAATACTGCAGGGCCTGTTATTGATTGCAACGAGGGCAATGCCACTTTTCATATTAACGATAATGAGCATACGGTACACTTTCCGAAGAAACAACCTCAAGTTCATAGTATCAATTCCATTGAAAAAATTCCAACGATTATTATTGGAGACTTTGAATTCCCTCTTCCTAGTGTCAAGTAGAAATATGATATACTTATTGTTGGGGATATACATATCCCCATTGAGGTAACTTGTGTTATTCGAAAATTCTTCGATTTCATGTTATTCAAAAGAAGTTTGTTAATAAGACTTGATCAACCTTATTGATGGATTCCTTTTGATGAGCATGAGATGGATGAATTTAGAAAGCCCAACTTCCTATGCCCAACTTTTACTTTTTGTTAGTTAGATTAAATTAACTAAGAATGCTATTATTTTTCTGTTTTCTGAGTTTCCCTTGCAATAGAAAAGTGACCTGGAAATAGAAGTTTTTCAAATGTCCTAAAAATGGAGTATGATTTTTCTGGAATATTTAAAAATATATGGCACCGAGCACACTGGCCACGCATAGCAGGCTTGTGGGTCCCACGTGGCCCCCCTCCACTTATTCCAGCACCCATCCACTTCATCTTCCTCTAGAAAAAATCCCACCATTGCTCAAACCCATGTTCTAGCTCATTTGCCTGCCATTTTCGATTTCCTTGTTCAAAGCTTCATCCACGAAACTGTTTTGGGAGATTGTTCCTCGGTATGTGACTCCTCCAATGGTCAATTAGTTTTTGTTCTAGTGCTTTATCTATTGCTTATTTTGCTACCGAGGTGACCTTGTTCTTGAGCTTGCATGTCAAATTTATATTGTCCCAAGTAGTTTTGATGCATGATATAGCCTCTAGGCACTTGAGGGAGTAGTTGCTATGAGTTTTGTCGAGTTTTGTTAACCTTTATTTTTATTCACTAAAAATTTCGGAATTTTTCAGAGAAAGAGATGCTAAGGAGATTATTAAGAGACTCTTCAAGCCGGAGTTCTAAGGAAAATGAAAATGAAATGAGGGAGAAACCCAAGTATAATCTTCCTCGCGTCGCAGAAGTTCGACCATGTGAATGGCCGTGTGACACGTTCTTGAGGGCGGCCGGAATTTATGAAGATTTCTATTATTTGGGTGAGAATGCAGGCATCACCGACTTCCTCAACGATAAGTGTGACCAGTACCTCTTGCTCACGAATACCTTTGTGCAAAATTTTCACTTTCATTCTAGGGAAGACCCCCCTACAGTAGAATTTCACTTACATGATGTGCCTAAGAAAATGAACCTTTATGATTTTTCTAAAGTTTGCAAAATACCGTATGAGGGCAGCATCAGGGAACCACGTCCTAGAGCCATGGAAGATTTTAATGCCGCAGTCACTGTAGGGGAAGAGAGAGGTGTGTCAAAGGCAATAGCAGCTAGTTAACATTTTCTTGTGCTATGCTATTATTCATTATTTGCGGGAAGATGTTTAGTTGGTCATTGGGAGAGTGGAAGTCTTAGTGCCCCTGACCTCACCATTTTGCGCCATGCTCTATTTGCTGATAGAACCTTTAATCTGGGCGCTATGGTGGCCCAACGGCTGAACACCAACCATTCGAAGGGGCCCATATTCGGAGGTATCTATGCATCTCGTTTAGCCAAACATTTTGAGATACCCATTAGGATTAACAAGAAAGATGAGAGGCTGCTACCCACGAAGTTTTTAGATTATGACCGTATGGTAGCTCACGATGTTATTAAGAAAAATGATGATAGGAGGTTGCTTTACAACTTAGTTTTTAGCCAGGGTACTTGTGAAATTATTACTCTGCCTGCCTCTTCTTTGTTCGACATTCGCTCAGGCAGGTACACCGTTATGCCCGGAGACATTTACAGATGTTGGGGTCTGATGCAACCCCCAGCTCCAGAACCGACACCAGCCCTTGATCCCTACCCGGAGCCAGTTTTTCAGTGGGAGCCGTAGGAGTTCGCCAACCAATGGAACTTTGATGACGCACCTGAGTATCCGGGAGAGAGCTCTTTCCATCCATGGCCATAGACAAACTTAAGCCAAAACCCTAAGCTTGGGGGAGTACTATTTCTCACTGACTTTACATTCATGTTCACACACTCATCTAAGCAGTCGGTGTTCACACTCTTTCATTGTACCATCCATGGTAGTTTATTTTCTTGTTTTGCTTTCTTCTTGTGTGTTTATTTAACTTTGAGAAAAAATACAAAAAAGTAGTTCTAGCTTTATTTTCTAGTTGCTTAGTTGTAGCATTAAAAAGAAAACCAAAAAAGATTTTGCGTTCTTCTTTTACTTATTGGGAGCTTTCCGTGTAAATAGTTTTCTCGTTCTTGTTTTGATTTTTCCTTCTTTGGGTCGTAAGGAGAAGACCACAATGAAAATGTCGAGTGGCTATCATATGCATTATTGTTTACCTGTTAGAGAGTCCATGTTATCTTGTCTTCTCATTTGAGTTATTGTTTGCAGATTCTAGCTTAGTCCAATGCACGTGCACTCTTATTATTTTCCACACCGTTCGGTCGTGCAAGTGAAAGGCAATAATGACGATATTTGATGAAAAGGTTGAGATGGATAAAAGCTAGTATGAACTCGACCTATCTTGCTTTTGTAAATATGATTAGCTCATCTTTCCGAATTCAGTTCATCATGGGTAAAACATATTTGCAATCAAAAATAGAGATTATAGTTACTCCTGCCATGCTTAATTAGCTAAGAGTGGATAATGGTTTGTTTTGGGTGCCAACATGCGTATTAAAATGGTTGTGATGTAGTATGATGGGATGGTATCCTCCTCTGAATGATTCAAGTGGCTCGACTTGGCACATGTTCATGCATGTAGTTGAAACAAAATCAACATAGCCTCCACGATATTTAAGTTCATAGTGATTTATATCCTACTCATGCTTGCATTCAATGTTGGTTAATCGCAAAGCATGTTGATGACTGTGTCGCTCTCTAGTTGGTCGCTCCCCAGTCTTTTGCTAGCCTTCACTTGTACTAAGCGGGAATACTGCTTGTGCACCCAATCCCTCAACCCCAAAGTTATTCCATATGAGTCCACCATACCTACCTATATGCGGTATTTACCTGCTGTTCCAAGTAAATTTGCATGTGCCAAACTCTAAATCTTCAAATAAACATTCTGTTTTGTATGCCCAAATCGCTCATGTGGTGACTGGGGGTTGTCAGCATCTTCCATGCTAGGTGGGTTATTCTCACAATATGTGTTGATTCACTATCATTCATGAGAAAGTGGCTGGTAATCAGGATGCCTAGTTCCATGCTCGAAATAAAAGCAAAATCTAATTAAACAAAACTCCCCCAGAACTATGTTTGTATGGACGGTACCGATGGATTCGGCTTGCCATGGAGTGTGACTGATTGGTGGAGGGGCAGTAAAAACTTTATTATTCTGTTTGGGAACCGCCTATAATGTATCTAGCATGGAAGATGTTGAAAACCTTTTGGTCATTATGTGAGCAATGAAAGCATACCGCTCAAAAATCATTACTTATGTCTGTTTTAAAAGCTCGAGATCTGGCACCTCTCCAAATCAATGCTTCCCTCTGCGAAGGGCCTTTCCATTTACTTTATTGTTGAGTCATCGTATTCTTATAAAAGGCACAAGTTAGAGAGCACCACCATCATTTGTATGATTTGTTGTTAATTGATATTATGTATGAGCATGAATGGAACTCTTTCATTGTGAATTACAAATGTCTAGTCAGTCCTTGTTCTTTAGAGGTGCTCTGCATTTATGTTTTGCGGTCTCACAAAGGGCTAGCGACATACCATTTTGTCATAATGTACCATGATTGTTTTGAAAAAGTGTTTTCATTCGAGAGTTATTATTATTTCTCGCTAGTTGATTATGTCATTGATATGAGTAAACGTGAGACTTAAATGTTATTATGAACGTGGTTAGTCCATGATCTTTGCTGAAAATCTGAACATCAGTTAGACGTATTTACAAAAACAAGATCAAACAGAGTTTTTAAAAGTTTTTTCTTTATCACTTTCAGTTTATCAACTGAATTGCTTGAGGACAAGCAATGGGTTAAGCTTGGGGGAGTTGATATGTCTCCATCGTATCCACTTTTCCAAACTCTTTTGCCCTTGTTTTGGACTCTAATTTGCATGATTTGAATGGAACTAACCCGGACTAATGCTATTTTCAGAAGAAAACAATGCTTTGGTGTTATTTTTGTGCAAAAATGAAAGTTCACGGATCGCCCTGAAAATTTACAGAGAATATTTTTGGATTTAATAAAAAATACTAGCGCAAGAATCAACCAGAGGGGGGCCACCTGCAGGCCACAAGCCTGCTAGGCGCGGCCACCCCCCGGCCGCGCCTAGCAGGCCTGTGGGGCCCTCGTGACTCCTCTGACCTCCTCTCTAGCTCCATATAACCCTATTCGCGGAGAAAAAATCTGATAGAAGAGTTCGTAGCATTTCACGATACGGAGTTGCCGCCACCTCGTGTTCTTCCTCGGGAGACCAGATCTGGAGTCCGTTTTGGGCTCCGAAGAGGGGAAATTGACACCATCGTCATCACCAACAATCCTTCATCATTAATTCCATGATGTTCTCCGCCGTTAGTGAGTAATACCAGTGTAGGCTTGCTGGACGGTGATGGGTTGGATGAGATTTATCATGTAATCGAGTTAGTTTTGTTAGGGTTTGATCCCTTGTATCCACTATGTTCTCAGATTGATGTTGCTATGACTTTTCTATGCTTAATGCTTGTCACTAGGGCCCCAGTGCCATGATTTCAGATCTGAACCTATTATGTTTTCATGAATATATATGTGTTCTTGATCCTATCTTGAAAGTTGTAGACACCTATTACGAGTTATGATCCGCATCCCCCAGGGTCACAATAACTGGGATTCTTTCCGGTGATTACCGTAGTTTGAGGGGTTCATGTATTCACTAAGTGCTAATGCTTTGGTCCAGTTCTCTATTAAAAGGAGGCCTTAATATCCCTTAGTTTCCATTGGGACCCCCTACCACGATAGGGTAGGACAAAGGATGTCATGCAAGTTCTTTTCCATAAGCACGTATGACTATATATGGAATACATGCCTACATTACATTGATGAATTGGAGCTAGTTTTGTGTCACCCTATGTTATAACTGTTGCATGATGAATTCCATCTGACATAATTATCCATCACCGATCCATTGCCTACGAGCTTTCCACATATTGATCCTTGCTAAGTTACTTCTCCGCTGCTACTGTTACAATCACTATATAACTGCTACTATTACGTTTGCTACCGTTACTGTTACTTCCATACAACTTTGCTATCGAATACTTTGTTGTAGATATTAAGTCTTTCAGGTGTGGTTGAATTGACAACTCAGCTGTGAATACTCGATAATATTATTTGGCTCCCCTTGTGTCGAATCAAGAAATTTGGGTTGAATACTCTACCCTTGAAAACTGTTGCGATCCCCTATACTTGTGCATTATCAGTGCTAACCAGGATATTTTGAGAGGTATTAAACCCCGGCTTATGGTTCCTTTGGAGCGCATGCCGGGTTGTTGGGTGGAGGAGTTGTTGTATGTTCTTTGGAGCATAAGGACTACCCCTAACAGGTCTACAGACCTTACACCTTTCTTCATGGTCTATGGCGCAGAGGCTGTTCTCCCAAGTGATATTCGTCATGACTCCCCCAGAGTGGTGGCTTACGTGGAAACTGGTAATGAGGTGGCGCGTCAGGATGCTTTGGATGCCTTGGATGCCTTGGATGAAGAGTGGGATCTTGCATCAGCTCGTTCAGCTATTTATCGGCAAGACCTGTGCCGCTATCATAGCCGCAGGGTCAAGGGCCGGACATTCCAAGAGGGGGACTTGGTACTTTGTTTGATTCAAGACCAGTAAGATATGCACAAGTTGTCACCTCCCTGGGAAGGACCATTTGTGATCAGCAGAAATCTCAACAACGGGTCTTATTACCTCATAGATATACAGGAGAGGTACAAGTCTCACACTTCCGGTGAAGAGACGAAGAGGCCGTGGAATATTGCTCTCCTTCGGCCATACTATACTTAAGCCGCTAGACGGATCTCATCAATGTACATATCTCCATCATTGTACAAACCATCTTTTATGATATAATAAAGTGGGCATCCACATGATTAGGGGCCTCTGTCGTGTTCTTCACACTGAGTGGCATACAAAGGAGTTATCCTTCATCAAGTCACTTGGGGGCTTTTAAACCCCCTCTGGCCAGGCTTTTTATGCCATCAGGAGTCGATCCTTAATCTGGTACTATAAGGAGGGCATTTAAACCCTCTTGGCCAGGTTTAAACTAGAAAAGGATTTTATCCTTTAAATTGGTCGCTTGGGGGCGCTTTCGGCCCTATGGGTTAAGCTTATTACCTCCTATTGACCCGGCTTTCCGCCATCTCCGAGTTATGCCTACCTGTTTGCAACTTGCTACTCCATCATGTGACCTGCCGAACTCTTGACAGTTAATCTTAATAAGAGACCCTGAACTTTTTAAAAGTTAATCTTGCACAAAGACACTGAACTTGTCAAGGTTTAAACGGCGGCTTTTCTCACAAGAGAGCCGGCATACAGTGAGCGAGGACAAACCCATCTTGTCTACCATATCTGTTGGGGAATGTTGCATGGGAAACAAAAAAATTCCTACGCACACGCAAGATCTATCCATGGTGATGAGCATCTACGAGAGGGAGAGTGGATCTACATACCCTTGTAGATCGCTAAGCGGGAAGCATTAAGAAACACGGTTGATGTAGTCGAACGTCTTCGCGATCCAAATCGCCGAGCGTCCCATGATCCCATCACGATTCGTCTCGTGATCCAATCATGATCCATCCCGCGATCCCATCACGATCCGTCACGCGATCATGATCACGGTCCTTCTGATCTAGCGGCGAACGGACGACGCCTCCGCGTTCAGCACACGTACAACTCGATGACGATCTCCGCCTTCTTGATCCAACAAGAGGGAGTGGGGAGGTCGATGAGTTCTCCGGCAGCACAACGGCCTAGTGGCGGTGGTGGTGAACTAATCCTACAGGGCTTCGCCAAAGCACCACAGAACTAATCTAGAGGAGAGACAGATCTAGAGGAAGAAGAGGGCAACACGTGGCAATTAGGGTTAGCTTTCCCCTCTAAATCCTCTAGTATATATAGGAGGGAGGGGGAGGAGGCAGCCTCAAATCCTCAAGGTTTGGTCGAAATTGGAGGTGGAGGAGTCCTACTCCAATCCTATTAGGAGTAGGATTCCTCCTTTCCACTTGGAAACTCTTTCCACCTCTCCACCTTTTGGGTTTTGCCCACCCCTAGCCGCATGGGCCTTAGTGGGGGCTTAGTCCATCCCACCAGGGTCTGGTATGACTCCTCCCACAGCCCATGAGGTCCTTTGGGTCGAGACACCCCTCCCGATGGTCCCCCGGCACCCTCCCGACACTCCCAGTACACTACCGATGAGCCCGAAACTTTTCGGTGACCAAAATAGGACTTCCTATATATCAATGTTTACCTCTAGACCATTCTGGAGCTCCTCATGATGTCCGGGATCTCATCCGCGACTTTGAACAACCTTCAGTCACCACCATACATAACTCTATACTACCTGTTGGGGATATAACCCCGCGGTATGACCTCCCTAAGGGCTCCGGGTTATGCTTGACGGTTCATACACTAGCCCAAGGTGAGCCGGTGGTCCTAAAGCCTAGGAAGCTTGGCCGCTTATAAGGTGGGACGGACAGTGGCCCAGAAGACCCGGGTGTGTAAGCCGCCCGGGGAAAATTGGACAAGAAGATAGAGGAAGACTCGGATAAACTATGAGAGTTGGTTACCAATTCTATGACCCGCGATCTAGACCTCTTATATAAAGGCAGACCCGAGGCGACTTAGAGATCAGGTTGTCGAATACTAGATCAAGCTTCAGCTCCCTTGTAATCGATATATCAAGCAATATAAACATAAGCAGGACGTAGGCTATTACCTCGAGTTGAGGGGCCGAACCTGGGTAAATCCGTGTCTCTCGTCCCCATCAACCCCTTTGAGTCCATCATGTTAGCAATGGCCTTGAACAGAAGTCCGTTTACCCGGACATCTGCCGTGACAAAACCACGACAGTTGTCGCCCACCGTGGGGCTTGCACTCGGTGGTGTTGAGTTCTCAAAGAGCTCTCTCCTGGGGCTCGAGGGATACGTGGTTGGTAGGATGAGCAAGAGTCACCGCGGCCGGCTCTACATCGATGACGCCGGCTGGGGGCTTGAGGCCGGCTCTGTGGAGTATGGCTTCTGGGTTCCATTCGGTGGGATCCACGTGTTCATCGGAAAAGTTGATGGAGCAACACCCGGGCCGGACGTCTGCACCAACCTCGTCGAGCCGGCTCAGCGTCTGCAACCTGCTTGTAGTGTGCGGCCCGCCCGCGTTAGCCCGGGCCGGAAGCACGTCTTCGTGGGCTTTACTCAAGGTATGGATCTGGAAGCTTCCGATCACAGGAAACTCTCGTTCACTCAGAGGACGAATCTTCAAGCAGAGAAACAGAGTCGGTTTACAGGCTTCACAACGGCGGGCTCGGGGGCCACGAGGAACTCTGCCCTAAGTCGGACCGCTCTAAGGCGGACGATCTTGGGCCACCGGTTCATGCTGTCGTTTTCATGGCGGGGTCAGTCCCAGGCACGAATAGTACGCCCGCAGAGGCCGCCACCTCAGGCGATAACCCGCCGCCGGCGGCTCAAGTTCTTTTGGAGCTGATGGACAAGCTCGCGGCTCTAATGGCTACTGACGTTACACCGGACAATCAAGTGGCTAGGAACTTGGAGATTGCAAGGATTAAGGGCCGGATGGCGGAAGAGCAGCAGAGGATGGCTGAGTCAAAAGCCCAGATGGAGCAAGAGGCAGAACACATCAAGATAGACGCTTTCCGTCTTGGGCTGGAGCAACAATCGGCAGCCACGATTCATCGGATGAGGCATCAATCCCGTCTGCCGGAACGTTATGAGGCAAGAAACCTCTTCAACATGCCAAGGATAGGGCGAACAGCGGATGCACCTAGAAGCCGCCCGGCGGCTCGGCAAGTGACTCAACCGATCCGGCGAAATCAGGCCTTGCGTACGGCTTTTCCAACACCGGCGGGTCATTATTCTAACTCGACCGAGAATATGGTGGCAGCAGCCACGCGGCTCGAAACAATTCCTATTCCGGATGAAGCGCCCTTTGCAGAGGATGTGCGAAACGCCATTGGATACTTGCAGATGGCGATGGCCCAACAGGAAAAGTACACCTACAGCCGGAGCCGTGTTCATTCAACCCCTCTCCCTAGCCGGAGTTTTAGCCGGCGCTACGAGTCGCCGGCGGGTTCCAGCAACAACCGACACCGAGAGATTCCAACGGGTCAATGGCCGGCTGTGGATACAAGAGGCCAGCAAGAGGTGACAGCTTTAGCCGAGGTGGCTCGCCAGGAGCCCACGCCATCCGTGTCAGTAGGAGTTGGAGGAACCACCAGAGTGGGGGGTGCCATGTTTATCACCGGCTCTGCGGAGTGAGCGGCTGCCAAAGGATTTCAAAGGGCCCCGCAAGGTTCCAAATTACACCATTGATTTACCCCTAGAGGCTTGGGTGGAAAGTTATGAACTAGCCATGGAGATCCTGGACGTCAGTGAGGCAGTTTGTGCCAAATACTTCATCATGATGCTTGAAGGCCCGGCCCGCACATGGTTAAAGGGATTGCCACCTAATGCCATCAACTCATGGGCAGAGTTGAGAGCCAGATTCATTAAAAACTTTCAAGGAACGTGTAAACAGCCCATGACCATCGTAGATCTTGATCATTGTGTTCAACAGGAGAATGAGTCAGCTCATCATTGGGTACGGCGGGGCTCGACCATCATCCACTCTTCGGAGCAGATCATGGCGGCTTAGGCAGTATTGATCCTAGAGAAGAACTGCCACTTTGTCCCGCTAAAGCAGAAGCTTGGCCGGCTCAAGCGCACATGTCAAGATATGGGAGAGCTCATGATGGCTCTCACGAAATACGCCGACTCTGACAACACGAAGGATCCGGGCTCCGACGAGGTGAAGGCCGGCCAGGCAAGAAGGGCAATCAGAGCAAGGGTACGGCAAACAATGGTATCTAGAGCAAACGTAAGAATCCTGAGGCCTGGTCAGAACTGGTGGCCAATGCAAGTACCAATCAGAATCACCCCAAGGGCAACAGGAGGTTTAGGCCACCTTTCAATAAGGACAGGCCTGCCTTTAATTTGGAAGAGGCGCTGAAGGGTCCTTGTCCGGATCATGGCCAGCCCGATAAGCCGGTGAACCACACATGGGGAGAGTGTCGTTTCATGCAGAAACTTCAGAATCACTTTACACACCCTAACAATCAGCACAGTGGCCTGTCGGGCGGCTTTGGACATGGCGGGTCAGGGGCCGGTTTTGGGTCTGGCGGTTCAGGGTCTGGTCACCCAAGTCAAGGTAATCAAGGAGGACACCAGCAGCATTCTGGTAACAACAATCAGCAACAGCGTAATTAGTCTGGTTATCAGAGTAACCTGAAGGAGCTCAGCTCCGGCCAGTATCATGTTTTCACGACCAGCCTCAACAAAAGGGATCAGAAGTTGCGCAAGCGGGCGGTCAATACGGTTGCACCAGCCCTACCATAGTATTTGCAATGGTCTGAGTATGATATAACATGGAGCCGGGAGGATCACCCGCCGCGTGTCGATGACCCAGGGCGGCTGGCTTTGGTGGTGGCCCCCCAAGTTGGAGGGTATATGGTGAATAAGGTGTTAATGGATGGAGGCAGCAGTATTAATATCCTCTACTACGATACTTTTCGGAGGATGAAATTTCTAGACAAGGATTTAAAACCCTCGTCCACCATTTTTCATGGTGTGGTGCCAGGCAAGTCGGCGTATCCGGTGGGCAGGATTTCCTTGGAAGTGGCCTTTGGCGACGAGTATAACTACAGGGTAGAGTCCTTGTGGTTTGAGTTGGTAAAAATGAAGAGTCCTTACCACGCACTGTTTGGACGTCCAGCTTATGCAAAGTTCATGGCTAGGCCCTTCTATGTATACCTGCAGCTCAAGATGCCCGGCTTAAAAGGTACTATTACTGTTCATGGTGACCGAAAGACGGCCATTGAGTGTGAGGAAGGAGATGCGGCTTATGCAGAGTCCAGTTGCGCTCAGGAGGAGCTTAAATTTTACAAGGAGAATGTTGACCCGGAGGATATGACCCCGCTGAAAAAGCCCACCACGGAGGTTGAGCCGCCCCTTAAGTTTTCAGCGGATGATACTAAGGCGGTAGATTTCACTCCGGGCGACTCATCCAAATAGTTCATCATTGAAGCTCACATGGATCCCAAATAGGAAAGCGCGCTCATCGAATTCATCCGTGAGAATCGGGACATCTTCGCATGGAAACCTTCTGACATGTCGGGTGTACCGAGAGAGTTCGCTGAGCACAACCTTAATGTGGATCCGAAGTTTAAGCCAATTAAGCAGTTTTTATGGCGGTTTAATGAGGAGAGACGCAAGGCCATTGGGGAAGAAGTTGCCCGTCTCTTAGCGGCGGATTTCATTGTTGAGGTTTTTCACCCGGAGTGGTTGGCTAACCCGATGCTGGTGCTCAAGAAGAACGGCACGTGGCGTATGTGTGTGGACTACATGGACGGCTTGCCCGGCTGATCCGTTTGCCCTCCCTCGTATTGATCAAATCATTGATGCTACGACGGGTTGTGAAAGCTTGTGTTTCTTGGACGCTTACTCAGGTTATCATCAGATCAAGATGGCAGTTAAAGACCAGGAGAAGACGGCTTTTATTACACCTTTCGGGGCTTTCTGTTATGTATCTATGCCTTTCGGGCTCACGAGTGCCCAGGCGACATATCAATGATGTGTGCAGAACTACCTTCACAGTCAGATTGGCCGCAACGTCCATGCTTACGTAGATGACATCGTGATCAAATCTAGGAAGAAGGAGACTCTTTTGGGCGACTTAAAGGAAACCTTTGATAATCTCTAGGTCTATAAGATGATTCTTAACCCGACTAAATGTGTCTTTGGTGTTCCAGCTGGCAAGCTCCTGGGATTTCTGGTTTCTGAACGTGGCATTGAAGCTAACCCGGATAAAATCAAGGCTATCACTTCTCTGGCGAAGCCAGCTTGTATTAACGATGTCCAACGCTTGGCGGGGCAGATCGCCGCGTTGAGCCATTTCATAAGCCGCCCTGGGGAGAAGGCTATTTCTTTATATCAGATGATGAAGAAGACGGATAAATTTGTTTGGAGCAAGGCGGTGGCTGAAGCACTTGAGATGCTCAAGAAACAGTTGACTGAGCCGCCGGTGCTGGCTGCTCTGGCTGAGAAAGAACCGTTACTTTTATACGTGGTGGCTAATAATCGGGTAGTAAGCGCTACGATTGTGGTTGAGCGCAAGGAATCTAGAAAGGAGTACCCGGTTCAAAGGCCGGTTTATTATATCAGTGAGGTCCTGATGGAGTCCAAGCAAAGGTATCCGCATTGGCAGAAGCTGGTATATGGGGTTTTCATGGCCAGCCGCAAATTAAAGCACTATTTTTTAGGGCACCAGATAACTGTGGTTAGTTCTGCTCCGTTGGGGGACATAATCCAGAACAGAGAAGCCACTAGAAGGATTGCTAAGTGGGCATTGGTTTGGGATCTCTTAATCTAAAATATGTGCCTCGTACGGCCATCAAGTCCCAAGCTCTTGTGGATTTTATAATGATTGGACGGAATGTCAAGCCCCTGAGGAAAAGCCGGATGACACATACTAGACTATACACTTTGATGGATCCAAGCAGCTAGAAGGGTCAGGTGCAGGAGTTGTTTTGACATCTCCTAAAGGTGTTAAGTTTTGTTATGTGCTCCGGTTGATGTTCCCATGCACCAACAATGCGGCTGAGTATGAGGCTCTGCTTCATGGGCTTAGATTAGCCAAGGAGATGAATTTAAGCCGGGTAAGGTGTTTGGGCGACTCAGATTTGGTGGCTCAGCAGGTTTCGGGCACTTGGGACTCCAAAGACCCACGGATGGCGGCTTATCAACATGCAGTTGATATTATTGCCGGCCACTTCAAGGGGTATCAGGTGGATCACATTGATCGTTGCAAGAATGAGGCGGCAGATGCGCTATCACGGCTAGGCTCCCAACGAAAGCCGGTGCCGCCCAATGTATTCCTGGACGTCTTACATCATCCGACTGTTAAGTTACCATCGGAAGAGGATTTAGCTATTCTTGAACCAAAGGGGGAGTTAGTGGCGACTTTGCATGCTATCCCAGATTGGACTGTTCCCTACCTGGCCTATCTGACCCGGGGCGAGTTATCTGATGATGAAGACCTGGCCAGACAGATCACCCGGCGCTCCAAATCAATGACGATAGTTAATGGTGAGTTGCAAAAATGCAGCATGACTGGCGTTTTTCAACGTTGTGTCTCACCTGAGGAGGGTCAGCAAATCTTAAATGAAATTCATGCCGGAGATTGTGGACATCACGCCGGCTCGAGGTCGCTGGTAGCCAAGGCCTTCCGGCACGGGTTCTTCTGGTTGACGGCTCACAAGGATGTAGAAGACTTGGTTCGCAAATGTGACGGCTGTCAAAAGTTCGGCCGGCGTGCTCATGTTCCGGCTCAAGAATTAAGGATGATACCAATTACATGGCCGTTTGCAGTCTGGGGGCTAGACATGGTAGGACCTTTCAAAAGATCCAAAGATAAGAAAACACACCTCTTGGTGGCGGTGGATAAATTCACCAAATGGGTGGAGGCAGAGTCGGTTAGTAAGTGTACGCGGCTATGGTGGTTCAATTTGTTAAGAAGCTGATCTAGCGTTTTGGTTACCCTCATAGCATTATCACCAACAATGGCACAAATCTATCTAAGGGGGCCATGAAAGAGTTCTGTGACAAGGAGCACATCCGGCTGGATGTTTTAGCAGTTGCGCATCCACAGTCTAATGGTCAGGCGGAGCGTGCTAATCAAGAGATTTTAAGGGGCATCAAGCCACGACTTATGTTTCTTTTACAACGAACGCCTGGGTGTTGGGTAGAAGAATTGCCTTCCGTCTTATGGAGTGTCAGGACTACCCCCAACAGATCTACAGGCTATACACCTTTCTTTATGGTGTACGGTGCCGAGGCAGTATTGCCGAGTGACATCCGACATGATTCGCCACGTGTGGCGGCTTATGTTGAGACGGATAATGAGACGGCACGTCAAGACGCATTGGATGCTTTGGAAGAAGCGCGGGAGCTGGCGGCTGCCCGATCGGCGATCTATCAGCAAGACCTGTGCCGCTACCACAGTCGCAGAATCAAGACCCGGACGTTCCAGGAAGGCGACTTAGTGCTTCGACTGATTCAAGACCAGACATGCATGCATAAGTTATCTCCTCCTTGGGAAGGACCTTTTGTGGTCAGTAGAAATCTCAACAATGGGTCATACTATCTCGTCGATATCAGGGATGACTCAGAGACGGCGGGTCAGGAAACCCGCCGGCCATGGAACATAGCACATCTACGGTCGTATTACACATGAGGGCGTTGAGACTCGCCATTGTACACTATCATTGTACATACCATATATAAATAAGATAACAACCCCGCAAGACGGGACCTCTTTTGTTACACGCATCTTTGTTCATACAAGAAGAGTTCATAAAAATTCCAGTTGATAGATCAACTGCAGAGGAGGGCGGCTTCTTACCTTCGGGTATCGCTTCTAATGCTTATCGGCCCGGCTCTATGCCAAAATCTCCGGCTAACATGATTAGCCGCAGCGGAGGGCGGCTTCTTACCTTCGGGTATCACTTCTAATGCTTTATTGGCTGGTGTTTACGCCATATTTCTAAAGGGGGCTTCTTACCGACGGGTATCGCTTCTAACACCCTATCGGCCGGCTTTATGCCAAATCTCCGGCTAACATGATTAGTCGCGGTTGTAGGAAGTTTTTTGCCGACGGGTATCTAACCCTAACAACCGGCGGAGGGCGGATTCTTACCTCTGGGTATAGCTTCTAACGCCTTATCGGCCAGGCTTTACGCCATCTCCGGCTAACCAGATTAGCCATGGTTGTCAAGGGGGCTTCCCACCTCCGGGTGTAGCTTATCTATCCTTAAACAACCGGCGGAGGGCGGCTTCTTACCTCCGGGTATAGCTTCTAATGCCTTATCGGCCAGGCTTTATGCCATCCCCGGCTAACCAGATTAGCCATGATTGCCAAGGGGGCTTACCACCTCCGGGTGTAGCTTACCTAATCTTGGCCACCGATGTCTTCTATGTTGACAAAGCAGCATAAGGGCTCAAAGCAGCATACAAAGGCAATGACAGTTGAAGAGTCGGATCATTTTATATAGCATAATAGAACAAGATTCGGCAGAAGCAAAAGTGACATCTAGTCTATTACATACACTCCCTAAGGAGCCCAAAATTTCAGACAAGTCTTTTCAACGCCACACGGCGAGTCATGGAGAGTCGGCTGTTACAAGTTTTTCAAAGTAGACTAGCTAGCTGCCGGGTCATCTTGCTCCGGCTCTTCGGTGACCCCGATCTGGAGATTGTCCAAGTCCCAGTTGCAGTTCGTTAGAGCCGCAAAAGAGCCTTCTTCAAATTAAGGATACGGTTCAAGGTCAGGAGCGAAGAGGTCCTTACTGCGGGCAGGCGTTAAGTCCTTGCACTCGAAAAGCGGACCGCGGATTCTCTTCTGGTCAGGGCCATAAGCCGCCTGGTAGGTTGTTAGATCAGCTTCCTCCGCTAAGATGGTTGCTAGCACTGTGGAATCCTTCACGCACCGGTTGTAGTCAGCATCGGTGAACTCAGAGCCGTTGTCTTTTTTGTAAGGGAATCCATCCATCATCTCGGCTGACGTCAACTCCGAAGAGAAAGCCAAGGCCCGGCTGATGCCTGCAATTGCCCCTTGGCGGGCGGCTGATTTCTTTAACTCGACAATCTGCTTGGGCATGGTGGAAAAGAGCTCCAAAACGCCCTTGAGAGTCATATGAATCTTGTCTTTGTATTGCATGGCTTTAATAGTACACACGGCATCGTAGTACAGCTGCTCCGTCAGGGTGTAGATAGCCTTCAACAGCAACAGACTGTCAGAAGCCAGTTGCCCGCTCCTAGGGCCTGCATAAGTCAGAAATTTCATGGTGAGTCGCTAGTACAAGTATTATATGACCATTGAAGCACAAGTTATCATAAACTTACCAAAGAGGGCGGCTGTCATTTTGGTAATATGACGCTTCAAGGCTTGGAGTTCATCTGATACAGCTATCAGTCGTTGATCGGCGTCATCCGCCCGCTTGGGCAAGGAGGCCTTCTTAGAATAAGCTGACTCTTTAAAGGCGGCGAAGTCGGCCTTGATTGTAGCCAGCTCCTCAGAAAGGAGCCGACACTTCTCGTCTGTGGCACTTCGAGCCGTTTGTTGAGCCACCAGAGTAGTCTTCAGATCCGTCAACTGTGACTCGGCTTCAGCTAAAGTTTCCTGGGGCATGTCAAAGCATAGCATCAGTAGGCAAGTCTTCAAACAGATCGCAAGCAATATGTATGACACTTGGGGGCTAATGTCTATTTTCAGACGTTTTGGCACTGAAAGACCTGGATCAACTTTGGATTAGATTGAGCCAGCCCTTGGGGGCTATGGATTTGGATGTTCTACAAGGAAGATCACAAAAGACCCAGCTCAACTTTGGATTAGATTGAGCCGGCCCTTGGGGGCTAAGGAAGGTTATAACAAGAAAAGGATTACCTCATTCTTCTTCATCAGACTGACCAGTCGAAGCTCCAGATCCCGGGTGGTGGAAAGCCGGTTCATGTAACCGGCATGAAGCTCTTTGGCGGTCATCTTCTCAAAGGCAGAAGAGTCAAACTCCAACTTCTTTGAGGCTTCAGCCGGTTCTTTATGCTTGGTCAGCACATGAGCCGAGGGGACTGGAAGCCGGAGCCAGTGATTGTGACGTCCAGAGTGGCAGCGTTCTTGGTCATCTAGGCAGGACTTGGTGGCTTCGAAGGATCCCTTGGAGGGCTCTCTGGGATGATGTCTTCCACAGCCGGCCCAGTAGATGCGGCTGGCGGATCCACATCCGGTCGTGACTCGTCCGGTTGTTCGTGCTCCGGCTCTTGGGCTATGGGGGTAGGTGAGGACTTGTTCGTCTTTTGACACTTCGCTTGAGCCCTGGAGAGCACGAATGTCAGAACCCAAGGATTACAGCCGCAAAAGGGAACAGAAATGCACGGTTAAAGGAAATACTTACAGCAGATTGATCTTAGGAGGCGGCAAGGCAGTCGTCGTAGAGTCGCCAGAGGAAGGTGACCTCTGAGATATAGTTGAGAAAAGATAAGACAATACTGAAATGGCAAAGAAAACTAGTCAAAACAAGAGATACATACCTCTGCAGGGCGCTTCTTTGGAGCCGGGGAGTTTGGTAAACCAGACACGAGATCCGTAGAGCCGGCGCTCCGAGTCTGACGACGATAAGCTTGTTGTTGCTTTTTAAAAAAAATTGAGGATCTAGATAAGCAAGAGGATGAGAGAGAGGAACTTTTCTGATAACCCACCGCGGCTTCCGAGGGACAAAATATTCTGAGCCAGAAGAAACGTAAATTACCTCAGGGGTGTTGGCGCGGCTGGTCTCCACATCATCCTGTGAGTAAAACAGGTGTTAGTGAAATGAGAAGACAAGGTCTTAGAAAACGGCTAAAATTTTACCTCTAAGCCGGATGATTGTGGCGGGTCAAGCCATCCCTCTTGCGGGGCGTCCTTCTTGGGTTTCTTAGCCAGGGCCTTTTTCTTGGTCTTCTTCAAGGGAGGGATGTATTCCTTCTTCTAGAAATCAGAGTCGGCCTGAAAGAATAAGCTAGTTAAGGGCAGTAGATCAGCAAGGTACAACTAAGGTCCAAGAGATGGATGAGAAGAAATCACCTTACATCTGGGGCCGGGTTAAGGGCACTAAAGGGGATCAACCCGATAGCGCTGCACGCTCTGGATGTCTCATGAACGAGACTCCAGATAGCAGTGGTGATGTCGTCCTCCGTCAAGGTTAACCGGTTGAAGCAGAGTGAGCTATCTTATTCGCCCTTGTACTCGCGCATAAGGCGGCTTCTGTCGCTTAACGGCATGATCCTCCAAGAGATCTAGCAGCGGATCAGGTCCAGTCTGGTTAAGCCGTTGGACATGAGGGCCCTAATCTTGGCATGAGCCGGTTCGTATCTTGCGCGCTCTGAAGCTGACAGCCGGCCAGGAAGCTCTAAAGTTGTCTTGAGCCGGGAAGGACGGTAACCCGGCAGTGGACGTTCACCCTCTGGAGAAGTATCTTTGCAATAGAACCACGTTTTATTCCAGTCCTTTGGGTGACTCGGCAGCTGCATAGCCGGAAAGGTGATGTCCTGGCGCCTTTGGATAGAAATTCCGCCCAGCTCGAGACTCGGACCAGCCTTCACTTCAGTTTGACGGTTGGCATAGAAGAACTCCCGGAACAGGCCCACCAATGGCTTGGCTTGCAGGTAGACTTCACACAATACTTGAAAGTTGCAGATGTTTGAGACGGAGTTGGGGGCGAGGTCTTGAGGATGGAGTTTGTAAAAATGAAGGACGTCGCGGAAGAATTTTGAGCCGGGAGGCACAAAACCCCGCTCAATATGGTCCGAGAAAATGACCACCTCTCCTTCTTGGGGAACGGGCTTTAGTTCATCACCCGGGACCTGCCAGTGGATGGCATCTTTGGAAGGGAGAGTGCCAGCGTGAACAAAGTCCATCAAAAACTCTTCCGTAACGCACGACCCGACCCAGTTACAGGAGTTTGAGGCACGAGACATTCTGCCGGTTCAAAGATTGTGAAAATTAAAACACGGCGAGTCAAGAGGAGACTAGAATCTATGGCGACTTATGAGCTTAAAGATCCTACGTATCAGATGCTATACTCCGTTTGATGAGAGTCGGCGCAGTGTAACGGGTCAATCTAGCAAACGAGGGGGGGGAATTTGGCTAAGTCCTGGAAAACAGATTTCACAAACTACTGCTATATTTATGGATCTACAAAAGCAGGAAAAAGGTTCTTATTTTTAGACCTACCAAAGAACAGGCGAAGCAGAGGAAAACTGAAACAGTAAGAAGGAGCCGTGAGGGGACCGTGCATTGTGCACGGCCGCCCCGTGCGCGGCGGCACGGCCGGGGTTAGCGTCAAGGGTACGGCCGACGTGAGAGGACCCCAAGCAATGGCATCGGAAGAACCCGTGCGAAGGCGACGGGCTTCCTACAAACCCTACCGATGCGATAATGGATCTAATGAGCAGCACGGGCTTACCGGCCACGGCGTAGTGAAGCGTGGGTGAAACTCTGGTTCGCACAGGTTGATGCAGCGGCCTGACATTGACGGAGCGGAGGCAGTGCCGGAACTGGAAGTGATGGAAGTGGTTGCGTCAGAGGAGGAAGACGAGGAAGCGAGCGGGAGAAGTAATAAAGCGCCTGGGGTGGTCCTATTTAAAAAGAGAAGGAAGAATGAGCGCGAAAATCTAGGCGATGGAAACGTTTCGGTCGAGGCGGACGCCTCGATTTTCGGGATGGTCACTTAATGCGAAGATTTGGTGTGTACGTCAGCGAATCTTTTCTGCAGGGTCAACATGACGTCATGGCGGGTCATTCCGGGCGACTCGACAAAAGAGCAAGACAAGAGGATGAAGTGAGCAAGCTCAAATCAACCTGGGGCCTAATGTTGGGGATATAACCCCGTGGTATGACCCGCCCTAAGGGCTCCAGGTTATGCTTGACGGTTCATACACTGGCCCAAGGTGAGCCGGTGGTCCTAAAGCCCAGGAAGCTTGGCGGCTTATAAGGTGGGCCGGACAGTGGCCCACAAGACCCGGGTGTGTAAGCCGCCCGGGAACAACTTGGACAAGAAGATAGAGGAAGACTCGGATAAACTATGAGAGTCGGTTACCAATTGTATGACCCGTGATCTAGACCTCTTATATAAAGGCAGACTCGGGGCGACTTAGAGATCAGGTTGTCGAATACTAGGTCAAGCTTCAGCTCCCTTGTAATCGATACATGCAATATAAACATAAGCAGGACGTAGGCTATTACCTCAAGTTGAGGGGACGAACCTGGGTAAATCCGTGTCTCTCGTCCCCATCAACCCCTTTGAGTCCATCACGTTAGCAATGGCCTCGAACCGAAGTCCGTTTACCCAGACATCTGTCGTGACAAAACCATGACACTACCGAAACGTCACCAAACCTTAAGTGTGCAGACCCTGCGGGTTCGAGAACTATGTATACATGACCGAGACACCTCTACGGTCAATAACCAATAGCGGTACCTGGATGCCCATATTCGTTCCTACATATTATATGAAGATCTTTATCGGTTGAACCTCTATGTCAAGGATTCAGTTAATCTCGTATGTTGTTCCCTTTGTTCTTCGGTATGTTACTTGCCCGTGATTCGATCGTCGGTATCTCCATACCTAGTTCAATCTCGTTACCGGCAAGTCTATTTACTCATTACGTAATACAAGATCCCGTGGCTAACACTTTAGTCGTATTGCTTGCAAGGCTTGTTGTGATGTTGTATTACCGAGTGGGCCCTGAGATACCTCTCCGTCACATGGAGTAACAAATCCCAGTCTTGATCCATGCCAACCCAACAGACACCCTCGGAGATAACTATAGAGCACCTTTATAGTCACCCAGTTACGTTGTGACGTTTTATACACACAAGGTACTCCTCCGGTGTTAGTGAGTTGCATGATCTCATGGTCATAGGAACAGATACTTGACATGCAGAAAACTGTAGCAATAAACTGACACGATCATATGCTACGTTTATAGTTTCGGCCTTGTCCATCACATCATTCTCCTAATGACGTGATCCCGTTATCAAATGACATCTCATGTCCATGGCTAGGAAACCTTAACCATCTTTGATCAACGAGCTAGTTTATTAGAGGCATACTAGGGACATGGTGTTGTCTATGTATCCACACATGTATCTGAGTTTCCGATCAATACAATTATAGCACGGATAATAAACAATTATCATGAACAAGGAAACATGATAATAACTAATTTATTATTGCCTCTAGGACATATTTCCAATAGTCTCCCACTTGCACTAGAGTCAATAATCTAGCTCACATCGCTATGTGATTTGTTATGAATCTCACACCCAATGAGTTCTGGGGTTCGATCATGTTTTGCATGTGAAAGAGGTTTTCGTCAACGAGTCTGCAACATTCAGATCCGTGTGTACTTTTCAAATCTCTATGTCATACTCTAAACACTCCTACCACACTCCACTTGGAGCTATTCCAAATGGCTGCTCCACTATACGTATACGGATTGCTACTCAGAGTCATCCGGATTGGTGTTAAAGCTTGCATCGACGTAACCCTTTACGACGAACTCTTTATCACCTCCATAATCGAGAAATATTTCCTTAGTCCTCTAGTTACTAAGGATAATCCTGACCACCGTCCAGTGATCCACTCCTGGATCACTTTTGTACCCCTTGACGGACTCATGGCAAGGCACAAAAAGGTGTGGTACACAGCATGGCATACTATACAGAGCCTATGGCTAAGGCATAGGGGACGACATTCGTCCTTTCTCTTTCTTCTGCCGTGGTCGAGCTTTGAGTCTCACTCAACTTCACACCTTACAAATCAGGCAAGAACTCTTTCTTTGACTGATCCATTTTGAACTCTTTGAAAATCTTGTCAAGGTATGTACTCATTGAAAGTCTCATCAGGCGTCTTGATCTATATTTATATATCTCGATGCCCAACAATTAAGTAGCTTTATCCAGGTCTTCCTTTGAAAAACTCTTTTCAAACAACCCTTTATGCTTTCCAGAAATTCTACATCATTTCCGATCAACAATATGCCATCCACATATGCTTATCAGAAACTCTATAGTGCTCCCACTCACTTTATTGTAAATACAAGTTTCTCATAAACTTTGTATAGACTCAAAAACTTTGATCATCTCATCAAAGTGTATATTCCAACTCCGAGATTCTTGCTCCAGTCCATAGAAGGATCACTGGAGCTTGCACACCTTTTAGCATCCTTAGGACTGACAAAACCTTCTGGTTGTATCTCATACAACCTTTCCTCAAGGATGGAAACGATGTTTTGACATCCATCTGCCAGATTTCACAATTGAAAAACGCAGCAACTGCTAACATAATTCTAATGAACTTTAGCATCGCTACGGGTGAGAAAGTCTCACCGCAATCAACTCCTTGAACTTGGCGAAAACTCTTTTGCGACAAGTCGAGCTTTATAAATGGTGACATTCACCATCAGCGTATGTCTTCATCTTAAAGGTCCATTTGTACTCAACGACCTGTCGTTCAACGAGCAAGTCTACCAAAGTCCATACTTGATTTTCATACATGGATCCTTTCTCGGATTTCATGGCCTCTAACCATTTGTTGGAATCCGGTCCCATCATCGCTTCTCCATAGCTCGTAGGTTCATCGTTGTCCAACAACATGACCTCTAAGACACGGTTGTCGTACCACTCAGGAGCAGTACACGTCCTTGTCGACCTACGAGGTTCGATAGTAACTTGATCAGAAGCTTCATGATCATCATCATTAACTTCCTCTTCAACTAACGTAGGCTTCACAGAAACATCTTCCTACGCTGCGCTACTCTCTGGTTGAAACAAAGGTTCAACAACCTCATCAAGTTTTATCTTCCTCCCACTCAATTCTTCCGAGAGAAACTCTTTCTCGACAAAGGACCCGTTTTAGCAACAAACACTTTATGCTTGGATCTGAGATAGAAGGTTTACCCAACTGTTCTTAGGGTATTCTATGAAGATGCATTTATCCGCTTTGGGTTCGAGCTCATTAGGTAAAAGCCTTTTTCACATAAGCGTCGCAGCCCCAAACATTAAGAAATGACAGCTAAGGTTTCTATCAAACCATAATTCACACGGTGTCATCTCAATGGATTTAGATGGTGCCCTATTTAAAGTGAATGTAGTTGTCTCTAATGCATAACCCCAAAACGATAGTGGCAAACCGATAAGAGACATCATAGTTCGCACCATATCCAATAGAGCACCACTATGACATTCGGACACACCATCACACTATGGTGTTCCAGGTGGCGTGAGTTGTCAAACAGCTTCCACTTTGTCTTAAGTTGTATACCAAACTCATAACTCAGATATTCACATCCACGATCATATCATAGACATTTTATCTTCTTGTCACGGTGATCTCAACCTTCACTCTGATTTTGCTTGAACTTTTCAAACGATTCAGACTTGTGTTTCATTAAGTAAATATAAACTATATCTACTCAAATCATCAGTGAAGGTAAGAAAATAATGATATCCACCACACGCTACAACACTCATTGGATTGCATACATCAAAATGTATCATTTCCAATAAGTCAATTGCCCCCTCCATCAGACCGAAAAACAGGGTCCTTAGTCATCTTGCCCAAGAGGCATGGTTCGCATATCTCAACCGATTCGAAATTGAATGAGTCCAAAGATCCATCAGCATGGAGTTTCTTCATGCGATTTATACCAATATGATATTTAGCGGCAGTGCCACAAGTAAGTGGTATTATCATTATTAACTTTGTATCTTTTGGCATCAATGTTATGAACATGTGTATTACTATGATCAAGATTCAATAAACCATTCTCATTGGGTGCATGACCATTGAAGGTATTATTCATGTAAACAGAATAACCATTATTCTCTAACTTAAATGAATAACCGTGTTGCAATAAACATGATCTAATCACATTCATGCTCAACACAAACACCAAATAACATTTATTTAGGTTCATCACTAATCCTGAAGGCAGAGAGAGCGTGCGATGTTGATCACATCAACCTTGGAAACATTTCCAACACACATCGTCACCTCACACTTAGCCAGTCTCCATTTTTTTCGTAGCTTTTATTTCGAGTTACTAACATTTAGCAATCGAACCGGTATCCAATACCCAGGTGCTACCAGGAATACTAGCAAGGTACACACAATAACACATATATCAAATATACTTCTATCGACGTTGCCAGCCTTCTTATCTACCAAGTATCTAGGGTTGTTCCACTTCAGCGACCGCTCTCCTCATAATAGAAGCACCTAGTCTCGGGTTTGGGTTCAACATTGGGTTTCTTCACTGGAGCAGCAACTGACTTGTCATCCATGAAGTTTCCCTCCTAGCCCTTGCCCTTATCGAAACTAGTGGTTCCACTAACCATCAACACTTGATTCTCCTTCTTGATTTCTACCTTCGCTGTGTCAAACATCGTGAATAGCTCAGGGATCATTATTTCCATCCCTGGCATTTTATAGTTCATCACGAAGCTCTAGTATCTTAGTGACAGTGACTTGGAGAACTATATTAGTCACTATCTTATTTCGAAGATCAACTCCCACTCGATTCAAGCGATTGTAGTACCCAGACAATCTGAGCACATGCTCAACGATTGAGCTATTCTCCTTCATCTTGCAGGCAAAGAATCTTGTTGCAGATCTCATATCTCACAACACGGGCACGAGCCTGAGATCCCAATTTTAGCTCTTAGAACACCTCATATGTTCCTTGACGTTCAAAATGTTTTGGAGCCTCAATTCTAAGTCGTAACGCATGACGCATTGAACTATCAAGTAGTCATCGGAACGTGCATGTCACATGTTCACAACATCTACAGACGACGCTAGAGGGGGGGTGCACCGAGCGGTGCATTTAGGACATAAGCCTTCTGTGCAGTAATGAGGATAATCCTCAGATCATGGACCCAGTCTGCAATATTGCTACCATCATCTTTCAACTCTATTTCTCTAGGAACATATAAAAATTCAAGGGAGCTATAGCGTGAGCTAGTAATCTACAACATAATTTGCAAAGACACTACTGACTATGTTCATGATAATGAGTTCAACTAATCATATTATTTAAGAACTCCCACTCAGATTGACATCCCTCCGCTCATTCGAGTGATACATGATCCAAATTCACCAACTCAAGTCCGATCATCACGTGAGTTGAGGTGGTTCCAATGGTGAACATCATCATGTTGATCATATCTACTATATGACTCATGATCGACCTTTCGGTCTCTTGTGTTCTGAGACCATGTCTATACATGCTAGGCTCATCAAGTTTAACCCGAGTGTTCCGCATGTGCAACACTGGCTTGCACCTGTTGTATGCGAATGTAGAGTCTATCACACCCGATCATCACGTGGTGTCTCGACACGACGAACTTTCATAACGGTGCACACTCGGGGAGAACACAATTTATCTTGAAATTTAAGTGAGGGGTCACCTTATAATGCTACCGTCGTCCTAAGCAAAACAAGGTGCATAGAAGGATTAACATCACATGCAAATCATAAGTGACATGATATGGCCATGAACTTGTGCTTTTCATCTCCATATATAAATCACGGGCATGATCTCCATCGTCACCGACATGACACCATGATCTCCATCATCTTGATCTCCATCAACGTGTCGCCATCGGGGTTGTCACGCCCACCATGCTTCTACTACTATTGCTACTGTTTAGCGATAAAGTAAAGCATTACATAGCACTTAATGATTGACTCACAGGTCATACAATAATTAAAGACAACCCTATGGCTCCTGCCGGTTGTCGTACTCATCGACATGCAAGTCGTGATATTCTGTACAAAACATGATCATCTCTTACATCACATATATCTCATCATGTAATTGGCCATATCACATCACAACATACCCTACAAAAACAATTTAGACGTCCTCTAATTGTTGTTGCATGTTTTACGTGGCTGCTACGGTATCTAGCAAGAACAATTCTCACCTACGCAATGACCACAACGGTGATACATAAGTTGCTTTTCAACCTTCTCAAGGACCGCCTTTGTCGAATCCGATCCAACTAAAGTAGGAGAAATAGACACCCGCCAACCGTCTTTGTGCAACAAAGTTACACGCTAGTTGATGGAACCGGTCTCTCGTAAGTATACGAGTAAGGTTGGTCCGGGCCGCTTCATCCCACAATACCGCTGAACCAAAACACGACCAAGGGAGGAAGCAATCTAAGCATCAACGCCCACAAACTCCTTTGTGTTCTACTCGAGATCTCATCTACGCATAGACCTAGCTCATGATGCCACTATTGGGGAACGTTGCATGGGAAACAAAAAATTCCTATGCACACGCAAGATCTATCCATGGTGATAAGCATCTATGAGAGGGAGAGTGGATCTACATACCCTTGTAGATCGCTAAACGGGAAGCATTAAGAAACGCGGTTGATGTAGTCGAACGTCTTCGCGATCCAAATCGCCGAGCGTCCCGCGATCCCATCACGATCCATCCCGCGATCCAATCACGATTTGTCCCATGATCCCATCACGATCCGTCTCGAGATCCAATAACGAATCATCTCGCGATCTTGATCACCGTCCTTCCGATCTAGCGACGAACGGACGGCGCCTCCGCGTTCAGCATACGTACAGCTCGATGACGATCTCTGCCTTCTTGATCCAGCAATAGGGAGCGGAGAGGTAGATGAGTTCTCTGGCAGCACAATGGCGTGGTGGCATTGGTGGTGAACTAATCCTGCAGGGCTTCGCCTAAGCACCGCAGAACTAATCTAGAGGAGAAACAGATCTAGAGGAAGAAGAGGGCAGCACGTGGCAATTAGGGTTAGCCTTCCCCTCTAAATTGTCTAGTACATTTGGGGGGAGGTCAAGGTTTGGTCGAAATTGGAGGTGGAGGAGTCCTACTCCAATCCTATTAGGAGTAGGATTCCTCCTTTCCACTTGGAAACTCTTTCCACCTCTCCACCTTTTGGGGTTTTCCTACCCCTAGCCGCATGGGCCTTAGTGGGGGCTTAGTCTAGCCCACCAGGGGCTGCTTTGAATCCTCCCACATCCCATGAGATCCTTTGGGTCGAGACACCCCTCCCAATGGTCCCCCGGCACCCTCCCGGCACTCCCCGTACACTACCGATGAGCCCGAAACTTTTCCGATGACCAAAATAGGACTTCCTATATATCAATCTTTACCTATGGACCATTCCAGAGCTCCTCATGATGTCCAGGATCTCATCCGGGATTCCGAACAACCTTCGGTCACCACCATACATAACTCTATACTACCGAAACATCACTGAACCTTAAGTGTGCAGACCCTGTGGGTTCGAGAACTATGTAGACATGACCGAGACACCTCTACGGTCAATAACCAATAGCGGGAACTGGATGCCCACATTGGTTCCTACATATTCTATGAAGATCTTTATCGGTTGAACCTCTATGTCAAGGATTCAGTTAATCATGTATGTTGTTCCCTTTGTTCTTCGGTATGTTACTTGCCCGAGATTCGATCGTCGGTATCTCCATACCTAGTTAAATTGCATTACCGGAAAGGCTCTTTACTCTTTACATAATACAACATCCCATGGCTAACACTTTAGTCACATTGCTTGCAAGGCTTGTTGTGACGTTGTATTACCGAGTGGGCCCTAAGATACCTCTCCGTCACACGGAGTAACAAATCCTAGTCTTGATCCATGCCAACCCAACAGACACCCTTGAAGATACCTGTAGAGCACCTTTATAGTCACCCAGTAACGTTGCGACATTTGATACACACAAGGTACTCCTCCGGTGTCAGTGAGTTGCATGATCTCATGGTCATGGGAACAGATACTTGACATGCAGAAAACTGTAGCAATAAACTGACATGGTCATATGCTACGTTTATAGTTTGGGCCTTGTCCATCACATCATTCTCCTAATGACGTGATCCCGTTATCAAATGACATCTCATGTCCATGTCTAGGAAACCTTAACCATCTTTGATCAATGAGCTAGTCTATTAGAGGCATACTAGGGACATGGTGTTGTCTATGTATCCACATATGTATATGAGTTTTCGATCAATACAATTATAGCACGGATAATAAACGATTATCATGAACAAGGAAACATGATAATAACTAATTTATTATTGCCTCTAGGGCATATTTCCAACAATATCCCCTCCGCTATATGGCTTGTTCGTACTCTTAGAAATGTCAATCTTTTAAAGACCCTAATCTTGTTAAGGTTTAAATGACAAATTTATGTCACGTGAGGCCTGGTTTACAAGTTCCTAGGCTTTCTGCCTCGTTTCTTCAGAAACAAAAATGTTTTTATAAAAAAAAGGGGGAACAAGAGTTGTCTTATCCCATCGTGCCTTTAAAGCCGGCTTATAGGATGAGGCGTACAATTGTTTGTTCTGGCAGGTACTTTCATGATAAAGGTTCTAAGTCTTGGGAAATTTCCGGCTTGACCCATGGAGTACAAGCCGCATGGCGAGTCTAAAAAGCTAAAGTGCTTCGATGTTGACAGTTGAGTTGGCTGAGTCACCAGTAGAGCTTTCAAACATAATCATCAAAAGTGCAGGAACATGTAGTCAGGAGTCTTATACAACCATTACAAGGCCATTCAACATCCCCAAGCATTCGAACTTAAAGTTTTTCAACAAAATTTAACCCGGGGCGTAACAAAGCCGGGTTACATGATGCAAATTTATCTCTTTAACTCGCCACCGGATCATACTACGCCGGGTCTTCAGTGTCCTTGATCTGAAGATTGTCCACATCCCAATTGCAGTTGGTCAAAGCTTCAAACATAGCTTCATCGTGCATGATTGGAGACGGGTCAACATCAAGAGCGAAGAGGTGCTTACGACGTTGAGGAATCAGATTCTTTGTTTCAAAAGTAGGTCCTTTGATCCGCATGTTATCTTCAGAGTAAGCCGCCTAGTACACTGATAGGTCAGCTTCTATAGCCAACCGACTTGCAAGAACCCGAGATGCTTTATGGTAGTGGGAGTAGTCTACTTCTATGAATTTCGAGCCGTCATCCTTCAGTTCAGGAAATCCATTCATCATTTCATCCGGATTGAGCTCTTCGGCGTAAGCCAGCGACCGGCTTAAAGCGGCCATGGCACCCGCACGGGCGATTGATCTCTTCAGTTCCTCCACTTGCATAGGAATGGTGGACAGGGTCTCGATCACGCCCTTCATGAATTTCGGAACACCCTTTGTAGACACGACAGCCTTGATGGTGACTAAAGATCCGGCGTATAACTGTTCCGTTAAGGTGTATACGGCCTTGAGCACCATCAGGCTATTCCTAGATAGCTGGCAGCTCCACTCGCCTACAATCAAGGCAGAAGTTTTATAAGTCGCCGGGCAGGACTTTCAACAAAGTTTGACAAGGAATACTTACCAAAGACAGCCCCAGCCATGCGAGAGATGTGGCCCTTCAAAGTGTTCAGCTCTTCAGCGGTTGTTTTAAGCCATCCCTCTGCTTCTTCAGCGCGTTTGGTCAGGGCGGCTTGGCTAGACTAAGCGGTCTGCTTGAAGGTTTCGAATTTCGTTTTGAGCTTTTCAAGTTCAATGGCGTAGAGCCACCATTTTAATTCCATCTCTGCTCGGCCACTTTGTTGCAAAGCCAGGTTCTTCTTAAGGTCTGTTGCTACTGATTCAGCATTGGTCAAGGATTCCTGCACAAAGAAGGATTATCAAGTTTTAAGCCGCTGGTCCGGCTCATATAGTTTACATCAAAATTTGGTGCAAAATTCAAGTCTCAAGCAGATTGCAAGCAATTTACTCGACACTTGGGGGCTAATGTATCTCAGTTTTTTCTTAAGTGTCGGCTCATTACTTAGGTAATGACCCGGCCCTTGGGGGCTACATTTGGCTCTTAAGTTATACTTAAGTGCCGACTCATTACTTAGGCGGCCCTTGGGGGCTACATTTGGCTCTTAAGTTATACTTAAGTGCGGGATCATTACTTAGGTAATGACCCGGGCCTTGGGGGCTACATTTGGCTCTTAAGTTATACTTACGTGCGGCTCATTGCTTAGGTAATGAGCCGGTCCTTGGGGCTACATTTGGCTCTTAAGTTATACTTAAGTGCCAGCTCATTACTTAGGTAATGACCCGGCCCTTGGGGGCTACATTTGGCTCTTAAGTTATACTTAAGTGTCGGCTCATTACTTAGGTAATGACCCGGCCCTTGGGGGCTACATGATAGTTCTATGAAATATTGCTAAATGATTGGAAGACCCAGCTGATCTTTGGAAAAATCAACCGGCTCTTGGGGGATGCATAAGTATATATATAAAAGGAGGCAAGATAAGTTCAGTACCTCATATTTTTCTTCATTGTGGCGACCAGGCTAGCCTCCATGTCCCGGCTGGCAAACAGGCGACTCAAGTAACCACTGTGCAGTTCATCAGCGGTGAGCTTATCCAGATTTGAAAGGTTAGATGGAGTTTTTTATTCCTTCAAGGGAGCTGCCTCATCTTCTTTGACATGTTTTTATAATGCTTGTGAGGGAGCTGGAGGTTCATAAGCCGTCCAGGTGATGACAACTTCTTCAGGAGAAGCCTCGTGTTCAGCTAATGGTCGGGGGCTGGGCGGCTTAGGAACAGAATCTGGGCGAGCTTTAGGAGCTTCAACATCCATAGCAGTCGGCTTAGCATGCGAAGGAACTTCTTTAGGAGCATCTTTGGTTTCTCTGGAAGGCTTAGTATGAGACTCGGGGATGTTGGGTGTGGGAAGCTCCGGGTCCTGAACATCAGGAGTGGTAGATGACCCAGCCCCTTTCCTCCGTTTAGCTTGAGCCATGTGGGTAAAGGCACTTT
Source organism: Hordeum marinum (assembly GCA_022496015.1). Lineage (NCBI taxonomy): Eukaryota > Viridiplantae > Streptophyta > Magnoliopsida > Poales > Poaceae > Hordeum > Hordeum marinum. The sequence goes on along the minus strand of CM039676.1, from coordinate 112,355,794 downwards.
TGGATATGTCATGATAAAGTAGGACATATTGAATGCTTTTTGGAGTATAAAAATTTAAAAACACATACCCTAGATTAATAGTAAAGGGAGGCAGCTTCGAGGCGGTTGAATCACCGGAAGAAGGAGGCGAATCCTGGCAAAGTGAGCATTGATAAACCAATCGGTCAATCAGAAAAATAGTATCAGACAAAATAAGCTCAAGACAAAGAGGTACATCGACACGCTGTTTTCAAGGAGCCGACTCATTGGGTAAGCCGGATAAAAGATCTCTAGAGCAGTTGCTCCGAGTTTCATGTCTGCTATCATCTTGTTGTTTCTTCAAAAGAAAGTTACGACTCAAGTAAGCAAAAGGACGGGAGCTCTTTACCTTTCGTATAGCTCGCCATGTTTTCTTTATTGGTGAAAGGTCCGAGTCAGAAGAGATAATGATTACCTCAGCAACATTGGCATGGCTGGTTTCAGCTTCTTCGTGTGAGTGATCGTTATCAATAAGTTGCATGAATAGAAGGCCAAGGGGGTCAGGTTCTACCTCTAAATCCTCTAAGTCAAATAGCTCTTCAGTTGACTATTTCTGTTTGCGGGACTGCGCCTTAGGTTCTAAGGCCTTAGGGACCTTGCTCTTCTTTTTTGAAGACAACAGTTTTTTCTAGAAGGAAAAGCCGACCTGCAAGAGACAAAGCAGATCAACAAGAAGGGTTATTAAGATATGGATTTAAAAGAATGAATGAAGGTTAAGATGAAAAGACTTACATCTGGGGCCGGGTTAAGTGCGGAGAAGGGGCTCAAGCTAGTCTTGTTGCAGGTGGCTAAAGTTTCCCCCAGCAGAGACTTGACGATGGTGTTGAGGTCTTGATCCATTACGGGGGTCCGATTGAAACGTTGAGGGCCATCCACGTTACCAGAATACTGGCACAACAAGGCGTTCCGACAGCTTAACGGTAGAATCCTCCAGGAGACCCAGCAGCGGGTTAGATCAACACCCATCAACCCATTCGCCAACAAGGCCCTGAATTTGGAAAGGGTGGTGGCATATTGAGCGCGTTCAGCGACTGGCATCCGATCTGGAAGCTCTATATCTGTGCTGAGCCGGTAAGGACGATAACCCGGCAGTGGATTCTCCCCCTCTGGTGAAGTGTCTTGGCAATAGAACCAAGTCTTGTTCCACTCTTTGGGATGACTCGACAGGGTTGCTGCTGGAAAGAGTATGTACCTCCGCCTCTGAAGGGTTACACCTCCGAGCTCAAGACTTAACCCGTCTGCCATTTCAGTTTGGCGGTTGACATAAAAGTATTCTTTGAATAAATCAACAGATGGTTCTTCTTGGAGGTAGGCTTCACAGAAAGTTTGGAATTGGCACATATTGGTGACAAAATTTGGACCAATATCTTGGGGGTGCAAGTTGAAAGCGTGTAAGACGTCCCGGAAGAATTTTGATCCGGGTGGAGAGAACCCCTGAAGGAGATGGTCTGTGAAGACAATGACCTCCCAGTCTTTGGGCTTAGGGGTGGTATCGCTGCCTGGAACCCACCAATGGATAACGTCCTGAGCCGCCAGAACTCCCATGGTGACGAAATCATTTAGATTTCCATCGGTCACTCTGGACCGTACCCAGTTGCAAGTAGAGGGACTCTTTGACATGGCGGCGGCTTAGGAAGCTGCGGAAAGGCATAAATGTTTGGCGGGTCAAAAATACATTTTGACTAAGGTTGCTACAGTGATAAATGGTAGCTACATTTGGCGGGTCAATAAAAATTATGAGCCACCGAAGTGGCTTGCGAGGAAACGCAGTGAGCCGACAGACTATTGGCGAGTCAAGTTATCTATGCAGGTCAGACAGTTGCTAAGTGTTGACAAACCGCTTCCACAACTACAGCCATGGATTTAGGATCTACGGGAAAAGGAAAATTAAAAATATTCTAGCCCTAAAAAGCCTGGCGGAAGAACAGATGGCTAAAACTTGAATTATTACAAGGTTGCAAATTTACAAACAAGCGCATCTAAGTGTGGAGCAAGCAGCTGCGTGATTTCAGTGGTACAATGAAGCTTTGAAGATGTTTTCAACTAATGGATAAAGAATGCTTCCACGAAGAATGATGAACTCGGCAAACTCCATGGATGCGAGAAAACCCTAATGCAGATCTGATGGGGAGCAACGTTCAAACCTGGAGAGGGCGGTGAACGCGCGGGAGCTCTGGATTGTCTCAGGTTGATGCAGCGGCCAGTGTTGGTGAAGACGGCAAAGACTGGGCGGCCCGGCTGGTTCTGGCGGCGCGGGTGTTCGGAGGAAGAAGAAGAAGATGGCGGCGAGGGAAAAAAGAAAGAACCCTCGCGTCTATTTATAAGGGTATGATGGTCTTTCAAACCGTCCGGTGCGGGAATCGAGGGAGCACGTTGATGATTATACCAAGAAGACGCCTCGATTTTTGGGTTGGTCATATTAATTATGAAAGATCCGCTCTGATGTCAGAGGAATCTTTTTTGATTTTGCCAATGACGTAACGGCGGGTCATGACAGCTTGTCAGATACAAGGATTGCTCATTTTTTGGTGGGTTATGAAGACTTCAAGAGAAGGCAAGACTCGCTAACCAGAATACTTGAAGATTGACATGAACTGGTTCAAATCAATCTGGGGCCTAATGTTGGGGATATATCCCCACGGTGAGACCCGCCCAGGTGGGGCCGGGTCATACGGTTGGCGGCTTACGGTAAATCCAGGAGGAAACATAACCAGTGGGCTGAAGGGCCCAGAGCCAGAAGACCGGATGTAACCCGGTGGACTTGAGCCACCGGGAGTGACTTGTTAGATAAGGAATGTTTAGTTTGAGGTGAGGTCGGTTGTTAAGTTTAACCCGACTCGGACTCTTGTAAGCCTAGGGCCTTGACCCGTGTATATAAGGGCGGCTTACCTAGGAGGCTTAGGCCACGAAAACAATTGATCGAGAGCTAGGTCAAGCGAATTCGCTCCCTTGTAATCGATATACAATCAATACAACACAAAGCAGGATGTAGGCTTTTACCTCTTCCGGAGGGGCCGAACATGGGTAAACCCTTGTCTCTCGATTCCAATCAACCCCTTCGAGTTCACCGCCTTAGTGATGGCCTCCAACCTAAGTCCGTTGACCCGGACATATGCCATGGAAAAACCACGATAGATCTTATTGGTACTATTGATGTGGAAGAAAAGGCGAGAGCAAAAGACATACTTGCTCGGTATTGAGGGGGGTTATAGTGCCAATCTGGTACACAAGGAAAACTTCCAGCCCCACAAGTTCAAGAACAAGGGCAAGTGTGATGGTAAAGGAAAATTTGATGGAAAGACCAAGGCTTTACAGCACACCAACTTCAAGAAGAAGACTACCAATAAGAAAGGTGTTTGTCATGTCTGCGGAGATCATGATCATTGGGCTCCTAGTTTCCCTAACTGTTATGACAAGCGTCAACATGGGAAAGGAGACATGATTGCCAATGTTGTCATTGGTGAATCTGAGATGAAGGATGTTGGTGTGATATATTTCCCACTATTCTCTCAGTACGTTGTTCTCCTAATTGGTTGATTGACACGTGTGTTAATGTACATGTATGCAGTGATATTTCCATGTTTTTTACTCATCGGGATGCAAGGACTACATCCATGTTGATAAGCAATGGCTCAAGTGCTTATGTTCGTGGTATTGGCACGGTCGATCCAAAGTTTACTTCAGGGGGGGTCGTGCAGCTGAAGAACATGCATCATGTCCCCTCCGTCAATAAAAAGGTTGTTAGCGGGTCTCTTCTGGATAGAGATGGCTACAAGCTTGTATTCGATTTCAATAAATTTGTAGAGTCCAAGTATGGAAGTTTTCTTGGTAAATGCTATGAGTCAGGAGGCTTGTTCAGACTATCCTTGTCATATGTTTGTAATAAAGTTGTTAATCATGGTTGCAACAATAGTGAATCAAATGTCTGGCATTCACGTCTCTGTCATATTAACTTTGGTTGCATGATGCAGTTAGCCAAATTGAGCTTAAGCCTAATTTCACCACTGTCAAGGGATCTAAGTGTCAAGTTTATGTGCAAGCTAAGCAACCTTGTAAGTCTCATACAACCACGGAAACACGAAATTTGACACCTAGAGCTCATACATTCAGATCTTTGTGAAATGAATGGTGTTTTGACAAAAGCTTTAAAGAAATATTTCCTCGCGTTAATTTATGACTCCACTAGGTATTGTCATGTGTATCTTATGAAATCAAAAGACGAGGCTTTGAAATTTTCCAAGATCTATAAAGCTGAAGCATAAAACCAACTTAATCGAAAGATATAGAGGCTCATGTCCGATTGTGGAGAAGAGTATTTTTTCCAAAGAGTGTGATTATTTTTGTGTGAAACATGGTATAATGCATGAGAGGATGCCTCCCTATTCACCTTAGTCTAATGGGTTAGCCGAAAGAAAGAACCATACTCTAACTGATTTGGTTAACGCCATGTTAGACACATCGTGTCTCTCCAAGGCATGGTGAGGAAGGCGATATTGACTTAGTGTGATGTCCTAAACCGAGGCCCCACAAAGAACAAAGAGATAACTCCATTCAAGGAATGGGAGAAGAAAAGGTTAAAACTCTCTTACCTACGAACCTAGGGTTGCTTGGCGAAAGTCAATGTGCCAATTCCAAAGAAGCACAAGCTTGGACAAAGAATTGTGGACTATGTTTTATTGGGTTATGCTTCTCATAGCATTGGTTATAGATTCTTGATTGTAAAATCTGAGGTATTTGAAATACATGTTGGTACAATCATGGAGTCGAATGATGCGACTTCCTTTGCAGATATCTTTCCCATGAAAGATATGGGTAGCTCATCAAATTGGGAGTTGGCTAGTTCATCGAGTCGGGACGTAGTTGCAATTTATGAACCTGTAATTTCGATGCAACATCTTGAAGATCATGTGGAAGACAACAATGAGACTCCTAAAAGGAGAAAGAGACAAAGGACTGCAAAGTCCTTTGGTAATGATTTTCTTGTGTATCTCATAGATGACACTCCCAGTTCTATTTCAGAGGCATATGCATCTGAATATGCTCACTAGTGGAAGGTCAGTGAGATGGATTCCATTTTGGAAAATGGAACTTGGGAAATCACTGATCATCCTTATGGGTGCAAACCTATAGGGTGCAAATAGGTATTCAGAAGCTTAGGTCTGATGGTAGTATTGAGAAGTACAAGGCACAACTCATAGTTAATGGTTATACCCAAAAGGAAGGTGAAGACTTCTTTGATACTTACTCACCCGTGGCTCGACTGACCAGTATTCGAGTACTACTTTCACTAGCTGCCTCACATGGTCTTCTCGTCATCAAATGGATGTTAAGACTACTTTCCTAAATGGAGAGTTCGATGAGGAAATTTATATGGAACAACGGGATGGATTTATAGTGGACAGTGAGGAAGGAAAGGTGTGTAAACTGTTGAAGTCTTTGTATGGACTTAAGCAAGCACCTAAGAAGTGACATGAGAAGTTTGAAAGAACTTTAACATGTGTAGGATATGTCATAAACGAAGCTGACAAATGTGTGAACTATCACCATGGTGGGGGCGAGCGAGTCATCCTTTGCTTGTATGTCGATGACATATTGTTTTTCGGGAAAAATCTGAATGTTATTAAGGAGGTCAAGGTTTTCCTATCTTGTTGTTTCGAGATGAAGGATTTGAGAGTAGCTGATGTTATTCTAAACATCAAGATGTTGTGAGATGATGATGGTGGGATTACATTGCTTCAATCTCACTTTGTGGAAAAGATCTTGAGTTGCTTTGGCTATAGTGACCGCAAGCCCTCTCCGACACCATATGATGCTAGCGTATTGCTTAGAAACAATCAAAGAATTGCTAGAGATCTATCTAAATATTCTCAGATTATTGGCTCGCTTATGTACTTAACCATCTCTATTAGACCTGACACCTCTTTTGTTGATAGAAAACTAAGCCGTCTTAGCTCAAAACCAAGATATGTTCATTCGAAAGCTCTAGAGAGAGTTATGCATTATTTGGAAGGCACTGCGAGTTATGGAATTCACTACACTTGGTACCCAAAGGTACTTGAAAGGTATAGTGACTCAAACTAGATCTTTGATGCTGATGAGATAAATGCCATGAGTGGATATGTGTTCACTCATGCATGTGGCACTTTTTCTTAGAAGTCTTGCAAGCAGACCATTTTAACGAGGTCAACAATGGAAGCATAACTCACAACACCAGATACAACCACAGTTGAAGCAAATTGGCTTTGTTGACTCTTGAATGACTTACCGGTTGTTGAAAAACCTGTATCAGGTATCCTTACGAACCGCGACAATCAAACTATGATTGCGAAAGTGAGTAGTTCAAAGGATAACATGAAGTCGTCAAGACATGTTCAAAGAAGGTTAAAGTCTGTCAGAAAAATGAGAAACTACGGAGTTATTACATTGGGTTACATCCAAACGTCTAAAAATCTGGCAAATCCTTTTACTAAGGGTCTATCACGTAATGTGATATATAATGCATCAAAGGAGATGGGTATGAGAACCACAATATGAGTTGTTCATAGTGGCAACCTATTCTATGTGATCGAACATCCTGTGAATTAGAACCGGAAGACAAGATGTTGGTCACTTGAGAGGAGAGTATCCTTACTATTAGTAATACCACTCCATGAAGATGCAACACTCTCCTAATATGCATGGCAGGTTGATGTATATCTTAATGTGTTATAAGTGGTCTTTTTAAGCAGAGATGTTGTCCCACAGAACATCTTTTGAAAAACATACCTATATGAGTCAGATTGTTAAACTTCGCAATCTATGAGAGTAGGGCGCTCTCTAGTAAACTCATGAAAGGCCTCGGAGTATCACGCATAAGCTCCACCCGCGGGGAAGTCCCACAGCAACCTAGTAACAGTCAAAGCTTTTTGTGAAGCTAGATTCGCAGAAAGCTTGCAGTTCAAGGCCTAGTCCACTGTTCAAGTTGCTTACTAGTGTAGCATAGAGTTTTAGGTGGAAGTTCAATTTAATAGCCTCCACTATATTACCGGTATACAAAGAATGTTTGGAACCAAGGGCGATTTTTGTGTGCCTCTGGGATCTGGTGTGGGATTGCTAGAATTTGGTCTAATTTTGAGCCAACCCAATAGCATTTCAGAATTCCTAATAAATTCTAGAAGCCCACTTTGTCCATTCTTGCAAGGCAAAAGGTGGGACTAAAATTTAGTCCCATGCTGCTCACTTAGTAGGAGTTGGACCTTTTTATAATGGAGTTTGTTTCACCATGTGTATGAGCATCAGAACAAGAAAGACATTCACGAGCACTCCTCCTTTGCCGCCTACCTCGCCACGCCACGACACACCTCGTCATGACGCGCCAGGGGTTGCGGTAATGAGTCGAGCCATTGTCTAATTTTTTTTCACACATGATTAGTGTGCGAAAGGTCGCATGGGAGCTGAAACATATTTGTTGTAGTGGAGAATGACTACGAACACTGCACCTTTTGATCATTGGTTGTTCGCTTCGTCTTCGTCTTTTCGTTTCGTCTCCCATCGCTACCAATTCTCCTCCTCCTCCTCCTATGCCTATAAAAAAGAGATCGTTTCTCTTTAGAGAGACACATCAGAGCACCATCTTCATCATGCCACCGAGTTCCAAACTCCAAGTTGTTGCTAGGTTCTTCCCCATCCTGGCTTGCGACGTGCACCGCAGGTCATGACAGTAGGCCTCTGAAACCCCGCCACTTTGAGTCCTGAACGAGAGAAGGGTGGTAAGTTTTTTGGGGAACACTCTGCGCGACTCTCTGCGTGACCATTGACTTCTTCGTCACGGATGCCATGGATGCCGATGACCCCTTCCCAAACGAAGACTTCTTCCCCGACGTCCAAAACCTCTTCGACGACATGGCTGGCGACAACGTCAACGCCAACCCTAATGCTATTGTCGCAGCTCAGTGCGTGTTCGTATTTTTTTGTTCGAGGTCATGCTAGAGTTTCTTGGTCTAATTTATGTTCCAGATATGTCCCGTTCTAGTTCAAATATTCACAAAATATTTGCCTATTCTCCTTTAGTTTACCTGATAAGTCTTGCTTCTCTTATTGTGACCTACTCTCCTCTACTTTTGCATGACAAGTGTTGTCTCTTTTACTATGTGTGTTCTATCTAATGTTTTTTTCATTTAAATCATTTAATAAATTGCTCATATTTTCAATAACATATAGCTTTTGTCGTAACATAAGCCACTCAATTCATACATTACTGCCCTTGTCCATTTGTGCCAAATGAATGATGGAGATACTTCTAAAAATTATAAAGGTACAATGAGTCAAATTGGATATGCATGCATTTAGAAGTGGCAAATGCAGTTTTGCAAACAGCACACATGAAGGCACCTATTTTCTTGATTCTTTAAATGGTTTGGTATCTCTAGTGTTATTATCATATAAAGTTGTCTATAATAAAATAAAATAGAAATAGAATTAACATGATTAACAATAATGCTTCTTTATTTGGATGGTTAGAAAGACAATGGTATCCTAAATCCATCAAAATACAAATCTTAGACTTTGACACCGATGCTCGTATTGTCTTGGATTTATTTCAGTCCTTTCGACGATGTACATTCGATGAGAGGAGATGTTTTCGTCGACCGTGAATACATTTGTGCTTGTGCTTATGTATCATCTTTTACGTCTATACTATGTTAAAAAAAATACTTCTTATTTATGTATACAAAAAAAGGTTTTGATATTCAGTCCTTGCGTATTAAAAATGCTACTCATGCATTTTGCCTTCTTTTTTATGTTTGTCATTTACTTTCTTCACGGTTCAGGTGAAAAGGGCCACTTCCATGATGCATCTTAAGAATGTGGATAAAATAGGATGATGATTATGTAGCTTCTCCGTAATATCTAAACGAGCGCGTGCCCAGTGTATATCTCTCGAGACTTTTGAATGTCACATGCTCGGATCATAAAAGGTGTAATGCATTTACATTATAGATACAACCGCATCGAAAGAAATTTACATTGTAGATATACAATTAAATGAAATGTCCATTATCGAAAACAAATTACATTGTAGGTAATGGTGTAGTACATTAGTTTTTCAAGGATACGTCATAGAAGGGGGGGAGGGGTAGTAGATGGTAACCGCCCAATTTATCATCGTGATTGTTTTCATAATTCTAAAATGAGAAAAGGCTGAAGCATGGAAAAAAAATCTTGGATGCATTCACTTGCTCAAGCAAACAACTTTTGTGTTGTGAAAGAAAGCCACATAAAACAATAATCGTTATCTATCACTAGTAAATACAAGACAAATATAAGTGTAATATAAACATAATCATTTGCATGCAATTTAAGAAAAACAATCTTTAAATAGATCATATAACTTCTCGATTTTCTTTTTTTCTTTTGCAAATCATTCATAAAAACACGTTGTTTTTAAGTTGCTTGGTTTCTTTATTATGTTTATTAAACTGTATTGTACTCCGGTGAGTTCTCATTATTTGATCTGGATCCTTCTCACAAGTAGTGGTCGTCGTTTTAGATTATGGTATAATATTTGCTATGTTAAGGTGTTTTGTATTTTGGATGAACTTTGATGATATATCTAAATCTTTTTGAGAAAGATAATTTATACTAGACAAACTTGAAAGCCGTATGTAAAAAAAAAGTTTATTTAGAAACGTCTAGATATCTTAGTTATCACACACTAAATGACTTAATCAAGTAAAAAAACAAAAAAGTAGTCACATGAATCTTCGTGTAAGATCAATCAATGATATAAGATATAGATATGAAATACTTGGCAGGTGCTTTAAGCAAAAAATCACTCAAAATACGTCCGTAAGAAAGAAAAAACGAGAAACTCGAAAGCCGATAAAGAATGAAAAGGCTCAAAAAACTTCCATTTCCATCCCCACTCCCCTTATCTCCCGCGCTCCTCTCCCTCCACTCCCCATGGCTGCCGTTGGCGTCACCTCCCCGGCGGCGCCGGCCACCGTATCCGCCACCGTATCTTCCTCATCCACCCGCCGCCGAGTCCATCTCGTCCCGGCCCGATTCTTCGCAGCAGCATCGTTCCGCAGGCGATGTGCCGCTGCGGCCGACGGCGGGGCCGCGGCCTCGGAGGACCTGGCTGCGGCAGAGGATGGGTATCCCGACGCTGGAACTGACGTCGCCGGAGGCGCTGCCACTTCAACGCGGCCTCCCTACTCGCTCATCTCGGCCGCCAACGTCCAGAAGGCGATGCGCGGCCTTGGTGCGCGTTTCTTGTTTGATTTATACGGTTATATAATGTCTACTAATGCCAATGTTTCTGGTTATCTCTTGCAATCTTTTAATATTGAACTCGCATCTCAAATTTTGCGATTTGATGTAGACACGATTGAAACACAGGAAAAGTTAAAATGAAGGAATAATTGCTTAACATTAGCTAAATTTCTGTTATTTTTAGCACATTTAAGTGACATGTTTTTTTAATGCTCTAGCTGTGCCCATGTAATTTTTTTCCGAAAGATCCAGCGAATCGCTGGCATTTCATTCATAAGCAGGAAGCAATGGGAAAACAAACATGGGGTGAAGGTCCTAGGACCAGTATCTTAGAGTACAATCAGGTTGGTCTGGTCTTTGCCAGCCCCACCACTAAAAAGGAAAAAAACGCCGACTCCTCACGGCGGATCCCGGTATGGGCTCTCTAGGCATGTTGCACCCGCCTGTCGCCAGAGGTTGATGGAACTTTCGATGGCCTTCATGATATCCTGAACAGCAGGCGTCTTCCCTCTGAATATGCATCTGTTCCTCTCTTTCCATATCTCCCAGCAAGATAGTAGCATTGTAGTCTTGTTTGCTACCCGTTGATGAGGTTGCGAGTCGCTAACCATCTTTTGCATAATGTCCGTAGATGTTCCGTGTGCACCCTGGTTGGGCGGCAGGAGTTGTTGGCATCCCCTCCTTCTGCTCACCCTCGTCCATACCTCTCTAGAAAGGGCATTCCCAGAGTAAGTGTTGCACCGTCTCCAGGTTAAGAACGCAGAAGGGACAGAAGTAGCTGTTTGGCTAGCCTCGCCTTTGCAGACGGTCGTTGGTCCAAAGGCGGCCTTGCAGTAGGAGCCAGGCGAAAATCTTGATGTTGCCCAGCACTCTGGACTTCCAGATTAGCTTTTTTCCAATCGATTTTCACTCTACCGTGGAACTGAGCGTTGTAGGCTGAACTAGCCGTGTACTTTCCTTTTGCCTCTAGATTCCAGCGTATTTGATCGCTCCATCCCTCCGTGAACACCGTGGCCATGGCAGAGATCCTATGGTTTAGTAGTAAAAACTCCGAAAGGAGGGGTAGCGTATCTCCATGCCTCAAATCCTTTAGCCAATTTTCATCTTGAAGAGCATCTAAAACCGTCCTATTCTCTCTTTGAGTGGTTGTAGAGCAGCAGAAAGTCCGTCGCGAGCGTGGGGTGCCCGCACCAGGAGGAGTTCCAGAATGGAGCTGTGGCGCCATCGCCGATTGTGACTGTTGTTGCGGCCGTGAAGAGCGCCCTGTCATCGTTATTGCATGGTGGTGGCATGCCGACCCATGGGCGTCCCGGGTCCATCCAAGCAATCCATAGCCAACGAAGTCTAAGTATGCGGCTAAACCGCGTAAGGTCATGGATGCCCAATCCCCCTTGCGACGTTGGAGAGCAGACCGTCGGCCAGTTTACTTTGCAGCTGCCCCCGGTGATCTCCTCATCCTGTTTCAGAGGAACCTACGCCTACATTTGTCTATTTCTTTGGGTAGTTTCTTAGGCACCTGGAGAACTGATAAAGCGAAGGTCGGCATGGCGCTGAGTGTGCATTTTACTAAGATCCTCCTACTAGCAATTGGTAGAAGCCTCCATTTCCAAACCGCGAGCCTTGCCTTGATCCTATCTAAGATGAACTGTAGGTTTGCTAGACGTAGCCTGGTGAGAGTGAGTGGCAGTCCCAAATAAGACGTTGGGAATTGACCTAGGCTGCCACCAAAATTTCCCAGCACGTCCGCAAGGTTAAGGTCTTCGCATCTGATGGGTAGTGCCATGGATTTGGCGGGGTTGATATGCAGTCCCATGGCCGCTCCAAACTCATGCAGAATATGCATTATTTCATCTATCTCTTCCTTGACTGGGTTCGCGAGGATGACGGCGTCGTCAGCGTAAAGGCTGATGCGGAGTTTCAGTTCTCTCCCTGGCAGCGGTGCAATGATGTTTTCCCTTGCCGCTGCCTGTAGCAGGTGGTGGAGGGGGTCGATCGCCAAGATGAAAAGAAATGGCGACAGAGGGTCGCCCTGGCGGAGGCCTCGGCAGTGTTGGATCCGTTGGCCAGGGACTCCATTGAGAAGGATGGAGGAAGATGCCGTTGACAGCAGCAGTGCGATCCAGTCCCGCCAGTGGGCACTAAAACCTAGTTGTTGTAATAACTCTAGGATGTACTCCCAAGACACATTATCGAAAGCCTTGGCGATGTCTAGCTTCAGCAGTAGAGCCGGGGAACGGAACTTGACGGAGTTTTGTACGTAAAGGAAATTCTCATGTATGCATTTCGTCCGTATGAAAGCCGACTGGGCCGGAGAGATGAGAGTGTCAATGACGCTTGCTAGCCGCATGGAGGGCACCTTGGATATCAATTTGGCGATGGAATGAATGAGGCTAATCGGCCTAAAATCACTTATGGATGTCGCCCCATCCTTCTTAGGTAGTAAGGCCACTAGTGCAGTGTTTAGCGGCCCAAAATTACTCCCAGAGATGTTGTAGAATTGGGCAAATGCAGCCATGACGTCGTCCTTTATGATGGGCCAGCAGGCTCGGAAGAAAATGCCGGAGAAGCCGTCCGGCCCCGGTGACCGTTCCACTGGTGAGGCCTTAATCACTCGCCACACCTCCTCCTCCTCCGTGAAGGGGTTATCTAGGCCTCCTCCGTGTAGGCGCGGTAGTTCTACTGTGGCCCAATGAATGGTGTTGTCCCGCTGCGCAGTCGCACCAAGAAGGGAGGAGAAATGATCGTGTATCATCTTCTGTTTGTCCTCCTGCGACGTAACGACTCCCGTTTGCCCATGCAAACTATGTATGAAAGTTTTTCGTTGCCTGGAGTTGATTTTTGCTTGGAAGAAGGCAGCTGGCGCGTCCCCCGCCCCCTCCCCCCCGCCGCAGCCATGTGATCCTAGAGGCTTGGTGCTTTCAAGCCCGACCTATAGCGGCAAGGCCTAGGATGCGCTGCTTGAGAAGCTTTCTAAGATTGAACTCAGCATCCGAGAGCGCTCTATACTCTTGGGCAATATCTAGACGTAGGACTACTTCTGTGGCCAGATGTAACTGAAGCTTCGCGCCGCCAAAACGAGATTTGCTCCAAATCCTGAGGTCCCTAGCAACGCGACCCATCTTAATGTTCAACCTATGGAAAGCACAACGTGCCGGGGTTGGTCGGTTCCAGGCGTGTGCGACCGTTTCGTGGAAGTGTGGGAATTGTGGCCAGAACGATTCGAATCTGAATTTTGCCAGACGTCTCGGAGCTGCCGCCGCAGAGAGGAGTAGCGGACAGTGGTCCGAACATGAAGTGGATGCAGCATGTAGCAGGTATGATGGGAAAAGCCCCTCCCAAGCCAAGGTGCAGAAAATTTTATTTATGCTTTCGAAAGTTGGGGCGCGATGCTCGTTGCTCCAAGTAAAACGACGGTTTTTGCACTTAATTTCTCTAAGCCCCCTTGCATCAATCGCCGCTCTAAATTTCCCCATGATTCTACGATTGATGGTGCTGTTGCTCTTATCTCTCGCCTCGTAGATGATGTTGAAGTCTCCGTTGATGAGCCAGGCGTCCCCTAACGGTGGTGCAACCCTGGCGATCTCAGCAAGGAAATCATCTTTCCTTGCCCCATCAGCGGGCCCGTACACGGTGGTTAACCAGAAACTGTTGGGGCAGTTCTCCATCACGGCCAAAGTAACAGTGCCCATGTAATTGCACTCATTTAGCACTCGATCTAGTAAATCTGGATAAATGGTGTGTAGCTTACTAGCTTTGTCTGCCCCTTTTACAATTGGGAGCAACTGTGCCTTGATAATAAATCAAATTAACGGCATAACCTTGTTGACGTGTCCTATATGTCAAAACTTAATCGTTCAATATAGTCACAATAGTGTGCATTTGGGAACGTAGGCACTGTTTGGATGCAAGGATAGTTCCTAATTCCAGTAGGACATGAATTATCTTTTGTGGTTTCTGCATTTAAATTACTATGGTTTTCGCAGGAATAGTTGAGGTTGAGGATACCATGTCATAGTTTGTCTGTTGGAAAACTATTCTTATATAAGGCCAACTTTCCATACCTGCAGCAATTACAGATGCTGATCACTATGGGAGGCTTGGAATTACCAGATTAGCGTCAACCGATGAGGTACAGAGGAATTTCTGATAAGTGGATCTCATTACAATGACATGTGGAATGTACCTGGTAGATGCAAGCTTGCAACGAGTATGACAACCTTTTCCTTGTACAAAATTACATGGTACCGAACAAGACTAAGCACTGGCTGACTACAGTGCAGCTAGCATAGTTCAACCATGCTTAAGTTGGATATTAGCCTACACTCCTCTGTTTTCCTAACTGGTTCATGGTGTGTTACGTTCTCAATATGTTATTTCTTAAGCAAGAAACTTCGCGATTTTGCTGAAGTTGCAAGAAGTTTACATTTACCACATGCTTTACTTCAACTCAAGTGTGGACTAATATATATTGGCCTCCTTAATTCACGTATAACTTGTAATAAGATTTGTGAAGTCTTGCCAACCCAGCATCACCTGATTTTAACCTTGAAATCAGGTCAAAGCTGCATATGAGAAAAGGTGTGAACAACTAAACAAGCAAGGACTGGAAGAAGAGGAAATCAGCAAGGAACATGACCTATTGAAGGTTTTGAGCCACTATTAAGAGTCACAATACTTTTATCCATCCATTACATATTTACAATTTCCAGTAATTCTTAATATACCCGCACCACTGCAGGAATCTTTTACCATATTATCAACTGAGGAAGAGAGAAGATTATATGATTGGAGCTTGGCAAGAAATGGGCAGCCCGAGCGATATGTTTGGCCTTTTGAAGTTGACCCCATGGAGTTGGCACCAGATCCTCCTAAGGTCAGCATCAGCCCATAAGAGAATAGATGGTTTCTAGATGAATGCTCATCACTTAACATTTTACTAGTCGTAATGATGAGCAAGCTCATCAACATACTCCAAGCTGATGATCGTCATTAGGAAGTGTTACCTTTAAAAACAACTAAAACTGCCATAGTTAAACTGAAGAAAGAAGCATAAGACTCATATGTGCTAAGCTCATAAAATCCAAACTGCGTAGGTAGAACCTGAAAATTGAAACTCTAGGAGCTGTTTTCTACTTGATAAACGGGAAAGCTTATTAGAATCCTTGCGTGGAAATCGTGTGTTTCAGCTACTAACATACATTTCCTAGATTTATGTCAATGTCGCTTTGGTTATGAAAATGTATTCAGTTGTTTGTGCTTAATTGATGAAACAGGAACCGGAAGATGAGTTTCCTACAAAGCTTGTCGGCTACTTCTTGTTGACATGGTTCATAATTTCTGTAGCCTGCTCGCTGATTCTCAACAGATCATGAAGTTCTCCCTAAACGAAGAGGAATCACAACTCAATAGTGTGCGTAACTGCACAGTTTGTACAGATCAACTATATGAATCTTCAATTAATTATCACATGGACTATCCTGAGTTGTTGACTATGTACTGCACATGATTAAACAATAGTCTCTATGCTCCTGCAGCGCATTTTGGCGAGCGCCGGACACACATTTAGGAGCAATAGTTCCAGATGTTTTATGTTTGCACAAAATGTCAAAATGTCTCAGTGCGTAGATCAGTTACAAAAATCTGTGTATTAATTGTAAATTATGTCATGACAAGATAGCCAACTGTTCTTAGGGAAAGAGAAAGACTGCAATCTGTATATAAAAAACTGAAAAAGGAGTCCTAATATCTTCCATACTCACTTATGTCCTTATATTTTTCAGAGAATAGACTTTCACGCCACTTTATAAATCAAGCAACGAACAAGCAAAAGGAAATAGAAAAATAAGCACAACATGTGATGACATTGATCTTCGCAACCGGCAAACTCGCTAGATGGAGCTGAAAATTAGTTTTTCAAATACAAACAGAAGCTAAAGGATAATGTCTGTTTGCGAATATTAGTGAAGTGTTTACCGTGCATTAGACTGATGAGCGATGGGATCCATAAGAACACCAATCATGTGATGATGGTGAATAAAAACAACAATTTAAAAAGAAAGGACAAGTCTCAAGGGTATTTATGTGTGATTTTGTCCCCTATGTAGGTAGATCTGGTGGCATCATGTGTGGTATTAAAAAAGAGACCCTTGAAGTTGTTTCCTGGTCGATAGGGAAATTTCTTATCCAGGCTACAGTTTTTTATGTTAAGAATAAATGCATATGGGCACTTGTAGTAGTGTACGGGGCGGCCCATGACGACCATAAAGAAGAATTCCTTGATGAGATGACTCATACATGTAGCAATCTTAGGGTTCCATACATAATTGGTGGTGATTTCAACATCATCCGGTGTGTGTGTGAGAAGAACAAAAATCCTGACAATTCCCACTACATCGATAAATTCAACACTGTCATTAACTCCTTGAACCTGCGGGAGATCCATATGGGGGGTGGCAAGTACACCTGGACCAATAAATAGAGGCATCCCACGTTGGAGAAACTCGATAGAATTCTCATGAGCTTTGACTGGGAAGATCTATTCCCTTTGGTTTCTGTGCGCAAACTAGTCAGAGATGTTTCGGATCACAACCCTCTTCTGTTGTCATCCAATCCTGACAAACCTGGCCCTTTCCATATTCGCGAATTCAGATTTGAGCTTTGTTGGTTGAAAAACGAGGAGTTTTATCCTAAAGCAAAAGACATCTGGGAACAATCTGTACGATCCTGTGACCCGATTGGTATCCTCAACATTAAGCTCAAAGGCATCAAGAAATACTTTAAGGGATGGGGATCCAATGCTTTTGGTAATGATAGGAAGAAGAAGATGAGTATTAAAAAGGAGTTAGAAGAGATTGATAAGTTGGAAGAAGAAGGCCCACTCGATTCTGAGATGTATGAGAGGAGAACTTTCCTACATGCTGAAATTAATGAGATCTTGAGCAAAGAAGAGCTCTTCTGGCTACAACATTCTAATGAACGCTGGCTTCTGAAAGGAGACCATAATACTGCCTTTTTTCATCGGGTGGCTAATGGCAGGAAACGAAAAAATACGATTCATTCGTTTACGAATGGGGATGTGACTATTGAGGGCACTCCGAACCTTCTAGCTCATGCTACAAACTATTATAAGGAACTGTTTGGCCAGGCTAAGGGTAACATGTTCCACTTGGCTCCTGACACCTGGTCTGTTGAAGAAAAGTTAAGTGTAGAGGATAATAACATGCTTACCCGTGAATTCATGGAAGAAGAGGTGAAAAAGCCCTATTTTCAATGGATAGTAACAGAGCTCCTGGCCCCGATAATATTCCAGCTGAGTTTTATAAACATTCCTAGGATTTTCTGAAAACTAACCTGATGTGTCTCTTCGAGGCATTCCATAATAATACCCTTGATGTGGCCCATTTGAACTATGGTGTGATCACCTTGATTCCTAAGCTAGATGGAGCTAGGAAAATTCAGCACTATAGGCCTATTTGCTTGTTGCGGTGCCCCTACAAGTTGATTACTAAAGTACTGAATGATAGAGTTGCAATTTTCACTGATATCCTCATCAGTAGACATCAAAATGCCTTTATAAAACATAGAAACATCATGGATGGCATCCTAACCCTGCATGAGGTTTTGCATCAGACACAACGCAAGAAGAGAATTGGTGTGATCCTAAAGCTGGATTTTGAAAAAGCGTACGACAAAATTAACTGGTACTTCCTTTTGGAATGCCACCGCATCCATGGTTTTGGAGACACTTGGTGTGGCTGGGTTAAGAAGATTCTATATAATGGTACTGTGAGTATCAAGCTCAATAATGAAATGGGGCCTTACTTCCAAAGCCACAAAGGGGTACGCCAAGGGGACCCTTTCTCTCCTTTCTTGTTTAATCTTGTGGTTGAAACGTTGTCTAAAATGATTCTTAATGCTCAAAAGGAACATCTTATTATTGGGCTTGCCACAAACGTGGTTGAGAATGGGGTGGCCATTCTCCAATACGCGGATGACACTGTCATATGCTTTGAACATGATAGAGAGGCGGCAATTAACTTGAAGCTACTCATATATATGTTTGAACTCATGTCTGGGCTTAAGATCCACTTTGTAAAAAGTGTGTTGGGGGGATGATGATACTCTAAAATACCATGTAGATTTGTTCAATTGTCAGATTGGACACTTTCCTATGAAATATCTGGGAGTTCCTGTTAGCTACACTAACCTTCGAAACCTAGATTGGTTATTTGTAGATGAGAGATTCCTTAAATGATGTGAATCCTGGATTGGAAATGTTGCATCCTTGGGGGGTAGGTTAATCTTGATGAATCCCTCCCTGACTAGCATTGTCTTCTACTATATGTCCATGTTCCTTTTACCTAAGATGGTTATATATAAGCTAGATAAACACCGCAAAAAAATTCTTTTGGCAAGAACATGAAGGTCGTAAAAGATACCATCTCGTAAAATGGAGTAATAAGAAAAAAGGGTCTTGGGGGTAAAGGATCCGCATAAACAAAATATCAGTCTCCTCACCAAATGGTGGTGGAAGTTGGAGACCCAGGAGGGGTTGTGGCAAGACGTGATAAAAGCCAAATACCTCATAAAATATGATGTCACCTCGGTGAAAAGAAAATTCGCCGATTCACCGATTTGGAAAGCCATTATGAAAGTGAAAGAGTACTACATGGCTGGTAGAGGAGTCATCTTAAACTCTGGCAACGTCGCCAGACTCTGGCATGATCCTATAAGTGGAAATCCACCATTGAAAAACACTTATAAAGACCTGTTTAGTATCTATAATCGGCAAGAGATTACGGTGGCTCAGTTCAGAGCTGGGGTTGAGGCTAACTTCTTCAGGAGACAACTCCATCACCACCTTTTGTGCCAATGGGAGGAGCTGAAAAACAGGGTAGGGGCATGGACAACCTCTGATACCTTGGATAAGATCACGTGGACACTTGGGAAGAGAAAAATGTTCTCAACCAAATCCATATATGAATATCTAGAGAGAAATATTGCGGGATGTGATTATAGATGGATCTGGAAGTCAAAAATACCCCTTAAAATTCAGATCTTCTTATGGCAACTCTTCCAAGATGCTATCCTAACTAGAGATGTGACGAAAAGAAGGAAATGGGCTGGTAATCCTAGATGCTTGTTCTGCAATGAACAAGAGACATCGCAACACATCTGTTTTACTTGTCCGGTAGCCAGGGTTGCCTGGAGGACGATTGGTTGTGTATTTGGTACTAGCATGGATCCGAATGATATCTGGCAGTATTTTTCGTGGTGTTACACGTTTCTTCCTGATGGTGCCAAATTTTATACATTCGGCCTGGATGCAGTATGTTGGGCAATTTGGAATTGCCGTAACCGCGCTACTTTCGAAGATAAAAAGCTGAAATCCCCTTTTGATGTGGTCTATGCTACATGTGGTTATCTCACCTATTGGGCAGGTTTGTTAACTGGAGCTGATCGGGAGGCGATGGAACGCGGGACAAAGATGCTGAAGAGCAATGCATCAAGCATGATGTGGATCTGCGCGGCTCCGAAGAACGTCAACTGAAGATCGAGAGGAAGATGAAAAGACCCACCTGATGATTTGGACGTGTGGATAGTTGCGGTTGGCTCTAGTTCTTTTGCTTTCTGCTCCTGCATGGGCATTTGATGATGGCTCGGGTGTGAGCCTGACAGCAGTTTCCTTTCATTTGCCTATGCCTACCGTCGGTCAGACTATTTCCTTATTGGTGGTGGTTAGGATAGTTGGTTCATATATGGTGTTTTTGGGTTTTCACCTTGCGGTAGGCTGCTCGATGACGAGTGCCTATGGTGGGTTTCCTAGAAATGCTTTGGACCCACTCCCCTTTCCAGCTTCCTTGGTTTCAGAACTATGTATTTCCGTTATGTTGAGTAATGGAAAGGGGTTCGCCCGGTTCAAAAAAGATTATGTGTGATTTTCTAGTTATGTGTGCTTTTCGATCTATAAGTCTTGTTTGGTCAATTAGATGAGTAGATCTTCAGAGGAAGTGGTGCATAGTGGTTCAATCTTGCGGTGTCCTTGCTCTGTGACATGAGGGGTTGGAAGGCATGTATTGTATTGTTGCTACTAAGGATAAAACGATGGGGGTTCGAACATATTGCTTAGTCTTACTTTTTCTACATTATGTAACCTTGCTTAAAGCATTACTCTATTTGTCATGAACTTAATACTTTGAGATGCATAGTGGTCTTGGGGTGGAGTAATAGTAGTAGATGCAGTTGGATTAACGGTCTACTTGTCACAAACCAAATATCTATATATGAATCATGCCATGAAGAATCATAATCATAACTCTATGATATTTTGTCAATTGCCCAACATTAATTTCTTTACCCACCGATGTTAGGCTTATGAGAGAGATGCCTCCAGTGAACCTACAATTGCATCTACTACTATTACTCCATTCTATTACTAAAAACCTATTGCATCTACAATTGGACCGTTATTACTAAAAACCTACAATTGCTTGTTTTTTATTTGCTTTTATTTTAGTTTATTTCCATACCTATGACTATCAGATTTAACCCTTGCAATTGGCGAGAACAAGGGGATTGACAACCCTCTTACCTTAGTTGCGTGCAACCATTTGCTTTGTGTGTGTGTGCAGGTACCGTTCACGCTGTTTGTGTGTCGTCTCCTTCTATTTGGATAAATCTTGGTTCTTAACTAGGTAAAATACTATCTGCTACTATACTACTTCAGTCTTCCTCTTCAGCGAACCCAACAACTCTACATAGAGTAGCATAAGAATTTATGGCGTCCATGCCAGGAGGCTTCACCAAACAATGCAGGTGCCTTCACTCACATTTATCAATTTTCTTGTTTTACTTGATTTGCTATTTGCCATTTATTTGCCTTCTCTTTTTCATCTTCCTCCTTCTCAATAAAGAAATTAAAATACCAAAATAATTGTGTTGCTATCTTTGCTTTTAGTATGGCTAGTTCTTCGCTCGTTGCTTCCACTCCTGAAAATGAAGTACTTAACTTTAAACAACGGGATGGAGAAAGTCTGAAAGATGCTCGGCATAAAATTTGTGATGCTCAAAATAGATCTACCCGTAAGCAATCCACCACTATTCTTCTCTGAAATTTTAATGGGTGTTACTACTTAGTATAGATTTTGGCTTGACACTGTCACTGGAGGAAAAAATAGTAGTTACCCTGTCAATGCTTTCCACACTATGGGGAATTTAGTGGTATCACCACCTATTATTATCAATGAAATGGGTTAACTTTGGAACACCTTATAAAAATGTTAGATGTTTTTGAAAACAAAATACCAACTATTGAACACATTGAAAATTTGGATAAAAAGATCCATAACCAAGTCACTAAATTTGGCTCTATGGTGGGAAACGCTTTAGGATAGAGAACTAATCACCAAAGGAGTAGAACAAAGTCCCGCTAGAACTGATAAACTGGAAGAATTCATTAATACCTTGGGTTCAGCTTCCATTAAAACTAGTGAGGAACTTCCCATGAGAAGGAATTTGAATTTTATTTATGTCCCTAAAAAGGGTAACGGTTCTTCCCCTAGTAAGGAGAAGGGAGATGTAAAAATGATTAGCGTCCAGCCTAATTTCATCAGTATGATAAATGAACCTATATTTGACACTCGATTGTTTGTGCCTAGGAGTGTTATGATTAATGAAATGCAAGCCTCTTGGGAAGTCATGTTGCATAATAGAGGAATTGGACAAAGATGAAAATATGTTATATTATGCATTATGCCTAGCTAGGGGCATTAATCAATAGCGCTTGTTGGGAGGCAACCCAATATTTTTTCTTTTTCTTTTTCTTTTTATGTGAGTAAACATGATTATTTCCTTTGTAGTAATTATGTATGTATCTATTCTTTTGATTTTTATGCCAAGTAAAGTCTTTGGGATACCGAAAATTGTTTGTTTACTAAGTTTTGTGCAAACACGAAAGCTTTGCGCCTAATTTAATTATTTCTGTACTGGAACATGATCAATTGCTGAAAATTTTATACAAAGCTGAATTATGAATTATCTACAGAGTCCTGATAAGTTTTCCAAATTTTTGGAATTACAGAAGTATAACTAAAAACTGCAACATTGCATATTATTCTGTTTTAGACATATTCTGTTTTTATTGCATAGTGTGCTTATTTTAAGTGTCTATGAATTGTATCGGAGGTATGAGACATGGAGATGATAGAATACAATAGGTATTCTATAAGAACAACTATGAATCTTGTTTTGCGGTACCTCAGTTAATAATTTATCTTATTATACTGATGGATCTCATGAGGTTTTGTCAAGTTTTGTGTAGTTGAAGTTTTCGAGTTTTGGGTGAGATGATGATACTCGTGATCTGCGTTGGGTTTTGTGTGAAGAGGAACGAGTGACGCAACACAATATGGATAAATATTTCCCTCGGTTAAGAACCAAGTTTTAATGAACCAATAGAAATATCAATCAAACACCGTCTTCAGGGACTGCACAAAAAAGAGCAAACACTTGCATCCAACGCGGCAAGAGGGATGTGAATCCCCTTGGTCTCGTTATTTGCAAGCAAATAAAGTGTGTAGATGGAAGTAGATAACTGTAAATTGCAAAATAAAATAAAATACAATAAATACCAGTAACATATTGAAATCTTTTGTAAATTTATAAGTGAATAGACCCGGGGGATAGTTTTCCCTAATGGCATCTTTCACGTAGTAGTCATACAATGGGTAAACAAATTACTGTTGGGAAATTGGTAGAAAAGTGCATAGTTATGCATTTTTTATTCACAACAATGATCATGTATATGCATGCATCACGTCCATAAGCAAATAGGTCGACTCATGCCTGCACCTATTACTATTACTCCACCCATCGACCGCTATCCAACATGCATCTAGAGTATTAAGTAAATTAGAGTAATGCTTGGAGAACAATGACATGGTGTAGACAAAGAGAATTCAATTAATATGAACTAACCCCATCGTTTGATCCTTAGTGGCAACAATACAAAGACGTATCTTGTCCCTTGCTACCTCTTGAGTGTGTATTGGCATACTGACATAAACTACATAAAAAATGTGAACTAATGCAAAAAGTATCAACTCAAAACACTAAATAGTTTAAAAGATATAAGCAAAACAAAATCAGAAAACATTTTGTTAACTAAAAACAAAACATAAATAAAAAAAATCTACCGACCGGTCAGTGCTACGTGGCAAGTGGTGGTTGGCTAGGCTAGCATGTGCGCGGGAACTAACGAGCGGTGACAAGCTTAAAGAAAAACGATTCGCGTCCTAAATCTTCTAATCGGGGCCGTTGATCCACGATCGAACGGGTGAGAGGGCTTACAGAGGAAGGGGTCGCCGGCGAGGGGTTCTCCGGCGAGTCCGAAGCGGTGAGGTCGTCGGGGCAGCGCTCCAGTGGTCGAGGGAGGCGTCAAAGGGGCCCACGCGATGGCGGCTGACGTCCGGAGTGCTCTGGTGGCGTCGGAGGGACGAGGGGATGACGGAGCCGACGACAGGTGCGGTGGGGAGCTTCGGCCGTCGACCGAAGTCCGGCGAGGGGGCGTGGGCGTTCTGGCATAGGGGAGAGAGGGGTTCGGAGGGGGATGGAGGCGACGGACTGGCCGCTCTTATATAGGTCCGCGGGTGGGGTCGGGGAAGGAAGGAAGAGGAGATCCGGCGAGGAGCGATTTCCGGTGACGGCAGCGCGCGCGCGAGGTAGGTGATGGCCACGCGATTCCAACGATCGGTCGGGTGGGTCCCATTGTCAGAGAGAGGGAGAGAAATCCGGACGCGTCGGTGGCCGATTCTAAGGAAAGTCGGGTAATAACTGCGGTGGGCCGGCCCGATTGCTTTAAAGATTTTCCTATTTTCAAAATATCAGCGTAGTAAAAACCTTTTAATGCATTCAATATAGTTCCAAATATAGGAGTATTATATATCAAAATTAACAGAATAATAAATTCCATTTGTTGAACATTTTTATTCTGTCATTTGAATACTTTGAAAAAAAATATTATTTTCAGAAATGGCCTATTTGTTTTTAAAACCTTTTGCAAATATTTTTCAAAAGACCCCCTGGTTCTTATTGTTCAAATATATCATCAAGATGACCCTGGTGTGTAGTGTCATGTTACTCCCCTCTTATTTTGAACTTTTTCCAAGGTTTTCAAATAGGTGAAAGCAACATATTAAAAATAGAAAGGGACTTTCAGAAAGTCAGAAGAAGCATTTCAACTATTTCATACATTCAAGCAATGATGATGATGATGCATAGCTATATTTCATAACATTCCAAAATGGAATTTTGGGATGTTACAAACCTACCCACCTTAAGATGAATCTCGCCCTCGAGATTCGGGTTGGCTAGAAAATAGGTGCGGATGGTCTCTATGAAGATCTTCTTCGCGTTCCCAAGTGGCTTCTTCCTCGGTGTGGTGACTCCACAAAACCTTACAGAACTTGATGATCCTGCTGCGGGTAACTCTGTTGGCAGTCTCGAGGATTCTGACAGGCTTCTCCTCGTAGGTCAGATCACTGTCAAGTTGTATGGCCTCTAGGGGCACTGTGTCTCTCAAGGGAATATTAGCCATCTCAGGATGGAATTTCTTTAGCTGGGAAACATGGAACACATCATGAGCTTCGGACAATCCTTCCAACAATTCCAGCTTGTATGCAACTTCGCCTCTACGTTCAAGAATTTTGTAGGGGCCTATGAATCGGGGTGCTAATTTTCCTTTAACACCAAACCTCTTGATTCCTCGAAGTGGGTACACACGAAGATAGGCTCGGTCTCCCACTTCATACGTTACTTCCTTGCGTTTGCTGTCAGCATAACTCTTCTGTCGAGATTGAGCTATCTTGAGTCTATCACGAATCAACTTGACTTTCTCTTCAGAATCTCGAATAAGGTCGGGACCAAAAAGTTTTCGGTCTCCAACACCATCCCACATCAGGGGTGTTCTACACCTCCTTCCGTATAAAGCTTTGAAAGGGGCCATCTTCAGACTGGTCTGATAACTGTTGTTGTATGAGAATTCGGCGTAAGGTAAGTTGTCATCCCAACTGGATCCATAATCTAGCGCACAAGCTCTCAACATGTCTTCTAGAATCTGGTTGACTCTCTCAGTCTGTCCATCGGTCTGCGGATGAAAAGTTGTACTGAACTCCAGTCTTGTACCCAAAGTTTCATGTAACTGATGCCAAAACTTTGAGGTAAATTGTGTTCCTCTATCTGACACGATACTCCTCGGAACTCCATGCAGACACACGATCCTAGTCATGTATATCTTGGCTAATTTAGCGCTGGTATAGGTGGTCTTCACGGGAATGAAATGAGCCACCTTGGTCAAGCGATCCACCACTACCCAGATGGAATCATAACCTGAACGAGTCCTGGGCAATCCTGTGATGAAATCCATACCAAGCTTTTCCCATTTCCACTCGGGTATCGGCAAAGGTTGGAGTAACCCTGCTGGTTTCTGATGTTCCGCTTTTACTCGCTGACAAACATCACATATTGCAACATGTTCAGCAATATCCTTCTTCATACCTGTCCACCAATAACTGTCCTTTAAATCCAGATACATCTTGGTGTTGCCTGGGTGTATTGAGTAAGGGGAATCGTGGGCTTCTTGAAGTATCAACTTCCTGAGCTCTAGGTCATTGGGCACATAGATTCGGTTCTCAAACCACGGAGTTCCTTGTTCATCCTCAAGAAAACCTTTAGCTTTACCATCTTTCATTCTTTGCTTAAGCTCAGCTATTTCCTTGTCCGACTTCTGGGTTTCATGAATTCTTTCGATCAAGGTGGACTGGATCTCCAGTGTGGCAACATATCCTCTTGGAACTATCTCTAGCCGGGGCTCTCTGAGGTCATCGGCTAACTCCTGAGGTAGTCCTCCCGCTGTGAGTGTGTTCACATAGCTTTTCTGACTCAAAGCATTGGCTACAACATTTGCTTTTCCTGGATGGTAGTGTAAGCTCATGTCATAGTCCTTGATTAACTCTAACCATCTCCTCTGTCTGAGGTTCAACTCCTTCTGCGTGAAGATATATTTCAGGCTCTTATGGTCGGTGTAAACATCACAACTATTTCCGACAAGGAAATGTCTCCAGGTCTTGAGTGCGTGCACTACGGCTACCAGTTCCAAATCATGGGTGGCATAATTCAACTCATGAGGTCATAGTTGTCTGGATGCATAAGCTACAACCTTTCCATCTTGCATGAGTACTCCTCCAAGTCCTTGACGTGAAGCATCACAATAAACTTGGAAGTCCTTCCGAATATTGGGCAAAATCAACACTGGGGCTGTGACCAAACATTTCTTCAACTCCTGGAAACTGGCTTCACATTCCTCAGTCCAAATATACTTAGACTCTTTCTTCAACAACTCCGTCATGGGCTTGGCAATCTTTGAGAAATTCTCAATGAACCTTCGGTAATATCCGGCAAGTCCAAGGAAACTGCGGATCTCCTTAACTGAGGTGGGTGACTTCCACTCGGTGATGGCTTCAACCTTAGCGGGGTCTACGGCTATTCTTTCTCCAGAAATAATATGTCCAAGGAATCCGACTTCCATCAGCCAAAATTCACATTTGCTAAACTTGGCATATAACTGATGTTCTCTAAGCTTCTCCAAAACTAAACGCAGGTGTTCCTTGTGTTCTTCCTCGTTCTTGGAGAATATCAAAATGTCATCGATGAACACCACGACAAACTTGTCCAAATATTCCATAAACACTTTGTTCATCAAATTCATGAAGTAGGCAGGGGCATTAGGAAAACCAAAGGACATGACAGTATACTCATACAAGCCATACCTTGTGGTGAAAGCTGTTTTGGGTATATCTTGTTCACGAATCTTTAGTTGGTGATACCCTGATCGAAGATCGATCTTGGAGAATACTTTGGCGCCTACTAGCTGATCAAACAAGTCATTAATCATCAGCAGAGGGTACTTGTTCTTGATAGTCACCTCGTTCAAGGCACGATAATCGACTACCATTCTCAAGGTTTTATCCTTCTTCTCCACCAAAAGAACTGGGGCTCCCCAAGGTGAAGAACTTGGGCGAATATACCCTTTGTCCAATAACTCCTTAATTTGCTTCTTGATTTCCACTAGATCATTTGCGGGCATCCGATAGGGTCTCTTGGAAATTGGGGCTGTCCCTGGCAGTAGTTCTATCAGGAACTCAATCTCTCTATCTGGTGGCATGCCTGGTAATTCTTCCGGGAATACATCCAGAAAGTCTTTTACCATAGGTACTTCCTCCTAAACAACTCCTGTGAGGGAATTTAACCGAGCACTCATACGTGTGCGTCGGGATACATACTTAATCCTCTTGTTCTCCGGGGTGGTGAGTGAAACAGACTTGCTAGGGCAATCAAGATTTCCTTCATACTTGGTCATCCAATCCATGCCTAGGATTACATCCAATCCCTGGGATTCTAAGACGATGAGGTCGGTGGCAAAAACATGGTTTCCTATATTGAGTTTCAAGGCATGGCATCCTATCCCTGCCATCATCATACCTCCTGGGGAACTGACCTTAATGGGCTGACTAAGGGTTTTGGTGGGAAAACCATACTTTTCCACAACTACCCTTGATATGAATGAATGAGTTGCACCGGAATCAAAAAGTACTGTAACATGACGTGAATGCAATAAAAACTTACCAACCATAGTCTCGGGTTGATCATAGACTTCCTCCACATCAATGTGGTTCACCTGAGCACGGGGAAAAGGGTTGGGCTTCTTAGCTGCTGAGTTGCCGTTGTTGTTGTTGTTTCCATTTCCCTGCTTGCTCTGGGGACACTCAGTAGCATAGTGCCCTATCTTCTGGCACTTGAAACAGGTGATGTGGCTCAGATCCTTCTGAGTAGGAGCATGACGGTGCTGGTTGTTGTTCCCATTCCCATTGTCAGTCTTGAAGTTGCCATGGTTGGGACGGGCATTCCCATTTCCTCCATGGTTGTGGCCTCCATGGTTGTGCACGGCATGAGTGTGCCTTCCAAACTTATCGGTCCCTGATCCGGTATTCCCTGAGTACGGGGAGTAGCGGGGCTTCTGATGAGCTCCAGAGTTAAACTTCCCCTGAGTATACTTCCTCTTGCGGTTCTCAATTTGTTGTTGTTTTCCCTCCAAGATGAGGGCCTTGTCCACCAGTTCTTGGTAGTTGTTGAAAGTAGCCACTACCAGCTGCATGCTCAACTCGTCGTTGAGTCCTTCCAGAAACTTCTCCTGCTTGGCCGCATCATCGGCCACGTCTCCTGGTGCATAATAAGCCAATGTGCTGAAGTCGTCCACGTACTGGGCCACGGAGTGATTACCCTAGCGCAAGTTGCGAAACTCGCGCTTCTTCAGACTCATAGCTCCAGCTGAGACATGTGCGGTGCGGAAAGCTTGCTTGAACTGCTCCCAAGTTACATCAGTAATAGGATATGTGGTGGTGTAGTTCTCCCACCATGAAGCTGCTGGTCCATCCAGTTGATGTGCGGCAAAGCGCACCTTCTCAGCGTCAGTACATCCAGCGGTGATGAGTTCCCTCTCCATCTTACGGAGCCAGTCATCTGCCACAATGGGCTCAGTGCTGCTGGAGAAAGTTGGAGGGTTCAACCTCAGAAAACGGGTGAGATTGTCAGCCTGAGGTGGATGGTGGTGGTGGTTGTTCTGGTTGTTGGTCTGATTCTGGATCAATAGCTGCATCAGTGCATTCTGCTGCTGAAGAAGTTGCGTGAGTTCCGGCGGGAAGGTGAAGTCGGACTCACATCATGGAGGCATCTTGCTGTTTTCAGAGGGGTGAGAATTAGAATAGAACAAGGGCCTAGAAAGAAAATCACTACCCATATGCAATGCAACAAACATATCACACCAAACACCCATTCATTTATTCAACTCAAAGATTCAAACATCGGGAATACAAGTCTCAATCAAACTAAACATCGACCTACGCTTTAACGACGAAAATGAAGATACATGGGGGCATAACTAAAGTTGTCCTCAGAAGTAGATGGTGACTGAGCCTCCTCCAGTGGTGCTCTCCTCATAGTCATCATCGTCGCTGATGAAAGGAGCCAACTCTCCCTCAGGATGAAGATTTTCACCCATGTCCATCTGTTCCTCCAGAGTGGCGATGCGAGTGTTCAGCTTGTCGATCCTCTCTAAGAAATCCTTCACCTCATACTCATGCTCGTACTCGGCTTCCCGTAAGTCAGCTTCGAGGTCAATCTCGTGGTTCATAAGATTCTTGATTGTCTTCATATCAGCACAAACTCGAAGCTCCAGAGTCCTGATGTGAGTCTCCAAGATCTGGATATAGGAAATGGTGGTGTCTGCAGTGGGAGCGGTTATGATGTTTCCATGGACATCCCTACGACAAACCACGCTGAGTCCTGGTGAAATGGTTCCACCTCTGTATTCCTCCTGAATACGTCCAAGGGCACGATGGATGGCCATGTCTCTCCCAAGCATCCAGCTGGGTGCCACAAACTTGAAGTCGATGGGTTCCTTCCGATTCCCAAAGGTCTTCCCTGGAATGTGCACCTCAATCCTGTAGCGTCCGTCTTGTGGGAAAGACATGATAGCAGTCCCGGTGATGCTCGGCAAAGCAATCCTCACGTCCCTGACGATCCTCATCAGCTCCTTGCCAAAGGGCATCGTTGCGTCAGGCTGGCAAAACTCCATGATCAACACTGGGATGAAGGTGGCCATCTACAAATTTTGAAATAATCGGAGAGAAGTCAGAAACGAGTAGATGAGAGTATAAGAATTTTAAAGACAAAGAGAAACAAATCCTACGTCTTTTCCAATCCCAGAGGTTAAGTCCTACGGTCAGCGTGTGCTCTGATACCATTTCTGTAGCGACCCGACCTGAAAGGTCGAATCTCCGGTGTTTTCGTACCATCCCAAGATCATGCTGGTACACACACGGTACATCAATGTATATATCAAAGGGAAATCACACAGCATTATATTAATCGAAATCTCATATCGAGTCCTTTATTACAATAAAGATTACAATAAAGTGGCTGAAGGCCAACTCATGAGAATAACCAAATCTTGCGGAAGCATCGAAGGTAGATGAGTCCATCTGACTCCAAGGGCATCTCACCGAGCGTAGAGCGTATCCTCACTCCTGGTCGGAAAAGTATTCTGCAACATGATACGTTGCAGCCGTGTAGGTCAGCATATGGAATATGTCGGCAAAGTCACAAGAGAGGGGTGAAAAGATAATCATCTGATCTATATGCAAATATGGCAAGTGGAGTAGTAAGTTTTTGCGTAAAGCCAATTTTCCTACATCAAGAGAGGGCTACGCAAAATTATTACTAAGTTGGTCGATTAATGAGATGGTTCCACCAACCAATTCTCATACCCAAGTTATTAATACCCACATCATCATATTAATTGTGTTGAGGGTTCCGGAAGTTCCAGTTCCTTTGGCTCAAGTCGTCCATGACCGTGGACACGGCTAATCGATTAGGTTTGAGTACTATGCAGAGTTTTGCACACGTTCCCCACAAGATTTGGTCGCCTCCGTTTGATTTCTCGCACTTCAGGGTGTTTGAGAAACGGATGACCAAAACATGGTCTTCCAAAGGGTTTCCCTATGACTCTGTCGGTGCCCATCCTTTCCTACCGTTCTTCTACATCTCGTAGCACCGCCTGTCTAGGGTCACCACGATATCCAACCAAGCCAGAGCCCAAAATGACTTGTGGCCGTGCAGGTAAGCCTTGGGTCTTGAAGCATCCATCCATCTCTTTGTGCCTGGGTGGACCTTTCCGCATGAATACTGGCACATCTCCAGCATCATCTAGGCTAACCACTGGTTTCTCCAGGGCGCCGTTCAACCATCATTCACCCAGAGGTAAGTTGAAAACTTGAAGTCTTGAAGACTTTATCGTCTTGTAGGTCTTGAAATTATTAACTCTCAACTCTCATGAATCACACAACCAACCCCGTCTACTAATAGCATAGCAAAAAGTAAAACAACGTTTCCCGGGGCCAATGTGTCAAAGGGGTTGAGGGGGGTACCTACCACATGATACTACAACAAGTAACCAAGTTTCCAATTACCTACTTTGCATGCAATTGGGGGGATGGTAGAACTAATGCAATAAAAACATGGGTAAAGATGATCAAAGTGACTTGCCTGATTGACGATCTTCGTACTCGAGGGACTCTAGGTAACAAGCCTCGCACTCCGGATGATCTAACAAATCAAACAAGGGTACTCAATAGGCACACAACAAAATATTATAACTCACAACATTCAGGAATGAACTAGAATCACTCAAGACAAAACAAGGCACAATCACAAGAAAAGAAATCAACACATAGTTTTGTTTTCTAAAGTTGATGGGTAAACTACTATTAACAACATAGAACTATTAGTATTAACAAAACAGTAGTTGACAGAAAAGAACAATAAAAATATTTTATTAATAAACAGAATTAAATCCATTTAAAGTTTTGTTAAGAAAAATCTTAGTAGGGTTTTAAAAGTTTTGAAAAACATTACTACATGAAGTGGGCTAGGGTTTTCTAGCAAAAGAGTAAAACTAAACTTATTATTTATATTAACAAAACATTATTTTAACAGAAAAGAATTTACTAAAACTTTTCTTAGAAAACAGAATTTAATTATTTAAAACTTTGTTAAAAGAATCTATTACTACACTAGTTGGTTTTAATCAAATTATACTTAGTTGAAAAATTAGTAGAGATTCCCATAACAATAAAGAAATAAACTAAGCAAATTATATTATTATTATCAGCAAGTAAAACACCTAATGTTTAAACAACATAACCTACTAAAACAATATATAACAATTCTGATTTAAACTAACTAAAAACTAAATTAACTAAACTATACCAAACACTAGGCAGATTCTGTTTATAGCTAAAACACTAAACAAATACATCCTAAAAATCCTCAAACTAAACATGATGATATTCCTAACTAATACCAAGAAGTAGCAAAAAGATTCATATAAAAATCTATTTTTAAACTCTAGTTATTCAGATTTGAGTAGTTTGAGCAAATTTGATTAGATTCAAAATTTAAAGCTCAAATTTGAAATCTAAACATACTGACATAAACTACATCAAAAATGTGAACTAATGCAAAAAGTATCAACTCAAAACACTAAATAGTTTAAAAGATATAAGCAAAACAAAATCAGAAAACATTTTGTTAACTAAAAACAAAACATAAATAAAAAAAATCTACCGACCGGTCAGTGCTACGTGGCAAGTGGTGGTTGTCTAGGATAGCATGTGCACGGGAACTAACGAGCGGTGACAAGTTTAAAGAAAAACGATTCGCGTCCTAAATCTTCTAATCGGGGCCGTTGATCCACGATCGAATGGGTGAGAGGGCTTACAGAGGAAGGGGTCGCCGGCAAGGGGTTCTCCGGCGAGTCCGAAGCGGTGAGGTCATCGGGGTGGCGCTCCGGTGGTCGAGGGAGGCATCGAAGGAGCCCAGGCGACGGCGGCTGACGTCCGGAGTGCTCTGGTGGCGTCGGAGGGACGAGGGGATGACGGAGTCGATGGCAGGTGCGGTGGGGAGCTTCGACCGTCGACCGAAGTCCGGCGAGGGGGCATGGGCGTTCTAGCGCAGGGAAGAGAGGGGTTCGGAGGGGGATGGAGGCGACGGACTGGCCGCTCTTATATAGGTCCGCGGGTGGGGTCGGGGAAAGAAGGAGGAGGAGATCCGGTGAGGAGCGATTTCCGGCGACGGCGGCGCGCGCGCGAGGTAGGTGATGGCCGCGTGATTCCAGCGATCGGTCGGGTGGGTCCCGCTGTCAGAGAGAGCGTGAGAAATCTGACGCATCGGTGGCCGATTCTAAGGAAAGTCGGGTAATAACTACGGTGGGCCGGCCCGATTGCTTTAAAGATTTTCCTATTTTCAAAATATCAGCGCAGTAAAAACCTTTTAATGCATTCAATATAGTTCCAAATATAGGAGTATTATATATCAGAATTAACATAATAATAAATGTCATTTATTGAACATTTTTATTCTGTCATTTGAATAATTTGAAAAAAAAATATTATTTTCAAAAATGGCCTATTTGTTTTTAAAACCTTTTGCAAATATTTTTCAAAAGACCCCTGGTTCTTATTGTTCAAATATATCACCAAGATGACCCTGGTGTGGAGTGTCATGTTACTCCCCTCTTATTTTGAACTTTTTCCAAGGTTTTCAAATAGGTGAAAGCAACATATTAAAAATAGAAAGGGACTTTCAGAAAGTCAGAAGAAGCATTTCAACTATTTCATACATTCAAGCAATGATGATGATGATGATGCATAGCTATATTTCATAACATTCCAAAATGGAATTTTGGGATGTTACACTCTATCATGAAGATAATGGTGCTACTTTCAAGCACAAGTGTGGAAAAAGGTAGTAGCATGTCCCTTCTCTCTTTTCTCTCATTTTTTGTGGGCATCTAAGGCCTCTTTTATCCATTTTTTTATTTGGGCTTCGCTGGCCTCTTTTATTTTTTCATAAAGTCTGGAATCTCATCCCCACTTGTGAGGGAATCATAGCTTCCATCATCCTTTCCTCACATGGGACATGCTCTATTAATGATAATCATCACACTTTTATTTACTTACAACTCAAAAGAAAATTACAACTCGAAACCTATGACAAAATATGACTCTATATGCAATATGAAAGTGATGGTGCATGTCATAAAAGGGAACGGTGGAAGTTGCATGGCAATATATATCGGAATGGCTATGTAAATGCCATAATAGGTAGGTATGGTGTCTGTTTTGAGGAAAAATATATGGTGGTTGTTTTGAGGAAGGTATTTGTTATACCGGCAAAAGTTGCGCGGTACTAGAGAGGCTAGCAAAGGTGGAAGGGTGAGAGTGCGTATAATCCATGGACTCAACATTAGTCATAAAGAACTCACATACTTATTGCAAAAGTCTATTAGTCATTGAAGCAAAGTATTAAACGCATGCTCCTATGGGGTAGGTTGGTAGGAGTTAACCATCGCACGCCCCCGACCCTCACACAAAGGTTGACAATCTATAAGCAAGTCATGGTCCGACTTCCTTACATAACGGTTCACCATACGTGCATGCTATGGGAATCACAACCCTTTACACAAGTATTTTTTACCAAATCACAGTTACTTCCTAACATGTCTCTTAATATTACCATCTTTATATCTCAAAACTTTCTGCAAGGAATCAAATTTCTCATAAATACCAAAGGGACTTAATATGAAAGTTTTTATTATATCCCTCCTGGATGCCTATCATATTAGGACTAAATTCATAACCTAGACGAATTACCATGCTGTTTTAGAAACTCTCAAAATAATATAAGTGTGGTACGAGAGTTTAATTATTTCTATAAAACGCAAACACCACCGTGCTCTAAAAAATATAAGTGAAGCACATAGAGCAAAATTGCCTAACTCAAAAGATATAAGTGAAGCACACAGAGCATTCTAACAAATTCACGATTCAGCGTGTCTCTCTCAAAATATGTGTGCAGCAAGGATGATTGTGGCAAACAAACAAGCAAAGAATCATATCATACAAGACGCTCCAAGCAAAACACATATCATGTGGTAAATAAAAATATAGCCTCAAGTAAATTTATCGATGGATTGAAGACGAAAGAGGGGATGCCTTCCGGGGAATCCCCAAGCTTAGGCTCTTTGGCATCCTTGAATATGACTTGGGGTGCCTTGGGCATCCCCAAGCTTAGGCTCTTGCCACTCCTTATTCCATAGTCCATCAAATCTTTACCCAAAACTTGAAAACTTCACAACAGAAAACTTAACAGAAAACTCGTGAGATCTGTTAGTATAAGAAAATAAATCACCACTTTAGGTACTGTTGTGAACTCATTATTTATTTATATTGGTGTTATACCTACTGTAATCTAACTTCTTCATGGTTCATACCACATGATACAACCCAAAGATTCATCAAAATAGGCAAACAACTCAAAGAAAATGGAACATGTCAAAAAAAACAGTATGTAGCAATCTGAAAACTTCGTATACTTATGTAACTCAAAAAATTCTGAAAAATAGGAAAACCTAGAAATTTTAGATATCAATCTTGTGTAGAAATTTCAGACTCATTCAACGCTCTGAAAAATTCAGGAAATGCCTGGACCGAGCCGAAGAGTTTCTGTTTTTCAGCAAGATCAAATCAACAACTACCATAGATCAACCCAAAGGTTTTACTTCGCTAAAATACTAATTAAAACACCAAAACACAATTACTACATAAGTAATAATGTGGGAAACACTCAAAAACAGAAGCAAAAATAGAAGCAAAAACAGAACACAAAAATAAAATTGGGTTGCCTCCCAACAAGCGCTATTGTTTAACGCCCCTAGCTAGGCATAACGATTTCAATGATGCTCACATAAAAAGTAGTATTTGAAACATGCAAGAGAGCATCATGAATCTCATGAGAAGCACATTTAAGTCTAACTCACTTCCTATGCATAGGGATTTTGTGAGCAAACAATTTATGGGAGCAAGAATCAACTAGCATAGCAAGGCAAAACAAACATAACTTCAAAACTTTGAACACATAGAGAGGAAACTTGATGTTATTGCAGTTCCTACAAGCATATGTTCCCCCCTCATAATAATTTTTAGCAGCATCATGAAGGAATTCAACAATGTAACTATCACATAAATCATTCTTTTCATGATCAATTATAGCATGCGTGTCATCACCAAAACTTGGCGAACAAAAATATCATCTTCATCAAGCATAGCATCCCCAAGCTTGTGGTTTTGCATATCATTGGCATCATGGATATTCGGAGAATTCATACTAACAACACGGCAATCATGCTTTTCATTCAAGGAACTATCATGAATCACCTTATAAATTTCTTCTTTCAACACTTCATCAAAAAATTCAGATTCATGATTTTCAAACAAAACTTCATAGAGATAATCAAGTGCATTCAACTCACTAGCAATTGGTTCATCATGATTTTGTCTTTTGAAAAGATTAGCAATTGGATGAGGATCCATATCAATAAATTTTTAGCAAACGAAGATGCAATTGATACGTCTTCAACGTATCTATAATTTATGAAGTATTCATGCCATGTTTACAATAATTCCATATGATTTTGGTATGATTTTATTAGAACTAACCCGGACTAACGATGTTTTCAGCAGAATTACCTTGGTGTCGTTTTCTGTGTAGAAATAAAAGTTCTCGGAATGGGCTGAAAATTTACGGAGAATATTTCTGGAAAATATAAAAAATATTGGAGCGAAGAATTGGGCCAGGAAGTGGACGAGGAGGCCACAAGCCTGCTGGGCGCAGCCACCCCCCTGGCCGCGCCTAGCAAGCTTGTGGGCCCCTCGAGCACCCCCTTGATGTGGGATCGACGCCAAAAATTTCTATAAATCCAGAAACCATCTAAAAGAAACCTAGATTGGGAGTTCCGCTGCCGCACACCTCCAGAGCCACGAAAAATCAATCTTAGCCCTCTCTCGCACCCTGCCGGAGGGGTCACCATCACCAGAGGCCATCTTCATCATCCCGAAGGGGCCATCAACACCATGGAGGCCATGGAGGAGGAAGCACGAGGGGGAGAACCTCTCCCCTCTATCCCGGTGGTGCTGGAGTGCCATCGGGGCAACCATCGCCGCGGTGATCGTCTTCATCAACATCACCATCCTCATTGGAGAAGTTATTGGAAGGTTGTGCATTGGAGAAGTGAGGGTCAACCTTGAAGACTCGTGTTCATGCTCATGGAAACAATGTAGAATTTTTAATGTAAGCTTATGTAAAATAATTATCACCTTGTATATATCCATCGTATTATTAAAATAATGTGCCAAGATTTGCTTTTAGGATGATTAGATTGCTTGTTTGGTGTGTGCAGTGCAAAAACAGAAACTTTGGCTGTAGTGCGTGAATTTACATTTTTTACTGGAACGTCAAAAGTTTCTGAAATTTTTACACAGTACTTACATGCAATGTTTTTAATTTTTCATAAAATTTCATAATTTTTTGAGTTACATAAGTATACAAAGTTTCTAGATTACTACAGACTGTCCTGTTTTTAACAGATTCTCTTTTCTATACATTGTTCTCTTATTTTGATGAATCTATGGCTTGTATCGGGGGGTATGAACCATGGTGAAATGGGACTACAGTAGATATAATGCTAATATGAATTTTTAATGAGTTCACAACAGTACTTAAAGTAGTAATTTGATTTATTATACTAACGGATCTCACGAGGGTTTTGTTAAGTTTTGTGTGAATGAAGTGTTCGAAGATCGCGGAGGTATCGACATAAGAAGAATACGAAGAGACAAGAGTTCCAGATTGGGGATGCCCAAGGAACCCCAAGTAAATATTTCAAGGATACTCAAGCACCTAATCTTGGGGATGCCCCGGAAGGCATCCCATCTTTATTCTTCAACAATTATCGGATACCTCGGTTTTGTTTTGTTCACATGACATGTGTCTTTAATGTTTGTCTTTTCCTTTATGCTCCCTTCTAGTATGAGATAGTACTTGATGGATTTGTATAATTCTCTTTGTTCTTCACTTAAATCTTTTGAGTACGGATTTGGAGAATGCTCTTTGTGCTTCACTTAAATTTTTGAATATGGCTTTATAGAATGCTCTTTGTGCTTCACTTAAATCTTTTGAGTATGGCTTTATAGAATGCTTCGTATGCTTCACTTATATATTTTGAGCTTGGATGTTGTTAAATCTATATTAATTAATAATCCTCTATGAACTTCACTTACATCTTTTAGAATATGAATATAATGATCATCGGAATTTGGCTTGGAAGAGTATCATTGAAATATCATGCCTAGCTAAAAAGGCATTAAAGAAAAGCACTTGTTGGGAGACAACCCAATACTTTTACTTTATGTTTTGATGTTTTTACATGATTAATGTGCTGTATTAATCATGTTTTATTCCTTTCATTTCAATAAAGTGCCAAGTAAAGCCTTTGGGATAGTATGGATACTTGCTTGTTTGATTCTGTACAAAAACAGAAAGTTTTGTGTCCAGTATTTGAATTCTATGATTTTACTGAAGAGTCAAAAAAATCTGAAATTTTTACACAACATTTATATGAAAATTATGTGGTATTTCCTAATTTTTCAGAATTTTTAGAGTCAAGTAAGTATGGTTATCATTCAGATCTTTACAGAATGTTCTGTTTTTGACAGATTCTGTTTTGCATGCATAGTTTGCTTGTTTCAAGTGTTCCTATAGATTATATTGATTAATATAAATTATGGGAATGATATAATAAATTAGGTATCATGGGTTAACAATTATTAATATTGTCTTGACAATACCTAAGTGAATGATTTATCTTTATTACACTAATCCATCTCATGAAGTTCCGTTAAGTTTTGTGTGATTGAAGTTTTCAAGTTTTGGGTGAGAACACCGATATGAGGAGAATAAGGAGTGACAAGAACATAATATTGGGGATTACAAAGGCACCCCAAGGTAATATTAAAGGAAGACTCAAGCATCTAAGCTTGGGGATGCCCCTGAAGGCATCCCCTCTTTCGTCTTCAACACTATCGGTATATCTCACTTGGAGCTATATTTTTATTCGTCACATAATATGAGTATTGTTTGGATCATCATTATATTTTGTTACTTTATTTTAGGTGTTATTTATAATCTTGTTTTTCAATAAAAAGCTCCAAGAATTGCCTTAGGATGCTTGCATTGCATGTTTTGATGAGTGCTGTGTAAAAACAGAAACTTCTGCTGAGTGTTTGAATTTTCATATTTTACTGGAACGTGGAAAGTTTCTAAAAAATTAGCACAGTGTTTGGATATAAATTTTATAGAATTTACTAAATGTTCATAATTTTTTTAGTTAAAAAAGTACACTGTTTTCATAAATTGCTACAGACTGTTCTATTTAGACAGATTACTGTCATAGTTTCGTTATCTACTTATCCTATAGTTTCCATAGGCTATATTGGTAGATATAAATTGTGAAAATGATAGTATACAGTAAATAATGTTTGAAAATTATTATGCAAATTGTATTGGCAGTACATAAAGAGTTGATTTATTATTATGTGTACTAACCTATCTCACGAGTTCTTTTTGAGTTTTGTGTGGATGAAGTTTATGAGAATAGGTGAAACCGTGGTATGAGAGGATTGAACGAGACACAAAATCTCAAGCTTGGGGATGCCCAAGGCACCCCAAGTAAATATTTCAAGAACTCTCAAGAAACTAACCTTGGGGATGCTATGCATCCCACCTCTCTTCATCAACAATTATCGGTTAGCCTATGTTGAGCCTAAATTTGTATTTGTTCACATGATGCATGCCATTCTTGGAGTGCCATTTTTATTTTGTTTGCTTTTTCAATAAAATCATTGGATCTGAAATTTTGAATAAGAGAGAGTCCTCTCATGGATATTTATCTAATCAACTACGCGTTGATCTTCACTTATATCTTTTTGGAGTAGTTTCTCATTCACTCTCGTGCTTCACTTATATCCTATGAGTAAATGGTTGAATGAATTGAATATCATAAATATGAAATAAAAAATGCTTCATATACTTATCCCATGGGTAGTAGTGACTTCACAAATAATAGGTATAGGTGGTGAAATTTATTGAAAGTTAGCACACACCACATTGGTCACTTGAACAATTCATGAAACAATATTGAAGGAACAAAGATTTCACATATAAATATACTATCTTGGACATCTTCTATGATTGTGATTACCCATTAATTATTTTCAAACTTGAGCAAATTAGTTGAAGTTGGACAAGGAAGACAACATGATGAGTTATGGTTGAGTATATTTGCATAGAAGTTATATTATTATGGATCCTCCAACATGTGGTGCTTGCTTCCACCTCATACTAGCCAAAACTTCCGCACCAAGTAGAAATACTACTTGTGCACCCAAACACCCTTAAACCAGTTTTGCCATGAGAGTCCACTATACCTACCTATGTATTGAATAAGATCCTTCAAGTAAGTTGTCATCGGTGCAAAAAGCAATAAAAATAGCTCCTAAATATGTAAGATCTTTTATTGTAAGGGAAAATAATCATTGTACGAATTTGTGATGACAAAGAAACAAAAGCGATGGACTGCATAATAAAGGTTGCTATCACAAAGGGCAATACAACGTGACGTTCCTTTACATTAAAAGTTTGCGCATCCAAAAACAAAAAGCGCATGACAACCTCTGCTTCCCTCTGCGAAGGGTCTATCTTTTATTTTCTAGTACTTACCTTTATACAAGAGTCATGGTGATCTTCACCACTTCCTACATTTCGCCTTTTTATCTTGGCAATCATCATGTGGTGGGGAAAGATCCGAGCATATATGGACATCCAAATATATTTGATCAAGAATTATTATTGTTGACAATTATCTATATGATAAATAAGTTGGGAGGCAAAACATTAAGCCCCTATCTTTCTCTGTGTTCGATGGATGCTATTTGTTCTAAAAATATGCTTTGAGTGCTAGCAATCATGGACGACTATATGATAGTTGATTATATGGTATTTGCTAAATCAAAGCTCTTACATAGACCCTTCCTGAAAGTAAGATGAATTGCAATTGTTCGATGACTAGGAATATGGTTTGTTAGTTTTCAAGAAGTTTTCTGGTCTATACTTTAACATGTGAATATCTTGTTACTCGACCATGAGAAGTTTTATGAGATGAGCTACTGTTTATGATACATATTGATGCTAGAAAAAGTGATTGGAATTGTCATTGATCAAACTTGTGCACTTGCTAGCATTCACACTTCATAAATTATTTCTTTTATCATTTACCTACTCGAGGACGAGCAGGAATTAAGCTTGGGGATGCTGATACGTCTCCAACATATCTATAATTTATAAAGTATTCATGCCATGTTTACAATAATTCCATATGATTTTGGTATAATTTTCTTAGAACTAACCCGGACTGACGTTGTTTTCACAGAACTACCTTGGTGTCGTTTTTTGTGTAGAAATAAAAGTTCTCAGAATGGGCTGAAAATTTACGGAGAATATTTTTGGAAAATATAAAAAATATTGGAGCGAAGAGATGGGCCAGGCAGTGGACAAGGAGGCCACAAGCCTGCTAGGCGCGGTGACCCCCCTAGCTACGCCTAGCGAGCTTGTGGGCCCCTAGAGCACCCCCTTGGCGTGGGATCGACGCCAAAAATTCCTATAAATCCAGAAACCATCGAAAAGAAACCTAGATCGGGAGTTCCGCTGCCGCATACCTCTAGAGCCACGAAAAACCAATCTTGGCCCTCTCCGGCACCCTGCCAGAGGGGGTCACCATCACCGGAGGCCATCTTCATCGTCCCGGAGGGGCCATCAACACCATGGAGTCCATGGATGAGGAAGCACGAGGGGGAGAACCTCTCCCCCTCTCTCCCGGTGGTGCCGGGGTGCCATCGGGGGAACCGTCGCCGCGGTGATCGTCTTCATCAACATCACCTTCTTCATCCCCATCCTCATCTCCTTTCAGCGGTCCACTCTCTCGCACCTCGCTGTAATCACCTACTTGAACATGGTGCTTTATGCTACATATTATGATCCAATGATGTGGTGCCATCCTATGATGTTTTGAGTAGATTACTTTTGTCCTATTGGTTGATTGATGATCATGATTGGTTTGAGTTGCATGTTTTATTATTGGTGCTGTCCTATGGTG
The DNA here is from genome assembly GCA_022496015.1 of Hordeum marinum. Classification (NCBI taxonomy): domain Eukaryota; kingdom Viridiplantae; phylum Streptophyta; class Magnoliopsida; order Poales; family Poaceae; genus Hordeum; species Hordeum marinum. The sequence goes on along the minus strand of CM039676.1, from coordinate 112,313,805 downwards.
CCTTCCGTGCCACGCACACGTGAGGGATCCCCACTATAGGGGTTGCAATATGTTTATGATTCGCTTATGGTGGGTGGCATGGGTGACAGAAGCACAGACCCAAGTAAGTAGGTTGTTTGCATACGGGAATAAAGAGGACTTGATGCTTTAATGCTATGGTTGGGTTTTACCTTAATGATCTTTAGTAGTTGCAGATGCTTGCTAGAGTTCCAATCATAAGTGCATATGATCCAAGTAGAGAAAGTATGTTATCTTATGCCTCTCCCTCATATAAAATTGCAATAATGATTTCCGATCTTGTTAACAATTGCCTAGGATAATTCTGCACACCGACCCATCATTATTCCACACTCGCTATTTGTAATATATTGTAATATTATGATAACAGTGCCTATATTTATATTTTAGTTCTCCGATATCATGCAAAGTTATCCTCTTCATACCCACAACGTTGTTTTATTTCTATTTTCTAATTGGAAGCAAATGTTCGGTGTACGTAGAGTCGTATCGGTGGCAGATAGGACTTGAGAAAATATTGATCTTACCTTTAGCTCCTTGTGGGTTCGACACTCCATACTTATCACTTCCACCTTTGGAAATTGCTATGATGATTCCTTCCACTTGGGGATTATCAGCAAGCAAATAGAAGGCACATGGCAACACAAGCAAACAAGAGATCTGACGAGAACAAGGCAAACAAAAAAGAGAGGGCGAATAAAACAGCAAATTTGTGAAGTGAGGGAGAGGAAAACAAGAGGCAAAAGGAAAATAATGTTAATGCAAGAGATGAGTGTGTGTTGGGTACTTGGTAAGCTTGATGTGTATCCTCCCCGGAAACGGCGCTAGAAATCCTTCTTGCTAGCTCTTGAGCGTGCGTTGGTTTTCCCTTGAATAGGAAAGGGTGATGCAGCAAAGTAGATAAGTATTTCCCTCAGTTGTTGAGAACCAAGGTATCAATCCAGTATGAGGAACAAGCAAGTCACCAATGGTTGCACCTACACAAACAATCAAACTCTTGCACCCAACGCTATAAAGGGGTTGTCAATCCCTTCACGATTATTTGCAAGGATTAGATCCGATAGATATAGATGTAAACAAAAACGGAAAGTAAAGGTAAATAAATTGCAGCAAAGTATATATCTGACAGTATATAATGGAGAGTAGACCTGGGGGCCATAGGTTTCACTAGAGGCTTCTCTCTTGAAGGCAAATATCATGCTGGGTAAACATATTACTGTCAAACAATTCATAGAAAAGTGAATAATCATGTAGTTATCCAAGGCAATGATCATGCATATAGGCATCATGTCCGTGTCAAGTAGACCAAAACAATTTTGCATCTACTACTATTACTCCACACATCGACCGACTCCTGCCTGCATCTAGAGTATTAAGTTCATGAAGAACAGAGTAACGCATTAAGAAAGATGACATGATGTAGAGGGATAAACTCAAGCAATATGATGAAAAGCCCATCTTGTTACCCCTGATGGCAACAATACAATATGTGCCTCGCTACCCTTACTATGTCACTGGGTGAGGACACCGCAAGATTGAACCCAAAACCAAGCACTTATCCCATTGCAAGAATTACCAATCTAGTTGGCCAAACCAAACCAATAACTCGAAGAGACTTGCAAGGATATGAAGTCATGAAAATAAGAATTTAGAGGAGACTCAAATAAGATTCATGGATAATCTAAACATAAACTCACAATTCATCGGATCTTGACAAACACACCACAAAAGAGGATTGCATCGGATAGATCTCCATGAAGATCATGAATAACATGGTATTGAAGACCAAAGAGAGAGAAGAAGCCATGTAGCTACTAGATATGGACCCATAGGCCTGTGGTGGACTACTCACGCATCATCGGAGGGGCAGTGGAGTTGATGTAGATGCCCTCCGTGATCAACACCCCCTCCGGCAGATTACCGGAAAAGGCTCCAAGATTGGATCTCTTGGGAACGGAGGCTTCCGACGGCGGAAAAGTATTTGCGTGGCTCTTTCTCGTGTTGGGGGATATTTGGGTATTTATAGGCCAAGAATTAGGGTTAGGAGACCTGCCGGGAGGCGAGAAGCCTGCTAGGCATGGCCAGGGGGCTCGCGCCTAGCGGGCTTGTGGCTCCCTGGCACCTGTCCTCACATGCACTCCAAGATTGATCGGTTTGTTTCCTTCCAAAAAAAATTCCTTCCGAAGGTTTTGTTCCATTTGGACTCCTTTTAATATTCCATATCTGCAAAACTAAAAACAAGGAAAAAAAACAGAAACTCGCACTAGGCTCTATATTAATAGGTTAGTCCCAAAAATAATATAAAATAGCATATTAATGCATATAAAACATCCAAAATAGATAATATAATATCATGCCATCATCAAAAAATATAGATATGTTGGAGACGTATCATCCCTTTCTGCCACTGGGAAATAGGAGCACCGCCAAATTGAACCCACTACAACGCACGCCTCTCACTTAAGAAATATCAATCTAGTCAGCCAAACTATTTCAATAGATCAGAGAGATTTACAAAGTTATAATGATCATGCAAATAAGAATCATTATATTCAGTGGTGACTCAAATACTTTTCATGAATAATCTGAACATAAACCCACAATTCGTCGGATCCCAACAAACGTACCCCGGAAAAGAATTACATCGATAGATCAAAGCGAAGATGTGATGATCATTGTATTGAAGATCAAGAGAGAGAGATCCATCTAGGTACAAACTCCTGACCCGTAGGTATGTGGTGAACTACTCACACATCACCGTGGGAGCGGCAAGGATGATGTAGAGGCCCTCCGTGATCGGTTCCCCTTCCGGCTGGGCAGTGGAACAAGGCTCCGGATGGCCACACGATGGAACAGAGACTTGCGGTGGCGGGAAAATTGTTTTGGGATGCTCCTTAGGGTTTTTGGAATATATGTGAATTTATAGGCGAGAGAGGGGCATCAGAGGACGCTCGAGGAGGGCACGAGGCAACAGGGTGCGCCCTGATGGCTTGTGGGCCCCCTGTTGGCCCTCCGGCGCCCCTCTTCTCCTATATGGTGTGTTTGACCCTAGAAAAAATATAAGCAACCTTTCGGGATGAACCGCCGCCGTCTCGAGGCGAAAACCTGGGCAGAGGCCCTTTTGCACTCCGGGAGTCAGATTCTGCTGGCGAAATTCCTCTTCGGGAGCGGGAGATCAAAGCCATCGTCATCACCAACGCTTCCTCCTTTGTGGGAGGATCAATCTTCACCAGCAGCATTTCATCAACAACCCTAGTTCATCTCTTGTATTTAATCTTTGTCCTAAAACCTTAGATTGGTAGCCGTGGGTTACTAGTTGTGTTGATTACATCTTGTAGTTGATGCTTGTTGGATTACTTGGTGGAAGAGATTATGTTCAGATCCTTAATCATCATCATTATACCTCTAATCTTGAACATGTTGATGATGTGTGAGTATTTACTATTGTTCCCGAGGACATGGGAGAAGTCTTGTTATAAGTAACTAGCACATATGCCCGTGCGTTGCAATAGGAAAATATGATGTGTCCAACATCAAATATAAAGTTTGTAAAAGTACCTAAAGCATTTTATTTTATTTAAATTCCCCATATTTCTCTGATACTAGAGAAATAACTACATTCGTCTAAATCCCTTCTCTATCTTTATTTATTCTAGTTTCTATTTAATTAAAAATGAAGAAAGGAGACAGGGAGTCCAACCAACCCAACACCAAATCCCTTCTCTATCTTCATTTTATTCAAGTATCTGTTTGGTTAAAAGAAAAAGAGAAACAGGGAGTCTAACCAGCCCAACACCATCCCTAGAGCCCACGTTCCATCAAGAAACAAATAGCCCATTTGTAAGCATGACCCGTCAAAGCTTTGTTTGCGAGTGCATGCACCTGTCCTAGCCTCATTTAGATCGATGGAGCTCGATCCCACATCTCGTCTCTCCCTCACAGCGCCTCCTCCACGGCTCCACTCAGCATTTCCCCGAGCAACCACCATCGAGACCTCCATTCCTTCTTTTTCTCTCTAGTTTCCTAGATCTCTCTGTTGTTTGCTACTCTTCTTCATGTAACATCTCACATATCTCTCTCTTTTGCTACCGAATGCAGGGACGTCGCCGCCCCTACCAAGTCCAGTCGCCGGCCTTATCTACTCCTCCTGTCGCCGGATTCGACGGGCCGAAGGACCGCCGCCGAATCTACCTCCAATGGACCGCATCCGGCTGCCCTCGACCATCGCCGGCTTCGTCTGCCCTCAACCATCCCCGACCTCGTCTGCTCCTCCCGTCGTCGGATTTGACGCGCCGCCACCGAATCTGTCTAGATCCGGCTTCCCTCGAGTGTCCCTGACCAAATTTCTTTGATTTTGTGGTGTTTCCATTTGCTTTTCTTTGATCATTTATTTGATCGACCATTTCCTTCCCCTTGTGATTATCCTCACCTCTATTTTCGGATTTTTGTGGTTGCTTGTTGACTCATCAATGTGTACCTATATGAACCAGTGAGATTAGGCGTAAAGAAGCGATGTGGTATTATTATTTAGTCGAATCATATAATTTTTCAAGTGAGCTTAGGCGTAAAGAAGCGATGTGGTATTATTATTTAGCCGAATCATATAATTCTTTTGGCATGATCTTAGTAAGGCAAGAAGAAATTCCATCGACACATGAGGCCCAGTACGGTCGACGTAAGGACGCGTATGGAACATTTTTTCTACTTATCTACAAGACTGTGAGTTAATTACTTAAAACCAGAGGGGGCTTTTTGCAAAATGTGTGACGAGGTACCATTAGAAGTTATCCGTGGTTTATTATTAGGTAAAAGATCTTGTGAAGTTGCTATTCGTTCGATATTTTGATGATATGTATGTTGTTACTTATCTTAGTGGTGTCATGTGAACGTCGACTCCACGACACTTCACCATGCTATGGGCCTAAGGGAAGTCATTGTGGAGTAACAAGTAGTGATGGGTTGTAAGAGTGACAGAAGATTAAATCCCAGTTTATGTGTTGCTTCATAAGGGGCTGATTTGGATCCACACGTTTCATCTTATGGTTAGATTTATCTTAATTCTTCTTTCGTAGTTGCAGATGCTTGCGAGAGTGGGTGATCATAAGTAGGTTGTTAGTTCAAGTAAGAATGGCACCTTAGCACCAGTCCACGCACATATCAAATTATCAAAGTAGCGTACGCGAATCAACTCAACATGATGAACGGACTAGACAGAAATACCCATGTGTCCTCGGGAGCACTTGCTTAATATAAGAGTCCTTTCAGATCTGTCATTTGCTACAAAAAGTATTGGGCTACCTTGCTGCACCTTTGTTACTATTGTCACTTGTTACTTGTTACGAATTACCTTGCTACAAAACTATCTACTATTGTTACTCGCGGCACTTGCAGGGAATACCTTGCTGAAAATCGCTTGTCATTTCCTTCTGCTCCTCGTTGGATTTGACACTCTCACTTATCGAAAGGACTATGATTGATCCCCTATGCTTGTGGGTCATCAGGGGGGTGATGAGATGCGATCGAGTGATCTTCTACATGGACCAACCCACAATCGTGCGTGTGTCAGTGCCAGTATGGGCAACCAACACCTAGAGCGGAGATTAGGAGCTCAACCCTTAGACTTTGTTTTTCATTAAAGTTGCAGCCCCCGCAGCTGCAAGGGAAATTTTGGTCCCCGCGCATCCGGCTGCCATCTTGGCATCGAAAGGGGGGGCTCGCATATTTAAGAGTTCTATATTCTTGGTCATCATGTAGTGATCATCGCATTTTATAAGAATAAATTTAATTTTGTTCTTTCGGTGGTGCCATGACGTAGTGAGTTTTTTGTCCTTGCAATTCCGATTATTCAGATGTGATGAGTTCATATTAATGTGTCAAACTTCTTTTGTTGGTTTGACTCTTTGGGAAGTTGAAGTCTTCCATCGACACGATGGTAAAGATATTGTGATCCGACGTCCTACACTTCTAGGGGGATTATCCCCTGCCCAAGTACGTTCATCTATCAAGATTTCCCATATTTTTGTATGGGTGACTCAAGGCGTTTCCAAAAACCATATTGATAATGTTCTTACGAGTGAAAGAGTGACAACATCGTTGCTTCACTCCAATTGCAACATATTTACCGAAGTCTTTGGAGTATTTCTTCTAACAGAGATTAATACAACAAAGAAGGTGTTATCAAGATATTTCACTGTAATTCTTAGTCATAATACCTAGTGTTTCCTCGTCAATTCTATCGACTCCGACGGTTATAAAGGCGGTGCTGAATAAAATCTCCTCTGATCTTCTCCCGGCATAGTGGTCCTCTCCGTTGGTGGTGATGGATCTAGGAGTTTCTATTTTCGCCGCCCGGACCCTCTTGGATCTGGGTGAGCGATTTGGTGTTCTGGGCAATGGTGTTGAGGTAGAGGCAACGATGCCGTTGTGGAATAATTTTCCTCCGGTCCGCTCCTTCCTAGGTGATGCCTGCTCCATCTTTGCCATGGTGTCTGGACGAGCTGAGTTTAGGTGTCTGCCAATGTCCACTACTCATTAGATAGTGGTTTCATTGATGTTCAGAAGATGCTTGTTCAGGTGCGAGGTTGTGGTTGATGGAAGGAAGATCTAACTCGCCTCTCCAATTATTTTGATGAGGCAAACAAGATCTGCGGTCTGAGGAACATCGGGAGAAACCCCGACCGATGCGTCACAGCGACATTGGTTTTATCATTCATGGCAGGTCACTTCTTTGCCTCGTAAAGCTGCTTCAGCGATGGAATTTCCTCGGTCCTGAATTTAATGGCTGCTAACTTTGTTTTCTTCTAGAGGTTGTTGTCGCGATGATGGTGAATGATGGTGGGCAATGGTATGGCTATGCATAGGGGCCCCAACAAGTTCAAGTTACCACTGATTTTCTTTGGGTTTTTGTGTAATTGTCCCTGGACATGTGTTCTTCCTGGATATTTCTTTTCAGTTTCTGTGTGAGTTGTATGTGCTCCATTACATTTAATGGAAATGCGATAACTTCAAAAAAGAAGAGTTACTTTGTATCTTTTTGGATTTTTGATCCAAATCAGTGTACCTATTGTTAGGAGTAAGAATAAAATTACAGATTTTCTAAAGGAAATCTTCCTAGGGAGGGTGTCTATGCATCTGTGCCGACGCAAACCTGATCCAAATTTGGGCTAGAAAATGACAGATAAAAATGGGCGCCTGTCCGTTTGCAGAGGCACGTTGGGTTGTTGTTTTTGTCCATATCGACCTAAACCAACATGCGCAAACTAAATGTGTCGACGCGATGAAGTTGGCCTTAGTAATACAGGGTAAGACGCATGGTGGTCGATCTTTCACGAATTGGAGGGGAAAACACGAAGAACACGAAGAACACGGGGAAGAACGAGAGGAAACACTCAAGAGAAAACTCAATCACACATCCACTAGGTCCATAATGACACAAGAGGAACAAGATCCCAAATCAACCAACGATACAAGTAGCGGCACACGATCTCCCATTCCGGAGGAGGGGCCATGATATCCCAGAGGATCTTCCCTTAGAGGGGCCTTGGCATCACTTGGATCTTCTCCCAAAGGAGATCAACTCCTCAAGAGAGGAAAGTAATGGAGCTAAGCTCAAGAGCAAACATTAGCTAACCCTAGAGAGAGGGGAGGAGGTCCTTATATAGTACTAGGGGGGAAAGGGGCGAGGAAGAGGATACATCGCCCTTTGGGCCCGAGTCTACCCACACAGGGGCCGGATGTCCGGGGCTTTAGTGGGTGGCCGGATATCCGGGCTTGGGGCCCGGATGTCCGGGCTGGCGGGGCAGGTTTCCACACGAACCGACCACGGGCACGACGGATATCCAGGGCTGGGGGCCGGATTTCCGGGGCAGCGCTAGATGTCCGGCGCCTGTAGCTTTGCCTGGGCGCTATGGGAGTCCCCGGGAGACAGATGTCCAGGCTGGGGGCGGATGTCCAGGGCCTAGGAGGTGACTTGGCCTTCCTTTGGTCCTCATGTCCGTGCGCCTTCGGATCCATCTTCATAGTGACTTGGCCTTCACTCCGAGCATCTCCTAGGTCATACCCATTGTACCTAATCACGCAAAGAGTCTCTGCTTGAGGTAGCATCCACATTCCAAGAACATCAAAGGGAGAGTCATATAGGAGGGATGTCACCTTGTTTGTAATGGCATGTGCACAGGCTCTCGTCATGGGACCTTTCATAGCTTGAGGTGTTGGTGATGGGTCCATGGTGGTGCACATGGGATGCTCTGCATCATCTCCCCCTTGCGAGGGATCCGACCTCGGATCAAGATCTTCACCACCATGGAAAGGGGAGAGGTCTGCGACATTGAAGGTGTCGCTCACGTTGTACTTGTCGTGCGGGATGTCGATCTTGTAAGCATTGTTGTTGTAGCGCTCCAACACCTTGAATGGGCCGTCGGCATGAGGTAGTAGCTTGGACTTGCACTCATTGGGAAAGCATTCCTTCCGGAGATGTAACCACACAAGGTCACCTGGTTCAAACACCATGGGGTGTTTGTTGGTGTTGCGCTTGGCGATGATGCATTCCACTTGGCGCGCGATGGTGTTCCTTGTGTCTTGGTGCATTTTCTTAATGTAGATTTCCCCTGCACTTGCATCCATGTTGACGTGTTCTTGTAGTGGTAGCGGAAGAATGTCCAATGGGGACAATGGGTTGAAGCCATAGACCACCTCGAAGGTAGACTTGTTGGTGGTGAAGTGTCGTGCGCGATTGTGGGCGTACTCGGCGATGGGGAGGCAATCTTCCCATTCCTTGATGTTCTTCTTGATCAACACGCGGAGGAGATTTACAAGTGTCCGGTTCGTCACCTCCGTTTGGCCATCGGTTTGTGGATGGTAGGCCGAAGAGAAGAGTAACTTGATGCCAAGCTTGGCGCAAAGGGTCTTCCAAAATTAGCTCAAGAACTTGACGTCGTGATCCGAGAAAATGGTCTTTGGTACTCCGTGCAGGCGTAAGATGTCCCTAAAAAATAGACTGGCAATATGTGAAGCATCGTCGATCTTGTGGCAAGGAATGAAATGAGCCACTTTGGAAAAAATGATCCACAACAACACAAATAGACTCATGGCTATTTTTTGTTCGTGGCAACCCAAGCACAAAATCCATGCTAATATCCTCCCAAGGTTGGAACAGAATAGGAAGAGGCATGTAAAGACCATGGGATTGATCTTTTGACTTAGCTTTGCGGCATGTAGAGCATCGGTTGGTGAAATGTGCAACATCGCGAAGCATCTTTGGCCAATAGAACTTGTCGGAGAGGGTGGCATATGTCTTGTCGCATCCAAAGTGACCCATTAGTCCTCCACCATGAGCCTCTTGCAAAAGCAACAAACATAGAGAAGACTTGGGAATTCAAAGTTTGTTAGCATGCATAAGATACCCATCTTTCATGTAGTAGTTCCCCCCAACAAGTTTTCACTTTGCAATTGGCATACAAAATAGCAAAAGAATCATCATGCTCATACAAGTCTTTTATGTGCTCAAAACCAACAACATTCAATTCAAGTTGAGTAACGATCATGCATTTACGGGAAAGAGCATCCGCCACAACATTTTATTTGCCCTTAATGTATTTGATAACATAAGGAAAAGACTCAATAAATTCACTCCATTTAGCATGTCGTTTGTTCAACTTAGTTTGGCCCTTTAGATACTTGAGAGTTTCATGATCGGTGTGAATGACAAATTCATGCAGTCGCAAATAATGTTCCCAAGCTTGTAAGACTCTCACCAAAGCATACAATTCCTTGTCATAGATATGATAATTGAGTTGAGCGCCAGAAAGTTTCTTGCTAAAATACGTAATTAGGCGCTTTTCTTGCATAAGCACACCTCCTATGCCATTACCACTAGCATCACAATGAAGTTCAAAAGTTTTGTCAAAATTGGGCAAGGCAAGCAAAGGTGCATGAGTAAGCAAATTCTTAAGTTCATGGAAAGCGGTGTCTTGGGATGGTAACCAAACAAACGGTGCATGTTTCTTGCTTAAAGCGTGTAGAGGAGTGGCAATGGTGCTAAAGTCTTTCACAAACCAATGATAGAAACCGGCTAGTCCTAAGAAGCTACGCACTTGTTGCAAATTGGTTGGTGTGGGCTAATTTTTAATTACGTCAATCTTGGACTCATCAACATAGACACCCTTTGAGGAAACCACAAATCCTAGGAAAACAACCAAACCAAAAATGCATTTGTCCATGTTAGCATAGAGGTTTTCTTTCCGAAGAGTTTGTAAAACGTTTCTAACATGTGTGGCATGTTGTTCTAGAGATTTGCTAAAAACAAGGATGTCATCAAAGTAGACCACAACACAATACCCAATGTAGGGGCGCAACACATGATGCATCATGCGCATGAACGTACCAGGTGCTTCGGATAAGCCCATGGGCATCACTAGCCATTCATAGAGACCAAATTTAGTTTTGAAAGCCGTTTTGCACTCATCACCCTCTTGTATGATAATTTGGTGGTAACCACTTTTCAAGTCTATTTTGGAAAATATAGTGGCACCACTAAGTTCATCTAGCATGTCATCTAAGCGTGGGATATGGTGACGGTAGCGAATGGTGATATCATTTGTAGGATGGAAATCGGAACACATGCGCATACTACCATCATGTTTAGGCACTAGGATCATGGGAACCGCACAAGGACTCAAACTCTCACGAACATGCCCTTTATCTAGGAGTTTTTGGACTTGCCTTTGTATCTCCTTTGTTTCGTCGGGGTTGATGCCGTAGGGAGCCTTGTTGGGAAGCGGTGCGCCGGGGATGAGGTCCAGCGGTGCTCGATCCCTCGTTTTGGTGGTAGTCACGGAGGTAGCTCATCAGTGAACACATCTTGAAAATCCTGCAACAATTGAGATAGCACAAGAGGAAGATGTTGTGAAGGGTTAGGCCGGGTAACATCATCCTTGCACACTATCACGTAGTGAAGGACGGTCGATGGGCTCTCACTCACATCCCTCAAATCTCTTTTGGTGGCAAATAGTACTAGGTCACTCATGTCCCTCATCATGGAGTCACTCAAATTTGGCTTGTGGTGCTCGCCCGCTTTGAGGTGGATCACTCTCTCACTTTTCTCTCCACGATGGGACGAAGCTTGCTTGTCGGAGATCACTTGACTTGGAGACATAGGTCGAAGCACATATTCGGTGCCCTTCAACTTGAATCTATATTGATTTGTGCGCCCGCTGTGTATGGCGCCACGGTCGAATTGCCAAGGTCTCCCAATGAGGAGATGGCAAACAGACATGGGAACCACATCACACTCCAAGGTGTCTTCGTAAGCTCCGATCTTGAAGGAAACTTGCACGGTGTGGTCGACTTGTATTGTGCCGAAGTCACTTAGCCATTGGACCTTGTAGGGGCGAGGATGCTTTTTCTTGGTCAAGTGCAACTTGGAGCCAAGTTCCTCACTTGCCAAATTATGGCAACTTCCTCCATCGATGATGACCTTGACGGATCTCCCTTGGATACCGGCCTTGGTGTGAAATATGTGGAAATGTTGGTCCTCATCTTGTTGTTGTTGAAGTGTCAACACATTGGAGACAACGAGAGCGGGGCTCGGATCGTTGTTGCAAAAGATTTGAGAGTCTTCATCTTCATTGACTTGCCGATGCATGGCCACTTGTTCCAAAGCTTCCATCTCATCTTCACGCATGGAGTCATAGGAGTCGTCATCTTGAAGGATCATGGTTCTCCTTGTGGGACACTCGTGCATCTTGTGGCCTCGGCCTTTGCACGTGAAACACTTGATGGAGCTTGTTTTCACGTCATCCAGTGTTGGTGTAGAGGATGACGCTCTTGTTTTGCTTGTAGGGTTGTTGCGGGATGATGAAGACAACTTGTCCTTGTAGCTTGACTTGTCATCTTTTTCCGTGGAGGTTCTTGTAGAAGGAGTCGTAGTTGGAGTAGCTTGGGTATTTGCATCGTAGGTCTTGTAGGAGGTCTGGGGTACTTGTAGTCCTCTTGAACTTGACGTTCCCCCTTTGTGGCTTGGTGCACTAGCTCAAGCAAGTTGGAGTAGGGTTGGAAATCCGAAATTTTCTTGACATGGTAATGGATACCATTCAAGAAGCGTGCCATAGTTTGCTCATCGTCCTCGTTCACATCGGCTCTTATCATGGCCATATCCATCTCTTGATAGTACTCTTCCACCAACTTGGTGCCTTGCTTGAGCAGTTGTAGCTTCTTGAAGAGATCATGATTGCAGTGTGTTGGGATGAATCGAGCTCTCATGAGTTCTTTCATCTGTTCCCAAGTTGTGATTGGAAGGTCACCTCTTTATCTTCTTCTCTCAATCACTTGTTCCCACCAAATGAACACATAATCTTGGAACTCAAGGGAGGCCATGGCAATCTTCTTGTCTTTTCATAGTTGTGCAACCGGAATATTTTGTCGACCTTGAGTGCGCAAGAGGTAGTCTTTGGGATCGTTGCTTCCGGAGAACTTAGGCATGGTGAACTTGAGCTTGCCAAAGCAATTTTCCTTAGTGTTGTTATGATTGCGGTATCCTTGTCATGGAGGAGCATAGTTGTCTTATTAACATTGGTCTTGCCTTGGAACGTGATCATCCACATTGTCAACGGGATTTGCTTGAGGATGCGCATCTTGTCGTGGAGGGGCATTGTTGTCATGTTGGTCTTGCTCTTGCCTTGGAGCGATCTCATGAATGTATTGCTCCTCTTGTCTTGGGTGTTGTTGACGTCCGTGTCGCATCCGTTGTTGGAGTTCTTGGTGCTCCTCTTGATGTGTGTCTTATTCTTGGTGTGCTCGACGTAGAGCTTCTTGTTCCTCACGAGCTAGTCGGTTGCGTTCTTGCCAGGCATGGGTTGATTCGCGAAGCGCCCGTTGTGCCTCTCATGCTTACTCTTCACAACATCGGTCTTCTTCACGGCGGTGACGTAGGCGATCTTGCTCGTAAGCGTCTTTCTCTTGTTGGTGACGATGGTCACGCTCGTGATGTTGACCTTGAGGCTCGTCGTCGTGGAAAGGGTTGCTTGATTCTTGTGAGAGGCGACGCGCGTCACGTTGTTGTGGTCGAGCTCGAGGAGGAGGTCTCTTGCTGGAGGAGTCCTCGGAGGAGTGTCGACTTACGGTGCGCCGTCGAGTTGAGGTAGAGGTGGATGATGCGCGGTTCACCATCAAAGCGTAGAGCTCGTCCATTTGTGTTGTCATGAAGTCCCGCGTCCGCTCCTCGGATTCACGTATGTTGGTGGCGAGGTGCTCGATGCGGTCCGTGATGACATCATTTGCTTGGTGCATTCCCTTTTATGCGGTGAAGAATTGTAGTTTGGTGACGTAGTTGTTCGCGTCGTCGTCATGCTCCTTGAATGTCGGGTTCGTCATAGTGTTCCTATCCATGGTACTCAAGTAGATATAAGTGAAAGAGTGGGAAAACACAATACCAAATACCGTTCCGAAGGTTGAAATGAGGATCAATCACTCAATGTGAAATCGTGGAAATAGCGGAATTGGTACCGAGTTTGCCCTTCTCACACCTACAAAAGTAATGCGTATGGAGTAGCTTGGTTATGATGGTGGCACAAAATTTCAAGCAATTCGAGAATATGATGCAATAAAGTTGAGATAGTTTTGCAAGTTCGCAAGGAAGACAATGTGAATCAATAGCAATGAGTGAATTCGGAAACACACGCATGAATAGAAAAGTGGGTTTGTGCAACCAAGAAATGAGCTCAAAATGTGGAATCCACAGAAAACGCTTGTGTTGCACAACTCTAGAGAGATGCTAGCACAATTTCTCTAATGGGCGTGATATGAACTTGTGCACAACCTAGAAGAAACAAAATGCGTCGTCTTTATATTCCTGACTTGCTATGTATGAGGCACGAGTCACTCGCTCAAGTGATCCACGATGATCAAGTATGATATGCAAATTTGGCGATGCTATTGCTCTTTTGTCCTTGCTTAAAAGCTTCACTTCTCTTACTTTAGCAATGATATTTGGATTGTCACTATGCGAGATGTGCACACCAAGATAGCAATTATGTATGCGGGTACTTTGTAACACAAGAGATGATACTAAGATGTATATGCATGCAATTGGAGCTATGCGGAGTATGTATCACTAATGTGCACAAGTAGCATGGTCCGGCAATACTCAATGGCTAGTCTCGATAGGCAATTAACGCAAATAGGCTAGGGGTAACAATGCAATGGAAAGGGTATAAGTCAAGAGTGTCGTCGCGGTTACCGTCCTTGCTTACGGTGTAGTGTCAACGAAGAGTTGGTTGGTGACGATCCGGGGTGATGATGAGTGGCGATGTTGATGAAGAACCACTCCTAATTAGCCGAAACACCTTAGGAAGTGGCAGGGTTCGCGACTCAAAATCTCAAATGCAAAAGGTTGCAGAAAAATGGAGGAAAAATTGTGGAAGAAATGGTGGAAACGGCCCAAAAATCTGTCAGAACAGGCAAGGAAGCTTTGCTGGTTGCCAGGGGCCGGATGTCCGGGCCACAGCACCGGATGTCCGGGGGGGATGTCCGAGGTCCAGGCCGGATGTCTGGGGTGCCCGATCCAGATTGGATCTCAGGAAACTCATCTGAACTTGGGATGAACACGATTTTTTGGGCAAATTGGGGGCGATTTGGCAGTGGAAATTTATGGAGATGACGGGGGAATGATAGATCCACTAGTCCTCTACGAAATCCACGGATCCAAATCAACAAAATCTCATCAAATCCAAGAAATTTTGGGTAGGGCTATTTTGTCGGAATTTTCGATTCGGACAAATCAAAGCAAAATTAGGCTAGCAAACGGTGCTCCAAATTCGTGATCAACGTGGCTCATGACACCAATATGATACGGGGCAAGACCCGTGGGGGTCGACCTTTCACGAATTGGAGGGGAAAACACGAAGAACACGGGGAAGAATGAGAGGAAACACTCAAGAGCAAACTCAATTACACGTCCACTATATCGATAATAACACAAGAGGAACAAGATCCCAAATCAACCAACGATACAAGTAGCGGTACGCGATCTCCCACTCCGAAGGAGGGGCCTTGATATCCCGGAGGATCTTCCCTCTAGAGGGGCATTGGCATCACTTGGATCTTCTCCCAAAGGAGGTCAACTCCTCAAGAGAGGCAAGTAAAGCTAAGCTCAAGAGCAAACATTAGGTAATCCTAGAGAGAGCGGGAGGAGGTCCTTATATAGTACTAGGGGGAAAAGGGGCGAGGGAGAGGATACATGGCCCTTTGGGCCCGAGTCTGCCCACACAGGGGTCGGATGTCTGGGCCAAGGGCCGGACGTCCGGGGCTTCAGTGGGTGGCCGGATGTTCGGGCTCGGGGCCCGGATGTCCGGGCTGGCGGGGCAGGTTTCCACACAAACCGGCCACAGGCACGTCGGATATCCGGGGCTGGGGGCCTGATTTCTAGGGCGATGCCGGATGTCCGGGGCGGGGCCGGATGTCCAGTGTCTGTAGCTTTTGTCTGGGCGCTGTGGGAGTCCCCAGGGGCCGGATGTCCGGGCTGGGAGCCGGATGTCCGGGGCTTGGAAGGTGACTTGGCCTTCCTTTGGTCCTCATGTCCGCGCGCCTTCAGATCCATCTTCATAGTGACTTGGCCTTCACTCCGAGCATCTCCTAGGTCATCCCCATCGCACCTAATCATGCAAAGAGTCTCCGCTTGAGGTAGCATCCACGTTCCAAGAACATCAAAGGGAGAGTCATATAGGAGGGATGTCACCTCGTTTGTAATGGCACGTGCACGGGCTCTCGTCATGGGACCTTTCATAGCTTGAGGTGTTGGTGATGGGTCCATGGTGGTGCTCATGGGATGCTCCGCATCACTTAGGCTGTTAGAGCAACTCCAACGGGGCAATCCAAACTGTCTGCACATGTCCATTTGTGTTCAAACGGACGAAAACACCGGCCCAACGAGCCGACCCAAACGCACGCGTCTGCTTGACGTCTGTCTTGACACATTTCTGGCCCAAATTTGCGTCTGATTTGCGTCCACGCGAATGAGACGGATGCGTCGCGCATCCATTCGATGTCTGCCACGGCGCCACCTGTCGACCGCACAACCACCGCCCGCGGTCGTATTAAACACGCCGACCTAACGTGGGCCCTCTTGGCAACGGGTGGAAGCATCGGGTCACTGTCCTTCCTCGTCCACATATGGACAAGCTTGCTGCCCTCACCGACGAAAGCAAAACTCTAACCATGGGCATCCTCGACAAGGGCAAGCGGAAGCTCCACGTCGGCGTCATCTCGTCTTGCATGCTCCTTGTCGCCGCCTCGACATCCATCGAGATGGAACCGAATGCAGCAAGTGGTCGTTGCGGGCCATGGGACCGGCTATACATCCCGGTGCACCAAGCGTGCTGGCACTGTCATTACCGCCAGTCATTGTCGTATCCGGATGTAACCTCCCCACAACTGGCGTCTTGCCCCGCACCGCATACTCGTGTTGGCAGTGACGTGGTCGTCGGGGGCGCATGCGTAGGAGGTGCGCAAGCGTCGCGCCCTCCTGGTGCCGGAGCCCGCGACACAACCCTGCGTACGCGCCAAACCCCCCTAACTGGGAGGCCTGGTTTGCCATAGCATGACGCGACCCATCGTGATGGCGTGCAGCTTAACCCCGGCTTCTTGCAGCAGCCCTCGAAGGTGGCGTCGGAGGAGGAGAAGGAGGAGGCGCTCCAACACTCCCTAGAGAGGAGTCGGCGCGAGGAGGTCGTGCGCTGGGAGGGCTTGGAGGAGGTGATCGCGTTATCGGCGGCCGGGGACTATGTCCATCCCGGCTTCATTTCACCGCCGCCGCCACCCCCCCCCCCCCCCCCGTCTCTTCCCGAGCCCAAGGTCGAGCCCACGCCGCCCATGGAGCCCCAAAAGGATAGGTCCGTGTGGACCGGCGTCCTCCGCGAGTGGGTGAGCATGCCGGCCGTGTGGTCATGCGCGACGTCGGAGCAGGAGGCGGCGTGCCTTCAACAATGAAAGGCCCGCGCGCTAGCGGACGAGCGGGTGGACGGCAAGCGGCGCATGAAGGAGGAGTGCGTGGAGGAGGGGCGCGCACAACACTTTGCGTGCGAGGAGGAGGAGGAGCGCGCACCGCGCGACCGAACCGCAGGAGCCGCTGACCGCGGATGAGGTACATGCATCCTGACAGCAGGTCTTTGCCTGGGCGAGGTCGCCGCTAGACTTCATCCACCTCACCGGCGCGAGGGACAACGACGCGTAGGGCAGTGTTGGGCGGCGGCTGGGTGACAACGAACGGCTGTTTTTTAGTCTAAGTTTATGTTTAGTTAAGTTTAAGTGGACTTTGATCGGTGTTTGACGATCCTTTTGATGTTTAATTAAGTACTAGAAGGACAATGCACGCTTTGCCGCGCCGCTTATATTTTGGGGTTGTAAATGTTTTATGTCATTTTTTGAAGTTGTGAAAAATATTTATGTATTAGTTGCTTTGGAGTGTGGGGATATAATGAAGTGTATTTTTTATCAGATGTGCTACTCCTATGGATAGACTTTTACGAAATCATACTTATAGATGGATGTGTCAATTTATGGCTAGGGATTAGAGAATAGGTGGACCAATGATGCAAACCGGGGAAGTGATTGGTGGGACAATGTTTGGTATGGCCAATCCAAAGCGTATCGTTCGTGAGTTTATCATTTTTCAATTTTTTTATTGTGGTGTTGGGTGGATGTTTTTGATTGGAGGGCATCTTTTAATTAGTACAAAAACATGAGAAAGTTACTTACATTGTCGGACATGTGTGTTATGTTGGTGCTAAACGTGTCATAGGCGAGAGTTTCGTTTTGTCACCCATTTATTAAGAGATCCCACCATGAAGCCATAGTGAACGACCCAATTAATTATGTCTGCATCCAAATTGAAGAGTTGAATGAGAGACATTAAAACGGGATAGCTTAACGAAGTTAGAGATTTTATTGCCACAACAAATGATTGACGGAGTCAAAATCAAGGATTGATAGAGAAGCTTTAAAATTAGGGAGCATAGTTTATTAAAAAATGAATGAAAGAGATCATTGTGAAACTGTTGAGTTGAACGAGGGACTTTAAAATGGGACAACTTAACAAATTTAGAGATTTCATTGCCACAACAAAGGATTGACGGAGTCAAAATCAAGAATATACACGAGTAGCTTTAAAGTTATGGAGCATAGTGTATTAAAAAATGAATAAGAGAGCTCATTGTAAAATTGTTGACTTGATCAAAATTAGATGAACCAACTCCAAATTGAGACTTCAGTTGATTGTAAGGCCTTGAAAAAATAGGGAGCTTAGTGTATAAAGGATTAAAATAATTGAGTGAAAAATTGTTGACCCGATCAAAATCGGTGACCTCGGTTGAATGAGAGGCCTCGAATTTTAAGGGGTTATACTATAACTTTACGAATTTTGAGATTTCATTGTCACAACAAAGGATCGACGGAGTCAAAATCAATGATTGACGGGAAAAGCTTTAAAGCTTTGGAGCATAGTGTATTAAAAAATGAATGAGAGAGCTCGTTATGAAATTGTTGACTCAGTCAAAATTAAATGACCCAATTCCAAATTAAGACTTCAATTGATTGTAAGGCCTTGAAAAAATAAGGAGCTTAGCATTATAAAGGATTAAAATAATTGAGTAAAAAATTATTGACCCGATTAAAATCGATGACCCAATTCTAAATCGATGATCTCAATCAATTGAATGAGAGACCTTTAATTCTAGAGAATTAGTACTATAGTATATTGGTTGCGCGCATGATTTTTAATATTTTTCGAGCCCACGGCAAAAATTCATCGGTTCCGTCTATCCAAACAAAAATGTAAACACATCTTTTAGTACTGTGGACACAAACGGATAAAAAAAAAATCTTGCTCTTCGCCATGATGTGTGGATTTGTCCGTGGTTCCCATGGCCGTTCCCCTACCGACCAGCGAAGAGAAGAACAGAAAGAGAAGGGCAATAATAAAGAAGAAACAAAGGACCGAAAAGCAAAACCCTAGCTCTTCGGGCGCCTATGGTGATGGCGACAGCGACGGCGATCTCCGGCCGGGTATCCGGCGAGGCCAGCGCAATCCTCGCTCCTTCCGCTTCATCCCTCCCCGTGCCGCTCCGACGTGCCGCCAACTCCAAGGTCATCCTCTCCATCCCCATTTCTCTCAGAACCCTAATCTCTATGCTAAGTGCTTGTCGATTGCTACACACCACAAAATCAGAGCTAAGCACTTTTATCTGCTTCCGCGTCGATTTCTTGCATTGCCCTTGGGAGTCTGTTTGAATCTGTGACTGGCTCCATCTCCATGGAAGATCAGCTGTTGGCGCGGCCGCGAAACCTAGTGGGCTTGACATCTGCAATGTTGTGTCGATTCGGTTGGTGATGCAAGTAAGCTGCTGGGCATGTTAGCAGTGCTAGGAGCGTCAACCATGGTTGCAAAATCTGGTCATCCAAAATTTTGTGCTGGCCCTATTTCCATCTCGTCTGATTTGCATTTCTCGCCCTTTTTCAACTTTGTACTTCTTGTTTGTAGTGTGTTGCTTATTTCATCTTGTATAAGCACTAGTAAAATGCCTTCTGGACATCACATGTAGTATACTGAAATATGTTCAGATCTACTCTCTTCAGTTGAAAATGTAGGGACTAGTTTGACTGCCCAAGTGCGAGCTTTTAATCATAAATTTCGTGAACAATGTTTTGTTAACAGTTACAAAATTACAATCATAAGAAAGTGGTGTGGAATACAATTGCAACGGTAAATTTTGTATAACATCCCTCTCAAAAGAAAATGTATAACATCACCCACATTTATTGGATTAATTATTTGTCAAACCTTGAACTTGGACAGTCAAATTACGCCCTACGATTTCCAAAAGGACTGTCAAATAATTTACTGTGCTATATTTCCGAAGGATGCTTCGCCAGTACTTGGTAGACAATCTAGAGAGCATGTGTCTAGCAAGCTTGCAAGGAACATGACATAAAGAACTTAATGATTTAGGGAATTTGGTTTATTAACTTTCTGGCGCCCATGTGGAACAACACAGTGGAATGTGTTCTTGTCTACAGAAGTAGAGTGAACAATCCTGAGGTTTACGGATCTCCAGATATGATTTGTTTACTCAGTTATGATTCTTTCTGTACCAGTATTGCCATTGCTTTGCTCAATTGGGCATTTTCCTTTTAGAGATGCACATCCTTCATTTTTCCTTGTGGCAGAAATGCAAGTGTATGTTTACATGCCTGTCTGTATACCTGTTTACAGATATTGGCCATGTTGTGCAGGTATCATGTAGACCCTGGTAATCCTGTTGTTGCATAATTTTGTTGAAAAAAAATCAGTATGACATAAGGTATTAGCTGTGGATCCTAGGGGTGATAATGTGTGTGCTGCAGAGATGCAATCATAGGATCTTGATACTGACTATGCTAGGATCCTTACTAAAGCACAGTTAGTCAAACACTCGTTTGTGTTTGGTCTTGCTCAACCATGCATGGTGTTTCTTCCTACCATAGTTCTTTCTGTCCACCAAAATATTTAAATTGATTATTTTATGAAATTATGTTTCCTTCTGCCTTGGATGCATGGCCGTGCGATGCAACGGGATATAAATATTCTAGTACGTTAGCCCATGATTTACCAGCCCATATTGATGTGATTGTGTAAATGGTTATAAATCATGCCCATGATTTGCCTACCTAAATAAAGATCACTTATTTGTTAATAACTTATTATAGCTTACAAAGAAAACATAATTTTATTTGGTAAGTCAATAAAAGGTGGGACAGTTAAGACGGTTCTCAAGGAAAACCGGTGAAAAGAACCAGAGATAGGAGGGAAAAAAATCAAAAATGGAGAGAGGGAGGGGAGGAACATATGTAAGGTTGGACGAAGCACTCTGCTTGGCATGAAAAGGAACACTATTCTTTTTTGAAGTAGTAGAGATAGACACTGACCTATTTATATAATTCTGCAGGGATGTTTTCGTGTTTTTCCTCGTGGAGCATCTAGCAAGCTCATGCTTACACCGGGACGACTATGCATTGAGCGCCAAAGCTGTCCACAGAGATCTAGTGCCTGCTCTGCGCTTTCAAGGCGGGACTTCTCTTCTGTTACTCAAGACATGGAAGGCTTCCTTCACAGTATTGTTAATCTGGGATTTCTTGACCGTCTGAAATTGGCTTGGAAGATAATCTTCCCAGCACCAACCATACATGAGAACACAAATGCAAGTATTGCAAAGCAGAGGCTGAAGATGATTCTATTTTCCGACAGGTGCGAGGTCAGTGATGAAGCAAAGAAAAAGATAGTGGAAAACGTTGTCGAGGCGCTATCTGAATTTGTCGAGATTGAATCACGTGATAATGTACAAGTGGATATCTCGACTGATGCTGGCCTTGGCACAGTGTATTCTGTGACTGTTCCAGTGCGCCGTGTGAAGCCCGAGTATCAGGAATCTGAGGAGCAGTACAGAGGAAAAATCGTTGGTGTTGACTTCAAGGACACTGGGGAATCGTCTGGTAATGTTGATGTCACCTTCGATTTCTATGTCCCAAATGAGAACCACTGATTCCTTGGCCTGGTGCGCTCCCTTGTGTTCCTTTATCGCCCCTTGGGACTCCTCAGGTAGGATGCTAGAATGTCACTTCTGATGTAAATATCTAGACTTTTCTTTCATTCAGTGTTTCGTGTAATTCGATTTTGGAATTTTGTTCAGGAGGTGACAGACATGTGGTGCCAGGTTCTTGGAATTATTATTTTCCCCACTTGTATTGTGTTATTTGGTGAAGTTACACTGTACCAAGGGTTTGGTCGGTTAGATCTTACCAAAAATTCGTAGGATTTACGTTGGTCTTGTGTAGGAGGGAAATGCTTACGACTGTAAGATGTGACTGGCACTTGCATTGGTCGTGTGGGAGAGGAATGCTTACGAATGTAAAATGTGAGTGGCACCCGTCATTGCTCTTGCTAGAGTATTGTTTGGACAAAATGGCTCATCTCCAAACTTAATTTGCTCACTAACACTCGAGAACTTATTTCGGAATCTGGCCCCTCCCTTCCGCGTCTAAGCCACTAAGAACAACTCCAACGTGCCGACCTAACCCAAACAGACGGTGGTTTTGTCCATTTAGATTGACCGTCTATTCGGCGTCCGCTCCGTTTAACATTTGGATTGGTAGTGTGCCTAACACGTCGATCCATATTTGCCAGCGTGGCTGGCTGGTTGTCTTTTTTCAACAAGTATGCACACATTTTACATTATTTGACAAACATATAAAAATAGCATAGTTTCGTAAGCAAATAGAGCATAGTTTTACAACCAAATAAATTAAGCATAGTTTTACAGGTCAAATAAAAATTAAATTGTCTCAAATACATGTGAAAAAATATATATCTATTGGTTGCCAACACGAGCCCACATATGCTCAACGAAATCATTTTACAGTTTTTTTCAATCACGCATTTCATGATGAAATTGGGTGAACTGTTTGAACGTTGCCGCTCCTCCATGCTTAGGCACAACATTCTCACACTGAAACTGAAACCCGGCGGTGAGACGGTTGTGGCCGTGAGGTGGCGACGTTAGGGGGAGGTGTGTCGGCACCGGCTGCTGGCAGGGGCATCGACAAATGGGCGGCGATGACGACACGACAGAGGCCGACGAGGGATTGCCGTCGATCTGGGGTAGGAAAAGATGAGTAATGTGCCAGCGACTAGCGAGCTAGGGGGAGGAGTAGGTGGGTGCCACGCGTGTCCATCTCGTGTCCGCGCTGAAGCAAAACAGACTTAAAAATGGTTCAAGAATGGGTCGACAGCCGGACGAAAAACGGACGCGTGTTCGTTTGGGCCAGCATGTTGGATCGATTTTTTATTCACGACGATCCAAACAGATGCATACAAACAAAATGGATCGACGCGTTGAAATAAGACGTCTTAACACCAGACGGGTTTGACCATGGTCGACGCATGGCACCCATGAGTCACGCCTCGAGCTAAAGGTGAAACAAGCATGGGACTGACTAATGGTCACGCATGTCCACTTTTCTAGGAAGCGGCAAATGGTTAAGGCTGTGTTTGGATGCGGTGTACTTTAAGGACTTGTACAATGCTAAATATTTAGAAATGTGTTTAGAAAAATAAATCGGATTTTATTGAAACATCGGTGTCTATTTTTATAGGATGTCTAGTTAAACGTCTATCCTGCATAAATAAGCATCGATGCTTAAAAGAAGCATATTTATTTCTTTAAACACCTTTCCTAAGCATCTTGCGTACAAGGTCTAATATGGATGTATTTATTATACATGTGTATCTTACCAGTCATGAACAGATTTCCAACCAAAAACAATTCGAAGAGACATGTACTTGAGACGGAAACCGTAATCCAAACAAGGCCTAAGTGTTTTTAGCCCTTCTTAGAGAGCGTCGACATCGAAATTCATCAAGAAGTTCGTTGCGTTAAGCCTTGTCCGAACACGATGAGTACGGTTTATGTTCTTCAAAAAAACATAAACCGTACTCATCGTGTTTCTTTTAGCGCGGTTTATGTTGGTTTTTATAATCACACTGCTGGTTATCAGGTTACACCTTTCAATCCTGCTTGGCTAGAGGTGCCACGCAACCTACGCTGACGATGCCTAGTCAAACTCGTCATGTTTAACTTAGTCGCCTTTTCGTTAGGCGCATTCAAAATCTCATAGCGGGCTTGTGTCTCTAGTATATATACTGTCTCCTTCCTCCTTCCTCACAACCCATTTTTTCCTCTCGTCCAACCTCTTTCGCACCTTCAAAAGGTTGCTCACTCACTGAATTCTCACCTCAGATGGATGGCGTGGCTCTATGTTCGCTAGCTCAGTTCGGTTTCAACTGCCAACGGTTGCGGGATGCCACCTCATCTAGTCGGAGATGGAGAACTAGATAGAGTGTTGTGTGAAGGTGACCAGAGCTGCCAATGAGTTTTCTTGTTATCCTCCAGACCATATTTCAAAGCTCGTCACCTAAAATGAAGATATCCTTCAGTATGTGCAGTTGAAGGAAGAGAAGAGTAGACACATACTGGTGATGCAGATTGTGATGTCTGCACATAAGAAGGAATCGGATGAGATAGATTTTACAAGGCCTGGACACATCATCGGTTGCGCAGTCAAGGAAGCGGATTCGCCAAAACCTGCCCAAGTTGCTTGTTGGGATTTCCTGATTGGAAGAACCGGATGCCCTCAGTTTGTTTGTGGTTGGGATCCTCTAATATTCAGCTAGAGCGGTTGTCGTAGTTGTAGGTGGAGTAGTTAATAGTGTGTCGTTCTTAGCTGCAATGTAATGTGTGAACAAGACACCAAGCATCTCAAGATGACCACAAGTCAAAAACCGCACCATAACTGATATGCTCGCCGTCCAGTTTGGCTCGTCTTTTCACTATATTCGGCTACCTTGTTTTTTCATAAAAAACAGCCTGTAGCATTCGGAGTTTCATACACATATTTCATACTTCAAGCATACTGATGTGAGGTCGATTAACACATGCTTACGGACGATTTCAAAACCCCGAAAAAATTGCCATTCTATCAATTAGAAATCCCTAATATGTGAACATGCCGACTGGGGATTACTTACAGGAGCGCTCAGATTGATGTTTCCTTCCTTCATGGGCCTAGGACGAATATCTCCCTTGGCAGCAACCTTGGCAACCACTTTCAATCAACCAACTCTTACCTAGGCCTCAACTTATTGGCCATCGAACTCCACTCAATCCAAACTTAAAGAGGTGCAGACACACGATGTGAATGTCGGAGAAAGACACACTAGCCATTGTTGGAGAATGACATTTTGATGCTTCAACTAGATTAAGAAGCAGGCAGCTAGACTTTTGGGAGGGAAAGGCCAATGCCATATATCAAGTAGCACAAACTATTACAAAAACACTTACAAAATTGGAAATTACATCCAAATCTTTGAGGGTGTCGAAGTTTCTTCCTTCTGCATTCACCAGTGGTGTGCCTTGAGCAAAGCTCGTTGCTATCTCCAGGCCTTCGTCAAAACAGAGGGAACTTGTTTAAACCCAAGATCTTGTAGAAGCAAAGGCCGGGAAGTGGTCGATGCAAACCAGAAGATGTCGGCCAATTGCTGCCCCCAAAGAAAAGGAAAATGTCCAAGAAGGCATGTAAAGTTTCCCGGTTTCAGCAAGGCGGAGTTGGGGAACACAACTCTCCCACGCTTTCCGGCTGAGATCGGTAAACCCCCGCTTGTCGGAATGGGAGCCAAAGAACCAAGATGCACAATCATGTTGTCCGCTCCCTTGACCGAGAGAAATATGTAGAAAAAACGTCACTCTTGAAGCCAACTTAGGTAGGTGTTTGGTTCAAGACACACCTTTGTCAAGCCACACTAGGGTCCCACATCACATAGACACAAAAAGTGTGGCAAAATTTCCTTAGGATTGCCAACTTATGACTCTCATTTTGAAGAACTAACCTTAGCCAAGTATGGCAACATTGTGTGTGGCTCTCATTTTGAAGAACTAACCTTAGCCAAGTATGACAACATTGTGTGTGGCTCTTATTTTAAAAAACAAACCTTAGACAAGTGTGACAACATTGTGTGGCATTGTTAGGTATAGAACCATCAACTGCGCCATCGTCTCACCGACACTGAACTATGGCTAACTCTAAATTCTCGCCTAACCCTACCACCACCTGACTAAAGCCCTAGGGTCCTCAGCCGGTTAGCCCCTCCCATCGCCGGAGCGACAGAGACAGGGGGAGAGGGCTCTCAGACTCGCTGTGCGTTTTGCTGGTTACAGAACTTGAATTGGAACTGAAAATGATCAGGCAACAGAGGAGGCGTGACCAAATTTGCTTATGCTAATGTTACAATCACTCAACCCGCCTATTACAGGTACCACTAAAAGATACACGACGTTTCAAATTTGAACCAACAGGTGCGGCCAGTCTAGCATTGTTATGCCCTCTCGGAGGTTACTGCCAAAGATGATTACCAGAGTCAGCAAACATGGAAATTTGTCAAACTCTTAACAGGCAGGACAGTAAACCCTGCTGCTGTAAATGCCGCTAAGTTCATACCCCAACTCAAAAAACACATCATTTCATGGACATACATGAAAAATAACACACAAGGTTCCTGCAGAAAGCTGTAGACGAGCTATTTCCTAAACTAACTATAGCATGGTAGATAACACAATATCACACAAAATATTTACAGGGAACTACATTTTCTCATACTGCCCCCAGAAATTACATTCTACTGCAGAGGTAGCCAAACCTGGAGATGATACAGAATGCAGCACTGAGTGCATCCAATCTTCTCATCAGATCAAAAAGTGACATGTATATATATACTACCTAACTGGACCATACATGCACCAGCCCCTCACTATTGCCAGTGTAGATCTCGTTCCTATCCTCATCGTAGAACAGTGCTGTGACATCCTCCAGAGCTTCTGGGATACTACTCCAGATTGAGGGGCTGCCATTCTTGCGAGGCGCGATACTAAGGGCAGGATCATTCGCTGCAATCTTGGCAATGCACTTGCCAGTCATAATGTCGCTCATGTTGATGGATCCAATTGGAGAAGCTGCATGTGCATCACTTGAGTTAAGATAATTTTCCACAACTAGTTGTATGAAACCAAATGAATTTAATCACATTTATCTGGTCATATACCATATCTTATTTTTGCAACTGCCCAATATATTGATATTAGCAATCGGTAGATAACAGAGCATAAATACAAGTACAACTGGCCACTATGGATAGACTATCCAAATGATGGAAGCAGTTGGACACAAACAATGAAATTTAATTGTTGGAGAAGAAATGAGGGTGCACCTGTACCGTCATCAGACGCTGCATCGGATTTACAGTAGGATATAATCAGATCCTGGTCAGTTGTAATGTAAATATTGTTGGTGCTACAATCTTTATGCCATAGCAAATGGTCCTCAAACGATGTAACAAGCTCTCCTCGGAAATTCCATACAGCAACTGTTCTGTTTCGGAATGTCAAGAAGAGATTGTTTTCGTACAGAAAAATGAATGCTGATGGGGTCATAAACTTCTCAATACTGATTTCAATTAGCTCAGAACTTCGTACCTTCATGAAGAAGAAGATATTAGGCTTACAAAACAGTAAATGTTACAAGATACGCACAATATAACTCATGTATCGTGCCATACATCAAGTATCTGAAGGTTCTCGTCTTCTTGCTTCACAAGGAGCTTCTCATTGAACTGCTCAATAAAATCAATTTTCTTGCCGCGGTGCAACAAGTGCTTGAATAATTTCAGTGGCTTTCCATCTTCAATAGATAATATCTTCAAAGGAACATAACTTGGTGTTCTATCATATATTAAGAGCATGATTCCTGGACTGAAACAAGAAATCGAAGGAGTAATTTGGCATGGTTCGAATATGAGAATGGAAAATATAATAAACAAGGAAAAGGGTGCAGACCTTATCTTTATCTCCTGCACATTGGTATCAGGTATTGAATATAGAAAGGAATAGTTCTTCAGATCAAAGACCTTGTAGATACTGCCAATAAAAGTATGACCATTACAACAGTAATCATTGTTTAGTGCACATTATAACGTGACGAATGTTTAAGAAGGCATACCCATCCTGGGCCGAGTAAGTGAGTACTTTTCCATTTACATCATCAAACTCCACAAAGCCAGGCCACTTCAGAGATTCCGATTCAAAAAGAGGAAACCCAGCATCTAATTGGTCCCTCCTTATATACCTGGAAGAACGCATAGACATTGAACATATAAGAACTTTAGTAAGTTACTGTATTCAATGAAAACAGCAACACTATCATGAAAAAGTAAAAATAATAATAATGGGATTGCATAACTTGTACGTATAGAAAATCACAGGTACAGTAAAATATACTCCCTCCGTCCCAAAATAAGTGTCGAGGATCTAGTACAAAATTTGTACTAGTTTAGTACAAAATCTGCGACACTTATTTTGGGACGGAGGGAGTATATAAGAGTGCTTCTTGACAAGTTACAGACTAAGGCACTATTATGCACAATTTGGGAAGTTCTCGTGGCATATGCTCTTACTCGATTGGGGTTGTTCTGCACTTCAATGTACTAAAATGATCTGATGCATAAACTGAGACAGTAATAAGTGAATCGTTGTTCTTGTTGTAGAACAAACTCCGGATAACTTCGTCTGGGCTTAAGTTCAAGAAGGATAAACGCTTATTTGTTACTGCAGACACAAAAACACAATGCAAGAGGTCAAATAACATCACTGGTCTTCATCACTGCCTGTCAAATAGACACGTTTTACAGGAGGTGCAAATACCTACCTCGACTAAAAGCAGCACAAAGCCCGGAATGAGCAAGAGCAAATATAATATCTTTTGCTGCGACAATCTCAATAATTTTGGATCTTTTTTTGAGAAATTGTAGCTTCACAAATAGGTGAGCATCATGATCATATGTGTCAAACTCTTCCTGCACAAGATAAATATTAATAATGTCAGTCTACTCATATTTACATGATTCGTAATAAGAGGAATACGTAATGTAGTTTTTTTCTCAATTAAGAGCACCATACAGAATGAACAATCATACATACTGGAAACTATTTATGATATCACTCTACTCTTATTTAGATGGCTCATATTAAGGGACAGTTCTTTTGATAGCTTTTTTGGGCTTCTAGAATAAGCTGCCCCCTACCCAGCTTATTCTAAAAGCCCAACTAAAAATATATTTTTAGAAGCCTACTAGTTAAGTCTTAACTAGTAGGCTTCTAAAAAAATATTTTTAGTTGGGCTTCTAGAATAAGCTTGGTAGGGGGCAGCTTATTTGAGCTTATTCTAAAAGCCAGCAAAAGAACTGGCCCTAAGAGGAATATAGAATGTATTTTTTCTCAAATAAGAATAACAAAAAAGGTGAGTGATTATACATACTGGAAGTCTTAGTTAGTATTCCCTCCGTTCACAAATATAAGATGTTTGGATATTTCAATATGGTCTACATATGAACTGAAATGAGTGAACAAACACACTAAAACATGTCTATATACATCCAATTCAGAAAAAAGTTAGTCTTCTATCTGTGAACGGAGGGAGTACAAAATTATATATAGACAAGTTGTACACCTTAGCTGAAATTTCACTACCTAAATATGTAACGATATGCCCATTTCGGGTCTTCTACTACAAGACCGAAGTTGAGGAACAAACAATAGAACCACTAATTCAGCAAATAAGGAATCAGGATCCAGCAAGCCAGCACTGAATTATCTCGAGCATCATAACTATCACATGAAAGTGCCACAGTTTAAGCTTATCTAACGTAGAAAATAGCCACGTCGAGATGTATAATCACAAATGCTTCGAGGATCAAATCCAGTCTTTTGCAAGTAACAAGCTATTTAAGCTAGCTTATTAAAGCTGCAAAATACCCCCAAAACATAAGCTTTTCAACAAGCAATGGAGAAGTGTTAGAGCATCTCCCAACGGACTTGCCTAATCTGACCCCCTATATGTCTGCGGACACGCCCAGACAGTTTTTGAACACTGATTTGTATGTGCACACAATCGTGTCCCCAAAAATTGTGAGGTCTGGTTGGGTAGCATTTTCCTTCTCTCTCCTGTCCGAGCACTATCCAGGTTGTCCCAGTAATGGCTACATAGGATAAGGTGCCCTGTTCAATTCTTCTCTAGTAATAACCCACATACATGGGCATGAAACGGGAATGTATTTCAGCGGTGTACCATCCTTTTTTTAGGCCATTTTTTCTTTCCTCCAATATAATATTTCCTCCGTCCGGAATTAGTCGACGCTCAAATGGATGTATCTAGACGTATTTCATGCTAGATACATCCAGCTAATTCCGGACAGGGGGGGTATAATAAAATTAGTGGTACTTATTATTTTGGTAAGAAAATAAACACTCTAAATGCACATGGGAAAATGATAGTATAATATAATTAGTGGTACTTCTTTTTTGCATTGTTAAAAATATCGGCCGATTAACTGCAGTTAACTGCTATTCGCCCCCCCCCCCCCCTCCCCTCCGATACGAAAAAGGCCTATTCAGCCCATTAACTGGAAGCCCAGTTAATCGGTCTGACAAGCCGATTTATAGGTTGTCAGGCCAAATTATCAGCTGGGCCGATTAACTGGGCAGCATATTTTGGCCCAACACTACTCTCCTATGCCAAGAATGTACAAGTAGTAGTGTTGCTGTGTTGCTCTCCTTTGATGTTAGATAGCGATGTACAATTACTGCTGCTGTGTTGTTGTTGTTGTTGCTCTTCTATGTAGATCTAGACATCATCAGAACATCAAGGTAACACTCTTCCTTGTTGCTATGTAGCCTAGGATTGCATATTTAGACATTCAGTACAATGCATGTTGCTATGTAGCCTCGGATATATAGATATGGCCCTAGTTAACCTACCAATAAATGGGTTACCGATATTCAGTTAAATGGCCAATTCGCTGATTAATCCTTTATCAGCCCCCGGCCGATATGGTACCAGTTACCAATATCCTGAAGAATGCTTTTTTGGCAGTTCAATTAAAACTGCTAAAACGTCTTATATTTAGAAACAGAGGTAGTACTTCACGTCGGAGTATTGGTTCCGAAATTACAGACATCACTACTTAGTAAAAAAGTTGCTTCAATATTATGTGCAGTTATATAGGGCGGTGCTGGCGAACAGCATCGTTTCCATTCTGGATCCGTCACTGTGATAGTTGGAACTTGGAAGGTCCTTTTACAACCATTTCATGAAATGTCATTTTAGACCATTTGGTTTACTTATTGAATAACCCGTAGCATAATGCCAAAGATCCAATCCTAACAGGGGAAACCACAACTCAATTCAATAGCAAAACCTAAATCCTGTGGCAATTCAATTATCTCAAATGGAGCTCCGCTCTATAAGGAACAAGAAGAAAAACTTGAAATTGGGTCATCTACATGCAGAAGTAAGAATCTCAACGCTACCTACACAATACAGAACCCTCAGAACAACCCTCAAGATCTGTCATTTTTTCGTACGAACTCAACGAATTTAGGTCCCCAAAACCGAAATTTCTGCCAGATCACAACCTTAAAAGCTAAGGCAAAAGAAAGTCACCCTGAACTGAAGCAAAACTCCCCATCAGTTTTGCCTCCCAAACCATTCACGACGACACAAAACGTTGGCTTCACCTCCTCAATTACGAGCAACGAGAAGCCAAACCATAGAGATCCGGAGACCACCGGCCACACCATCCCCAAAAACGCGCAGGAGGACGCCGCGGGCGGTAGCTTACCTGGAGCTGCATGTTCCGGAACCGCTCGGGCACGGCTGCCGCGGCGCCACCGCCGCGCGCGGCGAGCTGCCGCCCCCCGATCTCTCGGCGCTGCAGCTTGGCCGCGGAGTTGATGAGTGGGGCGTCCATGCGCCGCTTCCGCTCGCCCCCAGCGCCACCGCCCGGCCCGACCCTGACCGCTCCGTCGCCGCCCCGCCGGCGTGCCGTCACCCGGAGCCGCACCCGCAGCTGCGACCTCTTGGGGCCGTCCATCCTCCTACCCTCCTCGCAACTCGCGCGCGCGCGGGGCTAGCTAGGGTTTGGAGGGGACGCCGACGCGGTGCTTTGGTTAGGGAGGGTGGGGAATTCGGCTTGTGTCGGGTCGGGAGGAGAGGGAGAGAATAGCTGGGACTGGGAGCCTGGGAGGGGCCGGCGTGTGCTGTTACACCGATCGATGGCCCAGCGGTACAGTGAGACAGCGGCTTGCGTCGGGATATGCTTGATTGATATTCCTATATTTTCTTTAGGTGGCATCATTTTGTCCTTTCAGATTATGATTCTTCAAACAAAAACAATCCTAGCTTTATTAGAAATGATGAAACGAAACCATGTACTTCCTTCCTTTCTAAATATAAGTTTTTAAAAAAAATCAATGCGAACTATACGAAGCAAAATGAGTGGATTTACATTTGTTTCTTATGTAGTTCGTATTGAAATCTCTAAAAAGACTTGTATTTAGGAATCGGGGGAATGATCGTTTAATCGTGGGAAAAGTGCGTCAAAATCATCTCTCTTACTTAAAAAAAGCAATGCTCTCATTTTGCTTGGCCTCCTGTTCCGCTCCTGGATCCTTCGTGTGCCAAGTTCACTCTTTTCTCCTCTCATTCATGCCCAGAAAACCATCTCGTTCCTTGCACCTCCCACAATCAACGATTAGAAGGACATAAAGAAATGGCATGACTCCCATGCAGCGAACCCCACGAATGCACGCTTACTGTACGATCCTCAATAATGAACCGCCTCTTGTGTGATCCTCAATAATGAACCGTACGCTTCCTGTGCGATCCTCAATAATGAACCACCTCTTGTGCGATCCTCAATAATGAACCGCGGCGAGATACAACAAGGAGGGGAGGATGAGGCGATCATGGTTGTGTGGATCGAGGATACCCATCATCGACCAGCCACCATGGTCATAAAGATGAAGATGTTGTTTCTTATCACCTAGATTTCATTAAAGTCTTTCCATTCTCTTCCCTCCTGTCGATTTCTAATCCAGAGACTATCGGGCTCGCAACCCTTAGCCACTGCATTCTACGAAGACTCATCGATTCCGTCGTGTAAATCACATGCCTATTCATCACCAACAGTTGCGAAAAGACTACTGTGTTACGGTACTGATTTCGAAAGTTGTTTACTCCTCTACTTCGTGTATGTCTTCATCGGGGACATGAGTCGACTTCCTGGATGGATCCATTTCTCTCACTAAAAGCATGGATGATCACTGTCGATAGCAAGCCTATCAAGCTACAATATACTATTTTATAGACTAAGATATTTGTTATGAGCATTATTATTTTTTTATGGAAAGTTGCAAATAATATCAGGAGAAAATGATGCTCTTTGGATGTACTCAAAGAAGTCAGAATCAACAAAGCCTGCTTAATCAAAGTGCATCAAGTTGTTGTATTCTTACATCCTTTGTTTACTAGGGAAACAGTTGGGGTGTTCTTGTATTCTACTCCCTCCGTCCCATAAAACATGTCGCGGGGTTAGTTCATTTTCATTTTTGCAAAAACAACCTTGTCATTTTAAACTCCCAGCTAATCACCCCCTGTCTTCCTCCTTCCACCAGCGCCCGTGGCAGGAACCAGCTCCAGCCACCGCCGGCAGCCGCCGTAGGGCCCAGCGTCGCGCGCACCCACCTGCGCCGCCCCTGAGCCTCGCGTCGCCTCGCTGCCCACCTGTGCCGCCCCTGTAAATTACGTCCCCGCTCCCCGCTGCTTCGTCCTCCTCCCCGTCCCCGTCCCCGATGATACCGAAGGTGTAGGTGGCGGCGGTGGAGCCGTGGAACCTACCAGTCCGCTCCGTCATCAATTCTGTCGAGCTGTGGAACCTGTCTGCCCGCCGTGTCCGCCCCAACTACCCCGGCAGCAGCGAGCACCCCCCGCTCCAGCCACCGCCGGCAATAGACGTAGGTCCCAGAGCTCCGCCACCCACCTTCGCGGCCGCTTCCAATCTGCCCCGCTCCTCCTCATCGCCTCGCCCAGCGCTGACTGTCCTCGCCTCTGTTCATTGGCAGCAGCAGCGGCTGTCATCACCTCTGTTGAATTGAAGCAGCAGACACACGGCGCAGGCAGACCAGGAGCATACGGAGGATAGCCAGGAGCAGCAGTAGTAGGAGCCGAGGGAGCTACGAATAGGAGCAACGGCAGCAGCAACGGTGGGTGTTAACTGAAGATAAATTTTAACTGAATTTCAACAGTAGGTTTGATGAAATAACAGCAGCATTACAAGAATTATCTGATGAAACAGAGCAGCAGCAGTGCAAGAAGGATCTGAAGAGGACAAATAGCAGCAACAATACAAGAAGTATCTGATGAAATAGAGCAACATTGTTACTAAACATCAGCAGAGCAACAACGGTATGTTCAGTTAGCTAATGTGTCTCTGTTAATTCAGTCAGCTTGTTCTCATTTAACATTGGTATTTAGAAACATTGTTACTAAAGCTTTAAATACTGAAAACTGTTAAAAAGAGTAGTGATCAGATCAATTTCTGTTAGATCAATTTGGACCGTGGTCGCCCCAGCCGTCGTCGGGCCCAACGCTCGACGCCGGCCAACCTGCGCCAGCCACACGGAGGCCACTCAAGCTCCTGCTGCTCAGGCAACAGTAAACTGTCCAAAGAATAAGGTACTGTTTGACCAAATGATTCACAGCTCCTCTCTGCAAACTGTTTTGAGTCCGTGGAAGCAAATCAAATTGGACATGTGCACTCGAAGCAAATCTGAAAAGACACAGTTCAAACTGAATATTTTAAAGAAATTAGTGATCCAAAACTAGTTCAAACCGAATTTGAAAAAGTACAGTTTGACAGGAGTAAATTTGGTACTGTCGGATGGTGTTACAATGGTCATTTACAAATTTCTAAGCTTCGAGAGTTTGTACAGGCAGTAATCAGTTTGATAATATAAAAACAAATGCATATGCTAGGAGCTTACTGTTCTTTGAGATAATAATGCCAGTTTATCATAGTCCTAAAATTTATACTGTATCATAATATACCAATGTCAAATGTTCAGAAACAAATGTAAATAACATAATACTGCTCCCTTATACTGTATCACACATAAATGAAAAATGACAAATGTTCAGAAACAAATTCAGTCATCCAAATGTTAAGTCTTATCTGACATTTGCAGTTTAAGCAAGAAATAAACAAGTTAAAAATAAATCTTCAGAAACATTATTTCTCCCTTAGAATGTTCAGATGTTCAGCAACATTACTTCTCCCTTAGAATGTTCAGATGTTCAGCAACATTACTTAAATTTTCAATTTAAATTCAGAATTTGCAAAACATCTGGTTCAACATACAGCCGCATGCCAAGATCATAAGGCACCAACACATGAGCCGCATGCCAAGCTCAACATTCAGTATCTTCAGGTTGAAACAGCAGCTTGATGGAGCAGGAGCTTTCAACATTCAGTTTCGACCAAAACTGAGATGGAGCAAGGGTGGAGTACCTTCAGGCTGGAGCAGGGATGGAGGGGCGTCCTCCATGGTGTCGGGGGAACAGAACGGAGCAGGGGTGGAGCGCCGTCCTTCATGGCGTCGGCGTCCCGGCGGGCGAGCGAGCTGCAGAGCTGCGTGATGGATCTGAGAGGAAGATAGGATGGGTGAGGAAGAGAGGATGGGGTGACGAAGATAGGATGATATGTGTAAGATTGGAAGGACTTACCGGAGCCTTGCCGGAGGCGGAGTACACAGTAGAAGCCAACCGAGGAAGAAGATCAAATTTTTAGGGTGAAAGGGGGGTTGCGGGAGGCCGGCCAGCGGGGGTAGGCGAGCTCTGCGAGGCAGGAGGGAGCGGCGAAGGAGGAAGCTGCGGCGGAGGCGAAGGATGCGCGGGAGCGTAGGTTAGCTGCGCGGCGGAGCTGAACTGGGAGCTCCGGCGGAGCTGCGTGGCTGTGTCGGGAGCGCGGGCAGACGATTGGAGACGACGAGGACCGCGTGTTGTGTCGGGAGTATTGGGAGGGCCTTTTCGAAAAAACTTCATGGCGACAGGTTTTATCGGACGGAGGGAGTATTATACAACTGGTGATGAAAGTACATCTTTTGTATACGTCTCTATACATTTGAGTTACCAGGATCATTTTGGAGTTGGCACATAGATTTGAAAGGATGCTAACAGTTTGTATGTCTATGTGCACGAACACCAATACCTTCGAGTTGGGAAGTAGTATTGGGAGGATGCTAAAATTTTGTTATGTAATATGTTTCAGGTACTTAAAACTTTCACTATTTTGTTATATTCGGCATTTGGGTCAATCCTTACTTCATCTTTGATTGCAATCCGCATAGACTTACATGGTCGAACCACCGTGCTTTCCATAGAGTATACGATTTATGGCGATCTCTTATAAGTTAGCTTTTATCCGATCATGGAATTGTCCTTTTCTGTTTTGTTCCGACAGAACTTTGTGTTGAATGTATCCGTGGGAGGAGAAATAGAACAAAAAATTCACCAATTTTCATTTGTGGAATAACAATAATTATTTCAGCTACCATGACTTTCTCTCATAGACATGCATGCTCTCTATCTTTCCAAAATCCTATCATGTTTTGTAGTTGTGATGATAGGTTTGAATATGGAGTTTTGCTTATGATTTCTTAACACGTGAACATGTGAAAATCAGAATTGTGTGAATTTTGTTTGCCTCCTTAATTTCAGTTTTGCAATATATATTACAAAGTTGACCTTAGTTGTCTGTTCACGTATTTATCATCATGCCCTGCAAATTTAGCACAATGGTATAATGAAATTAATATGCTATCTTTAGGAAAAACAAGGTAGGATGGTCGTTTGGGGGCACCTCAGTGCCCAAGCTCCTTGCCTTTCCACCATTTGGTTGCATAATGGTATCCTCTATTTCTAAATAGCCACATCCCACTACCAAAATTTCCTATCATTTGATGAAGCCGCTTCATCTGCTTAAATCATCCTTTTAATTTTTTTCTTGAAAACTCCATCCCAAGCAGTGTCCATCTCCCTCCCAATAACCACGGCAGTCTCCTACGTATTTATTCTCCTCCCCATCTTTGCCTTCATAATTGAATAGTATTGATTTGTTAGGTAAAAGGACGCATTGATTTTCCTCTCCCTCTCCACCTTCCCAATTAAATCTTATCCCCCTGCTACCCCCTACTGTTTTTTTGGAAGAGAAATTTTGGTTTCCATCTCCCTCATGAAGGAGTAAATGATGCACTTGATCCCCTCTTTAGGTAGTAGAGTTGATCCTTCCATCATCCCCACAATTAGCAACCGACAACCCCATGACTAGTGTTGCTCGCGATGGTGGGCATGGCGGCGGCCACATATCTGAATCCCACCCAAATCCGTCATTGATTTTCCATGTGGATGGTCGGCGGCACGACGAAGGCTCTGGTGAGGGGATGGAGGATCTCCGCCAGAGTACCGACAGTGGCATACATCTTCATGGTGAAGCTCCGCATGGTTCCATCCAACCACTAGATCGAGACGACACGGATTCCGACGAAAACGCGCCTGACTGTGGTCTTGGCGAACGATGGTGGCATCTCTGACATCGTTTCCTTCTCAGGGCATCGTGTTGCGAGTCATGTCAACTCGATCAGGATGTTTCGGGGGAAAACCTGGATTTGGGTCTATCGGATCGAATGATGACAACGCCCTTGGTGTCGTTCTCCCTACCGGTGTCATCGTTTTGGAGCAAGTGCTAGTTGGAGGGGTGTAGGATCGGAAGTATGTCTAGAGGGGGGGTGATTAGACTACTTGACCAAATAAAAATTCTACCTTTTCCCAATTTTAAGTGTTGGCAGATTTTAGCAATGATAACAAGTCAAGCACACCCTACACATGCATGTCTACGAGCATAGCAGCGAAAAGTAAAGACAATCATATGTAATGGAAGATAGGGAGGGAGATCAAACGCAATTTGGAGACACGAATTTTTTGTCCGTGGTTCCGATAGGTGCTGCTATCGTACGTCCACGTTTATGGAGACTTCAACCCACAGAGGGTAATGGTCGTGAGAGTCCATCGATGGCTCTACCCACGAAGGGTTCCATGAAGAAGTAACATTGTCTATACCATGATGGCCTACGTCCACGGAGGCTAGCCTAACTCAGGGTAGATCTTCACGAAGTAGGCGATCTCCTTACCTTTACAAACTTCTTGGTTCACACCACAACACAAAGTAGGAGGCTCCCAAGTGACACCTAACCAATCTAGGAGGCACCACCCTCCAAAAGGTAATAGGCTCGATAATGCCGATGAACTCCTTGATCTTGTGCTTCAAGATGATAGACTCCTCAACACACAATCACTCTCTCACATATTTGGCTTTGGTGGAAGAGATTGATTGGGTGGAAAGCAACTTGGGGAGGCTAAAGATCAAGATTCAAATGGATGGAGTGGAATGGCTTGATCTCAACACATGAGTAGGTGGCTCTCTCTCAAAAAATCTGATGAGATAAGTGGGGATCTGTTCTGAATGCTTCTCATTCGAGTGAGTAGCGGTGGAGGGGTATATATAGGCATCTCCAAAAATCCAACCGTTACACCTAAAGTGACCAACTCGGTGACACCGAAGTGTAAATCTCGGTGGTATCGAGTTGCTCCAAAAGTAGAAACTTTTGAATCTCGGTGAGACCGATATAGAGATCTTGACAGTACCGATAAGGTGACCAACGGTCAGATTCCAAAACTCGGTGACACCGATCCAAAATCTCGGGAATTTCGATTTTGAGAATCGAGGTAACAAAATGTTGGCAAGCTGAACTCGGTGGCACCTATGCAGAATCGGTTGCACCGATGATCTAGGGTTTGGCAGGGTTCTGTCTGAGTGGGAAATCGGTGGGACCGAGTGGGAGTTGTTGGTTGCACCGATTTTCATGATAGGCTTGTACGGACTTTTGTGTAAGAGTTTGTGGGTGTTTTTGGTGACTATCACTTATGCACGTGGAGCATTTTGTTCACTAATAGTACCTTACCCCCTCTTAATAGTATTGACTTTCCAATGGACTCAAAATAATTTCTCACAAAGTAAAATGTAGAGTCCTCTTGCTTGAAGCTTTGCCAATCCAATTCCTTACATCTAGGGGTCTCTCCACAATCCTTTTGCCAACCCACCATTGAACTTTTCCTAAAATATACTTAGTGGAAACATTAGTCCAATGAGATATATGTTGTTATTAATTACCAAAACCACCAAGGGAGCAAATGTGCTTTCAATCTCCCCGTTTTTGGTAATTGATGACAACATATAGATCAAAGCTTCTACATATGATATAATCAATGAATATAATCGGCGGTTTGAGAAGTATATGATAAACAAGAGCTCCCCCTAAATTTGTGCATTATTTTGAATTTGCGTTTGAATGCAAACGCACAATCGATTAGGTACATGAGGCACTTCTTCCATGTCACATACAACTTGGTGGTGTGCGAGAATAATATCATAGCACAACACAATCAAGCAAAGTGAACGATCATCTCATAAGCATCATAAAGATAGGAAATAGTAGCAACACACATCAAGTGTATGATCAAACGCCAACAAAGTTTAACACAACCAAACCAAAAGATATCAATGTTTTTAAAAGCGATAAAAAGAAACGCACACTCTCTCTCTCGAAGCCCTAATGATCTATACAACTTCTCCCCCTTTGGTAACAAGTTACCAAAAAGATCAAAGGTATAGAGCTAAATGCTTGTCAGGGGATGATCTCCTCCGGTAGCTGATGTAGGAGTCGAGAGAACGACATCAACGAAGACTTCTGCAGACGTCATGGACGGAGTTGGAGTAGCAACTGGAGGAACTGGTGGAGCTGAAGGAGCTGTAGCAGGTGCTGATGAAGAAGGTCTAAACTCTGGAGCTGTCACTATAGGAGTCCCGACCTGAGTCCTGAAC
The DNA here is from genome assembly GCA_022496015.1 of Hordeum marinum. Classification (NCBI taxonomy): domain Eukaryota; kingdom Viridiplantae; phylum Streptophyta; class Magnoliopsida; order Poales; family Poaceae; genus Hordeum; species Hordeum marinum. The sequence continues at coordinate 112,274,330 of CM039676.1, read as the reverse complement.
TAAGTGCCTATCCTGAAAGGTGCACTATCCTCATCATCATCTATAGTGTGAGGGCTGGGCACAACATCAACTTCCTTTTTGAGCTCACTCAATGTCACTGTGAGCCCATCCACCTTGTTGTTGAGAATATGAAATTTGTTGTCAACAATCCTCGCAAGGCTATCCTGGTTCTTCAGAATGTTCCCGATGTACTTCTACATGTTGAGCATAGAGCTAAGGAGAAGATCCATCTGCTCACTTCGAGTCTTTAGTGCCTCAGCACTAGTGTTTATGGCTGCCTCTGCATGTGCTCGTGCTGCAGCTGATGTGGGATGACCTGGGTTCATCACCACAACGTTGTCTTCTAGCTCTGGCAAGAGCGGCAAATGTGGTCGATCTAGTGCAAAGATGTGCTTCTCCAACTGAGAGTTGATGAGCATCTAGATATAAGGTGCATAACCACATGATCGCTTCTGATCTGCAGCAATCCTCTTCACTGTTTCAACTATCAAGTCCATCACTCTGAATCTTGTGTGTTGATCAAGATGGAGCAGCATGTTGATAGAGTAGCCTCTGACCATTTTCTCATCTCCAGACTTAAGCAACAAGGTGTGCCTCAAGATGGTGTTGATGGTGCATAGACCAGACTAGAGGAAGTAAATGGATCCAAGCTAGTGAGATTGCAGATTTGCAGCAAGGATCTCTTTGTACATGTTCGTCGTGGCATTGTGGCTTGCCTTGGGTTCAGAATACACATCAAGTCACCTTCTTCCACCTTTGGGACTCCTAAGATGGCAGACCACTCCCCAACCGTGGATTCATACTTGGTGCCTTGTGTCATCCATACAATTCTACCATCTCCATAGAAATGAGCAGTGGAGTAGAATTGCATGATCGTTTCATCGTTCCAAGCAGTGAACTTCTTACCAACAAACTCATCAAGACCAATGCAATGGAAGTTATCTTGCACACTTGGGAAGTAGTCTTCATTCTCCTTGATGTACTTCCAGTCCACATACCTCATGTCACTCATAACAGGGCTCTTGTCAAGCAGAACTATTTCATAGAAGTCTTGTTGTTCCTTTGTGTAGAACTTGTAGTCTTCAGCAGTCTTTATCCTCTTAGAATAGGGATCAATGGCTCTCCAATCCCTCAATCCTTGGTCCTTCCTATTCTTCACGTCCTCAGCTAGCAAATGGATGGCATTGTGCTCTGGAAGGTGTGGCCTCAGCTTCATCAAAATTGACATAGCATCCTCCTCAGCATCTCTGGAGGTTGAACCCTTGTTCTTCTTAGCAGCAGGAATATCTGTGGTAGGGTTTAGGAGCAGAGGGTTTCTTGGGTGCAACTGGCTTGCTCTTGGAAGGAGCTTGGCTTGGCATATCATTTGAAAGCTTCTTCCTCTTCTTCTTGGGAGGAGCCTTGGCAACTGGCTCTTCCTCCTCTCCCCCAGCAGCATCCTCTGTTGGGTCCTCATACATAGAGGTAGGTCTTCCCACAACATGTATGATCCTCTTTCTGCTTTTCTTCTCTCCAGCCTTCTTGGGCATGGATTACGGGTTCAATAGTCATGATTCCCCTAGCACTCTCTGGTGCTCTCATAGATCCTGGGCTGGCATACTCCTTTTTGACTACCTTCTTAGAAGAGGTAGCCTTAGTTGTAGGCTTCTTGGCAGTTTTCTAAGCCTTGTCCTGCTTAGCCTTGGCAGGAATCTCATCAGGCACAAAATCAAAGCCTTCTTCCTCTGAGTTGAGCTTCCTCCTTGCTCTGGTTGCTGCCTTGGGCAGGTCTGGAGAGCTGGGAACATCATCATAGGAAGATGATCTTGTTGGAAATATGCCCTAGAGGCAATAATAAAATGGTTATTATTATATTTCCTTGTTCATGATAATTTTCTATTGTTCATGCTATAATTGTATTAGCCGGAAACTGCAATATATGTGTGAATGCATAAACCACACCAAGTCCCTAGTGAGCCTCTAGTTGACTAGCTCGTTGATCAATAGATGGTCATGGTTTCCTGGCCATGGACATTGGATGCCGTTGATAACGGGATCACATCATTAGAGGAATGATGTGATGGACAAGACCCAATCCTAAGCATAGCACAAGATCGTGTAGTTCATCTGCTAGAGCTTTCCTAATGTCAAGTATCATTTCCTTAGACCATGACATTGTGCAACTCCCAGATACCGTAGGAATGCTTTGGGTGTATCAAACGTCACAACGTAACTGGGTGACTATAAAGGTGCACTACAGGTATCTCCGAAAGTGTCTGTTGGGTTAGCACGAGTCGAGACTCGGATTTGTCACTCTGTGTGACAGAGAGGTATCTCTGGGTCCACTCGGTAATACATCATCACAATGAGCTCAATGTGACTAAGGAGTTAGTCACGGGATCATGTGTTACAGAACGAGTAAAGAGACTGCCGGTAACGAGATTGAACAAGGTATAGGGATACCGATGATCGAATCTCGGGCAAGTAACATACCGATGGACAAAGGGAATTGTATACGGGATTAATTGAATCCCCGGCATCGTGGTTCATCCGATGAGATCATCATGGAACATGTGGGAGCCAATATGGGTATCCAGATCCCGCTATTGGTTATTGGCCGGAGAGGTATCTCGGTCATGACACACTTAAGGTTCGATGATGCTAGAGTTGTAATGGGAATTGTATGTCGTTATTGAAAGTTGTTCGGAGTCCCGTATGAGATCCCTGATGTCACGAGGAGTTCCAGAATGGTCTGGAGGTGAAGATTTATATATGATAAGTTCAGATTCAGTCACCGGAAAGGTTTCGGGGTTTATCGGTATTGTATCGGGACCACCGAAGGGGTTTCGGGGGTCCACCGGGAGGGTTCACATGCCCTGGAGGGCCTAATGTGCTGAAGTTGCATGGGAACCAGCCCCTCAGTGGGATTATGCCCCCCCAAGGGCCCATGGTGCCTAGGGTTGGAAACCCTAGGGGTGGGGGCGCCTCCCACCTAACTTGGGAGGCAAGTTTCCCCCCCTTGGCAGCCGCCCCCTCTAGATGGATCTAGGGGGCCGGCCACCTCTCCTCTTGCCCCTATTAATAGTGGGGGGTGGGAGGGCAGCTGCACCCTTCCCCCTGGCGCAACCCTCCCCCCTCCTACACCTCCTCCTCCTCCCATAGCGCTTAGCGAAGCCCTACCGGAGAACCACAAGCTCCACCGCCACCACGCCGTCGTGCTGCCGAAGCTTTCCCTCAAATTATCCTCCCCCTTGCTGGATTAAGAAGGAGGAGACGTCCTCGGACTATACGTGCGTTGAATGCGGAGGCGTCGTCCGTTCGATGCTTGGATCGGATCTTCCGCGATTTGAATCGCCGCGAGTACGACTCCATCAACCGTGTTCGTTGTAATGCTTCCGCTTAGCGATCTTCAAGGGTATGAAGATGCACTCCCTCTCTCTAGTTGCTAGCATCTCCTAGATTGATCTTGGTGACACGTAGGAAAATTTTGAATCGTTACTACGTTCACCAACAGTGGCATCATGAGCTAGGTCTATGCGTAGATTCTATGCACGAGTAGAACACAGGTAGTTGTGGGCGATGATTTCGTCAATTTGCTTGCCGTTACTAGTCTTATTTTGATTTGGCGGCATTGTGAGATGAAGCGGCCCGGACCGACTTTACACGTATGCTTACATGAGACTGGTTCCACCGCCTGACATGCATTTGTTGCATAAGGTGGCTAGCGGGTGTGTGTCTCTCCCACTTTAGTCAGATCGGATTCGATGAAGAGGGTCCTTATGAAGGGTAAATAGCAATTGGCATATCACCGTTGTGGCTTTTGCGTAGGTAAGAAACGTTCTTGCTAGAAACCCATAGCAGCCACGTAAAACTTGCAACAACAATTAAAGGACGTCTAACTTGTTTTTGCAGGGTATGCTATGTGATGTGATATGGGCAAAAGGATGTGATGTGATATGGGCAAAATGATGTGATGAAATATATGTGATGTATGAGATTGATCATGTTCTTGTAGTAGGAATCACGACTTGCATGTCAATGAGTATGACAACCGACAGGAGCCATAGGAGTTGTCTTAATTTATTGTATGACCTGCATGTCAATCAAAACACGCCATGTAATTACTTTACTTTATTGCTAACTGTTAGCCATAGTAGTAGAAGTACTGGTTGGCGAGACAACTTCATGAAGACACGATGATGGAGATCATGGTGTCGTGCCGGTGCCAATGGTGATCATGCCACGCCCCGAAGATGGAGATCAAAGGCGCAAGATGATATTGGCCATATCATGTCACTTTATGATTTGCATGTGATGTTTATCATGTTCTTACATCTTATTTGCTTAGAACGACGGTAGCATAAATAAGATGATCCCTCACTAAAATTTCAAGAAATGTGTTTCCCCTAAGTGTGCACCGTTGCAAGGGATCGTTGTTTCGAAGCACCACGTGACGATCGGGTGTGATAGATTCTAACATTCACATACAACGGGTGTAAGCCAGATTTACACACACAAAACACTTAGGTTGACTTGACGAGCCTAGCATGTACAGACATGGCCTCGGAACACGAGAGACCAAAAGGTCGAACATGAGTCGTATAGTAGATGCGATCAACATGGAGATGTTCACCATTGATGACTAGTCCGTCTCACGTGATGATCGGACACGGCCTAGTCGATGTGGATCATGTATCACTTAGATGAATAGAGGGATGTCTATGTGAGTCGGAGTTCATTAAATAATTTGATTATATGAACTTAAGTATCATGAACTTAGTCTAAAATTCTCTTTACAATCTATTTTGTAGATCCAATGGCCCACGCTAATGTTGCCCTCAACTTCAACGCGTTCCTAGAGAAAACCAAGCTGAAAGACAATGGAAGCAAGTATACGGACTAGGTCCGTAACTTGAGGATCATCCTCATAGCTTCCAAGAAATTATATGTCCTTGATGCACCGCTAGGTGATGCACCCATTTTCCCAACAACTCAAGACCTTATGAACGCCTGGCAGTCGCGTAGTGATGATTACTCCCTGGTTCAGTGCGGCATGCTTTGTAGCTTAGAACCGGGGATCCAAAAGCATTTTGAGCAACATGGAGCATATGAGATGTTCCAAGAACTAAGAATGGTTTTACAAGCTCATGCCCAGGTCGAGAGATATGAAGTCTCCGACAAGTTATTCAGTTGTAAGATGGAGGAAAATAGTTCTGTCAGCGAGCACATACTCAAAATGTCTGGGTTGCACAACTGCTTGTCTCAGCTGGGATTTAATCTTCTAGATGACTCGGTTATTGACAGAATCCTCCAGTTGCTTCCACCTAGCTACAAAAGCTTTGTGATGAACTACAATATGTAAGGGATGGAGAAGTCCATTCCTGAGTTATATTCGATGCTGAAATCAGCGGAATTGGAAATCAAAAAGGAACATCAAGTGTTGATGGTGAATAAGACCACTAGTTTCAAGAAAGGCAAGGGTAAGAAGAACTTCAAGAAGGACAGCAAAACAGTTGCCGCGCCCGGTAAATCAGTTGTCGGGTAGAAGCCCAAGAATGGACCCAAGCTTGAGACTGAGTGCTTTTATTGCAAGGGAACCGGTCACTAGAAGCGGAACTGCCCCAAGTACTTAGCGGATAAGAAGGCCGACAACATCAAAGGTATATATGATATACATGTTATTGATCTGTACCTTACCAGCACTCGTAGTAGCTCCTGGGTATTTGATACAGGCGCGGTTGCTCACATTTGTAACTCAAAAACAGGAGCTGTGGAATAAGCGAAGACTGGCAAAGGACGAGGTGACGATGTGCGTCGGGAATGGTTCCAAGGTTGATGTGATCGCCGTCGGCATGCTACCTCTACATCTACCTTCGGGATTAGTTTTAAACCTCAATAATTGTTATTTTGTACCAGCTTTGAGCACGAATATTGTATTTGGATCTCGTTTGATGTGAGATGGCTACTCATTTAAATCCGAGAATAATGGTTGTTCTATTTATATGAGAAATATGTATTATGGTCATGCCTCGCTGGTGAATGGTTTATTTTTATTGAATCTCGAACGTGATGTTCTTGGCGGCGAGTCTCGCTCATTATCACCTGAAAGTAAGATAAAATAACCCACCGTGACGTCAAACCGGATATATCAAAAAGATTCCCTGACGACCGCAACGAATCTTTCCACTATTAAACTGATGGCCCGAAAATCAAGGCGTCCGTCTCGGTCAATCGACTTCTGTCGCCTTGATTCTTGCGCCCGTTTCCACTTTTTACCTCTTAATTAGGACCACGAAAGGAGGTTTTCATTTCTTCCTCCGCTCACACCTCTTGTTCTTCCTCCCGACGTCGTCGCTCTAGAGTTCCCTTGCTCCGGTGAGGCTTCCACTCTGTCGTCACCCCAGGCTGCTGCATCAACCTGATCGGACCAGAGCACCGCTCGAGCTCGTCGCGTCACCTCCGGTAAGGTTTTCTCCACTCCTAGATATGCAACTTTCGGTAGGATATTAATGGAGTTCCTCCGCCCGCTAGAACACGAGCTCCTCGCAATGCCAAGCAATATGTTGATCAGTAATCTTGATAATATCCCTTTTATCGCTGCGGTAGACCGTTGGAAATCAATATTAGCACAACATAGATCCGTATTCGCCCCCTTCGCTATCTGCAAACACTGTTAGTTCCTCTGTTCATAGCTAGGTTTAAAATAAACCCACCATTTTCTCTATTTTGTAGATCCACAATTATATAGATAGCCTGTGAAACCGGTTTTCCACACTTAGTAACTTTTGCTTTGTTTACTTGCAAACTTAACCCGCCATTGAGTTTTCGACTCTCGCCTAAATTGCTTTGGTGACTTAGCTTTAGAGAACTTAGATTTCATCAGCCGTCCGTAGTTATATGTCACCTTCTAACTCGCCACACATTGTTACCTTGCACAGCTTTAAGTCGCCACCATGCCTCGTGCGTCCAATTCTTGTAACTGGGTCGGCTCTGCCGTTACTGAAGAGTTCTTAAAGGACTTCGTAGACACAAGGTCCTTACCAGCCAAAGATGTCATCCATTGGCGGGTTCCAAGCAATGAAAAGAAACCATTCCACAAGAGGGCGAAGTAGTTGTTTTCGTGGATCACCTTGTACGCGGTTTCAGCCCGCCCGACTCAAAATTCTTCCGAGACGTCCTTCACTTTTTTTTAAGCTGCACCCTCAAGACATCGCCCCAAACTCCGTCTCAAACATTTGCAACTTCCAAATACTCTGCAAAGTTTACTTACAAGAAGAGCCGTCCGTTGGCCTTTTCCGTGAGTTCTTCTACGCGAAGCGCCAGACGGAGGTAAAAGCGGGTCCAAGCTTAGAGCTTGGCGGAATCTCAATTCAAAGGAGACGGGACGTGACCTTTCCAGCTGTTCGGATGCCAAGTCATCCCAAAGACTGGAATAAAACCCGGTTTTACTGCAAAGACACCTCTCCAGAGGGAGACCATTCCTTGACGGGTTATCGTCCAACCCGGCTCAAGACTTCAACCGAGCTCCCTGACCGGCTGTCAACAACTGAACGAGCGAATTATGCTCCTGCTCACACAAGAATCAAGGCCCTCATGGCCAATAGTCTAACAGGATGGATCTGACCCGCTGCTCGGTTTCTTGGAAAGTCCTGCCTCTGAGCCGGCGAAGCCGCCTCATGTGCGAGTATACGGGTGATGATAATGACCCCTTCTACTTTAACCCTACCACGTTGTCAGAAGATAACATCGTGGCTGCCATCAAAAGCCTTGTTCATGAATCTGAAGGATCTTGCCGTGCCATCGGGTTAGCACCTTTCTGCGCCGCAAACCCGGCCCCAGACGTAAGGGTGACTCTTGATCTCCTTACTTCCGCGTTAGCTATCCATATATACTTTGAAATCTTTTGACCTCCTTCGACGACTTTCACTTTCAGGCCAATTCCAGCTTCTGGAAAAAGAAATACGTTCCTCCTCCAAATAAATCAAAGGAGAAGACCGACGACCGAAAGAAGACGACCGCACCTCAAGAACAACCGGAATCTGACGACTCAGAGGTAGAACTTGACTCTCTTGGCCGTCTCTTCATGCACCTTATTGACAATAATAATTCTCAGGACGAAACGGAGACAAGCCACGCCAATGTTCGTGAGGTAACTTATGTTTCATCTGATTCAGAACATCTTGCACCACAGAAGATACGGCGAGTCATCCGAAAAGTCCCATTTTCTCATCCTCTTGCTTACTTAGACCCAAACTTTCTTTTGAAAAAGCAATAGCAAGTCTTCTGGCGCCAGACCCGGAGTATCGGCTCTAACGACCTCATGACCGGGTTATCTCACTCTCTGGCTCAATGGAAATGGCCAGCCGAGGTATTTGTTTTCACTTGGCTTAAGTTTGTCAATCTTGCCTTTATGATTTAACCTTGTCTTATATTGCCTTAACTGTTTTCAGGAATCACCCACTTCCTCGGGCGACTCTACAGCTACTGCTTTTCCGCCTCTGGAGATCAACCCAGAGTACGTGCCTTTCATGCTTGCATTCCATCCTTTGTTAGCCGTAAAGCTTATACCATGACCTTCTGTGCTTTCTAGGGCTCAAGCGAAACGAAGGAAGACCGGTGGGTCTACCCCTGCTCCCAAGGCTCGAGAGCCGAAGCCCGCTAGGGAGGACTCTCCTGCAGCGCACGCTGACCCCTCTGTGGCCTCCAAGGATGCGTGTGAAGAAGCTCGTTGTTCTACCGAGCTGGTGGCCCATGACATGATTCCTGAGAGTCCTCCGGGAACCATCTCTAAGCCGCCGAGCCCTTCAACAGCTGTTAATGATTTGGTTACTCTGGACGTCACCATTACTAGTACCGGCTTCCACACTCCTCAAGCTCATGTGTTGACAAAGCACACTGAGAAGCTTGAAGCCTCCAAGAAGGTAGACTTTGAACTCCCTGCGCTGGAGAAGTTAACCACTGATGAGCTGCACGCTGGTTATCTGAACCACCTGTCCACCAGCCGGAACATGGAGCTCAAGCTTGTTAGCTTGATGAAGAAAAAATATGAGGTACTCTTGCTCTCTTTTCCTTACACCTTTATGTAGCCCCCAAGAGCTAGTTTAGTATTTACCAATGGCAAATCGGGTCTTTGAGTCTTGTTAGAAATAGAAATACTTAGTCTGTAGCCCTCAATTATCGGCTTAAAACTTGGATATTGAGCCGGCTCTTTTAGTGCGTAAGTAGTTTGTTCAAAGAGCCACATGTAGCCCCCAAGGGGCGGTTTATCTTGATGAAGATGAGCCGAAACTTCAATGTAGATAGATCAAAGAGCCATATGTAGCCCCCAAGGGCCGGCTCAACTTTGATGAAGATGAGCCGGAACTTCCTTATAACCTTGGAGAAAAAATAGACATTAGCCCCCAAGTGTCGATCACATTGCTTGCAATCTTTTTGAGACTTGCATTGTATTTTCTGAATCTTCATCTGATAGTATACCATCCTGGCGACTTAGCCCTCATTTTGCTTTGTTATATGTCCCAGGAAGCGTTAAATGAGGCCGAGTCTGAAGTGACCGGTTTAAGGAGCAATCTAGCCACTCAGCAAGCCGCCCGAAGCGAAGCAGATGAGAAGTACCGGCTCGCCGCTGAAGAACTCACAAAAGTGAAAGCTGACTTTGCCGATTTCAAAAAATCTGCTGAGATGGAGCAAACCGCCCTGGCTCAACAAGCAGATGATGCTGACCAGTGGCTTGTGGTTGTGTCCGATGAGTTACACGCCTTGAAGCACCATATTGCCAAGATGTCTGCCGCCATCTTTGGTAAGTACTAAATATTTAGCCTATACTCTTGTGTGAGTATTGACGCTGGCGACTTATAACTGAACTTCCGTCTTATGCAGGTCCAAGGAGCCGTCAACTTGCTACTGATAACTTGTTGCCATTGAAAGCCGTCTATACATTAACGGAGAAACTGTATTGCGGAGCTCTCTGCACAATCAAGGCGGTGCTCTATAAAGATAATATTCCCTCAACTATAAAGGGAGTCATAGAGTTGCTATCCACCCTGCCTAAACAAATCCAGGAGCTCAAAAAATCAGCCGCCAGAAAAGGAGCTATCGCAGCCATAAGCCGGGCTTTAGCTTTCGCCCCAGAGCTGACTCCCGAAGTCATGATGGACGGGTTTCCAGCAAAGAAAGATTATGGCTCAGAGTTCATGGAGGCTGACTACGCTCGTTGCATGAAGGCTTCTAGAGTTCTTGCATCAGTGTTAGCAGAAGAAGTGGACTTGTCAACATACCAGGCGGCTTACAATGCCGAGCAGAAGAGAGTACGCGGCCCAACCTTTAAAGCTAAGGACTTAACGCCTTCACGCTGTAAGCACCTCTTTGCTCCTGATCTTGACCCATCCCCCTCTTTGAAGAGGCGAACTTTGCGGCTTTAACCAACCGCAAATGGGACGTGTACTATCTCCAGATCATGGAGGTCGAAGACCCATCGCAGGGTAACCCGCCATCCAACTAACGACCTGGGTAAAGCCGCAGATAATCCGGCCTTGTGACCCGCCATAGGACGATGTAAAAACTTTGAGTCCTCACTTTTGAGATCCGCAGAGAGCATTGTAATAGGCTTGTAGTAAACTTTGTCTTGTGTGAACTATGCCATCGCGCACATATGAAACCGTCCGGCTTAATATATCACATCTGCCTTGTGCCATCAACTCATACCAGATGTTGTGGTGGCTCTTGGTAATTAACCAACCTGCGAGAATAGAATAATCTTCGCATTGTTAGGAGGGAGGCTTAGGATAGCGCAACCCAAAGATGTTATATCTTTCTTGACTTTTTTAACTCATGTGTCGGTTCTTCTAGGTTGACTCGCCACTTAAAACTCCTTAACAGTACAGGGTCTCTATCTAGATTGGCCGTCAATGCTTTTGAGCGGCTCAGGGTCTCTAAGCAAGATTAACTGACAGAAAGTGTGACGTCCGAGAAGAGACTCGGCAGGGCATGAGTACCCTGGTAGCCCATGAACTGCCTCTCACGTGACATAAATCCGTCGTTTTAACCTTAAACAGTGCAGGATCCTTAAAGGATTAACTGTCTAAGAGTACGAACAGGCCACATAGCGGAGAGTAGGCAATAAATGGGAGAGTTTATCCTTGCTTTCCGTAAGTCGGACCTCACGTGACAAGAGCCACCGTTTTAACCTTGAACCAGTACAGGGTCTCTATCGAGATTGGCCGTCAATTCCTTTGATCCGGCTCAAGGTCTCCAGGCAAGATTAACTGGTAAGAGTTCGGCGGGTCACCTAACGGAGTAGCATCAGCTTACAGGCAGGTTTAACCCTGTTTGGATTAAGAGCCAATCAAGAGGGTGTGTAAGCTAAACCCGGTGGGTTGGAAGCCCCCAAGTGACCTTTGTTGACGGAGTCAACTGTTTGGCTTAAGAGCCGACCGATAGGGTGTGATAAGCTAAACCCAGTGGGTTGGAAGCCCCCTGGACGATCATGTTGACGGAGTCAACTATTTTGGCTTGAGAGCCGATCAATAGGGTGTGATAAGCTAAACTCGATGGGTTGGAAGCCCCCTGATTGACCTTTTTGCACAGACTGAGATATGCGAAACGGCAGACGCCCTGGCTTGTAGGGATGCCAACTTTATTCATATATATATATATATATATATATATGATATGTATAATGAAGGTGTACAATGTCAAGTCTTGACGACTTAAGTATAGTAAGGCCGTAGATGCACTATGTTCCACGGCCGGCGGGTCTCCTGCCTAGAGGTGTTTGAGTCATCTTGGACATCAATGAGGTAATACGACCCATTGTTGAGATTTCTGCTGACCACGAAAGGCCCTTCCCATGGAGGCGATAACTTGTGCACATCTGTCTGATCTTGAATCAACCACAACACTAAGTCGCCTTCTTGAAACGTCCGGGTCTTGACTCTGCGGCTATGATAGCGACGTAGGTCTTGCTGATAAATCGCTGATCAAGCCACCGCGAGGTCACGTTCTTCCTCCAAGGCATCCAACGCGTCTTGACGCGCCGTTTCATTGTCCGCCTCAACATAAGCCACCACTCGTGGCGAGTCATGACGGATGTCGCTTGGCAACACGGCTTCTGCACCGTAAACCATGAAGAAAGGTGTATAACCTGTTGATCTGTTGGGGGTGGTTCTGATGCTTCATAAGACGGACGGTAACTCTTCCACCCAGCAACCCGGCATTCGCTGCAAAGGAACCATAAGCCGCGACTTGATACCTCTCAAGATTTCTTGGTTTGCGCGCTCTGCCTGACCGTTTGATTGTGGATGAGAAACCGCAGAAACATCGAGTCTAATGTGTTCGCTTTCACAAAACGCTTGCATAGCCCCCTTGGATAGGTTTGTATCATTATCTGTGATGATACTGTGAGGGTAACCAAAACGATAGATCAACTTCTTAATAAACTGAACCGCCGTAGCCGCGTCACACTTGCCAACCGGCTCAGCTTCTACCCACTTAGTAAATTTGTCAACGGCCACCAAGAGGTGGGTCTTCTTGTCCTTGGATCTCTTGAAAGGACCGGCCATATGAAGCCCCGAGACTGCAAATGGCCAAGTAATTGGAATCATGCGCAGCTCTTGAGCCGAAACATGAGCACGCTGGCCAAACTTTTGACATCCATCGCACTTGCGAACCAAGTCTTCCGCATCCTTATGAGCCGTTAGCCAGAAGAAACCATGTTGAAAGGCCTTGGCCACCAGAGATTTAGAGCCGGCGTGGTGACCACAATCACCAGCATGAATTTCATTCAAGATTTCCTTGCCCTCTTCAGGTGAGACGCAACATTGAAACACGCCAGTGACACTGCACTTATGTAACTCACCATTAACTATTGTCATAGACTTAGACCGCCGGGTGATTTGTCTGGCGAGATTTTCATCATCAGGTAACTCGCCACGAGTCAAGTACGCCAAATAAGGCACAGTCCAGTCAGGAATAGCATGAAGAGCCGCCACCAACTGTCCTTCCGATTCAGGGATAGCTAAGTCTTCCTCTGAAGGTAACTTAACTGACGGGTGATGTAGTACGTCTAAGAAAATGTTAGGTGGCACCGGCTTACGTTGAGAACCTAGCCTTGACAGGGCGTCAGCCGCCTCGTTCCTACGACGATCAATATGATCCACCTGATAACCCTTGAAGTGACCAACGATGACATCCACCGCCTGACGATAAGCCACAATCCGCGGGTCCTTGGAGTCCCAAGTGCCTGAGACTTGCTGGGCTACAAGATCTGAGTCGCCGAAACATCTGACCCGGCTCAGGTTCATCTCCTTAGCCACCCGGAGGCCATGAAGCAGAGCTTCGTATTCAGTTGTAGTGTTAGTACAAGGAAACATCAACCTTAGCACATAACGGAACTTATCACCTTTGGGGGAAGTTAAGACAACCCCTGCCCCTGATCCTTCCAGTTGCCTGGATCCATCAAAGTGGATTGTCCAGTATGTGTTGTCCGGCTTTTCCTCGAGCGCCTGACACTCAGTCTAGTCGTTGATGAAATCCACCAAGGCTTGCGACTTAACCATCGTGCGAGGCACATTATTTAAATTAAGAGGTACAAGCTCCAATGCCCACTTAGCAATCCTGCCAGTGGCTTCTCTGTTTTGAATTATATCTCCCAACGGTGCAGAGCTAACCACTGTAATCTGGTGCCCCGGGAAATAGTGCTTTAGCTTGCGATTGGCCATGAACACCCCATACACCTGATTCTGCCAATGTGGATACCTCTGCTTGGATTCTATCAGGACCTCACTGATATAGTAAACCGGCCTCTGAACCGGATATTCCTTCCTCGCCTCCTTACGCTCGACAACGATTGAAGCGCTGACAACCCTGTTATTAGCCGCCACTTACAAGAGTAGGGATTCTTTCTCAACCGGAGCGGCTAAGACCGGCGGCTCACATAGCTGTTTCTTGAGCGCCTCAAACACTTCACCTGCCACCGTACTCCAGACAAAGTTGACCGTCTTTTTCATCATCTGATATAAAGGGATGGCCTTCTCACCAAGGCGGCTTATAAACCGGCTGAACGCCACAATCTGTCCCGCCAGGCGTTGAACATTATTGATGCATGCCGGCTCAGATAGGGAGGTGATAGCCTTGATTTTATCTGGGTTAGCTTCAATGCCACGCTCAGAGACTAAAAATCCTAAGAGCTTGCCTACCGGAACGCCAAAGACACACTTAGTCGGGTTAAGCATCATCTTGTAAACTTGTAAGTTGTCAAAAGTCTCCTTCAGGTCGTCAAGCAGAGTCTCCTTATTCCTTGTCTTGATCACAATATCATCCACATATGCATGAACATTGCGCCCAATTTGGCTGTGAAGACAGTTCTGTACACAACGCTGGTAAGTCACCTAGGCACTCTTGAGCCCAAAAGGCATAGACACATAGCATAAGATCTGTGTAGTCCACACACATACGCCACATGCCATTTTTCTTGAGTACCAACACCGGGTTAGCAAGCCACTTCGGGTGAAAGACCTCGACGATGAAACCCGCCGCCAGAAGCCGGGCTACCTCTTCCCTAATGGCCTTGCGTCTCTCCTCATTGAACCGCCATAGAAACTGCTTGACTGGTTTAAACTTAGGGTCCACATTAAGGTGGTGCTCAACGAACTCTCTTGGTACACCCGGCATGTCAGAAGGTTTCCACGCAAAGATGTCCCGATTCTCACTGATGAATTCAATGAGCGCGCTTTCCTATTTGGGATCCATATTAGCCCCGATAGTGAACTGCTGAGATGAGTCGCCCGGAGTGAAATCCACCAATTTGGTATCATCCGCCGAAAATTTGAGGGGCGGCTCAACCTTTGTGGTGTGCTTTTTCAGTGGAGTCATGTCCTTCGGGTCAACATTTTCCTTGTAAAACTTGAGCTCCGCCTCAGCACAACTGGACTCTGCATAAGCTGCATCTCCTTCCTCACACTCAATAGCCGTCTCTCGATCACCATGCACCGTAATCGTACCCTTTAGGCCTGGCATCTTGAGCTGCAAGTACTCATAACAAGGCCTAGCCATGAATTTGGCATAAGTTGGACGTCCAAACAGAACATGATACGAACTTTTGATCTTGACCACCTCAAAACACAAGGTCTCCACCCTGTAGTTGTGTTTGTCACCGAAGGCGACTTCCAAAGATATCCTCCCTACTGGATAAGCTGACTTGCCAGGCACCATGCCATGAAAAACTATTGATGACGGTTTAAGATCCTTATGTAGCAACTTCATCCGACGCAAAGTGTTGTAGTATAAAAATATTGATGCTACTGCCACCATCCATAAGCATCTTGGTAAACACATAGCCTCCAACTTGGGCAACTACCAACGCTAGCCGCCCCGGGTCATCAACACGCGACGGGTGATCCTCCCGGCTCCAGGTTATATCATACTCAGACCACTTCAAGTATTGTGGTAGAGCCGGCGTGATCGCATTAACCGCCCACTTGCGCAACTTCTGATCTTGCCTATCAAGGCTGGTCGTAAAAACATGATACTGACCCGAGCTGAGCTGCTTTTGATTACTCTGATATCTAGACTGGTTATTCTGTTGCTGATTGTTGCCACTGGAGTGAGGATGATGTCCTCCCTGGTTACCCTGGCCGTGATGGCCGGCTCCTGAGCCATCGGACCCAAATCCGGCTCCTGACCCCCCGGGTCCTGAGCCGTCGGGCGGGCCACCATCGTTGTGATGTTGTCATAAGCTGTAGTTCTTGAACTTTTGCATAACACGGAAATTACCCCACGTGTGACCCGCCGGTCTGTCGGGCCGACTGTGCTCCGGACATGGTTTATTGAGCATCTCCTTCAAATTAAAAGGATTCTTGCCCTTATTAAAAGGCTGCTTGAACTTCCCGTTGCCCTTAGCACGATTGTTGCCGGTGCTGGCGTTGGCCACCAGTTCTGACCCGCCGTCCGGGTTCTTTCTCTTCCCTTGGTTACCATTGCCTCCTGCATCCTTGACATTGCTATTCTTATTACTCTGACCAGGCTTCTCCTCATCGGAGCCTGGATCCTTCGTATTATCAGAGTCGACGTACTTCATGAGAGCCGCCATGAGCTCCCCCATGTCTTGACACGTGCGCTTGAGCCGGCTGAGCTTCTGCTTCAAAGGCGTAAAGTGGCAATTCTTTTCCAGAATCAAGACCGCTTGAGCCGCCATAATCTGCTCGGACGAGTGGATGATGGTCGAAACCCGCCAGACCCAATGATGAGCCGACTCATTTTCTTGTTATACGTAGTGATCCAAATCCACAATCGTCATGGGCTGCTTGCACGTTCCTTGAAAGTTTTTGATGAACTTTGCTTTTAACTCAGCCCAAGAATTGATGGTATTGGGTGGCAACCCCTTCAACCACGTGTGAGCCGGCCCTTCTATCATCATGATGAAATATTTCGCGCACACCGCGTCATTGACGTCCAACATCTCCATGACCAGCTCATAGCTTTCAATCCAAGCCTCCGGGGGCAGGTCAGCAGTGTAATTTGGGACCTTGCGAGGGCCCTTGAAGTCCTTCGTCAGACGCTCGTTCCGCAGAGCCACCACCAAGCATGGTACTCCCACGGCCCTGGTGGTTACTCCTGCTCCAACTGAGAAGGAAGGTGCATGCTCTTGATGAGCCACTGCTGCCAGAGCCGTCGCCTCTCGTTGTGCCCTTGCCCGATCTACGAGCGCCTGAGCATCCAAAGCCATTTGGTCGTCTCGCGGCGGGCCTCGATGCCGATCACTGCTAGAAACCGTCGGCAAATCATAACACCGACTGAAGTTGCGGCTAGGGATGAGGGTTGAATGCACGCGACTCTGACTGTAGGTATACTTCTCTTGCTGGGCCATCGCCATTTGTAGGTACCCAATAGCGTTTCGTACCTCTTCTGCGAAGGGCACCTCATCAGGAATAGGAATTGTTCCAAGCCGGGTTGCTGCTGCCACCATGTTGTCCGCTAGGTTTGAATAGTGACCCGCCTGTGTTGGGAAAGCTATTGGTGAGGTCTAGTTTCGTCGGGGCGGGTTAAGCTGCTGCCGAGCCGCCGGCCGACTTCCAGGTGCTTTCGTTGTCCGACCTGTTCCTGGTGTGTTAAAAAGGTTTCTTGCCTCATATTGTTTTGGCAGGCGGGACTGATGCCTCATTTGCCGCACCGCGGCCACCGACTGTTGTTCTAGCTCAATGCGGAAAGCATCCGTCTTAAGGCGCTATGCCTCCGCGTCCATCTGAGCCTTTAGCGCGTCGATCCCCTGTTGGACTTCCACCATCTGGTCCTTCAGTCTTGTGATTTCCAGGTTCCGGGTGGCTTGATTCTCAGGCGTGACTTCAGTCGCCATCAGGGTTGTGAGATCGTTCATCAGATCCAGAAGAACCTGAGCCGGTGGCGGGTCAGCCCCCGTGTCTGCCGCCCCAGTGGCTGCATTGCTTGGGCCTGGCTCTGTTCCCGCCATGAACACGGCCGCATGAGTCGGCGACCCATGATCGTCCGGCTCAGACCGCTCCGACTCGGGGTACAGCTCGTCGTAGCCCCCAAGCCCGCCATTGTGAAGTTGGTAGATTGATTCCGCCTCTCCGCTCGAAGATCCATCCTCTAAACAGACGAGAGTCTCCTGCGACATAGAAGCCTTAAGATCCATACCTTGAGTGAAGCCAACGAAGACATGCTTACTGCCTGGGTCAGCACGGGCGGGTTGCACGCGCCGAGCCGGCTCGATGATGTCGGTGTAGACGTCCGGCCTGGGCGTAGATCCGCTGACTTTGCCGATGAAGACGTGGATTCCTCCGAAGGGAACCCGGAACCCGTACTCCACAGAGTTGGTCTCGGGACCCCAGCCGGCGTCGTCGATGTAGAGCCGGCCGCGATGACTTTTGTTCATCCTTCCGATCACGTATCCCTCGATCCCTGGAAGAGAGCCCTTTGAGAACTCAACACCACCGAGCGCGAGCCCCACGGTGGGCGCCAACTATCGTGGTTTTGTCACGACAGATGTCCGAGGACTTATGTTCGAGGCCATCGCTAAGGTGATGGACTCAAAGGTGTTGGTTGGGATGAAGGACACGAGTTTACCCAAGTTCGGCCCCTCGAGATGAGGTAAAAGCCTACGTCCTGCTTGTGTTGTATTGATTGGAGTATCAATTACAAGGGAGCAGATTCTCTTGACCTAGCTCTCGATCGATTGATTTCTTTCTAGGTCGCCCCGAATCTCGCCCTTATAAAGGAGGTCAAGACCACGGGTTACACGAGTCTCACATCGACTCTTACAACGTGTCCGACTCTATCTTTATGTCGCCTTGCCTTCCTGAGCAAGCTGTCTCCGGGCGGCTTATCCGCCCGGGTCTTCACGCCTTCCTTGTTTGGGCCTCGCCTTGGCCCATCTTGGTAAGCCGCCATATGTCTAGGCTTATGTCTTGAGGCCCATCCTTGGTTTGTCCCATGAGCCGCCAGGTATGACCCGGCCCTACTTGGGCGGGTCTCACCACGGGGTTATATCCCCAACAGCGGCAGTGCCACAAGTATGTGGTACTATCATTATTAACTTTGTATCTTTTGGTATCAATGTTATGAACATGTGTATTACTACGATCAAGATTCAATAAACCATCCTCATTGGGTGCATGACCATTGAAGGTATTATTCATGTAAACAGAATAACCATTATTCTCTAACCTAAATGAATAACTGTATTGCAATAAACACAATCTAATCACGTTCATGCTCAATGCAAACACCAAATAACATTTATTTAGGTTCATCAATAATCCCAAGGGTCGAGAGAGAGTGTGATGGTGATCACATCAACCTTGGAAACACTTCCAACATCGTCACCTCACCCTTAGCTAGCCTCCGATTATTCCGTAGCTTTTATTTCGAGTTACTAACATTTATCAACCGAACCGGTATCTAATACCCACGTGCTACTAGGAGTACTAGCAAGGTACACAACAATAACACGTATATGAAATATACTTCTGTCGACGTTGCCAACCTTCTTATCTACCAAGTATCTAGGGTTGTTCTGTTTCAGTGACCGTTCTCCTCAAAATAGAAGCACTTAGTCTCGGGTTTGGGTTCAACCTTGGGTTGCTTCACTGGAGCAACAACTGACTTGCCATCCATGAATTTTCCCTCCTAGTCCTTGCCCTTCTCGAAACTAGTGGTTTCACTAACCATCAACACTTGATGCTCCTTCTTGATTTCTACCTTCGCGGTGTCAAACATCACGAATAGCTCAGGGCTCATTATTTCCATCCCTAGCATTTTATAGTTCATCACGAAGCTCTAGTAGCTTAGTGACAATGACTTGGAGAACTATATCAATCACTATCTTATCTGGAAGATCAACTCCCACTCAATTCAAGCGATTGTAGCACCCAGACAATCTGAGCACATGCTCTACGATTGAGCTATTATCCTTCATCTTGCAGGCAAAGAATCTTGTTGGAGGTCTCATACCTCACAACACGGGCACGAGCCTGAGATCCTAATCTCAGCTCTTAGAACATCTCATATGTTCCGTGACATTTAAAACGTTTTGGAGCCTTGATTCTAAGCCGTAATGCATGACACACTGAACTATCAGGTAGTCATTGGAACGTACCTGTCAGATGTTCACAACATCTACAAACGATACTAGAGGGGGTGGCGCACCAAGCGGTGCATTAAGGAGATAAGCCTTCTGTGCAGCAACGAGGACAATCCTCAGATCACGGACCAAGTCCGAATTATTGCTACCATCATCTTTCAACTCTATTTCTCTAGGAACATATAAAAATTCAAGGGAGCTATAGCGCGAGCTAGTAATCTACAACATAATTTGTAAAGACATTTTGACTATATTCATGATAATGAGTTTAGTTAATCATATTAAAAAAACTCCCACTCAAATTGACATCCCTCTGGTCATTCGAGTGTCACATGATCCAAATCCACCAACTCAAGTCCGATCATCACGTGAGTTGAGGTGGTTTCAATGGTGAACATCTTCATGTTGATCATATCTACTATATGACTCATGTTCGACCTTTTGGTCTCCTTTGTTCAGAGGCCATGTTTGTACATGCTAGCCTCGTCAACTTTAACCCGAGTGTTCCACACGTGCAACACTGGCTTGCACCCGTTGTATGTGAACATAGAGTCTATCACACCTGATCATCACGTGGTGTCTCGACACGACAAACTTTCGCAACAGTGCACACTCGGGGAGAACACAATTTATCTTGAAATTTAAGTGAGGGATAACCTTATAATGCTACCATCGTCCTAAGCAAAACAAGGTGCATAAAAGGATTAACATCACATGCAAATCATAAGTGACATGATATGGCCATGAACTTGTGCTTTTGATCTCCATCTTCAAAGCACCGGCATGATCTCCGTCGTCACTGGCATGACACCATGATCTCCATCATCTTCATCTCCATCAACGTGTCGCCATAGGGGTTGTCGCGCCGACTGTTGCTTCCACGACTATTGCTAACTCATAGCGATAAAGTAAAGCAAAACGGCGAAAATAATTAAAGACAACCCTATGGCTCCTACCGGTTGCCGTACTCATCGACATGCAAGTCATGATATTCTATACAAAACATGATCATCTCAGACATCACATATATCTCATCATGTAATTGGCCATATCATATCACAACATACCCTGCAAAAACAAGTTAGACGTCCTCTAATTGTTGTTGCATGTTTTACGTGGCTGATACGGGTATCTAGCAAGAACAATTTTCACCTACGACAGAACCACAACGATGATACACAAATTTCTATTCAACCTTCTCAAGGACCGCCTTTGTCGAATCTGATCCAACTAGAGTAGGAGAGACAGGCACCCGCCAGCCATCTTTGTGCAACAAAGTTACATGTCAGTCGATGGAACCGGTCTCTCGTAAGCTTATGAGTAAGGTTGGTCCAGGACGCTTCATCCCATAATACCGCTGAATGAAAACATGACCAAGGGAGGAAGCAATCTAAGCATCAACGCCCACAAACTCCTTTGTGTTCTACTCGTGATCTCGTCTACACATAGACCTAGCTCTGATACCACTGTTGGGAAACGTTGCATGGGAAACAAAAAAATTCCTACACACATGCAAGATCTATCCATGGTGATGAGCATCTATAAGAGGGAGAGTGGATCTACATACCCTTGTAGATCGCTAAACGGGAAGCGTTAAGAAACGCGGTTGATGTAGTTGAATGTCTTCGTGATCCAAATCGCCGAGCGCCCCATGATCCCACCACGATCCTTCTCACAATCCAATCACGATCCATCCTGCGATCTCATCACGATCTGCTCCGTGATCAAATCACGAATTGTCTCGCGATCCTGATCACGGTCCTTCCGATCTGGCGCCGAACGGACAGCGCCTCCGCGTTCAGCACACGTACAGCTCGATGACGATCTCCGCCTTCTTGATCCAGCAAGAGGGAGCAGAGAGGTAGATGAGTTCTCCGACAACGCGACGGTGTGGCGACGATGGTGGTGGAACTATTCTGGCAGGGCTTCTCCTAAGCACCGCCGAACTAGACTAGAGGAGAAAACCGATCTAGATGAAGTAAAGGGAGCACGTGGCAATTAGGGTTAGTTTTCCCCTCTAAATCTTGTAGTATATATAGGAGGGAGGGAACGGAGGAGGTAGCATCAAACCCTCAAGAGTTGGCCGAACTTGGAGGTGGAGGGGTCCTCCAATCCTATTAGGAGTAGGATTCCTCCTTTCCACTTGGAAACTCTTTCCACCTCTCCACCTTTGGGTTTTTCCCACCCCTAGCCGCATGGGCCTTAGTGGGGGCCTCGGCCAACCCAATAAGGGCTGGCTTGACTTCTCCCACAGCCCATGAATCCCTTTGGGTCGAGACACCCCTCCTGATGGTCCCCGGTACCCCTCCCGGCACTCCTTGTACACTACCGATGAGCCCAAAACTTTTCCGGTGACCAAAACATGACTTCCTATATATCAATCTTTACCTCTAGACCATTTCAGAGCTCCTCGTGATGTCCAGGATCTCATCCGGGACTTCGAACAACCTTCAGTCACCACCATACATAAATCTATACTACTGAAACGTCACCGAACCTTAAGTGTGCGGACCCTGCGGGTTCGAGAACTATGTAGACATGACTGAGACACCTCTATGGTCAATAACCAATAGCGGGACCTGGATGCCCATATTGGTTCCTACATATTCTATGAAGATCTTTATCGATTTAACCTCTATGTCAAGGATTCAATTAATCCCGTATGCAGTTCCCTTTGTTCTTTGGTATGTTACTTGCCCGAGATTCGATCGTCGGTATCTCTATACCTAGTTCAATATCGTTACCGGCAAGTCTCTTTACTTGTTACGTAATACAATATCCCGTGGCTAACAATTAGTTACATTGCTTGCAAGGCTTGTTGTGATGTTGTATTACTGAGTGGGCCCTGAGATACCTCTCCATCACACGGAGTAACAAATCCCAGTCTTGATCCATGCCAACTCAATAGACACCCTCGAAGATACCTGTAGAGCACATTTATAGTCACCCAGTTACGTTGCGACCTTTGATACACACAAGGTACTCCTCTGGTGTCAGTGAGTTGCATGATCTCATGGTCATGGGAACAGATACTTGACATGCAGAAAACTATAGCAATAAACCGACACGATCATATGCTATGTTTATAGTTTGGGTCTTGTCCATCACATCATTCTCCTAATAATGCGATCCCGTTATCAAATTACATCTCATGTCCATGACTAGGAAACCATAGCCATCTTTGATCAACGAGCTAGTCCAATAGAGGCTTACTAGGGACATGGTGTTGTCTATGTATCCACACATGTATCTGAGTTTCCGAGCAATACAATTATAGCATGGATAATAAACGATTATCATGAACAAGGAAATATGATAATAACCAATTTATTATTGCCTCTAGGGCATATTTCCAACAGCTTGATATCGGGCACACATGCACACACTAAGCATGATGTCAGGATGGGAGGCACAAAGATATATGAATGAACCGATCATTGATCGATAAACCTTTTGGTCATCGTTTTGTCCTCCTTGGTGAGGTCAACATGTACACTAGTAGGCATGGGAGTTTTCATACCTTTACACTCTTGCATGTTGAACTTGTTGATCAAGTCCTTGATGTACTTGGTTTGAGAGATAAATGTTCCTTCTCTCGTTTGCTTGATTTGCAAACCTAGGAAAAATTTCAACGCACACATGTAGACATCTCATATTTCTCGGGCATCAACCTTCCAAATTTCTCACTAAAATGTGGGTTAGTAGATCCAAAGATAATATCATCCACATAAATCTGGCACACAAATAATTCACCATTAACTTTCTTAGAGAACAAGTTTGCGTCAATTTTACCAATCTCAAAACCCTTTCCAATGAGAAACTTCGTTAAGCATTTGTACCAAGCTAGTGTAGCTTGTTTAAGATCATAGAGAGCTTTACGCAGTTTATAAACATGATTAGGCTTCTTAGGGTTCACAAAGTCGGGGGTTGTTTCACATAAACTTCCTCTCCAATTTCCCCATTTAGAAAAGCACTTTTGATGTATATTTGGTAAAGAGTAATATCATGGTGATTGGCATACACAAGAAGTATGGGAATGGCCTCAAGTCTAGCAACGGGGGCATAAGTCTCAGCATAGTCCATACCTTCGATTTGAGTGTAACCTTGAGCTACGAGACATGCCTTGTTGCGCACCAATTTACCATCTTCATCTTGCTTGTTCTGAAACACCCATTTTGTTCCAATGATGTCGTGCTCATCATTATGCTTCTCCACTAGTGTCCACACTTCATTCCTCTCAAAGTTGTGTAGCTCTCCGTGCATGGCATTCACCCAATCTGTGTTTTCAAGTGCTTCTTCTACCTTCACAGGCTCAATACTAGAGATGAATGAGTAATGCTCACAAAAGTTAGCTAAACGAGTTTTAGAGCGAGTGATTCTCCTGGTTTGTATGTCGTCGGGAATTTGTTCTACGTGATGAATCTTGTTCACTCTTGCTCAAACACGTGGTAGCTTTTGCTTGTTGGACGGAGGAGTTTCCTCATCATCTTCTTCTTCTTCGTCGTTGTTGTTGAAGGTGTCGTTCCCTTGAGGAGGTGGTGAAGGAGGTTGAGGTGGATCATCTAGATGTGCTTCTTCCTCTTCATCTTGGCATGTATCGCTTGTGGATGCCTCCATGTTGTTTTGTGGTTCGCCTTGACGTGATCTAGGAGCTTCCACTTGTGTTGATGAAATACTTTCCTTCATCTCCATGGGACGAATCTTGCCGATGGACAAATCTTGTATGGCTTTTGAAGGTTGCTTATCTCCTACATCATTTGGCAATTGTTCGACTTGCAAACCATTAGTCTCATCAAACTTCACATCTACCATCTCCTTAACTTTTCAAGTGAAGTTGTCATAGACACGATAAATGTGAGTTTGATCCATAACCAAATAGGAAACCTTCATGAGATTTAAAAACAAATTTAGAACGACGATGCTTATCAAGAATGTAGCACTTTGAACCGAATACCCAAAAATTAGACAACTAAACAGAAATGGTAGATTACTAATTACCAATAGTAGGTAACTCGACATCAATGGTAGGCCAGTTTCATAGCATTATAGGCAATTGAACATCCACGTTGCAACTCAAAAATCATGGTAGGCAAGTTATAATAATGTTATCAAAATTTATTGATACACCTAGTGTAATGAAGTTTCTTATATGTAGCACAGAAGGTGCCTCGTGTTTCGTATTATCTTCTCATTTTTATACAAACCAACCTCGTAGGCATTCTTGTTAGGCAAAAA
This sequence comes from Hordeum marinum, assembly GCA_022496015.1. NCBI lineage: Eukaryota > Viridiplantae > Streptophyta > Magnoliopsida > Poales > Poaceae > Hordeum > Hordeum marinum. Next base: position 112,249,519 of record CM039676.1, on the reverse strand, counting down.
AATGAAGTTGCTTTTCTATAATACTAAAGTTGCCTCGTAAAAAAGTTCGATGAAACCTATCGATATGAGATCTAGTTTTAAAGAACTTGTCGCAAGAAACCCAACTATAAAAACGAAACTTGATTTCGAGGCTTAAATCAAAAGTTACTGTTTTCTAACTTTTTGAACCCCAAATAAATGTACATGAAGACAAGATTTCTTTTTTGGTTGACTGCGTCAAACGCATCGGCTATTCCTTTCAAATACTTCCATATTTGGAAGAGCACTCGATTCCACTAAACGGTCGCCCAGCCCACTAGCCACGCCCTAGCAAAAGTAATCAAGTAGCTTACGGACTGACTAGGATAGTTAATTTTTCTCCTTCTGGATGGATTCAGCGTCGGATGTGGTAGTTCAATGCTTGTAAACGATGCAACATTGTTAGCGAGTGAATAAAGGAAGTGAATTTTGTCAAAAACAGAAAACTTTTGTCAAAAACAGAAAACGAAATGTGGAGTTTTTGTGTCTGAATTCTGACAGCACGCTATTGCTCCTTATTTCTAGCCAAGCGCTGCATAGTTGTATGCTGAGATAAATATTTTAGTGAAGATCACATATGTAGTTATATAGGATAATTACAAGATTCCTCTAACAAAATCAGGATTCACAGGACAACGGAAAATCAATCATGCTACTTCAACACCAACCAACGCAACGCAGCAACAACTGCCAGAGATAAGCATCTTGATAGGAGAAAAACATCTTACCACCATTTCAGGATTTTACACTAGTCTAGTTGGCAGACAACAATCACCACGAGGAACAAACAACTGGGACCTATTATTCCATGTAAACTGGATACAAGACCTATGATAAATGCAGAAAGTCAAGCACAGCGCAGATGATAATAATCTACGTCTGTTGTAATCGGAAAAGCCAAGGCAAACATAACAAACTACTCATCATCATCCACGCCAAGATCACGGCCACTTATCATTCAAGGGCACAGGAATGATCCTCTGTTTGTCCGGGGTGGTAGTATACATGCATTCTGCGACCTAAAGCGCAAGCTCATAGCTTTCTTAGGACTGGTCAGCCAAGCCCCTCCCACCGTCATTATCGGTGCCAGTGCTCCTGTGGCTCTCAGTGCCAGAAGGCTCAGAACTGGCCCCGCCTGCTGCATAGGTTGGTTGTTCAACCTGAGGGGCCTGGGGCATGCCATTGACAGACCCAGGTCTCGCAACCATTTGACCAGCAAACGGAAGCATCTGAGCCTGTTGTTGCTGTAGTTGCTGCTCCTGCATCTGCTGAGGCGTTAGAGGGGTCCTCGGAGGGAACATTGGCACCTGTGACATGTAATGCCCTGCCCCTGGGGATGCAGCAGGTGGTGCCATCTGTATGCACAAGTAACATTAGGTGCATGCAGTAGAAACAGTATACAGATATAATGTGTGTGTATGTTGGTCTAAGACATGACTAACCTGAGGACGGCTTACAGAGGTCTGTGGCTGAGTATCAGCAATTGCAGCCAAATACAAAAGATTCTTCTGAAGCTGAGCTTGATACCTGAAAGTTATATGGGAGATGAGTTGTCTATGTGTTTCTCCATATCCGTTTCAGAAGGAACCGCACATTCACACAAGCAAATATTGTTATGTATGAGGAAACTTGTTGAATGCATCTATCTATTACAAGTATAGAACACAAGACGGATTCAATGCAATGCAAAGTAGATTAGGAAATGCAAAAACATGAAGTAATATTATGCCCCCGCTAACAAGAGAAAAAACTAATAACAGAGAGCTTAAACCTTCAATAATCGTGAAAGCAAAAACATGGTGTGGTTAGCAACATTGGATTAGTGACACACGAGCAGATAGGATGCACGAGCAAAGGCATCCAGAAGACCAGCACAATGGAACTGCTGATCTGGCACCCAAATAAACGATTTTGAATGGGTACATGTAAGGCAATGTGGTACTTCTTAATGCTATGCGTAAAAGACAGACATATTACAAAGTGAAGCTCTGAAGCACTGATACGGCCAGAGTTGGCGTGTGCGCATGCCAGGCAGCTCCGATACGGCAATACGCTCGATATGGCTGGGATGCGTGTATCCAGGAGTATCAGGATTTTTGAAAAAAAAATAAAAGAGAGAAAAGAGCCTATAATGTTGGGGACACGCTCGTGACATGGCTGGACAGGGCGATGCAAGAGCGCAGCCCCGAGCTGCACAGGGCATAATATTAAGTCACGAACTAACCTAACTTTGCTCTCTCGCTCTTTCTGTTCGACCGCACGAGGAAGCACTGGATTGAGGGCAGGAGTGCGCCGCCACCACCGCCTAGAATCGCCACGCCACCCTGTCGACTCGCCACGCCGCCGCCTCGAGTGACTGGACTCAAGCCTTCTCCACCACTGTCCCAAGAGAGAGGTAAGTTATTCCGTCGCGTGTGTGCTTGCTGTGTGCTTGGCTGCTTGCTATTGCTATCTGATGTTGCTGCTACTGCCTACTGCAAGGGAGAGGAATACCACATGGCATCTGCAGGGAGTGGCATGGCAGCAAGCTAGTCTTCACCTGGTGGTCTGCAAGCAACAGTATTGTGAGGCTGAAGGCACCGGTGAAGAGGCTGGGCATGGTGTTGGCAATCCGAAATATTGTGTCAAGTCTCTAAAACGTCCTATATTAGTTTACAGAGGGAATATTTTCTACTCCCTCTGTAACTTTATAGAAGACGTTTTTTGACACTGTCATGGACTCTAAAAACGTCTTATAAAAAGCTACAGAGGGATATTTTGCATACACCATGAGGACATTGATGATCATTCCAGACTTGAAAAAAATGGGGGCACCCAATAAGGTATTTTGATTGCACCTCACGCATCCTATTATGTTGTCTTTATTAAATGTGATTTTATGAATTATTTGTATATACTTGCCGTATCACCATATTTCTGTTTCTGGGAACATTGTCTTTTTTAAGTAGTGTAGAAGATAGATGTAGATGTAGATAGATTGATGGATTTGTCGTTTATGGTAGTGAATCGGCTGGAGACAATTTTTATTGATGATTGATTTGTTTATTATGGCAGTGGATCTGCTGGGGAGACATGTGAGTGCATCTTAAGGAAAGAAGGAGATGTGGTTAAATCAGCACTTATCAAACTGGGTGGGGTTGCGGTCGGTAAAAGGAAATAGAGAATCGTGGGAAAGATCTGTTGATCGGTGGCGCCCTGGGGGGACGAACAACGTAGAAACTCCTGCTTAATAGTAGGGATAAAATTGAAGGACTATTTGATTTGTTATCACGATGTAGCAACTGCCTACCAGTTCCGACATATTATAGTTTGCATGATTCGACATAAATTACAGTATAATATCTACCGCTATTAATCATTGCAAGCAGTAGTTTCCAAGTGTAGGAAATATTATTATTTTTGCTTCGGAGGCAAAATAATAAACAGAATATATATAGTAAGGCAGCTAAACCTTTGGCGGGGACAACATAGTAACACTAAGTTCACGAACATCACGTGCTTGTAATAAACTATTATGAATATTTAAGAAAACCGCGGGCATCCGCAAGATGCACACGATTTGATTGAATGCACTAGAACTTATCAAATCCACAATTTTATGTCCCTCCACTGCACTTATGTCTTTCAAACCGAGGAAGAGAGAGGACACAGAACGTATGGTACCAACATCATGACGCATTGGGTTGCAAACACAATGTAAATCCCCTAGAGGCACAGCACAAAGGTCGATGGTGATATCTTCTCTATCGATCAAAGCGTTAAAACAAATAAAGAACCAAGTTGGTGCTTGAATGGTAACTGGAAATGGTTGTAAGACCCTTTAACCACTAGGGTTTGGATCCCTGTGTGTGTCACCTAGAGGAATATTTGTTCAGTGGTAGGGGACACACCCGTCAATATTCAATCTGTGTGTCCAGTAGCTATTGTGCGAATACAAGCTAGTAGTGGTGTTCATATTTACATGTTGTACTGGGTGTTCTTAACACAGGGGCGCCAAGACACGCTACTTAGTTTTAAAAGATAATCATACAATGATCCGTTTAACCTTTTTCACTGGTACTCTAGACAGTTAACCTGTGGTTCAACACTAATGTTTGGTACAATATACTCCCTCCGCCCCAAAATAAGTGACTCAAAAGTGACTCAAATTTGTGCTAAAGTTAGTACAAAGTTGAGTCATTTTTGAGTCACTTATTTTGGGACGGAGGGAGTATTTCCTTGTAATGACACCCAAAAAAACTTGTTAGGTTCAGTGGCCACCTCAGCCAAATTTGAGACACCAAGCCAAACATACAGTTTACAAATCCAAGTATGTGCTTTTGCGTTGACAAAAAATAGCACTCCCATCATCAAAGTAGTAGTGTTTTTTTGACGAACCATAACCACATGAATCATGTCATGTGTGGTAATGGCTAAGAGTGTTAAAGCAGAAGTCCCAATTCAATTCACTGGCAGCTCAGCTGCTCAAGCAGGCATTTTCTTTGCAAGCATATTATTTGCAGTTTTTTGCCTGCTTCATTTACTTATTTTAACTGAACATACCAGCAGCAAGTTCCAATATTTACTGTTGGCCTGTTGGGGGTCGGCTGGTCTGGTTTTATTATTAGAAAAATGGTACTCCCTCCGTTCCTAAATATAAGACCTTTTAGAGATTTCACTATGGACTACATACAGAGCAAAATGAATGAATCTACACTCTAAAATATGTCTACATACATCCGTATATAGTTCATAGTGAAATCTCTAAAAGGTCTTATATTTAGGAAACGGAGGGAGTACTAGCTAACAACAAATGTAAGAAGATAAGTAGGAACAGCTGAAGATGGTGGCAGAAACACAATAATTACATTTTGTGCATAAAAAGCAAGAATACCCGGAAAGCAGGATGGCTCATCAGTTAGCAAAATTAAAGACCATATTGAATTGTATAGTCTTCAGAAAAAGAGGTTCAGTCCGTTACATACTGAGCACATTCCGCCAACTTTCCCAGGTTCTGATTTTCCAAGATAGCCAAAATTAGTTGCTTATTTTCATCCAGGTACTGCACAATGAATAATGCCAGTTAGGGGGAATGGATAATTATAACAGGTCGTGTATATAGAGTTAGTAAATTAAAATAGAAAGCCAGGTGGAGAACAAAATATAAATAAGCAAAAACAACACAGTGCAGCATTAGAAGTTCTATAGGTATGCACGAAAACACAAGGATTAAAGATCGGGACTAAAGATTTGGGTCAATCATCTCAGTGGCCAAATTACAAAGCTAGAAAGAAAAAAGGACCACAAAACATTAGTATAAATCTAAAGAACTAGAGATCATTTGGAGTTTGGGAGTCAAAAGTATAGAACTATATTCTGGGAGTGAGAACGTTTGGTCTGTTTGTTGCACAGCATAAGCATGAGCACCCTTGTTAACTTGGAAAGTAGTTCAAACGGAGTAAATCCAAGGTTGCTCTCAACATTTTTCTGGAGTAAAGCAACTTGGTCGAACAATGTGGGTTTTCGTTAGTATAACGAAGCAAACCATACTCCATTTCCAGTAAGCAGTACATGCATCCAGCACGAAGCAAAAACTAAACTTGTTTGAATCTAGCAGGACAGTTAAGGATGCATCACAGTAATTAGTTGCTAGTGACTGAAAAACAAAAGAAACATTTCAAGATTGGCAGCTGAAATGGAAATAAGGCTATAGAAGGATGGAGATAATAGTATTAATTTATTGAAGGAGAATACTGATGTCAACTAACTCAGAAAAAGCCATTCAAATCACATCAATATCGGTCAATAAGAACGTCATCTCTATTAATCCACCAGACGAAACCACGACTGGTAGGGGCGACAAACGATCGAATATTTGGCCGGGAACCAACCCTTCAAACCCCACCGAGGAGGCAGGCCAGCCCTATCAAGAGCCGGCAGAGATGGGGAGGGAAAGAGAGGGAACCTTTTGGATCTGCTCGGTGCTGAGGCCAGCAGACGGAGGCATCCCGGGCGCCGCCGCCGGCGGCGGCATGGGCATCGCTTGCTGCATCGCGGCGGCTCTCGCTTTTTCTCTTGTTGGTGTTTGGAGGGTTTGCGGGTGTAGGGAGAAACACAAAGCGCCCACCTGATGCCGACCTGCCCCCGGAAGACTTCTCAGATACTCCTGTAATTTGGAAATTATTACGTATATGCCCCTTGACATTTTATTACGGTTACCTCCACCTATTTCATTTTTTTTAATATTATCTTATTATTATTAATTTCGTCACATATTACGCCGGTTCAAAAAAAATTCAAAGTTGTCATCCAGTCGGACACGGCAAAGCCGACAAGGTCCGGTCGGTCACGGGGAAGCCGACAGGGTCCAGTCGGCCACTAGGAAGTCGATAAGTGGGCTCTCCACCACGTGACGGCCGACTACTGGCCCGAACACGTCACTCGGCCTGAGGCCGTCCAGTCGGCCTTGCCAGGGCCGACTAGGCCCGATCGGCTACGCCGGAGCCGATAGGACCCAGTGACCTTCGACCGTGCCTCCCTCTCCCTTTCTTCCTACTCTCTTCCTCTCTTCTATGTTCTTTCTCAACTCCCTCTCAACCCAACCCTCCCCCCCAACCCCACCCGATTTCTTACCGCATAGTTAGCCGATTTCTTCGTAGTTTTCACCATAGATTGCTTCTAGAGTGCTAGGGGATGCTAGTGTAACCTCGATCTCGTGATGGGGTAGCTCGTAGTGGTGATGGTGGCCATTGTGGAGGTGGAGGTGGTGGAGGTGGAGATGGTGGAGGCAGTGGAGGTGGACATTCCAGTGTTCGTCATCCGTTCGCGTGTTTGAAGCCCGTCGTTCGTCATTTCTTCACACGCTTCAAGGGTAATATATACAATGTCCATTTCCGTAGTGTTAAGTTGTGTGGATATTTATGTGTGTAGAATATTTTAGTTGATCCGGTAGCGTTGGTTCGATACAATATGTAGATGTTAAATATTTATTTGTGTTGCATTTATTATTTGGTGCGGTAAAATTTGGGTAGTTGTGGTATTTTTTAGTTGGTTCGATAATATTGGTTTAGGGTTCGATAGAATATGTAGTTGTCAAATATTTAGTTGCGTGGTAATTTTTAGTTTATCCGGTAGCTTTGGGTAATATTTCTAGTAGATGTGGTAATTTTAGTTTGTTCGGTAAAATTATTAGTTTGCCTTTTGCTTAATATTTATCCCTGTTGATTTTTTTTAGGTCAACAAATATGTCTGATTTAGTGACGTTAATTTTTCACTACGGTCCTGTTAATGTGCAAATAACTGAGACAGGAACTGATCTGAGTGAATTTGAGCACATTGAAGTGTCAATGACTGCCCCTAAAACATGGTCTATTAGTCAGTTGAGAGAATGGATAACCAGGTCTTTAGGGTTAAATCATGAAACACACACCGTCGGTGTTCATGCATTATGGACCCGGTCCTGTTCAAATATTTTCTTTTATTTGAAGGAAATAGCTCGGGACAATTAGTGGGTGCGCTGGTTATAAGCTTGCTCTAGTAGGGAAGTTAATCATGTCGCTTTAGTGCTTCCCGTCGCGAAGCAGATGAGTGAACTGTAGCTGACTGTGGTTACGATTATGGCCAGAGCAGTGAAGGAATGCATGATTCAATGTCAAATTATGTGTCCCATGTTGAAGATGAAGTTTACGAATCAAGGCACAATAGTCATGATAAAGGAGCTAATGTCGATGATTATGCTAGTGGCGAGGCGGATGCTGACGAGGTAGATGGACACTTGCAAAACCAGATAGAAAATGAAGATAGAGATGGTGATATTGCTGATGATTCTGGCGAGTCGGACGATAAAGAGAACGTCCAACAGGTGCCTAATCCCGCATCATGGAATCAGGACTTCTCAATTGCAATGACTGTGAATGATGGTCATGGTTCTGCCTCGCAATATCACCAGAACAACATTGCGATAGGTGTCATGTATCCAAACAAGCAAGCTCTAAAAGATGGCAGCCATACACGCAAGCAACCACACATGCCAGGTACCCTGGCAGTATTTCTCAGTTATGCACAAGAGATCGGGGTTACTGGATGATGAAATCGAAGATTATCTTCGATATCTGCGTCGAGGAGATGGCGCAACAGCGGGTTATGAGGCAATTTGGTCTTCGGCAGATGGTCAACCCCGAGCCTATAGAGAACCCACTACCAGCAGTAGTCCACATGTATTGTATACTTATTCAATGTTTCGTTGTCATTCACATTTGTTCATAGTGAATCATTAGTTAATTGTTACACACAAACCTCAATTGCAGGAACACAAGGAAGGGGATAAGAAGGACACAGGAGCAATGGCTCCAAAGGCTTCAGCAGTACATGATAGACTGGGATACTGCGGCGACACGTCTCTGGGAGGAGGATGGCATGTTTGATATCGGTTAATTCAATGCATATTTGCATCGATACACGGAGAGGACAAGGTTATGCATCGTTCAACACCCTGATCCAGAGGAGATACCGGACCCCGTTACGTCTGATACATACCCGAGCTATGATACTTTGGGCTCTAGGCAGTAGGCAGTAACATTTATTGTCTTTATCTAATTCATTTTCTGGTCACATACTTTGTCGTCCATAATTAATAATCATCGTGACAATTTCAGGCTGAGCTGGCATACGATCTTCATACTGAGGTCAGGGACTATACACGATCGCTGTTGTCTGCACCTCTTATGGTTCCCACATCTCAGCTTCGGCCATGGTTCGCGCGCCTGGAGCAGAAGCCACGATCTATCTACATGGCTATCACATGCACCCGCACTTCGGACGTTGTTCCCCACCACCAACAGCACCACCACCAACACCAACACCACCACCAGCAGCCGTGGCCATCCACACAACGACAACAACCACGTCCTCGCCTAACATAGCAGCCGACGCCCCCTCCACCACCTCCTGACCAGGCTGGCAGTTCGGCGTGGCAGCACCCAGAGCAGCATTATCCTGTTGGAAATATGCCCTAGAGGCAATAATAAATTAGTTATTATCATATTTCCTTGTTCATGATAATCGTTTATTATCCATGCTATAATTGTATTGATCGGAGACTTAAATGCATGTGTGGATACATAGACAAAACCATGTCCCTAGTATGCCTCTAATGGACTAGCTCGTTGATCAAAGGATGGTTAAGGTTTCCTAGCCATGGACATGAGATGTCATTTGATAACGGGATCACATCATTAGGAGAATGATGTGATGGATAAGACCCAAACTACAAACATAGCATATGATCGTGTCAGTTTATTGCTACTGTTTTCTGCATGTCAAGTATATGTTCCTATGACCATGAGATCATGCAACTCACGGATATCGGAGGAGTGCCTTGTGTATCAAACGTCGCAACGTAACTGGGTGACTATAAAGGTGCTCTACAGGTATCTCCGATGGTGTCTGTTGAGTTGGCATGGATCGAGACTGGGATTTGTTACTCCGTGTAACGGAGAGGTATCTCGGGGCCCACTCGGTAATGCAACATCACAATAAGCCTTGCAAGCAATGTGACTAATTGTTAGTTGCGGGATCTTGTATTACGGAACGAGTAAAGAGACTTGCCGGTAACGAGGTTGAACTAGGTATGGAGATACCGACGATCGAATCTCGGGCAAGTAACATACCGAAGAACAAAGGGAACGATATACGGGATTAACTGAATCCTTGACATAGAGGTTCGACCGATAAAGATCTTCGTATAATATGTAGGAACCAATGTGGACGTCCAGGTCCCGCCATTGGTTATTGACCGTAGAGGTGTCTCGGTCATGTCTACATAGTTCTCGAACCCGCAGGGTCTGCACACTTAAGGTTCGGTGACGTTTCGGTAGTGTAGAGTTATGTATGGTGGTGACCGAAGGTTGTTCGGAGTCCCGGATGAGATCCCGGACATCACGAGGAGCTCCGGAATGGTCCGTAGGTAAAGATTCATATATAGGAAGTCCCAGTTTGGTTTCCGGAAAAGTTTCGGGCTCATCGGTAGTGTACCGGGAGTATCGGTATTGTACCGGGAGTGCCGGTAGTGTACCGGAGGACCTCCGGGAGGGGTATTTCGACCCGAAGAGGTCCATGGGCTGTGGGAGAATAATAACCAGCCCTTAGTGGGCTGGGAAAACAGCCACAAAGGCCCATGGCGCAGGAGAGAAAGTCCTAAAGCAAAAAGTGGAAAATCAGCCAATAGGAGGCAATCCTACTCCAACTAGGATTGGAGGTGAAGTAGGATTGCTCCCACCTCCTATTTCGGCCGACCCAAAGGCCTTGGCTGCCTCTCCTCTCCTCTCCTCTTATATATACTAGTGGATTGGGTGGTTTTTGGACAGAATTTCCGGCCACGTGCTACCCGTTTCACCGGTGCACAGTTTCTCCTCTAGATCGGTTTTCCGTAGCGCTTAGGCGAAGCCCTGCCGGAATCACTCCACCACCATCACCGGAGCGCTGTCACGCTGCCAGTGAACTCTCTCTCCTCTCCACCTCCTCTCGCTGGATCGAGACGGTGGAGATCGTCATCAAGCTGCACGTGTGCTGAACGCGGAGGTGCCGTCCGTTCGGCGCTAGATCGGAAGGACCGCGATCGAGATCGCGAGACAGTTCGTGATGAGATCGCGGAACGGATCGTGATGAGTTCGCGGGACAGATCGTGATCAATATCGTGAGACGGATCGTGATGAGATCACGGGACGGATCGTGATGAGTTCACGGGACGGATCGTGATTGGATCGCGGGACAGATCGTGATGAGATCGCGGGACGCTCGGCGATTTGGATCGCGAAGATGTTCGACTACACCAACCGCGTTTCTTAACGCTTCCCGCTTAGCAATCTACAAGGGTATGTAGATCCACTCTCCCTCTCGTAGATGCTCATCACCATGGATAGGTTTGCGTGTGCATAGGAAAATTTTTGTTTCCCATGCGACGTTCCCCAACAGTGGCATCATGAGCTAGGTTGATGGTTCGATGAGATCTCGAGTAGAACACAAAAGGTTTGTGGGCGTTGATGCTTAGATTGCTTCCTCCCTTGGTCGTATTTTGGTTCAGCGGGATTGTGAGATGAAGCGGCCCGGACCAACATTACTCATACGCTTACGAGAGACCGGTTCCCTCGACGCAACTTGTTGCCTAGATGGCTTGCGGGTGACAGTTTCTCTCACTTTAGTTGGATCGGATTTGACAAAGGCGGTCCTTGAGAAGGTTGAAAAGTAAAATAGTGTATCACCGTTGCGGTTTATGCGTAGGTGAGAATCGTTCTTGCTAGATACCCATAGCAGCCACATAAAATATGCAACAACAATTAGAGGACGTCTAACTTGTTTTTGCAGGGTATGTTGTGATGTGATATGGCCAATTACATGATGAGATATATGTGATGTATGAGATGATCATGTGATGTATAGATTATCACGACTTGCATGTCGATGAGTACGGCAACCGGCAGGAGCCATAGGGTTGTCTTTAATTATTGTATGACCTACGTGTCAATCATTAAGCGCTATGTAATGCTTTACTTTATCGCTACGGTAGCAATAGTAGTAGAAGCATGCAGGGCGTGACAACCCCAATGGCAACACATTGATGGAGATCAAGATGATGGAGATCATGGTGTTGTGCCGGTGACGATGGAGATCATGCCGGTGTTTCGAAGATGGAGATCTTAAACACAAGTTCATGGCCATATCATGTCACTTATGAATTGCATGAGATGTTAATCCTTTTATGCACCTTCTTTTGCTTAGTACGGCGGTAGCATTATAAGGTGATCCCTCACTTGAATTTCAAGATGAACTGTCTTCTCCCCGAGTGTGCACCGTTGCGAAAGTTCGTCGTGTTGAGACACCACGTGATGATCGGGTGTGATAGACTCTATGTTCACATACAACGGGTGCAAGCCAGATTTGCACGCGCAGAACACTCGGGTTAAACTTGACGAGCCTAGCATGTACAGACATGGCCTCGGAACACGAGAGACCGAAAGGTCGAACATGAGTCATATAGTAGATATGATCAACATAATGATGTTCACCATTGCAGCCACCTCAACTCACGTGATGATCGGACTTGAGTTGGTGAATTTGGATCATGTATCACTCGAATGATCGGAGGGATGTCAATTTGAGTGGGAGTTCTTAAGTAATATGATTAATTGAACTCATTATCATGAACATAGTCAAAGTGTCTTTGCAAATTATGTTGTAGATTACTAGGTCGCGCTGTAGCTCCCTTGTATTTTTATATGTTCCTAGAGAAATAGAATTGAAAGATGTTGGTAGCAAAATTGCGGACTGGGTCCGTGATCCGAGGATTGTCCTCATTGATGCACAGAAGGCTTATGTCCTTAATGCACCGCTCGGTGCGCCACCCCCTCTAGCGTCGTCTATAGATGTTGTGAACATCTAACAGGCACGTTTCGATGACTACTTGATAGTTTAGTGCGTCATGCATTACGGCTTAGAATTGAGGCTCCAAAACGTTTTGAACGTCACGGAACATATGAGATGTTCTAGGAGCAGAGATTGTGATCTCAGGCTCGTGCCTTTGTTGCGAGATATGAGATCTCCAACAAGATTCTTTGCTTGTAAGATGAAGGAGAATAGCTCAATCGTTGAGCATGTACTCAGATTGTCTGGGTACTACAATCGCTTGAATCAAGTGGGAGTTGATCTTCCAGATAAGATAGTGATTGATATAGTTCTCCAAGTCACTGTCACTAAAGCTACTAGAACTTAGTGATGAACTATAATACACCAGGGATAGAAGTATTGATCCCTGAGCTGTTCGCGATGTTTGACACCGCGAAGGTAGAAATCAAGAAGGAGTGTCAAGTGTTGATGGTTAATCAAACCACTAGTTTCGAAAAGGGCAAGAGCAAGGAGGGAAACTTCATGGATAGCAAGTCAGTTGCTGCTCCAGTGAAGGAACCCAAAGTTGAACTCAAACCCAAGACTAAGTGCTTCTATTATGAGGTGAGAGGTCGCTGAAGCGGAACAACCCTAGATACTTGGTAGATAAGAAGGCTGGCAACATCGACAGAAGTATATTTGATATACGAGTTATTGATGTGTACCTTGCTAGTACTCCTAGTAGCACCTGGGTATTGGATACCGGTTCAGTTGCTAAATGTTAGTAACTCGAAATAAAAGCTACGGAATAAACGGAGAACTAGCTAAGGGTGAGGTGACGATGTGTGTTGGAAATGTTTCCAAGGTTGATGTGATCAACATCGCACGCTCTCTCTACCTTCAGGATTAGTGATGAACCTAAATAAATGTTATTTGGTGTTTTGCGTTGAGCATGAACATGATTAGATCATGTTTGTTGCAATACGGTTATTCATTTAAGTCAGAGAATAATAGTTATTCTGGTTACATGAATAATACCTTCAATTGGCATGCACCCAGTGAGAATGGTTTGTTGAAATCTTGATCGTAGTAGTACACATGTTCATAACATTGATGTCAAAAGATACAAAGTTAATAATGATAGTACCACATACTTGTGGCACTGCCGCTAAATGTCATATTGGTATAAAGCGCATGTAGAAACTCCATGCTGATGGATATTTGGACTCATCGATTTCGAATCGGTTGAGACATGCGAACCATGCCTCTTGGGCAAGATGACTAAAGGACCCCGTTGGATGGAGTGGGCAAGTGATTCATTGGAAATGATACATGTTGATGTATGCAATCTAGTGAGTCTTGTAGCGTGCGGTGGATATCGTTATTTTCTTACCTTCACTGATGATTTGAGTAGATATAGTGTATATTTACTTAATGAAACACAAGTCTGAATCGTTTGAAAGGTTCAAGCAAATTCAGAGTGAAGTTTACAGATCATCGTGACAAGAAGATAAAAATGACCGCGATATGATCGTGGAGGTGAATATCTGAGTTACGAGTTTGGCATACAACTTAAGACAACATGAAATTTGTTTCACAACTAACGCCACCTGGAACACCATGGTGTGATGGTGTGTCCGAACATCATAGTCATGCTCTATTGATATAGTGCATACTGTGATGTCTCTTATCGTTTTACTACTATAATTTTTGGGGTTATGCATTAGAGACAACTACATTCACTTTAAATAGGGCATCATCTAAATCCGTTGAGATGACACCGTGTGAATTATGGTTTGATAGAAACCTAAGCTGTCATTTCTTAATGTTTGGGGCTGCGATGCTTGTGTGGAAAATGTTTTCACATAATAAGCTAGAACCCAAAGCGGACAAATGTATCTTCATAGAATACCCTAAGAACAGATGGGTATGTCTTCTATCTCAGATCCGAGTGCAAAGTGTTTGTTGCTAGAACTGGGTCCTTTCTCGAGAAAAAGTTTCTCTCGAAAGAATTGAGTGGGAGGAAGATAGAACTTGATGAGGTTGTTAAACCTTTGTTCAACCAGAGAGAAGCGCAGCGCAGAAAGATGTTTCTGTGAAGCCTACGTTAGTTGAAGAGGAAGTTAATGATGATGATCATGAAGCTTCAGGATCAAGTTGCTATCGAACTTCGTAGGTCAACAAGGATGTGTACTGCTCCTGAGCGGTACGACAACTCTGTCTTGGAGGTCATGTTGTTGGACAATGATGAACCTACGAGCTATGGAGAAGCGATGATGGGCCCAGATTCCGACAAATGGTTGGAGGCCATGAAATCCGAGATAGGATCCATGTATTAAAACCAAGTGTAGACTTTGGTAGACTTGCTCGTTGGACGGTAGGTCGTTGAGTACAAATGGATCTTTAAAATGAAGACAGACACTGATGGTGAATGTCACTATTTGTAAAGCTCGACTTGTTGCAAAGATGTTTGTGACAAGTTCAAGGAGTTGACTACGATGAGACTTTCTCACTTGTAGCGATGCTAAAAGTCTGTTGGAATTATGTTAGCAGTTGCTGTGTTTTCAATTATGAAATCTGGCAGATGGATGTCAAAACATCGTTTCCTTAATGGTTTACTTGAGGAAAGGTTGTATGTGATACAACCAGAAGGTTTTGTCAGGCCTAAGGATGCTAAAAGGTGTGCAAGCTTCGGTGATCCTTCCATGGACTGAAGCAAGCATCTCGGAGTTGGAATATACGCTTTGATGAGGTGATCAAAGTTTTGATGTTTATACAAAGTTTATGAGAAACTTGTATTTGCAATAAAGTGAGTGGGAGCACTATAGAATTTCTGATAAGTATATGTGGATGACATATTGTTGTTCAGAAATAATGTAGAGTTTCTGGAAAGCATAAAACGGTTATTTGGAAAGTGATTTTCAAAGGAAGACCTGGATAAAGCTACCTAATTGTTGAGCATCAAAATCTATAGAGATAGATCAAGATGCTTGATGAGACTTTCAATGAGTGCATACCTTCACAAGATTTTGAAAGAGTTCAAAATGGATCAGCCACAAAAATAGTTCTTGTCTGATTTGTAAGGTGTGAAGTTGAGTGAGACTCAAAGCTCGACAACGGCAGAAGAAAGAGAAAGGACGAACGTCGTCCCCTATGCCTTAGCCATAGGCTCTATATTATGCCATGCTGTGTACCGCACCTATGTGTGCCTTGCCATGAGTCTGTCAAGGGGTACAAGAGTGGTCCAGGAGTGGATCACTGGACAGCGGTCGGAATTATCCTTAGTAACCAGAGGACTAAGGAAATGTTTCTTGATTATGGAGGTGATAAAGAGTTCGTCGTAAAGAGTTACGTCGATGCAAGCTTTAACACCTATCCGGATGACTAGTAGTAGCAATCTGGATACGTATAGTGGAGCAGCCATTTGGAAATAGTACCAAGTGGAGTGTGGTAGCAGTGTTTACGGTTTGACATAGAGATATGCAAAGTACACACGGATCTGAATATCGCAGGCCCGTTGACTATAAGACCTCTCTCACATGCAAAGCATGACCGAGCCCCAGAACTCATTGGGTGTTAGATTCATAACAATGCGAATCACATGGTGATGTGAACTAGATTATTGACTCTAGTGCAAGTGGGAGATTGTTGGAAATATGCCCTAGAGGCAATAATAAATTAGTTATTATCATATTTCCTTGTTCATGATAATCGTTTATTATCCATGCTATAATTGTATTGATCGGAGACTTAAATGCATGTGTGGATACATAGACAAAACCATGTCCCTAGTATGCCTCTAATGGACTAGCTCGTTGATCAAAGGATGGTTAAGGTTTCCTAGCCATGGACATGAGATGTCATTTGATAACGGGATCACATCATTAGGAGAATGATGTGATGGATAAGACCCAAACTACAAACATAGCATATGATCGTGTCAGTTTGTTGCTACTGTTTTCTGCATGTCAAGTATATGTTCCTATGACCATGAGATCATGCAACTCACGGATATCGGAGGAGTGCCTTGTGTGTATCAAACGTCGCAACGTAACTGGGTGACTATAAAGGTGCTCTACAGGTATCTCCGATGGTGTCTGTTGAGTTGGCATGGATCGAGACTGGGATTTGTTACTCCGTGTAACGGAGAGGTATCTCGGGGCCCACTCGGTAATGCAACATCACAATAAGCCTTGCAAGCAATGTGACTAATTGTTAGTTGCGGGATCTTGTATTATGGAACGAGTAAAGAGACTTGCCGGTAACGAGGTTGAACTAGGTATGGAGATACCGACGATCGAATCTCGGGCAAGTAACATACCGAAGAACAAAGGGAACGATATACGGGATTAACTGAATCCTTGACATAGAGGTTCGACCGATAAAGATCTTCGTATAATATGTAGGAACCAATGTGGACGTCCAGGTCCCGCCATTGGTTATTGACCGTAGAGGTGTCTCGGTCATGTCTACATAGTTCTCGAACCCGCAGGGTCTGCACACTTAAGGTTCGGTGACGTTTCGGTAGTGTAGAGTTATGTATGGTGGTGACCGAAGGTTGTTCGGAGTCCCGGATGAGATCCCGGACATCACGAGGAGCTCCGGAATGGTCCGTAGGTAAAGATTCATATATAGGAAGTCCCAGTTTGGTTTCCGGAAAAGTTTCGGGCTCATCGGTAGTGTACCGGGAGTATCGGTATTGTACCGGGAGTGCCGGTAGTGTACCGGAGGACCTCCGGGAGGGGTATTTCGACCCGAAGAGGTCCATGGGCTGTGGGAGAATAATAACCAGCCCTTAGTGGGCTGGGAAAACAGCCACAAAGGCCCATGGCGCAGGAGAGAAAGTCCTAAAGCAAAAAGTGGAAAATCAGCCAATAGGAGGCAATCCTACTCCAACTAGGATTGGAGGTGAAGTAGGATTGCTCCCACCTCCTATTTCGGCCGACCCAAAGGCCTTGGCTGCCTCTCCTCTCCTCTCCTCTTATATATACTAGTGGATTGGGTGGTTTTTGGACAGAATTTCCGGCCACGTGCTACCCGTTTCACCGGTGCACAGTTTCTCCTCTAGATCGGTTTTCCGTAGCGCTTAGGCGAAGCCCTGCCGGAATCACTCCACCACCATCACCGGAGCGCCATCACGCTGCCGGTGAACTCTCTCTCCTCTCCACCTCCTCTCGCTGGATCGAGACGGTTGAGATCGTCATCAAGCTGCACGTGTGCTGAACGCGGAGGTGTCGTCCGTTCGGCGCTAGATTGGAAGGACCGTGATCGAGATCGCGAGACAGTTCGTGATGAGATCGCGGAACGGATCGTGATGAGTTCGCGGGACAGATCGTGATCAAGATCGTGAGACGGATCGTGATGAGATCGTGGGACGGATCGTGATGAGTTTATGGGACGGATCGTGATTGGATCGCGGGACAGATCGTGATGAGATCGCGGGACGCTCGGCGATTTGGATCGCGAAGATGTTCGACTACACCAACCGCGTTTCTTAACGCTTCCCGCTTAGCAATCTACAAGGGTATGTAGATCCACTCTCCCTCTCGTAGATGCTCATCACCATGGATAGGTTTGCGTGTGCATAGGAAAATTTTTGTTTCCCATGCGACGTTCCCCAACATATCCTTCGTCCAACTTCGCGTTTGAACCTTCACCACAACAACAAACTCCCACATCGGGTTTCATGTTTCAGCCACATCCATATCAGCAGGGGTCGGCGTCCGATTCTGCGTTGGGGAGTGAGGGTGAGCCACTATCGCAGCTAAACACGTGGATGGACATATTTTCGACTCCTCCACCAGGACCCACCCAGGATACATAGGATGACTAGCGCGGGTCTGAGCTTCCTTTTCGTCACATTAGGCCACCCAACAAGTTTGGTTGGAGTGTTGGAAATATGCCCTAGAGGCAATAATAAATTGGTTATTATCATATTTCCTTGCTCATGATAATCTTTTATTATCCATGCTATAATTGTATTGATCGGAAACTCAGATACATGTGTGGATAAATAGACAACACCATGTCCCTGGTATGCCTCTAATAGACTAGCTCGTTGATCAAAGATGGCTATGGTTTCCTAGTCATGGACATGAGATGTCATTTGATAACGGGATCACATCATTAGGAGAATGATGTGATGGACAAGACCCAAACTACAAACGTAGCATATGATCATGTTAGTTTATTGCTACTATTTTCTGCATGTCAAGTATATGTTCCTATGACCATGAGATCATGCAACTCACTGACGCCGGAGGAGCACCTTGTGTGTATCAAACGTCGCAACATAACTGGGTGACTATTAAGGTGCTCTACAGGTATCTCCGAGGGTGTCTGTTGGGTTGGCATGGATCAAGACTGGGATTTGTTACTCCGTGTGACGGAGAGGTATCTCAGGGCCCACTCGGTAATACAACATCGCAATAAGCCTTGCAAGCAATGTGACTAAGTGTTAATCACGGGATCTTGTATTACGGAATGAGTAAAGAGACTTGTCGGCAACGAGGTTGAACTAGGTACGGAGATACCGACGATCGAATCTGGGGCAAGTAACATACCGAAGAACAAAGGGAACATCGTACGGGATTAACTGAATCCTTGACATAGAGGTTCGACCGATAAAGATCTTCGTAGAATATGTAGGAACCAATATGGGCATCTAGGTCCCGCTATTGGTTATTGACCATAGAGGTGTCTCGGTCATGTCTACATAGTTCTCGAACCCGCAGGGTCTACACACTTAAGGTTTGGTGACGTTTCAGTAGTATAGAATTATGTATGGTGGTGACCGAAGGTTGTTCGGAGTCCCGGATGAGATCCCGGACATCACTAGGAGCTCCAGAATGGTCCGTAGGTAAATATTGATATATAGGAAGTCCTATTTTGGTCACCGAAAAAGTTTCCGGCTCATCGGTGGTGAACCGGTAGTGTCGGTAGTGTACCGGTAGACCATGGGGAGGGGTATTTCGACCCAAGAGGCTACATGGGTTGTGGGAGAGTGAATACCAACCCTTAGTGGGCTGGTGGAAGTCCCACACAAGGACCATGCGGTTGGGAAGAAAAGCCCAGAGAGAAAAAGGTGGAAAAAGGCAAAAAGGCCAAAATAAGGAGGAGTCCTAGTCCTACTAGGATTGGAGGAGGAATCCTCCTCTCCTCCTTGGTTCGGCCGAAGCCTAGGGATGGCCCCTTGAGGGCCAAGCCTCCTCCTCTCTTCCTCTTATATATACTAGTGGTTTTAGGGTTTTTGGCACCAGATTTTCTGCCACGTGCTACCCTCTCCTCTAGTGCATAGTTTCTCCTCTAGATCGGTTTTCTGCAGTGCTTAGGCGAAGCCCTGCCGGAATAGCTCCACCATCATCACCGCAGCACCGTCGCGCTGCCGGAGAACTCTTCTACCTCTCCGCTCCCTCTTGCTGGATCAAGAAGGCAGAGATCATCATCAAGCTGTACGTGTGTTGAACGCGGAGGTGTCGTCCGTTCGGCGCTAGATCGGAAGGACCGTGATCAAGATCGCGAGACGGATCATGATGAGATCGCGGGATGGATCTTGATGAGTTCGCGGGACGGATCGTGATTGGATCACGGGACGGATCGTGATGAGATCGCGGGATGCTCGGCGATTTGGATCGCGAAGATGTTCGACTACACCAACTGTGTTTCTTAACGCTTCCCGCTTAGCGATCTACAAGGGTATGTAGATCCACTCTCCCTCTCGTAGATGCTCATCACCATGGATAGATCTTGCGTGTGCATAGATTTTTTTTGGTTTCCCATGCAATGTTCCCCAACATGGAGTACACCTAGCACACCACCTGAGCGCCGAGGCAGACGTCGTGGTTGACGGTTCCATCGGTCGTTAGAGACATGACTATCTAATTATGTATGAAACATATGTCTATTTTATGTATGGGATAAATTACTATCTACTTATGTATGAGACATCATCATGTTCTATTTCAGTGGGCAATTGGTTTATAGGGCATAACACTTATACTGCAAGCTAAATGCATCCAACGCCACACTTTACATAAAACATAATGCCCACAAAACAAGACAATACACAAAGATAATATAAAATACAACTGAATTAAACAATACAACTGAAATTAAATCTAAAAACTACATGAATGCATCGTCGTCCTCCTCCGTCCATGCAGAGCTCTCGCCCTTTGTCGATGCTGAGCTCTTGCCCTTTGTCGATGCTGAGCTCTTGCCCTTCGACGATGCGGCAGTCTTGACCTTGGTGCTCGGCATGAACATGTCGTCTTCGTCCTCATCCATCGATGCAGATATATTGCCCTTCGTCGATGTAGAGCTCTTGCCCTTCGACGATGCGGTAGTCTTGACCTTGGTGCTCGGCATGAACAGGTCATCTTCGTCCTCCTCCGTCGATGCAGATCTCTTGCCCTTCGTCGATGTAGAGCTCTTGCCCTTCAACGATGCGGTAGTCTTGAACTTGGTGCTCGGCATGAAGAGGTCATCTTCGCCCTCACTATCTGCTGACCATAAATCTTAATTATTTACAACAATCCTGAGGTAAGCTGCACCCTTATGAAGTTGCTTCTGCCATCTGCCATGCAACCTGAGAATTTATTTCCGTATCTCCTCAAATGTCCTGGGAGGCCACCCACTCCTAGCTAATGAATGAGCCAACTCATTCATTATGGTGTCACTACTGATGAGTTCCTCCCATGGAATTACTCTATCGTTGATCTTGAAATTGGCGGCTAGACAGAGAAGACGATCGAACATACCAGAGTGAAAACTACGATCAAAAGGATAATGGGACATCTCCACGAATACTATACTGGAAAACTTACCCAACTTAGTGTGGAGGGGTTTTTATAGGTTTAGAAGAGAAGAATAGGCGGGAACTTATAAGAGGGAGACAATGGCGGGAGATATTGGCGGGAACTAAGAAGCGGGAAACGATGGCGGGAGATATTGGCGGGAACTAAGAAGCGGAAAATGATGGCGGGAACTCAGAAGCGGGAAAAGATGGCGGGAACTAGGAATCGGGAAACGATGTTGGGAGGGGTTATTGTGTCATTTCGTTCATCACAAAATGTTAGTTATGCATCAAAATATGAGGAACATGCACCTATTGGTTTTGTCACGGCCGATTAGTACTAATTGGTCACGGGTAGGCCAATTAGTACTCGTAGGCCACAACTAGGCCAGTTGGTACTTATTGGTTACGACATGGACGATTAGAACTAATTGGTCACTACAAGGCCGACGGGAGCTGGTCATGCGTGGCCGATAGCCCTATTGGCCTACCTGTAGCCGACTAGGACTAATCGGCTATGTCGTGGCCGACTGGATCCAGTCGGCTTCCTCCTGGCCAAC
This sequence comes from Hordeum marinum, assembly GCA_022496015.1. Lineage (NCBI taxonomy): Eukaryota > Viridiplantae > Streptophyta > Magnoliopsida > Poales > Poaceae > Hordeum > Hordeum marinum. The sequence goes on along the minus strand of CM039676.1, from coordinate 112,227,790 downwards.
TGAATCACATTTATGTAAATTTTATCAACAACGTCATATGTGAGAAAATTAATAATAATAAAATAATATTTAAAAAATAGCCTATTTTGGCACTTTGCATCTTTAGCCTTACTTAGTGTGGCGGTTTGTGGGACTCGCCAACTTGAAGGTGAGAAGGCACCTAATCTTGACCTTATGAACTACACAAAAGGCAACTCAACCCTTATCAAGGGTGAGCCTGCCACCAATCATCCGAATGATGACTTTTCAGGTGTAGTTGTTGTGCGTCAACAAACGAACAACTCTCGGGGACGGGTGCTTGCTGAAGGCAGGGGCATCAACAGAACCTCCAATTTAGGTCCAAAGATGGTCTTGTAGGAGTGTGTTGGGACGACATTCTCATGGTAATGGTAGTAATTCTTAACCCTCTTCGGAGGGTTGCTCATCTGCAACATCAGCTTGCCCTTCTTGCCCGGATCATCCCTTGGCCCTTCCCATCAGCGGCGACTTCCTTGCACTTTCCATCAGCGATGACTGATACGTCTCCAACGTATATATAATTTATGAAGTATTCATGCCATGTTTACAATAATTCTATATGATTTTGGTATAATTTCATTAGAACTAACCCGGACTGACGCTGTTTTCAGCTGAACTACCATGGTGTTGTTTTTGTGCAGAAATAAAAGTTCTCGGAATGAGTTGAAAATTTATGGAGAATATTTTTTGAAAATATAAAAAATATCGGAGCGAAAAGATACCAGAGAGGAATCCTGAGGAGGCCACAAGCCCCAGGGGTGCCCCTAGGGCACGCCCCCAGGCTTGTGGGCCCCTCGAGCACTCCCCTGACGTGATTCCGACGCCAAGACCTCCTATAAATGAAGAAACCTTCAGAAATAAACCTAGATCGAGAGTTCCTCCGCCGCACACCTCCAGGGCCACGAAAAACCAATCTTGGCCCTCTTGGTCACCCTGTCAAAGGGGGTCACCATCACCGGAGGCCATCTTCATCGTCCCGGAGGGACCATCAACACCATGGAGGCCAAGGACCAGATGGAGAACCTCTCCCCACGGAGGGGGGCATGGAGGAGGAAGGACGAGGGGGAGAACCTCTCCTCCTCTCTCCTGGGGTGCCGGAGTGCCATCGGGGGCACCATCGCCGCGATGATCATCTTCATCAACATCACCATCTTCATCACCATCCACATCTCCTTTTAGCGGTCCACTCTCCCGCACCCCGCTGTAATTACCTACTTGAACATGGTGCTTTATGCTACATATTATGATCCAATGATGTGTTGCCATCCTATGATGTTTTGAGTAGATTACTTTTGTCCTTTGGGTTGATTGATGATCTAGATCGGTTTGAGTTGCATGTTTATTACTGGTGCTGTCCTATGGTGCCTTCCGTGCCACACACACGTGAGGGATCCCCGCTGTAGGGTTTGCAATATGTTTATGGTTCACTTATGGTGGGTGGCGTGAGTGACAGAAGCACAGACCCAAGTAAGTAGGTTGTTTGCGTATGGGATAAAGGGGACTTGATGTTTTAATGCTATGGTTGGGTTTTACCTTAATGATCTTTAGTAGTTGCGGATGCTTGCTAGAGTTCCAATCATAAGTGCATATGATCCAAGTAGAGAAAGTATGTTAGCTTATGTCTCTCTCTCATATAAAATTGCAATAATGATTTCCAATCTTGTTAACAATTTCCTAGGATAATTCCGCACACCGACCCATCATTATTCCACACTTGCTATTTGTATATATACTGTAATATTATTATAACAACACCTATATTTATATTTTAGTTCTTCGATATCATGCAAAGCTATCCTCTTCATACCCACAACGTAGTTTTATTTCTCGCTTCTAGTTGGAAGCAAACGTTCGGTGTACGTAGATTCGTATCGGTGGCAGATAGGACTTGAGGGAATATTGATCTTACCTTTAGCTCCTTGTGGGTTCGACACTCCATACTTATCACTTCCACCTTTGGAAATTGCTACGATGATTCCTTGCACTTGGGGATTATCAGTGACCTCCTTGCCCTTTCCATCAGCGGTTGTGGGATCGAGAAGAGAAGTCTAGAGGGGGGGTGAATAGACACTTAACATGTCAAGTGACCAATTTTTAGTCTCTTAAAGTTTAGGCAGATTTTAGCACATGTTAAGTCACAACCAATACTTCCTACCCATGCATTTCTAGAGACCGGGCAACGGAAAGTAATTATCATGCAAGAAAGTAAGGGATGGTAGAGATGAGAAGACCAAACTCAATAAAGACATGGTGATTTTTGAAGTGGTTCCGATAGGTGGAGCTATAATATGTCCATGTCGACGGAGACTTCAACCCATGGGGGGCTCCACCCACGAAGGGTCCAGGAACAAGCAACATTGTCTATGCCATCATGGCCTACGTCCACGCCTCATTCATGGTAGATGTTCACGAAGTAGGCGGTCTCCTTGCCCTCACAAACTTCCTGGTTCAACTTCACATGATTTGGAGGCTCCCAAGCGACACCTAACCAGTCTAGGAGGCACCGTTCTCCAAGAGGTAGTAGATGTTGTGTTGATGATGAACTCCTTGCTCTTGTGCTTCAAAAGATAGTCTCCTCAACACTCAATCACTCTCTCACAGGATTGTCTTGGTAGAAGAGTAGGATTAGGTGGAAAGCAACTTGAGGAGGCTAGAAATCAAGGATCTAATGGTTGGAATGGAATCCCTGGATCTCAACACATGAGTAGGTGGTTCTCTCTCAAAAAGTGAATGGTGGAAATATAGTTTCGTTCTGATGGATCTCTTTAAGAGTAGGTGGTGGTGGAGGGGTATTTATTTCCTTCACCAAAAATACAACCGTTGCAACTTTTATGCACATATCGGTGACACCGACACAAAATATCGGTGGGACCAATTAGTGTAAAAAGTTCCAGCTTTTGGCTTTTCGGTGGGACAACACGAATCCACTCGGTGGTACCGATTCATGATGGCTTATGCAGTATACATGCCTCGGTAATTACGATTGGTTCATCTTGGAGGTTGAATTCAACCAAATTACAGAGACTTGGTCATTGCACTTCGGTGGGACCGAAGGCCATCTCGGTGTCACCGAGTTACTAGGGTTTTATTGGGGAACGTTGCATGGGAAACGAAAAAAATTCCTACGCACACGCACGATCTATCCATGGTCATGAGCATCTATGAGAGGGAGAGTGGATCTACGTACCCTTGTAGATAGCTAAGCGGGAAGCGTTAAGAAACGCGGTTGATGTAGTCGGACGTCTTCGCGATCCAAATCATCGAGCGTCCCGCAATCCCATCATGATCCTTCTCATGATCCAACCACGATCCGTCCAGCGATCCAATCACGATCCGCCCCGCGATAAAATCATGAATCATCTCGTGATCTTGATCACGGTCCTTCCGATCTAGCGCCGAACGGACGACACCTCCGCGTTCAGCACACGTACGACTCAATGAAGATCTCCGCCTTCTTGATCCAGCAAGAGGGAGCAGAGAGGTAGATGAGTTCTTTGGCAGCACGATAGCATGGTGATGGTGGTGAAATAATCCAGCAGGGCTTCGCCTAAGCACCGTAGAACTAATCTAGAGGAGAAACTGATCTAGGGAAGAAGAGAGCAGCACGTGGCAATTAGGGTTAGATCTCCCCTCTAAATCCTCTAGTATATATAGGAGGGAGGGAGGGGAGGAGGCAGCCTCAAACCCTCAAGGTTTGGCCGAAATTGGAGGTGGAGGAGTCCTACTCCAATCCTACTAGGAGTAGGATTCCTCCTCTCCACTTGGAAACCTTTCCACCTTTTCCACCTTTGGGTTTTTCCCACCCCTAGCCGCATGAGCCTTAGTGGTGGGTTCGGCCATCCCACTAGGGGCTGTTTTGACTCCTCACACAGCCCATGAGGTCCTTTGGGTCGAGACAACCCTCTCGATGGCCCCCGGTACCCTCTCGGCACTCCCGGTACACTACTGAAGTACCCGAAACTTTTCCGTTGATCAAAACAGGACTTCCTATATATCAATCTTTACCTCGAGACCATTTTGGAGCTCCTCGTGACGTATAGGACCTCATCCGGGACTCCGAACAACCTTCCGTCACCACCATACATAACTCTACTATATCGAAACGTCACCGAACCTTAAGTGTGCAAACCCCGTGGGTTCGAGAACTATGTAGACATGACCGAGACACCTCCACGGTCAATAACCAATAGCGGGACTTGGATGCCCATATCGGTTCCTACATATTCTACAAAGATCCTGATCGTTTGAACCTCTATGTCAAGGATTCAGTTAATCCCATACGTTGTTCCCTTTGTTCTTCAATATGTTACTTGCCCGAGATTCGATCGTCGGTATCTCTATACCTAGTTCAATCTCGTTACCGGCAAGTCTCTTTACTCGTTCTGTAATATAAGATCCCATGGCTAACACTTAGTCACATTGCTTGCAAGGCTTATTGTTATGTGATACGTCTCCAACGTATCTATAATTTTTGATGATGTCATGCTATTATATTATCTGTTTTGGATGTTTTATATGCATTAATATGCTATTTTATATATTTTTTGGGACTAACCTATTAATCTAGAGCCTAGTGCAATTTTATGTTTTTCCTTGTTTTTGAGTTTTGTAGATATGGAGTATTAAACAGAGTCCAAACAAAATAAAATCTTCGGAATGAGTTTTTCTAGAAGGAAACAAATCCAATAGGCTTGGAGTGCATGCCAGGGCACCTGCCAGGAGGTCACAAGCTTGGTAGGCGTGGCCACCCCCCTGGCCGCGCCTGGCAGGCTTGCCGTCTCCTGGAAGGTCTCCTAACCCTATTCTTCATCCTATAAATACCCAAATATTCCCCCAACACTAGAACGAGCCACACAAATACTTTTCCGCCGACAAAAGCCTCCATTCGTGAGAGATCCAATCTTGGAGCCTTTTCTGGTAATCTGCTGGAGGGGGTTTCGGTCATGGAGGGCATCTACATCAATTCCATTGCCCCTCCGATGATGCGTGAGTAGTCCACCATAGATCTATGGGTCCATAGCTAGTACCTAGATGGCTTCTTCTCTCTCTTTGATCTTCAATACCATGTTCTTCATGATCTTCATGGGGATCTATCCGATGTAATCCTCTTTTGTGGTGTGTTTGTCAAGATCCAATGAATTGTGAGTTTATGTTCAGATTATCCATGAATCTTATTTGAATCTTCTCTCAATTCTTATATGCATGATTTCATATACTTGTAAGTCTCTTCGAGTTATTGGTTTGGTTTGGCCAACTAGATTGGTAATTCTTGCAATGGGAGAAGTGCTGGTTTTAGGTTCAATCTTGCGGTCTCCTCACTCAGTGACATAGTAGGGGTAGCGAGGCACGTATTGTATTGTTTCCATCAAGGGTAACAAGATGGGGTTTTCATCATATTGCTTGAGTTTATCCCTCTACATCATGTCATCTTTCTTAATGCGTTACTCTGTTCTTCATGAACTTAATACTCTAGATGTAGGAGTCGGTCGATGTGTGGAGTAATAGTAGTAGATGCAGAATCATTTCGGTCTACTTGACACGAACGTGATGCCTATATGCATGATCATTGCCTTGGATAACTACATGATTATTCGCTTTTCTATCGATGCTTGACGGTAATTTTTTTACCCACCACGACATTTTCCTTCAAGAGAGAAGCCTCTAGTGAAATCTATGCCCCCGGGTCTACTTTCCATAATATATTTTCAGATCTATAAACCAAAAATACTTTGCTGCAATTTATTTACCTTTTACTTTCCATTCTCGTTTACATCTATCTCTATTGGATCTAATCCTTGTAAATAATCGTGAAGGGATTGACAACCCCTTTATAGCGTTGGGTGCAAGAGTTTGATTGTTTGTGTAGGTGCATCCATTGGTGACTTGCCTGTTCCTTCTACTGGATTGATACCTTGGTTCTCAACAACTGAGGGAAATACTTATCTACTTTGCTGCATTACCCTTTCCTCTTCAAGGGAAAACCGACGCAAGCTCAAGAGGTAGCATGATGTTGTATTACCGAGTAGGCCCTGAGATACCTCTCCGTCACACGGAGTAACAAATCCCAGTCTTGATCCATTCCCACTCAACAGACACCCTCGGAGATACATGTAGAGCATCTTTATAGTCACCCAGTTACGTTGTGACGTTTGATACACACAAGATATTCCTTCGGTGTCAGTGAGTTGCATGATCTCATGGTCATAGGAACAAATACTTGACATGGAGAAAACTATAACAATAAACTAACACGATCATATGCTATGTTTATAGTTTGGGTCTTGTCCATCACATCATTCTCCTAATGATGTGATCCCGTTATCAAATGACATCTCATGTCTATGGCCACGAAACCTTGACCATCTTTGATCAACAAACTAGTTAACTAGAGGCATACTAGGGACACAGTGTTGTCTATGTACCCACACATGTATTTGAGTTTCCAATTAATAAAATTATAGCATGGATAATAAATGATTAGCACAAACAAGGAAATATAATAATAACCAATTTATTATTGCCTCTAGGGCGTATTTCCAATAGGTTTGGCATGTGGCTCTATCTTGTGTAACTCGGTGGGTCAGGAAAGAATGTATCGATGCGAACGAGTTGGCATTTAGGGTTCTTGACAGATTTGATATGAGAAAGTGGTTGAGGGTATTGGTGGCAAATCTCTAAGCATTTGAGCAACAAGATCATCATCAAAACCTCATCCCATCTTAATAGCATTGGATTTCCTATGGCCTTCATACGTCTCCAATGTATCTATAATTTTTGATTGTTCCATGTTGTTATATTATCAATCTTGGATGTTTTATAATCATTTTATAGTCATTTTATGTCATTTTTTGGTACTAACCTATTGACATAGTGCCAAGTGCCAATTGCTATTTTTTCCATGTTTTTTAAATCATAGAAAATCAATACCAGACGAAGTCCAAATGCCACGAAACTTCACGATGATTTTTAATGGGCCAGAAGGAACACAACGAGCCCTGGTTGCGCCTGGGGGTGCCCTGAGGGGGGCAAAGCCAGTCACGCTAGGAGGCCTAGGCGTGCTCTGGTGGGTTGTGTCCACCTCGGGTGCCCCCCGGACCGCCTCTTTGCTCTATAAATACCCCAATATTCCAGAAACCCTAGGGGCACAGACGAAATATTCATCCAGCCGTCGCAGAGTCTAGAACCACCAGATCCAATCTAGACACCATCTCGGATGGGGTTCACCACCTTCATTGGTGCCTCTCCGATGATGCGTGAGTAGTTCTTTGTAGACCTTCGGGTCAGTAGTTAGTACCTAGATGGCTTTCTCTCTCTCGCTGAATTCTCAATACAATGGTCTCTTGGAGATCCATATGATGTAACTCTTTTGCGGTGTGTTTGTTGGCATCGATGAACTTTGAGTTTATGATCAGATCTATCTTTTTATATCCATGAAAGTTATTTGAGTTTCTTTGATCTCTTATATGCATGATTTCTTATAGCCCCATATTTCTTCTCTGATATTTGGGTTTTGTTTGGCCAACTTGATCTATTTATCTTGCAATGGGAAGAGGTGCTTTGTAGTGGGTTCGATCTTACGGTGCTTGATCCCAGTGACAGAAAGGGAAACGACACGTATGTATCGTTGCTACTAAGGATAATACGATGGGGTCTATATCTACATAGATATATCTTGTCTACATCATGTCATCATTCTTATTGCATTACTCCGTTTCTCCATGAACTTAATACACTAGATGCATGCTGGATAGCGATCGATGTGTGGAGTAATAGTAGTAGATGCAGGCAGGAGGCGGTCTACTAATCTTGGACGTGATGCCTATGTAATGATCATTGCCTGGATATCATCATGAGTATTTGAAGTTCTATCAATTTCCCAACAGTAATTTGTTCACCCACCATTTGCTATTTTTCTCAAGAGAAGCCACTAGTGAAACCTATGGCCCCCGGGTCTTTCTTCTCATATATTTGCCTTTGCGATCTACTTTTCTCTTGCATATATTTCTAGATCTATTAAACCAAAAATACAAAAATACCTTGCTGCGTTTTATTTCTATTTATTTTATTTGCGATCTATCTATCAAATTACTACAAATCTTTCTCCCGTCTCCGTGCCAATTTCAGGCGCCGTACCCTGGAAGGGATTGACAACCCCTTTAACACGTCGGGTTGCGAGGATTTGTTATCTGTGTGCAGGGGCTGCTGATGTTGTGTTGCTTGGTTATCCTACTAGTTCGATAACCTTGGTTTCATATATGAGGGAAATACCTACCGCCACTGTGCTGCATCATCCCTTCCTCTTTGGGGAAATACCGACGTAGCTTCAAGCGACATTAGGCCTCAATCTGATCAAAGATCACTCAATATAAAATGTAGAATCTTGAGATTTTTGTTGGAAATATTCCCTAGAGGCAATAATAAATTAGTTAGTATCATATTTCCTTGTTCATGATAATCGTTATCCGTGTTATAATTGTATTGATCGGAGACTTAGATGCATGTGTGGATACATAGACAAAACCATGTCCCTAGTATGCCTCTAATGGACTAGCTCGTTGATCAAAGATGGTTAAGGTTTCCTAGCCATGGACATGAGATGTCATTTGATAACAGGATCACATCATTAGAAGAATGGTGTGATGGACAAGACCCAAACTACAAACATAGCATATGATCGTGTCAGTTTATTGCTACTGTTTTCTGCATGTCAAGTATATGTTCCTATGACCATGAGATAATGCAACTCACTGACACCGGAGGAGTGCCTTGTGTGTATCAAATGTCGCAACGTAACTGGGTGACTATAAAGGTACTCTATAGGTATCTTCGAGGGTGTCTGTTGAGTTGGCATGGATCAAGGCTGGGATTTGTTACTCCGTGTGACGGAGAGGTATCTCAGGGCCCACTCGGTAATACAACATCACAACAAGCCTTGCAAGCAATGTGACTAAGTGTTAGTCATGGGATCTTGTATTACGGAACGAGTAAAGAGACCTGCCAGTAACGAGGTTGAACTAGGTATGGAGATACCGACGATCGAATCTCGGGCAAGTGACATACCGAAGAACAAAGGGAACATCATACGGGATTAACAAAATCCTTGACATAGATGTTCGACCGATAAAGATCTTCGTAGAATATGTAGGAACCAATATGGTAATCCAGGTCCTGCTATTGGTTATTGACCGTAGAGGTGTGTCGGTCATGTCTACATAGTTCTCGAACCCGCAGGGGTCTGCACACTTAAGGTTTGGTGACGTTTCGGTAGTATAGAGTTATGTATGGTGGTGACCGAAGGTTGTTCGGAGTCCCGGATGAGATCCCGGACATCACGAGGATCTCCGGAATGGTCCCGAGGTAAAGATTCACATATAGGAAGTCCTATTTTGGTCGCCGGAAAAGTTTCGGGCTCATCGGTAGTGTACCGGGAGTGCCGGTAGTGTACCGGGAGACCATCGGGAGGGGTATTTCGACCCAAGAGGCTACATGGGCTGTGGGAGAGTTAATACCAGCCCTTATTGGGCTTGTGGAAGTCCCACACAAGGCCCATGCGGCTGGGAGAGAAAGCCCAAAGAGAAAAAGGTGGAAAAAGGCAAAAAAAAGGCAAAAAAAAGGAGGAGTCCTAGTCCTACTTGGATTGGAGGAGGAATCCTCCTATCCTCCTTGGTTCGGCCGACCCAAGGGCTGCCTCTTTGGCAGACAAGCCTCCTCCTCCTCTCCTCCTATATATACTAGAGGATTGTAGGGTTTTGGCACAGAATTTTCAGCCACGTGCTGCCCGTTCCTCCAGTGCATAGTTTCTGCTCTAGATCGGATTTCTGTAGTGCTTAGGCGAAGCCCTGTTGGAATAGCTCCACCACCATTGCCGGAGCGTCGTCACGCTGCCGGAGAACTCTTCTAACTCTCCGCCTCCCTCTTGCTGGATCAAGAAGACGGAGATCATCATCGAGATGTACGTGTGCTGAACGCAGAGGTGCCGTCCGTTCGGCGCTAGATCGGAAGGACCGTGATCAAGATCGCGAGACGGATCATGATGAGTTCGCGGGACGGATCGTGATCAAGATCGCCAGACGGATCATGATGAGTTCGCAGGATGGATCATGATGAGTTCGCGGGACGGATTGTGATCAAGATCGCGAGACGGATCATGATGAGTTCGCGGGACGGATCGTGATGAGTTCATGGGATGGATCGTGATTGGATCATAGGACAGATCGTGATGAGATCGCAGGATGCTCAGCAATTTGGATCGCGAAGATGTTCGACTACACCAACCTCGTTTCTTAATGCTTCCCGCTTAGTGATCTACAAGGGTACGTAGATCCACTCTCCCTCTCATAGATGCTCATCACCATGGATAGATCTGCGTGTGCGTAGGAAATTTTTTGTTTCCCATGCAACGTTCCCCAATAGTGGCATCATGAGCTAGGTCTATGTGTAGATGAGATCTCGAGTAGAACACAAAAGGTTTGTGGACGTTGATGCTTAGATTGCTTCCTCCCTTGGTCGGATTTTGGTTCAACGGTATTGTGAGATGAAGCGGCCAGGACCAACATTACTCGTACACTTACGAGAGACCGATTCCCTCGACTGCAACTTGTTGCATAGATGGCTTGCGGGTGCCAGTTTCTCTCACTTTAGTTGGATCGGATTCGCCAAAGGCGGTCCTTGAGAAGGTTGAAAAGCAACTAGTGTATCACCGTTGTGGTTTTTATGTAGATGAGAATTGTTCTTGCTAGATACCCGTAGCAGCCACGTAAAACATGCAACAACAATTAGAGGACATCTAACTTGTTTTTGCAGGGTATGTTGTGATGTGATATGGCTAATTACATGATGTGATATATGTGATGTATGAGATGATCATGTGATGTATAGATTATCACGACTTGCATGTCAATGAGTACGGCAACCGACAGGAGCCATAGGGTTGTCTTTAATTATTGTATGACCTGCGTGTCAATCACTAAGCGCTATGTAATGCTTTACTTTATCGCTAAACGGTAGAAATAGTAGTAGAAGCATGTTGGGCGCGACAACCCCGATGGCGACACGTTGATGGAGATCAAGATTATGGAGATCATGGTGTCTTGCCGGTGACGATGGAGATCATGTCGGTGCTTTCTAGATGGAGATCAAAAGCACAAGTTCATGGCCATATCATGTCACTTATGATTTGCATGTGATGTTAATCCTTTTTATGCACCTTGTTTTGCTTAGGACGACAGTAGCATTATAAGGTGATCCCTCACTTAATTTCAAGATAAATTGTGTTCTCCCCAAGTGTGCACCGTTGCGAAAGTTCGTCGTGTTGAGACACCACGTGATGATCGAGTGTGATAGACTCTACGTTCACATACAACGGGTGCAAGCCAGTGTTGCACGTGCATAACACTCGGGTTAAACTTGACGAGCCTAGCATGTACACACATGGCCTCGGAACACAAGAGACCGAAAGGTCGAACATGAGTCATATAGCAGATATGATCAACATGATGATGTTCACCATTGAAACCACCTCAACTCACGTGATGATCGGACTTGAGTTGGTGAATTTGGATCATGTGTCACTCGAATGATCGGAGGGATGTCAATTTGAGTGGGAGTTCTTAAGTAATATGATCAATTGAACTCATTATCATGAACATAGTCAGTAGTGTCTTTGCAAACTGTGTTGTAGATTACTAGCTCACGCTGTAGCTCCCTTGTATTTTTATATGTTCCTAGAGAAATAGAGTTGAAAGATGATTGTAGCAATATTGCGGACTGGCTCCGTGATCTGAGGATTGTCCTCATTGCTGCACAGAAGGCTTATGTCCTTAATGCACCGCTCGGTGCGCCAACCCCTCTAGCGTCGTCTGTAGATGTTGTGAACATCTGACAGGCACGTTCTGATGACTACTTGATAGTTTAGTGCATCATGCATTACGGCTTAGAATTGAGGCTCCGAAACGTTTTGAACGTCACAGAACATATGAGATGTTCTAAGAGCTGAAATTAGGATCTCAGGCTCATGCCCGTGTTGCGATATATGAGATCTCCAACAAGATTCTTTGCTTGTAATATGAAAGAGAATAGCTCAATCGTTGAGCATGTGCTCAGATTATCTGGGTGCTACAATCACTTGAATCGAGTGGGAGTTGATCTTCCAGATAAGATAGTGATTGATATAGTTCTCCAAGTCACTGTCACTAAAGCTACTAGAACTTGGTGATGAACTATAAAACGCCAGGGATAGAAGTAATGATCCCTGAGCTATTCGCGATGTTTGACACCGCGAAGGTAGAAATCGAGAAGGAGCATCAAAGTGTTGATGGTTAGTCAAAACCACTAGTTTTGAGAAGGGCAAGAGCAAGGAGGGAAACTTCATGGATAGCAAGTCAGTTGCAGCTCCAGTGAAGCAACCCAAAGTCTAACCCAAACCTGAGACTAAGTGCTTCGATTATGAGGAGAACGGTCGCTGAAGCGGAACAACCCTAGATACTTGGTAGATAAGAAGGCTGGCATAGTCGACAGAAGTATATTTGATATACGTGTTATTGATGTGTACCTTGCTAGTACTCCTAGTAGCACCTGGGTATTGGATACCGGTTCGGTTGCTAAATGTTAGTAACTCAAAGTAAAAGCTACGGAATAAACGGATACTAGCTAAGTGTGAGGTGACGATGTGTGTTGGAAATCTTTCCAAGGCTGATGTGATCAACATCACACGCTCTCTCTACCTTCGAGATTAGTGACGAACCTAAATAATTGTTATTTGGTGTTTTTGTGTTGAGCATGAATGTGATTAGATCATGTTCATTGCAACACGGTTATTCATTTAAGTTAGAGAATAATGGTTATTCTTTTACATGAATAATACCTTCAATGGTCATGCACCCAGTAAGAATGGTTTGTTGAAACTTGATCGTAGTAATACACATGTTCATAACATTGATGCCAAAAAGATGCAAAGTTAATAATAATAGTACCACATACTTGTGGCACTGCCGCTAAATGTCATATTGGTATAAAACGCATGAAGAAACTCCATGCTGATGGATCTTTGGACTCATTCGATTTCGAATCGGTTGAGACATGCGAACCATGCCTCTTGGTCAAGATGACTAAGGACCCCGTTTTCTGTTTTGATGAAGCGAGCAAGTGATTTATTGGAAATGATACATGTTGATGTATGCAATCCAATGAGTCTTGTAGCGTGCGGCGGATATCGTTATTTTCTTACCTTCACTGATGATTTGAGTAGATATAGTGTATATTTACTTAATGAAACACAAGTCTGAATCGTTTGAAAGGTTCAAGAAAATTCAGAGTGAAGTTTAAGATCATTGTGACAAGAAGATAAAAATGTTTGCGATATGATCGTGGAGGTGAATATCTTAGCAACTTTAGACAATGTGAAAGTTGTTTCACAACTCACGGCACCTAGAACACCATAGTGTGATGGTGTGTCCGAACGTCATAGTCGTGCTCTATTGGATATGGTGCGTGCTATGATGTCTATTATCGTTTTGTTACTATAATTTTGGGGTTATGCATGAGACAACTACATTCACTTTAAATAGGGCACCATCTAAATCCGTTGAGATGACACCGTGTGAATTATGGTTTGATAGAAACCTAAGCTGTCATTTCTTAATGTTTGGGGCTGCGACGCTTGTGTGGAAAATGTTTTCACCTAATGAGCTCGAACCCAAAGCGGACAAATGCATCTTCATAGAATACCCTAAGAATAGTTGGGTGAACCTTCTACCTCAAATCCAAGCATAAAATGTTTATTGCTAAAATTGGGTCCTTTCTCGAGGAAAAGTTTCTCTTGAAAGAATTGAGTGGGAGGAAGATAGAACTTGATGAGGTTATTGAACCCCTGTCTCAACCAGAGAGTAGCGCAGCGCAGGAAGTTGTTTGTGTGAAGCCTACGTTAGTTGAAGAGGAAGTTAATGATGATGATCATGAAGCTTCGGATCAAGTTACTATCGAAATTCGTAGGTCGACAAGGACGTGTACTGCTCCTGAGCGGTACGACAACCCTGTCTTGGAGGTCATGTTGTTGGACAACGATGAACCTACGAACTATGGAGAAGTGATGATGGGCCCGAAAACCAACAAATGGTTAGAGGCCATGAAATCCGAGAAAGGATCCATGTATGAAAACCAAGTATAGACTTTGGTGGACTTGCTCGTTGGACGGCAGGTCGTTAAGTACAAATGGATCTTTAAAATGAAGACAGACGCTGATGGTAAATGTCACCATTTGTAAAGCTCGACTTGTTGCAAAGAAGTTTACGACAAGTTCAAGGAGTTGACTGCGATGAGACTTTCTCACTCGTAGCGATGCTAAAGTCTGTTGAAACTATGTTAGCAGTTGCTGCACTTTCAATTTTGAAATCTAGCAGATGGATGTCAAAACATCGTTTCCTTAACGATTTACTTGAGGAAAGGTTATATGTGATACAACCAGAAGGTTTTGTCAGTCCTAAGGATGCTAAAAGGTGTGCAAGCTTCAGTGATTCTTCTATGAACTGAAGCAAGCATCTCGGAGTTGGAATATACACTTTGATGAGGTGATCAAAGTTTTTGAGTCTATACAAAGTTTACGAGAAACTTGTATTTGCAATAAAGTGAGCGGGAGCACTATAGAGTTTCTGATAAGTATATGTGGATGACATATTGCTATTCGGAAATGATGTAGAATTTCCGGAGAGCATAAACGGTTGTTTGAAAAGAGTTTTTCAAAGGAAGACCTGGATAAAGCTACCTAATTGTTGAGCATCAAGATGTATAAAGATAGATCAAGATGTTTGATAAGACTTTCAATGAGTACATACCTTGACAAGATTTTAAAAGAGTTCAAAATGGATTAGTCAAAGAGAAGTGTTCTCGCCTGGTTTGTAAGGTGTGAAGTTGAGTGAGACTCAAAGCTCGACAACGGCAGAAGAAAGAGAAAGGACGAATGTCGTCCCCTATGCCTTAGCCATAGGCTCTGTATAGTATGCCATGCTGTGTACCGCACCTGTGTGTGCCTTGCCATGAGTCCGTCAAGGGGTACAAGAGTGATTCGGGAGTGGATCACTGGACAACGGTCAAGATTATCCTTGGTAACTAAAAAGACTTAGGAGATGTTTCTCGATTATGGAGGTGATAAAGAGTTCATCGTAAAGAGTTACGTCGATGCAAGCTTTAACGCCAATCCGGATGACCCGTAGTAGCAATCTGGATACATATAGTGGAGCAGCCATTTGGAATAGTACCAAGTGGAGCATGGTAGCAGTGTTTACAGTTTGACATAGAGATTTGCAAAGTACATACGGATCTGAATGTCGCAAACCCGTTGACTATAAGACCTCTCTCACATGCAAAGCATGATCGAGCCCCAGAACTCATTAGGTGTTAGATTCATAACAATGCATATCACATGGTGATGTGAACTAGATTATTGACTCTAGTGCAAGTGGGAGACTGTTGGAAATATGCCCTAGAGGCAATAATAAATTAGTTATTATCATATTTCTTTGTTCATGATAATATCCAAGCTATAATTGTATTGATCGGAGACTTAGATGCATGTGTGGATACATAGACAAAACCATGTCCCTAGTATGCCTCTAATGGACTAGCTCGTTGATCAAAATGGTTAACGTTTCCTAGCCATGGACATGAGATGTCATTTGATAATAGGATCACATCATTAGAAGAATGGTGTGATGGACAAGACCCAAACTACAAACGTAGCATATGATCGTGTCAGTTTATTGCTATTGTTTTCTGCATGTCAAGCATATGTTCCTATGACCATGAGATCATGCAACTCACTGACACCGGAGGAGTGCCTTGTGTGTATCAAACGTCGCAACATAACCGGGTGACTAGAAAGGTACTCTATAGGTATCTCTGAGGGTGTCTATTGAGTTGGCATGGATCAAGACTGGGATTTGTTACTCCGTGTGACGGAGAGGTATCTCAGGGCCCACTCGGTAATACAACATGACATCAAGCCTTGCAAGCAATGTGACTAAGTGTTAGTCACGGGATCTTGTATTACGGAACGAGTAAAGATACTTGCCAGTAACAAGGTTGAACTAGGTATGGAGATACCGACGATCGAATCTCGGGCAAGTGACATACCGAAGAACAAAGGGAACATCATACGGGATTAACTAAATCCTTGACATAGATGTTCGACCGATAAAGACCTTCGTAGAATATGTAGGAACCAATATGGGCATCCAGGTCCCGCTATTGTTTATTGACCGTAGAGATGTGTCGGTCATGTCTACATAGTTCTCGAACCCCCAGGGTCTGCACACTTAAGGTTTGATGACGTTTCGGTAGTATAGAGTTATGTATGGTGGTGACCGAAGGTTGTTCAGAGTCGCGGATGAGATCCCGGACATCACGAGGAGCTCCGGAATGGTCCGGAGGTAAAGATTCATATATAGGAAGTCCTATTTTGGTCGCCGAAAAAGTTTCGGGCTCATCGGTAGTGTACCGGGAGTGCCGGTAGTGTACCAGGAGACCATCGGGAGGGGTATTTCGACCCAAGAGGCTACATGGGCTGTGGGAGAGTAAATACCAGCCCTTAGTGGGCTGGTGTTAGTCCCACACAAGGCCCATGCGGCTGGGTGAGAAAGCCCAAAGAGAAAAAGGTGGAAAAAGGCAAAAAAAAGGCAAAAAAAAGGAGGAGTCCTAGTCCTACTAGGATTGGAGGAGGAATCACCATGGATAGATCTTGTAGTCCTAGTCTCGTAGATGCTCATCACCATGGATAGATCTGCGTGTGCATAGGAAAATTTGTGTTTCCCGTGCAACGTTCCCCAACAATTTTGCCAACGTGTTTCATTTGGATCATGAGGGATCCACAATCACATATCCTAGCCACGCCCATCGTTGAACTTTCCTGAAATATACTTGAGAAAACTATTAGTACAATGAAATGTATGTTGACATTAATTACCAAAACCACCAAGGAAGTAGTTGTGCTTTAAATCCCCCCTCCCTTTTTGGTATTTGATGACAACATACATCAAAGCTTCAATTTAGAATAAATAACATAATATCTGAGAGCTTAAAGAGACATATGACTACAACAAGCTCCCCTACAAGTGTATAATCCTTTTAAAGAATAGTTACTTTTGGGATGGAAGTGCACACATGCATGGGAAACTTTACAAGTCATGTGTATCTTGGCCATATGCATCAGAGTAATAATGTGGATGAGATACATTCGTGTTCATGAGTCTCTCCTGAAAACAATATGTGCAAGAAGCAAGAGATCATCGTGTACACGAGTGAGATCCATATACTTACCTTAAAGTACTCGAGCATTTACCTAAAGAAACATACTTGACAAAACAAAGGTTAAATGACACAAGATTGTTTCTTCAATTCAAATGCAAGACCTACAAGAGTACCAAGACTGGGATAACATGTAGAAGAGTTGGTACTTCCTTAAGGCTAACATGTCCCCAAGAGATTTAATAAGAATTTGCAATAGAATATCAAGGAAATTTTCTCCCTAGACTTGGAACATCCTCTCCCCCTCAATCTTAGCAAGCCGATATTGGGAGTAGGTAGGGTGAGATAAACTCGCAACACAAGATCATATAGAATGATCAAATCAAACAATAAATCCATATGTTTCTCCCCTCTTATAGACACACAGAGCATATACAGAGTCCTCCCTCCTTCTTATAATATGCAATTGTTAGGTCATTTGCCCCTTTATGTATGTTTAGGTCTTAAGTTTTGATCTCTCTCCCCCCTTGCCATCAATTTCCAAGAAGGTTCATATAGTGCAGGATCCTTGAGGGTCTCGTCAAGCAGGAAGTAATGTATCAGAGAAAACATGGTCACTGAGTGGCGTTGGAGATAAATATCACACATAAGTTTTGGCAAAGTATTTAAAAAAAACAAAATTGGTGAGTTCAGGGGAAATGGATTGGTGAATCAGAAATGGATCCACTGGCTTAAAGGCATGTCGGTGGCACCAAGATGGTTCTCTTTGTTAGAACCGAGGTACTGCTAAGCAATTTAGTTGTTGTCTCGGTTGCTCCGATGCATTTCAGTCAGAGGCCCCGAAATAAGATCAAAAACATCACTTTGACAAACTCAACTCACTAGGCAATAAGATTTCACGAGGATTTTCAATGAATTTTATATAAATAAGCTCCAACTATATGAAGATTGTTTTTTGCAAAAAGATGAAAATGGAAATACAAATCAACCAAACATCTTCATCTAGATGATGTTCGGTGACTAGGTCACCTACGTTAGAGTATATTGACTTAAGAGGCAAGTGAGAACACTTGATCATAGGTCATATTCATCGTTAAGCTCAAAACGCGGTTACTAATTTTCATTTAAACATTTTATGTGTTCACGTCTTTGGGGTGCTTCGACTTATGACTTGGAGTAGAGCTTCTCAAAGATATGATTACATACCTTTGGGTGGTGTTGATGACGAAAGCACATAGTTGGACTAGTCATGGATGGTCAAGTATTTGAGTTGGAAGCAATCTGTATTTCTTTGAAATAGGCCCTTCTACATGGGTTATTCATGCAAGGAACAACATGTACATATCCAAGTTGACAAAGGTGAAATTTTGAGTCAAATATTGTCAAGGATATGGTTAGTGTTGTCTTATTCCTTCCCCACGCCACAAATTGTTGATAGTTGGCCTATGTAAGATTGTTTAAGATAGGAGTTGTTGATAATCTTTGTAGAATGAGTCTTCACCCAAGTACCTACAAAAGTTAGATGTGGGGCAAGAGATCAAAGTGTCCAAGATACAATATGATTTAATCAAGAAAGTTCATGCCCTTGAATGCATCCGAGTGAGTTTCTAGTTCAAGTTTAAAGCATCAATAATTTAGTGTGGGGTCATGCGTATTGATGAAGTTTAGTATGGGGCTAGAGATTTTAAACTAAGTATCTTCCCTCACATACCCCGAAAGTTAATCTAGCAACAAGGATTATCACCTTAACAGTGGATGTAGATAGCTAGTGTTATCCAAAAACCTAAGAATCCACGTAATTAAAAATTTCCAAACCGACTAGAGGATGTATAACTTGGTTTTGCAGGATTCATGTGATGTGGTATATATTTCGTCATGATACTATGTTTATGTATGAGATGGTTATATGCTGTAGCGTTAAGTGACCTGCGTCTCACATTATGGCATAATGGTTGGAGCAAAGGGGTTGTCACACTTAATAACCTAGGTGTCAAACCTCGTTATTTTGTTATCGACAGTCGTGACAAACGTGCTACGGAGGACCCTGGAGCAAGGATGCTTCACCAGGCGCAGGAGATCATGGTGGTGGCTGAAGCATCATCCCGATGCCCAGAGCTATACCATATCATGCTATTATGAATGGCCTAAGATGTTTATCCCTTTTTTGTTTGCACCCTTGATTGTGCAATAGTTAATTATTAGGGTGATCTCTCACAGAAAGTATCAAGTTAAAAGGTGTTCTTCCCAGTGTTGCAACCATCTATAACACATACCTTTTCGGAGTGTGTCATGTCCACATGCGTACAAACATATCGTGGGGTGTAAGATGGGTTAGGTCATACCTAGCACAAAGATAGCGCTTGTTACCTTGAAGTTCTAGCAGAATTGTTTTGAGCTTGGGGCACAAAGCATCAAAATATGAACAAGAGCCATATGGAGATATGATCGACAAACAATTGCCCATCAGTCAAAATTCATGTCATCAGTGATGTCCACATAAATGGTTGTGGACAAGATCAGGGTCTCCAATCACTCACTTTCAATTATGAGAGATAATGATTTGAGTGGGAGTGCACTATGTGTTAAAATTTGTTTAAACACTAGTGAAAATTAATTATGAAATGTGTCAAAATGAATTTGTGTTTATTGTTGTAGATCAACGACTCATAATATGTTCAACTTAGCCCCTATATTAGAGAAAGAAAAGTTGGTTGCAAATGGTGGAAACTATGTCGATTGGATCCGAAACCCGATATTCGCTCTCACGAGTGCTAAGAAGGATCATGTGCTGGATCATCCCATGGGCGATCCTCCTGCAAAGGATACACCACAAGAAGTTGTAGCTGCTTTCACTACTCTTAGTGATGACTATGAATCAGTCCAGTGCCTCATGTTGACTTGCATGGATCCTGAACTACAGAAACATTTTGAACGGCTTGCCACTCGATTTATAATTGGGTCACTGGAATTTCTGTACAAGAAGCGGTCAAGGACCGAACGTTTTGAAATAACCAAGGCCTCGATTGAATGCAAGATGGCAGAAGGTTCCTCAATGAGTGAGCATATAGTAAAACTTGATGGCTATGTTGATAGATTAGCTTCTTTAGAATTTGGAATTCCTCCAACAATCGGTACATATATTGTGCTTGCTTCACTTTCCCATCTTACGATGGTTTTATCATGAATTACAACATGAATGAGATGGATAAAAGTGCAAACGAGTTGTTCGGTATGCTCAAAATTGCGGAAGTTGGAGCATAGAAGAACAAACAAGTGTTGATGGTCAATAAGACCGCCAATTTCAAGAAGAAGGGCAAGTCCAAGAAGAAGTCTACTAGCGCCGGTGAGACCATGTTTCAGAAATGAAAAACTGGCGAAGCCACTAAGGAGACTAAACTTTCTACTACAAACATAAAGGACACTAGAAACGCAATTGTAAGAAGTACTTGGCAGATAAGAAGAAGAACGGTTTTTCCGATAAAGGTATAAAATTTATACAAAGTTAATGTTGTTCTACTTGTTGATTTCATGTATATCATGAGTATTTGATACTTCTTAGTACTCTCATTTGCAAACTGATGGAGGGACTACAAAAAACTCGCAAGTTGAGAAGGAATGAAGTCATGATTCAAATTGGGACTGGTGATGGGATCGCTACTCAAGACCATTGAAGTCATGCTTTTAGTTTATATTCAAGGTTTATCTTAGAACCGAACAATAGTTATTTCATTCTAGAGTTGTGTCAAACATTATTATGGGTTATGCGTTGAATATTCTTATAAGTTGTTAGCAATAGTTCTTCAAGTTGTTATAATAATATGTTTTGGATGTACCTCTATTGTTAGTAGTTTATTCATGAAATCTTGAATAAGAATTTATAATATTGAATGTTAAATGTTATACGAAGACTGATAAAATGCCACTTAAATATGGAACTGTTTGGTTATATCAGAAAAATAGTGTCCATATAGATGAGATGTTGACGTATTTTGAGTTTGAATCAATAGACAAAATACATAGTGATGCATGTAGTCTGATGAGCAAACTAGGTCGTGATGAATATTTTACTTTACTAATGTTTTAGTAAATATGATTTACTTGATGAAACATATGATCTGAAATACTTGAAAAAGTTTCAAAATATTCATAAGGAAGTTGAGAATCATTATGACAAAAGATAAAAGATTCTCATGAAGAAATATATCTAAGTCATGAGTTTAGCAAACTTTAAAATAATTGTGGAATTATTCATACTCATCTGTTTTTATTAAATTTTGGGGATATATAAATATACTTGAAATAGCAACATATACACTAAATAGAGCATCGTCTAAAGTCAGTTGATACGACACAATATGAGTTATGGAATCGGAAGAAACCCCAATTTGCCGCATCTCAAGATTTGGGGTTATGAAACTTATTTAAAACATTTACATCAAAATAAACTCGATCACAAAGTAGACAAATGCTAATTTGTAGGTTATCCAAAAGAGACAAATGGGTATTCCTTCTACCAAAAGTTCAAAGACAAAGTGTTTGTCACAAATAATGAACAATTTTTCAAGGAGTTTTCTCGCTAAAAAGTATGTTGGAGGACAATGCAAGCTAGACAAGATTACTAAATCTCCGGTGACAGTTAGTAGGATTAACAAACAGGAAATTGTTACAAAAGTGGTCTGCAGAATTGAACCCGAAGTTACTACACCAAATGTAGAAACACTAGTTAAAGCTTGTAACGAAACTGCATAGATCGGGAGAATAGGTGAACGAACCTCCTGAATGATTTCACAATGAAACATTCATCTTAGAAAATGATGAACCTACACACTACAAGGAAGTGACAGGTCCATTTTGCATCATGATTTTCTACTATTATTTATAATGTTTTATGCATAATAATGCTTTATGGAGTAATTTCAATGCCTTTTCTCTCATAATATGCAAGGTTTACACAAAGAGGGAGAATGCTGGCAGCTGGAATTCTGGACCTCAAAAAGCATATCAGAGAACCTATTCTGTACATATTCAAATGAGCTGAAACTTCATGGAGAATTATTTTGGAATATAAAAAAAATACTGGAGCAAATAACTACCGTTGGGGGCCACCTGGTGAGCACAAGATACTAGGGCTCGCCAGCCCCTAGGTGCGCCCTGGTGGGTTGTGCTCATCCCGGGCCACCTTCGATGCCCATCTTCTGGTACTTAAGGTCTTTTGACCTAGAAAAAATCAAGAGGGGACTTTCGGTATGGAACTCTGCGGTCTCAAGGCGGAACTTGGGCAGGAGCACTTTTGCCCTCCGGTGGAGCGATTCTGCCGGGGGAACTTCCCTCCCGGAGGGGAAATCAAAGCCATCGTTATAACCAACAACCCTCTCATCTTTGGGAGGCCAATCTTCATCAACATCTTCAACAACACCATCTCCTCTCAAAACCGACTTCATCTCTTGTGTTCAATCTTTGTACTGGAACCTCAGATTGGTACTTGTGGGTGACTAGTACTGTTAATTACATTACGTTGTTGATTACTATATGGTTTATTTGGTGGAAGATTATATGTTTAGATCCATTATTCTACTTAATACCCCTCTGATCTTGGGCATGGATATTATTTGTGAGTAGTTACCCTTGTTCTTGAGATCATAGGAGAAGTCATCTTGCAAGTAATCATGTGAATTTGATATGTGTTCGATATTTTGATGATATGTATGTCGTGATTCCCTTAGTGGTGTCATGTGAACATCGACTATATGACACTCCACCATCTTTGGGCCTAAGTGAATGCATTGTGGAATAGTTATTAGATGATGGGTTGCTAGGGTGACAAAAGCTTAAACCCTAGTTTATGCGCTACTTCGTAAGGGGCTGATTTGGATCCACATGTTTAATGCTATGGTTAGATTTTATCTTAATACTTTTCTCGTAGTTGCGAATGCTTGCGAGGGGGTTAATCGTAAGTGGGAGGTTGTTCAAGTAAGAACAACACCCAAGCACCGGTCCACCCACATATCAAATTATCAAAATAGCAAACGCGAATCAAACCAACATGATGAAAGTGACTAGATGAAATTTCCATGTATCCTTAAGAACACTTTGCTTATTATAAGAGATCGTTTTGGCTTGTACTTTGCCACAAAAGGATCGGTCTACCTTGCTGAAATTTATTTACCGTTGTCATTACTTGCTCATTACCAATTATCTTGCTACCAAACTACCTGTTACCTACAATTTCAGTGCTTGCAGAAATTACCTTGATGAAAACCGCTTGTCACTTCCTTTGGCTCCTCGTTAGGTTTGACACTCTTACTTATCGAAAGGACTACGATTGACTCCCTACACTTATGGGTCATCAAGATTCTTTTTTTGACACCGTTGCCGAGGAGTGAAGCGTTCTTGGTAAGTGGAAATCGGTAAGGAAAAACTTATACTACGTGCTGGAATTTATTGTCACTTGCTATTATGGTAAACAATCCTTTGAGGGGTTTGTTTGGGGTATCTTCACCTCAACCGGAACCACAATTAGTTACCCCTCAACTTACTGCACCTATTAAAAATATTGGTTATGTATTTCCTTCGGGTATGATAGAACAACTGCTAGCTAATCCTTATGCAGGAGACGGAACTGAACATCCTGATATGCACCTAATACATGTGGATGAAATTTGAGGATTATTTAAGTTTGCAGGTTTATGCGGAGATGAAGATAATAATAAGGTTTTCCCTTTATCTTTGAAGGGAAAATCATTGACATGGTATAGGCTGTGTGATGATATTGGATCATTTGGAACTGGAATCGCTTGAAATTAGAATTCCACCAAAAGTTTTATCCTATGCATCTAGTTCATCATGGTCAGAATTATATATATATAATTTTTGGCCTCGTGAAGGAGAAAGCATCGCTCTAGCTTGGGGTAGGCTTAGGTCAATGTTATACTCATGCCCCAATCATGATCTCTCGAGAGAAGTTATTATTCATATTTTTTATGCTCGGCTTTCTCATAATGATTGATCCATGCTCGATACTTCTTTGTACTAGTTCTTTTATGAATAAGACTATTGAATTCAAGTGGGATCTCTTAGAAAGAATTAGACGCAACTTTGAAGATTGGGAACTCGACGAAGGTAATGAGTCAGGTATTAAGCTTGAGTTTGATTGTGTTAAATATTTTATGAATACCGATGCTTTTCACAGGTTTAGCACTAAATATGTACTTGACTCTGAGATAGTAGCCTCCTTTTATGAATCATTTGCTACTTATGCTGATCTCCCTAAGGAGAAGTGGTTTAAATATCACCCTCCTATTAAAAAATAAATCAAAGAACCAGTCATAACTAAAGAAGAAACTATCATTGTCTTGGGGCATAAAATCTGTGAACAAGGTATTGAGGTGGATAAAGCTAAAGTTGATGCAATTGTGAAAATGCCATATCCTAAAGATATTAAAGGTATTTGGAGTTTCCTAGGTCATGCTGGTTTCTATAGGAGGTTTATTAAAGACTTCTCAAAAATTTCTAGGCCTCTCACTAACCGGTTACAAAAGGATGTTCCATTTGTTTTTTTGATGAATGCGTAGAAGCCTTTGAAACACTTAAGAAAGCCTTAACTTCTTGACCTATTGATCAACCACCTGATTGGAACCTACCATTTGAAATTATGTGTGATGCTAGTGATTATGCTTTTGGTGCTTTTATAGGACAAAGAGTTGATAAGAAATTAAATGATATCCATTATGCTAGCAAAACTCTATACAGTGCCCAAACAAAGTATGCTACTACCAAAAAATATTTTTTAGCAATTGTGTTTGCTTGTGATAAATTTAGATCTTACATCAATAATTCCAAAGTTATTGTTCACACTAATCATGCTGCTATAAAATATCTTATGAAAAAGGAAGATGCCAAACCTAGACTTGTTAGGTGGGTTCTCTTGCTTCAAGAATTTGCTCTACATATCATTGATAGGAAAGAAGCTAAGAACCCCGTAGCTAATAACTTGAGTAGGTTAGAAAATATTCTTTATATCCTACTACCTATTGATGATAGTTTTCCCGATGAACAATTAGCTGCAATAAATGTTTCTCAAAACACTCCTTAGCATGCTGATTATGCTAACTACATTGTCGCTAAGTATATACCACCTAGTCTCACATAGCAACAAAAGAAACAAATCCTTCTATGATTTAAGACATTACTTTTGGGCTGACCCACATGTTTATAAAGGAGTAGATGGTATTATTAGACGTTGTGTACCTGAGCATGAACAGGAACAAATCCTACGAAAATGTCACTCTGAAACCTATGGAGGACATCATGCGGGAGATAGAACTGCTCACAAGGTATTACAATCTTATTTTTATTGACCTACTCTCTTTAAGGATGCCCGTAAGTTTGTCTTGTCTTGTGATTTATGTCAAAGAATTGGTAATACCGGTAAGCGTCAGGAAATGCCTATGAATCATTCACTTGTTGTCGAACCATTTGATGTTTGGGGTTTTGACTATATAGAACCTTTTCCTTCCTCTAATGGGTATACTCATATTTTGGTTGTTTTTGATTATGTTACTAAATGGGTAGAAACTATTGCAACTAGTAGTGCTGATCATAACACCTCCATTAAAATGCTTAAAGAAGTTATTTCTCAAGGTTTGAAGTCCCTAGATATTTAATGACTGATGATAGTTCACACTTTATTCATGGTGCTTTCCGTAAAATGCTTACTAAATATGATGTTAACCATAGAATTACATCACCCTACCATCCTCAATCTAATGGTCAAGTTGAACTTAGCGATAGAGAAATACCATTAATATTACAAAAAATATCAATAGGCCTCGAAAGAATTGGTTTAAGAAACTAGATGATGCATTTTGGGCCTATAGAACAATTTATAAAAATCCTATGGGTATGTTCCCATACAAAATGGTATATGGAAAAGCTTATTATTTACCTCTAGAGTTAGAACACAAAGAATTTTGGACAATTAAAGAACTCAACTATGACTTCAAACTTGCTAGCGAAAGGAGGTTATTTGATATTAGCTCACTAGATAAATAAAGAACCCAAGCTTATGAAAATGCCAACCTATTCAAAGAAAAAGTTAAAAGATGACATGACAAAAGAATCCAAAATCGGGAATTCAAAGTTGAATAATATGTTCTTTTGTACAACTCTCGTTTTAGATTTTTTATATGGAAACTTGTTTCCAAATAGGAAGAACCATATGTTATCGAAGAAGTTTATCACTCAGGAGCTATCAAGATTAATAATGCCGAGGTATTAATCCGAAGGTGGTCAATGGAAGAGGGGATGTCTTTCAGGGCAACCCAAGCTTAGGCTCTTTGACATCCTTCAATATGTCTTGGGGTGCCTTGTTCATCTCCAAGCATAGGCTCTTGCCACTCCTTATTCCATAGTCCATCAAATCTTTACCCAAAACTTGAAAACTTCACAACAGAAAACTCAACAGAAAACTCGTGAAATCCGTTAGTATATGAAAGATAAATCACTACTTTAGACTGCTGTGAACTCATTCTTTATTTATATTGGTGTACTATCTACTGTATTCTAATTTTTCCATGGTTCATACCCCCGATACGACCCATAGGTACATCAAAATAGGTAAACAACACAAAGAAAACAGAATCTGTCAAAAACAGAAGAGTCTATAGCAATCTGAAAACTTCGTATACTTCTGTAACTCCAAAACTTATTAAAAATTAAGAAAAACTGAGAAATTTATATATAAATCTTGTATAAAAATTTCAGACTCATTCGACGCTCTTATAAAGTAATAAAATTCCTCGACTAGACGCAAAAGTTTATGTTTTTCAATAAGATCAAACAAACAACCATCATAGACCATCCCAAAGGTCTTACTTGCCTCGAACACTAATTAAAACATCAAAACACAATTACTACATAAGTAATAATGTGTGAAACATACAAAAACAGAAGCAAAAACAGAAACATAAAAATAAAATTGGGTTGCCTCCCAAGAAGCGCTATTGTTTAACGCCCCTAACTAGGTATAATGATTTCAATGATGCTCACATAAAAAGTAGTAATTATAATATGCAAAAAGGTATCATGAATCTCATCACAAGCACATTTAAGTCTAACCCTTTTCCTATGCATAGGGATTTTATGAGCAAACAATTTATAGAAACAAGAATCAACTATCATAAGAAGGCCAAACAAACATAACTTTAAAACTTTAAATACATAAAGAGGAAACTTGATATTATTGCAATTCCTACAAGAATATATTCCTCCCTCATAATAAATTTCAGTAGCATCATGAAGGAATCTCACAATATAACTATCACACAATACATTTTTTTCATGAGCAATTATAGCATACGTGTTATCACCAAAACTTGAGAAACAAAAAATATCATCTTTATCAAGCATAACATCCCCAAGCTTGTGGTTTTGCATACAATTAGCATCATGGATATTCAGAGAATTCATACTAACGACATGGCAATCATGTTTTTCATTCAAGAAGATATCATGAATCATCTTATAATTTTCCTCTTTCAACACTTCATCAAAAAATTTCATGATTTTCAAGCGAAACTTCATAGAGATAATCAAGTACACTTAACTCACTAAAAATTGCTTCATTATAATTTGGTCTTTTAAAAAGATTAGCAAACGGATGAATATCCATATCAATAAATTTTTAGCAAGTGAAAATACCAGCAAATAGAATGCACATGGCATCACAAGCAAACATAGCAAAAGGGAAGACGAACGAAAAAAAGCAAAGAAAAAGGCAAATCTTTTTTCTTCTGAAAATCGTTTTAGAAGTGGGCGAGAGAAAAACGAGAGACAAAAGATAAATAATGTAAATGTAAGAGATGAATTTATGATGGGTACTTGGTAGGCTTGATGTACATCGTCTTGACTTGCTATGCATCCTTCCCGACAACAACGCTATAAATCCTCCTTGCTATCTCTTGAGCTTGCGTTGGTTTTTCTTTAAAAAGGAAAGGGTGATGCAGCGAAGTAGATAAGTATTTCTCTCAGTTGATGAAAACCAATGTATCAATCTAGTAGGAGGAAGAAGCAAGTTACCAATGAATGCACCTACACAAACAATCAAACTCTTGCACCCAACGCTATAAAGAGCTTGTCAATTCCTTCACAGTTATTTACAAGAATTAGATCTGATAAAAATAGATGTAAAAGATCGCGAAAAGTAAAAAGCAAATAAATTGCAACAATGTATTTTTATTATTTTTGGTTTATAAATCTGAAATATAATATGGAAAGTAGATCCGAAGGTTATAGGTTTCACTAGAGGCTTCTCTTTTGGAAGAAAATATCATGGTGGGTGAACAAATTACTGTCAAACAATTGATAGAAAAACGAATAATTATGACGATATCCAAGACAATGATTATACATACTAAATGACCCGTTGCGTCCATGACACAAAAAGCATTGACGAGCCAAGCATTGTAAGCATGTGTATATGACAGTTTAATGAACATACTTTTATCTGATTACATGGCATCATGATTCATCAAAAGGAAATAATGACATTACTTGATAACTACATATCGTAAGCAAATATAATTTGAGTGCTGACATTGTGTTCTAAGAGAACCCAATGCTGATACACATCGTTCTAATTATCCCAAAGGCACCTTGTTGCTGTGATAATTCTTGTTTGTTGTACCAAATAATGCCATCCTTGTGTTCCTCCACTCTATCTATATTACAATGCCCTCCTAGTGTTGGTTTCTGTAGGAATATTATATACAAGATTATCGATAGTTAGTCTGATAATCACATAAGATCATGCAAATGTATATTTTGGAGGGTGATTCTTAACGGTAATGAGCAAGATAAAATACAACAATGCGAATATATTGTGCAATGCTAACTGGGAGAAATTATTCTGACTATGAGTCGGTTATATAGGAGTCATATCAGTTTTCAGATAACTAAAATATGGATGTCGGATTTGTAGCAGGTTAACAGTAAAGAAGTCAACTAAGACTATGAGGCGGTGATATAGGATTCATAGCAGTTTTCACTATGCTAATCCAGACACGTATAATTTACATACTAAAATTTGCAATTTGAGAACTGAAATGGCTGCTCCAATGGTTGTGCATATATTCTATAATAAGTGAAGTTGACAAAGTACAGTGTCAATCATACCAAGAACATTGGTTGTGAAATTCATTGGCCGCATCTCTTCTTCAAATCTGCAAAAGGAACATAGTGCAAATAAAGATAATTCAGTAGTATTATTTCATATTATCTATGAGAAATTTGTTTTAGTTACATTGGGTAGAAATATATGTGCAAGGGAGGTGACATGCCACAACATGAACTTTCATTTACTGAACAATCCAGAAGTAATAATAGAAAAGTTCATATTAGCCATGACTAAACTGCATAACAACCATAGATTGTGTTCAACCATTAACTATACAGCCCATGCGTTGCTCCTACTATTTTTTCACTCGCTTCACTTCTTGCAATTTTAGAAGAATTTGAAGCCTTTTAACCCTAATATCCAAAATCCCTTATAAGAATGTTAATCTTCTAGCGACATATATTTTTCTCCAAAGCAAGAGCTTGTATTATTATTACCATGAATACAATATGCCTTCTAACATAGGAGTAGGTTATCACTAATTATCCCATTCAGACACTGCAAACATAAATTGCTCTACTCACTAAAGAATACCAGAGAAGAAAATAGATCACTCAAAATACAGAGATATAACTTTAGAAATCCAAGGAGTGACAACCCTGAGATATCGAGGTAGGCCCATAAATCATTTCTTCAGGTCGCAAAATAACTTTCCCTGTGTGAAGGTAATTTGATGCCTATGTTGGTAATGTTTTCAAATAAAAATTTATCTCGGAGCAACAAAATTTCCAAAATTAATTTATATGTATGGTATCAAGATGCATTACACAACAAGCTATATCAGTTCAGCAACTTAAGCTTCAAGATGTTTCGCTAGAATCGCTACAACTATCTATACAAAATTTAATTCAATATAAATCTGTTGTGTGAGCTTGAAAAAGTAGACCACAATAGATTAAAAGCCAAAAGGAAGGACCGAAGGATAGATAATTAAGTAGACTCTAATCTTGCCACCTCAAGATCAGAAACAGGGGCACCCAGCTCTGGTTGGCCCGTGGTAGCCACTCCATGGTAGATATAACCGCCGAGCAGTATCAACCATGGCATGAATTAGAAGCAAATTCATTCGCTACACCTACCGAAGGAAGGCCTTACTAAGAAAATAAACATCACCACTGAAAAATAATGTAATCAACTTGAAAAAATAACTATATCATTCTGACCGACTTTGTTCAAACACGACCAGACTCCAGACCACCTTTTTTATGTCATTAGTTCTAAAAGGAGTGATACAAGACTGCTGGTCGTACAAAAAAGAATCATTTCATATTTTAAATAGAAAATATGAGTAGGACCGTTGGAGGTACAAATAAGAATCATTTCATATTACAAATAGAACATACCTTTGCATCAGTAAATGTCGATTTGCAATACATTTAGACATCCAACAGATCCAAAGTGTGCACATAGTTATAATTGTAGACCACACGGTATCCGTTACCAAGTTATTTATTGTTCCCTTGTGGAAGTGAAGAGTAGTGTAATGTGACACTATTGGTACAGAAAAACTGCTGCAACTACGAAACGAAAAAGTGATTTTCTTTTGCTTAGGCACAATATTCATATAAATAGATATATCAGGAAGTTATTCTAATACTCTAGTAACATAATATAATAACTAATATATTAACAACACTATTGTTTGAAGGGTCCAATTAGAAGTTCCTAGTTATTTTATTGTGCCAATCAATCTGTGTGCTGCAATCTAACCATGCAAACTTTTGTTCAGTCTTTGCTGATATCATAAGAAGGTGCACATCATCAAATCCGGCGAATACCGAAAGATGGATAAACACTCGGCCTTTACCAATGAGCATGTTGAGCCAATCAAGAAGGCAAAAACGAAATGAACAAAACAATTGCAACTGAAGAAATCAACACGCTTCCCACAAATAACACATCTTAATAACCTAATAAAAATGAAACTGCGGTCCATAGGGCTGGTTGCAAAGTTTACTATGATAACATAACCACCCTATTATTCCCGAAGAAAATAAGCAAGAGTCTCCAAAAGCTCTTCCTTTGCAATGAAAAATAAAATATATTAAACAACACATCAGGTGGTCACCAGCATCACTGCTCCTTCTCCCCACATCCGTTCCTCACCTCAACTGTGCAGACCCGGCTTTCATATGCATAAGATGATTCAGAAAAGTACAGTGTAGGATTACATAATATTATTTTCCATCAACCAATAATAAAACGGGCATTTATGTCAATAAGAATAAAGGGGGATGATGCTTACTTTGACATGCTTGTGTACTGGTAGGCTTACGTGAACACTCTCCAGGTCAGTATGCACGATTCCATGACTATATATGTAGACAACTTACCTGTAGAGACGAAAAAAAGCTCAAGTGATTAGGCCATAGTCCAATGTCCAGGTATTATTATGTCGCATACTTGTACTTTCCAAAGCATCTACAGTTCGAACTAAGAAAACCAATTGTTTTCTTCATCACACAATGGCTGTCACTGTGTAAGTTTTAGCCAGAATTGTAAATGTCATGACATATAAAAGAAAAAACAAAGATTGTCTAATACCCATCAGTTGTTCAGATTTCCATTAATCCAAACCAGAAAAAAATCATCTTTGTGACTGCCATCAATGGTCATTTCCATTCAGAATAGCAGAGGCAGACATCCTACGCTGTCAACAAATTTAATAGTTTCATCTTACACAAATAGCTTATGAAAGGTTTCGTTGTCAACCAATAGAACTCCAGTTGTCAACAAATTTAATCGCATACTTGTTATAAAATTGAAAAGGGAAAATAGTGGCATTAAAAATTTCCATAGTAATTGTAAACTGAGTTCTACATGAGAAGCCATCCATCTTACTTCTCACCAATATTTTCAGAAAATCAAAGTAGTCCAAAGAAGTACTTTACTATTCAGACAAAAATCCTATAGATATTAAGAAAAAATAAATCCAAACACCATATTTTGAGCAGTATGACTGTGTGTTTCTTATTCACCTGGGCTGCCATGGCTTGCTGCTCTAAGGCCGCCCATCCCCCATATCCTCCATAGTTTACTGCTCCAAACCTGAGCAGCCCCCAAATCCTCCATGGTTTACTGCTATTGCGTGCTTCTTCAGGGTAGGGGAGAGAGAGAGAGAGAGAGAGAGAGAGAGAGAGAGACGGGAGAATAGAAAGGAAAGAGACACGCTCATGGCTAGCGGCGTCCCCTGGCTCGCGGGCGTCAGAAGCGTCTCCATGGCGAACAAGGGCCGGCCTGACTCCTCCCGCAAGTCATCGGTCCCCTTCCATCTTACCTACAGCTCCACCCCACAGAGATGAGAGCTACCACCGCTACTCCTTGTCCATGTCGTCGGGTTCTCCTCGACTCGGGTCCCCCCACCACAGGTCTCTCCTGCTTCTTCAGCCGAACCGCGAAGATCCAGCCATCCCTGCTCTCCATGGAGACGCCCGATCTGGAACCACGCGCCGTCGATGGTCGTGTGTGGTCGCGTGATGAAGAAAGGCGAGGTGGAGCTGCTATGGGAGAGAGGAGGTGGAAGAGGAGGAGACGGCCAGGAGGGAGTAAAAGTGGGCCCGGGGGGGAGGCCATGTGCGTGGGTCCGGGCCACTCGCCGACATACCTGGCCAAACGGGTCGGCCCGTCACGACCCGCTGGTAATTGTGCCCGGCCCGGCCCGGCCCATCGCGGCACGATTACTAACCGGGTCGTGCCGTGCCGGCCCGCGTGTCCGGGGTGCCGGCCCAGGCACGGTCCATTTGCTAATCGGGCCGGTCCGTCGGCACGCCAGGCCCGTTAATATGCCTACTATTTGACGCATTGAGCGTTTTTAGTCTATTTTTACTTATTAGGCCGTATAAAAAAAAAGATAATCGGGCCGTGTCGTGCCGGCCCGCGTGTTGAGGGTGGCGGCCCAGGCACAACCCAAGGCGGGCCGCGGGCCTGGCACGGCCCGTTTAGCTCGTGCCGGGCCGGGCCGCGTGTCGTTGGGCCGGCCCGTTAAGCCTGGCCCCATTTGACCAGGTATGCTCGCCGACGCCATGGGCGCGCAACCAACCCACTGCTTCTTGGCCCCACACACGAACGAGCCCACCAGTCATGCAGTGTCAGCCGAAACCTACGCGTACAGAAGAGATGGACGGTTGACCCGCCGACAGCACGGTAAAAGGAGCGACAGTAAATCAATCGTGGGGTGGAAAACGCCGCGCGAGCGTAATGCCGCTAGAACGACGGGTAACGCAGCCACATTTTTATGTTTAATAGGCATCACGTCCGTGTTAAGTAGACCGAAACGATTCTGTATCTACTATTATTACTCTATACATCCATTGACTCATGCCTGTATCTAGAGTATTAAGTTCATAAAGAACAGAATAATGCATTAGGTAATATGACATGATGTAGAGGGATAAACTCAAGCAATATGATGAAAATCTCATCTTTTTATCCTTGATGGCAACAATACAATACGTGCCTTGCTACCCCTACTATGTCACCGGGTGAGGACACCGCAAGATTGAACCTAAAACTAGGCACTTCTCCCATTGCAAGAATTATCAATCTAGTTGGCCAAACCAAACCAATAACTCGAAGAGACTTGCAAAGATATGAAATCATGCATATAAGAATTCAGAAAAGACTCAAATAATATTCATGGATAATCTGAACATAAACCCACAATTCATCAGATCTTGACAAACACACCGCAAAAGAGTATTACATCGGATAGATCTC
Source organism: Hordeum marinum (assembly GCA_022496015.1). Lineage (NCBI taxonomy): Eukaryota > Viridiplantae > Streptophyta > Magnoliopsida > Poales > Poaceae > Hordeum > Hordeum marinum. The sequence continues at coordinate 112,193,649 of CM039676.1, read as the reverse complement.
CATGAGGATCATGAAGAACGTGGTATTGAAGCACCAAGAGAAAGAAGAAGCCATCTAGCTACTAGCTATGGACCCGTAGGTCTGTGGTGGACTAATCACGCATCATCGGAGGGGCAATGGAGTTGATATAGATACCCTTCGTGATCGAATCCCCTTCCGGCAGATTACCAGAAAAGGCTTCAAGATTGGATCTCTCGGGAACGGAGACTTCTGGCGGCGAAAAAGTATTTGCGGGGATCTTTTTGATATTGGGGGAGTATTTGGGTATTTATAGGACGAAGATTAGGGTTAGGAGTCCTGACAGGGAGACACAAGCCTGCTAGGCGCGACCAGAGGGGTGGCCGCGCCCCTGGCTTGTGACCTCCTAGCATGTCCCTTGCCTTGCACTCCAAGCCTAGTAGGTGTCTTCTGGTCCAGAAAAAAATCATCGCTAAGATTTTATTCCATTTGGACTCCGTTTAATATTCCTTATCTGCAATACTCAGAAACATGGAAAAACAGAAACTGACACTGGACTCTATATTAATAGGTTAGTCCCCCAAAAAATATAAAATAGCATATTAATGCATATAAAACATCCAAAACAGATAATATAATAGCATGGAATAATCAAAAATTATAGATACGTTGGAGACGTATCAACATCCCCAAGCTTAATTCTTGCTCGTCCTTGAGTAGGTAAATGATTAAAACAGAATTTTTGATGTGGAATGCTACCTAACATATTTATCCATGTAATGTTCTTTATTGTGGCATGAATGTTTAGATCCATAAGACTCAAAACAAAAGCTTAATATTAACATAAAAACAATAATATTTTAAGCATACTAGCAAAGCAATTGTATCTCTTCAAAATATAATGGCAAAAGAAAGTTACCCCTACAATATCATATGGTCTGGCTATGATCCATCTTCCCCACACAAAGTATTTATATCATGCACATCCCCGATGACAAGTCAAGCAATTGTTTCACACTTTATTTTCTCAAAAAAATTCAACTCTCACGCAATACATGAGCGTGAGCCATGGATATAGCACTATAGGTGGAATAGAATATGGTGGAGGTTGTGAAGGAAAAGGAGAATATAGCCTCACGTCAACTAGGCGTATCAACAGGCTATGGAAATGCCCATTAATAGATATCAATGTGAGTGAGTAAGGATTGCCATGCAACGGATGCTCTAGAGCTATAAGTGTATGAAAGCTCAAAAGGAAACTAAGTGGGTGTGCATCCAACTTGCTTGCTCATGAAGACCTGGGGCAATTTGAGAAAGCCCATCATTGGAATATACTGCTACTTCTCAAGCATGCGTTGGTTTCCATGAAGAGGAACGGTTGATGCAACAAAGTCTATAAGTATTTCCCTCAGTTGTTGAGAACCAAGGTATCAATCCAGTAGGAGATACAAGCAAGTCCCCAATAGATGTACCTACACAAAGAATCAAACTCTTGCACCCAACGCTATAAAGAGGTTGTGAATCCCTTCACGGTTACTGCAAGGATGAGATCCGATAGAGATAGATTGCTTGAACGGAAAGTAAAACAAAAGGTAAAAATAATGCAGCAAAGTATTTTGGATATTTTTGGTTTTAGTCTGAAAGTATAAGATGGAAAATAGACCCGGGGCCATAGGTTTCACTAGAGACTTCTCTCATGATGGCAAGTATTATGGTGGGTGAACAAATTACTGTCGAGCAATTGATAGAAAAACAAATAATTATGAAGATATCCAAGGCAATGATTATGCATATAGGTATCATGTCCGTGTCAAGTAGACTAAAACGATTCTGCATCTACTACTATTACTCCACACATCGACCGACTCATGCCTGCATCTAGAGTATTAAGTTCATGAAGAGCAGAGTAACACATTAGGTAAGATGACACGATGTAGAGGGATAAACTCAAGTAATATGATGAAAACCCCATCTTTTTATCCTTGATGGCAACAATACAATATGTGTCTCGCTACCCCTACTTTGTCACTAGGCAAGGACAATGCAAGATTGAACCCAAAATTAAACACTTCTCCTTTTGCAAGAATTACCAATCTAGTTGGCCAAACCAAACCAATAACTCGAAGAGACTTGCAAAGATATGAAATCATGCATGTAAGAATTCAGAAAAGAGTCAAAGAATATTCATAGATAATCTGAACATAAACCCACAATTCATTGGATCTCGACAAACACCCCGCAAAAGAGTATTACATCGGATAGATCTCCGTGAAGATCATGAAGAACATGGTATTGAAGAGCAAAGAGTGAGAAGAAGCCATCTAGATACTAGCTTTGGACCTGAAGGTCTGTGGTGAACTATTCACGCATCATTGGAGGGGCAATGGAGTTGATGTAGATGCCCTCCGTGATCGAATCCCCCTCCGGCAGATTACTGGAAAGGCTCCAAGATTGGATCTCTTGGGAACGGAGGCTTCTCACGACGGAAAAGTGTTTTCGTGGCTCGTTCTGATATACAGGGAATATTTGGAAATTTATAGGCCGAAGATTAGGGTTAGGAGAGCCGTCTTGGGCCCACAAGCCCGGGGGGGCGCGCTCTACCCCCTGGACGCGCCCCTATGGCTTGTGGCCCCACGGTGGCTCTCCTGACTTCATCTTCAAGTCTCCCGGTTTGCTTCTGGTCCAAGAAAAATTCTTCTGAAGATTTTATTCCGTTTGGACTCCGTTTAATATTCCTTATCCGCAATTCTCAAAAACAAGAAAAAAAATAGAAACTGGCACTAGGCTCTAGATTAATAGGTTAGTCCCAAAAATAATATAAAATAGCATATTAATGCATATAAAACATCCAAAACACATAATATAATAGCATGGAACAATCAAAAATTATAGATACGTTGGAGACGTATCATATACAAGCCAAGTTATATAATGAAAAGTTCCCACTAGTATATGAAAGGGACAAAATAGGAGACTCTCTATCATGAAGATCATGGTGCTACTTTGAAGCACAAGTGTGGAAAAAGGATAGTAGCATTGTCCCTTCTCTCTTTCTCTTTTTTTTCGTTTTTTGTTTTGGTGGGCATCTAAGGCCACCTTTTTTATTTGGGCTTTCCTGGCCTCTTTTATTTTTCATAAAGTCCGGAGTCTCATCCCCACTTGTGAGGGAATCATAGCTTCCATCATCCTTTCCTCACATGGGACAATGCTCTAATAATGATGGTTGTCACACTTTTATTTACTTACAACTCAAGAATTACAACTCGATATCTAGAACAAAATATGACTCTACATGAATGCTTCCAGTGGTGTACCGGGATGTGCAATGATCTAGCATAGCAAATGACATCAAAAAATTGGACAAGCCATGAAAACATCATGCTAGCTATCTTACGATCATGCAAAGCAATATGAAAATGATGGTGCGTGTCATAATAAACGGAACAGTGGAAGTTGCATGGCAATATATCTCGGAATGGCTATGAAAATGCCATAATAGGTAGGTATGGTGGCTGTTTTGAGGAAGGATATATGGTGAGTTTAATGCACCGGTGAAAGTTGCGCGGTACTAGAGAGGCTAGCAAAAGTCGAAGGGTGAGAGTGCGTATAATCCATGAACTCACATTAGTCATAAAGAACTCACATACTTATTGCAAAAGTATATTAGTTATCAAAGCAAAGTATTAGATGCATGCCCCTAGGGGAGAGGTTGGTAGGAGTAAACCATCGCACGCTCCCGACCCTCACACAAAGGTCGACAATCAATAAATAAATCATGCTCTGACTTCCTTACATAACGGTTCACCATACGTGCATGCTACGGGAATCACAAACCTTTACACAAGTATTTTTACCAATTCACAATTACTTCCTAACATGACTCTTAATATTACCATCTTGATATCTTAAAACTTTATGCAAGGAATCAAACTTCTCATATTACTCAATGCACTTAATATGGAAGTTTTTATTATATCCCTCTTGGATGCCTATCATATTAGGACTAAATTCATAACCTAAACCAATTACCATGTTGTTTAAGGACTCTCAGAATAATATAAGTGAGGTACGAGAGTTCAATGATTTCTATAAAACCAAACACCACCATGCTCTAAAAAGATATAAGTGAAGCACTAGAGCAAAATTGCCTATCTCAAAAGATATAAGTGAAGCACATAGAGTATTCTAATAAACTCATGATTCAGGAGTGTCTCTCTCAAAAGATGTGTGCATCAAGGATGATTGTGGCAAACTAAAAATCAAAGACTCATACCATACAAGACACTCCAAGCAAAACACATATCATGTGGTGAATAAAAATATAGCCTCAAGTAAATTCACCGATGGATTGAAGACGAAAGAGGGGATGCCCTCTGGGGCATCCCCAAGCTTAGGCTCTTTGCCATCCTTCAATATGGCTTGGGGCGCCTTGGTCATCCCCAAGCTTAGGCTCTTGCCACTCCTTATTCCATCCATCAAATCTTTACCCAAAACTTGAAAACTTCACAACACAAAACTCAACAGAAAACTCGTGAGATCCGTTAGTATAAGAAAAATAAATCACTACTTTAGGTACTATTGTGAACCCATTATTTATTTATATTGGTGTAATATCTACTGTATTCTAACTTCTCCATGGTTCATACCCCCCGATACGACCCATAGGTACATCAAAATAGGTAAACAACACAAAGAAAACAGAATATGTCAAAAACAGAACAGTCTTTAGAAATCTCAAAACTTTGTATACTTCTATAACTCCAGAACTTCAGAAAAATTAGGAAAACCTGGGAAATTTGTATGTAAATCTTGTGTAAAAATTCCAGACTCATTCGACGCTCTTATAAATTTATAAAATTCCTCGACTGGGCGCAAAAGTTTCTGTTTTTCAGAAAGATCAAACCAACAACCACCATAGACCATCCCAAAGGTCTTACTTGGCTCAAACACTAATTAAAACACGAAAACACAATTACTACAGAAGTAATATTGTGTGTAACACTGGTGACCCACAAGTATAGGGGATCTATTGTAGTCCTTTCGATAAGTAAGAGTGTCGAACCCAACGAGGAGCAGAAGGAAATGACAAGCGGTTTCCAGTAAGGTATTCTCTGCAAGCACTGAAATTATCGGTGATAGATAGTTTTGTGATAAGATAATTCATAACGAGTAACAAGTAACAAGTGTAGAAAAGGTTCAGCAAGGTAGCCCAATCCTTTTTGTAGCAAAGGACAAGCCTGGACAAAATCTTATATAAAGCAAAGCGCTCCCGAGGACACATGGGAATTTCTGTCAAGCTAGTTTCCGTCATGCTCATTTGATTTGCGTTTGTTACTTTGATAATTTAATATGTGGGTGGACCGGTGCTTGGGTGTTGTCCTTACTTGGACAAACCTTCCACTTATGATAAACCCATATCGCAAGCATCCGCAACTATGAAAGAAGAATTAAGGTAAACCTAACCATAGCATGAAACATATGGATCCAAATCAGCCCCTTACGAAGCAACACACAAACTAGGGTTTAAGCTTCTGACTCTCTAGCAATCCATCATCTACTTATTACTTCCCAATGCCTTCCCCTAGGCCCAAATAATGGTGAAGTGTTATGTAGTTGACGTTCACATAACACCACTAGAGGAGAGACAACATACATCTCATCAAAATATCGAATGAATACCAAATTCACATGATTACTTATAACAAGACTTATCCCATGTCCTCAGGAACAAACGTAACTAAAGCATATTCATGTTCAAGATCAGAGGAGTATTAATTATCATTAAGGATCTAAACATATGATCTTCCACCAAGTAAACCAACTAGCATCAACTACGAGTAATCAACACTACTAGTAACCCACAGGTACCAATGTGAGGTGTTGAGACAAAGATCAGATACAAGAGATGAACCAGGGTTTGGAGAGGAGATGGTGCTAGTGAAGATGTTGATGGATATTGCCCCCCTCTCGATGAGAGGATCGTTGGTGATGACGATGGCTTTGATTTCCCCCTCCGGGAGGGAAGTTTCCCCGACAGAACAACCCTGTCAGAGCTCTAGATTGGTTCTGTCGAAGTTCCGTCTCGAGACGGCGGCGCTTCATCCCAAAAGCTCTCTTCCGATTTTTTCTAGGTCAAAACGCTTCATATAGGACAAGATGGGCGTCGGAGGATCCACAAGGGCCCCACAAACCTGCTAGGCGCGACTAGGGGGTGGACGCACCTAGCAGGCTTGTGGCCTGCAGATGCTCTCGTGTGGTTGATTCTTGCGCCGGTATTTTTTATTAAATCCAAAAATATTCTTCGTAAATTTTCAGGACTTTTGGAGTTGTGCAGAACAGGTATCTCAGATTTGCTCCTTTTCTAGTTCAGAATTCTAGCTGCCGACATTCTCCCTCTTCATGTAAACCTTGTAAAATAAGAGAGAAAAGGCATAAGTACTGTACCATAACGTGTAGTAACAACCCATAATGCAATAAATATCAATATAAAAGCATGATTCAAAATGTACGTATCAACTCCCCCAAGCTTAGACCTCGCTTGCCCTCAAGCGAAAGCCGAGATCGATAAATATGTCCACATGTTTAGAGATAGAGGTGTCGATAAAATAGAATACGGACATGAGGGCATCATGAGCATCTTTAGAATAGCAATACTTATTGTTTAAGATCTCTTATGCTAGAGTAACAATTCATTCACAAGATAAAGTATGAACCAAGAACTCTATTGATAACCAACAAACTATGATCTGAGTCATTGAAGCAATTGACAATTTATCATAACATCGGAAAGAGTCAATATAAGAGCTTGTAAAGAAAATCCACATACTCAATCATCTTTTAGTCTTTCACAATTGCTAACACTCATGCGGTACCCACTAGATCAAAGCTTCAATCGCACACAGAGAAAGATAGGTGCTTATAGTTTTGCCTCCCAACTATTTACCTCAAGGGTGATGTCAACAATAATAACTCATGATCACCCACATCCGAGTGGATATATAAGTCTAGATCGTTCCCAAACACATAATGCTTGCCAAGAGAGAGGCGAAATATAGGAAGTGGTGAGGATCACCATGACTCTTGCATAAAGGTAAGTACTTAAAAAGTAAAAGTAATAGATAGGCCCTTCGTAGAGGGAAGCGGAGGTTGTCATGCGCTTTTTGGTTTTGGATGCACAAACTCCTAGTGCAGAGGAACGCCACGTTGTATTGCCCTTTCTGATAGCAACCTTTATTATGCAGCCTATCGCTTTTATTTCTTTACTATCACAAGTTCGTACAATGCTTATTTCCCTTACAATAAAAGATCACACATATTTAGGAGCAATTTTTATTGCCACTTGCACCGATGACAACTTACTTGAAGGATCTTATTCAATCCATATGTAGGTATGGTGGACTCTCATGGCAAAACTGGGTTGAGGTGTTTGGATGCACAAGTAGTATCTCTACTTAGTGCAGAGGTTTTGGCTATTATGAGCTGCAAGCAAGCACTACATGTTAGAGGATCTAAAACCATATAACTTCTATCTGGAGGCAAGCAAACATAACCTATTATGTTGTCTTCCTTGTCCAATATCAACTTCTTGGCATGTAATATTTTAATGAGTGGTTACAATCATAAAAGATGTCCAAGATAATATATTTATATGTGAACCCCTCGTTCTTTAGCACTTCCTTTCAATTGCACCAATGACCAATTACTATCTTTGTTGACTCCCAACAAATTTCAATCACCATACTTTTTATATGTGAAGTCATCACTCCCCATAAGATCACTATGTATTCTCTTTGCTTTTGTTCTATTATTCTTTATTCATTACTTTAAAAGAGCATAGTAATCTAGCAAAGCCCTCTCATCAAAACTAATTTTTATTATATAACTCTCGGGCTTGCTTACATAAGGGGAGCAAAAACAAAAAATAAAAGGTGGATCATACTAAAACTTTTATTCTACTAGATCAAAACAAAATCAAAAAGGATCGAACTAGGAAAGATAGGAAAAAAATATGAAAAAGGAAAAAGGTGTGATGTGACACGATACTGGGGCGACTCCCCCAAGCTTGGAACAATCCAAGGGGAGTGCCCATACCCATGTGCTCAGGTGTCCTTCTTCGGAGGTGATGGCGATGGAGTAGATGATGAGGTTGGAAGCTTGTCCAATTTCCTCTTAAGCATGAATTTTTGTTCCCTCAGGTCATCTACTTCCTGCTCGAGCTTCAATATCCTTTGACATAATTCTTCTTTACTCTCCTGCAGAAAACGAGAAGGAATAAATAGAACTTTGGGTTTTCTTCTTCCATTTGGGAGGCTTGATTTCCCGAACTCCACGTGCATGTCTCCTAGTTGAGGCATAGGAATCTCCTCTTCATCTGAGCTTTCTTCTCTGTACTTGTCTTCTTGCTCCTCCTCTGAGAATAATCTATAAGGATCTAGGTCCCCATAGAGCTTGGGATTGGCAAGATAATGCGATATGTAGCTATACCCATCAAACTCTTGGGACGACATCTTGCTCTAACTCTGCTGCAAAAACAGCTCAAAACGAAAATAGCAGGTATTGTTGTGACATGAAAGTGCAAACCTTTGGGAGATTATATAATGAATTTTTGCTAACCCGAAGGAGCGTTCCACAAGAAAACAGAGTCTAGGGGCGCACGGGGTGGTGACAAGCCCCCTAGGCGCGGCGAGGGGGTGGCCGCGCCTAGTAGGCTTGTCGCTTCCCCTTGCATCCTTCGGACTAATTTTTATTTTCCTAATTTTTTTAATATTCCAAAATTGAGTAAAATTGCTATTGGGAGAGTTTTGGAGTCAGTTTACTTACCGTACCACGTACCTATCCCTTTTCGAAGTCTAGGACGTTCCGGTAGGTCTCCCTAATATGCTCTTCGGGAGTTATGGTATTGATAACATTGGTTTAAACATTAATGGGAGTACATAAAATATAATGTTTGATTCTTTGCCTGTTTACCACTTTCAGATTTGTGCCTTTGGCGTTGTTGAACTTGATGGCACCGAAACGATATACCTCCTCGACGATGTATGGTCCTTCCCATTTAGAGATAAGTTTTCCTGCAAAAAATCTTAACAAAGAGTTTTATAGTAAGACATGATCACCTACATTGAATGCATGCTTTTGTATCCTTTTATCATGCCATCTCTTAACTTTATCTGTAAACAACTTGGCATTCTCATAGGCCTGGGTTCTCCATTCATCAAGTGAGCTAATGTCAAATAACCTCTTCTCACCAGCAAGTTTGAAATCATAGTTGAGCTCTTTGATTGCCCAATAAGCTTTATGCTCTAGCTCTAGAGGTAAGTGACATGCTTTATCATAAACCATTTTATACGGAGGCATACCCATAGGATTCTTGTAAGTAGTTCTATAAGCCCATAATGCATCGTCAAGTTTCTTAGACCAATTCTTCCTAGATCCATTAACCGTCTTTTCAAGATCAATTTAATTCTCTATTGCTTAATTCTACTTGACCACTAGACTGAGGATGATAAGGAGATGCAATTCTATGATTAACATCATACTTAGCAAGCAATTTACGGAAAGCACCATGTATAAAATGTGAACCACCATCAGTCATTAAATATCTTGGACTCCAAATCTAGGGAAAATAACTTCTTTAAGCATCTTAATAGAGGTGTTATGATCAACACTACTAGTTGGAATAGCTTCTACCTACTTAGTATCATAATCAACAACAACTAATATATGAGTATACCCGTTGGACATTGGAAAAGGCCCCATATAATCAAAACCCCAAACATCATATGGTCCAATAACAAGAGAGTAATTCATAGGCATTTCCTGATGTCTACTAACATTGCCAATTCTTTGACATTCATCACATGACAAGACAAACTTATGAGCATCCTTGAAGAGAGTAGGCCAATAAAAACCAGATTGTAATACCTTCTGTGCAGTTCTATCTCCAGCGTGGTGTCCTCCGTAGGTCTCGGAATGACACTTCTGTAGGATCTCTTCTTGTTCATGCTCAGGTACACAACGTCTAATAACACCATCTACTCATTGTTTATAAAGGTGTGGGTCATCCTGATACGTCTCCAACGTATATATAATTTTTGATTATTCCATGCTATTATATTATCTGTTTTGGATGTTTTATATGCATTATTATGCTATATTATATTATTTTTGGGACTAACCTATTAGTCTAGAGCCTAGTGCCAGTTTCTGTCCTTTTTCCTTGTTTTTGTGAATTACAGATAATGAATATTAAACGGAGTCTAAACGGAATAAAACCTTTGGAGTGACTTTTTCTGGACCGGAAGGAAACCACCAAGCTTGAAGACCAAGGCAGGGGAACCACTGTGGGGCCCCAAGCCCTAGGGGCGTGCCCAGGGGGGTAGGGTGCGCCCTGCAGGCTTGTGGGCCCACGACAGCCCTCCTAACCCTAATCTTCGGCCTATAAATTCCAAAATATTCCCTATATATCAGAACGAGCCAAGAAAACACTTTTCCGTCGCCAGAATCCTCTGTTCCCGAGAGATCCAATCTTGGAGCCTTTTCCGGTAATCTGCCGGAGGGGGATTCGATCACGGAGGGCATCTACATCAACTCCATTGCCCCTCCGATGATATGTGACTAGTTCACCATAGACCTTCGGGTCCATAGCTCGTATATAGATGGCTTCTTCTCTCTCTTTGCTCTTCAATACCATGTTCTTCATGATCTTCATGGAGATCTATCTGATGTAATACTCTTTTGTGGTGTGTTTGTCGAGATCCGATGAATTGTGGGTTTATGTTCATATCATCCATGAATATTATTTGAGTCTTTTCTGAATTCTTATATGCATGATTTCATATCTTTGCAAGTCTCTTTGAGTTATTGGTTTGGTTTGGCCAACTAGATTGGTAATTCTTGCAATGAGAGAAGTGCTTAGTTTTGGGTTCAATCTTGTAGTGTCCTCACCCAGTGACAAAGTAGGGGTAGCGAGGCACGTATTGTATTGTTGCCATAAAGGATAACAATATGGTGGTTTCATCATATTGCTTGAGTTTATCCCTCTACACAATGTCATCTTACCTAATGCGTTACTCTGTTCTTCATGAACTTAATACTCTAGATGCAGGCAGGAGTCGGTCGATGTGTGGAGTAATAGTAGTAGATGGAAAATCGTTTCGGTATACTTGACACGGACGTGATGCCTATATGCATAATCATTGCCTTGGATATCTCCATAATTATTCGCTTTTCTATCAATTGCTCGACAGTAATTTGTTCACCCACCGTAATACTTGCTATCATGAGAGAAGCCTCTTGTGAAACCTATGGCCCCCGAGTCTATTTTCCATCTTATACTTTCAGATCTAAAACCAAAAATACCAAAATACTTTGTTGCATTATTTTTACCTTTTGTTTTACTTTTCGTTAAAGCAATCTATCTCTATCAGATCTCATCTTTGCAAGTAACCGTGAAGGGATTGACAACCCCTTTATAGCGTTGGGTGCAAGAATTTGATTCTTTGTGTAGGTACACCTATTGGGGACTTGCTTGTATTTCCTACTGGATTGATACCTTGGTTCTCAACAACTGAGGGAAATACTTATCTACTTTTCTGCATCACCCGTTCCTCTTCAAGGAAACCAACGCATGCTCGAGAAGTAGCAAGAAGGATTTCCGACGCCGTTGCCGGGGAGATCTACATCAAGCATACCAAGTACCCATCACAAACTCATCTCTTGCATTTACATTATTTGCCATTTTCCTCTCGTTTTCCTCTCCCCCACTTTTAAAACAATTTTCAGAAAATACCAAATTTTTTTGCCTTTTTATTCGCCCTTCTTTCGTTTGCCTTTCGTTTGCTTGTGTTGCCATGTGCCTTCTATTTGCTTGCTTAAAATCTATTGATATGGATCCTCATCCACTTGCTAATATTTTCAAAATACCAAATTATGATGAACCAATTGCTAGTGAGTTGAGTGCACTTGATTATCTCTATGAAGTTTTGCTTGAACATCATGAAAATGTTGATGAAGTGTTGAAAGAAGAAAATTATAAAGTGATTCATGATATCTCCTTGAATGAAAAACATGATTGCCATATTGTTAGTATGAATTCTCCGAATATCCATGATGCTAATGATATGCAAAACCACAAGCTTGGGGATGCTATTCTTGATGAAGATGATATTTTTTGTTCCCCAAGTATTGGTGATGACACTTATGCTATAATTGATCATGAAAAGAATGCTTTGTGTGATAGTTATATTGTGAGATTCCTTCATGGTGTTACTAAATATTACCATTAGAGATAAGAACATATGCTTTTACATATTGCAATAATATCAAGTTTCCTCTCTATGTGTTCAAAGTTTGGAAGTTATGCTTGTTTTGCCTTCCTATGGTAGTTGATTTTTGTTCCCATAATTTGTTTGCTCACAAAATCCCTATGCATAGGAAGTGTGTTAGACTTAAATATACTTGCCATGTGATTTATGATGTTCCTATTGTTGCAAATAGTAATTATGTGCTTGTAGATTTCATTGTTCTCGATATAGAATGCAATCCTACATGTCCTATTATTCTTGGTAGACCTTTCCTTAGAACGATTGGTGCAATTATTGACATGAAAGAAGGAAATATTAGATTCCAATCTACATTAAGGAAAGGAATGGAACAATTTCCTAGAAACAAAATATAATTACATTATGAATCTATTAGGAGAGCTACTTATGGATTGCATACCAAAGATGACAATACCTAGATCTATTGCTTTTTGCCTAGCTAGGGGCGTTAAACAATAGCGCTTGTAGGGAGGCAACCCAATTTTTTTTGGGTGTGTTTTGCACATTATTACTTATGTATTAATTGTGTTTTGGTTTTTTAATTAGTGTTTGATCCAAGTAAAACCTTTGGTGTGATCTATGGTAGTTGTTGATTTGATCTTGCTGAAAAACAGAAACTTTTACGCTCAGTCCAGGAATTTTCTAAATTTTTCAGAGTGTCGAATTGATCTGAAAGTTTTACACAAGATTGACATACAAATTTCCTTGATTGTCCTAATGTTTAAGAATTTTTAGAGTTTCATAAGTATGCTAAGTTTATAGATTTATACAGGCTGTTCTATTTTTGAGAGATTCTATTTTCTTTGTGTTGTTTGTTTATTTTGATGTATCTGTGGGTCGTATCAGGGGGTATGAGTCATGGAAAAGTTAAATAAAGTAGGTATTACACAAATATAAATAAAGAATGAGTTCACAAAAGTACCTAAAGTGGTGATTTATTTTTCTTATACTAACGGATCTCATGAGTTTTCTGTTGAGTTTTGTGTTGTGAAGTTTTCATGTTTTGGGTGAAGATTTGATGGACTATGGAATAAAGAGTGGCAAGAGCCTAATATTGGGGATTACTAAGGCACCCCAAGCCATATTCAAGGATACCAAAAAGCCTAAGCTTGGGGATGCCCCGGAAGGCATCCCCTCTTTCGTCTTCAATCCATCGGTAAATTTACTTGAGGCTATATTTTTATTCACCACATGATATGTGTTTTGCTTGGAGCATCTTTATGATATGAGTCTTTTATTTTTAGTTTGCCACAATAATACTTGCTACACACATATTTTGAGAGACACACGCTGAATCGTGAATTTATTAGAATACTCTATGTGCTTCACTTATATCTTTTGAGCTAGGCAATGTTGCTCTAGTGCTTCACTTATATCTTTTTAGAGCATATTGGTGTTATATTTTATAGAAATTATTGAACTCTCTTTCCTCACTTATATTATTTTGAGAGTTTCTTAAAACATCATGGTAATTTGTTTAGGTTATGAATTTAGTCCTAATATAATGGGCATCCAAGAGGGATACAATAAAAACTTTCATATTAAGTGCATTGAATACTATGAGAAGTTTGGTTCCTTGCATATAGTTTTGAGATAATAGAGATGGTAATATGAGAGTCATGCTAGTGAGTAGTTATGAATTGGAAGATATACTTGTGTTAAATTTTGTGATTCCCGTAGCATGCATGTATGGTGAACTGTTATGTAACGAAGTCGGAGCATGATTTTTTTAATGATTGTCAACCTTTGTGTGAGGGTCGAGAGCGCGTGATGGTTTAATCCTACCAACCTCTCCCCTAGGAGAATTTGTCTAATGCTTTGTTTGATAACTAACAGACTTCTGCAATAAGTATGCACTTCTTTATGACTAATGTTGAGTCCATGGATTATACACACTCTCACCCTTCCATCTTTGCTAGCCTCTCTAGTATCGCGCAACTTTTGCCGGTACATCAAACCCTCCTTCCTCAAAACAGCCACCATATATTCCTCAAAACAGCCACCATACCTACCTATTATGGCATTTCCATAGCCATTCCGAGATATATTGCCATGCAACTTCCATCATGTAGTTTTTCATGACTTGCACCATCACTTCCTCTTACATGTAGAGTCATACTTCGTCATCAGTATCGAGTTGTAATTTTCTTTTTGAATTATAAGTAAATAAAAGTGTGATGATTTTTTCATTAATAGAGCATTGTCCCGTGAGAGAAAAGGATGATGGAAGCCATGACTGCCTCACAAGTTGGGGTGAGTATCCGGACTTTAGAAATAATAAAAGAGGCCAACGAAGCCCAAACAAAATAATAATAATAATAAAAGAGGCCAAAGATGCCCACCAAAATAAAATAAAATGAGAGAAAGAGAGAAGGGACAATTGCTACTATCTTTTTCCACACTTGTGTATCAAAATAGCACCATGATCTTCATGATAGAGAGTCTCCTATTTTGTCACTTTCATATAACTAGTGGATATTCATCTTGCACGACCACTTAGTTTTCTTTTTGAGCTTTCATACACTTATAGCTCTAAGTGCATTTGTTGCATGGCAATCCCTACTCACTCAAATTGATATCTATTGATGGGCATCTCCATAGCCCGTTGATACGCCTAGTTGATGTGAGACTATCTTCTACATTTTTCCTTGCACCTCCTCCATATTCTATTCCACCTATAGTGCTATATCCATGGCTCACGCTCATGTATTGCGTGAGAGTTGAAAAGGTTTGAGAACACCAAAAGTGTGAAACAATTGCTTGACTTGTTCATTGGGGTTGTGCATGATTTATATACTTTGTGTGGGGAAGATGGAGCATAGCCAGACCATATGATTTTGTAGGGATAACTTTCTAAGGCCATGTTATTTCGAAGGACACGACTGCCTTGTTGGTGTGCTTGAAGTATTACTGTTTTTATGTCAATATTAGACTTTTGTTTTGAATCTTACAGATCTAAATATTCATGCCACAATAAAGAATATTACATGGATAAATATGTTAGGTAGCATTCCACATCAAAAATTCCGTTTTATCATTTACCTACTCGAGGACGATTAGGAATTAAGCTTGGGGATGCTGATACGTCTCCAACATATCTATATTTTTTGATTGTTCCATGCTATTATATTATCCGTTTTGGATGTTTTATATGCATTATTATGATCTTTTATATTGTTTTGGGACTAACCTATTAATCTGGAGCCTAGTGCCAGTTTCTGTTTTTCCCTGTTTTTGAGAATTGCACATAAGGAATATTAAACGGAGTCCAAATGGAATAAAACCTTTGGAATGATTTTTTCTGGACCGGAAGGAAACCACCAAGCTTGGAGACCAAGGCAGGAGAGCCACCGTGGGGCCACAAGCCCTAGGGGCGCGCCTAGGGGGATAGGGCGTGCCCTGCAGGCTTGTGGGCCCACGGCATCCCTCCTAACCCTAATCTTTGGCCTATAAATTTCTAAATATTCCCTCTATATCAGTACGAGCCACGAAAACACTTTTCCGCCGCCAGAAGCCTCCGTTCCCGATCTTGGAGCCTTTTCCGGTAATCTGCCGAAGGGGGATTCGATCACGGAGGAGATCTACACCAACTCCATTGCCCCTCCGATGATGCGTGAGTAGTTCACCACAGACCTTCGGGTCCATAGCTAGTAGCTAGATGGCTTCTTCTCTCTCTTTGCTCTTTAATACCATGTTCTTCATGATCTTCATGGAGATCTATCCGATGTAATACGCTTTTGCGGTGTGTTTGTCGAGATCCGATGAATTGTGGGTTTATGTTCAGATTACACATGAATATTATTTGAGTCCTTTTTGAATTCTTATATGCATGATTTCATATCTTTGCAAGTCGCTTCGAGTTATTTGTTTGGTTTGGCCAACTAGATTGGTAATTCTTGCAATGAGAGAAGTGCATAGTTTTGGGTTCAATCTTGCGGTGTCCTCACCCAGTGACAAAGTAGGGGTAGCGAGGCATGTATTGTATTGTTGCCATCAAGGATAACAAGATGGGGTTTTCATCACATTTCTTGAGTTTATCCCTCTACATCATGTCATCTTACCTAATGCGTTACTCTGTTCTTCATGAACTTAATACTCTAGATGTAGGCAGGAGTTAGTCGATGTGTGGAGTAATAGTAGTAGATGCAGAATCGTTTCGGTCTACTTGACACGGACATGATGCCTATATGCATAATCATTGCCTTCGGTATCTTCATAATTATTCGCTTTTCTATCAATTGCTCGACAGTAATTTGTTCACCCACCGTAATACTTGCTATCATGAGAGAAGCCTCTTGTGAAACCTATGGCCCCCGAGTCTATTTTCCATCTTATACTTTCAGATCTAAAACCAAAAAATACCAAAAATACTTTGCTGCATTATTTTTACCTTTTGTATTAATTTCCTTTCAAGCAATCTATCTTTATCAGATCTCATCCTTGCAAGTAACCGTGAAGGGATTGACAACCCCTTTATAGCGTTGGGTGCAAGAGTTTGATTCTTTGTGTAGGTACACCTATTGGGGACTTGCTTGTATCTCCTACTGGATTGATACCTTGGTTCTCAACAATTGAGGGAAATACTTATCTACTTTGCCGCATCACCCGTTCCTCTTCACGGAAACCAACGCATGCTCAAGAAGTAGCACATCCCAAAGTAATACCTTAAATCATAGAAGAATTTTTTTCTTTTGTTGGTATGTGAAACTAGGCGGTACGAATTTAGCAACAATGTAATTATCATAATCAGCATACCAAGGAGCATTACGAGAAGCATTTATGACAGCTAATTGTTCATGAGGAAAGCTATCATCAATAGGTAGTGGGTCATCAAGAACATTCTCTAACCTAGACAAGTTATCTGCTACGGGGTTATCAACACCCTTTCTATCAACAATATGCAAATCAAATTCTTGTAGCAAGGGAACCCACCTAATAAGTCTAGGTTTAGCATCTTTCTTTTCCATGAGATATTTAATAGCAGCATGATCAGTGTGAACAATTACTTTAGGATCAACAATATAAGGTCTAAACTTATCACAAGCGAACACAACTGCTAAAAATCCGTTTTCAGTGATAGCATAGTTTCTTTGAGCACTATCTAGAGTTTTGCTAGCATAATGAATAACATTCAATTTATTATCAAATCTTTTCCCTAGAACAGCACCTACGGCATAATCACTAGCATCACACATAATTTCAAAGGGTAACTTCCAATCAGGTGGTTGAACAACAGGTGCAGTAATGAAAGCATTCTTGAGAATTTCAAAAGCTTCTACACAATCATCATAAAAAATTAATGGAACATCTTTTCGCAAAAGATAAGTGAGAGGCCTAGAAATCTTAGAGAAATCTTTAACAGATCTGTAGAAACCAGCATGACCAAGGAAACTTGTTGTACCTTTGATATCCATAGGACACGACATCTTTTCAATAGCATCAAATTTAGCCTTATCAACTTCAATACCTCTTTCGGAAATTTTATGTCCCAATACAATGCCTTTATTCACCATAAAGTGGCACTTTTCCCAATTCAAGACAATATTAGTTTCTTCACATCTCTGCAAAACTCGATCAAGATTGCTCAAACAATCATCAAAAGAAGTTCCATAAACGGAAAATCATCCATGAAAACCTCAACAATCCTTTCACAAAAATCAGAGAATATAGTAGTCATGCATCTTTGAAAGGTAGCAGGTGAATTGCATAACCAAAAGGCATACTCTGTAAGCAAACGTACCAAAATAGCAAGTAAAGGTGGTCTTCTTTTGGCCCTCTTTTGACACAGGAATTTGAGAGAAACCAGAATAACCATCTAAAAAGAAGAAATGCGTGTGTTTGGATAATATTTCTAGCATTTGATCAATAAAAGTTAGAGGGTAATGATCTTTTCTAGTAGCTTTATTCAATTTTCTATAATCAATTACCATTCTATAACCTGTAACAATTATCCGCGGGATCAATTCATTTTTATCATTAGGAACTACAGTAATACCTCCTTTCTTAGGGACACAATGAACGAGACTAACCCATCTACTATCAGCAATAGGGTAAATGATACCTGCCTCCAGAAGCTTTAATATTTCATTTCCTACCACTTCCTTCATTTTAGGATTCAACCGTCGTTGGTGATCAACAAATGGTTTAGCATCATGCTCCATTTTAATTTTATGCTGACATAGAGTGGGACTAATACCCTTAAGATCATCAAGAGTATATCCAATAGCAGCACGATGCTTCCTTAGAGTTTTCAATAATCTTTGTTCTTCATGCTCTGAAAGGTTAGCACTAATAATAATGGGATATATCTTGTTTTCATTAAGATAAGCATATTTCAAAGTATCTAATAATTGTTTAGGCTCAAACACGTGATCACCCTTGGGTGGAGGAGGATCCCCAAGTATTTCAACAGGCAAGTTGTGCTTCAGAATAGGATGCTGATCAAAGAAAATCCTATCTATTTCATTCCGTTCATTAATATGCATATCATTTTCATGGTCTAGCAAATATTGCTCTAAAGGATCAATAGGAGGAACAACAATAGAAGCAAGACCAATAATTTCATCCTTACTAGGCAATTCTTTATTATGAGGTTTTCTACGAAATTTAGAGAAATTAAACTCATGATACGTATCCCCCAAACTTACGGTAACCGTTTCCTTCTCACAATCTATCCTGACATTAACGGTATTCAAGAAGGGTCTACCAAATATAATGGAACAAAAATCATCTTTTGGGGAACCAAGAACAAGAAAATCAGTAGGATATTTTATTTTCCCACACAAGACTTCAACATCTCTAATAATCCCAACTGGTGATATAGTGTCTCTATTAGCAAGCTTAGTTGTAACATCAATTTCCTCTAACTCAGCTAGTGCAATATCATTCATAATCTCTTTATATAAGGAAAAGGGAATTGCACTCACAGTAGAACCAATATCACATAAGCCATGATAACAATGATCTCCTATTTTAACAGAAACAACAGGCATGCCAACAATGGGTCTATGTTTATCTTTAGCATCAAGTTTAGCAATTCTAGCAGCTTCATCACAAAATTGAATAACATGCCCATCAATATTATCAACCAAGATATCCTTAACTATAGCAATACTAGGTTCAAATTTAATTTTCTCAGGGGGTGTAGGTGTTCTAGCACAGCTCTTACGAACCACAGTTGAAGCTTTAGCATGTTCCTTTATTCTAACAGGGAGAGTGGTCTTTCAATGTAAGCAGTGGGAATAACAGGATCAACATTATAAGTAATAGTTTTCTATTCAACTTTAATAGGTTGAACTACTTTAACTTCAATGGGGGGATGATATTTAAACCACTTCTCCTTAGGTAGGTCAACATGAGCAGCAAAAGATTCACAAAAATAAACTACTATCTCAGAGTCAAGTCCTTATTTAGTGCTAAATTCACGAAAAGCATTGGTGTCTACGAAAGATTTAACACAATCAAACTTAAGGTTCATACCTGACTCCTTACCTTCGTCGAGTTCCCAATCTTCGGAGTTGCATTTAATTCTGTCCAATAAATCCCATTTGAATTCAATATTTTTCTTCATATAGGAACCAACACAAGAAGTATCGAGCATGGATTGATCATTACGAGAAAGCCGAGTATAATTTTTTTGAATAATAATTTCCCTCGAGAGCTCATGATTGGTGCATGAATATAACATTGAGTTAAGCCTCCCCAAGCTTGAGTGATTCTTTATCCTTCACGAGGAGAAAATTTGTAAATATAATTCTGATCACGATGAACTAGATGCATAGGATATAACTTATGATGAAATTCCATCTTCAATCGGTTATAGCTCCATGATCCAATATCATCACATAGACTATACCATGTCAATGCCTTTTCCTTCAAAGATAAAGGAAAGACCTTCTCCTTGACGTGATCCTCGGGCAGATCTGCAAGCTTAAATAATCCACAAACTTCATCCACATAGATTTGATGCAAATCAGGATGTAGTGTTCCATCTCCTGCATAAGGCTTAGCCAGCAGCTTCTCTACCATACCCGAAGGAATTTCATAATTAATATTTTTAGTAGGTTCAGTAGGTTGAGGGACAACTCTTTATGTTTGCGGTCGAGGTGAAGATACCCTGAACAAGCCCCTCAAAGGATTACTTTCCATAGTGACAAGTGACAGTAAATTTCAGCACACTATATACATTTTTCCTTACCAAAGCCGCTTCACTCCCCGACAACGGCGCTAGAAAAGAGTCTAGATGACCCACAAGTATAGGGTATCTATCGTAGTCCTCTCAATAAGTAAGAGTGTCGAACCCAACGAGGAGCAAAAGGAAATGAAAAGCGGTTTCCAATAAGGTATTCTTTGCAAGCATTGAAATTATTGGTGACAGATAGTTTTGTGATAAGATAATTCATAACGAGTAACAAGTAACAAGTGTAGAAAAGGTGCAGCAAGGTAGACCAATCCTTTTTCTAGCAAAGGACAGGCCTGTACAAACTCTTATATAAAGCAAAGTGCTCCCGAGGACACATGGGAATTTCTATCAAGCTAGTTTTCGTCGTGTTCATTTGATTTGCGTTCGTTACTTTGACAATTTGATATGTGGATGGACCGGTGCTTGGGTGCTATCCTTACATGGAAAAACCTCCCACTTATGATTAACCCCTATCGGAAGCATCCACACCTATGAAAGAAGAATTAAGGTAAACCTAACCATAGCATGAAACATATGGATCCAAATCAGCCCCTTACAAAGCAACACGTAAACTAGGGTTTAAGCTTCTGTCACTCTAGCAACCCATCATGTACTTATTACTTCCCAATGCCCCCCCTAGGCCCAAATAATGGTGAAGTGTTATGTAGTCGACGTTCACATAACACCACTAGAGGAGAGACAACATACTTCTCATCAAAATATCGAACGAATAACAAATTCACATGATTACTTATAACAAGACTTACCCATGTCCTCAGGAATAAACGTAACTACTCACAGAGGATATTAATGTTCAAGATCAGAGGAGTATTAATTATCATTAAGGATCTGAACATATGATTTTCCACCAAGTAAACCAACTAGCATCAACAAAAAGGAGTAATCAACACTACTAGCAACCCACATGTACCAATCTGCGGTGTTCAGACAAAGATCGGATACAAGACTAGGGTTTGGAGAGGAGATGGTGCTAGTGAAGATGTTGATGGAGATTGACCCCCTCTCGATGAGAGTATCATTGGTGATGACGATGGCTTCGATTTCCCCCTCCGAGAGGGAAGTTTCCCTGACAGTACAACCCTGCTGGAGCTCTAGATTGGTTGTGTCCAAGTTCCACCTCGAGACGGCGGCGCTTCGTCCCGAAAGATCTCTTCTAATTTTTTTCCATGTCAAAACACTTCATATAGGAGAAGATGGGCATCGGAGGAGCCATAGGGGCCCACAAACCTGCTAGGCGCGACCAGGGGGTGGCCGCGCCTAGCAGGCTTGTGGCTTGCAGGTGGCCCACTCTGGTTGATTCTTGCGCCAGTATTTTTTATTAAATCCAAAAATATTCTCCGTAAATTTTCAGGACTTTTGGAGTTGTGCAGAATAGGTATCTCAGATTTGCTCCTTTTCTAGTCCAGAATTCCAGCTGCCGGCATTCTCCCTCTTCATGTAAACCTTGTAAAAGAAGAGAGAAAAGGCATAAGCATTGTACCATAACGTGTAGTAACAACCCATAATGCAATAAATATAAATATAAATGCATGATGCAAAATGGACGTATCAAACACACAAAACACAGAAGCAAAAATAGAAACATAAAAATAAAATTGGGTTGCCTCCCAACAAGCGCTATTGTTTAACGCCCCTAGCTAGGCATAATGATTTCAATGATTCTCAATAAAAGTAGTAATTGAAATATGCAAGAAAGCATCATAAATCTCATGACAAGCACATTTAAGTCTGACCCACTTCCTATGCATAGGGATTTTGTGAGCAAACAATTTATGGGAAGAAGAATCAACTAGCATAGGAAGGCCGAACAAGCATAACTTCAAAACATTGAACACATAGAGAGGAAACTTGATATTATTGCAATTCCTACAAGCATATGTTCCTCCCTCATAATAAACTTAAGTAACATCATGAAGGAATCTCACAATATAAGTATCACACAGTGCATTCTTTTCACGAGCAATTATAGCATACGTGTCATCACCAAAACTTGGGTAACAAAAAATATCATCTTTATAATTTGGTAAATCATGCTTTTCATTCAAGGATATATCATGAATCACCTTATAATTTTCCTCTTTCAACACTTCATGAATTTTTTCATGATTTTCAAGAAAACTTCATAGAGATAATCAAGTGCACTCAACTCACTAGAAATTGGTTCATCATAATTTGGTCCTTTGAAACGATTAGCAAGTGGATGAGGATCCATATCAATAGATTTTTAGGAAGTGAATATGCAAGAAAATAGAAGGCACTTGGCATCACAAGCAAACATAGCAAACAGGAAGACGAACAGAAGAAGGGCGAATAAAAAGGCAAATCTTTTTTTCTTCTAAAAATCGTTTTAGAAGTGGGGGAGAGGAAAACGAGAGGAAAAAGGAAAATAATGTAAATACAAGATATGAGTTTCTGATGGGTACTTGGTAGGCTTGATGTAGATCGTCTTGATTTGCTATGTATCCTCCCCGACAATGGCGCTAGAAATCCTTCTTGCTACCTCTTGAGCTTGCGTTGGTTTTCCCTTGAAGAGGAAAGGGTGATGTAGCCAAGTAGATAAGTATTTTCCTCAGTTGATGAGAACCAAGGTATCATTCCAGTAGGAGTAAAAAGCAAGTTGCCAATGGATGCACCTACACAAACAATCAAACTCTTGCACCCAACGCTATAAAGGGGTTGTCAATCCCTTCACGATTATTAGCAAGGATTAGATCTGATAGAGATAGATGTAAAAGGTTGCGGAAAGTAAAAAGTAAATAAATTTCAGCAAGGTATTTTTGGTATTTTTGGTTTATAGATCTGAAAATATAATATGGAAAGTAGACCCGGGGGCCATAGGTTTCACTAGAGGCTTCTCTCTTGAAGGAAAATATCACCGTGGGTGAACAAATTACTGTCGAGCAATTGGTAGAAAAGCAAATAATTATGTTGATATCCAAGGCAATTATTATGCATATAGGAATCACGTCCGTGTCTAGTAGACCGAAACGAATCTGCATCTACTACTATTATTCCACACATCGACCTACTCCTGCCCGCATCTAGAGTATTAAGTTCATGAAGAACAGAGTACTGCATTGTGTAAGATGACATGATGTAGAGGGATAAACTCAAGCAATATGATGAAAACCCCATCTTTTTATCCTTGATGGCAACAATACAATACGTGCCTTGCTACCCCTACCATGTCATTAGGTGAGGACACCGCAAGATTGAACCCAAAACTAGGCACTTCTCCCATTGCAAGAATTACCAATCTAGTTGCCAAACCAAACCAATAACTCGAAGAGACTTGCAAATATATTAAATCATGCAGATAAGAATTCAGAAAAGACTCAAATAAAATTCATGGATAATCTGAACCTAAACCCACAATTCATCGGATCTCAACAAACACACCGCAAAAGAGTATTACATCGGATAGATCTCCATGAAGATCATGAAGAACATGGTATTGAAGCACAAAGAGAGAGAAGAAGCCATTTAGCTACTAGCTATGGACCCGTAGGTCTATGGTGGACTACTCATGCATTATCAGAGGGGCAATGGAGTTGATGTAGATGCTCTCCGTGATCGAATCCCCTTCCGGCGGATTACCGTAAAAGGCTCGAAGATTGGATCTCTCGGGAACGGAGGCTTTTGGCGGCAGAAAAGTATTTGCGTGGCTCTTTTTGGTATTGGGGGAATATTTGGGTATTTATAGTACGAAGATTAGGGTAAGGAGTCTTGCTAGGGAGTCACAAGCCTGCCAGGCGCGGCCAGAGCGGGTGGCCACACCCCCTGGCTTGTGACCTCCTGGCATGTCCCTTGCCTTGCACTCCAAGCCTGGTAGGTGTCTTCTGGTCCAGAAAAAATCATCGCAAAGATTTTATTCCGTTTGGACTCCGTTTAATATTCCTTATCTGCAATACTCAAAAACAAGGAAAAACAGAAACTGACACTAGGCTCTAGATTAATAGGTTAGTCCCAAAAATAATATAAAATAACTTATTAATGCATATAAAACATCCAAATCAGATAATATAATAGCATGGAACAATAAAAAATTATTGATACATTGGAGACGTATCAACACCCCCAAGCTTAATTCCTGCTCGTCCTCGAGTAGGTAAATGATAAAAACAGAATTTTTGATGTGGAATGCTACCTAACATATTTATCCATGTAATATTATTTTTTGTGGCTTGAATGTTCAGATCCATAAGACTCAAAACAAAAGTTTAATGTTGACATAAGAACAATAATATTTCAAGCATACTAGCAAAGAAATTGTATCTCTTCAAAATATAATGGCAAAAGAAAGTTATCCCTACAATATCGTATGGTCTCGCTATGCTCCATCTTCCCCACACAAAGTATTTATATCATGCACAACCCCGATGACAAGTCAAGTGAGGACCCACCACTATAGGGGGTCAATCGTAGTCCTTTCCATAAGT
The DNA here is from genome assembly GCA_022496015.1 of Hordeum marinum. Classification (NCBI taxonomy): domain Eukaryota; kingdom Viridiplantae; phylum Streptophyta; class Magnoliopsida; order Poales; family Poaceae; genus Hordeum; species Hordeum marinum. The sequence goes on along the minus strand of CM039676.1, from coordinate 112,168,729 downwards.
AAGAGTGTCGAACCCAGCGAGGAGTAGAAGGAAATGATAAGTGGTTTTTTGTAAGGTATTCTCTGCAAGCACTGAAATTGTCGGTAACAGATAGTTTTGTAATAAGATAATTTGTAACGAGTAACAAGTAACAAGTGTAGCAAAGGCGCAGCAAGGTAGCCCAATACTTTTTATAGCAAAGAACAGGCTTGGACAAACTCTTATATGAAGCAAAGCGCTCCCTCGAACACATGGGAATTACAATCAAGCTAGTTTTCATCATGTTCATTTGATTCACGTTCGCTACTTTGATAGTTTGATATGTGGGTGGACCAGCGCTTGGGTGCTGCCCTTACTTGGAAAAACCTCCCACTTATGATTAAACTCTCTCGCAAGCATCCGCAACTACGAGAGAAGAATTAAGATAAATCTAAACATAGCATGAAACATATGGATCCAAATCAGTCCCTTACGAAGCAACGCATAAACTAGGGTTTAAGCTTCTGTCACTCTAGCAACCCATCATCTACTTATTACTTCCCAATGCCTTCCCCTAGGCCCAAATAATGGCGAAGTGTTATGTAGTCAATGTTCACATAACACCACTAGAGGAGAGTCAACATACATCTCATCAAAATATCGAACGAATACCAAATTCACATGATTACTTATAACAAGACTTATCCCATGTCCCGAGGAACAAACATAACTACTCACAAAGCATGTTCATGGTAATAATCAGAGGAGTATTAATTATCATAAAGGATCTGAACATATGATCTTCGACCAAGCAAACCAACTAGCATCAACTACAAGGAGTAATCAACACTAGTAGCAACCCACAGGTACCGATTTGAGGTTTGAGACAGAGATCGGATACAAGAGATGAACTAGGGTTTGGAGAGGTGCTGGTGCTGGTGAAGATGTTGATGGAGATTGACCCCCTCAATGTGAGGATCATTAGTGATGACGATGGATTCAATTTCCCCCTCCGAGAGGGAAGTTTCCCCGGCAGAACAGCTCCGCCGGAGCTCCAGATTGGTTTTGCCCAAGTTCTGCCTCGAGACGGCGATGCTTCGTCCCAAAAGCTCTCTCCTGATTTTTTTTCAGGTCAAAACACTCAATATAGCAGAAGATGGGCGTCGAGGACCTGCCAGGTGGGTCACAAGCCACCTAGGCGCAATGATAACCCCCAAGTGCAAGGAATCATCATAGCAATTTCCAAAGGTGGAAGTGATAAGTATGGAGTGTCGAACCCACAAGGAGCTAAAGGTAAGATCAATATTCTCTCAAGTTCTATCTGCCACCAATACAACTCTACGTACACCGAACGTTTGCTTCCATCTAGAAAGGAGAAATAAAACTACGTTGTGGGTATGAAGAGGATAGCTTTGCATGATATCGTAGAACTAAAATATAAAAATAGTTGCTTTTATCATAATATTACAATATATTACAAATAGCGAGCGTGGAATAGTGATGAGTCGGTGTGCGGAATTATCCCAGGCAATTGTTAACAAGATCGGAAATCATTATTGCAATTTTATATGAGGGAGAGGCATAAGCTAACATACTTTCTCTACTTGGATCATATGCACTTATGATTGGAACTCTAGCAAGCATCCGCAAATACTAACGATCAAGGTAAAACCCAACCATAGCATTAAAGCATCAAGTCCCCTTTATCCCATACGCAACAACCCCCTTACTCGGGTTTATGCTTCTGTCACTCAAGCAACCCACTATAAGTGAATCATGAACATATTGCAAAACCCTACAGCGGGAATCCTTCACGAGTGCGCAGAATGGAAGGCACCATAGGACAACACCAAAATAAACATACAACTCAAACCAATCTAGATCATCAATCAACCCAAAGGACAAAAGTAATCTACTCAAAACATCATAGGATGGCAACACACCATTGGATCATAATATGTAGCATAAAGCACCATGTTCAAGTAGGTGATTACAGCGGGGTGAGAGAGAGTGGACCGCTAAAAGGAGATGAGGATGGTGATGAAGAAGGTGATGTTGATGAAGACGATCACCGTAGAGATGGTTCCCCCGGTGGCACTCCGGCACCACCGGGAGAGAGGGGGAGAGGTTCTCCCCCTTGTGCTTCCTCCTCCATGGTCTCCCCCTCAGTGGGGAGAGGTTCTCCCTCTGGCCCTTGGCCTCCATGGTGTTGATGGCCCCTTCGGGACGATGAAGATGGCCTCCGGTGATGGTGACCCCCTCCGGCAGGGTGTCGGAGAGGACCAAGATTGGTTTTTCGTGGCTCTGGAGGTGTGCGGCGGTGGAACTCCCGATCTAGGTTTCTTTATGGGGTTTTAGGTATTTTTAGGAATTTTTGGCGTCGGTCCCACGTCTAGAAGGTTCTCGAGGAAGTCACAAGCCAGGGGGCCGCGCCCTAGGGGGGCGCCCGTGTGGCTCGTGGCTTCCTCGTCCTTCCTCTCAAGTGACTCTTCGCCCCAGTATTTTTTATATTTTCCAAAAATATTCTCTGTAAATTTTCAGCTCATTCTGAGAACTTTTATTTTTGCACAAAAACAACACCGCGGTAGTTTTGCTGAAAACAACGTCAGTACGGGTTAGTTCTAATAAAATCATACCAAAATCATATAGAATTATTGTAAACATGACATGAATACTTCATAAATTATAGATACGTTGGATACGTATCAGCACCCCCAACCTTAATTCCCGCTCGTCCTCGAGTAGGTAAATGTAGAAGAAATAATTTATGAAGTGTGAATGCTAGCAAGTGCACAAGTTTGATCAATGATAATTCCAATCACTTTTTCGAGCATCATTATATATCATAAACAGTAGCTCATCTCGTAAAACCTCTCATGATGAAGTAACAAGCTATTCACATGTTAAAGTATAGACCATAAAGTTTCTTGAAAAATAACAACTATGCCTTCAGTCACCAAACAATTGCAATTCATCCTATTTTTAGGAAGGGTCTATGTAAGAGCTTTGATTTAGCAAATTCCACATACTCAACTATCATATAGTCTTCCATGATTGCTAACTCTCAAATCATATTTTTAGAGCAAATGGCATCCATCGAGCATAGAGAAAGATAGGGGCTTAGAGTTTCGCCTCCCAACTTATTTATCATAAGATAATTGTCAACAATAATAATTCATGATCAAATATATTTGGATGGCCATATATGCTTGGATCTTTCCCCACCACATGATGCTTGCCAAGAGAAAAAGGCGAAATATAGGAAGTGGTGAAGATCACCATGACTCTTGTATCAAGGTAAGTACTAGAAAATAAAAGATAGGCCCTTCGTAGAGGGAAGCAGAGGTTGCCATGCGCTTTTTGTTGTTGGATGTGCAAACTCTTAATGCAAAGGAACGTCACGTTGTATTGCCCTTTGTGATAGCAAAATTTATTATGCAGTCCGTCACTTTTATTTCTTTGTCATCACAAATTCATACAACGCTTATTTTCCTTTACAGTAAAAGACCTTACATACTTAGGAGCAATTTTTATAGCTTTTTGCACCGATGACAACTTACTTGAAGGATCTTATTCAATCCATAGGTAGGTATAGTGGACTCTCATGGCAAAACTGGTTTAAGGGTGTTTGGATGCACACATTGTATTTCTACTTGATGCAGAAGTTTTGGCTAGTATGAGGTGGAAGCAAACACCACATTTTGGAGGATCCAAAACAATATAACTTCTATTCAAATATACCCGAGCATAACTCGTTACATTGTCTTCCTTGTCATACTTCAACTAATTTTCTCAAGTTTTAAAAATAATTAGTGGGTATTCATAATCATAGAAGATGTCCAGGATAGTATATCTACATCTGAAATCTCTCTTCCTTCAACATTCTTTCATGAATTGTTCAAGTGACCAATGCGGTGTTTGCTAACTTTCAATAAATTTTACCATCTATACTTCTTATGTGTGAAGTCATTACTCCCCATGGGATAAGTATATGAAGCATTTTTATTTTCATATTTATGATATTCAATTCATTCAACCATTTACTCATAGGATATAAGTGAAGCACGAGAGTGAATGACAAACTAATCCAAAAAGATATAAGTGAAGGCCAATGCGTAGTCAATTAGTTAAATAGCCATGTGAGGACTCTCTCTTATTCAAAATTTTAGATCCAATGATTTTATTGAAACAACAAATAATATAAAATGGCACTCCAAGAATAGCACGCATCATGTGAACGAATAAAAATTTAGGCTCAACATAGGCTAACCGATAATTGTGGATGAAGAGAGGTGGGATGGTAGCATCCCCAGGCTTAGATGCTTGAGACTTCCTGAAATATTTACTTGGGGTGCCTTGGGCATCCCCAAGCTTGAGATTTTGTATCTTGTACAATCCTCTCATATCATGGTTTCACCTATTCTCAAAAACTTCATCCACACAAAACTCAAAAAGAACTCGTGAGATAGGTTAGTACACATAAGAATAAATTAAAACTTCATGTACTGCCAAGACAAGTTGCACAATAATTTCAAGCATTAGATACTGTATACTATCATTTCCAAAATTTATACCTACCAATATAGGCTATGGAAACAATAGGATAAGTAGATAACAAAAGTATGACATCAATCTTTCCAAACAGAACAATCTGTAGCAATTTATTATAACAGTGTATGTGACTCAAATAATTCTGATAATTTAGTACCCAATAAGGAATTTATATGACAACACTGTGTAAAAAATTCAGAAATTTTCCATGTTTCAGTAATATATGAAAATTCAAACACTACAACAGAAGTTTGTGTTTTTACACAGCACACATCAAACATGCAATTCAAGCATCCTAAAGGCAATTCTTGGAATTTTTTATTGAAAAAAATATTATAAATAACACGTAACAGAGAAAAAAATTAAAATTATGCTCCAAGCAAAATTCATATTATGTGACGAATAAAAATATAGCTCCAAGTAAGATATACCGATAGTGTTGAAGACGAAAGAGGGGATGTCTTCCGGGGCATCCCCAAGCTTAGAAACTTGAGTCTTCCTTGAATATTACCTTGGTAGTGCCTTGGGAATACCCAATATTAGGTTCCTGTCACTCCTTATTCTCCTCATATCGGTGTCTCACCCAAAACTTGAAAACTTCAATCACACAAAACTTAACGGAACTTTCTGAGAAGGGTTAGTGTAATAAAGATAGATCATTCACTTAGCTACTGCCAAGACAAGATACATAATTATTACCACATGATAAATACTTTATTACATCATTCCCACAATTTATATTACTCATTATAAGCTATAGGGACACTTGAAACAAGCAAACTATGCATGCAAAACAGAATCTATCAAAAAATAGAACAGTCTGTAAAGATCTGAATGATCACCATACTTCCCTGACTCTAAAAATTATGAAATATTATGAAATATCACATAATTTGCATTTAATGTTTTGTAATTTTTTTGGAATTTGTTGAGTCTCCAATAAAATCATACAATTCATATACTGGACGCAAAACTTTCTGTTTTTGCACATAATCAAACAAGCAAGTATCCACACTATCCCAAAGGCTTTACTTGGCACTTTATTGAAATAAAAGGCACAAAACCTAATTACTACAGTATCTTAATCATGTGAACACATAAAAACAGAAAGTAAAAGTGTTGGGTTGTCTCCCAACAAGCGCTTTTCTTTAATGCCTTTTTAGCTAGGCATGATATTTCAATGATACTCTTCCAAGCCAAATTCCGATGACATTTTATTCATATTCTAAAAGATATAAGTGAAGTTCATACAGAATTCTACAATTAATATATATTAATCAATATCCAATCTTAAAATATATAAGTGAGGCATACAAAGCTTTCTATAAAGCCATACTCAAAAGATTTAAGTAAAGCACAAAGAGCATTTTGTTGGGGAACGTTGCATGGGGAACAAATAAATTCCTACGCACATGCAAGATCTATCCATGGTGATGAGAATATATGAGAGGGAGAGTGGATCTACATACCCTTGTAGATCGCTAAGCGGGAAGCGTTAAGAAATGCGGTTGGTGTAGTCGAACGTCTTCGCGATCCAAATCGCCGAGCGTCCCACGATCTCATCACGATCCGTCTCGTGATCCAATCACGATCCGTCCTGCGAACTCATCATGATCTGTCCCGCGATCTCATCACGATCCATCTCGCAATCCTGATCACGGTCCTTCTGATATAGTGCCGAACGGATGGCACCTCCGCGTTCAGCACATGCATAGCTCGATGATGATCTCCGCCTTCTTGATCCAGCAGGAGGGAGCGGAGAGGTAGATGAGTTCTCCGGCAGTGCGACGGTGTTGCGGCGATGGTGGTGGAGCTATTCCAGCAGGGCTTCGCATAAGGACCGCTGAAAACCGATCTAGAGGAGAAACTGTGATATAGAGGAGAGGTAGCACGTGGCTATTAGGGTTAGCTTTTTCGTCTAAATCCTCTAGTATATATAGGAGGGAGGGAGGGGAGGAGGCAGCCTAAAACTCTCAAGGTTTGGTCGAAATTGTAGGTGGAGGAGTCCTACTCCAATCCTATTAGGAGTAGGATTCCTCCTTTCCAGTTGGAAACTCTTTCCACCTCTCCACCTTTGGATTTTTTCCTTCTCAAACCACTCCAGCCGCATGGGACCTTAGAGGAGGCTTCGGACAGCCCACTAGGGGCTGGTTTACCTCCTCCCACAGCCCATGTAGCCTCTTGGGTCAAAATACCTCTCCCGATGGTCCCCCGGTACACTACCGACACTCCTGGTACACCACCGATGAGCCCGAAACTTTTCCGGCGACCAAAGCAGGACTTCCTATACATCAATCTTTACCTCCGGATCATTCCGAAGCTCGTCATGATGTCTGGGATCTCATCCGGGACTCTGAACAACCTTCGGTCACCTCCATACATAACTCTATACTACCGAAACATTACCGAACCTTAAGTGTGTAGACCCTGCGGGTTCGAGAACTATGTAGACATGACCGAGACACCTCTACGATCAATAACCAATAGTAGGACCTGGATGCCCATATTGGTTCCTACATATTCTACGAAGATCTTTATCGGTCAAACCTCTATGTCAAGGATTCATTTAATCCCGTATGATGTTCCCTTTGTTCTTCGGTATGTTACTTGCCCGAGATTCGATCGTCGGTATCTCCATACCTAGTTCAACCTCGTTACCGGCAAGTCTCTTTACTCGTTCCATAATACAAGATCCCGTGACTAACACTTAGTCACATTGCTTGCAAGGCTTATTGTGCTGTTGTAGTACCGAGTGGGCATTGAAATACCTCTCCGTCACACAGAGTAACAAATCCCAGTCTTGATCCATGCCAACCCAACAAACACCCTCGGAGATACCTGTAGAGCACCTTTATAGTCATCCAGTTAAGTTGCGACATTTGATACACACAAGGTACTCCTCCGGTGTCAGTGAGTTGCATGATCTCATGGTCATAGGAACATATACTTGACATGCAGAAAATAGTAGCAATAAACTGACACGATCATATGCTACGTTTGTAGTTTGGATCTTGTCCATCACACCATTCTCCTAATGATGTGATCCCGTTATCAAATGACATCTCATGTCCATGGCTAGGAAACCTTAACCATCTTTGATCAATGAGCTAGTCGTTAGGGGCACACTAGGGACATGGTTTTGTCTATGTATCCACACATGCATCTAAGTCTTCGATCAATACAATTATAGCATGGATAATAAACAATTATCATGAACAAGGAAATATGTTAAGAACTAATTTATTATTGCCTCCAGGGCATATTTCCAACAGAATCCCACTTGCACTAGAGTCAATAATCTAGTTCACATCACCATGTGATTCGCATTGTTATGAATCTAACACCCAATGAGTTTTGGGGCTCGATCATGCTTTGCATGTGAGGGAGATCTTATAGTCAATGGGTCTGCAATATTCAGATCCGTGTGTACTTTGCAAATCTCTATGTCAAACTGTAAACACTGCTACCACACTTCACTTGGTACTATTCCAAATGGCTGCTCCATTATACGTATCCAGATTGCTAGAGTCCTCCGGACTAGTGTTAAAGCTTGCATCGACGTAACTCTTTACGACGAACTCTTTATCACCTCCATAATCGAGAAACATCTTCTTAGTCCTATGGTTACTAAGGATAATTTTTGACCGCTGTCCAGTGATCCACTCCTGGATCACTCTTGTACCCCTTGACAGACTCATGGCAAGGCACACACCAGGTGCGGTACACAACTTGGCATAATATAGAGCCTATGGCTAAGGCATAGGGGACAACATTCGTCCTTTCTCTTTCTTCTGCCATGGTCGAGCTTTGAGTCTTACTCAACTTCACACCTTACAAATCAGGCAAGAACTCTTTCTGTGACTGGTCCATTTTGAACTCTTTCAAAAACTTTTCAAGATATGTACTCATTTAAAGTCTCATCAAGTATCTTGATCTATCTCTATAGATCTTGATGCTCAACAATTAGGTAGCTTTATCCAAGTCTTCCTTTGAAAAAATCTTTTCAAACAATCCTTCATGCCTTCCAGAAATTCGGTACCATTTCCGATCAACAATATGTCAACCACATATGCTTATCAGAAACTCTATAGTGCTCCCACTCACTTTATTTTAAATACAAGTTTCTCATAAACTTTGTATAGACTCAAAAACTTTGATCACCTCATCAAAGTATATATTCCAACTCCGAGATGCTTGCGTCAGTCCATAGAAGGATCACTGAAGCTTGCACACCTTTTAGCATCCTTAGGACTGACAAAACCTTCTGGTTGTATCACATACAACCTTTCTGCAAGTAAACCGTTAAGGAAACGATGTTTTGACATCCATCTGCCAGATTTCATAATTGAAAAATGCAGCAACTGCTAACATAATTCCAACAGACTTTAGCATCGCTACGAGTGAGAAAGTCTCATCATAGTCAACTCCTTGTACTTGTCGTAAACTTCTTTGCAACAAGTCAAGCTTTACAAATGGTGACATTTACCATCAGCGTCTGTCTTCATTTTAAAGGTCCATTTGTATTCAACGACCTGCCATTCAACGAGCAAGTCTACCAAAGTCCATACTTGGTTTTCATACATGGATCCTTTCTTGAATTTCAAGGCCTCTAACCATTTGTTGGAATTCGGGCCCATCATCGCTTCTCCATAGCTCATAGGTTCGTCGTTGTCCAACAACATGACCTCTAAGACAGGGTTGTCGTACCACTCAAGAGGAGTACATGTCCTTGTCGACCTACGAGGTTTGAGAGTAACTTGATCTGAAGCTTCATGATCATCATCATTAACTTCCTCTTCAACTAACGCAGGCTCCATAGAAACATCTTTCTGCGCTGCACTACTCTATGGTTGAAACAAAGGTTCAACAACCTCATCAAGTTCTATCTTCCTCCCACTCAATTCTTTCGAGAGAAACTTTTTCTTGAGAAAGGACCCAGTTTTAGCAACAAACATTTTATGCTTGTATGTGAGATAGAAGGTTCACCCAACTGTTCTTAGGGTATTCTATGAAGATGCATTTATCCGCTTTGGGTTTGAGCTCATTAGGTGAAAACATTTTCCACACAAGCGTTGCAACCCCAAACATTAAGAAATGACAGCTTAGGTTTCTATCAAACCATAATTCACACGGTATCATCTCAATGGATTTACATGGTGCCCTGTTTAAAGTGAATGTAGTTATCTCTAATGCATAACCCCAAAATTATAGTAGCAAAATGATAAGAGACATCATAGCACGCACCATATCCAATAGAGCACAACTATGACGTTCGGACACACCATCACACTATGGTGTTCCAGGTGGCGTGAATTGTGAAACAACTTTCACATTGTCTAAAGTTGTATGCCAAACTCGTAACTCCGATATTGACCTCCATGATCATATCGCAGACATTTTTATCTTCTTGTCACGATGATCTTAAACTTCACTCAGAATTTTCTTGAACTTTTCAAACGATTCAGACTTGTGTTTCATTAAGTAAATATGCACTATATCTACTCAAATCATCAGTGAAGGTAAGAAAATAATGATATCCACCGCACGCTACAAGACTCATTGGATTGCATACATCAACATGTATCATTTCCAATAAATCACTTGCCCGTTCCATCAACCGGAAAACGGGGTCCTTAGTCATCTTGCCCAAGAGGCATGGTTCGCATTTTTTCAACCGATTCAAAATCAAATGATTCCAAAGATCCGTCAGCATGGAGTTTCTTCATACGCTTTATACCAACATGACATTTAGCGGCAATGCCACAAGTATGTGGTACTATCATTATTAACTTTGTATCTTTTGGTATCAATGCTATGAACATGTGTATATTACTACAATCAAGATTCAACAAACCATTCTCACTGTGTGCATGACCATTGAAGGTATTACTCATGTAAACAAAATAACCATTATTCTCTAACTTAAATGAATAACCGTGTTGCAATAAACATGATCTAATCACGTTCATGCTCAATGCAAAACACCAAATAAAAATTATTTAGGTTCGTCACTAATCCCGAAGGTAGATAGAGCACGTGATGTTGATCACATCAACCTTGGGAACATTTCCAATACACATCGTCACCTCACCCTTAGCTAGTTCTCCGTTTATTCTGTAGCTTTTATTTTGAATTACTAACATTTAGCAACCGAACCGGTATCCAATACCCAGGTGCTACTAGGAGTACTAGAAAGGTACACATCAATAACACATATATCAAATATACTTCTGTCGATGTTGCCAGCCTTCTTATCTACCAAGTATCTAGGGTTGTTCGGCTTCAGCGACTGCTCTCCTCATAGTCGAAGCACTTAGTCTCGTGTTTGGGTTCAACTTTTGGTTGCTTCACTGGAGCAGCAACTGACTTGCCATCCATGAAGTTTCCCTCCTTGCCCTTGCCCTTCTCGAAACTAGTGGTTTTACTAACCATCAACACTTGACGCTCCTTCTTGATTTCTACCTTCGCGGTGTCAAACATCGCGAACAGCTCAGGGATCATTATTTCTATCCCTGGCATTTTATAGTTCATCACCAAGTTCTAGTAGCTTAGTGATAGTGACTTGGAGTACTATATCAATCACTATATTATCTGGAAGATCAACTCCCACTCGATTCAAGCGATTGTAGCACCCAGACAATCTGAGCAAATGCTCAACGGTTGAGATATTCTCTTTCATCTTGCAGGCAAAGAATCTTGTTGGAGATCTCATATCTCGCAACACGAGCACGAGCCTGAGATCCTAATTTCAGTTCTTAGACCATCTCATATGTTCCGTGACGTTCAAAATGTTTCGGAGCCTCAATTCTAAGCCGTAATGCATGATGCACTAAACTATCAAGCAGTCATCAGAACGTGTCTGTCAGATATTCACAACATCTACAGACGACGCTAGAGGGGTTGGCGCACCGAGAGGTGCATTAAGGACATAATCCTTCTGTGCAGCAATAAGGACAATCCTCAGATCACAGACCCAGTACGCAATATTGCTACCATCATCTTTCAACTCTATTTCTCTAGGAACATATAAAAATACAAGGGAGCTACAGCGCGACCAAGTAATCTACAACTTAATTTGCGAAGACACCACTGACTATGTTCATGATAATGAGTTCAATTAATCATATTACTGAAGAACTCCCACTCCAATCGACATCCCTCCAGTCATTCGAGTGATACATGATCCAAATTCACCAACTCAAGTCCAATCATCACGTGAGTTGAGGTGGTTTCAATGGTGAACATCGTCATGTTGATGATATCTACTATATGACTCATGTTCGACCTTTCGGTCTCTTGTGTTCCGAGGCCATGCCTGTACATGCTAGGCTCGTCAAGTTTAACCCGAGTGTTCTGCATGTGCAACACTGGCTTGCACCCATTGTATGTGAACATAGAGTCTATCACACCCGATCATCACGTGGTGTCTCGACACAACAAACTTTCGCAACGGTGCACACTCGGGGAGAACACAATTTATCTTGAAATTAAGTGAGGGATCACCTTATAATGCTACCATCGTCCTAAGCAAAACAAGATGCATAAAAGGATTAACATCACATGCAAATCATAAGTGACATGATATGGCCATGAACTTGTGCTTTTGATCTCCATCTTGAAAGCACCGGCATGATCTCCATTGTCACCGGCATGACACCATGATCTCCATCAACGTGTTGCCATCGGGGTTGTTGCGCCCACCATGCCTCTACTACTATTGCTACCGTTTAGCGATAAAGTAAAGCATTACATAGCGCTTAATGATTGACACACATGTCATACAATAATTAAAGACAACCCTATGGCTCCTGCCGGTTGCCGTACTCATCGACATGCAAGTCGTGATATTCTATACAATACATGATCATCTCATACATCACATATATCTCATCATGTAATTGGCCATATCACATCACAACATACCCTGCAAAAACAAGTTAGGCGCCCTCTAATTGTTGTTGCATGTTTTACGTGGCTGCTACGGGTATATAGAAAGAACAATTCTCACCTACGCAAAAACCACAATGGTGATACATAATTTGTTTTTCAACCTTCTCAAGGACTGCCTTTGTCGAATCCGATCCAACTAAAGTAGGATAAACAGACACCCACCAGCCATCTTTGTGCAACGAGGTTACAGGTCAGTCGATGGAAACGGTCTCTCGTATGCGTACGAGTAAGGTTGGTCCGAGCCGCTTCATCCCACAATATCACTGAACCAAAACACGACCAAGGGAGGAGGCAATCTAAGCATCAACGCCCACAAACTCTTTGTGTTCTACTCGAGATCTCATCTACACATAGACCTAGCTCTTATACCACTGTTGGGGAACGTTGCATGGGAAACAAAAAAATTCCTACGCACACGCAAGATCTATCCATGGTGATGAGCATCTATGAGAGGGAGAGTGGATCTACATACCCTTGTAGATCGCTAAGCGGGAAGCGTTAAGAAACGCAATTGGTGTAGTCGAACGTCTTTGCGATCCAAATCGCCGAGCATCCCATGATCTCATCACGATTCGTCCCATGATCTCCGTCCCACGAACTCATCATGATCCGTCCCGCAATCTCATCACGACCCGTCTCGCAATCTTGATCGTGGTCCTTCTGATATAGCGCCGAACGGACGACACCTCCACGTTCAGCACACATATAGCTCGATGATGATCTCCGCCTTCTTGATCCAGCAAGAGGGGGTGGAGAGGTAGATGAGTTCTCCGGCAGCGTGACGGTGTTGTGGCGATGGTTATGGAGCTATTCCAGTAGGGCTTCGCCTAAGCACCGCTGAAAACCGATCTAGAGGAGAAACTGCAATCTAGAGGAGAGGTAGCACGTGGCTATTAGGGTTAGCTTTTTCCTCTAAATCCTCTAGTATATATAGGAGGGAGGGCGGGGAGGAGGCAGCCTCAAACTCTCAAGGTTTGGTGGAAATTGGAGGTGGAGGAGTCCTACTCCAATCCTATTAGGAGTAGGATTCCTCCTTTCCACTTGGAAACTCTTTCCACCTCTCCACCTTTGGATTTTTTCCTTCTCAAACCACTCCAGCCGCATGGGCCCTTAGAGGAGGCTTCGGACATCCCACTAGGGGCTGGTTTAACTCCTCACACAGCCCATGTAGCTTCTTGGGTCGAAATACCTCTCCCGATGGTCCCCCCGGCACACTACCGGCACTCCCGATACAGTACCGATGAGCCCGAAACTTTTCCGGCGACCAAAACAGGACTTCCTATATATCAATATTTACCTCCGGAGCTCGTCGTGATTTCCAAGATCTCATTCGAGACTCCGAACAACCATCGTTCACCACCATACATAACTCTATACTACCGAAACATCATCGAACCTTAAGTGTGCAGGCCCTGCGGGTTCGAGAACTATGTAGACATGACCGAGACACCTCTACGGTCAATAACCAATAGTAGGACCTGGATGCCCATATTAGTTCCTACATATTATACGAAGATCTTTATCGGTCGAACCTCTATGTCAAGGATTCAGTTAATCCTGTATGATGTTCCCCTTGTTTTTCGGTAAGTTACTTGCCCAAGATTTGATCGTCGGTATCTCCATACCTAGTTCAAACTCGTTACCGACAAGTCTCTTTACTCGTTTCGTAATACAAGATCCCGTGAATAACACTTATTCACATTGCTTGCAAGGCTTATTGTGCTGTTGTATTACTGAGTGGGCCTTGAGATACCTCTCCGTCACATGGAGTAACAAATCCCAGTCTTGATCCATGCCAACCCAACAGACACCCTCGGAGATACCTTTAGAGTACCTTTATAGTCACCCAGTTATGTTGCGACATTTGATACACACAAGGTACTCCTTCGGTGTCAGTGAGTTGCATGATCTCATGGTCATAGGAACATATACTTGACATGCAGAAAACAGTAGCAATAAACTGACACGATCATATGCTACGTTTGTAGTTTGGGTCTTGTCCATCAAACCATTCTCCTAATGATGTGATCTCGTTATCAAATGACATCTCATGTCCATGGCTAGGAAACCTTAACCATCTTTGATCAACGAGCTAGTCTATTAGAGGCACACTAGGGACATGGTTTTGTCTATGTATCCACACATGCATCTAAGTCTTCGATCAATACAATTATAGCATGAATAATAAATGATTATCATGAACAAGTAAATATGATAATAACTAATTTATTATTGCCTCTAGGGCATATTTCCAACACATTTGATAAAAGCCATACTCAAAAAATTCAAGTGAAGCACAAAGAGCATTCTACAAATCCTCACTCAAAAGATTTGAGTGAAGAACAAAGAACATTCTACAAATCCATCAAGGACTATCTCATACTAGAAGGGAGCATAAAGGAAAAGACAAACTTTAAAGACACATATCATGTGAACAAAACAAAAACCGAGGTATACCGATAATTGTTGAAGAATAAAGATGGGATGCCTTCCGGGGCATCCCCAAGCTTAGATGCTTGAGTCTCCTTGAAATATTTACTTAGGGTGCCTTGGGCATCCCCAAGCTTGAACTCTTGTCTCTCCGTATTCTTCTTATATCGACACCTCCTCGATCTTCGAACACTACATTCACACAAAACTTAACAAAACCCTTGCGAGATCCGTTAGTATAATAAAGCAAATTACTACTTTAAGTACTATTGTGAACTCATTAAAAAATCATATTATCATTATATCTAATTTAGTACAACTTAACCATGGTTCATTACCCCCGATACAAGCCATAGATTAATCATAATAAGAGAACAATGCATAGAAAAAAGAATCTGTCAAAAACAGGACAGTCTGCAGTAATCTGGAAACTTCGTATACTTATGTCAGTCAAAAAATTCTGAAACTTTATGAAAAATTAAAAAAATTGCATATAAGTACGGTGTAAAAATTTCAGAAACTTTTGACATTCCAGTAAAACGTGTAAATTCACACACTACAGCCAAAGTTTCTGTTTTTGCACTGCACACACCAAACAAGCAATCTATTCATCCTAAAAGTATATTTTGGCACATTATTTTTATAATACAATGGATATATACAAGGGGGTAATTATTTTACAGAAGCTTCCATTAAAAATTCTACATCATTTCCATGAGCATGAACACATGTGTTCAAGGTCGACCCTCACTTCTCCAATGCACAACCTTCCAATCACTTCTCTTTTTGAAAAATTCTTAGGTAAAAGGGGCAAGTAAATCTTTTTGTATTTTCATTTTTTCATTTTTTGTTTGTTTCACACACAACTAAAGAAAGCAAAAAGGGAAAACAAAAATCAATATAGTGAAGAAAGCAAACAAGCACACACGAGAATATCAACCCCACGCTATTGCTCCCCGACAACGGCGCCAGAAAAGAGCTTGATAATCTCCAAGTGCAAGGAATCATCTTAGCAATTTCCAAAGGTGGAAGTGATAAGTATGATGTGTTGAACTCACAAGGAGCTAAAGGTAAGATCAATATTCTCTCAAGTTCTATCTGCCACCGATACAACTCTACGTACACCGAACGTTTGCTACCATCTAGAAAGGAGAAATAAAACTACGTTGTGGGTATGAAGAGGATAACTTTGCATGATATCGGAGAACTAAAATATAAAAATAGTTGCTGTTATCATAATATTAGAATATATTACAAATAGTGATCGTGGAATAATGATGAGTCGGTGTGCGGAATTATCCTAGGCAATTATTAACAAGATCGGAAATCATTATTGCAATTTTATATGAGGGAGAGGCATAAGCTAACATACTTTCTCTACTTGGATCATATGCACTTATGATTGGAACTATATCAAGTATCCGCAACTACTAAAGATCATTAAGTTAAAACCCAACCATAGCATTAAAGCATCAAGTCCCCTTTATCCCATATGCAACAACTCCCTTACTCGGGTTTATGCTTCTATCACTCAAGAAACCCACTATAAGCGAATCATGAACGTATTGCAAAACCCTACAGTGGGAATCCTTCACGTGCGCACGACACAGAAGGCACCATAGGACAACACCAAAATGAACATACAACTCAAACTAATCTAGATCATCAATCAACCCAAAGGACAAAAGTAATCTACTCAAAACATCATAGGATGGCAACACATCATTGGATCATAATATGTAGCATAAAGCACCATGTTCAAGTAGGTGATTACATTGGGGTGCGGGAGAGTGGACCGCTAAAAGGAGATGAGGATGGTGATAAAGAAGGTGATGCTGATGAAGACGATCACCGCGGCGATGGTTCCCCCGATGGCACTCCAGCACCACCGGGAGAGAGTGGGAGAGGTTCTCCCCCTTGTGCTTCGTACTCCATGGCCTCCCCCCTCTATGGGAAGAGGTTATCCCTTTGGTCCTTGGCCTCCATGGTGTTGATGGCCCCTTCGGGACGATGAAGATGGCCTCCGGTGATGGTGACCCCCTTCGGCAGGGTGGCGAAGAGGGTCAAGATTGGTTTTTCGTGGCTCTGGAGGTGTGTGGTGGCGGAACTCCCGATCTAGGTTTCTTTCTAGGGATTTTGGTATTTATAGGAATTTTTGGCGTCGGTCCCACGTCCAGAAGGTTCCCAAGGAAGTCACAAGCCAGGGGGACGCGCCCTATGGGGGGCCCTATGGCTTGTGGCTTCCTCGGCCTTCCTGTCCGGCTACTCTTTGCTCCAGTATTTTTATATTTTCCAAAAATATTCTCTGTAAATTTTTAGCTCATTCCGAGAACTTTTATTTCTGCACAAAAACAACACCACGATAGTTTTGCTGAAAACAGCGTCAGTCCGGGTTAGTTCTAATAAAATCATACCAAAATCATATAGAGTTATAGTAAACATGGCATGAATACTTCATAAATTATAGATATGTTGGAGACGTATCACGCGGCTAGGGGGTGGCCGCGCCTGGCAGGCTTGTGACCTCGTGATGCCCCTCTGGTATTTGTTTCGCCCAATAAATTTTATATATTCCAAAATAATTCTCCGTAAATTTTCAGTACTTTTGGAGTTATGCAGAATAGGTCTCCCAGATTTGCTCCTTTTCCAGTCCAGAATTCCAGCTGCTGCCTTTCTCCCTCTTCACATAAACCATGTAAAATGAGAGAGAAAAGGCATAAGTATTGTACCATAACGTGTAATAACAGCCCATAATGCAATAAATATCAATATAAAAGCATGATGCAAAACGGACGCATCAACTCCCCCAAGCTTAGACCTCGCTTGTCCTTAAGCGAAAACCGAGATTAATAAATATGTCCACATGTTTACAGATAGAGGTGTCGATAAAATAAAATACAGACATGAGGGCATCATGATCATCTTTAGAACAACAATACTTAATGATATGTATTTTCTTATGCTGGAGTAACAATTCATTCACAGGGTAAAAGTATGAACCAAGAACTTTATTGACAACTAACAAACTGTGCTCTCAATCATTGAAGCAGTTTGCAATTTATCATAACATCGGAAAGAGTAAATATAAGAGCTTGTAAAGAAAATCCACATACTGAATCATCGTTTGGTCTTTCATAATTGCTAACACTCACATGGTACTCATGAGATCAAAGCTTCAATTGAACACAAAGAAAGATAGGGGCTTATTGTTTTGCCTCCCAACTATTCACCTCAAGGGTAATGTCAACAATAATAACTCATGATCACCTACCTTCGAGTGGATATATGTGTTTAGATCATTCCCCAACACATAATGCTTGCCGAGCGAAAAAGGCAAAAATATAGGAAGTCGTGAAGATCACCATGACTCTTGTATAAAGGTAAGTACATGTAACGTATAAGTAACAGATAGGCCCTTCGCAGAGGGAAGCAGAGGTTGTCATGCACTTTTTTTGGGTGTGCAAACCCTCAATGCAAAGGAACATCACATTGTATTGCCCTTTGTGATAGCAACCTTTATTATGTAGTCTGTCGCTTTTATTTCTTTACCATCACAAGTTCGTACAATGCTTATTTCCCTTACAATAAAAGATCATACATATTTAGGAGCAATTATTATTGCTTTTTGCACCGATGACAACTTACTTGAAGGATCTTACTCAATCCATAGGTAGGTATGGTGGACTCTCATGGCAAAACGGGGTTGAGGGTATATGGATGCACAAGTAGTATCTCTACTTGGTGCGGAAGTTTTGGCTAATATGAGGTGGAAGCAAGCACTACATGTTGGAGGATCTATAGCAATATAACTTCTATTCATAAATAAGAAAACATAACCCATTATGTTGTCTTCCTTGTCCAACATCAACTTCTTAGCATATAATATTTTAATGAGTGCTCACAATCATAAAAGTTGTCCAAGATAATATATTTATATGTGAACTTCTCTTTCTTTATTACTTCCTTTTTAATTGCCCCGATGACCAATCCCTATGCTTGTCAACTCCCAACAAATTTCAATCGACACATTTCTTATATGTGAAGTCATCACTCCCCATAAGATCATCATATATACTCTTTGCTTTTATTCTATTCTTCTTTTATTTCTTATAAATTTTTCTCAATGTCATAGCAAGAAAGCAAAGCCCTCATATCAAAACTACTTTTCATTATATAACTCTCGGACTTGCTTACATCAGGGGAACAAAAAGAAAAACTCAAAGCTAGATCATACTAAAATTTTATTCTACTAGATCAAAATAAAACCAGAAGGATCAAACTAAGAAAAACAATAAAAAGAAAAAAGTATGATAGTGATATGATACTAGGGCACCTCCCCCAAGATTGGTACAAGCCAAGGGGAGTGCGCATACCCATGTGTTTTTAGATGTCCTTCTTCGGAGGTCATGGTGGTGGAGTAGGATCTTTAAGCTTGTTCAGTTTCCTCTTAAGCATAAAGTTTTGTTCCCTCAGATCGTCTACTTCCTGCTCGAGCTTCAATATCCTTTGACATAATTCTTCCTTGCTCTCCTGCAGAAAACAAGAAGGGATAAATAGAATCTTGTTTTTTCTCCTTGCGTTTGGGAGGCTTGATTTCCTAAACTCCACGTGCATATCTCCTTGTTGAGGGTGGGGAGTCTCCTCTTCATCCGAGCTTTCTTCCCCATACTTGTCTTCTTGTACCCCCTCCGAAAGTAATCCATAAGGGCCGAGGTCCCCATAGAGATTGGGATTGGTAAGATATTGCGATATATAGCTCTTCCCATCAGACTCTTGGGATGACATCTTGCTCTAAATCTGCTGCAGAAACAACTCAAAACGAAAACCGGAGGTGATGTCGTGATACGAAAGTCCAAGCCTTTGGGAGACTTTATAATGAATTTTTGCCGACCCAAAGGAGTGTCCTACAAGAAAACAGAGCCGGAGGGTGCACGGGGTGGTGACAAGCCACCTAGGCATGTCCAGGGGGTGGCCGCACCTGGCAGGCTTGTCACCTCCTCGTGCACTTTTCGGACTGCATTAAATTTTCCTAATTTATTATAAATTACAAAACTAAGAAAAAATTCTATTGGGAAAGTTTTGGAGTCGGTTTGCTTACCGTACCACATACCTATTCCTTTTCGGAGTCTGAAACGTTCCGGTAGGTCTCCCTAATATACTCCTCGAGAGTTATGGTATTGATAATATTGGTTTCAACATTTATGGGAGTACCTGAGATATAATGTTTGATTCTTTGCCCATTTGCCAACTTCGGATTTGTGCCTTTGGCGTTGTTGATCTTGATGGCACCGGAACGATATACTTCCTCGACAATGTAGGGCCCTTCCCATTTAGAGAGAAGTTTTCCTACAAAAAATCTTAAACGGGAATTGTATAGCAATACATGGTCACCTACATTGAATTCATGCTTTTGTATCCTTTTATCATGCCATCTCTTAACTTTTTCTTTAAATAACTTGGCATTCTCATAGGCTTGGGCTCTGCATTCGTCAAGTGAGCTAATCTCAAATAACCTCTTCTCACCAGCAAGTTTGAAATGATAATTGAGCTCTTTGATTGCCCAATAAGTTTTATGCTCTAGTTCTAGAGGTAAGTGACATGCTTTACCATAAACCATTTTATACGGAGACATACCCATAGGGTTTTTGTAAGCAGTTCTATAAGCCCATAATGCATCGTCAAGTTTCTTAGACCAATTCTTTATAGATCTATTAACAATCTTTTGCAAGATCAATTTGATTTCTCTATTGCTTAATTCTACTTGACCACTAGACTGAGGATTATAAGGAGATGCAATTCTATGATTAACGTCATACTTAGCAAGCAACTTATGAAAGGCACCATGAATAAAGTGTGAACCACCACCAGTCATTAAATATCTAGGGACTACAAATCTTGGGAAAATAACTTCTGTCGGCATTTTAATGAGGTGTTATGATCAGCACTACTAGTTGGAATAACTTCTACCCACTTAGTAACATAATCAACAACAACTAGAATATGAGTATACCCGTTGGACGTTGGGAAAGGTCCCATATAAGCAAAACCCCAAACATCAAATGGTTCAATAACAAGAGAGTAATTCATAGGCATTTCTTGATGTCTACTAATATTGCCAATTCTTTGACATTCATCACATGACAAGACAAACTTATGAGCATCCTTGAAGAGAGTAGGCCAATAAAACTCAGATTGTAATACCTTGTGTGTAGTTCTATCTCCAGCGTGGTGTCCTGTATGCCTCAGAATGACACTTGTATAGGATCTGTTCTTGCTCATGCTCAGGTACACAAGATCTAATAACACCATCTACTCCTTGTTTATAAAGGTGAGGATCATCCCAAAAGTAATGTCTTAAATCATAGAAGAACTTTTTCTTTTGTTGGTATGTGAAACTAGGCGGTATAAATTTAGCAACAATGTAATTAGCATAATCAGCATACCATGGAGCATTACGTGAAGCATTTATGATAGCTAATTGTCCATCAGGGGAAGCTATCATCAATAGGTAGTGGGTCATCAAGAACAATCTCTAACCTAGAGAAGTTATCCTCTACGGGGTTATCAACACCCTTTCTATCAACAATATGCAAATCAAATTATTGTAGCAGAAGAACCCATCTGATATGTCTAGGTTTGGCATCTTTCTTTTCCATAAGATATTTAATAGCAGCATGGTCAGTGTGAATAGTTACTTTGGAATCAACAATATAAGGTCTGAACTTATCACAAGCAAACACAATTGCTAAAAATTCCTTTTGAGTGGTAGCATAGTTTCTTTGAGCGTTGTCTAGTATTTTACGAGCATAATGGATAACATTTAGTTTCTTATCAACTCTTTGTCCTAGAACAACACCAACAACATAACCAGTAGCATCACAAATAATTTCAAAGGGTAGGTTCCAATCAGGTGGTTGAACAATAGGTGCAGAAATAAAGGCATTCTTAAGAATTTCAAATGCTTCTACACAATCATCATCAAAAACGAATGGAACATCTTTTTGAAAGAGGTTAGTGAGAGGCCTAGAAAACTTAGAGAAGTCTTTAATAAACTTCCTATAGAAACTATCGGTGCACTAGAGTTTTGGGTTCTCTAGTGCCCCTTACTCGTGCACGGGCAGTAGAAGCCACCCTGGTGGCAAGGCCCGATAGGGAGCTGCTAAATACAAACACAGGAGAATCAATAAGACATCCAAGTAATCAAGGCGAAACTCCGGCAAGGCGAAGCCCCGGCAAGGCGAAGCCCCAGCAAGACCCTGCCAGCATAGAGGCCAGGTGTCGCTCCACCTAGGCACGTGTCGAGGCGCCAGCGATGGGGGGGACTAAGCGGTGCCAATGGGATGGGCTCTTGTCCCGTCCCGTAGACGGTTAGAGATGCCTCATGGTGCATTAAATGCGTTTTTCTTACACCGTCAGTGTTAGGTATGACAGCTCTGTAGCATTGTACACCTCATGTACGCACTATGCGCCACTGTTGGGATCCCCTTAGTCATATAAAAGGAGGCCTAGGGCATTAGAGGGGAGGACTTTTTTGGCACCTTTTGGACTTGGAGATCGTCTCCGGCCCATTCTACATCAGAGGCAGCCGCATACTGTAGTGCTCCCAGAACTTGGGTTAGAACTCATCCAATACAACCAAGTAGGAGTAGGGTTTTACGCATCTTTGCGACCCGAACCTGGGTAATTTCCCGTGTGTTAGCCATCAGATCTGCTCTCTGTGCGATCCTTCTCCCCTGCTGAACCACTAAGGGATCCCTCCGATCCCATAGGTGTCGTCTACCCCGACATCTTTGACACGCTAGGTAGGGAGAAGAAGGTTTTGTAGACCGGATCTGATGATTAGCGCGCCAGTTCCTTCATAATCATCATCGCCATGGCCCCCAAGAGGAAGGGTCTGACGGCGGTTGGCCCATCCGCGTCCGCTGTCCCTGTAGCTACACAAACAGGCGATAGTGTAGACGTGGGTGGAGGAGGCGGAGGTTCAGAGCTTCCGTGACATTCCGGTGATCAAGTCCAAGAAAGTGATAACCCCCGCCTCGGAGACACTCATGGCAGTGGCGGAAACCCCCGCACCACTAGGTCTCAGGATGAGGCTGTACCGCCTGCGAGCGGTATGGTGAATTCCGAGGGTGGAAGGGCACCTTCCAAGGCACCCATGCCAGCGCACACGCTGCGACCTTCCCAGGATGCGTGCGAAGAGCAGCGCTGCGGTGTCGGTGGTTCCCAACGTCCCCACAGGAAAGCTCCTGCACATAGCTCCCAAGATGCGTGGAACCAACATGCTAGTGGGAGTGGCGTGCAAACGCGGGACTACAACAGAGCTCCTTCTAACACGGTTAGGAGTCAGAGCACCTCGCGTTCCTCGTGCCTTACGCTGCTGACCACGTCAGAAGAAGCAATGGCGCGGGCGCAACTACTCCTGAACTTCCCTCCTGCTGCGGAGAAGCTCGACGAGTGGAGAGCTACCATTCAGAGCCTCCTCAGCCTCGCTGACAAGTTTCGGTCCATCGAGCCATCTCACGCCAGTGGCGGGAAGGCCGGAGGCGGTGCGACCATGGTGCACTCTCCTCCACAGCAACAACGCCGGTCACCGACTTGATGGATAGATGTTTACGATGGTTACTCGACGACGTTGTACGATCCACGGACTTGCTGCGATCAGCGTCAAGTTCTCAGGGAACAGCGCAAAGAATACGCTCGGACTACAACCAAGCGGCGCCGGGAAGCGTGCCATCAATCAGATAAGTGTGCGGGACCCATTGTAGACAAATCCGCGCCAGGGTATCCTGCCAGCCTACCTTACGAGGAGGGTTGTCTAGTGTTTACCCGTGAGCTGCGGCAAGTCCAGTGGCCCAATTCCCGCGCTTTCAAGCTAGAGGTCCTGAAGAAATATGACGGCAAGACACACCCGTCAGAGTTCTTGAGCATCGACACCATTGCGGTGCAAGCTGTCGGGGCTCGTGACAAACAAGATACTCGCCAACTACTTCTCGTTGGTGCTTAAGCCCAACGTCAGGTCATGGTTGATGCACTTGTCGGAAGGATCCATTTCTTCATGGGCAGATCTGTGCCATGAGTTTGTTGGCGCCTTTACCGGAGGTCATTGAGCTCCTGGTTAGTTAAGTCATTTGCACATCATTCCTCAGAAGGAGGGCGAGACTTTGCGCAAGTACATCTAGAGGTTCAACCACGTACACCACAACATACCAGACATTCATCCCGCCGTTGTTATTAGTGCGTTCCATCAAAACATGCGCAACCGCAAGATGCGGGAAGAGTTGGCGATGAGCAAGGTCAGGGATGTTGCTGAGCTCTACGCTCTGGCAGATAAATGTGCTCAAGCTGAAGAAGGGAGGAGGCTCCCAGGCAAGGACCCTGGTGTAAGGGTCGACTCCGAAGATGAGGACACCGCCGCCCCGACAGGGAAGGGCCGGCGGCGTAACAAGAAGCGCAAGGGCAAGGCCGTGCTTGCCGCCGAGGGATCCGGCAACCCCGACACCGCCAAGAAGGCCAAGGGTGATGACCCCGGCAAGGATGTTGCCGGGTGCACCTCCTGTCATGCCTTGGCGGCTGCCGACAAGCCGGAAGACTCAGTCAAGTAGTATTGCAAGATTCATCGCACCAAAGGCCACGATCTCTAGGACTGCCGGCAAGTTGAGAAGCTTGCCAAGAAGCAAAATGCCAAGTACGAGAAGCAAGACAAGGAGAAGGGCCAGGATGGTCCGGAGGGGTCCGACAAGAAGCACGGTGGACGAGGAGGTCGCCACGGCAAGGCCAATCAACAGAAGGACCGGCCCGCTCGAGGCCGAGACAAGCAAGAGGGGGATGAAAATTGCAACGAAGAGGATGACAAGTCCAGCGAGCATGAGTTCCCGAAGGCTACATAGATGATGTGCATCGAGGGAGGTGCCTCGTCGCATTCCTCTCACCGCCAACTTAAACAGTGGGCGCGCGAGGTTAACGTGGCGGAGCCGTCTATCGGTGCCTAGAGACCTGTGAAGTGGTCCAACACTCCTATCATTTTTGACGTCGAGGATCACCCTGATCGCAAAACTGCGGTTGGGTGCCTGCCATTGTTGGTTTCGCCAACAATTTGCAACCTCAAGGTGACGAAAATGCTAGTTGACAGTGGGGCAATCCTAAACCTAATCTTGCGTGATGTTATCGAGAGGCTGCAAATTCTCGATGAAGATCTCGAGCCAACATGTGCTTTCCTAGGGGTCAATTCAGGGAGGACTCAGGGAGGACTCAGCCGAAGGGCAAGATCACACTGCCAGTGATGTCTGGTAGTGACATAAATTTGAGGACAGAGAAGATCATTTTTGACGTTGCCAAGATACCATTGCCATACAAAGGTATCCTTGGTCGCCCAACGCTGGCCAAGTTCATGGCAGCCACCCACTTCGCTTACAATGTGCTAAAGATGCCTGGGCCAATGAGCGTCATCATGATTAACTCCGACAAGAAAGGCTCACTTATCTGTGCCGACCAACTCTACCGAGAGGTAGTTGCAGCACCTGCCGCCAAGGCACTTGCTCCTGCCGCTGAAGCTCCCGAGGGGAAGAAAACCGGCAAGGCCACTGGCGCACATTCCAACAAGCGCGCCTCCTCGGGGTGTTGCACTCCCATTGACGATGTGCCAGAGAGCTCCACTGGCAAGAACAAGAAGTCCAAGGCAGCTCCACCAGAGACTAAGAAGGTGCCCACCAAGGAGGATGATACGGGGGAACTTTCACCATAAGTTCCGCCCTTGACGACAAATAGGAAAGCGCTCTCATCACCTTCCTGTGGGCAAATATCGATGTGTTTGCATGGCAACCATATGATATCCCCAGTGTTCCCAGGAAGGTGATTGAGCGCCACCTTGCCATCTGTCCACACGCACAACCCGTCAAGCAGAAGGTCATGAAGCAGGCGTTGGAGCGGCAACATTTTATTGCCGAAGAAATCAAGAAACTAGAAGCGGCTGGCTTGATTAGAGGAGTACTTCATCCAACATGGCTGGCCAATCCAGTTGTAGTGTGCAAGGCGAATGGGAAATGGAGGCTATGCATTGAGTACACAGATATCAATAAGGCTTGCCCCAAAGATCCTTTCCCCTTGCCGGGCATCGACCAGATTGTGGACTCCACCGCCGGCTGGGACTTGTTGTCTTTCCTTGACGCCTATTCAGGTTATCATCAGATCTTCATGGCCAAGGAAGACGAAGAGAAGGCCACATTTATCATCCCATGTGGTACGTATTGCTTTTTGTGTATGCCTTTCGGGTTGAAAAGTTCTGGTTCTACATTTGCGAGAGCGGTCCAGATTGGTTTTGAGCCCCAGCTACATAGAAATATGGAGGCTTATATGGATGACATAGTGGTCAAAACCAAGGACATGGCTACGCTCATATCAGACCTAGAAGAGACATTTGTAAATCTGCGCAAGATCAACATGAAGCTCAACCCTGAGAAGTGTGTGTTTGGCGTCCCACCCGGCAAGCTCCTCGGGCTCTTTATATCTCAGCACGGAATTGAAGCAAATCCCGACAAGATCAAAGCAATTGAGAAAATTGAAGCACCAAGACGTGTAAAGGATGTACGTCGTCTTGCCGACTGTGTTGCTGCTCTGAGTAGGTTCATCTCAAAATCTGTTGAGCGTGCCCTGCCCTTTTTCAAAATCTTGAAGAAGGCAGGTCCGATGAAATGGACTCCGGAAGCGGAGGCAACGCTACAGGATTTGAAGAAGTACCTCTCCTCTCTGCCAGTCCTAGTCGCACCAAAACCACAAGAGTCGTTACTGCTATATCTAGGGGCAACAAATCAAGTGGTGAGTGTTGCGTTAGTTGCTGAAAGAGAAGTTGATGAAGAAGCGGCGGCAGCGGCAGGACCGCCAAGCGTCAAGCGAGGAGATTCCCCGGTAGGGTATGGTGCCGACAAAGCAAGATCTGTGCAGCCGAAAGAAATAGTTCAGAAGAAGAAGATGGTACAACGCCGAGTCTATTTTGTCAGCTCCCTTCTGCAGGGGGCTAGGTCAAGATATTCCGACGTGCAAAAATTGCTCTTCAGCCTCTTTATGGCCTCAAGGAAACCATGCCATTACTTCCAGGCACATGAGATCACCATTGTTACTCGCTTCCCATTGCAGCAGATTTTGCGGAACCCAGATGCTACCGGCAGAATTGTGGAGTGGGCTTTGGAACTATCAAGCTTTGGTCTCAAGTTTGAAAGTACTTCGACTATCTAGAGTAGAGCCTTGACGGAGTTCATTGTGGAATGGACCCCAACGCTAGATGAAGAAGTTCTAGAGTCAACTCTCCCCGACAAGGAAACGAACCAAGAATGGGTCATGTATTTTGATGGGGCTTTCTTGCTGCAAGGCGCCGGTGCCGGAGTGCTGCTTGTCGCACCCACCGGAGAGCACCTCAGATATGCGATTCAAATGCACTTTCCCCGGGAGAGGTCAATGAACAATACTGCTGAATACGAAGGGCTGCTTGTTGGTCTTAGGATCGCGGCAGACCTTGGGAATAAGAAACTTATTGTCAGGGGTGATTCTCAGCTCGTCATCATACAGGTGAATAAGGATTACCAGAGTCCATTGATGGAAGCTTATGTAGATGAAGTGAGAAAGTTGGAAGAACGTTTTGACGGCCTACAAATGGAGCAAGTTCCACGTAGAGAGAACAACGTTGCTGATGGTGTGTCAAAGTGTGCTTCCCTTAAGTTGCCTGCGGAACTGGGAACTTTTGTGCTCCGACTGACTCAACCATCCATGACACCATCAATTGGACAAGGGAAAAGAAGAAAGTTGAGTTCCGGCAAGTATTTCCCGGCAGAGCTGCCAAAAGCCGCTGGCGAGGAAGTTGCCGAGAACGACGCCAGGCTTGCCGGTGAGCGTCATGCTCCGGCAGAGTCTCAAGCTCTTGCCGTGGAAGCACATGCTCCCGCTGAGCTTGTGGGGGGGGGGGCAACAGGCTCCAGCAGGGCTTCAAACCCTTGCCATTGAGACAAATGCTTCCCCGGCAGAGGGTATGCCTTTAGTCCTTGTTGTCGAGCCCCAGGCTCCAGCATGGGCACAACACATCGTCCAATTCCTTCAAACAAGAGAACTCCCCGAGGAACAAGAAGAAGCAGAAAAAGTACCCGTCGTTCTAATGTGTAACAGTTCGTGGATAACATCCTGTACAGAAAGAGGCCAAATGGTGTGAAACTCAAGTGCATTTCTCGGGAAGATGGACTGGAGCTATTGGCAGAGATACATGGAGGCATATGTGGCTCTCACATAGGATCAAGAGCGCTTGCCGGTAAGGCGTTCTGGCAAGGTTTCTTTTGGCCCACTGCCCTCCAGGATGCAACTGTGCTAGTAACCAAGTGTGAAGCATGCGAGTTTCATTCAAAGAAATTTTATCAACCAACTCAAGCCCTTCAGACAATCCCTCTCTCTTGGCGATTTTCTGTCTGGGGGCTCGACATCTTGGGCCCTTTTCCCCGTGCTACCTGGGGCTTTGAGTACTTGTATGTCGCAATCAACAAGTGCACAAAGTGGCCAAAAGTGGAAGCAATGAGAAAGGTGACATCATAGTCAGCCATCAAGTTCTTCAAAGGACTAGTCTGCCGTTTTGGTGTACCAAACAGGATCATCACTGACAACGACACATAGTTCACGAGCCGCACCTTCATGTAGTATGTCCAGGACCTTGGCGACAAGATCTATTTTGCTTCTGTTACCCATCCAAGGAGCAACAGCCAGGCGGAAAGGGCTAATGCTGAAGTGCTGCAAGGCCTCAAGAGAAGAACTTTCGACAAGCTACGCAAGTGGGGAAGGTGCTGGATTGATGAGTTGTCGATGGTTCTTTGGTCAATCAGGATGACACCAAATCGAGCTACCGGCCAGACACCCTTCTCCATAGTATAGGGGGCGGAAGCAGTTCTCCCCACGGAGCTCATATACGAGTCACCTCGAGTGCTCGCTTATGATGAGCTTGATCAAGAGCAGTTGTGGCAAGATGACACGACGCTCCTTGAGGAAGACCGTCTTCAGGCTGCTGTGAGAGATGCACGCTACCAGCAAGCTTTGTGACGCTATCATAGCCACAAACTAAATGCCTGAAGTCTTGAGGAAGGCAACCTTGTTCTTCGGTGCGTTCAGTCCGCCAAGAGTTCCAACAAGTTGACGCCAAAGTGGGAAGGCCCTTAACGAGTAGTGCGAGTCACCGGGCCTGGCGCAGTCCGCCTGGAGACCGAAGATGGCGTCCCAGTGAGAAGCTCTTGGAATATCGAACATTTTCGTAAGTTATACCCATGAGGCACGGTTGCCTGGTCTCTCGGCAACCACCTTTCGTACAAGTCTTGCCGCCGAAGCATGTAATCCTTGGTACAAAGCCAGGCGTAGACCCTGTGCATAGTTGAATAAAGCTAAGTGTTCTACAAATCTTGTTGATTCTCATGTTCACTTATGTACATGTTTGTCTGAGATATTGTATTGCTCTTACTCCCGGCAAGAGCTAACGGACCGCCAAGGTGCCATATCCCTATTTTATCTTCTTTCGTTTTCTCAAAGGATGGAAGGTCACCTCGCGTGCAGCTTTACCGGGGGGTGGTGGTGGTATGGATACTGACATGTGACGTTCAAGGAAAACATCTTGCCGGAAGGAGTATGACAATGAAAAGATAAGTTGCAAAACCCTATGTGATTTTTTCTTGAAGTTATTTTTCTTGGACGATTGCGACTTTTGTATAGAAAACCTGCACGCATAGGAACCTTGCCATGATTAGCTGCACCCTCACTCTGTTTCAGGTCCGCTCAATGGCTTAAGTGGCTACGCCCGCGCGCTTGCTCCGTTTCGAGTCTGCTCAACGACTCGAGTGGCTGCGCTCCCGCCCTTATTCTGTTTCAAGCACGATCAAGAACTTGAGTGGCCGCGCCAAGGATGCCAAGGTATCTTCCCGGTAGTGGCACCACCAGTAGGCTGCTAAGGACCCGTTCCTTAAAGCGCTCATGGTAGGACCACACACATCGGCAAGTTCTTTCGAAAAGGCGTAGGGAAAGTTCCATGCAAAGAAGTAGTCTAACAAGGAAGATAATATACAGTCATTCAAAATAGGATGAAATTTACATGAGATGTCGCCTCTTCCTAAGTACATCTTTATTTGAATTTCTCCCCGAGGGGAGATTACAAGGAAAAAAGATAGAAGGAGGAGGAAGATTACAAAGAGAATAAAGATGGTGAGGGGCCTCCAATGAGATCCTGGTCCCTCCTGGACCAGCATTGCGTGGAGGAGAAGACCAACGCTGTGCGGATGAGAAGGAGGGCCCAGGTGGCGAAGCGAAGCCGAAGTCCACGGGCCCGCCGAAAGATCCACCTTGGAAGATGAGGAAGCGCTCGGGACAAGGACCCCCGGCAAGATCGTCCAGCCGGGAGGGGGAGAGGTGTGAGGCTGGCAATGGTGGTGCGGCCGACGGTCAGTCCGAGTCCAGGTCGTCGTTTTCTGACTTGACGGCCTGAAGACCGGACTCATCATCGTCGTCTTCACCACTGTCCTCCTCGTCACTATCGCTCGAGGAGGAGCTATCAGCGCCACTCGAGCTCTCTTCGCAGCAGCTGAGATGGACGCCTAAGCGCCCATAAATCTTGACGGAGAGTAGACCAACCTCCGTCATTTTGAAATGAAGGACGTGCCCATCCTGGAGGTTGTGGGCGCGGGCGAAGGATTTCCAGCCGTGCCCAAAGATCATGACGCAGCTCTCCGGATACTCGACGCCCACCCGTGTGGCGCCGTTGCAGCAGCCATGCGCCCACAACCACAAAACGAGCGGCTTGTCGGCCTATATTGCCCTGGAGAAAGGGTGAAGGAGGCACAAATGACTCCGAAGGGGACCGCGCAATTTGAGGACGAACTCCAGCATCGTCTACTAAGCTGGGTCTCTTCGAGGAAGGGGCCCGACGTCAGAGGGAGAGATGGAGCAGCACTCCGCCTCCCCCGGCCCCCGCCCCCATGGTGACCACGACCTCTCGCGCCTCTCCTGCTGCGAGCACCCGGGTCACCCTCCGCCTCTACGGCGGAAGCTGTGGCATGATCCGGACGAGAACTCCTCCTTGGTGCGGAGTATAGTGGTCGCCCTCGCCCCCTAAGCATGGCTGGGAGCGGGCGCCACTCAAGGTTTGGAAAGGTGGAAGGGCGAGCTCTGGAGGTTCGCGCATGATGAGGAAGGGAGGATGGATGAGCATCGCCCTCGCAACCCCGGAATTTATAGGGGGGAGCATGGGGGCTGGCTCTCCCCCACACCAAGAGTCGCCGCCCACCTCCTCCAATAGCGCCGCCCACGATCACGGGGCGAACAAAAACCGCCTTGTTGCTCCAATCCACGACGTTGAAGCTTCTGCCACGGCCAGGACTTTAAGTCATGGGCGCCCGTTGCTGGCTCTCCGCTATGTATGCGACACATGTGGGGGAAACAGCCTGACGCAGCCATGGAAATAATTATTATTGTTCCATGCACGTACCCCACGACACGCACCTTGCACGCATCATGGGGAGGCGCAATAAATGGAGTGATTACATCAGTCAATCCCTGCCACGCGTGCCCGTGCACTGTTTGGGCCTAGCCCAACAATGCCTCGCACCGTGTGTGGCCCAGGCTCGGGGGCTCCTGTTGGTGCACTAGAGTTTTGGGTTCTCCAGTGCCCCTTACTCGTGCACGGACAGTAGAAGCCACCCTGGCGGCAAGGCCTGGCAGGGAGCTGCTAAATACAAACACAAGAGAATCAATAAGACATCCAAGTAATCAAGGCGAAACCCAGGCAAGACCCGGAAAGGCGAAGCCTCGGCAAGACCCCGCCAGCGTAGAGGCCAGGTGTCGCTCCACCTGGGCACGTGTCGAGGCGCCGGTGATGGGGGGACTAAGCGGTGCCGATGGGACTAGCTCCTGTCCCGTCTCGTAGACGGTCAGAGACGCCTGCCGGTGCATTAAATGCGCTTGTCTTACACCGTCAGTGTTAGGTATGATAGATCTGTAGCTTTGTACACCTCGTGTATTCACTGTGCGCCACTGTTGGGATCCCCTTAGTCATATAAAAGGAGTCCCAGGGCATTAGAGGGGAGGACTTTTTTGGCACCTATTGGACTTGGAGATCGTCTTCGGCCGATTATGCATGAGAGGCAACTGCATACTGTAGCGCTCCCAGAACCTGGGTTAGAACTCATCCAATACAAGCAAGCAGGAGTAGGATTTTACGCATGTTTGCCCCCCGAACCTGGGTAATTTCCCGCGTGTTAGCCATCAGATCTGCTCTTTGAGCGATCCTTCTCCCCCACCGAACCACTAAGGGATCCCTCCGATCCCATAGGTGTCGTCTACCCCGACAGAATCTAGCATGACCAAGGAAACTTCTTATACCTCTGATATCCGTAGGACACGACATTTTTTCAATAGCGTCAACTTTGGCTTTTTCAACTTCAATACCTCTTTCGGAGATTTTGTGACCCAACAAAATACCTTCATTTACCATAAAGTGGCACTTCTCCCAATTTAATACAAGATTAGTTTCTTTTCATCTCTGCAAAACTCGATCAAGATTGCTCAAACAGTCATCAAACAAGTTCCGTAAACGGAAAAATCATCCATGAAAACCTCAACAATCCTTTCACAAAAATCAGAGAATATAGCATTCATACATCTTTCAAAGGTAGCAGGTGCATTGCATAAACCAAAAGGCATACGTCTATAAGCAAAGGTACCGAAAGGGCAAGTAAAAGTGGTTTTCTCTTGGTCCTCTTTTGACATAGGTATTTGAGAGAAGCCAAAATGACCATCTAGAAAGCAAAAATGAGTGTGCTTCGATAGTCTCTCTAGCATTTGATCAATAAAAGGTACATGGTAATGATCTTTCCTAGTAGCTTTATTTAATTTACTAAAATCAATTACCATTCTATACCATGTAAAAATTCTTTGCGAGATCAATTCATTTTTATCTTTAGGAACTACGGTAATACATCCTTTGTTAGGGACACAATGAACGGGACTAACCCATCTACTATCAGCAATAGGATAAATAATACCTGCCTCCAAAAGATTTAGTATTTCATTTCTTACCACTTCTTTCATTTTAGGATTTAACTGTCATTGGTGATCAACAACTGGTTTAGCATCGGGCTCCATATTAGTTTTATGCTGACATAGAGTGGGACTAATGCTCTTAAGATCATCAAGAGTATATCCAATAGTAGCACGGTGCTTCCTTAGAGTTTTCAATAATCTCATTTCTTCATGCTCTGAATGGTTAGCACTAATAATAACATGATATATCTTCTTTATATCAAGATAAGCATATTTCAAAGTATCTGATAATTGTTTAAGCTCAAACACGGGATCACCCTTGGGTGGAGGGGGATCCCCAAGTATTTCAATAGGAAAGTTATGTTCCAAAATAGGATACTGATCAAAGAAAATCTTATCTATTTCATGCCTTTCATTCATTTGCATATCATTTTCACGGTCTAGCAAATATTGTTCTAAGGGATCAGTAGGAGGCACATCAATAGAAGCAAGACCAATAATTTCATCCTTACTTGGAAATTATTTATCAAGGGGTTGTCTACGAAATTTAGAGAAATTAAACTCATGAGACGCATCCCCAAAACTTACAGTAACAGTTTGCTTCTCACAATCCATCCTAGCATTAACAGTATTCAAGAAAGGTCGACCAAATATAATGGGACAAAAGTCTTCTTGTGGGAAACCAAGGACAACAAAATCAATAGGACATTTTATTTACCGACCCAAGACTTCAACATCTCTAACAAACCCAACTGGTGCTATAGTATCTCTATTAGCAAGCTTAATGGTAACATCAAGTTCCTCTAACTCAGTGGGTTCAATATCATTCATAATTTCTATATATAAGGTAAAGGGAATTGCACCCACACTAGCACCCATATCACATAAGCCATGATAACAATGATCTCCTATTTTAACAGAAACAACAGGCATGCCAAAAATAGGTCTATGTTTGTCTTTGGCATCAGGTCTAGCAATTCTGACAACTTCATCACAGAATTGAATAACATGCCCATCAATATTATCAACCAAGAGATCCTTAACCATAGCAACACTAGGATCAACCTTAATTTGTTCTGAGCTGTAGGTGTTCTAACATAGCTCTTACAAACCACAATTGAAGAAGCTTTAGCATGTTCCTTTATTCTAACAGGGAAAGGTGGTTTCTCAATATAAGCAACAGGAATAACAGGATCAACATTATAAGTAATAATTTCTTCTTCAACTTTGATAGGTTCAACTACTTTCACTTAAATGGGAGGATGATATTTAAACCACTTCTCGTTAGGGAGATCAACATGAGTAGCAAAAGATTCACAGAAAGAAGCTACTATCTCAGATTCAAGTCCATATTTAGTGCTAAATTCATGAAAAGCATCGGTGTCTACAAAGGATTTAACACAATCGAACTTAAGGTTTATACCTGAAGCCTTATCTTCATCGAGTTCCCAATCTTCAGAGTTGCGTTTAATTCTTTCCAATAAATCCCATTTGAAGTCAATATCTTTCTCCATATAGGTACCAATACAAGAAGTATCGAGCATGGATCGATCATTACGAGAAAGCCGAGCATAAAAATTCTGAATAATAATTTCTCTCGAGAGCTCATGATTGGGGCATAAATATAACATTGAATTAAGCCTTCCCCAAGCTTGAGCAATTCTTTCTCCTTCACGAGGCCATAAATTATAGATATAATTCCGATCACGATGAACTAGATCCATAGGATATAACTTCTGATGAAATTCAATGTTCAACCGGTTGTAGCTCCATGATCCAATATCATCACATAGACTATATCATGTCAATGCCTTCTCCTTCGAAGATAAAGGAAAGACCTTCTTCTTCACGTGATCCTCGGGAAGACCTGCAAGCTTAAATAATCCACAAACTTCATCCACATAGATTAGATGCAAATCAAGATGTAGTGTTCCATCTCCTGCATAAGGATTAGCCAGCAGTTTCTCTATCATACCTAAAGGAATTTCATAATTTTAAGTAGGTTTAGTAGGTTGAGGGGCAAGTCTTTGTGCTTCTGGTCGAGGTGAAGATACCCCGAACAAACCCCTCAAAGTATTACTTTGCATAGTAACAAGTGACAGTAAATTTCAACGCACTATATAAATATTTCCTTACCAAATTCCACTTACCAAAGGCGCTTCACTCTCCGGCAACGGCGCCAGAAAAGAGTATTGATGACCCAGAAGTATAGGGATCAATTGTAGTCCTTTCGATAAGTAAGAGTGTCGAATCCAATGAGGAGCAAAAGGAAATGATAAGCGGTTTTCAGTAAGGTATTCTCTACAAGCACTGAAATTGTCGGTAACAGATAGTTTTGTAATAAGATAATTTGTAACGAGTAACAAGTAACTAGTGTAGCAAAGGTTAAGCAAGGTAGCCCAATCCTTTTTGTAGCAAAGTATAGGCCTGGACAAACTCTTATATGAAGGAAAGCGCTCCCGAAGACACATGGGAATTTTTGTCAAGCTAGTTTTTATCAGGTTCATTTGATTCACGTTCGCTACTTTGATAGTTTGATATGTGGGTGGACCGACGCTTGGGTGCTGCCCTTACTTGGAAAAACCTCCCACTTATGATTAAGCTCTATCTCAAGCATCCGCAACTACGAAAGAATAATTAAGATAAATCTAACCATAGCATGAAACAGATGGATCCAAATCAGCCCCTTACGAAGCAATGCATAAACTAGTGTTTAAGCTTCTGTTACTCTAGCAACCCATCATCTACTTATTACCTCCCAATGCCTTCCCCTAGGACCAAATAATGGTGAAGTGTTATATAGTCGACGTTCACATAAGACCACTAGAGGAGAGACAACATACATCTCATCAAAATATTGAACGAATACCAAATTCACATGATTACTTATAACAAGACTTATCCCATGTCCTCAGGAACAAACGTAACTACTCACAAAGCATGTCCGTGTTCATAATCAGAGGAGTATTAATTATTATAAAGGATATGAACATATGATCTTCCACCAAGCAAACCAACTAGCATCAACTACAAGGAGTAATCAACACTACTAGCAACCCACAGGTACCAATCTGAGGTTTGTGATAGAGATCGCATACAAGAGATAAAACTAGGGTTTGGAGAGGAGATGGTGCCGATGAAGATATTGATCAAGATTGACCCCCTATCGATGAGAGGATCGTTGGTGATGATGATGCCTTCGATTTCCCCCTCCGGGAGGGAAGTTTCCCCAGCAGAACAGCTCCGCCGGAGCTCTAGATTGGTTCTGCCCAAGTTTCGCCTCGACGGTGGCGCTTCGTCCCGAAAGCTCTCTCTTAATTTTTTCCAGGTCAAAATGCTCCATATAGTAGAAGATGGGCGTCGGGGACCTGCTAGGTGGGTCACAAGCCTGTGACCTCCTGGTGGCCCCCCTCTGGTATTTGTTTCGCCCAATATTTTTTATATATTCCAAAATAATTCTCCGTAAATTTTCAGGACTTTTGGAGTTGTGCACAATAGGTCTCCCAGATTTGCTCCTTTTCCAGTCCAGAATTCTAGCTGTTGGCATTCTCTGTCTTCACGTAAACCTTTTAAAATAAGAGAGAAAAGGCATAAGTATTATACCATAATGTGTAATAACAGCCCATAATGCAATTAATATCAATATAAAAGCATGATGCAAAATGGACGTATCATCAAGCAATTTTTTCACACCTTTATTTTCTCAAACTTTTTCAACTCTCACGCAATACATGAGCGCGAGCCATGGATATAACACTATAGGTGGAATAGAATATGGTGGAGGTTGTGAAGGAAAAGGACAAGATAGCCTCACATCAACTAGGCATATCAACGGGCTATGGAGATGCCCATTAATAGATATCAATGTGAGTGAGTAGGGATTGCCATGCAACAGATGCACTAGAGCTATAAGTGTATGAAAGCTCAAAAGGAAACTAAGTGGGTGTGCATCCAACTTGCTTGCTCATGAATACCTAGGGCAATTTGAGGAAGCCCATCATTGGAATATACAAGCCAAGTTATATAATGAAAAATCCCCACTAATATATGAAAGTGACAAAATAGGAGACTCTCTATCATGAAGATCATGGTGCTACTTTGAAGCACAAGTGCGGAAAAAAGATAGTAGCATTGTCCCTTCTCTCTTTCTCTCATTTTTTTCCTTTTTTTTGGTGGGCATCCAAGGCCTCTTTTTTTATTTGGGCTTCGCTGGACTCTTTTATTTTTCATAAAGTCTGGAGTGTCATCCCCACTCATGAGGGAATCATAGCTTCCATCATCCTTTCCACACATGGGACAATGCTCTAATAATGATGGCCATCACACTTTTATTTACTTACAACTCAAGAATTACAACTCGATATATAGAAAAAAATAAGACTCTATATGAATTATTCTAGCAATGTATCGGGATGTGCAATGATCTAGGATAGCAAATGACATCAAAAAATGGACAAGCCATGAAAACATCATGCTAGCTATCTTACAATCATGCAAAACAATATGAAAATGATGGT
Source organism: Hordeum marinum (assembly GCA_022496015.1). Classification (NCBI taxonomy): domain Eukaryota; kingdom Viridiplantae; phylum Streptophyta; class Magnoliopsida; order Poales; family Poaceae; genus Hordeum; species Hordeum marinum. The sequence continues at coordinate 112,131,281 of CM039676.1, read as the reverse complement.
GCGTGTCATAATAAACGGAACGGTGGAAGTTGCATGGCAATATATCTCGGAATGGCTATGAAAATGTCATAATAGGTAGGTAGGGTTTCTATTTTGAGGAAGGATATATGGTGGGTTTAATGCACCAGCGAAAGTTGCGTGGTATTAGAGAGGCTAGCAAAAGTGGAAGGGTGAGAGTGCATATAATCCATGGACTCACATTAGTCATAAAGAACTCACATACTTATTGAAAAAGTATATTAGTAATCAAAGCAAAGTATTAGACGCATGCCCCTAGGGGAGAGGTTGGTAGGAGTAAACCAGCACGCACTCCCGACCCTCACACAAAGGTCGACAATCAATAAACAAATCATGCTCTGAATTCCTTACATAATGGTTCACCATACGTGCATGCTACGGGAATCACAAACCTTTAAAAAAGTATTTTTACCAATTCACAATTACTTCCTAACACGACTCTTAATATTACCATGTTGATATCTCAAAACTTTATGCAATGAATCAAACTTCTCATAATACTCAATGCACTTAATATGGAAGTTTTTATTATATCCCTCTTGGATGCCTATCATATTAGGACTAAATTCATAACCTAAACCAATTACCATGCTATTTAAGGACTCTCAAAATAATATAAGTGAGGTATGAGAGTTCAATAATTTCTATGAAACCAAACACCACCGTGCTCTAAAAATATATAAGTGAAGCACTAGAGCAAAATTGCCTATCTCAAAGATATAAGTGAAGCACATAGAGTATTCTAATAAATTCATGATTCATGCATGTGTCTCTCAAAAGATTTGTGCAGCAATGATGATTGTGGCAAACTAAAAAGCAAAGACTCATATCATACAATACGCTTCAAGCAAAACACATATCATGTGGTGACTAAAAATATAGCCTCAAGTAAGTTTATCGATGGATTGAAGACGAAAGAGGGGTTGCCTTACGGGGAATCCCCAAGCTTAGGATCTTTGGCATACTTTAATATGGATTGGGATGCCTTGGTCATACCCAAGTTTAGGCTCTTTCCACTCCTTATTCCATAGTCCATCAAATCTTTACCCAAAACTTGAAAACTTCACAACACAAAACTCTACACAAAACTCGTGAGATCCGTTAGTATAAGAAAAATAAAACACTACTTTAGGTACTGTTGTGAACTCATTATTTATTTATATTGGTGTAATATCTACTGTATTCTAACTTCTCCATGGTTCATACCCCTAGATACGACCCATAGGTACATCAAAATAGGTAAACAACACAAAGAAAACAGAATCTGTCAAAAACAGAACAGTCTGTGGCAATCTAAAAAGTTTGTATACTTCTGTAAATCCAAAACTTTTGAACAATTAGTAAAACCTGGGAAATCAGTATATAAATCTTTTGTAGAAATTTCAGACTCATTCGACGCTCTTATAAATTTTGAAAATTCCTTGACTGGGCCCAAAAGTTTTTGTTTTTCAACAAGATCAAACCAACAACCACCATAGACCATCCCAAAGGTCTTACTTGGCTCAAACACTAATTAAACCACCAAAATACAATTACTACAGAATTATATAAGTAATAATGTGTTAAACACACAAAAACAGAAGCAAAAACAGAAACATAAAAATAAAATTGGGTTGCCTCCTAACTAGCGCTTTTGTTTAACGCCCCCAGCTAGGCATAATGATTTCAATGATGCCCACATAAAAAGTAATAATTGAAATATGAAAGAAAGCATCATGAATCTCATGGAAAGCACATTTAAGTGTAACCCACTTCCTATGCATAGGGATTTTGTGAGCAAACAATTTATGAGAACAAGAATCAACTAGCATAGGAAGGCCAAACAAGCATAACTTCAAAACTTTGAACACATAGAGAGGAAACTCGATATTATTGCAATTCCTACAAGCATATGTTCCTCCATAATAATAAATTTCTTTAGCATCATGAAGGAATCTCACAATATAACTATCACACAATGCATTATTTTCATGGGCAATTATAGCATACGTGTCATCACCAAAACACGGGGAATAAAAAATATTATCTTTATCAAGCATAGCATCCCCAAGCTTGTGGTTTTGCATATCATTAGCATCATAGATATTCAGAGAATTCATACTAACAACATGGCAATCATGCTTTTCATTCAAGGAGATATCATGAATCACCTTACAATTTTCCTCTTTCAACACTTCATCAAAATTTTCATGATTTTCAAGCAAAACTTCATAGAGATAATCAAGTGCAGTCAACTCACTAGCAATTGGTTCATCATAATTTGGTATTTTGAAAATATTAACAAGTTGATGAGGATCCATATAAATATATTTTTAGTAAGCAAGGATGCAAGCAAATAGAAGGCACATGGCATCACAAGCAAACATAGAAAACGAGAAGACGAACGGAAGAAGGGCGAATAAAAAGGCAAATCTTTTTGTTTTTTTGTTTTCAAAATCGTTTTAGAAGTGGGGGAGAGGAAAACGAGAGGCAAAAGGAAAATAATGTTATTGCACGAGATGAGTTTGTGATACTTGGTAGGCTTGATGTAGATCGTCTTGACTTGCTATGTATCCTCCGCGGCAACGGCGCTAGAAATCCTTCTTGCTACCTCTTGAGCTTGCGTTTGTTTTCCCTTGAAGAGGAAAGGGTGATGCAGCAAAGTAGATAAGTATTTCCCTCAGTTGATGAGAACCAAGGTATGAATCAGTAGGAGGAACAAGCAAGTTACCAATGGATGCACCTACACGAACAATCAAACTCTTGCACCCAACGCTATAAAGGGGTTGTCAATCCCTTCACGGTTATTTGCAAGGATTAGATCTGATAGAGATAGATGTAATAGATTGCAGAAAGTAAAAAGTAAATAAATTGCAGCAAGGTATTTTTCGTATTTTTGGTTTATAGATTTGAAAATATAATATGGAAAGTAGACCCGTGGGCCATAATTGTCACTAGAGGCTTCTCTCTTGAAGGAAAATATCACGGTGGGTGGAAAAATTACTGTCAAGCAATTGATACAAAAGCGAATAATTATGCTGATATCCAAGGCAATGATTATGCATATAGGAATCACGTCCGTGTCTAGTAGACCAAAACGAATCTACATCTACTACTATTACTCCACACATCGACCGACTCATGCCTGCATCTAGAGTAACAAGTTCATGAAGAACAGAGTAATGCATTAGGTAATATGACATGATGTGGAGGGATAAACTCAAGAAATATTATGAAACCCCCATCTTTTTATCCTTGATGGCTGATGTCTACTATGCAACCTTCTTCTTGTAGACTTGTGTTGGACCTCCAAGCGCAGAGTTTTATAGGACAGTGGCAATTTTCCCTCAAGTGGATGACCTAAGGATTATCAATCCGTGGGAGGCGTAGGATGAAGATGGTCTCTCTCAAACAAACATGCAATCAAATACAAGAAATCTCTTGTGTCCACAACACACCCAATACAATGGCAAATTGTATAGGTGCACTAGTTCGGCGAAGAGATGGTGATACAAGTGCAATATGGATGGTAGATATAGGTTTTTGTAATCTGAAAATATAAAAAAAGCAAGGTAACTAATGACAAATGTGAGCACAAATGGTATTGCAATGCTTAGAAACAAGGCCTAGGGTTCATACTTTCGCTAGTGCAATTTCTCACAATAATACTGACATAGTGGAATCATATGTAAATACCTATCGTCCGACAAAGAGTTCACTCCAAAGTGACAAATAGCGGAGAACTAACGAAGAAATTATTGTAGGGTACGAAACCACCTCAAAGTTATCTTTTATGATCAATCTTATGAGATATCCCTATAATCGTCACGAACAGCCCTAGAGTTCGTACTAAAGTAACACCTTAAGATACACATCAACCAAAACCCTAATGTCATCTAGATACTCCAATGTCACCACGAGTACCCATGGGCTTGATTATACAATATGCATCACACAATTTCAGATTCATCATGTTCAATCCAACACAAAGAACTTAAAAGAGTGGCCCAAAGTTTCTACCGGAGATTCAAGACGAAAAAATGTGCCAACCCCTATGCATAGATTCCCAAGGTCACGGAACCCGAAAGTTGATCACCAAAAAATACATGTGGATCAATAGAACATCCCATTGTCACCACGGATATCCCATCAGAAGAAATACATCAAGTGTTCTAAAATCCTTAAAGACTCAATTCGATAAGAAAACTTCAAAGGGAAAACTCAATTCATCATTAGAAGACAGAGAGGGGAAAACTCCATATGATTCATCTATATCAATAAAGCTCGCGGTACATCAAGATCGTGTCATATCAAGAACACGAGAGAGAGAGAGAGAGATCAAACACATAGCTACTGGTACATACCCTCAGCCCCGAGGGTGAACTACTCCCTCCTCGTCATGGAGACCGCTGGGATGATGAAGATGGCCTCCGATGATGGTTTCCCCCTCCGGCAGGGTGCCAGAACGGGCTCCCGATTGTTTTTTCGTGGCTTTGGAGGCTTGCGGTGATGGAACTCCCGATCTAGGTTTCTTTTTGGAGGTTTGGGTATTTATAGGAGCATTTGGCATTGGTCCCACGTCCAGAAGGTTCCCGAGGAGGTCACAAGCCAGGTAGGTGCGGCCAGGGGGTGGCCGTGCCCTGGTGACTTGTGACTCCCTCGGGACTCTTCTCCGGTATCTTTTTGCTCCAATATTTTTTACATTTTCCAAAAATATTCTCCGTAAATTTTCAGCCCATTCCGAGAACTTTTATTTCTGCACAAAAACGACGCCATGGTAGTTCTGCTGAAAACATCGTTAGTCCAGGTTAGTTCTAATAAAATCATACCTAAATAAAATAGAATTATTGTAAACATGGCATGAATACTTCATAATTATAGATACGTTGGAGATGTATCAACATCCCCAAGCTTAATTCCCGCTCGTCCTTGAGTAGGTAAATGATAAAAGAAATAATTTATGAAGCGTGAATGCTAGCATAGTGCATAAATTTGATCAATGATAGTTCCGAACACTATTTCTAGCATCATTATATATCATAAATAGTATCTCATCTCATAAAACTTCTCATGATAAAGTAACAAGCTATTCACGAGTTAAAGTATAAACCATAAAGTTTCTTGAAAACTAACAAACTATGCTCTCAGTCACCAAACAATTGCAATTCATCTTATTTTCAGGAAGGGTCTATGTAAGAGATTTGATTTAGCAAATTCCACATACTCAACCATCATATAGTTTTTCATGATTGCTAACACTCAAAGCATATTTTTAGAGCAAATGGCATCCGTCGAACATAGAGAAAGATAGGGGCTTAAAGTTTTCCCTCCCAACTTATTTATGATATAGATAATTGTCAACAATTATAAGTCATGATCAAATATATTTGAATGGCCATATATGCTTGGATCTTTCCCCACCACATGATGCTTTCCAAGAGGAAAAGGTGAAATATAGGAAGTGGTGAAGATCACCATGACTCTTGTATAAAGATAAGTACTAGAAAGTAAAAGATAGGCCCTTCGTAGAAGGAAGCATTTATTTGTAGAGGTGCCAAAGCTCGAGCTTTTTAAAACATAGATGAATAGTAATTTTGAGGGGGTATGCTTTCATTGTCAACATAACAACTGAGAGATCTCGGTATCTTCCATGCTAGATACATTATAGGCGGTTCCCAAACAGAATGGTAACGTTTTTACTCCCCTCCATCAATCAATCACACTTCACGGCGAGCCGAATCCATGAGTACCGTCCATACAAACAACAATCCTGGGGGAGTTTTGTTTCATTATATTTTGATTTGATTTTTGAGCATGGAACTAGGCATCCCGAATACCAGCCACTTTCTCATGAATGATAGTGAATCAACACATATCATGAGAATAACCCACCTAGCATGGAAGATACTGACATCCGCTAGTCACTATATTAGCGATTCGGGCATACAAAACCGAATATTATTTGAAGGTTTAGAGTTTGGCACATGCAAATTTACTTGGAACGACAGGTAAATACTGCATATAGGTAGGTATGGTGGACTGATATGGAACAACTTTGGGTTTAAGGGTGTTGGGACACAGAAGTAGTATTTCTACTTGGTGCGGAAGTTTTGGCTAGTATGAGGTGGAAGCAAGCACCACATGTTGGAGGATCCATAACAATATAACTTCTATATAAATATACCCAAACATAACGCATTACGTTGTCCTCCTTGCCCAACTTCAACTAATTTTCTCCAGTTTGAAAATAATTAATGGGTATTCACAATCATAAAAGATGTCCAATATATTATATTTATATGTGAAATCTCTCTTCCTTCAGTATTCTTTCATGAATTGTTCAAGTGACCAGTGCGGTGTTTGCTAACTTTCAATAAACTTTACCACCTATACTTCTTATACGTGAAGTCATTGCTCCTCATGTTATAAGCATATAAAACATATATAATTTCAGATTTATGATATTCAATTCATTCAACCATTTACTAATAGGATATAAATGAAGCACAAGAGTAAATGACAAAACTACTCCAAAACATATAAGTGAAGATCAATGAGTAGTTAAAAAATTAAGTAGCTATGTGAGGACTTTCTCTCTCTCTCTCTCAATAAATATTTTCAGATCTGATTATTTTATTTAAATTTAAAGCAAAATAAAAATATCACTCCAAGAATAGGACACATCATGTGAAAGAATAAAAAATTAGTCTCAACATAGGCTAACCGATAGTTGACGAAGAGAGGTGGGATGCGTAGCATCCCCAAGCTTAGATGCTTGAGAGTTCTTGAAATATTTACTTGGGGTGCCTTGGGCATACCCAATCTTGATATTTTGTATCTTTTTCAATCTTCTCATATCCCGGTTTCACCTATTCACAAAAACTTCATCCACACAAAACTCAAAAAGAACTCGTGAGATAGGTTAGTACACATAAGAACAAATCAAAACTTCATGTACTGGCAACACAAGTTGCACAATAATTTTCAAACATTAGGTACTGTATACTATCATTTCCACAATTTATATTTACCAATATAGGCTATGGAAACTATAGGATAAGTAGATAACAAAACTATGACAACAATCTGTCCAAACAGAATAGTCTGTATCAATTGATGAAAACAGTGTACTTCTGTAACTAAAAAATTATGCAAATTTAGGACAATCTAAATAATTTGTATTACAATATTGTGTAAGAATTTCATAAATTTTCCACATTCCAGTAAAATATGAAAAATTCAAACACTAGAGTGGAAGTTTCTGTTTTTACCCAGCACACATCAAACATGCAATTCAAGCATCCTAAAGGCAATTCTTGGAACTTTTTATTGAAAAAACAAGATTATAAATAAAACCTAACATATAAAAACAAAATAAAATGATGCTCTAAGCAAAACTGATATTATGTGACGAATAAAAATATAGCTCCAAGTAAGATATATCGATAGTGTTGAAGACGAAAGAGGGAAGGCCTTCCGGGGCACCCCCAAGCTTAGACGCTTGAGTATTCCTTGAATATTACTTTGGGGGTGCCTTGGGCATCCCCAATATTAGGTTCTTGTCACTCCTTATTCTCCTCATATCGGTGTCTCACCAAAACTTGAAAACTTCAATCACACAAAACTTAACTGAACTTCGTGAGAAGGGTTAGTGTAGTAAAGATAAATCATCCACTTAGGTACTGTCCATACAAGATTCATAATTATTCTCACATAATACCTACTGTATTAAATAATTACCACAATTTATATTACTCAATATAAGATATAGGAACACTTGAAACAAGCAAACTATGCATGCAAAACATATTCTATCAAAAACAAAATAGTTTGTAGAGATGTGAATGATCACCATACTTCCCTGACTCTAAAAATTCTGAGAAATTAGGACAACTCAAGTAATTTGCATATAAATGTTTTGTAAAAATTATTTTTTTTGATGCTCCAGTAAAATCATATAATTCATATACTGGACGCAAAACCTTTTGTTTTTGCACAAAATCAGACAAACAAGTTTCCACACTATCCCAACGGCTTTACTTGGCACTTTGTTGAAATAAAAGACAGAAAACATGATTGCTACAACATCTTAATCATATGAACACATCAAAACAGAAAGTAAAAGTGTTGGGTTGTCTCCCAACAAGCGCTTTTCTTTAATGCCTTTTAGCTAGCCATGATGATTTCAATGATGCTCGTATAGGAATAATAACTGAAACATGCAAAAGAGCATCATGAATCTCATGACAAGCACATTTAAGTCTAACCCACTTCCTATGCATAGGGATTTTGTGAGCAAACAGTTTATGGGATCAAGAATCAACTAGCATAGGAAGTCAAAACAAGCATAACTTCAAAACCTTGAACACAAAGAGGAAACTTGATATTATTTTAATTCCTACAAGCGTGTGTTCCTTACTCATAATAATTTTCAGTAGCATCATGAAGGAATTCCATAATATAAACAACACATAAAGCACTCTTTTCATGATCTACAAGCATAGAAAATTTACTACTCTCCACACAAGAAAATTTCTTCTCATTCATAATAGTAGGAGCAAACTCAACAAAATAACTATCATGAGACACTTGGTTGACATACCCACAATCAATATTAAAATCATGATGACAAGATTCATGGTTATTATCACTCTTTATAACATACATGTCATCATCATAATCATCATATATAGGAGGCATGCCATCATCATAATAGTTTTGCTCATCAAAAGTTGGGGAACTAAAAATATCATCTTCATCAAAACATAGCACCCCCAAGCTTGTGGCTTTGCATATCATTAGCATCATGGATATTCAGAGAATTCATACTAACAATTGAAATCATGCCCATCACTCAAATATTTAGTGCCAAACATTTTAATAACCTCTTCTTCTAACATTTGAGCACAGTTTTCCTTTCCATCATTTTCACAAAAGACATTAAAAAGATGAAGCATATGAGGCAACCTCAATTTTTTGTAGTTTTCTTATATAAAACCAAACTAGTGAAAAACAAGAAACAAAAAGATTTGATTGCAAGACTAAATATATACCTTAAATCACTCACCTCCCCGACACCGGCGCCAAAAAAGAGCTTGATGTCTACTACGCAACCTTCTTCTTGTAGACTCGTGTTGGGCCTCCAAGCGTAGAGTTTTGTAGGATAGTGACAATTTTCCCTCAAGTGGATGACCTAAGGTTTATCAATCCGTGGGAGCCGTAGGATGAAGATGGTCTCTCTCAAGCAACCGTGCAATCAAATACAAGAAATCTCTTGTGTCCCCAACACACCCAATACAACGGCAAATTGTATAGGTGCACTAGTTCGGTGAAGAGATGGTGATACGAGTGCAATATGGATGGTAGATATAGGTTTTTGTAATCTGAAAATATAAAAACAGCAAGGTAAATAATGACAAAAGTGAGCAAAAATGGTATTGCAAAGCTTAGAAACAAGGCCTAGGGTTCATACTTTCACCAGTGCATTTTTTATCAACAAAACTGACATAGTTGAATCATATGTAAATACCTCTCATGTCACAAAGAGTTCACTCCATAGTCACAAACAAGATAGAGAGGGGAAAAATCCATATGATTCATCTATATCACTAAAGCTCGCAGTACATCAAGATCGTGTCATCTCAAAAACATGAGAGAGACAGCGAGATCAAACACATAGCTACTGGTACATACCCTCAGCCCCGAGGGTGAACTACCCCCTCCTCGTCACGGAGACCACCGGGATGATGAAGATGGCATCCGATGATTGTTTCCCCCTCCAGCAGGGTGCCAGGACGGGCTCCTGATTGGTTTTTCATGGATCTGGAGGCTTCCAGCAGCGGAACTCTCGATCTAGGTTTCTTTCCGGAGGTTTGGGTATTTATAGGTGTATTTGGCGTTGGTCCCATGTCCAGAAGGTTCCTGAGGAGGTCACAAGCCATGTAGGTGCGACCAGGGGGGCGGCCATGCCCTGGTGGCTTGTGACTCCCTCGGGACTCTTCTTCGGTATCTTTTTGCTCCTGTATTTTTAATATTTTCCAAAAATATTCTCCATAAATTTTCAGCCCATTCTGAGAACTTTTATTTCTGCACAAAAACGACACCATGGTAGTTCTGCTAAAAACAACGTCAGTCAAGGTTAGTTCTAATAAAACCATACTAAAATCATATGGAATTATTGTAAACATGACATTAATACTTCATAAATTATAGATATGTTGGATACGTATCAATGGCAACAATACAATACGTGCCTCGCTACCCCTACTATGTCACTCGGTGAGGACACCGAAAGATTGAACCCAAAACTAAGCACTTCTCCCATTGCAAGAATTACCAATCTAGTTGGCCAAACCAAACCAATAACTCGAAGAGACTTGCAAAGATATCAAATCATGCATATAAGAATTGAGAAAAGACTCAATTAATATTCATGCATAATCTAAACATAAACCCACAATTCATAGGATCTCGACAAATACACCACAAGAGAGTTTTATATCGGATAGATCTCCATGAAGATCATGAAGAACATGGTATTGAAGCACAGAGAGAAGAAGAAGCCATCTAGCTACTAGCTATGTACCCATAGGTCTGTGGTGGACTACTCACGCATCATCGAAGGGGCAATGGAGTTGATGTAGATGCCCTCTGTGATCGAATCCCCTTCCTACAGATTACCGAAAAAGGCTCCAAGATTGAATATCTCGAGAACAGAGGCTTCTGGCGGCGGAAAAGTATTTGCGTGGCTATTTTTGTTATTGGGGGAATATTTGGGTATTTATAGGATGAAGATTAAGGTTAGGAGTCCTGACAGGGAGTTACAAGCCTGCTAGGCGCATCCAGGGGGGTGGCCGTGCCCCCTGGCTTGTGACCTCCTGGTAGGTCCCTTGCCTTGCACTCCAAGCCTGCTAGGTGTCTTCTGGTCCAGAAAAAATCATTGCGAAGATTTTATTCCGTTTGGACTTTGTTTAATATTCCTTATCTACAATACTCAAAAACAAGGAAGAAACATAAACTGGCACTAGGCTCTAGATTAATAGGTTAGTCCCAAAAATAATATAAAATAGCATATTAATGCATATAAAAATCCAAAATAGATAATATAATAGCATGGAACAATAATATAATAGTAGTGAGCATGATACACCAGGGTGCGCCTGCCATCCCTAGCGCGCCCTGGTGGGTTGTGCCCTCGTCCGACACCTTCCTGACTCTGTTTTCCTTCCATATTCTTGTTTACCAAGAGAAAAAATATCTATATATACCCCCGATCGCTTTGACCACCGCATCGCGAAGATATTCTTTGTTCTTGTTTCGTGTTGTTTTCTTGTCAGATCTAGATCTCCATGGCTCCATCAAGTTCCCCCAAGGACAAGTTCTTCGAGAAGGTCATCAATCTATACTTGTCAGAGATGATGAAGCACCGTCAAGCCATTGAGATGCATGAGGGGGTGCTCCACATCCGAGATGTTAATCGGCCCAAGAGGACGGGAAGCATGAAGGCCAGGCTTGAAGCAGTGAAACAAGACATCTTCAAATGCCAAGGGATGATGGAGCGTGGAGTTTGTGCCAATCACTCCATGATCACGGAATCCACCCATGCATGGTGGATAGCCAGTCCATGAAGGACATCATCTTCACCTTCAATGAGCAAATCGATTTTCTGCAAAGTCAAATCTATGATCTTCAAAATCAAGTTTTTGAGTATGAAGCAAGATTTAAAGGTATGAGTTTAGCTACAAGTTGCAGGACTTAGGGGACTCGTGCATCAACTTTCTATGGCGATCCATTGCCCTTGAAGCCGGAGGACAAACCTACTACTTCATCACCACCACCTTCATCATCTTCACGACCAAAGGAGACTTGACTACACGGGTATGGGCACTCCCCTTGGCTTGAGCCAATCTTGGGGGAGATGCCCCGGTATTGTATCACCATCACTTTTTTACCTTTAGTTGTTTTATTTCAATCCTTAGCTATTTCATGGTTTAGTTGAATAAAAGTTTAGTATGATATATTTCTGAGTGTTAGTTGCGTAATCTATCTATCTATGTAATCGAGTGAGAGTTATATAATAAAGTTTGGTTTGAGCTCTTGCTTCTTTACTTTCTTTTTGCAATCATAATAAAAAGAAATAAATGAAAAGGGTCATATGCTAATCTTATGGTGAGTAATGACATAACATAAGGAAAACTAAGAGTGGTAAAATTTATTGGATATTGATAAACATAGCATTGGTCAATGATGCAACTCATCAAATAATTAATTAGGGAAGAGAAGATTCACATGCAAGTACACTATCTTGGACATCTTTTATGATCGTGAGCCCCCATTAAATATTATATGCCAAAATTGTTGATGTTGGAAAAGGAAGACAATATAATGATTTATGATTGTTCATTTTCACATAGAAGTTATATTGTCATAGATCCTTTAACATGTGGTGCTTGCTCAGTATCTTTGCTAGCCAAAAATTCTGCAGTAAGTAGAGAAACTACTTGTGCATCCAAAAACCCTAAACCCAAACTCATATTTTGAGAGTCCACCATATCTACATATGGATTGAATAAGATCATTCAAGTAAGTTGTCATCGGTGCACTAAGGCAATAAAAATTGCTTCTAAATGTGTTTGATCAATTAGTGTAAGATAAAATTGAGCGTTGTACGAACTTGTGATGGCAAAGTAATAAAAGTGACGAACTGCATAGTAAAGGTTGCTATCATAGGGGGAAAGACAACGTGACGTTCTTTTGCATTAAGGGATTTGGCATACAAACTACAAAGCGCATGACAACCTCTCCAAAGGGCCTATCTTTTACTTTTATGTATTTACTTTTATGCAAGAGTCAAAGTATTCTTCCCTATTCCTTATTATTTTTCTCTTTTTGCAAGCATCATGTGGTGAGGAAATATCTAGGCATATATATATCCAGTTGGATATGAGTGAGCATGAGTTATTATTGTTGACATCACCCTTGAGGTGAATACGTTGGGAGGCAAAACTATAAGCACCTATCTTTCTATGTGTCCGGTTGAAACTTTTTGCTCATGGGTATGCTGTGAGTGTTAGCAATCATAGAAGGTTAAATGACAATGAGTATGTGGACTTGCCAAAAGGCCCCGACACGAGACCCTTCCTGAAAATATGATGAATTGTACTTGCAAAGTTGACTGAGAACCTAGTTTGTTGGTTTTCAATAAGGTTTATGCTTTATAGTTCTATGCTGTGATGAATTGTTACCTGTTCATGAGAAGTTATATGATGATGTTTTAGAATAAAAGTTATATGAAAGAGTCTTATGATAAAGTTTGTTTCTGTTATGATAATAATGATGATGCTACTATGCCCACATTTTGTTTTTATCCATACCTCTCTCTCAAACCATGTGGACATGTTCTTCGATATCGGCTTCCGCTTGAGGACAAGCGAGATCTAAGCTTGGGGGAGTTGATACGTCCATTTTGCATCAAGATTTCCTACTATTATTTATAATGTTTTTATGCATAATAATGCTATATGGAGTTTTTCTGATGCCTTTTCTCTCATAATATGCTAGGTTTGCACAAAGAGGGAGAATGTCGGCAGCTGGAATTCTGGACCTGAAAAAGCATATCAGGGATACTATTATGTGCATCCTCAAATTAGTTGAAACTTCATGGAGAATTATTTTGGAATATATAAAAAATACTGGAGAAAAAAACTACCGGAGGGGGGGCATGTTGGGGAACGTTGCATGTGAAACAAAAAATTTCCAACACACACACAAGATCTATCCATGGTGATAATCATCTATGAGAGGGAGAGTGGATCTACATACCCTTGTAGATTGCTAAGAGGATGTGTTAAGAAACACAGTTGATGTAGTCGAACGTCTTCACGATCCAAACCGTCGAGAGTCCCGGGATCCAATCACGATCCGTTTTGATCTAGCGCCGAACGGACGGTACCTCCGCATTCAACACACGTACAGCTCGATGATGATCTCCACCTTCTTGATCCAGCAAGAGGGAGCCGATAGGTAGATGAGTTCTCCGACAGCGTGGCGGCAGCGGTGGTGGAACTATTCTGGGAGGGCTTCGCCTAAGCACCGCTGAATCTAGATGTTGGAGGAACTGGGGAATAGAGAACTAGCACGTGGACTTATGTCCTTAGGGGCTCTATTCCTCCAATATATATAGTAGGGATGGGAGGAGGCAGCTGCCTAGGGTTTCCCCTAGGGCTTTGGCCGAAGTGGGGAGGAGGTGGAGGAGTCCACCTCCAATCCTACTCCTAGTAGGATTGGTTTTTTTCCTTCTCTCCTCCTCCAGCCACATGGGCCTCTCAGGGCTGGTTTCCCCAGCCCATTAAGGGCTGGTGCACCACCCCTTAGGCCCATGTGGCCTCCTGGCATAGGTGGCATCACCCGGTGGTCCCTCGATACCCTCCCTATACTCCCGCTACACTAGCGAAGTGCCTGAAACTTTTTCGTTGACCAAAACGAGACTTCCTATATATCAATCTTTACCACCAGACCATTTCGAAGCTCCTCGTGACATTCAGGATCTCATCCGGGACTCTAAAAAACCTTCGGTCACCACCATACATAACTCTATACTACCGAAACATCACCAAACGTTAAGTGTGCAGAACCTACGGGTTCAATAACTATGTAGACATGATCGAGACACCTGTACGGTCAATAACCAATAACAGATCTGGATACCCATATTGGTTCCTACATATTCTATGAAGATCTTTATCGATTGAGCCTCTATGTCAAGGCTTCAGTTAATCCTGTATGTTGTTCCCTTTGTTCTTCGATATGTTACTTGCCCGAGATTCGATCGTCGGTATCTCTATACCTAGTTCAATATCATTACCGGCAAGTCTCTTTACTCGTTCCGTAATACAAGATCTCGAGGCTAACATTTGAGTCATATTGCTTGCAAGGCTTGTTGTGATGCTGTATTACCAAGTGGGCCTTGAGATACATCTCCGTCACACGGAGTAACAAATCCCTGTCTTGATCCATGCCCACTAAACAGACACCCTTGGAGATACCTGTGGAGCATCTTTATAGTCACCTAGTTAGGTTGTGATGTTTGATACACACAAGGTACTCCTCTGGTGTCTGTGAGTTGCATGATCTCATGGTCATAGGAACAGATACTTGACATGCAGAAAACTATAGCAATAAACTGACACAACCATAGCTATGTTTAAGTTTGGGTCTTGTCTATCACATCATTCTCCCAATGATGTGATCCCATTATCAAATGGCATCTTATGTCTATGGCTAGGAAACCTTGACCATCTTTGATTAACGAGCTATTTTACTAGAGGCATACTAGGGACACAATGTTGTCTATGTATCCACACATGCAATGTGTTTCTAGTCAATAAAATTATAGCATGGGTAATAAATGATTATCATGAACAAGGAAATATAATAATAACCATTTATTATTGCCTCTAGGGCATATTTCCAACAATATCCCACTTGCACTAGAGCAATAATCTAGCTCACATCACTATGTGATTTACATTGTAATGAATCTAACACCCATACAGTTCTGGTGTTGATAATGTTTAGCCCTTGGAAGAGGTTTAGTCAACGGGTCCGCAACATTCAGATCTATGTGCACTTTGCAAATATTTATGTCCTCCTCCTTGATGTAACCACGGATGCAATTGAAGCGTCGCTTTATGTGTCTGGTCCTCCTGTGAAACCTTGGTTCCTTGGCCAAAGCAATGGCACCAGTGTTGTCACATAACAAAGCCATTGGATTCAGTGCACTAGGCACTACTCCAAGATCTGTCATGAACTCCTTCATCCAGACACCTTCCTTCGTTGCCTCCGAGGCTGCGATGTACTCCGCTTCTAAAAGTGCGTTATATCGACTAGAGAGGGGGGGGGGGGTTAATAGGCGAGTTTTACAAATTCATCACCGAGGTATTTCAACCCGAGGAATTTCAAATGTGATGAATAACTAGCAGTGGAATAAGTACGCAAGTGCATGAGAAATATAGCAATAGCATAGTCATCATGATGAAATAAAGCATGCACAGATTACAAGTAGCGTGATACATGATAAGCAGGTGAGGAACAAGGTAACTGAAGAATTTGAGGTGAGGAATTTGAGAAAGTCTTCAGTCAAATTCTTCAAATAGTAACAATCAATTTCATCAACAAGTATACGAGGAAATGAAAGGGATGAGGAAATGGAACCAGGTAGCTCGATGAAGGCAATGGCTTGATGACCTAGTTCCAACTGCTGTGACCGTCGTACGTCTGGTTTGGAGCGGCCTGGTATTTAAACCAGAGAACACACAGTTCCAGGACACAGTCCTAACCGTACTCGCCTTGAGCTATCGTCACACAGTCCTCACCCAACACTCGTGGTAAGTCTTTAGGGTAGACTTCCAAAACCCTCACAAACTAGTCACCTGGCAATCCACAATTGACTGCTGGATGCTCTAGACCACGACGCCTAACCGTCTGGAAGATACAAAGTCTTCAAACATAACAAGCATCATTCCACACAGGAACAGTCTCTTTAGTGATTCTCAATCACTTTGGGTTTGCTGGTTTGGTTTTGGGTTTTTTCCTCACTGATGATTTTCTCTCAAAGTCCTCGGAGGATGGGTTGCTCCCGAATGACAAGTGTCAATTCTCTCTCGGAGCAGCCAACAAACTAGTGGTTGTGGAGGGTGGCTATTTATAGCCAGGGTGCAACCTGACATGATAATACATAAATGCCCCCAATGATATGACTGTTATGTGGATAAGATAATTGGGGACAGCTGGCTCTAAGCACAACAACTGTCGGAATTTGAATTATCAAATTCCTCAAGGCTTATCATATTCCTCACTTGTAGGCAATTTACACTGAAAAATCCTAACTCCTCAGTCAGACCAATTTCCTCAGAGATCAGAAGAACATCGTCTCTGTCACTGAAGAACTTGACTGAATCGTAAGAGATTTCCAAAGGCTTCACTCGAAGGATTGGATAGGTTGAGGCTTTTGAGTTGAGCATCAGTTGGAAATTTTCCTTAGTATTACCTTAGCCCCCTTAATAGTACGGTGTTTCCTATGACTCAAAGAAAGGAAATGAAACTATAAAAACAAAAGTATTCATGCTTCGTAGTCCTCGTTCATATCTTCAAGGTCACACCAACTTCTTCATTTTCAAAGTCTTCAGGGAATACCAAAATCTTCAGCAAAGTCTTCACCAAAGTCTTTAGTTGAATACATTCATTTTTAGGGGTCGATAATCTCCGAATATATCAAACTCCTCAATGACTTATAGAGCCTATGTACACTTACAAACGCACCAGTCTCTTAACCTATAAGTCTTCAATACACTAAAATCAGTAAGGGGCACTAGATGCACTTACAATCTCCCCCTTTTTGGTGATTGATGACAAATAGGTTAAGTTTGCAAAGGGGATAAAAATATGAAGTCTAAGTACTAAGTTTGAGGTATTTGATTGCAAGATATAGAAGAACTCCCCCTAAAGATGTGCATATTTGAAGAATTTGCTTTGGACTGCAAATGCACATGGCAGGTTTAAACATGGAGAATTCCCCCTATATCTTGTAATTCATACACGCATTTAACATATTATATGAAGAATTTTAAATGCATGATGAAAAGGGTGTGTGACAAAATTCAGCATGCATGCATTATGGTACTTGAGGAAATAAACATGCAGAAAGCAGTTCAAAAGTGTTATACCACCATAGGACTTAAGTTTACAACTCAACCAACAAAAGCTTGAGAAGAGCGAGAGTTGTAACTTATATAAAAAAACAGCCCATATATAGAGACCTGCTTGAAGACTAACTCAATTTTTTCCCCTTTGTCATTGAGGACCAAAAGGGACGAAAACTAAGGATTAACGCCCCTAAAGAATATCAGCTTGAAGGTGGCGGAGGAGCGCCAGCGTTGTCGGGGTTGTTTGTCGATGCAGGGCCTACTGCAGTGTCGTCAATATCCTCAGCTTCATCCGCCTCGCGAGATGAAGAATATGAGTTTGTAACCAGCTGAGGAACTTGAACTTTCTTCCACTTCTTCCTAGGAGGATAAGACCAATCAAACTTCTGCTGAAAGTCCATCTCCTTAAGTTCTTCAAGAGTCTTGAAGTGAGACAGAATGGCCCATGTGCGATCAAAGACTTCATGAAGATAATAGTGGTTCTTCGAATTGTGCATGGTAGTCATGTCTCGAAGAAGTGAACCAAACTGACGCTTGGCCAACTTGTGATTGCGATCAACCTTCTTATGAAGACTTAGAAGAAGCTCACGATCAGTCATCACATGAGGGGCAACAACTTGAGGATTTTGTGCTGAGGCTTTTGCAGTAGAATCTTGGGTAGCAGTGTCATCATTTGTGGAATAGGATGCAACTTTGCAAAACTGGCCATCCAATGGACGAGTACCTTCATCAATGACAACTTTGCCTTCACCCTCAACTGAAGAAAATGTATTCTTGATGACTTCGATCGGAGGCAGAAAGCTGAAGTGATTCTGAAAGTCAGCCTTGAAAGTAATTGAAGACCTTGATCTGATGAATTTCATGTTCCAGGGAGCGTAAGGCTTCAATTCAAATGGTGATGAAGCAGCATTGACCAAAGTCCTCATGAAGAAATCATGGTAATTGATGGGAATCCCATGAATGATGTTGAATAGCATATTCTTCATGATTCCCTCAACTTATTCTTCTTCAGAGTTGTGACCCTTGATAGGACTGAGGATTTTGGTCACTATGCGGTATACGGTCCTGGGTACATAGAGAAAATCCTTCACGATGAAGGTGGTCCTTTGAGGTTTCCCAGGAGCCAAAGGCTTCTTCAACACTTGCATCACGTGATTGGGAAAATCAGGTTCATCAAACATGCATCTTGCTCCTTCTAAGGGAATTGCTATTGTCACAGCTCGAAGCAATTCAGTGGCTAGGGCAGTGAAGTGAGTGGATCCAGTCATCCAGTCCAGAATCCAAGAATTGACATTAGAAGCATGACCTGTGATGCGCAAGGTTGCATAGAATTGAAGAATTACCTCTTCATTCCAATCACATATGTCAGCACAGAAGGGAAGAATTCCAGCATCATGAAGAACTGCAAGCACTGGTGTAAAGCATGGGATGGATTCCATATCCACATGAGGAATTTTCTTATGCTCGAAGACTTTCTCTTTGTCTAGTAGCACTGATGCATAGTAATTCATCTATGAAGGGGTCCAGAATCTGGTGCTACCGGCCCTGGTTGAGTCATATGGATTCGGCCCGATGAAGAATATGTGCTCATTGAAGAAATTCACCTTGATGAATTTGGGGCATGATGACCCACAAGTATATGGGATATAACATAGCCATTTCGATAAGTAAGAGTGTCAAACCCAATGAGGAGTAGAAGGAAATGACAAGCGGTTTCCAGTAAGGTATTCTCTGCAAGCACTGAAATTATCGGTAACATATAGTTTTGTGATAAGATAATTTGTAACAAGTAAAATGTAACAAGTGTAGCAAATATGAAGCAAGGTAGCCCAATCCTTTTTGTTGCAAAGGACATGCCTGTACAAAGTCGTATATAAAGCAAAGCGCTCCCGAGGACATATGGGAATTTCTGTCAAGCTAGTTTTCATCATGCTCATTTGAATCACGTTCATTACTTTGATAATTTGATATGTTGGTGGACCGGTTCTTGGGTGCTTCCCTTACTTGGAAAAACCTCCCACTTATGGTTAACCCCTATCGCAAGCATCCGTAACTATGAAATAATAATTAAGGTAAACCTAACCATAGCATGCAACATATCGATCCAAATCAGCCCCTTATGAAGCAACACATAAACTAGAGTTTAAGCTTCTATCACTCTAGCAACCCATCATCTACATATTACTTCCCAATGCCTTACCCTAGGCCCAAATAATGGTGAAGTGTTATGTAGTCGACGTTCACATAACACCACTAGAGGAGTGACAACATACATCTCATCAAAATATCGAACGAATACCAAATTCACATGATTACTTATAACAAGACTTATCCCATGTCCTCAGGAACAAACGTAACTACTCACAAAACATGTTCATGTTCATAATTAGAGGAGTATTAATTATCATAAAGGATCTGAACATATGATCTTCCACCAAGTAAACCAACTAGCATCAACTACAAGGAGTAATCAACACTACTAGGAACCCACAGGTGCCAATCTGAGATTTGAGACAAAGATCAGATGCAAGAGGTGAACTAGGGTTTGGAGAGGAGATGGTGCTGGTGAAGATGTTGATGGAGATTGAACCCCTCTCGATGATAGGATCATTGGTGATGACGATGACTTCGATTTCCCCCTCCTGGAGGGAAGTTTCCCCGGCAAAACAGCCCTGTCGGAGCTCTAGATTGGTTCTGCCCAAGTTCCGCCTCGAGACGGCGGCGCTTCATCCCAAAAGCTCTCTCTTGATTTTTTCCAGCTAAAACCCAACATATAGGATAAGATGGGCGTCACGAGCCAGCCAGGTGGGCTAAAAGTCTGCTAGGCATGGCTAGGGGGGGGGTGGCCGCGCCTGACAGGCTTGCCACCTCCTGGTGGCCCCCTCTGTTATCCATTTCGCCCAATATTTTTTATATATTACAAAATAATTCTACGTAAATTTTTAGGACTTTTGGAGTTTTGCAAAATAGATATCTCAGATTTTCTCCTTTCCCAGTCCAGAATTCCACCTGCCGACATTCTCCCTCTTCATGTAAACCTTCTAAAATAAGAGAGAAAAGGCATAAGGATCGCACCATAACGTGTAATAACAAGCCATAATGCAATAAATATCAATATAAAAGCATGATGGAAAATGGACGTATCAACTCCCCAAGTTTAGACCTCGCTTGCCCTCAAGCGAAAGTAGAGATCGATAAATATGTCCACATGTTTAGAGATAGAGGTGTCGATAAAATAAAATACGGACATGAGGGAAACTTGAACATCTTTAGAACAACAATACCTAATGTGTAAGATCTCTTACGCTAGAGTAACAATTCATTCACAAGATAAAGTATGAAACGAGAACTCTATTGAAAACCAACAAACTATGATCTTAGTCATTGAAGCAATTGGCAATTTATCATAACATCGGAAAGAGTCAATATAAGAGCTTGTTAAGCAAATCCACATACTCAATCATCTTCTAGTATTTCACAATTGCTAACACTCACACGGTACCCATGATATCAAAGCTTCAATCGGACACAGAGAAAGATAGGGGCTTATAGTTTTGCCTCCAACTATTCACCTCAAGGGTGATGTCAACAATAATAACTCATGATCACCCACATCCAAGTGTATATATGCGTCTAGATCATTCCCCAACACATAATGCTTTCCAAGAGAGAGGCAAAATATAGAAAGTGGTGAGGATCACCATGACTCTTGCATAAAGGTAAGTACTTAAAAAGTAGAAGTAACAGATAGGCCCTTCGCAGAGGGAAGCAGAGGTTGTCATGCGCTTTTTGTTTTATGATGCACAAACCCTTAGTGTAGAGGAATGCCGCATTGTATTGCCCTTTGTGATTGCAACCTTTATTATGAAGTTTGTCGATTTTATTTCTTTACTATCACAAGTTCGTACAACGCTTATTTCCCTTACAATAAAGTTCACACATATTTAGGAGCTATTTTATTGCCTTTTGCACCGATGACAACTTAATTGAAGGATCTTATTCAATCCATAGGTAGGTATGGTGGAGTCTCATGGCAAAACCGGGTTGAGGTGTTTGGATGCACAAGTAGTATCTCTACTTGGTGAGGAAGTTTTGGCTAACATGAGGTGGAAGGAAGCACTACATGTTGAAGGATCTAAAACCATAAAACTTCTATCCTGAGGCAAGCAAACATAACCCATTATGTTGTCTTCCTTGTCCAACATCAACTTCTTGGCATGTAATATTTTAATGAGTGGTCACAATCATAAAAGATGTCCAAGATAATGTATTTATATGTGAATCTCTCTTTCTTTATCATTTCCTTTCCAATTGCACCAATGACGAATTACTATGTTTGTTAACTCCCAACAAATTTCAATCGACATACTTTTTATATGTGAAGTCAACACTCCCCATAAGATCCTTATGCATACTCTTTGCTTTGCTTTTATTTTATTATTATTTATTCATTACTCTCCAGAGCATAGTAATCTAGCAAAACTTCTCATCAAAACTACTTTTTATTATATAAATCTCAGACTGGCTTACATAAGGGAAGCAAAAGCAAAAACTAAAAGGTAGATCATGCTAATTTTTTTATTCTACTAGATCAAAACAAAATCAGAAAGTATCAAACAAGAAAAACAAGAAAAATAGAAAGGAAGAAAGGTGTGATGGTGATACGATACCGGGGCGCCTCCCCCAAGCTTGGAACAAGCTAAGGGGAGTGCCCATACCCATGTGCTGAGGTGTCCTTCTTCGGAGGTGATGATGAAATATTCTTGGTGATGATACCATTCAGAATGCGATTCTCCTCTTCAAGGTTATTATTTCGCTGCCTGAGATCCATTACTTCCTTGTGCAGTTTCCATTGATGGTTAGAGATCCCTTCACCCAGGGATATTTCATTGCCGCGGGTGAAAAGTCAACACTCTTTTTCAAGTTTCCATAAGTAAGGAATTTAGCATTGGGAGGAATGACCAAATTCGGGATTGCTGCACTCAGAAGTTCCTCCAACATGGCTCCAGGTTGTGGACGAGAGTTAACTTCTTGGTCTTCCTCCATGCCATCCAGCCTTTTTAAGCTAGCCTGCATATCCTCCTCCGTGGTGCGCCCAAAGTGGTTAGCTTCAGTGTATGCCTCGGGCTCCTGTGCCGGGTGAGAAACAAGACTCTCCTCGGTCGACTCTTGGGATGACATCTTGCTCTAAATCTACTACAGAAACAGTTCAAAATGAAAATAGGAGGTATTATCATGATAAGAAAGTCGAAACCTTTGGGAGATTATATAATGAATTTTTGCCGACCCAAAGGGGTGTTCCACAAGAAAACGGAGTCCGTGGGGAGCACAGGGTGGTGATAAGCCTACTAGGTGTGGCCAGGAGGGGTGGCCACACCTAGCAGGCTTGTCGCCTCCCCGTGCGTCCTTCAGACTACTTTTTATTTTCCTAATTTCTTAAATATTCCAAAACTGAGTAAAATTGCTATTGGGAAAGTTTTGGAGTCGGTTTACTTACATACCACGTACCTATTCCTTTTCGGAGTCTGAAACATTCCGGTAGGTCTCCCTAATATGCTCTTCCGGAGTCATGGTATTGATAACATTGGTCTCAACATTAGTGGGAGTACCTGAAATACAGTGTTTGATTCTTTGTCCGTTTACCACCTTCGGATTTGTGCCTTCGGCGTTGTTGATCTTGATGGCACCGAAATGATATACTTCCTCGTTGATATAAGGACCTTCCCATTTGGAGAGAAGCTTTCCTTCAAAATATCTTAAACGAGAATTTTATAGCAAGACATGGTCACCTACATTAAATTCACGCTTTTGTATCCTTTAATCATGCCATCTCTTAACTTTTTCTTTAAACAACTTGGCATTCTCACAGGCCTGGGTTCTCCATTCATCAAGTGAGCTAATTTCAAGTAACCTATTCTCACCACCAAGTTTGAAATCATAGTTGAGCTCATTGATTGCCAATAAGCTTTGTGCTCTAGCTCTAGGGGTAAGTGAAATGCTTTACCACAAACCATTTTATACAGAGACATACCCATAGGATTCTTGTAAGCAGTTCTATGAGCCCATAATGCATCATCAAGTCTCTTAGAACAATTCTTCCTAGATCTATTAACCATCTTTTGCAAGATCAATTTAATTTCTCTATTGCTTAATTCTACTTGACCACTAGACTGAGGATGATAAGGGGATGCAATTCTATGGTTAATATCATACTTAGAAAGCAATTTACAGAAAGCACCATGAATAAAATGTGAACCACCATCAGTCATTTAATATCTTGGGACTCCAAATCTAGGGAAAATAACTTCTTTAAGCATCTTAATAGAGGTGTTATGATCAACACTACTAGTTGGAATAGCTTCTACACACTTAGTAACATAATCAACAACTACTAAAATATGAGTATACTCGTTGGACGTTGGAAAAGGCCCCATATAATCAAAACCCCAAACATCAAATGGTTCAATAACAAGAGAGTAATTCATAGGCATTTCCTGACGTCTACTAATATTGCCAATTCTTTGACATTCATCACATGACAAGACAAACTTACGAGCATCCTTGAAGAGAGTATGCCAATAAAAACCAGATTGTAATACCTTACGTGAAGTTCTATCTCCAGCGTGGTGTCCTCTGTAGGCCTCGGAATGACACTTCCGTAGGATCTGTTCCTGTTCATGCTCAGGTACACAACGTCTAATAACACCATCTACTCCTTCCTTATAAAGGTGTGGGTCATCCCAGAAGTAATGTCTTAAATCATAGAAGATCCTTTTCTTTTGCTGGTATGTGAAACTAGACGTTATAAATTTAGCGACAATGTAATTAGCATGATCAGCATACCAAGGAGCATTACGAGAAGCATTTATGACATCCAATTGTTCATAAAGAAAGCTATCATCAATAGGTAGTGGGTCATCAAGAACATTCTCTAACCTAGACAAGTTATCTGCTACAGGGTTATCAACACCCTTTATATCAACAATATGCAAATCAAATTCTTGTAGCAGAAGAACCCACCTGATAAGTCTAGGTTTATCATCTTTCTTTTCCATCAGATATTCCATAGCAATATGACCAGTGTGAATAGTTACTTAAGAATCAACAATATAGGGTCTAAACTTATCACAAGCGAAGACAATTGGTAAAAATTCTTTTTCAGTGGTAGCATAGTTTCTTTGAGCACCGTCTAGAGTTTTGCTAGCATAATGAATAACATTTAATTCTTGTCAACTCTTTTTCTAGGACAACACGAACGGCATAATCACTAGGATCACACATAATTTCAAAGTGCAGGTTCCAATCAGGTGGTTAAACAACAGGTGCAGAAATCAAAGCATTGTTAAGAATTTCGAAAGCTTCTACACAATCATCATAAAAAATGGATGGAACATCTTTTTGCAAAATATTAGTGAGAGTCCTAGAGATCTTAGAGAAATCTTTAATAAATCTCCTATAGAAACCAAGATGACCAAGGAAACTTCTTATACCTTTGATATCCGTAGGACATGACATTTTTTCGATAACATCAACTTTAGCCTTGTCAACTTCAATACCTCTTTCAGAAATTTTATGTCCCAAGACAATGCCTTCATTCATCGTAAAGTGACACTTATCCCAATTCAAGACAATATTAGTTTTCACATCTCTGCAAAACTCGATCAAGGTTGCTCAAACAATCATCAAAAGATGTTCCGTAAATGGAAAAATCATCCATGAAAACCTCAACAATCCTTTCACAAAAATCAGAGAATATAGCAATCATACATCTTTGAAAGGTAGCAGGTGCATTGCATAAACCAAAAGGCACACGCCTATAAGCAAAGGTACAAAAAGGGCAGGTAAAGGTGGTCTTCTATTGGTCCTCTTTTGACACACGTATTTGAGAGAAACCAGAATAACCATGTAGAAAGCAGAGATATGCGTGTTTGGATAATATTTATAGCATTTGATCAATAAAAGGTAGAGGGTAATGATCTTTCCTAGTAGATTCATTCAATTTCCTGAAATCAATTACCATTCTATACCATGTAACAAT
The DNA here is from genome assembly GCA_022496015.1 of Hordeum marinum. Lineage (NCBI taxonomy): Eukaryota > Viridiplantae > Streptophyta > Magnoliopsida > Poales > Poaceae > Hordeum > Hordeum marinum. Next base: position 112,105,544 of record CM039676.1, on the reverse strand, counting down.
TCTCTGCGGGATCAATTCATTTTTATCATTAGGAACTACGGTAATACCTCCTTTCTTAGGGACACAATGAACAAGACTAACACATCTACTATCAGCAATAGGGTAAACGATACCTCCCTCCAGAAGCTTTAATATTTCATTTCTTACCACTTCCTTCATTTTAGGATTCAATCGTCGTTGGTGATCAACGACTGGTTTAGCATCAGGCTCCATTTTAATTTTGTGTTGACATAGAGTGGGACTAATGCCCTTAAGATCATCAAGACTATATCCAATAGAAGCACGGTGCTTCCTTAGAGTTTTCAATAATCTTTGTTCTTCATGCTCTGAAAGGTTAGCACTAATAATAACATGATATATCTTCTTTTCATCAAGATAAGCACATTTCAGAGTATCTGGTAATTAATTAAGCTCAAACACGGGATCACCCTTGGGTGGAGGAGGATCCCCAAGTATTTCAATGGGCAAGTTGTGTTTCAGAATAGGATGCTGATCAAAGAAAATCTTATCTATTTCATTCCTTTCATTCATATGCATGTAATTTTCATGGTCTAGCAAATATTGCTCTAAAGGATAAGTAGGAGGAACAACAATAGAAGCAAGACCAATAGTTTCATCCTTACTAGGCAATTCTTTATCATGGGGTTGTCTACGAAATTTAGAGAAATTAAACTCATGAGACATATCCCCAAAACTTACGGTAATTGTTTCCTTCTCACAATCTATCCTGGCATTAATGGTATTCAGGAAGGGTATACCAAATATAATGGGACAAAAATCATCTTGTGGGGAGCCAAGAACAAGAAAATCAGTAGGATATTTTATTTTCCCACACAAGACTTCAACATCTATGATAATCCCAACTGGTGATATAGTGTCTCTATTAGCAAGCTTAATTGTAACATCAATTTCCTCTAACTTAGCTGGTGCAATATCATTCATAATCTCTTTATATAAGGAAAAGGGAATTGCACTCACACTAGCACCCATATCAGATAACCATGATAACAGTGATCTCCTATTTTAACAGAAACAACAGGCATGCCAACAACGGGTCTATGTTTATCTTTAGCATCAGGTTTAGCAGTTCTAGTAGCTTCATCACAAAATTGAATAACATGCCCATCAATATTATCAACCAAGATATCCTTTACCATAACAATACTAGGTTCAACTTTAATTTTCTCACGGGGTGTAGGTGTTCTAGCACGGCTCTTATGAACCACAGTTGAACTTTAGCATGTTCCTTTATTCTAACAGGGAAAGGTGGTCTTTCAATGTAAGTAGTGGGAATAACAAGCTCAACATTATAAGTAAAAGTTTTGTCTTCAACTTTAACAGGTTCGACTACTTTCACTTCAATGGGAGGATGATATTAAACCACTTCTCCTTAGGGAGATCAACAAGAGCAGCAAAAGATTCACAAAAATAAGCTACTATCTCAGAGTCAAGTCCATCTTTAGTGCTAAATTCACGAAAAGCATCGGTGTCTACAAAGGATTTAACACAATCAAACTTAAGGTTCATACCTGACTCCTTACACTACTAGGAGAAAGCCTCGTAGTTGCATTGGAAATACCCTTACTAGTAGCGCTGGGTCCAGCGCTACTGCTAAGGCGCTACAACTAAGTTGTAGAAGTAGCGCTCGTTGGTACAACACTACTGCTAAGTCTCGTTAGCAGTAGCGCTACACTTACCAGCACTACTACTAACTATCTGTAGCGCTGTAGAGGGGCAAGCACTATTGATAATCCAACACTGCTTCTAGATGGCTTCCAACGCTGCTGCTAGTATTACTACTTTCACAGATTCATACCCCCTCTACGTATTTGTGATGTATTTATACAGGCTCTATATAGTAGTTTCATCAGATCATCATAACACATCATTGTCATATAAGAACTCCTCATCATCATCATTTTCGTCCATGAGACATCATATAACAACTTGGTCACTAGTTATAATAACAACAACTCATCATCATCATTATCAAATAACAACTCCTTGTCATCATCAACTTGGGCATCAACTTGGTCACTAGGTCACTAGTCATATATAATGAACACTAACTAATTTTTCTTAATACCTAGGACCTACTCCTGCTGCCGTCTCTCAGGTAAAATAGCATAAAACATGTGTATCACTCCTTCTTCATCATATTAGAGAATGCATATGAACCTATCTCCTAATTGTGGGCTGTGCTTCTGATTGCTGCCCCCTAGTACTTCTCTACGATCCTTCACAATTTTGCTCCAGTCTTTGACTATTAAGATTTGCTCGCTTCGAGAAATGATGAATGCACTCATGTGCAATACAGGATATCTCTGCCATAAGCTAACCATTGCCATGCGACCTTTAGACTCAATCCAACGTGGAACAACACTCATCGGGAGTCCCTTGAAGAACATCGTAGTAACATACTTAGCAATGAAGTTTAGCTTAAAAAATAATGTATGCAAAATATGCACTAAGGACAAATAGTAAAAATCTTACCATCTTTCTTAGATAGATGTGACCGTAGTTCAATACGCACACTAGTGGTCGCATGTTTTGAGTACTAATATCTCGAAGTCCAGGAAAATAACCTGTCTTGACAGCATCAAGATCCTCAAGCCATGAAACATAATGACCTATCTCCTCACAGTTTAGTTTAGCCCTGGGACAGTAGTAGGTGCTGTCTACCAAGCACTGGACATGTTTGCTTGAATGTAAATAAGATGTCAATATAAATTACTTGTCAACTATTTTTAAATAAACAATATAAATTACTTAATAAATATGGTTGAGAAACTCACATAATGGTAGAACTGGAGGCGTCTGCACATTGACCCAGATGTCGATATTACCTTCAATTTCATCTTCCAGACGAATATCAAAGGTGATAAGCATATTAGGCTCAAATGCACAAGCCTTGCATAGTGCTCTCGAACTTTTGCATTCAAAATAGGAGTAGGTGTTTGCATTGTACAATTTCATGGCAAAAGTATAACCATGCTCGGTCCTCAAGTGAACTCTCTTTACCTCCATACTTTTTTTAGTATCGAAACCAATCCTATCCAAGACATAAATTCTTGCATGACAGGGGATACACTAGTAGAATAGTAAAAAGAAATAAAATTATAAGTTGAAGCAAAATAAGTAGAAGACATGCTTAATTATGGCACGCGCTTCAATATATCACAAAGAAGACAAGAACAGGAGGCGCGCCCCACTCATTATATCGATAAAATATCACCAATACATTTATAATGAACTCGAATATAATATCACTAATACATCATCCCGAATAATCCAGTTAATGCATCATCAAATATTAACTAATACATCTCGAATATTATCATATAATATCACTAATACATATCGAATATCTTAGAATCCAAAGTGGAGACGGTGAACTCGGTTCACTAGCGGTCTCTGAGTCGCTGGCGGTGGACACCCAAAGATAAGGAACCATCACGGGATCATTACTCGGGTGAGGTCCCTAAAGAATCTGCCAGGTATTATTGAACCTGGCATCCAACGCCGCCATGTAGCGACGGACGTGCTCGTCCTCCTCCCTTACACGGCGACGTACCACCTCCACGGGGCCCCGCTCCCTCCGCATCGAAAGTGGCCCACGTGACCGCCACCACAAAAGCTCCGGGTCGACGACGAGACCTGGATTCCTCACCAAGCTCTGAGCCCGAGAAGGTAGCACCTCCCAGTGCCATCCCGACGGAGCCCAGTCCCGGACATGGCGCCTATCAAGAAGGCTCTCGTCTACCACTCGCCGACGAGGATGCGGGCCGGGCATCGTCGGTGTCGAGACAAATTCCTATGAGAAATTTTTGTTATCGTTTAATGTTTTACTTTCTAGTTATCATTTGTACAACAATCATCTCATTTCAATTTAGCTAGCGCCCACCAACCTATTTTACTCAACATGAAAGTATGACACCTCATCAAGCAAATATATAGAAAATAATAAAACACAAATATATAATAAATAATGTTTTACTTTCTAGTCGGTGTCGGGGTCGGCCGGGGTCGAGGTCGGGGTCGGGCCGAGGTCGAGGTCGGGGTCGGGGTCGGGGGCGAGGTCGCCGGCGAGGAGTGAGGGGCAGCGGCAGCGCAGGGAGAGGGAGGGAGTGAGGGCGAGGCGGCAGCACAGGTAGATGGTGGGAGTGAGGGGCGGCGACACAGGGACGGGGAGGGAGTGAGGAGCGAGATAGGGGCGGCGATGCAGGGAGAGGGAGGGAGTGAGGGGCGAGGCGGCGGCATAGGGAGAGGGAGGGAGTGAGGGGCGGTGGTGGCGGCGTAGGGAGAGGGAGGGAGGAGGGAGAGAGGGAGAGAGTGAGAGAGATGGGCCATGCGGGGCAAAGAGGATAAGTGCACGACACACTTAGCAGTAGCGCTGGTGGGTAAGAAGCGCTACTGATAAGAGGCATAGCAGTAGCGCTTTCCTTAAGAAAGCACTGCTACAATGAATAATGTTGGCAGGATCGTTGGGCCCCCTTAGCAGTAGTGCTTTTTGAAGTTCCAGCGCTAGTTCGAAGACCTTACCTGTAGTGCTGCCTGAATACAGCGCTACTAGTACTTAGCAGCAGCGTTTGTATTTTTCCAGCGCTACTAGTAGGCTCCTGCTTATAAGGTTTCTCCTAGTAGTGTTACCTTTGTTGAGTTCCCAATCTTCAAAGTTGCGTTTAATTCTTTCCAATAAATCCCATTTGAAATCAATATCTTTCTTCATATAGGAACCAACACAAGAAGTATCGAGCATGGATAAGCCGAGCATAAATTTTTTGAATAATAATTTCTCTCGAGAGCTCATGATTGGGGCATGAATATAACATTGACTTAAGCCTCCCCCAAGCTTGAGCGATTCTTTCTCCTTCACGAGGCCAAAAGTTATAAATATAATTCCGATCACAATGAACTAGATGCATCGGATAGAACTTCTGATGAAAATCCATTTTCAATCGGTTTTAGCTCCATGATCCAATATCATCACATAGCCTATACCATGTCAATGCCTTCTCCTTCAAATATAAAGGAAATACCTTCTTCTTAATGTGATCCTCGGGTAGATCTGCAAGCTTAAATAATCCACAAACTTCATCCACATAGATGAGATGTAAGTAAGGATATAGTGTTCCATCTCCTGCATAAGGATTACCCAACAATTTCTCTATCATACCCGAAGGAATTTCATAATAAATATTTTCAGTAGGTAGGTTGAGGGACAACTCTTTTTGTTTCCGGTCGAGGTGAAGATAACCCGAACAAGCCCCTCAAAGGATTACATTCCATAGTAACAAGTAACAGTAAATTTCAGCACACTATTAAATTTTTCCTTACCAGATTCCACTTCAAAGGTGCTTCACTCCCCGGCAACGGCGCCAGAAAAGAGTCTTAATGACCCACAAGTATAGGGGATCTATCTTAGTCCTTTTGATAAGTAAGAGTGTCGAACCCAACCAGGAGCAGAAGGAAATGACAAGCGGTTTCTAGTAAGGTATTCTCTGCAAGCACTGAAATTATCGGTAACAGATAGTTTTGTGATAAGATAATTTGTAACGAGTAAGAAGTAACAAGTGTAGAAAAGGTGCAAAAAGGTAGCCCGATCTTTTTTGTAGCAAAGTACATGCCTAGAGAAACTTATATATAAAGCAAAGCGCTCCGAGGACACATGGGAATTTCTGTCATGCTAGTTTTCATCATGCTCATTTGATTCACGTTCGTTACTTTGATAATTTGATATGTGGGTGGACCGGTGCTTGGGTGCTGCCCTTACTTGGACAAACCTCCCACTTATGATTAACCCCTATCGCAAGCATCCACAACTACGAAATAATAATTAAGGTAAACCTAACCATAACATGAAACATATAGATCCAAATCAGCCCCTTACGAAGCAACACATAAACTAGGGTTTAAGCTTCAGTCACTCTAGCAACCCATCATATACTTATTACTTCCCAATACCTTCCCCTAGGCCCAAATAATGGTGAAGTGTTATGTAGTCGACATTCACATAACACCACTAGAGGAGAGGCAACATACATCTCATCAAAATATCAAACAAATACCAAATTCACATGATTACTTATAACAAGACTTATCCCATGTCCTCAGGAACCAACATAACTACTCACAAAACATGTTCATGTTCATAATAAGAGGTGTATTAATTATCATAAAGGATCTGAACATATGATCTTCCACAAAGTAAACCAACTATCATCATCTACAAGGAGTAATCAACACTACTAGCAACCCACAGGTACCAATCTGTGGTTTGAGACAAAGAACGGATACAAGAGATGAACTAGGGTTTAGAGAGGAGATGGTGCTGGTGAAGATGTTGATGGATATTTCCCCCCTCTTGATGAGAGGATCGTTGGTGATGACGATGACTTCGAGTTCCCTCTCCGAGAGGGAAGTTTCCCCAGCAAAACAGCCCTGCCGGAGCTGGTTCTGCCCAAGTTCCACCTCAAGACGGCGGCGCTTCATCCCGGAAGCTCTCTCTTGATTTTTTCCAGGTCAAAACCCAACATATAGGAGAAGATGGGTGTTAGGGACTAGCCAGGTGGGCCACAAGCCTGCTAGGCGCAGCTAGGGGGGTGGCCGCGCCTGGCAGGCTTGTCACCTCCTGGTGGCCCCACTCTCATATCTATTTTGCCCAGTATTTATTATCTATTCCAAAATAATTCTCCCTAAATTTTTAGGACTTTTGGAGTTGTGCAGAATAGGTATCTCAGATTTGCTCCTTTCCCAGTCCAGAATTCCAACTGTCGGCATTCTCCCTCTTCATGTAAACCTTGTAAAATAAGAGAGAAAAGGCATAAGGATTGCACCATAACATATAATAATAGCCCATAATGCAATAAATATCAATATAAAAGCATGATGCAAAATGGACGTATCGGGGCGCTTTGAGCCTTTGAATGACATTTTAGGCTTCGGCTGAAGATTAGGCTTGAAGCGGCCCACAATTTCCTTTGGCATGGCAGAAACTTCTTCAGACCAAGGTTGAGAAGCAATTTCCTCAGGTGCGGTAGGGGCAGCAATTTCTTTAGCTGATGCAGCTGGAATATCTTCAGGAATTGAAGTGAGAGGTGCGGTCAAATCATTAGATCCTGTTTGGATTTGTTCAGTCTGGGTTGGTGACTGAGGAATTTGGGTGAGGGGTGTGGTCATTGGAGAGTTAGGGTGTGTAGCTTCCCAATATTCATCATTGATCAGTGGAGTGGTATTACCAATGTCCACATCCTCTTCAATTTCTTCAACATCGACGTCTTTAGCAGTTAACTAAGGCTAGGGCGATGATATCAGAGGGGTTGAAGCATTTGCTTCCACCTCAATTTCTTCATCAATCTGCTTTGAGGAAGCATCAAAATAATCTTCTTCAACTTAATCATTTGGGATGACATACTCAACACCAAATGGAACTATCTCATAGGCCGGCACGGAGGAGATTGGGGTAGCATCAATGGGCTTAGTTGAAGAACTTGGCATAGTCTTAGACTTCTTCATAGCTGAGGAATCTGAAGTTGATGCTTTCCTTTTCTTAGCAATCCTCTTCTCCCTTGCCTTTGTTTTCTTCACTTCTGATGCAGAAGGAAGGTTGATATTCTTCACCCTTGAAGATTTTGCAGTTTTAGCAGAGGGTGAAGAGGAGCAGTTTCTTCAGGCGCAGCAAGAACTTCAGATGGCCTGGCAATTTCTTCAGGCGCAACAGTGGAGGTTGACCTCACAGGTTCTTCAGCAGCCTGAATTTCTTCAGGTGCGCTTGTAGTTTCTTTAGCAAGCTGGGTAGAGGATTCAGCCTAAGGAATTTGTGGTTGCGATTGAGCTGCAACCCTTTTGTTGTGGTCCTTGAGGCTTTGCGAGCCACTTTGACGAAGCGGACCTTGGCATCTTGCCAATCAGCATAGTATCGATTAAATTCATCAATGAGGCCTTTGATCTCTGATTACATAGTCACTAGTTGTTCTGGAGAAAGCTTCAGAACATTATTCTTCAAGAAGTGCTTCTTCTTGTACTGAGCCTTCCTGGTTAGTCAAGCCTTCTCATACTTCCACTTTTCTTCAGCAATGAAAGCAGTCAGGACATGATCTGGTCTGGGGGGCAGTTTTAAATCATCAATTGAAGTGTTGGGATCCTTGTGCCAGATATCAATGAAGTTCAGCATAGTCTTAGGATCTAGCAGGAGAGGAATTTGAGTCCCCTTTGCTTGAGCCACTCTCTCTTGCTTGTTTCTGATGATTTCCTCAAGTTTGCATCATTAGCTTCATCATCTAAAGAATTTGAAGGTACTTGGAACACAACTTTCTTCGGGTGAGGACTTGGTCAAGCACCTCGTCCACCAGTAGCTTTCACCTTCATCAGAGAAGGACTAGTTGAGGAATGTGCTTGGCCTAATCAACTTGTAGAAGCCCCTGAAGCAATTGAGAAGCCAGTAGTCCTCTGACATGTTGCAAGATGTGCAAGAGTTGAGGACTTTATGGCAGCAACTGATGATTGTGTAGCTACTAAAGGCATTGGGGCAGCCGTTGAGGACTTTGAACCAACCTTCGAAGTATTTGGCCGTGAGGGCATTGAGGTTGAGCATTTTCCTTTGATTTCTTCAGCACAACAATTGCAGAGGCAGAGGCAGAGGCAGTAGTAGAGGAGGATGTTGCTGCAACAGAAGAGTCTTCATTGAATTTCTTCAGTGTTGCTTTGGATATCCTTTGAAGCTTTTTCTGATGTTTATCCCATTCAACTGGAAAGTCCTCACCATGAGCAACACTAGTGGGATCAACTTCTTGATCAGCAATAGGAGGAGCCCTTCTGCAAGTGGGTTTGGGGGCAAACTTCTTCATGCATTTGGGGGTGACATATCGGTATTCTCTCCATTCCTTCACCCACCTCCGTTCAATCCTCTGAGTTCGGATTTTCCTCTGATATTTTGTTTCCTTCCCATCGATGGCTTCATCAGGTGTACAATACCCAGGGTATAAATCCTCAGGGATTTGAAAAGCCGTGTTTTGTTCAGCCTTCTTTCCACCCTTTTGAGGTCTTTTACCATTTGCCATTTTCTTCACTTGATGACTTTGAACTTTTGATGATTCTGAAGATGTATGCAATTTTTCCTCAAGGAACACTGCAAATGAGTTAAGTTTATGAGAATCTAGTAATTCATCAGCAGACATGTTGTACCTGTGAACAGAGTATAGGTGGAGGAATTTGAAGAGGTCATATGCATTCTCGGAATTTTTTCAAAATACATCAAGTTGAGGATTTTGACCATAGATGTCTTGAGGAATTTTACTAAGTGTTGTTGTCTTAGGTTCCAGAGTTGTGTGAATTTGAGGATCCACACAATTGAGGAATCTTGAATAAAATCATAACTTAGGAAAAACATCAAGGGAATGAAACATACGAGGTGCTTAAGAAGTTGATTCTTGAAGAATAAACACCTTTGAGGATTTTGTGAAAATCATGAAGATCAAACAAGGGCAGTAAAATTAGATTTTATTTACCCTGATGAAGAACACGATGAACAGAGAGATGAAATCTAAGGAGTCTGTCCGTCCAGATCTCCCACACCCTAGCTTGGCATAGGGAGACAGCAACATCAGAGGTGGGGTGAAGACTTCCATGGACGATGCGAGTATGACAACAGCGAGGTCGAGGCAGTGAAGCTCTTTCTCTTTGGCGATGATGATTTTAGAGGTGGTGCTAGGTCTGAGCTCGGGAGAGAGGGAGGTGAGGAGTAACTCAAGCAAAGGGAAAGGGAAGAGGTATTTATAGCTGAGGTGAAAGCTGACTAGTTCGAAGATTTTGGACTAGATTGCCCCTGACCCTTGCTCTCCACACGACATGTGTCACCCACATTGGGAGTAGTGGAGATAGTGGGGTATCCTGGGTTATCCAGTCGTCGGAATCTGGACGGTTTGAGCAGGAAGCGCCGAAATTTTGAAGGTAAATTTTTTAAGTTTTCGTTCGCAAATTCTTCAACTGACAAGGACACAGTGAAGACTTTGAAAGAGTTTCAAAGTAGAACACATATGAATTATTTGTGAACATACTGGGTTGAGTTTAGCATAGAGGGGGTACGGGTCCGGTCACATTCACTTAGATGAAAATCAAGTTGAAGAATTAGCATTAAGTGAATGCTGTTGAGGACATTGAAAACTCAAATATATATGTATCTAGTCAATGAACAACATCACTTTCATAGTTTGAAGAATTTGAAAATTTGAGGAATTTGAAAAAATGAAGAATTTGCAAAATGATGAAAAACTCAACTTTTGAAGAATTTCAACTATGGTTGGTGGCGTGACCCACCATATAAGAATGATGATTTTAGACACTGCATACAATTGTCATAGGGTTTTGAGAATCAAATTCTTCATTAATTTCTTCACACTTAGAGGGTTGTTCTTCATTGTTTGAAGAAAAATGTTACTTCGTGTGTTGCACATATAAGTCATCAATTTTACATGAGTGTTAGGATGTGTGTCTTTTCAAAGAACATTCAAAGATTCTAAGATATTTAGCTCACATCACAACTTATGAAATCTCTTTTCATCCAAGGATTTACTGAAGATATCAGCTAGTTGTTCTTCAGTGTCCACATGGTCGATGGAGATGTCGCCCTTGAGTACATGATCCCAAAGAAAATGATGACGAATCTGGATATGGTTGTTCTTGGCATGTTAAACTGGGTTGTAAGCAATCTTGATATGATCTCTTTGTCGTAGTAGAGAGGCACATTCTTCACCTTGATGCCATAGTCCTTGAGGGTTTGCTTTATCCACAACAACTGAGCACAACATGAGCCAACAACAATGTACTCAGCTTCAGCAGTAGATAGTGACACGCAGTTCTGCTTCTTTGAGGACCAACATGTAGGAGATATGCCCTAGAGGTAGTAATAACAATTATCTTGTATTTCCGAGTTTGTAATGAATGTTTATGATCCATGCTATAACTGCTATGATTCTTGAGTCTGCAACATCCATGAGGCCCAGAGGGAAACTTATTTGCACGTGTGGTATAATAAACGCTGAAATGTATTCCTAGTCTTGCCTCTAAGACTACCTCAAGTATTGTATGATGATCTTGTTTTCCTAATCATGGGCATGTCTATGCTGGCAATCTTGAGGGCACAATTTTGGTAGAACACTTGTGTTGAATCAACCTGAATTGATGTTATGCTATGATATACATTCGTCAAAAGTTAATGGTTAATAACACAGGGATAGTTAATGTTTCCATAATTCCTTGGACCATGAGAGTATCGAGTTCCTTCGTGCTTGCTTCGTGAACTTTGGGGTTTGTTAAACGTCATCCGTTACAGGGTGGCTATTACGGTGGCTTATGCGTTCACAAAAAAGTATGACAAGTAACAAGATAGCTCAAGATTGGGAGTTGCTCCTCCGATGATGGATATATATTCTCGGCCATTTCGGTGTTACGGTATCCATCATCCTCTGTCCATACACAGTGTGATTTGATCACAGGGATGCCAGAACACGAAAAAGAGAAAAGAGAACAAAACCGGTAACGAGGTAACCTGCATAGTGGACAAGTTGTTGATCCACGAGAATACAGAAAATCTCACCTCGGGTGTTTGTAACAAATCGCGAAGCAACAGGAATACCACACAACAACTGGAGGTTCACTCGAATATTTATTAGTGTGGGTATAGGGGTCAATATGAGTGTCCACGGCTCCAATGTTGATCATTGATCGAGAAGTGTTCCCCTCATGTCTATACTTCACTGAACCTATAGGGTCACGTGCTTAAGGGTCATCTATCTGTTGAATACTAGACAGTGAGTCTGAGAGAAAATCACCAGAAAAGTTTTGGGGACAACAGAAGAGTTCCACAGAGAGAACACCGGAAGAGTTTCGGTAAAACCAAAAAGTTCTTTAGGATTATACCATTGAGTCAAATTGGTTTCGACATAAGCCTGGAAATTATTGGAGGGTACCAGAATTATTCCGGAAACTGCTGAGATTTTTCAGAGACAAAAACCGGAAATGTTCCGGACTGCTGGAACCGCTTTGGTTGCTTTTCGCAGATGAAAATCACTGATCTAAAAATGTTTCGAAACGTGTCCACAATTGTTTTAGTGGGTACTGGAATTACTCTCAGACCCATAGAAATATTTTTGTAGAGCCGAAAGGCTGTGTGGGTTCACGCAGGAACTAGTTCTGGGCGGCGAAGCCCTACCGGATTGCTGACACCGTATGTGTGCAACCCTATAGAAAGGTCGTAGTTGCTCGAGGGGCTGTTCAAAGGTCCTCCCGGAGGGCTGTCCGAGTTTCCGTTCGGGCTTTGTGGGTCTTCCCAAAGGGCTTTCCTTGATATTGTCCGAGGGACTGTCCGACCGCCTCCCGAAGGGCTGTCCGATGAGGGAGAACATCCTCGCGGCTGGGAGGTTGTAAATGCTAGCTGCAGGGATCTGCACCATCGATCTTCATCGAATCTACTTCCGCTGCGCTACAAGTCGGTACGAATCAGATCAAACCTTGTACTGCATCTCCAGAGTGGTCCTGGGCATGCTCGTAGTACCATTTTTTTGTTTTCTGTCGTGTTCCCCAACAGTGGCATTATGAGCCAGGCTATGCGTAGATGTAGGTTACGATCTAGAATACATGAGATGTATGGGTATTGCATAGTATAATTTTGTAGTAGATAAGATCTATTGCTGAAAATTATTTGTGTGGGTAGTAGATGAAATCTATTACCCGATATTCTTGTTGCTTCCCATGAATTTGCGTAGTCCTGATCTTGACGACATGGTGGAATCTGACAAAGTTTTGGTAATCCACAATCCTTTCATGCTGGTCCTGAGTATGCTGATTGATAGATCAATGAACTGCTTCAGTGCCTTTGGGTTCCACCATAGTTGAGAAAGATGGATGTTTCGCAGAAGAAAGGGCAATGCATATGTGATCTGCATGGGGGTCATGCGTATGACGAAGTTTAGTATGGGGCTCGGGATTTTATTATCTCGTGTTTCATACACCCTCGAAAGTTAATCTAGCAACTTGAGTAATCATACTTGATGATGAATGTTGGTAGTTACGGTTTAAGTCAAAACCATAGAAGCCACGTAAAATAAAATCTTGCATAAACCGATTAGAGGCGTATAACTTGGTTTTGCAGGATGTGCATGAGATGTGGTATGGCAATGCTCATATTCAATTTGATTATGTATGAGATAACTATATAATGTAAATTAACATGACCTACGAGTCATGATTCGGCATGATGGATGGAACATATGATTATCTCTTTAATGACCTGCGTGTCAGCCTTATGTAATGCACTTATTTTATTAGCTATAGAGATAGCAATATTATTTGGTGCATCGACAAGGTGGTGGCAATCTTCGTGAAGGTGAACACCGACGCAAATGCCGAATACGAATAAATGTTTGACTTCTCCGTTAGAAGGGGCTATACCATGTCATGCTAATTATGAATTGCTTGAGATGTTTATCCCTTATAATGCACCCTTCTTGATTGCGTAGTAGTCTCTTTTTATTAGGGTTATCTGTCATTTTAAAAATATCATAGTAGTTAGTGTTCACCCAAGTGTAGCACTGTCTGAAATTTGTATTTTTTCGGGGTGCGCCATGTCCACATGGGTACGAACGAATCGAGAGGAATGAGGCGGGTGAGGTCAGACCTCACAACAAGATCGCTTGGTTGTCTATGATGATTAGGCAGGATAGTCCTGAGCTCAGAACACACCCATCGAAATATGAACAAGAGGCACATAAAGATGTGATTGGCAAGTTTGCCTACCGATTAAAATTCCCGTCATCAGTGATCTCCACATCAACGACATTGAATTGAAATGTAGATCTTGAATCACTCATAATCAATTTTTAGAGATATTGATTTGAGTGGGAGCGTACTTTAGAATAAAACTATTTATTCACCAGTGCAAATTCATTATGAACAAAGTCTAAGTGATACTTGTGTTTACCGTTGTAGATCAAATGGCTCACAACAACGCGTTCAACTTAGGCCCGATGTTAGATAAAGAGAAGTTAGCTCTGAATGGAAACAACTATGCGGACTGGGTCCGTACCCTGAGGATTGTCCTCAGGAGTGCTAAGAAAGTGTATGTTCTTGATAGACCTCTTCCACCTAAGCCGGCAACAACCGCCCCAGTAGATGAACAAAATGTCTGGGCCACTGAGGATGATGACTTCAAATTAGTGCAGTGCCTCATGGTGTCTTGCATGAGATCAGAGCTTCAAAAACATTTTTAATTCCATAACTCCTTGGATATGATCAAGGAAATGGATGCTTTGTACAAATTTGATGCACGGCCTGAACGTTTTGATATAATGAAGATGATGACGGAGACCAAGATGGCTGAGGGCAGTTCGGTTGGCGAGCATGTAGTCAATATGATTGGCTATACTGAAAGGCTTAAAACCCTGGAATTTTCACTTCCTCCAGAGCATGTTATGGACATGGTGCTTGGTTCACTCCCCCCGTCTAACGACTTTTTTATCATGAACTACAACATGAATGGGATGGACAAAACAACCAATGCGGTGCTTGCCATGCTGAAAACTACTGAAGGAGGACTGTGGAAAAATCGCAAGCAAGTGTTGCTTGTGAATAAAACTGCCAGTTTCAAAAAGAAAGGCAAGCCAAAGAAGGGTAAGGATGCCGGTAAGACCGGCTCCCAAACTGAGTGCTTCTACTTCAAGGGCACATGACACTGGAAGAGAAACTGCAAGAAGTATTTGGAAGATAAGAAGTTCGGGAAAACCAAAAAAGGTGTAATTATTATACAAGTTAATGTCATTGATGTTTTGCTTGTTAGTGAAAATTCTAAGTCTTGTGTGTTTGATACCGGATCGGTTGCTCACATTTGCAACTCGATACAGGGGCTTTAGAAGGCGCGCAAGCTGGCAAAGAATGAAGTCGTGATGCATGTTGGGAATGGCGCTGGGATCGCCACTCAAGACGTCGGCATTATGCCTCTACGTCTCCCTTCAGGTTTATTTTGGAACTAAGTAACTGTTATTTTGTTCTGCTGTTGTGTAGAAACATTATCTCTGGATCATGTTTAGTACATGATGGGTATTCGTACAAGTCTGAGAACAATGGTTGTTCACTTTATTGTAAGGATATATTTTATGGATTTACACCCATTGTTGGGGGACTTTTCATACTAAATCTTGAATGTGGAAATGATGTCTTTAACATGAATGCTAAATGCCTTAAGAAGGCTGATACCACCACCACTTACTTGTGGCACTGTCGGCTTGGCCACATCAGAAAGAAACGCATGCAAAGACTCTAGAGAGATGGAGTTCTACCGTCCTTTGATTTCGAATCATTTGACACATGTGAAGCTTGTTTGATGGAAAAAATGGCCAATACGCCGTTCACGAGTCATCCTGAATAGGCGGGTGAATTATTGGAAATAATACATAGTGATGTATGTGGTCCAATGAGCACATCCAAACAGGGTGGGTATTTCTACTTCGTGACTTTCACTAATGATCTAAGTAGGTAAGGATATATATACTTCATGAAGCATAAGTCAGAAACCTTTGAAAAGTTCAAAGATTTTCAGAATGAGGTAGAACATCATCGTAACAAAAGGATTAAGTTTCCGCGGTCTGATCGCGGGGGCGAATACCTTAGTCATGAGTTTGGCAAACATCTAAGTGACCGTGGAATCATTTCATAGCTTACGCCTCCCGGAACTCCACAGCGAAACGGAGTTTTAGAACAACGTAACTGAACCTTGTTAGACATGGTAAGGTCGATGATGTCTCTTATAGATCTGCCAATATATTTTTGGGGTCACGCACTAGAAACTGCTGCTCACACATTAAACAGAGCACCGTATAAGTCTATTGAGACGACACCATACGAGTTATGGCATGGAAAGAAACCCAATTTGTCACATCTCATAATCTGGGGTTGTGAAACTTATGTAAAACATTTACAACCAAGCAAACTCGATCCCAGATTAGATAAATGCTACTTTGTAGGTTATCCAAAAGAAATAGTTGGGTATTCTTTCTACCAGCCCTTCGAGTGCAAAGTGTTTGTCGCTAAAAATGGAGTCTTTCTTGAGAAAGAGTTTCTCGCTAAAGATTGAGTGGGAGGACAGTACAACTTGATGAGATTAGTGAATCTTCAGCAACCATTGATATTGCTAAGGAACCAGAAGTAATTCCACAAATTATGCCTACAACCGAGCCAGAAGTTGTCGCATGCGATGCGAAAACTTCATACAATGTTGTAACTAAAGCACGCAGATCAGGTAGGGCTATCCAGCCACCTAAGTGGTTTCATAACAAAATCTTCATTCTTGAAGACGATGAACCTGCGCACTACAAGGAAGCGATGGCGGGGCCTATCCCAACGGAATGGAACAAGGCCATGAAATCCTAAATGTAATCCATGTACGAAAACCAAGTTTGGAACTTGGAAGAACTTCCAGATGGTGTAAAACCCATTGGTTTTAAATGGATTTTCAAAAGAAAGACGGACGCGGATGGTAATACTACTATCCACAAAGCTAGACTTGTCGCGAAAGGGTTCATGTAAGTTCCAGGGGTGGACTACGACGAGACTTTCTCGTCCGTAGCTATGCTTAGGTCTGTTCGGATATTACTAGCAATTACTGCTTATTTCGATTATGAAATATGGCAAATGGATGTCAAAACGGCTTTCCTAAATGGAAACCTTGAAAAGGATCTATACATGATAGAGCCAGAAGGTTTGATCGATCCTAAGAATGCTAGAAAGGTATGTAAGCTTCAGAAATCCATTTATGGTCTGAAGTAAGCATCAAGGAGCTGGAACATTCATTTTGTTGAAGTGGTCAAAGAGTTTGGCTTCATCAGGAATGACAAAGAATCTTGTGTTTACAAGAAGTTTAATGGGAGCACAAGAGCATTTCTAATCTTTTATGGGGATGGCATATTGTTGATTGGAAATGACGTGAATTTTCTTAGCGAAACAAAAGACTTATTGAAGAAGAGTTTTTCAATGAAAGACTTAGGCGAAGCGGCATATGTATTGGGCTTCAGAATCTATAGAGATAGATCAAGACGCCTGATAGTGCTTAGCCAAAGCACGTACATTGACAAGGTGTTGAAAAGGTTCAACATGGAGAACTCCAAGAAAGGCCTACTCCCCATGTCACCTGGCATAGTGCTTTGCAAGAATCAGAGTCCTCGGACCCTTGACGAGCGAGTACAAATGAATGATGTTCCATATGCTTCGGTAGTTGGTTCTATTATGTATGCCATGCTATGTACAAGACCGGGCGTTTCCTATGCACTAAGTGTTAGCAGCCGGTACCAAAGTGATCCAGGATTGGAACACCGGGCCACAGTCAAGGGTATTCTTAAGTACCTTAGAAGGATCAAGGATTTACTCCTTGTGTACGGAGGTGATGAAGAGCTCATTGCAAGTTGTTACACTAATGCAGGCTTCATGACTGACCTAGATGACTTCAAATCTCAATTAGGCTATGTTTTCATATTGAATGGCGATGCAGTTGATTGGAAAAGTTCCAAACAAAAGACTGTGGTGGATTCTATGATGGAGGCGGAATATGTTGCAGCTTCAGAAGCCTCTCAGTAGGTGGTCTGGTTCAAGTAGTTTCTTGAAGACCTTGGTGTGGTCCCAAATGTGCTGGACCCGGTGGAGATCTATTGTGATAATAATGGCATCGTGGCTCAGGCAAGGGAGCCAAGTTCGCACCATAAGACAATGCATATTCAAGCAAATATAAACTCATTCTACATAATGTCAAAGAAGGTTTAGTGAAAGTACGCAAAGTTCACACAGATTTGAACGTGTCAGACCCGATGACAAAGCCTCTACCATGAGCAAAGCATGAGCAACACCAGACAACCATTGGTGTTAGGGAAGCCATGTAACTGGATTATGACTCTAGTCCAAGTGGGAGTCTGTAGGAGATATGCCCTAGAGGCAGTAATAACAATTATTTTGTATTTCTGAGTTTGTAATGAATGTTTATGATCCATGCTATAACTGCAATGAGTCTCGAGTCTACAATATCCACGAGGCCAGGAGCTAAACTCATTTGCGCGTGTGGTATAATAAACAGTAAAATATATTCCTAGTCTTGCCTCTAAGACTGCCTCAAGTATTGCATGATGATCCTGTTTTCCTGATCATTGGCATGGGTATGCCGGCAATTTTGAGGGCACAATTTTTGTAGAATACTTGTGTTGAATCAACCCGAATTGATGTTATGATATGAGATACATTCATCACAAGTTAATGGTTAATAACACAAAGAGTTAATGTTTGCATAATTCCTTAGACCATGAGAGTATCGAGTTCCTTTATGCTTGCTTCGTGAACTTTGGGGTTTGTTAAACATCATCTGTTACTGGGTGGCTATTACGGTGGCTTACGGGTTCACAGAAAAGTATGAAAATTAACAAGATAGCTCAAGATTGGGATTTTCTCCTCCGACGATGGAGAGATATTCTGTGCCCCTCTCGGTGTTAGGGTATCCATCATCGCCTGGCCACACACAGTGTGATTTGATCACAGGGATGCCGGAACACGAAAATGAGAAAAGAAAACAAAACCGATAATGAGGTAATTTGATCACAGTGTGATTTTCCACGGGGATGCAGAAAATCTCACCTTGGGTGTTTGTAACATATCGCGAAGCAGCGGGAATAGCGCACAACAACTGGAGGTTCACTCGAATATTTATTCGTGTGGGTATAGGGGTCAATACAGGTCTCCACAACTCCGATGTTTATCATTGATTAGAAAGTGTTCCCCTCATGTCTATACTTCACCGAACCTATAGGGTCACACGCTTAAGGGTCATCTATCTGTTGAATACTAGACATGGAGTCTAAGAGAAAATCACCAAAAAAGTTTCGGGGACAACGAAAGAGTTCCGAAGAGAGAACACCGGAAGAGTTTCGGTAAACCAAAAAATTGTTTTGGGTTATACCATTGAGTCAAATTGGTTTTGGCATAAGCCTGGAAATTATTGGAGGGTACCAGAATTGTTCTGTGAACTTCTGAGATTTTTCGGAGACAAAAACTGAAAATGTTCCGGACTACCGGAACCGCTTTGGTTGCTTTTCACACATGAAAATCACTAATCTGAAAATGTTTTGGAATGTGTCCAAAATTGTTTTAGTGGGTACTGGAATTATTCTAAGACCCATAGACATATTTTCGGATTTATCGGTCGCAAAAAATTGGTTTCATGAATAGTGAAAAGCACCTTTTGGTGTCTTTGGAGAAGCCACCTTGAGGGCTTTTTGGTATTTTCCCTTATTGGCTTCTTGGAGAAGCCACATTAAAGGCATTTTGGTATTTCCATGTGACCTCTACCCCTTGGGATTGGCATATATATAGAGGTGGAGAGGTGCTCTCCATGGACACATTCTTTCTCCACATACAAATGCCATGCATGATCTCGCCTTCTATCTCCCTCCCCACGAAATAGTTTCGTAGAGCCAAAAGGTTGTCTGGGTTCCGACAGGAACTAGTTCTGGATGGTGAAGCCCAGCCGGATTACTGACACCGTATGTGTGCAACCCTACAGAGAGGTCTTAGTTTCGATCTTTTGCCTGAGGGGTTGTTCAAAGGTCCTCCCGGAGGGCTGTCCGAATTTCCGTTCGGGCTTCGAGGGTCTTCCTGAAGGGCTGTCCGTGACATTGTCCGAGGGACTGTCCGACCGCCTCCCAAAGGGCTGTCCAATGAGGGAGAACATCCTCACGGTTGGGAGGTTGTAAATCCTAGCTGCGGGGATCTGAACCACTGATATTCATCGACTCTACTTCCGCTGCACTACAAGTTGGTTAGGATCAGATCAAACCTTGTATGCATCTCCATAGTGATCCTGGGCGTGCTCGTAGTACCGATTTTTTTTTGTTTTCTATCACGTTCCCCAACACAACAGACTAAGGATCGTTTGAGGAATGACATGTGCCTGAGGTTGACTTGCGATCCACACGATCGCCAGCATAGTCAGCATCTGAGTACCCGATGAGGTGAAGATTTGAGCCCTTGGGATACCATAATCCAAGCATTGCTGTGTGAGCTAAGTATCGAAGAATATGTTTCACAACCTTATGGCGTGATTTCTTTGGTGTTGCTTGGAATCGGGCACATATGCAAACACCCAGCATAATATCTGGCCTGGATGCATATATATATACAATAAAGAGCCAATCATGGAGCGATATACCCTCTGATCGAAATGTTTACCATTTTCGTCAGTGCAGAGATGGCCTTTTGAAGGCATTGGAGTTTTGACGCCTTTGTAGTCTTGCATGTTGAATTTCCTGAGAACATCCTTGAGGTATTTCTCTTGAGAGATCAAGATGCCATTGTGTTGTTGACGAATTTGAAGATCTAAGAAGAATTTCAACTCCCCCATCATAGACATTTGATATTGTTCACTCATCATATAGGCAAATTCATCACTGTAACGTTTGTTAGTACAACCAAAGATATTATCGTCTACGTATATTTGGCACACGAATTATTCATTGTCATAGGATTTAGTGAAAAGAGTTGGGTCGAGTGAACCGGGTTTGAAGCCTTTCTTCACGAGGAATTCCTTTAGAGTGTCGTACCACGCCCGAGGAGCCTGCTTGAGGCCATAGAGGGCCTTGTTGAGTCTGAAGACTTTGTCAGGATGCTTAGGGTCTTCAAAACCTAGGGGTTGAGCAACATATACTTCTTCCTCAGGCTTACCATTGAGGAATGCACTTTTCACATCCATTTGATATAAGATGATATCATGATGGTTAGCATAAGAAAGCAATATGCGAATAGCTTCAAGTCTAGTAACAGGTGCAAAAGTTTCATTAAAGTCAATTCCCTCAACCTATGTGTAGCCCTGATCTACAAGATGAGCGTTATTCCTCACCACTAGGACATTTTCATCTTTCTTGTTGCGGTAGATCCACTTTTTACCTACGATGTTATGCTTGCGAGGATCTGGCCGCTTGACAAGTTCCCACATGTTGTTGAGTGTGAATTAATGCAATTCCTCTGGCATAGCTTGATTCCACTCGGGCTCCTTCAATGCTTCATCAACTTTGGTGGGCTCTATGATAGAGACAAAGGCAAAATGCCCACAAAATTTAGTAAAATGTGAAGCTTTGGAGCGAGTGAGAGGACCTGGTGCATTGATGTCATCGATGATTTTGTTAATCTGCACTTCATTTGCAACTCTTGGATGAGCAGGTTGACGTGGCTGAGCATTTTCTTCAGCACCATTTTCTTCAGGTGTATCAGCATGAATGTCTTCATTTGTTGGAATGACTTCCTCAGTAGGTTGAGGTTCTTCAGTGGGTATGATATCTTCAGTTGCCTTAATCTTAATGAATTCCTCAAGAGACATTTCATCTAGCACAAGAGGCAGGTGCTCTCTTTGCGAGCCGTTAGTTTCATCGAACCGCACATCTGTAGTTTCAACAACCTTGTGGTGGTAGGTGTTGAAGACTCTGTAGGTGTGTGAGTCCTTTTTGTAAAACCTTCATGTGCTTTTGGTGAAAATTTAGAACTGTGGTGAGGATCTCTAATCTAGCGTTTAGCACCAAAGACTTTGAAATAACTCACATTGGGTTTGTTGTTAGTCATGAGTTCATATGCAGTCTTCTTGAAGAATTTGTGAAGATATACCCTGTTGATCATGTGGCAAGCTGTATCAATTGCCTCAGGCCAGAAGTGACAAGGAGTCTTGTATTCATCAAGCATAGTGCGAGCCATCTCAACAAGAGTCATGTTCTTGTGCTCCACGACGCTATTTTGCTGAGTATATGGGGCAAATAGCTCATGATTAATACCAAGTTCATCAAGATATTCATCAAGATTAGTGTTTTTGAACTTAGTCCCATTATCACTCCTCATATGCTTGATCTTGATGCTGAAGTTTGTTGAGGCCCTTGAAGCAAATCGTCTGAAGACATCTTGCACTTCAGACTTGTACAAAATAATATGCACCCAAGTGTAATGAGAGTAATCATCACCAATAACAAATCCATACAAACTTGAAGAATTTGTTAATGTGGAATAATGAGTGGGGACAAAGAGGTCCATGTGAAGCAATTCAAAGGGTCGAGTAGTGGTCATGATTGTCTTCGAGGGGTGCTTGGATCTGGTCATCTTTCCAGACTCACAAGCACCACAGAGGTGGTTCTTGAGGAATTTGACACCTTAAATGCCAATGACGTGCTTTTTCTTCATGAGCATGTGCAAGTTCCTCATACCAGCGTGTCCAAGTCGTCGATGCCACAACCAGCCTTCTGAAGACTTTGCAAGTAGACACGTGGCAGGCTGAGGACCTGTAGAGAAATCAACAATATACAAGTCTCCTCTCCTAAAGCCTTCGAACACTTTGGATTTGTCAGATTCCATGATGACAACACAACGATATTTTCCAAAAATGAAAACCATATCAAGATCACAAAGCATTAGGACAGACATGAGGTTGAACTCGAGGGATTCGACAAGCATCACCTTATCCTTGTGTCGGTCCTTTGAGATAGCAACCTTACCTAGACCCAATACCTTGCTTCTTTCCTTTGTCAGCGTAGGTGACATGCCTAAGATGAGAAGGGGCAAGTGGTATATTCATTACTACAGATTTATTACCAGCCATGTGGTTTGTGCATCCATAGTCGAGGACCCACTCAATAGCTTTTGGAGTTTCATCGTGCAGATGAATTAGTACAACTTATTAACTCATATGCTTCAGAGTGAAGAATATGACACCAAATTCATTAGGCAGAATTTCATCACACAACATAGTAAGTAAAGCTGTGTGAGGACGTGAGAAATGAGGAATTCATTTCTTCATTATTAGCTTGCATCCTTTCAAGCATTTCTCAGGTCTCCAACAAATTCATCAGACGTTCAAGTTCGCCCAGAGACCTGACCCTGCAGAAGAGATTAGTTCAATTTCTTCACCACCCACATCTGAAGGGGTGGCAAAGAGTTCATCATTCCGTGAGATCCATATGAAAAAGAAGGCATTGAAGCTAGTGCACTTCATTTCACATGACGAGGGTTAGAGTACTCATATGAATAAACAGAGAAATTCTTCGAGGACTTATGAACATAATGATTTGAAGAATAATGCACATGTTCAGAACTCTTAGATTTTCCCTGCGAAACAGATGCATTAGCACGAGAATGATACTTTTGACGATTTGAGGAATTTGGTCCAGGTGAAGACTTTGCTTCATATGAGGAATTTGATCTGGGGTTCTTTTTATTCATAGGTGGTGTCGTGAGGACATTCACTTGAAGATTTTCCAAACAACTCTTGGGGACCCAGATTTTCCTCATAGGTGAACCGTTCCTATAGTGAGTTCCAACAAATCTAGCCAATACTTCACCATTCTGATTTTTGAAGAATTTGTAGTTGGAGTCAATTGAATCATAAGAGGAATATGAAGTTTCACAAGTAAAGGGAGATAAAGTGGATGGATCTATAGGAGGTCCTTTTGCAGCAACCCATGAGGTTTTGGGGTACTTCTCAGGTTTCCAGTAGGATCCATTAGCATTGAGTTCCCTCTCAAATGCAATACCCTCTTTCCTAGGGTTCCTGTTCAGGATCTACTTTTTGAGCACATCGCAAAGGGTTTGATGCCCTTTGAGACTTTTGTATATGCCTATCACATACAATTCCTTCAACCTTGCATTTTCATTAGTGATACTTGTGGTATCCTCAGATGAGGAATTTGTGACCACGAGAATAGTTGAAGAAATTGCAGCAATAGAAGCATTTGAACATTAAGGTGAAGAATTAGCAGTTTCACATTCGATGCATTTCAAACAAGGTGGAACAAATTCTTCCTGAGCGGTACTGGTCTGTTGAGCCAGTAAGGAATCGTTTTCCCTTTGGAGATCCTCATGTGACACTCTTAGTTTCTCAAGATATTGCTTTCTTTGAAGAAATTCATAAGAAAGCTTCTCATGATCGACTAGGAGAGCATTATGATGACTCTGAAGGTTATCATACTTTAACTGAAGAATTTTGAGATCATCAGTCAAAGTTTGAGTCTGGTCCACTTCCTCATTCAACAGATTATCGCTTTTGTCTAACAGATTCTGAAGCTTTTCAAGTGCACTTTGTTGCTTAGTGGCAATATTGGCAAGTTTGGAATAGCTAGGTTTCACATATTCATTAGATTCACCTTCACTTGATTCAGAGGATGAATGATGCTTGTGTACCTTGGAACCTTTAGCCATGAAGCAATATGTGGGAGCATAATCATCATTGCTGACATCAGAGTCGTTTGTGTAGTCATTTTCTACATCGTGGAAGATGGACTTGCTAACGAAAGCAGTAGCGAGAGCAAGGCTAGCAACACCAGATTCTGACTCCACCTCACATTCTTCCTCTTCATATTCTTCAAATTCTTCTTCAGGATCCATTTCCTTGCCAATGAAAGCCCGAGCCTTTCTGGAACCATTCTTCTTGTGCGATGAGGACTTTGAAGATGAGGACTTTGAAGATTTCTTCTTCTTATTCTTCTTCTAGTCATCAGAACTGTCGTGCTTGTACTTCTTCTTCTTTCATTCTTTTTCCTAGAGAAGACAATCAAAGATAAAGTGACCAGATTTCTTGCATTTGTGACAAGTTCTCTTCTTGTAGTCGCTTGATGAGGAATATGATTTCTTCAAGCCACTTTTTGATGACTTTCCAAATCGGCCTCTCCTTGAGGTCTTCTGGAATTTCCTCATGAGCATTGCCAGCTCCTAACCTAGTTCTTTGGGATCACCAAGGATACTATCAGATTCTTCGCCTTCGGATGAGGAGATTGCCCTTGCCTTTAGTGCACGAGATCTTCCATAGCTTGGCCCGTAGAGGTCTCTCTTCTCAGCTTGTTGGAATTCATGAGTATTGAGTCTCTCAAGTATATCAGCAAGATCAAGTGACTTGTAGTCCCCACACTCTTGAATCATCAAAGCCAGTGTATCGAATGAGGAATCAAGAGATCTCAGTAGTTTCTTCACCACCTTGTGGTCGGTGATGTCAGTGGCACCAAGTGTTTGAAGCTTGTTGGAGATATCAGTGAGACGATCAAAAGTTTGCTGAACATTCTCATTGTCGAGTCTTTTGAAGCGGTTGAAGAGATTGTGTAGAACATCAACACGGGAGTCACGTTGAGTGGAAAAACCTTCGTTGACTTTGGACAACCTATCCCAGATAAGCTTAGCAGACTCCAAAGCACTCACTCTGCCATACTGACCTTTGCTCAGATGGCCACAAATGATATTCTTTGCTTGTGAATCAAGTTACTTGAATCTCTTCACATCCGTAGCGTTGACTGTGGGAGAAACAGAGGGAATACCATTTTCCACAATGTACTAGAGATCGTTGTCAATTGCCTCAAGATACATGTGCATCTTGTTCTTCCAGCAGGGATAGTCTGACCCATCGAAGGTAGGACAACCTTCAAAGACCTTGATCATACCTACAGTCGACATACCTAGAACTCTAGGCGGTTAAACCAAAATCACACGAAACAAGGGAGTACCTTGCTCTAATACCAATTGAAAGTGCGTTATATCAACTAGAGGGGGTGAATAGGCGATTTTTACAAATTCACCACTGAGGAATTTCAACTTGAGGAATTTGAAATGTGATGAATAACTAGTAGCGGAATAAGTACTCAAGTGCATGAGAAACATAGCAATAGCATAGTAATCATGATGAAATAAAGCATGCACATATTACAGGTAGCGTGATACATGATAAGCAGGTGAGGAACAAGGTAACTGAAGAATTTGAGGTGAGGAATTTTAGAAAGTCTTCAGTCAAATTCTTCAAACAGTAATGATCAATTTCATCAACAAGTATACGAGGAAATGAAAGGGTTGAGAAAATGGAAGCAGGTTGTCGATGAAGACAATGGTTTGATGACCCAGTTCCAACTGTTGTGACAGTCGTACGCCTAGTTCAGAGTGGCCTGGTATTTAAACTAGGGGACACACAATCCTTATCGTATTCTCCTTAAGCTAAGGTCACACAGTCCTCGCACAACACTCGTGGTAAGTCTTCATGGTAGACTTTCAAAACCCTCACAAACTGGTCACCTGGTGATCCACAATTGACTCCTGGATGCTTTAGAACATGGTCACTCAGTGATCCTCAATTGAGTACAGGATGCACTAGACCATGACGCCTAACCATATGGAAGATACACGGTCTTCAAATGTAACAAGCGTCGTTTCCACACAAAAACAATCTCTTCAGTGATGCTTAATCACTTTAGGTTTGGTGGTTTGGTTTTGGGGTTTTTCCTCACTGATGATTTTCTCTCAAAGTCCTCGGAGGATGGGTTGCTCTCAAATGAAAAGTGTCAATTTTCTCTCGGAGCAGCCAACCAACTAGTGGTTGTGGGGGGTGGCTATTTATAGCCAAGGTGCAACCTCACATGCTAAGACATAAATGCCCCCAATGATATGACCATTATGTGGATAAGATGATTAGGGACAGCTGGCGCTAAGCACTGGAACGGTCGGAATTTGAATTGTCAAATTCCTCAAGGCTAATCACATTCCTCACTTGTAGGCAATTTGAACTGGCGAAATTCTAACTCCTCAGTCAGACCAATTTCCTTAGAGACCATAAGAACACCATCTCTCTCACTGAAGAATTTGAGTGAACCATAAGAGATTTCCAAAGGATTCACTCGAAGGATTGGATAGGTTGAGGCTTTTGAGCTGAGCATCAGTTGGAAATTTTCCTTAGTATTACCTCAGCCCCCTTTAACAGTATGGTGTTTCCTATGACTCAAAGAAAGGAAATGGAACTATAAAAAAAGTCTTCACTCTTCATAGTCCTTGTTCATATCTTCAAGGTAACACCAACTTCTTCATTTTCAAAGTCTTCAGGGAATACCAAAGTCTTCAACAAGGTCTTCACCAAAGTCTTCAGTTGAACAAATTCATTTTTAGGGGTCGATAATCTCCGGATATATCAAACTCCTCAGCAACTTATAGAGCCTATGTACACTTACAAACGCATCAATCTCTTAACCTATAAGTCTTCAGTACACCAAAATCACTAAGGGGCACTAGATGCACTTACAACTTCGCATGTCGAATCGGCTACCACACTCTACTTGGAACTGCACCAGCTTACTGCTCCCCCATTGAGAATAAATATGTATTTGGTTTGTGACTTAGAGTCACCCGGACCAGTGTTAAAGCTTGTATCAACGTAACCATTTACGACGAGCTCTTGATCACCTCCATAAACGAGAAACATTTCCTTAGTCCTTTTCAGGTACTTAAGGATATTCTTGATAGCCGACCATTGCTCAATTCCTAGATCACTCTGAAACCTTCCGGCCATACTTATGGAAAGGCTGACATCGGGTCTTGTGCATAGCATTGCATACATGATAGAGCCTATGGTTGAAGCATAGGGGATGACACTCATATTTTCTCTATCTTTTAAAGTCACTGGGCATTGAGTCTTACCCAACTTCACACCTTGCAACATAGGAAAGAACTCCTTTTTGGACTGATCTATTTTGAACTTCTTCAAAACTTTGTCAAGGTATGTGCTCTGGGAAAGTCCTATTAAGCAACTTGATCTATCTCTATAGATCTTAATGCCTAATATGAAAGCAACTTCTCCTAAGTCCTTCGTTGAAAAACTTTTGTTCAAATATTCCTTCATGCTTTCCAGCATTTCTATATTGTTTCCAATCAGCAATATGTCATCCACATATAATATTAGAAATGCTATAGAGCTCCCACTCACTTTCTTGAAAATACAAGCTTCTCTGTAAGCTTGTATAAACCCGAATGCTTTGGTCACCTCATCAAAGCATAGATTCCAACTCCAAGATGCTTGCACCAGTCCATAAATGGATCGCCGGAGTTTGCAAACTTTGTTAGCATTCTCTAGATCGACAAAACCTTCTGGTTGTATCATATACAACTCTTCCTTAAGGAAACCGTTAAGGAACGCTATTTTGACATCCATCTGCCGAATTTCATAATCGAAAAATGCAGCTATTGCTAACATGATTCTGACGGACTTAAGCATCGCTACGGGTGACAAGGTCTCATCGTAGTCAACTCCTTGAACTTGTGAAAAACCATTTGCCACAAGTCGAGCTTTATAGATAGTGACATTACCGTCCACGTTCGTCTTCCTCCTAAAGATCCATTTGTTCTGAATGGCCTTCCGCCCTTCAGGTAATACTTCCAAAGTCCATACTTTGTTTCATACATCGATCACATCTCAGATTTCATGGCCTCTAACCATTTCTCAGAATACGGTCCCATCATCGCTTCTCCATAGCTAGTGGGTTCACCGTTGTCCAACAACATGACCTCTAAGATAGGGTTGTCATACCACTCAAGAGCAGCACACGCCCTTGTCGACCTACGAGGTTCGATAGCAACTTGATCCAAAGCTTCATGATCATCATCATTAACTTCATCTTAAACAAATGCAGGCTCTGTAGAAACATCTTTCTGTGCTGCGCTACTCTCTGGTTGAAGTAAAGGTTCAATAACCTCATCAAATTCTATTTTCCTCCCACTCAATTCTTTCGAGAGAAACTCTTTCTCAAGAAATGTTCCATTCTTAGTGACAAAAACTTTGCATTTGGATCTAAAATAGAAGGTATACCGAACTATCTCTTTTGGGTATCCTATGAAGACGCATTTCTCCGCTTTGGGTTCCAGCTTTTCAGGCTGAAGCTTTTTGACATAAGCATCACATCCCCAACTTTAAGAAATGACAACTTTGGCTTCATGCCAAACCACAGTTCATATGGCATCGTCTCAACGGATTTCGATGGTGCCCTATTTAAAGTGAATGCAACTGTCTCTAATGCATAACCCAAAAATGATAGTGGCAAATCGGCAAGAGACATCATAGAACGCACCATATCTAATAAGGGTCGATTACAACGTTCGGACCATTACGCTATGGTGTTCCAGATGGTGTCAATTTTGAAACAATTCCACACTGTCTGAAGTGACTGCCAAACCCATAACTCAAATATTCTCCTCCTCGATCAGATCGTAGGAATTTAATCTTCTTGTTACGATGATTCTCAACTTCACTCTGAAATTGCTTGAACTTTTCAAGCGTTTCAGACTTGTGCTTCATTAAGTAAATATACCCATACCTACTTAAGTCATCAGTGAATAAGGATGGCGATGGGTAGGGTATGGGCAGGGTAGAGCAATACCATACCCATACCCGAATGGTTAGTGGGTACAAAATTCTACCCATACCCGTACCCATGGGTATGAAAATTTACCCATACCCATACCGGATGGGTACCCATAACCATTGGGTACCCAACGGGTAGAACAAATAATACACAAGTTGTTTATAATTTTACACTCACTGATAGCACATTTGAAAAAAAACAATTATCTCAGCTACATAATAGGTAGATAAGTACATAACCACCACCAAAATTTAGAAATCATAACATACTCATAAGAGAGTGGGAGTAGACGAGTCACATGAAAAACGATGATTAATTTATGACAGTTTAACATTATTTCACAAGCGGGTAGGGTATGGGTATACCCGTGGGTACAAGGCTATACCCGTACCCTACCCATGACTTAACGGGTAGGGTATGGGTACTACCCATGGGTATCAAAGTGTGCCCATACTCGGCCCATGCGGGTATGGTACCCGTGGGTACCCATACCCATGGGTAAAATTTCCATCCTTATCAGTGAAGGTGAGAAAATAATGTATCAAGCGCGTGCCTCAATGCTCATCGGTCTGCACACATCAGTATGTATGATTTCCAACAAGTCACTTCCCCATTCCATTGTTCTAGAGAACGGGGTTTTAGTCATCTTGCCCATGAGGCATGGTTCACATGTGTCAAGTGATTCAAAATCAGGTGACTCCAAAAGTCCAACAACATGGAGCTTCTTCATGCGTTTTACACCAATATGACCTAAACGGCAGTGCCACAAGAAAGTGGTACTATCATTATCAACTCTACATCTTTTGGCATCAATGTTATGAACATGTCTATCATGACTATCAAGATTAAATATGAATAGACCCCTCACATTGGGTGCATGACCATAAAAGATATTACTCATATAAACAGAACAACCATTATTCTCTGATTTAAATGAGTAATCGTATCGCAATAAACAAGATTGAGATATAATGTTCATTCTTAATGCATGCACTAATAACAATTATTCAGGTTCATCACTAATCCCGATGGTAATCTAAGAGCGAGCATGGCGATGACAATCACACCAACCTTGGAACCATTTCCCACGCGCATCGTCACTTCGTCCTTAGGGAACCTTCGTCTGTTCCATAGATCCTGTTTTGAGTTGCAAATGTGAGCAACCGAACCGGTATCAAATACCTAGGCACTACAACGAGAGTTGGTAAGGTACACATCAATAAAATATATATCATATATACCTTGTTTGGTGTTGGCCACCTTCTTGTCGGCCAGATAATTGGGGCAGTTCCGCTGCTAGTGATCAGTTCCCTTGCAATGAAAGCACCCAGTTTCTGGCTTATGTCCAGTCTTGGGTTTCTTCACGAGAGGGGCTACTGCTTTGCCACTCTTCTTGGAGTTACCCTTCTTTCCCTTGCCATTCTTCTTGAAACTAGTGGTTTTATCGACCGTCAACACTTGATGCTCTTTCTGGATTTCAGACTCAGTGATTTTCAGCATCACAAACAGCTCGGCGACTAACTTGTTTATCCCGTGCATGTTATAGTTCATCATGAAGCTATTGTAGCTAGGTGGCAATGATTGAAGAACTCTATCAGTGATCACCTCCGGTGGAAGGGACATCCCTAACTCAGCCAGACGGTCCAAATACCCAGACATTCTGAGTATATGTTCACTGACACACCCATTCTCATCCATCTTCCAAGCATAGAACTTATCGGAGGTCTCATACCTCTCGATCCGGGCATTCTTCTCAAAGATAAACTTCAATTCCTGGAACATCTCATATGCACCATGACGTTCAAAACGTCTTTGAAGTCCCGGTTCGAAATCATACAACATTGCATGTTGAACTATTGAGTAATCTCCAGAACGTGTCTCCCAAGCATTCCTAACGTCTTCGGACGACATGGGAGCAGGTGTATCACCAAGAGGTGCATCAAGGACATAAGCCTTCTGGGAAGCCGTGAGGACAATCCTTAGATTATGGGCCCAATCCACAAAGTTACTTCCATCATCTTTCAACTTGGCTTTCTCTAGGAATGCAATAAATTCAGGGGAACTACTGCGCGAGCCATTGATCCACAACATAAATATGCAAATGTTACTAAGATTATTGTTCAAGATAATGAGTTTAGTTAATCAAAATACTTAAAAAATCTCACTCAAATTGACATCTCTCCGTTCATCCGAGTGTTACATGATCCAAATTCGTCAACTCAAGTCCGGTCATCATGTGAGTTGAGGTGGTTTCAATGGTGAACATCATAATGTTGATCATATCTACTATGTGACTCATGTTCGACCTTTCAGTCTCTTGTGTTCCGAGGCCATGTCTGTACATGCTAGGCCCGTCAAGTTTAACCCGAGTGTTCTGCACGTGCAACACTGGTTGCACCCGTTGTATGTGAACGTATAGTCTATCACACCCAATCATCACATGGTGTCTCAACACGACGAACTTTTGCAATGGTGCACATTTCGGGAGAACACAATTTTATCTTGAAATTTAAGTGAGGGATCACCTTATAATGCTACCGTCATCCTAAGCAAAATAAGATGCATAAAAGGATTAACATCACATGCAAATCATTAGTGACATTATATGGCCATGAACTTGTGCTTTTGATCTCCATCTCCAAACCACCGGCATGGTCTCCATCATCACCAGCACGACACCACGATCTCCATCGTCTTGATATCCATCAATGTGTCGCCATGAAGTTGTCGCACCAACTGTTGGTTCTACGACTATTGCAAACTCATAGCGATAAAGTAAAGGAAAAAATGATGAAAATAATTAAAGACAACCCTATGGCTCCTGTCGGTTTCCGTACTCATCGACATGCAAGTCGTGATATTCTATACAATACATGATCATCTCATACATCACATACATCTCATCATGTAATTGGCCATATCATATCATAGCGTACCCTGCGAAAACAAGTTAGACGTCCTCTAATTGTTGTTGCATGTTTTACGTGGCTGCTATGAGTATCTAGCAAGAACAATTCTCACCTATGCAAAAACACAACGGTCATACACAAATTGCTATTAAACCTTCTAAAGGACCGCCTTTGTCGAATCTGATCCAACTAGAGTACGTGAGACAGACACCCACCAACCATCTTTATGCAATAAAGTCACATGTTAGTCGATGGAACTGGTCTCTCATAAGCGTACAAGTAAGGTTGGTTCGGGCCGCTTCATCCCACAATACCGAATCAAAACACGACCAAGGGAGGAAGCAATCTGAGCATCAACGCCCACAAACTCCTTTGTGTTCTACTCATGATCTGATATACAGATAGACCTAGCTCTGATGCCACCGTTGGGGAATGTTGCATGGGAAACAAAAAAAAATCCTACACACACGCAAGATCTATCCATGGTGATGAGAATCTATGAGAGGGAGAGTGGATCTACGTACCCTTGTAGATCGCTAAGCGGGAAGCATTAAGAAACACAGTTGATGTAGTCGAACATCTTCGCGATCTGAATTGCCGAGCGTCCCGCAATCCAATCACAATCCGTCTCGATCTAGCGCCAAACAGACAACACCTCCGCGTTCAGCACACGTACAGCTCAATGATGATATCCACCTTCTTGATACAGCAAGAGGGATCGGAGAGGTAGATGATTTCTCCGACAGCGCGATGACACGGCGGCGGTGGTGGTGGAACTATTCCGGCAGGACTTCGCTTAAGCACAGCGGAATCTAGATGTTGGAGGAACTGGGGAATAGAGAACTAGCACATGGATTTATGTCCTTGGGGGCTCTATTCCTCCTGTATATATAGGAGGGAGGGGAGGAGGCAGCCACCTAGGGTTTCCCCTAGGGCTTCGGCCTCTTTGGGATTCTACTTGGAATCCACCTTCAATCCTACTCCTAGTAGGATTCTACTTGGAATCCTACCCACCTTTGGTTTTTTCCTTCTCTCCTCCTCTAGCCACATGGGCCTCTTGGGGCTGGGTTCCCCATCCCACTAAGGGGTGGTTCACCACCCCTCAGGCCCATGTGGCCTCCCGGCGTAGGTGGCCTCTCTCGGTGGTCCCCCGGTTCCCTCCCGGCACTCCCGATACACTACCGAAGTGCCCGAAACTTTTCTGGTGACCAAAATGGGACTTCCTATATATATATATATCAATATTTACCTCCGTACAATTCTGGATCTCCTCGTGACGTCCGGGATCTCATCCGGGACTTAGAACTACCTTCGATCACCACCATACATAACTCTATACTACCGAAACGTCACCAAAGTTTAAGTGTGCAGACCTTGCGGGTTCGCGAACTATGTAGACATGACTGAGAAACCTCTACGGTTAATAACCAATATAGGGAACTGGATGCCCATATTGGTTCCTACATATGCTATGAATATCTTTATTGGTTGAACCTCTATGTCAAGGATTTAGTTAATCCCGTATGTTGTTCCCTTTGTTCTTCGGTATGTTACTTGCCCGAGATTCAAACGTCGGTATCTCTATACCTAGTTTAATCTCATTAACGGCAAGTCTCTTTACTCATTCCGTAATACAAGATCCCGCGGCTAACATTTTAGTCACATTGCTTACAAGGATTGTTGTGATGTTGTATTACCGAGTGGGCCCTGAGATACCTCTCCGTCACACGGAGTAACAAATCCCAGTCTTGATCTATGCCCACTCAACATACACCCTTCAAGATACTTGTAGAGCATCTTTAAAGTCACCCAGTTATGTTGCAACGTTTGATACACACAAGGTACTCCTCCGGTGTCAGTGAGTTGCATGATCTCATGGTCATAGGAACATATACTTGACATGCAGAAAACTATAGCAATAAACTAACGCGATCATATGTTATGTTTAAGTCTGGATCTTTTCCATCACATCATTCTCCCAATGATGTGATCCCGTTGTCAAATGGCATCTTATGTCTATGGCTAGGAAACCTTGACAATCTTTGATTGACGAGCTAGTCTACTAGAGGCATACTAGGGACATAGTGGTGTCTATGTATCCACACATGCAATGTGTTGCCAATCAATAAAATTATAGCATGGATAATAAAAACTTATCATGAACACGGAAATATAATAATAACCATTTATTATTGCCTCTAGAGCATATTTCCAACAGGCCACCTGGTGAGCACAAGACACCAAGGCGCGCCAGTCCCCCAAACGTGCCCTAGTGGGTTGTGCTTAGGCCGGACCACCTTCTGGTATTTAAGGTCTTTTGACCTAGAAAAATCAAGAGGGGACTTTCGGTACGGAACTCCCCTGTCTTGAGGCGGAACTTGGGCAGGAGCACTTTTGCCCTCCGACGGAGCGACTACACCGGGGGAACTTCCCTCCCAGAGGGGGAAATCGAAGAGAATCTTCATCAACATCTTCAACAACACCATCTCCTCTCAAAACCTACTTCATATCTTGTGTTCAATCTTTGTACCGGAACCTCAGATTGGTACTTGTCGGTGACTAGTAGTGTTGATTACATTACGTAGTTGATTACTATATGGTTTATTTGGTGGAAAATTATATGTTCAGATCCATTATGCTACTTAATACCCCTCTGATCTTGAGCATGGATAATATTTGTGAGTAGTTACCGTTGTTCTTGAGGTGACGGGAGAAGTCATGTTGCAAGTAATCATGTGAATTTGATATGTGTTCGATATTTTGACGATATGTATGTTGTGATTTCCTTAGTGGTGTCATGTGAACATTGACTACATGACACTTCACCATCTTTGGGCCTAAGGGAATGCATTGTGGAGTAGTTATTATATGATGGGTTTCCAGAGTGACAGAAGCTTAAACCCTAGTTTATGCGCTAGTTCGTAAGGGGCTGATTTGGATCCACATGTTTAATGCTATGGTTAGATTTTATCTGAATACTTTTCTCGTAGTTGCAGATGCTTGCGAGGGGGTTAATGATAGGTGGGAGGTTTGTTCAAGTAAGAATGGAACCCAAGCACCGGTTCACCCACATATCAAATAATCAAAGTAGCTAACGCGAATCAAACCAACATGATGAAAGTGACTAGATGAAATCCCCATGTATCCTCAAGAATAATTTGCTTATTATAAGAGATTGTTTTGACCTATAATTTGCCACAAAAGGATTGGGGTACTTTGCTTGACTTTATTTACCGTTACCGTTACTTGCTAGTTACCAAATATCTTGCTACCAAACTACCTGTTACCTACAATTTTAGTGCTTGCAAAAATTACCTTGCTGAAAATGGCTTGTCATTTCCTTTTGCTCCTCGTTGGGTTCGACACTCTTACTTATATAAAGGACTACAATTGACCCCTACACTTGTAGGTCATCAGGAAGCGATGGTGCAACCCATCTCAAAGGAATGTCTCAAAGTCATACAGTCCGAAATTGAGTTCATATAACACAGTTAAGTTCGAAACTTGGTTAATCCTATAAATTGCATAGAAAAAAATGGATGTCAAAACTAGTTTCGTAAATGGATAGGATGTATGGATGATACAACTAGGAAGTTTTGTCAATCCCGAGAAAAACCAGAAAGGTGTGCAAAATTCAAAAAGTTTTGAAGCAAGCATCAAGGAGTTGGAATCAACATTTTAATGAAGTAATTGATGAGTTTAACTTTGTTAAAATGATGAAGAAAGTTTAGTGGGAGATCTATAGCATTCCTAATCTCATATGTAAGTAACATACTATTGATTGGAAATAATATTAAGTTCCTAAGCACAAATAAAAGATTTTGAAGAATATGTTTCCATTGAAAGTCTAAGGCAAAGCAACTTATTGGTCATAAGGATTTATATAAGATAGATGAAGTTGTCTGATTGTACTAAGCCAAAACGAATACATTGACAAGGTTTTAAAAGGTTTAAAATGGATAATGTGTTTTCTCCCAATGTCACATAGCATGATGCTTAGTATAAATTGATGTCCTAAGACAGTTGATAAGCATGAGTAGATGAGTGGAGAATCATTCATAAATGCTATTGTATGTATTAGGCCAAATGTTTTGTATGTACCAAAGTGTTAGTAGAAAATACCAAAGTTATCTTGGATTAGCTTGCTAGGTAATCGTTTATATAATGAAGTGGCTCGAAAAGATGAAGGACTTGCTCCTTGTTAATAGAGAAGATGAAGAAGTCATTGTAAATAGTTACACGAACGCCAATTTCATGACTGATATAAATTATTACAGGGTTATATTATTGTTTAGAATAGTTTATAAACATAAAAATTATTGTGGATTCTATAGCGAAAGAAAATTCTACTGAAAAGCATTAAATGTTTTCAAAGTAGTCTAGATCAAGAAGTGTCTTGATACAGTTTAGCCTGGATCAAGAAGTGTCTTGATATAGTTGGTGTGATCCTAAGTGCAATGAAACCAATGATATTGTATTGTGAATAGTTGTGCCATTGCTCAACGCAAAAGGAGTTTAGATCCTAAGTAAAATACCAAACATGACATAGCACAAACATCACAAGGATTCATCCGTGCCAAATATAACGTGAAGGCTCTACCACGAGCAACATCAGATAGGCCATATGTGTTATAAAAGACTATGTAAAGTAGATAATTGACTCTAGTGCAAGTGGGAAACTATTGGAAATATGCCCTAGAGGCAACAATATTGTTTATTATATTTCTGTATTCATAATTAATAGTTTATAATCTATTTTATACATGCTATGATCCTGGAATATGTAATTCAGTGGAAAACTCACATCCACGTGTGGAATGATAACGGTTAAAAAAGATTCCTAGCCTTGCCTCTAAGACTAGCTCAAGTGTATTTGGTTATCATGTTTTCCGGATCTTAGGATATCATTTAGTGTAACGATAGTCCTAAAACAACATTGTGAGTATGACGTTAGAAGAACGATGATATTGAATCGACTCAAACTTGTTTGTTATACTTTGAAATAATAGCGTCTAAAATTAGTTGTTATAACATAGAGTGTTGACATGTGCTTTACGTTCCTTAGACCATGAGAGTATCATAGTCACATCTTACCATACGATGAGCTTTTGGGTTGCTCAAACGTCATCTTTAGCTAGGTGATCATAACAACAACTTTCAGGTTCATCGAGAAGTTTGACAAGGGACTAGATAACTTCAGAATAGAATTTGCTCCTCGGAAGACGAAGAGATATTCTTAGGTCCCTCTCGGTGTGACATCATCCATCATCGTCTGTCTAGACACGAGGTGACTATGTGATGGGGATGCCAGAATACATCAACAAGAAAGAACAACAGAACATGTAACAAGGATAACAGTACAGTGAGCATGTGCATGACTCAAGAGGGTACCAATACATCTACGGTTTTGTGAAGTATCACAAAGAAAGGGGAATGTCACATGATAACCAAAGGTTCACTCGAATATCATTCGCAAACTCATATGGATCGATATGGATGTCCGCGGTTCCACTATCAGTCATTGAACGAAGGAGTTTCATTTATTTCTTTGTGTTACCGAACCTACAGGGGCACAAGCTTAAGGTAATCACGATATGCTAAGTGTTAGTAGGATGGGAGTGATGAGAATATATTTGTGGGATTGTGTCGGGGTATGACCATCTGTGGGACCATCGGGGCCCCTTTGTGGTTTAACTACGGGGATCTACGTGGGCAAAGAGCATCACTAGTCAGGGAGCAACCGGGTTTTAGACAGGTTTGGGCCGATTGGAAGCGTAAAACCCTATGTCATGTGTCTTTGGTATTTATTGTATGCTCAGGCTACAAGGAGCGCGGACTCTAGGCAAGAGGCTCGAGAGCGCTACTATGCACACGACTGGGCAGAGAGTTGACCTTTGTCAAGGTAGCCATGGACCTCCTTTTATAGTCCAAAGGGGTTGACACTAGTAGCTAAAATGGCAATTACATTCGGGTGAATAGTGGCTAGGGTATTGGGAAATAGCTAACTCTAACAGACTAGGATAGGGGCATTAAATGCGTTATGTGGTGTCATGCTAGCGATGCTCCCCGACAAGGATTGTCTCTCCTTCTGTGTCGTTCATCCAGCTACCTTCTATTGTCTTGCGACACCATGAGGATGGATGTCATTAAAGCTGCAGTAATTCTCTAGGGTGGACACATACCCTAACAGACTCTACCTACCAGCCTGCTCACTTGACACCTCATTGATAGCGATGCTTGGTCGTTGTGAGGTGGATCAAGGGTGTAGCAATGGAGTCTTGCCAGGTGTAGCGGCCGCTGGGTCTTCTCCATCGGCAACGAGGCTTGCTGATATCTCAATCTTGGTTGTGTGGATCTTGTCGAGCAAGGCGTCACCCAACAAGGCCTTGCCAAGACGGTGGAGGCTACTACCTACGCACAAGTCAAGGCACTAAAGGTCCCGTTCTTTAGTGCACTGACAGGAGCCCCCGGGCCTGGGCCATACCAGCGTCCTTGACGGCCACATTGGAATGGGAGAGGCGGGCTCTGTGCATCCCTTCTTTCATTATTGTGCCTCTTGCAATGAGTGTTCTCACATGAAGCATGGTATTGGTGGAGCTGGGCGGTCACTGAAGTAGCACACTTGGCAGTGAACAGGCATCTTGGTCTACGAAGAGCCGGTCCCCGTGCCTTCCCTACGGAGGAGAAACACAGCAGTCACTGATAATCCACATCATTGTCATTCCACATCATCAAGCGCTGATGCCCTTCTTCTTCGTCTTGTTTCTTTTACTGTGCCCCACACTGATACTTGTGATATCTGTTGGGTTCACTTTGAAGAGGAACGAGTAATCGCGACACAACATGGGTAAGTATTTCAATTAGTTATGAAACCAAGGTTTATCGAACCAATAGGAATATCAACAACAACCATCTTCAACGGCTGCACACAAAAGAGCAAACAACTTGCACCCAATGCGGGCAAGAGGGTTGTCAATCCCCTGGATCTCGTTATGCAAGCAAGTGAGTTGTGTAGATGATTGTGTAAATTGCAAAATAAAATAAAAGCAAGTAAATGGCAGCAAGGTATTGTAGCGTTTATAAATATATAGGTGAATAGACCCGGGGGCCATAGTTTTCCTTAGCGGCATCTCTCATGAAAATAAGCATACTATGGGTAAACAAATTACTGTTGGGCAATTGATAAAAAAGCGGATAGTTATGCGATATCCACGGCAATGATCATGTGTATATAGGAATCACGTCCAAGAAAAATAGGCCGACTCTTGCATGCACCTATTATTATTAGTCCACTTCAAGAGTGCTTTTTTGCTTGCCTCTCTACGTATTAAGTTTATGGCAAACAAAGTAATACATGGAGAACGATGACATGATGTAGACAAAGTAAACTCAAGTAATTTTAATAAACTCCATCATTTTATCCTTAGTGGCAAAAATACATGGACCAACTTGTCCCCTTCTGTCACTGGGATATAGAAACTCGTCAGGTTGAACCCACCACAACGCACCTCTTTCAGCGAAGAAACATCAATCTAGTTGTCCAAACTATTTCAATAGTTCGGAGAGAATTACAAATCTATAATGATCATTCACATAAGAATCATATTAGATTTTAGAGAATACTCAGATATTTATCATGAATAATCGGAACATAAACCCACAATTCATTGGATCCCAACAAATGCACCGCACAAAAGTATTGCATTGGATAGATCAAAGCGAAGATGCAATGATCATTGTATTGATGATCGAGAGAGAGAGAGAGATTGCCATCTAGGTACTAACTATGTGTAGGGGGTCAAAAGTAGGTCTACAGAGGGGGTGATTAGACTACTTGACCAAATAAAAACCTAACCTTTTCCTAAGTTAATTGGTTGGCGGATTTTAGCAATTCTAGCATATCAAGTTCACCCTACACATGCATGTCTACGAGTATTCCAGCAGAAATTAAAGACGAGTATATGTAAGAGGATATGGATAGAAGATCAAACACAATTTGGAGACACGAAGATTTTTCCCGTTGTTCCGATAGGTGGCACTATCGTACATCCACGTTTGTTGAGACTTCAACCCACGGAGGGTAACGGTCGCGAGAGTCCATGGAGGGCTCCACCGTAATATGTCTCCAATGTATCTATAATTTTTGATTGGTCCATGCTGATATATTATCATTTTAGGATACTTTTTGGGTATTTATTTACCAATTTATAATATTTTTGAGCACTAACCTATTGACCTAGTGCCCAGTGTCAGTTCCTGTTTTCTGTGTTTTTTTTTCCTTTTCAGAGTTACAATACCAAACGGAGTCCAAGCCACGAAACTTTTTGGTGATATTTTTGGACCAATACAAGACCTAGAAGCTTCGGAGGAGGGCCAGGAGATGCACTAGGGTCCCACCACATATCCAGCCACACCCCTTGGGGGCGCGGCCTGATATGTGGTGGCCCCCTGGAGCGTCCCCCGACGTCGTTCTCTAGCCTATAAATTCACATCTATCCCAAAAACATTAGAAGCGCTCCTAAAAAACTTTTTCCACCACTACAAGTCTATGTTCCGACAGGGGGCCATCTACACCTCCGTTCCGGTACCTTGCCGGAGGGGAGATCAATCACGACGGGCCTCTTCGTCAACCTTGCTGCCCTCACCATGATGTGTGAGTAGTTCCCCAAAGACCTATGGGTTTGTATGTAGTACCTAAATGGCAATATATCTCTCTATATCTCTCGATCTTCAATACAATGTTCATCGCATCTTTGCCTTGATCTATCTGATGTAATCCCTTTGCATGGTGTGTTTGTTGGGATCCGATGAATTGTGAGTTTATGTTCAGATTATTCATCAAATGTATTTGTGTCAAACCTGATTACTATGATTCTTATTTCCATGATCATCATAGCTTTGTAATGCTCTTCGGTCTACTGAGATAGTTTGGCCAACTAGATTGATATTTCTTCGGTGGGAGTGGTGCATAGTAGTAGGTTTAACCTGACAAGTTTCTATATCCCAGTGATAGAAGGGGACAAGTTACATCTTTGCGTT
This sequence comes from Hordeum marinum, assembly GCA_022496015.1. Classification (NCBI taxonomy): domain Eukaryota; kingdom Viridiplantae; phylum Streptophyta; class Magnoliopsida; order Poales; family Poaceae; genus Hordeum; species Hordeum marinum. Next base: position 112,064,386 of record CM039676.1, on the reverse strand, counting down.
GTTGCTACTTAGGATAAAATGATGGGGTTTATTCATATTGATTGTGTTTACTTTGTCTACATCATGTCATCGTTCTCCAAGCATTACTCTGTTTGTCATGAAGTTAATACATAGATAGGCAAGCGTAGAAGTGCTCTTGAAGTGGAGTAATAGTAGTAGGTGCAGGAAAGAGTCGACCTATTTGCATATGGACGTGATGCCTATATTCACATGATCATTTCCGTGAACATCGCATAATTATTCGCTTTTCTATCAATTGCCCAACAATAATTTGTTTACCCACCGTATGCTTTGCTTATGAGAGATGCCACTAGAGAACCCTACCCCCTCGGGTCTATTCACTTATAAATTCACAAACGTTATCATTACCTTGCTATTATTTATCACATTTTATTTTATTTTGCACTTTACTATTATCTACAATTATCTACACAACTCACTTGTTTGCAAATAACGAGACCAAGGGGATTGACAACCCTCTTGCCTGCGTTCGATGCAAGTTGTTTGTTCCTTTGTATGCAGCCACTGAATACGGTTGAGGATTGGTATTATTATTGGTTAGATAAACCTTTGTTTCATAACTGAGGGAAATACTTACCCACTTTGTTCTGCGATTACCCGTTCCTCTTCACAGAAAAACCAACGCAGATCACGAGTATCATGAAGGATTTCTGGCGCCGTTACCAGGGAATACCATCACCAACTATCAAGTAACTTCGCACAAAATTTCATTCACTTGTTCTTATTTTTATTTGATTTTTGATGTCTACAACACAACTTGTTCTTGTAGACTCGTGTTGGGCCTCCAAGCGCAGAGTTTTGTAGGACAGTAGCAAATTTCCCCCAAGTGGATGACCTAAGGTTTATCACTCCATGGGAGGCGTAGGATGAAGATGGTCTCTCTCAAACAACCCTGCAACCAAATAATAAAAAGTCTATTTTTCCCCAACACACCAAATACAATGGTAAATTGTATAGGTGCACTAGTTCGGCGAAGTGATGGTGAAACAAGTGTTGTAATGATAGTAAATATTGTTTTTTGTAATAGTAGCAATAAAAACAGCAAGGTATCAATTAACAAAAGTGAGCACAAACGGTATTGCAATGATTGAAAACAAGGCCTAGGGTCCGTACTTTCCCTAGTGCAATCTCTCAACAATGCTAATATAATTGGATCACATAACCATCCCGCAACGTGCAAAGAAGATTCACTCCAAAGTTCCTATCTAGTAGAGAAAATAAGAAGAAATAGTTTGTAGGGAACGAAACCACCTTAAAGTTAACCTTTCCAATCGATCTATGCAAGAGTTCGTACTAAAATAACACCAAGTTATCCTTCCCGATCGATCTATTTAAGAGTTCATACTAAAACAACACCATACGATACGCATCAGCCAACTCTAATCTCACCTAGATACTCCAATGTCACCACAAGTATCCATGAGTTAATTATATGATACACATCAAACAATTTCTTATTCATTATACTCAATCCAACACAAAGAAACTCAAAGAGTGTCCAAGATTTCTACAAGAGAAAGTAGGATGAAAACATGCATCAACCCACATGCATAGATTACCCCAATGTCACCTCGAGAATCCACATGTCAAGTGCCAGGAGATAGATCAAGTGATCTCAAATCCATAAAAGTATTCAATCCAGTAATAACGAAATCTCAAAGGAAAAACTCAATTCATCAGAACAAGATAGAGAGGGGAAAACACCATATGATCCAACTATATTAACAAAACCCGTGATACATCAAGATCGTGCCAAATCAAGAACATGAGAGAGAGATTAAACACATAGCTACTGGTACAAATCATCTGCCCCGTGGGTGGACTACTCCCTCCTCATCATGGAGACCATAGGTATGATGAAGATGGCCTCCGATGATGATTTTCGCCTCGGACAAGGTGCTGGAACAGGGTCTAGATTGGTTCTCCCTGGCTACAGAGGCTTGCGGCGATGGAACTTATAATCTTAGGTTATTTCTGGGTGTTTCTAAATATATAGGATTTTTGGGCGTCGGTTTCATGCAAAGATGGGGCACGAGGGGCCCACAAGACACCAGGGGGCGCGCCCTGGTGGGTTGTGGCCACCTCGTGGCTCTTTTCCCCCTCCCACTGAGCTTCTAGTGCCTCTTTTGTTCCAAAAAATTGTCAAAAAGTTTCGTTGCATTTGGAGAACTTCCGTTTCTGCACAAAAAACAACTCCATAGTAGTTCTGCTGAAAGCAGCGTCAGCCCGGGTTAGTCCATGCAAATCATACCAAGACCATATGAAATTGTTGTAAATATGGCATGAATACTTCATAAATTATAGATACATTGGATACATATCACTGTTAGATTTATTCTGTCTCATAAAAATCAAAAATCAAAAAAATATTTATCTTTGCTAGTTACTAGTTTGCTTTACTTGATAGTTTACTTGTCTTGCTTGTTCTGCTTGTATGTTCACCATGTCTCAAGATACTACTAAGTTGTGTGATTTCTTAAATACTAATAATAATGATTCTATTAGTAATCCTATACCACCCGCCACAAGTGCGGAGGCATTTGATATTAATGCTACATTGCTCAATCTTGCCATGAAAGATCAATTTTGGGAAGTCCTAATGAGGATCCCGCATCACATATAATACCTTTGTTGAATTATGTGATATGAAAAAGAAAAAGGATATGGATAATGATATTGTGAAATTAAAACTATTTACTTTTTCACTAAGAGACAAAGCTAAAGCTTGGTTTTCATCTTTACCTCGTAATAGTATTGGAACGCGGGATAAGTGTAAAGATGCTTTTATTGCCAAGTATTTTCCTCGTGCTAAGATCATCTCCCTTCGAAATAAATGATGAATTTTAAACAGCAATATCAATAACATGTCACTGAAGCTTGGGAAAGAATAAAATTGATATAAGAAATTGTCCAACTCATGGCTTAAACTTGTGGATGATTATCCAAAGCTTCTATGTTGGACTAAACTTTGTGCCTAGAAATCTTCCATATTCTACCGCAGGTGGTACCTTCATGTATGTGACCTTAGGAGAGGCCACAAAACTTCGGGAGAACATACCAAAAGAGCTCCAAGTTGTAAGATGATAAATTCTGTTGAAGAAATAGCTACTTTGAGTGAAAAAAGTGGATGCTCTTATGAATATGGTTGCTTATAAAATTCTAATGTTGATCCCAATGATATGTCTTTGTATACTTTGATTGATCAAGACAATTATGCTATTTATGTTAACTTCATCTTGAGAAATAATTTCAACAACAATGCTTATAGAGGAAATTTCAATGCTAGACCGTATCTCGGTAATTCCTCTAACAACTATGGAAATTCTTATGTTAATTCATATGGAAATGCTTCCATAAATTATAATAGGATACCTTATTATCTTGAGAACATGATTAAATAATTTATTAATACGCAAAAGATTTTGAACACCATGTCAAAAGAAAAGTTGCATATGATTGATACTTTGGCTAAAAACATGGATATAATTGCTCTTGATGTTGAAACTCTTAAAAATAAGTATTTTCCACCCAAGGATTATTTTAATGAGACTATTAAATCTATCCAATTATCTATTAATGAAAGTAATTATAGGACCGCTAAGTTGAGAGCTAAGCGAGAATTCTTAGAAAAAACTCTTCCACCCGGTTTTTGACGAAATCATGATGAAGATCTTAAAATGATTGGTGTTTCTCCTATTGAATCTTTCTTTAGATATCTGAGTATAAATGATAAAGGCAATGTATATGAGTCAACTTTAGTTAAGTAGCACCCCGTTTGCTTGGAGGGTGATGATTCTAATGCTAAAACTAAAAAAGTGGGTTTGGAGAGGTCAAAACTTTAACTAGTGATGTGCCCACTATCTTGGATTGCAAGGACTTTAATTATGATAAATTCTCCTTAGTAGAATGTATTTCCTTGCTGCAATCCATTATTATCTCACCCAATGCATATAAAAAAAAGCTTTTTACCGAACATATAGTAGAAGCCATGATAAAAGCTTATGATGAGAAACTTGAGCTTGAAATTTCTATCCCTAGAAAACTGCATGATGAGCGGGAACCTACTATAAAAATAAGTATAAATAAATATTAATGCAATGCTTTGTGTGACCTTGGTGCTAGTGCTTCAACCATACCAAAAACTTTATGTGATGTTCTTGGTCTCACTAATATTGAAAAGTGTTCCCTAAACTTGCATCTTGCGGATTCTACCATCAAGAAACATTTAGGTAGAATTAATGATGTGCTTATTATTGCAAACAAAGACTATGTGCATTTATATTTAATTGTACTTCATATTGATTGCAATCCTTCTTGTCCCGTAATACTTGGAAGGCCATTTTTACGAATTATAGGTGTAGTTATTGATATGAAAGAGGGAAACATAAGATTCCAATTTCCTATTAAATCAGGTCGGCCGTTGGACCCGATGCCTCGGGTACCAGTGCGTCGACTCGGGACCTGCGTCGGCCCGCCGCGTGCCATGTAGTGAGTAATGATGCGGCAGGCCCCGCACATGCGGGGGAGATGGGACGTCGGCCTGGGCCTAGCCCGCTAGGCCCCGGACATAGCCGAGTAGGCCTCGAGGCGCAGAGCGGGATCCTTTGCGCCCCGAAGTGGCCGTTATGATCTAGGGCCACCCACGCGCGCGCGGAGTTTCTGGGGGACCGGGCGCAATTAATCCCATGTCCCCTAGTCATGGCCTCCCCTATAAAAGGGGAGGAAGGGTAGGGGCGGAGATACCCGCATCCCGCTTGCCCCCTTGCTGCCCATCTTCTTGCCTTCTTCGTCCTCCTTGCCCCCATCGCGCGACACCTCGCCGAGCCTGCAACAGCGCCCGCGCACCGCCCCACCACTGAGATGGCCGATGGACGTGGAGGGAGCTGCACCGGCTCCATCGTCACGGAGGCTGACATTGCAAAGCTTCACCGCGTGCGCATGCTACCACCGGCGAAGCGGGTGGTCGCACACGCGCCCGGCAATGAGGTGGCGCCGGCGCCACAGCCGGGGAACACGTCGTGTTCCTTTGGCACTTCTCCCATGGCTTCGAGCTCCCGACGAGCATCTTCTTCCGTCTCCTCCTTGATACCTTCGACCTCTAGCCACATCATCTTGGTCCCAACGCAATCTTGTACCTTGCCGTGTTCGTGACGCTGTGCGAGCGATACCTCGGAATTCTTCCCTTCCTCGATCTCTTCAACGCTCTTTTCTTTCTCAAGCCGCTGAAAAGCAACACCTGTGGGGGCACGGTGGTGTGTTACCGCGGCACCGCGCGCTTCCCACCACTTTCTTTTATTGACTCCGTCAAGGGGTGGCATCGGACGTTCTTCTACGTGAAGAATGCCGACCCGAACTTGGAATTCATCCGGCTGCCGCCGTTCGTCGACGTGCAATCTTCCCAGTTGAATTGGCAGGGGGCCACTCCATGTGGCGTGGCCCTGGCGGAGCTCGGCCGGCTCGCGCAGCTGAAGAGCTCCGAGGGGTTGGTCACTGCCGATCTGGTGGTGGCCTTCATCTTGAGCCGGGTGCTGCATCTCCAGATGAGGATGCACCAGATCTGCGACATGTCCGGCCGCCGCGACCCCTGCCGGCGGTCTACCGTCGAACTGACGCTGGCTCAGGTGGCGAAGCGGGTGAATACCCTTACGATGTTCAAGCTAAAGACTGGCTCGTGGTCCTTTGGCATGGAGCCGTATGACCGTGTCAACCGTCGCCCTGGTAAGTCCATTGACGAGATGGCTTCTCTTTATTTGGTTCCTTCCAGCCGGCTGCCGGCTACGGAACTTACTTTGCCATGCTGATCGCAGTTGTTGGTGCGACAGAACACGCCAGACGGCCTGCATCCCCAGATCTTCGAGGCGGAGCACGAACACTCCGACTTCGAAGACTACGACCAGGGCGACTCGCCACAGGAGGGGGTGGACTCCTCGGGAGGACCCAACAATTCGGCCAGCCCGCGAGCCGGCGACCCTAGCGAAGCCGGAGGATCCGGCACAGCCGGGGAGCCCAGCGGAGCGGGTGAGTTCCCTCTTGCCCCCTCGATCAGGGACTGGACGGACGACGATGACGATGATGATGATGACGTAATGATTTTGAACGAGCCTCCTCCCTCAACGCGCGAGGGTCGGCGGAGCAAGGAGCGGCCGGCCCAAGCCGCGACGGCCGGAGCGGCCGACCGGGCGAAGAGGCCGGCCCTGGAGGGGCCTGCGGCCCCACCGCAAGCGGATGGAGGTGGCCACGCGTAAGACGCTGCCGCACGCTAAGCGGGCCCTGCCCCTCGTCATTGGGTAAGTATTTCTTCTTTTTAGTTCTTGCATCTGTTTTCTTCTGGGTCGCGAGCCGGTGCATAATCCGGCCTTTGTGCGCTGCAGGGAACCCATCAAGCTTCATGATGGGGAGTCGGTGGGGAGCCAACGAATGGCGCCAGCCGTCTGGCCTGCAATCATGCGGCCACCCATCGGGACGAGAACAGGAGGCTCGCGGAGCTGCGAGCCTCAAAGTTTGGGACGTGAGGCGGGGCCTCGCATTTCGGGACTTCGAGCGGCAGGCGGCGGCAAAGGGTTATGGACCCCGCGCAAGCATCGGACTCGGCAGCGGAATCGACCCGCCGGTCGAGGCCTCCGTCGAGCAAGCCGCGAGGGGCGGCCATGGACCCGCCGGCGCCTCCGTCCATGGAGGAGGCAACCTAAGCAAGGGCAGCGGCAACAGAGTCAGCTCCTGAGGTGACCCAGCCGGAGATGCCGGACATGACATCGCCCGCGGTCGAGCCGGTCCGGGTTGACATGCCGGAGGCCCCGGCGGCCCCCGGGGTGGCAATGGAGGCGGCGCCAGAGGTGGCATCCATGGAGGTGGAGGCACCCTCCGTCGCGATCGACGCGCCAGAGCGGTGGGAAGTGGAGATGGAGGCAGCATCGGGCGGAGGGCCGACAGGGGGCAACACCCGAACCCTCGCCGTTGTTGACCTGCCGCCGGCAGCCGGCGCCGCGGCGAGCCCAGACAGCAGCGGCGACCGGACCCGGAGGACCCTGCGGACCATGCATGAGGTACTCCGGGACTGGCAAGCTCTGGCAGGAGTGCCAGCCTTACCGGCTCCCCAGGCGGGCAGCCCGGTCCCCTCGCTCGGGGACTTGGGGAGCGTCCTGGACCGGTGCCGGCAGGAGCTGACCCGATTCGCAGAGGCGGTAGATGCGGCTCTGCATCATGCGGAGGTAAGAACGGCTGACCTTGTCTTTAGGTTTTTTAGTGGGGGCGCGCAAGCGCACCCACTGGGTGTAGCCCCCGAGATGCTGGCCGGCTGACCGGCTAACGGGCAGCCAGGCTGGATCTCTTTTGAGCGTGTATTGAATTTTGCCTCTGCGTGACAGGAGGGGAACTCCCTACGGCAGAAGCTGTTTGAGGAGGCGCGACATCCATGACCACAACAAGCATGACTTCTACCGCCTAGGGGAGGAGCTAGAGCGTGTGTAGGGTGAGTTAAATTTTGCGGGAGGGTGTACATCCCCCAAGAGCCGGCTGATGCCTGCCTTGTCTTGCAGGTGACCTGACCGCCCTCCGGGAGGACAAGGCCGGGCTAGTCTCCGAGCGGGACTGGCTGGCGCAGGATGTCCAGGTGGCCACACAGGAGAAAGACCGGCTGGCCGCACTGCTGGTGGACGAGGAGGCGGCCCAGGACCGCCTCAAGGCCGCTGTGGCGAAGGAGGAGGCAGCCAAGGAGATGACCGTCTAGGAGGCGGCTGACGGTGCCCAGAGGACCGCCGACCTCCAAGGCGAGGTGACCCACCTCGAGAGGTCGCTCGAGGAGGTCAGGGGTTCCCTTGCCACATCAGAGGCGGCATTGGCGTCGGAGCGGAAGGCGATGCTCAAGTTTGCTATCGGGGTGGACGACGCCATCGAAGGTAAGTGTCTATTTCTTTTTTATTCTCAAGTTGGTTGCCTTTTTCTCTTGCTGGCTCTTGTGTTTGATTTGCCTTTCCTTCCTTCTCTTCCCCTTTCTTCTAGGGCGCTTCCCGGAGACTCAGCACCGTGCTGAGCGTGCCGTCGAGGAGCACCGGGAGTACCTTCGGGAATGCGGGCGCTCCATCGAGGCGGACGCCGCGTGGGACGTGGAGGAGCTCGGGGTCACCATCGAATACCAGCTAACCCACCTCGAGCAGAGCGTTGAGTGGTTGAAGATGGCGGGCAAGGAGGTCATCGCCGGTCTGTGGCCGGGCCGTGGGGGAGCCCCGACGAACCACATGGCCCAGTGGATGGAGCATGCCGTTCCCCGCCTTGAGGCCTGGAAGGCGTCGGCGGCCCAAGCCGGGGCGCAGATCACGCTCTGGTTCGTCACGTCATGGTATCGTGGCGTGGACCTGGGCCGGCTGGCCACCATGTGGGACGAGCCGGCCGAGGAGTGGGAGGCCCATGAGCCAGCCCTTGTCCACTGGGCCAACGAGCTCGCATCGTATGTCGACGCGGACAAGTTCTTCCCGGGCCTTGGCGAGGACGGCGATCCGGTGCCTGAGGACTCCTTCGGCATCCCCCAAGGCCCGATGGACAATGAGGTCACCGATGAGAGCACCGACTCGAGCAGCAAGATGACCGGGACCATAGAGACCGCTTCAAAGGCCAAGGGGGCCGACCCGAAGGGCGTGACCACCTCTAAGGCGAGAGTCGAGCCGCCTAGCGACGTGCCGGCTAGAGACATGCCGGCGGGCGGCGCGCCGGTGGCCTAAGGCCCCGGGCATCTTTATCTTTCTTTTTGTTTTCCTACAAGTTAGGCTCAAATCCACCCACTGGGGGTGTTTATGCAATGAATCGTGCTGGTGGTGGGACGCTTTTATTTTTAACACTTATGTTGTATATATTTAGCGTGTTTGCCTTATTGCTCGTACCGGCTCATCCTTATTCTTTTTTGCCCTTCTGGTTCCTTTTGATCTACCCTTTTCCCCTTTGGTTTCAACCCCGCCAGCCCGACAGCCAGGAGCCGATGTATAGCTAGGTTGGGGTGTCTTCCTCGAGGGAGCCGATTCGGAACTTAGGAACCGCGAGAGCCTTTCGGGATAAGTAGAGTGGCAGAGGTGAGGCGATGGTCTGGCTGGACCTAGCCAGTGTCTCCTTTCGATCAAACTTTCGTGTGAACTAAGCTTTGCCGCCACGAGGCCCTTGTCCACCAGGCCAAAAAGCTCGCATCGTACTTCGACACGGACAAGTTCTTCACGACCCTTGGCGAGGATGGCGAGCCGGTGCCTAAGGACTCCTCCGGCATCCCCCAAAGCCCGGCGGACGATGAGGTCGCCGACGAGAGCACCGACTCGAGTAGTGAGACGACCGGGACCACAGAGACCGCTTCGAAGGCCAAGGGGGCCGACCCGAAGAGCGTGACCACCTCTGAGGCGAGAGTCGAGCCGCCTAGCGACGCGCCGGCTAGAGACATGTCGGCTGGCGACGCGCTGATGGCCTGAGCCCCCGGGCGTCTTTATCTTTCTTTTTCTTTTCCTGCAAGTTAGGCTCAAGTCCACCCACTGGGGGTGTTTATGTAATGAACCATGCTGGTGGTGGGCCGCTTTTATTTTTAACACTTATGTTGTAAATATTTAGCGTGTTTGCCTTATTGCTCGTACCGGCTCATCCTTATCCTTTTTTGCCCTTTTGGTTCCTTTCGATCCACCCTTTTCCCCTTTGGTTTCGACCCCGCTAGCCTGACAGCCGGGAGCCAGTCTGTAGCTAGGTCGGGGTGCCGCCTCGAGGGAGCCGATTCGGAACTTAGGAAACGTGAGAGCCTTTCGGGATAAGTAGAGTGGCAGAGGCGAGGTGATGGTCCGGCTGGACCTAGCCAGTGTCTCCTTTCGATCAAACTTTCGTGTGAACTAAGCTTTGCCGCCACGAGGCCCTTTCAGCTGGACAGCCGGGAGCCGGATCTGTAGCTGGGAGGGGTGGGAGGGTTTGCCCGGCTCAGACTACTTAGCCAAATTTAGAGAGAAGCGACCTAGGACCAGCCGGCGAGCCCCCGGGAACGAGAGCCGGGTCGGGGGGTGTAACACCCCGTTACACCTGGCGGGATCTAGACTGGCCCCAAAGACCAACACTAGTCTTTCCTGCGCACTTTGTCCTCACTCGTGTGCACCCGGGACCAACTTCTCGGTCGGTCACCCATCCTAGAATCGCTCCAAGCCAAGCATGCTTAAGCCTGCAGTTCTTTTCGAGTGGGCTCCCAGAAAAGAAGGAATTCCTTGTTGATATGAGTAGTCAAAAAGAAGGAATTCCTTGTCGATATGAGTAGTCTATCATTCCTATTTAGCTAGGCTCTCACATTCACCCCCACTCAATGGAACCGACGTCCTCGTTGGCCCATCAGGAATGTTCCCTTTTGGCACACGTATGCGCGTCCAGTCTGGCACATGTGCCATGTTATGTGCCACGACGGGCCACACACGCCATGTGCCACATGCCCGTGCACCTGACCGTGCATGCCCGCGTAACCGCAAGGGTCGGCTCTGATACCAATTGTAACACCCCGTTACGCCTAGCAGGATCTAGACTGGCCCCACAGACCAACACTAGTCTTTCCTGCGCACTTTGTCCTCTGTCCTCACTCGTGCACACCGAGGACCAACTTCCCGGTCGGTCACCCATCCTAGAATCGCTCCAAACCAAGCACGCTTAACCTTGGAGTTCTTTTCGAGTAGGCTCCCGGAAAAGAAGGAATTCCTTGTTGATATGAGTAGTCTATCATTCCTATTAAGCCAGGCTCTCACAGGGGGCCGGTGAGCAAGGAAACCTTTGAGAGAAGCAAAACAGGGCGTGCCCCAAGAGCCGGCCTGGGCAACCCATTGAATTCATAAGCCCAAAAGGGCGGGGATACATACATACATTGGTTTTTCAGCAGTAAAACGGGCGGAGGAGCGCCGCATTCCATGGGGGCTCCGTCTCCTCACCGGAGGCATCTCTTTTGCGCTTGTGCGGCTTCTGGGCGTCTATTAGATAGTATGCGTTGTTGCGTAGTGCCTTGCTGATGATGAATGGGCCCTCCCATGGAGAAGACAACTTGTGCTACCCGGCTATCCGGTGGATCCTCCTGAGGACCACGTCCCCTTCATGAAAGGAGAGCGGCCGGATCCGCTTGTTGTGGTAGTGCCGGAGCTTTTGCTGGTAGATTGTCGTTCGGCTCAAGGCCAGCTCGCGGGCTTCTTTGAGTAGGTCAACACTGTCTTCTCTTGCCTCCTTTATGTCCTTCTCCGTGTATAGGTCGACCCGAGGCAAGTCAAATTCGACGTCAGTGGGAATGATCGCCTCGGACCCGTACACAAGGAAGAAGGGGGTGTAGCCGGTTGAACTGTTGGGGGTGGTCCTAAGACTTCAAAGGATAGCCAGCAGCTCGTCGATCTAGTAGCCGACTGACCTTACCAGCGGCGTCACGAGCCGGGGCTTGATGCTGGACAGGATGAGGCCGTTAGCCCTCTCAACTTGGCCGTTTGACTATGGATGAGCGACGAAGGTGAGGTCAAGACGGATCCCTTGCTTGGAGAAAAAACGCACGAGCGCCCTTGGAGAAGTTCTTGCTGTTGTCGGTGCTGATGCTGTGGGGGACGCCATAGCGAACCATGATGTCATCGATGAACCGGATGGTCGTGGGGCCGTCCAGCTTCTTGATCGGTCGAGCCTCGATCCACTTGGTGAATTTGTCGACAGCCACCTGCAGGTGTGTCATGCCTCCTCGTGCGGTCTTGAAGGGACCCACCATGTCCAGCCCCCAGACAGCAAAGGGCACGAGTGGGGGATGGTTTGGAGGGCTGATGTCAGCAGGTGGCTCTGCGTGCTGAAGCATTGGCATCCCTCGCACTCGTTGACCAATTTCTTGGCTGCTTCGAGAGCGGTGGGCCAGAAGAAGCCATGGCGGAAGGCCTTGGCCACCAGAGTCCTAGAGGCGGCGTGGTGCCCACACTCGCCCTGGTGGATGTCGAGGAGGATCTCCAGACCCTTTTTCGGCTTGACTCACCGCTGGAAGATGCCGGTGGTGCTGCGATGGACGAGCTCGTTGTTGATGATGCTATATGACGAGGCCCAGCACTGAACCTGTCTTGCCAAGGCCTCGTCCGGTGGGAGCTCGCCTCGCAGGAGGAATGCCAAGATAGGCTTGGCCCATGAGGGAGCCGAGACGGGGGCCGGCTCGGGAGCCCCTAGACCTAGATGAACAGCCCCCGGGACCGGCTCGCCAGCCCCTGGGACAGGCTCGCCAGCCGCTAGGGCCGGGTCGCCAGCCCCCATGGCCAGTTGGTCGGCCACCATTATGACGGCTGCTTTGTTGGTGCCGGCAGCTGCGGGCGCGACTGGCTCGACTGGTATCCGTGGGGCGGCGGAAGTTGTGGGAGCTAGCGATGAAGATGCCGAGGGGACGGCCGGAGTCGTTGATGGGCCGGCAGTGTCTGCCGGCACGAAGATTGATTCTGACTCCCGGGAAGGCTTGATCGATGGCTTGAGCAGCCGCTCAAGGGAGACGTCGGTTGGGATGGCCTGCCGGGTGGAGCCAATCTTCGCCAACGCGTCAGCCGCCTCGTTGTCCACCCATGGGATGTGATGAAACTCACAACCCTCGAAGGAGTCGGTGAGCTATTGTATGAGGAAGCGATAGCTGGCCATGTTGGCATCCCTGGCATTCCATTCGCCAATCACCTGCTGCACCACGAGATCGGAGTCGCCGAAGCAGACGATCCGCCTGATGTCGATCTCCTTGGCGAGTCGGAGGCCATGGATGATGGCCTCGTACTCGGCCACGTTGTTGATGGTGGCAAAGTGGATCTAGAGGGCATACTTGAGTTGGTCACCTTTTGGGGAGGAGAGGACTATGCCGGCACCCAGGCCGATCCTCATTTTCGAGCCGTCAAAATTCATGCGCCAATGCATGGAGTCTGGGGGAGGCGGGACGAACTCCGTCTCCGCCCAATCGACGAGGAAGTCAGCCAGCGCCTACGAGTTGATGGCGGTTCGTGGCTCGTACCGGATCTCGTCATCGACAAGGGTGATGACCCATTTGGCGATCCAGCCGGTGGAGTCCCGACCGCTCATGATCTCGCCGAGTGGGGCCGTGCTCACCACGGTGATGGTATGCTCCTAGAAGTACTGCTTGACCTTCTTTGCGGCGAAGTATATGACGTAGCACATCTTATGGTAGTGGGGGTAGTTCTGCTTCGACGTAGAGAGGACCTCGCTGAGGTAGTAGACGGACTGCCGGACCATCAGGGATTTGCCCTCCTGTAGCCGCTCGACCACCAGGATGACGTTGATGTCGCGTGTGGTCGCCGTGATGTAAGCGAGCAAGGGCTCCTTCTCAGCCGGCGCGACCAGGATGGGGCGTGGGTGAGAGCCTTCTTGAGGCCGTGGAAAGCCTTGTCCGCCTCATTGGGCCATTCGAACATGCCCGACTTCTTGGTTTGACCTGGCTCGATTAGAGCCGTCTTGGGAAGGAGCCTGTAGAGGGGCAAGTCCTTCTCCCCTAGCCAGCTGATGAACCGGCTGAGCAAGGCAAGGCAGACGGTGAACTTCTGGACGTCGCGGAGCCAGGTCGGCTTGGGTATGCGCTCGATCGCGCTGATCTTCTCGGGGTTAGCTTCGATGCCACAAGCGGACATGAAGAAACCCAAGATTTGGCCGGCCGGGACGCCGAAGACACACTTGTCTGGGTTGAGCTTGATCTTGTATTCGCATAGGTTTGCGAAGGTCTCCCGGAGATCGTCGAGGAGGCTGAAGTGCTTCTTGGTTTTGATGAAATGTCGTCGACGTAGATGTGGATGTTCCTGCCTAACTGAGGCAGGAGGCACTTCTGCATGCACCGATGTGGCACCTGCGTTCTTCAGGCCGAAGGACATGGTGATGTAGCAATAGGCCCCGAAGGGTGTGATGAAAGAGGTCTTGAGCCGGTCTTTCGGATCCAGCTTGATCTCGTGGTAGCCGGAGTAAGCGTCCAGGAAGGACAGCAAGTCGCAGCTGGCCATGGATTCGATGACTTGATCGATCCGCGGTAGGGCGAATGGGTTCTTGGGGCACGCCTTGTTCAGGCTAGTCTAGTCGATGCACATGCGCCAGGTCTTGTTGTTCTTCAGCACCAGGACTGGGTTCGCCAGCCAGTTCGGGTGGAACGCTTCCATGGTGAACCCGGTTGCGAGCAGCCGGGCGATCTCTTTGCCTATAGTATGCCGCTTCTCCTCGGAGAAACGGCATAGAGGTTGCTTGACCGGCTTGACGTCCGACCGGGCGTGTAGTTTGTGCTCGGCGAACTTCCTCGGAACACCCGGCATGTCCATGGGGGACCATGCAAAGATGTCATGATTCTCACAAAGGAAGTCGATGAGCTCACCTTCCTATTTGCTGTTGTGGTGGGAGCCGATGGTGACGCACTGAGCGGGGTTGGCTGGGTCGAGCGGGATTTGCTTGGTGTCCTTGGACGGCTGGAAGGAGGCCTCGCCCACGGACTATGAGGGGGGAACCGGCACAGTCGACTGACTGGCAGCAAGGGCCACGAGTCGGTCGAGCTGCCATTTCTCCTTGGTGATTTCCAAGGCCTCGGCCAGCCGTCTGCCATCTCGAGAGCACTCGAGCGACATCTTGTAGTCACCCGTGATGATGATGATTCCCTTGCGGCCCGGCATCTTGAGCTTGAGGTAGGCGTAATGGGGGACCGCCATGAAGCTGATGAGGGCCGGTCGGCCCAACAGTGCATGGTAAGGACTTGTGAGGTCCATGACCTCGAATAACACCGGCTCGCGGTGGAAGTGGTCGGGTCCGCCGAAGAGGACGTCGAGCGACTTTCCAGGCACGATGCCATGGAAGACCGTCCGGCTCGCCTGTAGGTCTTCTATCTTTAGCCCCAGCTTGTGCATCGTGTTGAGGTAGAGGATGTTGATGCTGCTGCAACCATCTATCAGAACCCGCGAGAAGTGGCAAGTTCGTTCCTTGGTGGCGATGGTGGGGTCAAGGACCAGAGCATAGCTACCAGGGTTCGACATCACAGCGGGGTGATCGGCTTGGCTCCAAGTGACCGGCTTCTCTGACCAGTGCCTCAACTAGGGAGTTGCCGGCATGGTGGCGTTCACCTCGCGATGGTGCTGGCGTTGAGCATGTTTTCCCATCTCTTCACTAGTGAAGATGACGTAACAGTCGTCTTGGTTGGAGAACTAGCCGATCAAACGAACGTCATTTTGGGCCGGAGCCGGAGACGGTGCCAGGGCGGCAGCTTGGGACGGGGCTGGCGCATGGGCTGGCGGCCCGGGAGGAGCCGGAAGGCCGTCCCCCCAGGCCAATCACTGTGAGAAGCTGCACTGCCGGAGCGTGTGTGTAGAGGGTTTGGCACCTGAGTGGTTCTTGGAGGGGAGGTCAAGCATTTGCTCGAAGGTGAGCTTTGGCTGTCAGGCAGCCTTGCCGGTGCGCTAGCATTGGCTGGACGGCTGGGCAGCCGGCTCCTGCTCCTCGATGGTGTTAACCTACCGGCTCCCGTAGCGGGGATCCGGCTGGTCGTTCTTCGCTTGTTGTTTTGCGGCTGCCGGTTGTCGGTAGCCGGCTGGGATGTTGCCGGTGTTGTTATTGCCTTGGCAGGCGGCGGCGTCTTTACCCGGGTGGCTAAATCTACCGTGGCGTACTTGTCTGCCTTGGTCATGAGCTCGGCAAGCGTGGACGGCTCCGAGCACAGAAGCTTGTGCTTGAGGGGGGTGCAGTCTCAACAGCCTTCAATGAAGTACTGCACGGCTTGTACCTCACGCACCCCCTCGCAGGAGTTGCGAAGCTCGGTCCACCGAGTGAGGTAGTCGCAGAGGGATTTGTCCGGCCCCTGAACGCACATGGCGAGTTCACGGGGCGGCCAGGCCGCTTGTAGGTGCTGGTGAAGTTGGGGACGAAGGCCTCCTCAAAGTTCGTCCAAGTGTTGATGCTGTCGGCCACCAGGCTGTTGAGCCAGGTGCGTGTCGAGCCGATCACCATGAGGGGGCGTAGCGAACGGCTATGCACTTATTCCCCCTGGAGATGCCAACCACAGTGGTGTAGTCGATCAGCCAGTCTTCGGGCTTGGCAGCCCCGTTGTACTGCGGAGTGTTTCGGGGGAGTGTGAAGCCGGTCGGGAATGGCTCGTTGCGGATCCGGGGCCCGAAACAGGCCGAACCGATCGAGCCCTCCTCCTCGAGGAGGGCGGACTACGTGAGGTGGTCATTGCAGTTGCGGGCGTCGTCTCACTGCAGGGGACACGCGGCCCGATCTAGGCCAAGAGCTCAGGGCGGATGATGGGCGGAACCTTCCGTTCCCGCTCGCGCCGTAGGGGTGGATTGTGCCCATAGCTGCGCCGGCTGCCAGATGCCGGCACTTCTTGATGGAGACCGCTGCGAGGAGGGTCATCGCTCCCCGGCATCTGGGAGGGCCGAGGGTTGTTTGTTTTGGTCCGGTGGCTGGACACACGAGGGGAGCTGGAGTGCTGAGCTGGCTGATGGCCAGTAGTCCCCGTGCCCTCGCGCTCAAGCCGGGGGCCTCCGGTGGCAGTGTCGCCCGATGCGAGCAGGCACTGCTATGCATCGGCGGCATTGATGAGCTCCTCGACATGGCTCTTGTGAGCGGCACACTCTTCACCCTCCAAGGTGGCCAAATCCTCGTAGGACACCTTGAGGGCCCGTAAGTTGGCCGCGGGGGTATCATAGATGTGCATCTTGCCATCAAGGATTTCGGCGACCACGCGGCCGTGATCACGCATGGCCCTGTGCCGGCTGGGCCCGGTGCCAGCCGGGCTGAGACCGTAGGTGGAAGCAAATTCCCGCTAGGAGGCCTCCATGCGGCACCGCGTGGCCGCAAGGGTGGTGGTGTCCTTGAACAGGATGCAACGAGCCGCCTCAAGGCCCCCCGCGGCCGCGTCGGGGTTCGTCGTCGGGGCAATAGGGGAGCTCAGGCCCCGGAGGGCCGCACCAAGCGGATCGGAGGTGCCGGCGCGGGCCGCGATAGTGTCAGCCCCGGTCCGCGCGCATCCGGAGGAGGTGGAGGAGACCATGGACAACACCCCCACGCGATCGTGGGAACCGCTAGACTCTGTCTCACTGAGTGCTCCCACGGCCGTGGGAGGATCGGCATAGACGAGCACCTGCCCGGGGTACTCGTCCACGGCCGGAGCCTCGGTGAGGCTGAGCCTGCCGAAGCGCTCGGTGAGCGCATCGATGTCGGCCGCAAGGCCGACGGAGTCACCTGTAGGGCATGGCGAAGCAATCCCCACGAGCCTGTGTTTTTGCCTAGACGTGCGGCGGTGGCGAGGAATTGCAAGGGGTCCTGCACGGAGCGTGAATCCGGCCGGTGCTGCGTACGGCCTGACGGTGGGCGCCAACTGTCGTTGTTTTCTCATGACAGATGCCATAGGGTGGCTTATCATAGGTGGTTGGGGCCGGAGGACACGGACGGCTCCGGGTGTCAGATTGGACACAAACGGTGGTGGCACATGATGTACCCAGGTTCAAGGCCCTCCATGGGAGGTAACACCCCTAGTCCTGCTCGGTCTAGTTGAATAGATGGGTATGTGTACAAGGGTGCTCCTGGAGCTGTGTCTAGAGGAGGAAGAAGGAGCGGCCGGCTCGTCTTCCTCCGCTACTAGAGGGGTTTTGAGAGTTCTATGGGTGTGCGAGGGTGATCCTCTGTCCCTGTTGCATGAGGGGCTCGGGGGGTTTTATAGGCCAACCCCCCGGCTCTACAATATATCTGAAGTACAGGGGTGGGGGGACCCGGCTGGCAGTCTCTCCGACTGGCCAGGCGGGCCTACCCTTCGTGCCGTCTCGTCGTCTATAGGGTCCATCGGCCGAGCGGTCCTGTCTCCCACTGGGGCCCACCAACCGGCTCTGTGATTGGCTCTTGCTCACCTCCCACGGCATGGGTCGCCCGGGAGGCGTCGTCTAGCGCCCACTAGCCGAGGTCTCCGGTACGGCCGGTGGCACTGTAGCCATGCCGAGGCAGGTAATCGAGTGGGCTAGGGCATGCCGGCACTGTTCCCTCACCCGGTCGCGCTCGCCAAGTCAGCGGCCTGGATGGCAGGCTGTAGCCATGCGCTCCAATGCGTTAGCGACTAATGTGGCCACAGGGCCATCCGTCGTGGCGGTCGCGTCTTGTCGTCCAGGGGGATGGGACGTCGCATGTCCGTCCCTAGGTCAACGGAGGAGGCGGCCCGGCAGGCAGCCGGCCGGTGGTCGAGCCGGTCGCGTGACCAGCCGCCCGCGTCGCCAGCCGGCAGCACATCGAGCCGGCCGTCCTCCAACCGGCCATGGAGAGTCGGCCACGTAGTTTTCTTCGAAACGGAAGGAGGGAGAACCCTGTTGCTTTGGCCTACCTAGGGGTGATAACCCCATCAAAAGTATCGGAGGCATCCCACCGAAGGGGAATGCCACATCATCATGATCAATACCATGAAATAAAGTGCTATATGCCATGCAATAAAAGTTTTCATAGTCATGGTTAAAGGTCTGCTTGCCTGGCTCAACAAAGTCTTCGGGGTCTTCAAAGTCTTCGGGTCCAACTCCCTCGTCAACAATGCAATCTATCGTCGCGATAAATAACGATAATAATAAGCATTAGACAAAAACAGAGCACAAAAATCCACTACTAAAATGCTACCCTACTCTGCTAAATACTAAAAACTATTTTAAGAATATTTGTCTAAGGTTTTGGGGTGAAAAAGGTTTTCAAAATTATTTTTAACAGTGGCTAAAAATGCTCAAAACATGTTTTAAAATAAAACATTACATAAACTTTTGCAAACATTTTTTCAAGTTGCACTATAAAATTCTATAGAATATTCTAGGATTTGTGGAGTTGGAATTATCTCAATAGGGCAAATAATTTGTCCAGAGTAATTTTTGGGATCCTGAAGGAAAAAAGAAAAGGAAAAATGGGTTCGAGCAAATGGCCAAAAGCAGCTGGCCAAAACGGCCCAGCCGGCGGAGCCGACCCACGCGAGCCTGGCGCGCGCGGCTGCTTCAAACCTCACAAGTGGGCCAGGCTGGTCAGCAAGAGAGAGAGAGAGAGAGAGGCGGGAGACCCAGGGAGGATGACAAGCGGGGCCCGCTTGTCATCACCTTCCTTGGGCCAGGGAAGGTCAAGGGGGCTCACCGGCGGCTACAGGGCACGGGGAGGCGAACGGAGGGCACCGCCGTGCTCAGGGGCTTGCCGCCAGTCGAATGGTGGTGGAGGGGGCACTGGGAAGCTCCCATTCGCTAGCGACGAGGAAGTCCGGCAGTGGCTCCTGGGGAAGGGGATTCTCTGGTCGTCCTATGCACCAAACGGAGGCAGAGATGGAAGGAAACGGGTCAGGAGGGAGCAGCAGTTCCGGATCGAGGGTAAACGAGGGCGGAGGAGGTTGTTTACCTCACGAACGCCGATGTCCCGAAGCAGCGTTGCTCGGCTCGATACTGAGCACAGAGGCCCCCAGGGCTTGCTTGAGTGGCATAGGGGCTTACTTGGGACAAGGAGAGAGAGACTATAGGGGAGAGAAGTCTCGGAGAGGCCTTAAATAGGCGGCATGCGATCCACTGAGCTCGTGTCCGAAGCCAAAGGCCACGGGAGGGGGAAAGGATGTGTCTGGGGTCTACCTGGGACTCGTCCACGACCAGGGGGAGAGAGAGAAGAGAGCGCGTGCGTGTGAGGCTCGGGTTGGCCGAGCCGGGCGGCATCGTGCGTGCCTGTGGGAGGGTGAGAGAGAGGAGGAGGAGGCTCCCGACACGGCTGCATGTCGCGGACGCCGAGGAGCCTCGACAGGTACGAGGGGCGGCTTGAGGTGGCCAGGGTATGGGTAGGGCATGAGGTCAACTCTGCCTGTCATGTAGCATGCTCCAAAGCGTGCCTTTGGCTAGCATGATAGGCTTTTGGCGCGCTCTGGCGTGTCCACCGGTGTCCATCGACTGCGCAGGGGATAAACAAAGGGGAAAAGAGGCATGGGATGCCCTGGAACATGCTAGGAGGGAGAGAGAGAGCCGAGAGAGGGGGAAAAGTGGTTTTCTAGGGGGTGCAAGTGGGGTTTTTGACCCCTCAATCATGGAGCTAGCCGTTGGGCTTTCTACTAGAGGTGCTGGGGGTCTAGGTGGAGCTGTGGTAAAATTTTGTGCTCATGGAGAACAAGGGAAGGGGCTCAATTACTGATTCTTGGATTCAGCCTAAAGGTGTTTGATCAGCACTTGGGCAGGCTAGGCTCACCCACTCGAGATGATACCTAACAGGATGAAGTGGTGGTAAAAATTGTGCTTGATCACCAAGTTTGAGCTTAATTGAGCAAAGTAGATAATGTAAACTTTGTAAACCCTAGATTTTAATAGAAACTGACTTCTGTAGATCCAGGTGTACAACTGTAATCTCCTTGATGCACCACTTGGTGTAGCATCCTTATTTGGGTAATGGACACATGCCCACAAAGTTTGGGGTCAAGGGAAGAAACTTCACAATGTCAAGTTGCTTAAATTTGAATCTGGACAGGTATGGTTTTGTCAACTGGGATTGAGATGAAACTTTGCAAGATCATCACATATGAAAATTGTGACTTGCTGAAATTTTCTTGGAATTTATTGAGAATATTTCTTATAGAAATATTTCAACGGCTTGATTTGGGCACAAAGGGTTTTGAGGGGGTTTCCCCATGACTTTGAACATGACCATGTGTTGAAACTCATATGTATGGGAAATATATGTCCACTGAGTTTCCCTGAATTTTCTCAAATATTTTCAAAGCATTAAAATAATTTTTCCTTATGAAAAAACATTTCTAGACTTAAGAAAAAGCCTTTAAATAAAATAGTACAATGACCTGTAAAATTAATATTTGGTGGTTTTGGGAAGTCATATATATAGTAGGTTTCAAATAAAGCTTTTGGGGAAAAAGGATCCACCCAATTTGAGGACTTGAAGTGCAAACCTCAACTCAGGAGTTTTTGAAAACCTAATTTGAATAAATTCTTTTTGGTCAAAATAAATTTTGATAAAAATAGTTTTGGTCACTATTCACATGGCATGATCATTGGGCAAGAAGTTTGGATCAAGGAAGATGAATATGGAGAGGAGTAGAATCTAAGAGTGCCAAACATAATCAACCCAACAATCAAACAAGCAACAATTCAAACAAGCATGTACTCAAAAAGTTTTAATTGGTTCCAAATTTTGTAAATCCAAGCATAGCAAAGTGATACAAACACAGGGTGTGACACCTGCGCCCCCCGGACATTATCCGTGGCCGACGGACATTGTCCGGGCAACCACCGAATCCGGATCCCACCGCCGCAAGCCCGCATGCCTCTGCCCCGAGCGTCCAAGCTCCCGCACCTGAAAGTGCAATGCCTCTAGCCTCGCCCCTTGCTGGCCCCGCCGCCTTGCCGGGCGGTCGCCAAAGGACCTCGCCGGATGCACGGCAGTGCCCCGTCGTGCCCAGCCCCGCATCCCTCTCCTTCCTCTCGTCTCTTCCCTCCATTTTTCTCTAACCGCTCTCTCCCCCATTGCAACCAGGAGGATGCCGCCGTCCAGATCCATAGCTCCCTCGCCCGGATCCGCCGAGTCTTGTCGTTCCTCACCCATTCCTGTGCGTCAGAGTGTGCCCAGCCCATCGGAGTCCCTCTGCCATCGCGCCGCTGCAAGTCCATGACGCTGCCTCGCCTTGCCTCCTATTCATGTCGAGGGATAGAACGCATCGCCCCGCGTTGACTCGATCCAGTGCCTGCGTGTGGTCCACCACTTGAGCTGGCCTGTAGCTTCAACGGGCCCAACTGCAAGCTGGCCTGGTTCCTCTCGTGGGCCGGCCTGCCGGCCTCCTCCCCGTCGAGCTGGGCCAAGCCCACAAGGTGAGGACTTGCTTGCCCCCTCTATTGTATACCCTAGGCGATGTATTACTATGCAACGGTCACCAGTTTTGGCCCAGCTCTATTTTTTCTAACGTTCTACGAAATTATCTATTATCGAGAGAATTGTCGTTTTACAGAAAATCCCCTTTTGCTCATGCAATTTATAAGTCACCAACCGTGCATCATATGAGAGAACTTTATATATGTAAAACATTTAGAATTTTGTTTAGATTCATTATTTCTCACTTTTATGCATGATAAAAATAATTAACTTTCTGTTTGTATTTAGTTTGCTTAAATAACTTGTTAAATCGGTTTATGTCATAACTTGCATAATGAATTGTGAAATAATTTCTTACATGAACCTATACATATTATATATGTTTTCGGGGTAGAAAAATCCGTTGAATTTAGCTGTACATTTTGATTTGTCATTTGAGTAAGTTTGTGTGCATGTTATTTTTGCTATGATGCCCTTTTGTTATTTTCGTGTGATTAAATCCATGCATGATATGAAATAATTTTGAACATGAGGTATGCCCTTTGACATGTGCACTAGACCCTGGTCATTTTGTTTTCCATGATAATGAATGTTTAGGTGTTATTTTCTTGTTGCCAACATGCTATAAAATACTGCTGTTTTGAGGGTCCAAAATATTTCCAATTCTGGAATCTGTAATATTTTGTTGCTGTCTTGCCATGTGTTTTGCTAGTGATCTACAACCCCTTTGGGGCTGGTGCAATGGAGTGATTTGTAGTGAATCATGTCTACTACCATGCTATTAAATTTCATGCCATAACATTCCCTGCAGCATATAGTTCTACTTCTGTCAATATGCCTTCGTCATAAAAACTGCACTGTCAAAAACTGCTCTTTTCACCAAGTCTGAAACTGTTTTCAATTAGCTATCTTGTGAGCTTATTTACTAGTGATCCATGATCCTAAACAACTTGCTCCTATGATATAACTTTGTGCATCATGCAAGCTATGGTCCCATGTCTTTGTTGTGCATTTTAGATCTTTGTAGCTTGTTGTTTTCATGCATGTTAAATGTCATGTAGTTGTTTTGGGCAGATTTCTACTAAACTTGTGTTGGTTGTTGTGGTTGAACCGTAGCTATGTTTTGGGCATGTCATATATGAAAATTGCTTAGAATTTCATATAGTATCATATTATCTTGTTTCATACATGTTTTGAAGTGTTTGTGGTTCTCATTTTCATGCATTTTGCATTCATGTCATGTTCATCTTGTGCGTGTCAAAACTTTTAGACCATAGCTCCGTTTGAGATGTTCCACATACGTGAATTGACTATAATGACATGTATAATTGCATGGTATAATTTATTTTGTTGTTTAACAAACATAAAACATGGTTAGTTCAGATCTGGACCAATTTCAAAATTAACACATGGGGTCATTTCGGAAATACTATATGTTGTTTCCGACCTCATTTAAGATGCCTAGATAGATAGTTTACTTATGTTTCACCTCTTGCCATGTTTAAAAACATTTAACATTGATGTGTACCTAAACGGGGTTGAACTAAGTAAACCAAATGTGGAGTTTTGTCAATATGCAACCCGTTGCATATTGAGCTTCACTTAATGTGTAGAAGTTGATTGTTGTGTTTTGCCATGTCATGCATAACGTGCATCATATTTGATTGCGCATGGATAATTTAATCAACCCTTGCACCAGTGCTCCTCTTGAGTGTTGACCGAGTGATGTCCGGCGCCCCCTAGTCAACCAGGGTTTCAGCCAACCCGACGTCTAGCTCATGTGGTAGTGCCCTGAGAAAGAGATACGCTCGACTCCTATTGGGATCTGGCCTGCCGGGCAGCCTTGCTGGACTTGTTTTACCTTTCTCGAACATCTTGCGCATGGGATTTCGATGACACTTTGGGCTATCTTGAAGTTGAGATTTTCCATCGGGATTCTGCAAATACTATGGGTGATTCCGCGGTTGAGGAATTCCAACGTGACGTGTGGTTAATTTGTGATGGATGAGTTGGAGCACCCGTGCAGGGTTAAATCTTTCAGAAGCCATGCCCGTGGTTATGTGGCAACTTGGATACTTTGTTTAACACCCAGTCATAGCAAAACTGAAGTAAACTCAAATAAAATACACCAACTGTGTGCATAACCGTGATTGTCTCTACTCGTGAGTCCTTATCCGAGAGAGAACACGGTGGGGTTATGTTTGACGTAAGTAGGTGTTCAGGATTACTTAGTGATCATTCTAGTTCACGCCCGTTATGCGTAGACCACCATACTTACTTTCTGTATTCGTAAGTTAGCCACCCAAATAATGCTTAGGTGGCTATACCTCACCCATTAAGCTTTGCTAGTCTTGATACCCATGGAAATGAGTTTGCTGAGTCCCTGTGGCTCACAGATTACTACAACAACAGTGGTAGGTACAGGTAATGTGATGCTTTGACGTGAGAGCGATGCATGTTTGATTTGGAGTTCTTCTTCTTCTTCTTCGATCTAGGATGGGTTCCAGGCGGCAGCCTAGGATAGCAAGGATGGATGTCATTTTATCGTGTAATTTCGTCCGTAGTTGGACCCTGCTCTTTTGTATGATGTTTGAATATGTTGTTGTATTGATGTGATCTTGATGTAGCTTGTGGCTAGTGTAAGACAATTCCATATACTCACCTCTTCTGTACATGTACTTGTAATGATATCCATTCTTGTGAAATGACCAGATGCACTTCTATCCCTGTCGAGGCCCTCGAGCCAAAATAAGGATAGGATCGCATCTTGGGCATGACAGGAACACTTCCCTAGAACAGGAATCAATCCACCATATGAATCAATCATGAGGGCCTTTTATGGAGTAAAAACTAAGGATGACAATACTTGAAACTATGTGTTATGCCTAGCTAGGGGCGCAAAACGATGGCGCTTGTTGGGAGGCAACCCAATGAATAAATTATTTCTATCTTTTCCTTTCTGTTTTTGAGTGTTTGCACAATTATGATTTTTTTATGATTGTGTTTTTATGTTTATTTAGTGTTTTTGCCAAGTAATGCCTTTAGGATGATCCATAAGATGAGTAGAAATAGTGCTGAATCTAAAACAGAAACTTTGTTCCCAGCGCACGAATTTTCATTTTTACTGGAACGTGATATTAAGCTGAAATTTTAACAAACTATTGCTATAAAAATTCTTTACATTTAACCATTTTTTTCAGAATTTTTAGTGTTCCAGAAGTATGGGTAGAGTATAGATTACTTGTATGCTCATGTTCTTCACTTATATCCATGTGAGCTTGTCAAAAGCAATTGCAATATATGAAACTAGTCCCAAAGTGATAGATATTAAAGAGGGATGTAATAAAAACTTTCATGAAGATCATTGGACAAATTAAACTTGATTCTTTGTAATAGTTTTGAGACATGACAATAGTAATATGTGAGTTATGTTGGTGAGTAATTATGCTTGGTAATAATATTGGTGTTAAGGTTTGTGATTCCCTATGCAAGCACGATAGTCAATAGTTGTGCTACGAAATTACATCCTACTTATGGTGCATTATTCAGTGTTAGTTATGCTTAATGCTCGCTTATGTGATTTTTCGTTTCTTGGTTGGATGCTTCTCAATCTTTTGCTAGCCTTCACTTGTAGTAAGTAGAAATACTACTTGTGCATCCAAAATCCATAAACCTAGTTTTGCCATATGAGTCCACCATACCTACCTATATACGGTATTTCCATGCCATTCCAAGAAAATTTGTATGTGCCATCTATAAATTTTAAAATAAATTTCCTTTTTGTCTGCTCATACCGCTCATGAAACGATAGGGGGTGACCGATGTTTTTCCATGCTAGATATGTTCTTCTAAAGATGATTGTTTATTCACTTGTCATTGCATTAGAGTGTGGCGGTAATAGCGATGTCCAGTCCAAAAATGAAAAGAAAAAATATTTACCTTATGTTGTCCAATAATAAATTCCTTGGAAAGTGTTGGTATGGAAGGCAGCCGTGGATTCGACTAACCATGGAGAGTGAAAGTATGGTGGAAAAAGGAATATACTTTATTTTCTCTTTTCGAACCGCCTATGATGTATCTAGCATGGAAAGATATTGAAATCTCTTAGTCGTTTTCGTTGACAGGAAATGCATGCCACTCAAAACATTTTTCTCTAGCAATTTAAACACTTAAGCTCTGGCACATTTACAAATCCCTACTTCCCTCTGCGAAGGGCCTATCTATTTACTTTACGCAATTTTTATTTTTCAATTTGAGTCTCCATCTTCTCTTATAAAGCACCAACTAGGAGGCACTATGATAGTACTTGAGCATTAGGTGTAGCTAATATTTGAGTGTGTATTGTGAATGGATCTATGACTGAGCATGATAGGCTAGGGATAACTTTCTTTAGCATTGATATTTTGAAAGACATGGTTCCTTGTTGATATGCTTGAGTATTAAAGTTTTCATGTCAAAACTAGACTATTTCTTTGAACCATTTAAAAATCCAAATGTCCATGCTACAAAGAAAAGAATATATGATGAACATTGTTAGGCTGCATTCCACATCAAAAATTCGGTTTTATCTATTACCTACTCGAGGACGATTAGGAATTAAGCTTGGGGATGTTGATACGTCTCCAACGTATCTATAATTTTTGCTTGTTCCATGCTATTATATTATCAATCTTGGTTGTTTTACAATCATTTTATAACAACTTTATATCATTTTTTGGACAAACCTATCATAGTGCCAAAGTGCCAGTTGTTGTTTTTGCTTGTTTTTTACTTCGCAGAAAATCAGTACCAAACGGAGCCCAAATGCTCCAGGAATTTTTGGAGAATTTTATTGACCAAAAGAGCCAGGGTGGGCCAAAGATCACCAGGAGAGGTGGCCCAGGGTGGCCACCCTCCACTAGGGTGCGCCAGTGGCCCGTAGCGCGGCCTGGTGGAGGGTGCCCACCTCGGAGCCCCCCCCACCTCAACCGACTATCAAGCCTATAAATTCCCATATTTTTGAACAACCCTAGAAGAGTCAATGAAACACAATTCTAGCCACTTCAAGTTCCAGAACCTCAAGATCCAATCTAACACAATCACAGAGGGGTTCATCTTCATCATAGGTTCCTCTCTGATGATGCATGAGTAGTCCACCGTAGACCTACAGGTCCGTAGGCAGTATCTAGATGGCTTCCTCTCTCTCTCTCTATGATTCTCAATACAATGGTGTCTTGGAGATCTATTTGATGTAATGACTTTTGCGGTGTGTTTGTTGGGATCCGATGAATTTTGAGTTCATGATCAGTTTCTATCAATGAATATGGTTTGGGTCTTCTTTGATCTCTTATTTGCATGATTATTTATAGCCTCGTATTTCTTCCTTGAATCTTTCGTTTAGTTAGGCCAACTAGATCGATTTTTCTTGCCATGAGAAGAGGTGCTTTGTGATGGGTTCGATCTTGCGGTGTTGTTTCCCAGTGACAGAAGGGGCAGCTAGACACACATGTATCGTTGCCATTAAGGATAAAAGGATGGGGTCTATTCCTACATGAATAGATCTTGTCTACATCATGTCACCATTCTTATTGTAGTACTCCGTTTTCCCATGAACTTAATACATGAAAGCACAATGTGCTCGCTTGGTGGTTTTGATCATTCATGTCAACATACATTATCTCTTGGACTAATACTTTTACCTAGTGTATTCCAGATAAAGTCTATATAGAGAGATGGATTGGAAAAAAGGAGTGTGGAGAGTATCCCCATGAAGAAGAAAGAGAAGGTATAGCATTGGCCAAGCTTCAAGCAAGAGGACTCAACATTTTACATTTGTGAGAAATCACTTTGAGTCCATAGGAAAGCCAATACTATTAAAAGGGGGTAAGGTTTTGTTGGTGAACAAAATGCTCATACATGCACAAGTGATAGTCACCACATACACCAACAATCTCTTCCACAAAAGTCTGTCCAAAGCCAAATACTCAAAATCGGTGCAACCAACATTCTACACTTGGTGCGACCAGTTCCAAACCCTAGACACACTCAGCCAAACCCTAGCCACTTCAGTGCAACCGATTCTGCTTCGGTGCCTCCAAGTTAGGCTCCCAACTTTCTATTATGCAAATTCACAATTTCGGTCCCTCCGAAATTGTCGGATCGACGTCACCGAGATTGAACATTCTGATCGTTGGTCACCTTATCGGTACAACCGAGATTCCTATATCGGTCTCACTGAGATTCAAAAGTTGCCACCTTTTGGTCACTTCGGTACCACCAAGATTAACAGTTTGGTGTCGCCAAGTTGGTCATTTTGTGTGTAACGGTTGTATTTTTGGAGATGCATATATATACCCCTCCACCACCACTCACTTGCAAGAGAAGCACTCAGAACAGTTCCCCACTCACATCTACTGATTTTCTGAGAGAGAACCACCTACCCTTGTGTTGAGGTCAAGATCTTCCACTCCAACCATATGGATCTTGATTTCTACCCTCCCCAAGTTGCTTTCCACCCAATCAATCTCTTCTACAAAGACAAATCTATGAGAGAGTGATTGTGTGTTGAGGAGTCTATCATCTTCAAACACAAGAGCAAGGAGTTCATCGCATTATCAAGCCTATTACCTTTTGGAGGGTGGTGCCTCCTAGATTGGTTAGGTGTTGCTTGGGAGCCTCCTACTTCATGTTGTGGAGTGAACCAAGAAGTTTGTAAGGGCAAGGAGATCACCTACTTCGTGAAGATCTACCCATAGTGAGGCTAGTCCTTCGTGGACGGAAACCGTTATGGAATAGTCAAGGTTACTACTTTGTGGACCCTTATGGGTAGAGCCCTCCGTCGACTCTCATGACAGTTACCCTCCGTGGGTTGAAGAATCCATAAACGTCGATGTACAATAGCGCCACCTATCGTAACCATGGGAAAAATCTTGTGTCCCTCATGTGTTTGATCTCTATATCTCTACTCCTTACGTTCATGTGCAATGTCTTTACTTTCCGCTGCTATACTTGATGACTTGCATGTGTTGGGTGTCATAGACTAATTATGTATGCTAAAACTACCAACATCTTGTCTTATGCTTGAGGTAGTTTTAAATTTCTCCTTGTAGTCTATTCAACCCCCTCTAGACATATACTTCTAGTGATCCTACAATACACTAGATGCATGCTGGATAGCGGTCGATGTGTGGAGTAATAGAAGCAGATGTAGAATCGTTTTGGTCTACTTATGTTGGATGTGATGCCTATATAATTATCATTGCATGGATATAGTCATGATTATTTGATCTTCTATCAATTGACAAACAGTAATTTGTTCACCCACCGTGTGCTATACTCATAAGATAAGGCAAACCTACGGCCCCCAGGTCTACTTTTCCAATATATTGCTTTCCGATCTACTATTTTGCCTTTTTGTTTTCAGATCTATTAATCCAAAAAAACCAAACATACCTTGCTGCAATTTTTGTTTACTTAATTTATTTTGTGTTCTTGCGAGATCTATTTGCCAAAACTATCATTACCTAATCTATCTTATTACCATAGAGAGCTTGACAACCTCTCTTTCACGTCAGGTTGCCAGTATTTGTTATTTGTGTGCAAGTGTTGTTTATGTGGGTGCGTGATCTTACTCTACGGATTGATACCTTGGTTCATAACTGAGGGAAATACTTACCGTCGATGTGCTGCATCATCCCTTCCTCTTTGGGGAAATACCGACGCAGTCTCAAGCCATGTCAAGTAATTCCTTCTCATGTGATTGATTAGTAAACTTGGAGAAATTAAATTCATGAGACACATCACCAAAGCTTACTCTAACCTTATCAGTAACACGATTGATTTTAGCATTAACGGTGTTCAAGAAAGGTCTACCAAATATAATGGACATAAGTTATCATGTTCCGAACCAAGTACTAAGAAATCAATGGGGTACTTAACATTCCCACACAAAAATCAGCGTGGTACTTCACCTTCCAACATCTCTAACAATCCGAAGTGGTGAAATAGTGTCTCGGTTTGCAAGCTTAATGGTAACATCAATATCTTCCACAGTAGAAGGTGCTATGTCGTTCATAATTTCTTGATATAAGGTGAAGGGTATAGCATTTACACTAGCACTGAGGTCACACAAACCATGATAACAATGTTCTTCAATTTTAACTAAAACAACAGGCATGTCAACCACCGACTTATTTTTTTCTAACTTATCATGTTCGTTTCTAGTGAGTTTCACAATCCTAGCAGCTTCCCCCCCGCCCCAAAAATAAAGAACCTTGCCTTCAACATTATTATCTAGGAGATCATTGACAATGGAAACATTAGGTTCAACATTAATTTGTTCACAAGGTATGGGTGTTCTAATATGAATTTTATTAACCACAGTCATAGTCTTAGCATGTTCCCTGATTCTAACAGGAAAAGGAGGTTTCTCAATGTAAGTAGTGGGAACAACAAGATTAGCATGACTAACAATTATTTCTTCTTTCTCAATTTTAGTTGGTTCCTCTAATGGTGGTTCGATAGGAGGATGTTATTTAAACCACCTTTATTTGAGAAGATCAACATGAGTAGCAAATGATTCACAGAGAGTAGCTACTATCAGAGTCAATACCATGTTTGTTGCTAAACTCATGGAAGGTGTTGGTTTCCATAAAAGTTTAACAGATCAAAATTAAGTTTTATACCTGACTCATTACCTTTGTCGAGATCCCAATATTCAGAGTTGTGTTCAATTCTTTCCAAAAGATACCACCTGAATTCATTAGTTTCATTCATATATGAGCCCGATGAAGAAGAATCCAATAATATCCGATCATCATGAGAAAGTCGAGCATAATTTTTTTGTATAATCATTTCTCTTGGAAGCTCATGGTTGGGGCAGGTGTGCATTATACATTTAAGCCTCCCCAAGCTTGAGCGGTGCTTTCTCCTTATGAGACCAAAGGTTATATATATAATTCCGATCACAGTGAACTAGATGCATTGGGTAAAACTTCCGATGAAATTCTAGCTTCAAGCGATTCCAATCCCATGATTCAATATTATTCAGTAACCTATAATACATCAATGCTTTTCCCTCCAAAGTTAAAGGGAAAACTTTCTTCTTAACTTTGTCCCTAGACAAACCAGCAAGCTGAAACAATCCACAAACCTCATCGACGAATATCAAACAGAAATCAGGATGAGTCGTGCCATCATAAGGATCACACAATAGTTTTTCAAGCATACCCGAAGGAATCACATAATAAATATTTGTAGTAGGTGCAGTAGGTGGAGGAACAATTTCCTCATCTTTCATTCAGGGTGAAGATGCCCCGAACAAGCCACTGAAAGGGTGACCATTCATGGTCAGAAGCAACAGAAAATTTCAGCACATATAGAAAATGTTTTCTTACCCATTTCCACTTATCAAAGGCACTTCACTCCCCGACAATGATGCCAGAAAAGAGACTAGATGACCCAGAAGTACAGGGGATCAATTGTAGTTCTTTCGATAAGTAAGAGTGTCAAACCCAGTGAGGAGCAGAAGGAAATGATACGCAATTTTCAACAAGGAATTCTCTAGAAGTGTTATGAGTAACAATAGTCGATAGTTTTGTAGCAAGGTAATTCGTAACAAGTAACAAGTGACAATAGCAACAAAGGTGTAGCAAGGTATCCCAATCCTTTTTGTAGCAAAGGACATGCTTGAAAGTACTCTTATATTAAGCAAATGCTCCCGAGGACACATGGGAATTTCTGTCTAGTCATGTTCATCATGTTGAGTTGATCCGCGTTTGCTACATTGATAATTTGATATGTGGGTGGACCGGTGCTAAGGTGTTGTTCTTACTTGAACTAACAACCTACTTATGATTAACCCCTCTCGCAAGCATCCACAACTAGGAATGAAGAATTAAGATGAATCTAACCATAGCATGAAACATGTGGATCCAAATCAGCCCGTTATCAAGCAACACATAAGTTGGGTTTAAGATTTTGTCACTCTCTCAACCCATCATCTACTTGTTAGTACACTATGACTTCCCTTAGGCCCATAACATGGTGAAGTGTCATGTAGTCGATGTTCACATGACACCACTAAGAGAAGTAATAACATACATATCATAAAATATCAAACACATACCAACTTCACAATATTACTTATAACAAGACTTCTCCCATGTCCTCAGGAACAATAGTAACTACTCAGACATCATCAACATGTTCAAGATCAGAGGTGTAATAATGATAATTAAGGATCAGAACATAATCTCTTTCCCCAAGTAATCCAACAAGCATCAACTACAAGATGTAATTAACACAACTAGTAGCCCACATGTACCAATCTGAGGTTTTGGGATAACAATTGAATACAAGAGATGAACTAGGGTTTGATATGAGATGGTGTTGATGAAGATGTTGATGAAGATTAGTCCTCCCACGAACGAGGAAGTGTTGGTAATGACGATGGCTTTGATCTCCCCCTCCCAGAGAGGGATTTCCCCGGCAGAATCTGACTATCAGAGTGCAAAAGGGACTCCGCCCAGGTTTCCACCTCGAGACGGTGGCGCTTCATCCCGAAAGGTTTATTATATTTTTTTATAGGGTTAAACACACCATATAGGAGAAGAGGGCGTCAGACGGCTAGTAGGGGGACCACAAGCCATCAGGCCGCGCCACCAGGAGCGCGCCCCATTGGCTTGTGCCCTGCTGGCAGCCCACCTCCGGTATATTTTTGCTCCAAAAATTCTTTAATATTCCAAAAATATTCTCCATGAATTTTCAGGTCATTCTTAGACTAATGACCTCTCTGGATTTTTCTCGGTTTTCCGGTCAGAATTCCAGTTTCCAGATATTTCACTCCTTAAGATGTACCTTGCATATTCAGAGAGAAAAGACATAACAATTATGTGATAATGTCGAATAATAGACAAAAAATAAGGTAAATAGTAGTAAGAATTCATGATGCAAAATAAACGTATCATCGCCGCATCCGTCGTTGCAATTGTCGTCGCCGCCACCGCAACTATCACCGTGGCATCGTACCCGACCGCCGCTGGTGTCTCAACAGGGCTTACCACGGTGGATTCTAGGTCACAACTTGTAGTAGTGTGGTGGTTGCGCTCCCCGATGTGGTGAGCGTGCTGCTTGGTTCCTCTACCGTCACCAGTAGCTGCATGCGAAGGCATCTTGGACGAAGATGGACGCCGAGGAGATTTTAGTTTTCTTGGGCGCCATGGATGTTTATTAAGTTGATGATTATTATGTGCAGATGCTGGTGTGGGTTTACCCACGCGACCCCCAACCTGATGCGCCAAATATGTCGGGTTACGACCATCTATGGGACCATTGAGGCCCATTTGTGGTTCAACTACGGGGATCTACATGGGCGAAGAGCGTCATCAGTGAGGGCGCAAGCGAGTTTTAGACAGGTTCTGGCCACTCGAAAGCGTAAAACCCTATGGCATGTGTCTTTGATATATATTGTATACTCATGTTAGTAGATCTAGAAAGAATTGGTCTAATAAACTTGATGATGCTTTATGGGCTTATAGACTACTTATAAAAGCCCTATGGGAATGTCCCCTTATAAAATGGTCCATGGAAAAGCATGCCATTTACCTCTTGAGTTAGAACATAAAGCTTATTGGGCAATTAAAGAATTTAATTATGATTTTAAACTTGCTGGTGAAAAGAGGTTATTTGATATTATCTCCTTAGATGAATGGAGGACACAAGCTTATGAAAATGCCAAGTTGTTTAAACAAAAAGTTAAAAGATGGCATTAAAAGAGGATCCAAAATGGGAATCGAATGTAGGAGACCTAGTTCTGCTGTACAATTCTTGTTTTAGATTTTTTGTAGGTAAGGTCTCTCCAAATGGGAAGGCACTTATGTCGTCGAGGAGGTCTATCGCTCCAGCTCTATCAAGATTAACAACGTCAAAGGCAAAAAACCAAGAGTGGTAAATAGGCAAAGAATTAAACATTACATTTCAAGTACACCCATTAGTGTTGAAAGTACTATTATTAAAGTTATGACACTGGAAGAACACATGGAGGAGACCTACCGTAACACTACAGATAGCTGAAAAGAGGTAGATATTTGATATGGTAAGTAAACTAACTCCAAAAATTCCAAAAAAATATGTTCTGTTGGTTTTGGTGTTTTAGAAAAATTCCAAAAATAAAAACAAGTCAGGGGACTCACGAGAGAGCCACAAGCCAACAGGGTGCGCCCACCCCCTAGGCGTGCCCTGGTAGCTTATGGGGACCTCGTGTGCCTCTCGAACTCCGTTTTATTCCAGGACACGTATTCTAACATAGAAAAATCATTATATAAACTCCCGTCTGTTTTGACCACCGCATCGCATGTTTCTCCTTTGTTCTTGTTTCGAGCTGTTTTTCTGACAGATCTGGATCACCATGACGCTGTCAAGCTCCTCCAAGGACAAATTCTATGAGAAGGTTATCAACCCCTACCTTCCGAAGGGGATGAAACATGCCCAAACAATTGAGCTGCATGAGGGGGTGCTCCATGTCCGGGATGTTCAAGGGCCAAAGAAGGAGGGAAGCGAGAAGGCCAAGCTTGTAGCGCTAGAGCAGGAGATCTTCAAGTGCCAAGGGATGGTTGAACATGGTTTGGGTGCTAATCATTCTATGGTCACAGAATTCATCTCGGAGAAAAATATGGACACTAGGAACATGGGGGAGGATCTCTTCAAGCTTCAAGAGCATATCGAGCATGTCCAAACTCAAATCTATGACCTTCAAAATCAGAACTGTGAGTATGAATCCAGGCTTCACGGGTTGAGCATCGCTGCTGATTTCAGGATTCCAAATATTATATCTTCTTTCTATGATGGAGAGCACATGCCATGGAAGATGGAGGACAAGCCTACTACACCATCACCACCATCACCCAAGAAGGACATCTGAGTATATGGGTATGGGCACCACACTTAGCTTGTTCCAAGCTTGGGGGAGGTGCCCCTGTATCGTATCAATAACACTTTTACCATCACCATCTATCTTAAATCGATCCTTAGTTATATCGTAATCTAGAGAAATAAAATTTCAGTATTATTTTTCTTCGAGTGTTTGCATTGTGTTCTACCTATCCTTGTAATCGAGTGTGAGAGATATATAATAAATATTAGTTTTAGTTCGCTTGCTTTACTCTCATTAATCAATCAAAGCAATGAAACAGAAGAAATAGAAAAATCGTATGCTAATACCATGGGGACTAATGACTTCACATAGAAGAAGTATGGTAGATAAAATTTGTTGAGAATAAAGAAACATAGCATTAGTCATTGATATAATATATGCAAGGTTATTATAGGAGAGGAGATTCACATACAAATATACTATCTTGGACATCTTTTATGATTGTGAGCACCCACCAAATATTATATAATGATCAAGTGTTGATATTGGACATGGAAGACAACGTAATAATTATGTTTGCTTGCATCCACACATAAGTTATATTGTCATGAATCCTTTAACATGTTGTGCTTTCTTTAGACATTTTTGCTACCCAAAACAATTCCGCACTAAGTAGATATACTACTTGTGCGTCAGTGACCCTTAAACCCAGTTTCTTTCCAGAAGAGTCCACCATACTTACCTATGGATTGAATAAGATCCTTTGAGTAAGTTGTCATTGGTGGACAAAGCAACAAAAATTGCCCTTTATGTATGATCTTCCATATCTACTACATAGCCTTCTCCTTGTAGACTCGTGTTGGGCCTCCAAGTGTAGAGTTTTATAGGACAGTGGCAATTTTCCCTCAAGTGGATGACCTAAGGTTTATCAATCTGTGGGGGGTGTAGGATGAAGATGGTCTCTCTCAAACAACCCTGCAATCAAATACAAGAAATCTCTTGTGTCCCCAAAACACCCAATACAATGGCAAATTGTATAGGTGCACTAGTTCGGCGAAGAGATGGTGATACGAGTGTAATATGGATGGTAGATATAGGTTTTTGTAATCTGAAAATATAAAAACAGAAAGGTAGCAAGTAACAAAAGTGAGCAAAAACAGTATTGTAAAGCTTGAAAACAAGGCCTAGGGTTCATACTTTCACTAGAGCAATCTCTCAACAATACTAACATAGTTGAATCATATGTAAATACCTCTCGTGCAACAAAGAGTTCACTCCAAAGTCACAAATAGCGGAGAACTAATGAAGAAATTATTGTAGGGTATGAAACCACTACAAAGTTATCTTTTCCGATCAATCTTATGAGCTATCCCTATAGGTGTCACGAACAACCCTAGAGTTTGTACTAAAATAACACCTTAAGACAAACATCAAGCAAAACCCTAATGTCACCTAGATACTTCACTGTCACCACGAGTACCCATGGGCTTGATCATACGATATGCATCACGCAATTTCAGATTCATCATGTTTAATCCAACACAAATAACTTCAAAGAGTGCCCCAAAGTTTCTACCGGAAAGTCAAGACAAAAACGTGTGCCAACCCCTATGCATAGATTCCCGAGGTCACGGAACCCGCAAGTTGATCACCAAAACATACATCAAATGGACCAATAGAATATCCCATTTTCACCACGGATATCCCATCGCAAGACATACATCAAGTGTTCTCAAATCCTTAAAGACTCAATCCGATAAGAAAACTTCAAAGGGAAAACTCAATTCATCACAAGAAGATAGAGAGGGGAAAACTCCATGTGATTCATCTATATTAATAAAGCTCGTGGTACATCAAGATTGTGCCATCTCAAGAACACGAGAGAGAGAGATCAAACACATAGCTACTGGTATATACCCTCAGCCCCGAGGGTGAACTACTCCCTCCTCATCATGGAGACCGTTGGGGTGATGAAGATGGCATCCGGTGATGGTTTCCTCCTCCGGCAGGGTGCCGGAACGGGCTCCCAATTAGTTTTTGATGGCTCTGGAGGCTTGCGGCGGGAGAACTCTCGATCTAGGTTTCTTTTTGGAGGTTTCATTATTAATAGGAATTTTTGGTGTTGATCTCACGTCAAGGGGTGCCACGAGGCGGTGGCAAGCCTGCTAGGCGCGGCCAGGGGGTGGTCACGCCTGGCAGTCTTGCCGCCTCCTCGTGGCTCTTCTGTCCTAGCTCCAATGCTTCGGGGCTCTCTTTTGGTCCACAAAAAATCATACTAAATTTTTAGCCCATTCTGAGAATTTTTATTTCTGCACAAAAAACGACACCATGGTAGTCCTGCTGAAAACAGCGTTAGTCTGGGTTAGTTCTAATAAAATCATACCAAAATCATATAGAATATTGTAAACATGGCATGAATACTTCATAAATTATAGATACATTAGAGACATATCAGCATCCCCAAGATTAATTCATGCTCGTCCTCGAGTAGGTAAATGATAAAAGAAATAATTTATGAAGTGTGAATGCTACCTAACATATTTATCAATGCAATCTTCTTTATTTGGCAAGATTGTTCAGATCCATAAGACTCAAAACAAAAGCTTAATGTTGACATAAAAACAATAATATTTCAAGTATACTAAAAAAGCAATTGAGTCTCTTCAAAATAACATGGCAAAATAATGTTATCCCTACAAAATGATATGGTTTGGCTATGCTCCATCTTCCCCATAGAAAGTATTTATATCATGCACAACCCTGATGACAAGTCAAGCAATTGTTTCACACCTTTTATGTTCTCAAACCTTTTCAACTCTCACGCAATACATGAACGTGAGCCATGGATATAACATTATAGGTGGAATAGAATATGGTGGAGGTTGTGAAGAAAAGGAGAAGATAGTCTCACATCAACTAGGCATATCAACGGTGTATGGAGATGCCCATTAATAGATATCAATGTGAGTGAGTAGGGATTGTCATGCAACGGATGCACTAGAGCTAGAAGTGTATGAAAGCTTAAAAAGAAACTAAGTGGGTGTGCATCCAACTAGCTTGCTCACGAAGACCTAGGGCAATTTGAGGAAGCCCATCATTATAATATACAAGCCAAGTTCTATGAAAAATTCCCACTAGTATGAAAGTGACAATATAGGAGACTCTCTATATGTAAAAAAAGGTGCTACTCGGAAGCACAAGTGTGTTAAAGGATAGTAGCATTGCCCCTTCTCTATTTTCTCTCTTTTTTCTAAATTTTTTCTCTTTTTTTCTCTTTTCTTTGGTGGGCATCTTTGGACTCTTTTTTTATTTGGTCTTCTATGGACTCTTTTATTTTTTTATAAAGTCTGGAGACTCATCCCAACTTGTGAGGGAATCATAGCTTCCATCATCCTTTCCTCACATGGGACAATGCTCTAATAATGGTGATCATCACACTTTTATTTACTTACAACTTAAGAATTACAACTCGATACTTATAACAAAATATGACTCTATATGAATGCCTCCAGCGGTGTACCGAGGTGTGCAATGAGTCAAGAGTGACGTGTATAAATAATATGAATGGTGGCTTTGCCACAAATACAATGTCAACTACATGATCATGCAAAGCAATATGGCAATGATGATGCGTGTCATAAACGGAATGGTGGAAGTTGCATGGCAATATATCTCGGAATGACTATGGAAATGCCATAATAGGTAGGTATGGTGGCTGTTTTCAGGAAGGGTATATGGTCGGTCTAATGCATCGGCAAAAGTTGCGCGATACTACAGAGGCTAGCAAAGGTGGAAGGGTGAGAGTGCATATAATCCATGCACACACATTATTCATAAATAACTCACATACTTATTACAAAAGTCTATTAGTTATCGAAGCAAAGTTTAGACGCATGCTCCTAGGGGATAGGTTGGTAATAGTTAACCATCGCGCGCTCCCGACCCTCACACAAAGGATGACAATCAATAAACAAATCATGCTCCGACTTCGTTACATAACGGTTCACCATACGTGCATGCTATGGGAATCACAAACCTTTAACACAAGTATTTCTACCAATTCACAAATACTTGCTAGCATGAT
Source organism: Hordeum marinum (assembly GCA_022496015.1). Taxonomy (NCBI): domain Eukaryota; kingdom Viridiplantae; phylum Streptophyta; class Magnoliopsida; order Poales; family Poaceae; genus Hordeum; species Hordeum marinum. The sequence goes on along the minus strand of CM039676.1, from coordinate 112,025,630 downwards.
TCTAATATCATCATCTTTATATCTGAAAACTTTATGCAAGGAATCCAACTTCTCATAGTATGCAATGTACTTTATATGAAAGTTTTTATTATATCCCTCTAGGATGCCCATTATATTAGGACTAAGTTCATAACCTAAGAAAATTACCATGCTGTTTAGAGACTCTCAAAATAATGTAAGTTAAGCATGAGAGTTCATCGATTTCTATAAAATGAAACCGCCGCCGTGCTCTACAAAGATATAAGTGAAGCACTAGAGAAAATTGACAAACTACTCCAAATAGATATAAGTGAAGATCAATGAGTAGTCAAACAATTAAGTAGCTATGTGAGGACTTTCTCTCTCTCTCTCAATAAAGATTTTTAGATATGAGTATTTCATTCAACATAAAGCAAAAGAAAAATAGCACTCCAAGAATAGCATGCATCATGTGAACGAATTAAAATTTAGGCTCAACATAGGCTAACCGATAATTGTTGATGAAGAGAGAAGGGATGTGTAGCATCCCCAAGCTTAGATGCTTGAGACTTCTTGAAATATTTACTCGGGGTGCCTTGGTCATCCCCAAGGTTGAGCTTGTGCATCTTGTTCAATCCTCTCATATCCCGGTTTCACCTATTCTAAAAAATGTCATCCACACAAAACTCAAAAAGAACTCGTGAGATAGGTTATTACACATAAGAATAAATAAACACTTCATGTACTGCCAAGACAAGATGCACAATAATTTTCAAACATTAGTTATTGTATACTATCATTTCCACAATTTATACCTACCAATATAGGCTATGAAAACAATAGGATAAGTAGATAACAAAACTATGACAGCAGTTTGTCCAAACCAAGCATTCTGTAGCAATTTATGAAAAAAGTGTACTTTTTATAACTCAAACAATTATTAAAATTGAGTACATGCTATAAAATGTATATGAAAATACCGTGTAAAAATTTCAAAAACTTTCCATGTCCCAAAAAAATATGAAAATTCAAACACTACAGCATAAGTTTCTTTTTTTACACAGCACACATCAAACATGCAATTCAAGCATCCTAAAGGCAATTATTGGAAATTTTTATTGAAAACAAAGATTATAAATAACACCTAATAGATAACAACAAAATAAAATGACGCTCCAAACAAAACTCATATTATGTGACGAATAAAAATATAGGTCCAAGTAAGATATATCGATATGTTGGAGAATGTTGCATGGGAAACAAAATTTTACTACGCTTCACCAAGAACACTAATTGGGAAGCGTTAAGAAACACGGTTGATGTAGTCGAACGTCTTCGCGATCCAAATCCCCGAGCGTCCCGCGATCCAATCACGATTCGTCCCGATCTAGCGCCGAACGGACGGCAGCTCCGCGTTCAGCACACGTACGGCTTGATGACGATCTCCGCCTTCTTGATCTAGCAAGAGGGAGCGGAGAGGTAGATTCATTCTCCGGCAGCGCGACAGCATTGCGGCGATCGTGGTGGAGTAATTCCAGCAGGGCTTTGCCTAAGCACTGTTTGAAACCGATCTAGAGGAGAAACTACGGAGTAGAGAGGGAAGCACGTGGCTAAAATTCTATAGCAAAAAACCTCAAAACCTCTAGTATATATAGGAGGAGGGGAGGGAGGAGAATTTGCTCCCAAGGGAGCCAAATCCAATTCAGTCAAAGTGGATGGAGGAATCCTCCTCCTCCACTCCTAGTAGGATTAGGACTCCTTCCTTTTTTCCACTTTTCCCTTTCTTTCCACCTTGGGTTTCTTGCCTAGCCGCATGGGATTCCTGTGGGCCTTCGGCCAGCCCACTAAGGGCTGGTATTCCTTCTCCCACATCCCATGTAGCCTCTTGGGTCGAAATACCCCTCCCGATGGTCCCCCGGTACCCTCTCGGCACTCCCGGTACACTACCGATGAGCCCGGAACTTTTCCGGTGACCAAAACAGGACTTCCTATATATAAATCTTTATCTCCAGACCATTGTAGAGCTCCTCGTGATGTTAGGGATCTCATACGGGACTCCGAACAACCTTCGGTCACCACCATGCATAACTCTATACTACCGAAACGTCACCAAACCTTAAGTGTGCAGACCCTGCGGGTTCGAGAACTATGTAGACATGACCGAGATATCTCTATGGTCAATAACCAATAGCGGGACCTGGATACCCATATTGATTCCTACATATTCTATGAAGATCTCTATTGGTCGAACCTCTATGTCAAGGATTCAGTTAATCCCGTATGATGTTCCCTTTGTTCTTCGGTATGTTACTTGCCCGAGATTCGATCGTCGGTATCTCCATACCTAGTTCAACCTCGTTACCAGCAAGTCTCTTTACTCATTTCCGTAATACAAGATCCCATGGCTAACACTTACACACATTGCTTGCAAGGCTTATTGTGATGTTGTATTACCGAGTGGGCCTTGAGATACCTGTCCGTCACACGGAGTAACAAATCCCAGTGTTGATCCATGCCAACCCAACAAACACCCTCGGAGATACCAGTAGAGCACCTTTATAGTCACCCAGTTACGTTGTGACATTTGATACACACAAGGCACTCCTTCGGTGTCCGTGAGTTGCATGATCTCATGGTCATAGGAACATATACTTGACATTTAGAAGACTGTAGCAATAAACTGACATGATCATATGCTACGTTTATAGTTTGGGTCTTGTCCATCCAATCATTCTCCTAATGATGTGATCCCATTATCAAATGATATATCATGTCAATGGCTACGAAACCTTGACCATCTTTGATCAACGAGCTAGTCTACTAGAGGCACACTAGGGACAAAGTGTTGTCTATACATCCACACATGCAATGTGTTTCCAATCAATACAATTATAGCATGGATAATAAAAAATTATCATGAACAAGGAAATATAATAATAAACACTTTATTTATTGCCTATAGGGCATATTTCCAACACGATAGTGTTGAATACGAAAGAGGGGATGCCTTCCGGGGCATCCCCAAGCTTAGGCGCTTGAGTCTTCCTTGGATATTATATTGGGGGTTCCTTGGGAATTCCCAAGATTAGTTTCTTGTCACTCCTTATTCTCCTCATATTGGTGTCTCACCCAAAACATTAAAACTTCAATCACACAAAACTTAACGGAACTTTGTGAGAAGGGTTAGTGTAATAAACATAGATCATTCACTTAGGTACTGTTAAGACAAGATTCATAATTGTTCCCACATGATGCATACTGTATTCGATAATTCCCACAATTTATATTACTCAATATAAGCTATAGGATCACTTGAAACAAGCAAACTATGCATGTAAAACAGAATCTGTCAAAAACAGAACAGTCTGTAAAGATCTGAAGGATAAACCTAATTCCCTGCCTCCAAAAATTCTGAAAAATTAGGAGAACTCAAGGAATTTGCATATAAATTCTGTGTAAAAATTGCAGAATTTTTGGAAGCTCCAGTAAAATCAAGTAATTCATATACTGGACACAAAACTTTGTGTTTTTGCACAAAATCAAACAAGCAAATATCCACACTATCCCAAAGGCTTTACTTGGCACTTTATTGAAATAAAAGACACAAACATGATTACTACAGTAGCTTAATCATGTGAACACATAAAACAGAATGTAAAAATGTTGGGTTGTCTCCCAACAAGCGCCTTTCTTTAATGCCTTTTAGCTAGGCATGATGATTTCAATGATGCTCGTAGGAATAATAATCTAAACATGCAAAAGAGCGTCATGAATCTCATGACAAGCATATTTAAGTCTAACCCATTCCTATGCATTGGGATTTTGTGAGGAAATAATTTATGGGAACAAGAATCATCTAGCATAGGAAGGCAAAACAAGCATAACTTCAAAACTTTGAACACATAGAGGGGAAACTTGATATTATTGCAATTCCTAGAATCATATATTCCTCCCTCATACTAATTTTCAGTAGCATCATGAAGGAATTCAACAATATAACTATCTCATAAAGCATTATCTTCATGATCCACAAGCATAGATATTTTGTCACTGTCGGTGTACTAAAGTTTGGGCTTTTTAGTACCCCATACTTGTGCACGGGCAGTTGTAGCCACACCAGCGGCGAGGCCTACCAAGGGACTGCTAGAAGCGAATATTAAGACATCAAGGAACATTCAATTCGACAAGCACAAGACCGGAGGCCAAAGGCTGGGACCCTAGCAAGATCTTGCCAAGGGTTACCTGCGGAGCCCCAACAAGGAGTGCACCTGGCAAGGCCTTGCCACCCTACCGGCACAGAGGCCTGGTGTCGATCCACCAAGATACGTGTCGAGGCGCTGGCGATGGAGAGGCTAAGCAGTGTCGATGGGAAGGGCCCCTATCCCGTCTCGTGGAAGGTTAGGGACACCTGACGGAGCATTAAATACCTTTGTCCTACACCATCAGTATTAGGTATGATAGCACTGTAGCACTGTGCACCTCGTGCATGCACTGTACACCACTATTGGGATCCCCTTAATCATACCAAAAGGAGGCCCAAGGCATTACGAGAGGGGACTTTTTCTCCCACCTTCTGGCTCATGCTCGTAGCGGCTGTTCATAGCACTCCTATAGTTGGAACCCTAAAAACACCCATAATACACCGAAGCAGGAGTAGGGTTTTACACTCCTCAACGGCCCAAACCTGGGTAAAAACTCCCCTCGCGCCGTTCATTTGATCTGCTATTTGCGCATACCTTCACCCCACCGAACCACAAAGGGATCCTCGCGGTCCCATAGGTGTCATGCACCGACATCTTTGGCACGCCAGGTAGGGGGGCGACGTTGTGTGACCCTGGTCACACAATCTGTGCGCCAGTTCCTCCATCGCCATGGTCCCCAATAAAAGGGGTTTCATGGCGGTTGACCCGTCCACATCTTGCGTGCCCGTAACCACTTAGACAGGCAATGGTGTGGATGCGAGAAGATGCCTCGAGCCTCCACAATGTTCTGGTGATTAAGGCCAAGCTAGCGGTGCCGTTCGCAGTGACGGTAGCAATCCACACGCCACTGGATCTCAAGACGAAGCCATGTGGCCTGCGGGCGGCATGGTGAACTCTAGAGATGGTAGGGCATCTTCCAAGACACCTACGCAGGCGCATACACCATGGCCTTCTTAGGTCTCGCGTGATGAGCAGCGCTGCAACGTCGGTGGTTCCAAGTGCCCCCATGGAAAGGCCTCTACGCATCACCCTCGAGATGCACGGGACCAACATGCTGACGGAGGTGGTACGGTCACGGGACCATGATGGAGCTCCTTCTAACACAGTTAGTAGTCAGAGCACCTCACGTTCATCGCACCTGTCGCTGCCAACCTTGTCAACGGAAGCATTGGCACGAGCGAAGTTGCTCCTAAATTTCCCTCCTGCGACGGAGAAGCTCTATGAGTGGAGAGCTACTATCCAGATCCTCGTCCGCTTTGCTGACAGGGGTGGACCGCAACGGGCGGAACCTTTGCAGCAATGGTTCGTCGAGTCAGCGCGCACTAATGGCGACAAGTACGGAGGTGGCACGACCATGGTGCACTCTCCTCAGTGGCCGCTCGGTGGTCGCCGACTTGGCTGGTCGGCTCTGGTGGTGATGACTCCACGGCGTCGTCTGATCCGCGAACTCGCTATGATCAACTTCAAGTTCTTCGGGAGCGAACCAAAGCGAACGCTCGGACCACCACCGAGAGACAGCGGGAGACCGCCATCAATCTGATAAGCGCGGGGGCCACTGTAGACGAGCATGCGCCAGGGTATCCTGTCGACCTACCTTACGAGGTAGGTTGTCTAGTGTTTTCTCTTGAGCTACGGCGAGTCTAGTGGCCCAATTCCCGAACGTTCAAACCGGAGATCCCGGAGAAATATGACGGCAAGTCCCACCCATAGGAGTTCTTGAGCATCTACACCATTGCGGTGCAGGCTGTCGGGGCTCGCGATGACAAGGTACTCGTCAACTACTTCCCGTTGGTGCTCAAGCCCAACGTCAGGTCGTGATTGATGCATCTACCGGAGAATTTCATTTCTTCCTGGGCAGACCTGTGCCATGAGTTTGTTGTCGCCTTTACCGAAGACCACCAAGCTCTTGGTCAAGAAAGCAATTTGCATCTCATCCCCTAAAAGGAATGTGAAACCTTGCGCAAATACATTCAAAGATTCAGCCGCATACATCACAACATCCCAGACATTCATCATGCTGCTGTTATCAGTGTGTTTCATCAGAACATGCGTAACTGCAGGATGCATGAAGAGTTGGCGATGAATAAAGTCAAGGATGTCGCTGAGATCTATGCTATGGCTGATAGATGTGCTCGAGATGAAGAAGGGAGAAGGCTCCCCGACGAGAATGCCAGTGTTGGAGTCAACTCTAACGAAGACACCATCGCCCTGGCAAGGAAAGGCTGATGGAGGAACAAGAAATGCAAGGACAAGGCCGTGCTTGCCGTCGAGGAATCCGACAACCTTAGTGCCGCCAAGAAGTCAAAGGTTGACAACCCTGGCAAGGAGGTTGCCGGGTGCACCTCTTGTCAGGCCTTGGCGGCTGCCGACAAGCCGAAGGGCTCCGACAAGCAGTACTGCAAGATCCATCGCACCAAGGGCCATGACCTCCAAAAATGCCGACAAGTCAAGCAGCTTTCCGAGAGGGAGAAAGCTAAGTACATAAGGCGAGATAAGGAGAATGGCCAAGAAGGTGGAGAGGGGTCCGACAAGAAACACGGTGGCCGAGGAGGACGCCACGGCAAGAGCAAGCAGCAGGAAGGACATGCTCGAGGCCGCGACAAGGAATAGGAGGAGGAGGATGGCAATGAAGAGGATGATGAGTCCAACGAGCACGAGTTTCAGAGAGCTACAGATGTCATGTGCGTCGACGGAGGCGCCTCGTTTCTTCCCGCCGCCAACTCAAACAGTGGGCGTGTGAGATTAATGCGACAGAACCATATGTTGAAGCCCGGAAACCTCTGAGATGGTCCCATGCGCCTATCACTTTTAACGCTGAGGATCAGCCTAATCGCACAACAACGGTCAGGTGTCTGCCATTGTTGGTTTCACCAATGATTCGCCACCTCAAAGTGACGAAAATGTTAGTTGACGGTGGGGCCGGTCTGAATCTGATCTCACTCGATGTGATCAAGAGATTTCAAATTCCTAACGGGTATCTTGAGGAGACATGCACTTTTGAGGAGATCAATCCGAGAAGGACTCAGCCAAAGGGCAATATCACATTACCGGTAACATTTAGCAGTGACATGAACTTCGGAACAGAGAAGATTGTTTTTGATGTTGCCAAGATACCCTTGTCGTATAATGGGATACTTGGATGCCCGGCGCTGGCTAAGTTCATGGGGGCATCACACTATGCTTACAAATTGTTGAAAATGCACAGGCCGATCAGCGTCATCACAATCAACTCTGACAAGAAGGACGCACTTATCTGTGCCCGCCAACTTTACCAGGAGGCAGTTGCAGCACCTGCTACCAAGGTACCTGCTCCTGTCGTTGAAGCTCCCGAGGGGAAGAAGATCGGGAAGGCCTATGGTGCACACTCCGGCAAGCGCGCCTCTTCGGAGTGCTGCGCTCCCGTCGATGATGTGCCAGAGAGCTCCACCGGCAAGAACAAGAAATCCAAGGCAGCTCCACTAGAAACCAAGAAGGTGCCCGTCAAGGAGGATAGCACGTGAGGAACTTTCACCATAAGTTCCACCCTCGACGACAAATAGGCAAGCGCTCTCATTGCCTTCCTGTAGGCGAACGTCGATGTGTTTGCATGGCAACCATCTGATGTCCCCGGTGTTCCTAGGGAGGTAATTGAGCACCACCTTGCTGTCTGTCCCCACATGTGGCCCATCAAGCAAAAAGTTAGGAAGCAAGCCTTGGAGTGGCAAGAATTTATAGCCGAAGAAATCAGGAAATTGGAAGCGACAGGCTTGGTTAGAGGAGTGCTCCATCCAACATGGTTGGCCAATCCAGTTGTGGTGTGCAAGGCGAATGGAAAATGGAGGCTATGCATTGATTATACATATCTTAACAAAGCCTGTCCAAAAGATCCTTTCCCCTTGCCGCGCATCGACCAGATTATGGAATCCACTGCAGGCTGTGATTTGTTGTCATTCCTTGATGCTTATTCAGGATACCACCAGATCTTTATGTCCAAGGAGGATGAAGAGAAGACCACATTTATCACCCCATGTGGTACGTATTGCTTTGTGCGTATGCCTTTTAGGTTGAAAAGTGTTGGTTCGACATTTGCAAGAGCAGTCCAGATTGGTTTTGAGCCCCAGCTACATAGAAATATGGAAGCCTATATGGATGACATGGTGGTTAAAACCAAGAACAAAGCAATGCTCATACAAGATCTGGAAGAGACGTTTGCAAATCTGCGCAAGATCAACTTGAAGCTCAATCCTGAGAAATGTGTGTTTGGTGTTCCATCCCGCAAGCTTCTCGGGTTCTTTTTGTCTCAACGTGGGATCGAGGCGAACCCTGACAAGATCAAAGCAATTGAGCAAATTGAAGCACCAAAATGCATCAAGGATGTGTGTTGTCTTGCCGCCTGCGTTGCGGCTCTGAGTAGGATCCTTTCGAAATCTGCTAAGCGTGCCCTGCCCTTTCCAAAACCTTGAAGAAGGCACGTCTAGTGAAGTGGACTCCAGAAGCGGAGGCAGCATTGCAGGATTTGAAGAGATACCTCTCCTGTCTGCCAATACTAGTCACGCCAAGACCACAACAGCCGTTGTTGCTATACTTGGCAGCAAAGAATCAAGTGGCTAGTCCTATGTTGGTGGCACAAAGAGAAGTCGACGAAGAAGCAGCGATAGGGACAGGACCGTCAAGCGACGAACTGGGGGCTTCCCCGGCAAGGTCTGGTGCCGACAAGTCAGGACCTGCGCAGATGAACGATGTGACACAAAAGAAGAAGATGGTGCAGCGCCTAGTGTACTTCGTCAGCTCCCTTTTGCAATGGGCCGGGTCAAGGTACCCTAGCATGCAAAAGTTACTTTTTGGCCTCCTCATGGCCTCAAGGAAATTGTGCCATTATTTCCAAGCACATGAAATTACCGTCGTCACACGCTTTCCGCTACAACGGATTTTGCAAAACCCAGACGCGGCTGGCAGGATTGTGGAGTGGGCTTTGGAGTTGTCAAGCTTTGGCCTCAAGTTTGAAAGCACTTTGACCATCCAGAGTAGAGCCTTGGTAGAATTCATTGCAGAATGGACTCCAACGCCAGACGAAGAGATCCAAGAAACGACCCTCCCCGGCAAGGAAACAAGCGAAGAATGGGTTATTTATTTTTATGGGGCTTTCTCCCTGCAGGGAGAGGGTGCTCGTATGCTTGTTGTCGCACCCATCGAAGAGCACCTCAAATATGTAATTCAGATGCACTTTCCCCGGGAGAAGTCGACAAAAAACACCACACAATATGAGGGGCTGCTTGCCGGCCTCAGGATCGTGGCAGACCTTGGGATCAAGAAGCTTATTGTGAGAGGAGATTCACAACTTGTCATCAAGCAAGTCAACAAGGATTATCATAGCCCGTTGATGGAAGCTTACATGGATGAAGTGAGGAAGTTGGAGGAGCGCTTTGATGGTCAGCAAACAGAGCACGTTCCTCGTGCAGAGAATAGTGTTGCTGACGAACTGTCAAAGCGTGCTGCCCTCAAATTGCCTATGGAACCAGGGACTTTGTGCTCCAACTGACTCAGCCATCCGTATCATCGCCAACAAAGCAAAACAAGAGAAGGAAGTTGAATTGTGGCAAGTATTTCCCGGCAAAGCTCACAGAAGCCGTAGGAAAGGAAGTTGCAGGGATCGACGTCAATCTTGTCAGGGAGCAACAGGCTCCGGCAAGGCCTCAAGCCCTTGTGGTAGAGACAAGCGCCCCCGCAGCAGAAGATATGCCTTTAGTCCTTATCATTGAGCCTCGGGATCCAGCATGGGCACAACACATAGTTCAGTTCCTTCAAACAGGAGAACTCCCAGAGGAACAGGAAGAAGCTGAGAAAGTAGCCCGTCAGTCTAGTATGTACCAGTTTGTGGACGATGTCCTATATAGAAAGAGACCGAACGGTGTGAACTTGAAGTGTATTCCTCAGGAGGATGGACTAGAGCTTTTGGCGGAGATACATGGAGGCATATGTGGCTCCCACATGGGATCAAGAGCTCTTGCCGGGAAGGCCTTCCGGTATGGTTTCTTTTGGCCTACTGCTCTCCAGGATGCAACTGCACTAGTAACCAAGTGTGAAGTATGTCAATTCCATTCGAAGAAGCTACATCAACCAGCTCAAGCTCTTCAGACAATCCCTCTTTCCTGGCCATTTTTGGTCTGGGGGCTCGACATCTTGGGCCCCTTTCCCCGTGCTACTAGGGGCTTTGAGTACTTGTATGTCGCAATCGACAAGTTCACAAAGTGGCCAGAAGTGGAAGCAGTGAGAAAGCTGACAGCGCAATCAAACGTCAACTTCTTCAGAGGACTAGTTTGTCGTTTTGGTTTACCAAGTAGGGTCATCACTAATAACGATACACAGTTCACAAGTCACGCCTTCATACCATATGTCCAAGAAACCTTGGCAAAAAGATTTGCTTTGCTTCTGTCGCTCATCCAAGGAGCAATGGCCAAGCGGAAAGGGCAAATGTTGAAGTCCTGTTGGGGCTTAAAACAAGAACTTTCGACAGGCTGCGCAAGTGTGGAAGACGCTGGATTGATGAGCTGCCGGTGGTTCTTTGGTCGATCAGAACAACGCCAAATTGAGCCACCGTCCAGACACCCTTCTCCCTGGTGTACGGGGCGGAGGTAGTTCTCCCCATAGAACTCATATACGGGTCACATTGAGTGCTCGCTTATTGTAGCGACCCGACTCAAAACGAGTCAAACCTCTATGTGTTAGTGCCATCCCTAGATCAGTATGCTGGCACACACAATACATCAATGTATATATCAAAGTGCAATCACATGTAAATAGCGGAAAGTTGATATATACCTCTTAAATCACCACGGAAACAGTCAACGGGGGTGGAGTCCCAATAAACACCAACGACAGGTTGAGTGTAGACCGTAACCTTGAATCGTACTCTTACTCGTCGTAGAAAAGTATCTACAAAATAAGACGTTGCAGCCGTGTAGGTCAGTACATTGAATGTACCGGCAAGATCACCATAGAAAAAATTATAAATACTATTCTATATGCAAAAGGCTTTGTGGCTCTATGTCTGAGTTTTTGCAGAAAAGCTGGTTTTATTTTCCCTACAATAAAGGAGTGAAACGAAAAACACTACTAACAGTTGGTTGTTAATGAGATGGTTCCACCAACCAATTCTCATGTCCCAAAAACTATTAATAGACCCACTCATCATGAAATTTATTAATTTTTGTGTTGAGAATGGCTGATAGTATCATCTCCGGTGCTCATGTTGTCTGTAACCGAGGACACGGCTAATCGATTAGTTTAACACTCTGCAGAGGTTTGTACACTTTACCCGCAAGAATCGATCCCTCCTGTTATGTCCTCGCACTACCTGGTGTTTGAGAACGGGACGATCGAAACATGGTCTTCCATAGTGATCCTCCGATAGAAAGTCAGTGCCCATCCAAATCCTACCGTTCTTCTACATCTTGTAGCAACTGACCTACCGAAGTCACCATTATAGTCAACCAAGCCAAAGCCCATATTGACTTCCGGCCTTGAAGTATCCATCCATCTCTTTGAGCCTGGGTGGCATTCCGTTGGGATGATCACAGGTAGATACCAGGATTCCCGGGCATAACCATGATAGGTATCAGGCTGCCAAAAATGCTTGTCCAATCCACCCAGAGGTATATTGAGTCCTTGAAGTCTTGAAGTCTTGATCATCATGAAGGTCTTGAAATAATAAATTAACCTCACAACACTCCTGAATCTCACAACCAACCCCGTCTACTAAATCATAGAAATTGTAAATAACGTCCCTTCCGAGGCAAGTGGTAACAGGATGTTGGGTTTCTCCTACCTCATGATACTATTACAAGTTCAAGCTCAATACCCTACTAGATGTAGATGGAAAGATTGATTCTAATGCAAATAAAACATAGGTAATGTAAGATGATCAAAGTGAACTCGCCTGTACTGTTGATGAAGAATAATATCGCTCTCAAAAATAACTCTATAGAACTATTCGTCACTCTCCAATGAAAATCTATATAATCAAACATTACACTCTTATAAGAAATCATACTAGCAATCAATACTAACAATCAATAAGCAACACAAAAAGGTTGTGATGAAGGAAATACTCAAGACAAAACTCAAAACAACAAAACTTCATCAACACAACCAAGGTTTGGTTTTCTCTACAAAAAATCACGTTTTCAAATAGAAAGACAACAACAAAGTCAAACCTAACAAAAGTATTTTAGTAAATATTTTACTAGCAAAAGAATTACTTTTGAAGAACAACTAAGAACTAAGAAAACAATACTCTAAACAACATAAGTTTTTGCCTAATAAACTTAACAACAAGAAAGGCAATAAAATACTAAAATAAGAGAAAACAAAAATATACAATAACTAAGTTAACAGAAAGTAAAACTTATAAAACAATTTTCGAAAATAATTTCAAATGGGAAATACAACTAGCAATGAAATCAATTTGCAAGTTATTATGAAACTAGAATTGATTTCATGCTATCAAAAATAATAAATAACATAAAAATAAATTTGGTTGAAGTACTACTTCTAACTAAAAGAAAACAAGGTAAAATTTGCCAACTAATATAAAATAAAATAAATTAAAACAATTTAAAACAAAAGAAATAGAAATAACCTAAAAAGAACTATAACAGAATCTGTTTGCTTGAAACCCTAATTTATAATATTCTAAAAATTCTCAAATTTAACAAACAGATAAATATAACTAATACAAACCATTAGAAAAGGAATCACTTAAAAATATGTTTTTAAACTCAAGTTATTCAAATTCTAGTGATTTGAGAAAATTCAACAGAATTCAAAGTTTAAAATTTCAAACATAGTCAAACTTTACATCTACAGAAAATATACAAAAATTGTGACACAATGCAGAAAAACTAAAATCAAAACAATTAAAAACATAGAAGATATGAATAAAACAAAAATAGAACTAATCTGTTAAAAGAAACAAAACAGAAAAAGGAAAAAAAACAAATCTAGCGAACAGGGGCTACGTGGCGCTTCCTGAGTGGCCGAGGGATGTGCACGCGGGAGCTAAACGAGCAAATGGACGTCAACTAAAACAAAACGATTAGACCTATTTAAAATAAATAAAACCGACTGGTTTATTGGAACAAAACCGGATCTAACGAATCGGTACGCTGGGGATCTAATCTTAGTCGTTGACGTTAGATCCGACGGTGAGGAGGCTTACTGTGGCGGGAGGTCAACTCTAGCGAGATTTCCAGCAAGGCTGAGGTGGAGAGGTTGAAGGGGATGGTGTTCCGATGGTCCCATTGCGACGGAGAGGACACCAGGAGATGCGGCAAAAGATGGCGAGCTCAGTGGCGGTCTTGGCATCGATGCAGGTAGTCGGAGGCATCAAAAGCGAGCTCCAAGGCGGCGGTGGCATTGGGTGGTAGAGGGGAAAGGGAGCTCCGGTAGGTGAGGGGCTCGGGCGAGTGGATGGAGAGGTGCGGGTGAGCGAGGCAGAGCGGATGGTGGCCTCGGGCGGTGAGGGGAGTGGCTAGTGCAAGTAGGGGGTCAACAATGGCGCGGTGGCCATGGGCAACTCCGGCGAGCGATTTGGCGAGGCAGAGGGCACGCGGGAGAGGGCTTCGGGGCAGAACAGGTGCGGGAGGCCTCATGCTTTATAGCCAAGAGGTCGAGGTGAAGAATAGGCAAGGGGAGAGGGAGATCGCGACGAATCCGAGGCAGCTCTTGCAAGGAAGGAAGGAGAGGCGAGAGGAGGAAGGAGACCAAGGGGATCGCGCGGGCGGTCGGTGGGGTCCACCGTCAATGAGAGAGAAGGGAAACAACGCACCGGTGGCCGATCCGAAGTGAGATTGGATCTGGCGAGGGGATCCTGGGCCGTTTCCTTTCCATTTGGGCTTCAGGGGTTTCCTAATAAAGCATTTTTTTCCTTTTTATAAACAAAAAAGAAAAGGAAACTAAATAAATGAAAATCTAAAATAGTTTTATATAGACATATTATATATCAAAATGACCAAAAAAATAAATTCTAAAACATGAACATATTTTCATTGGCAAATAAAATTCTTACAAAATAAGAAAAATCAAAAAGTGCTACTGTTTTAAATAAAATGCAAATGAAACATTTTAAAAATACCAAAATGGCTTCAAATTCATTTATCTCCATTTTTATATTGAAGGGAATCATTTTATCCTATTTTCCATATATTTTATTTTTGGAGAAAATTAATTTGAATAAAAAACAAATAACTCCTAAGTGGTTTTGAATTTGAATTTTCAAACCACTTTCAAATCCTTCTTTTAAACTTCCAACTCATATTTCATAATTTGAAGAAGTCCTTTTATCCTCTCTCATGAAAATCATTGAGTTGCATAAAGTTTCTTAATTTGAAATATTTTCAATTGAAATTCAAACCATTTTCAAATCCCTTTTCATTTCTTTAAATGGAAGAAGTCACATCATCTTCACTCTAGAGTTTTGTGATGAAATGAATTTGGATTCTTGAGGATCAAAATGCAGAGTGAAAGTTTTGGGAAAGTCATTTCATTCTCTCTCATTAAACTTTCAAAAAGTGTCAAATTTCACTCACTTTCAATCACTCAATCAAACAATCTATCAATCTATTGATTAATATAACATTCCAAAATTTTGGGATGTTACACTTATGATGAGCTTGAGCAAGAGAAGTTGCGCCAAGACGACGTAACACTCCTTATGGAAGATCGTCTTCGGGCTGCTATGCGAGCTGCATACTACCAGCAAGCTTTGCGCCGCTACCATAGCTGCAAAGTTCATGCTCGGAGTCTTGAGCAAGGCGACCTTGTTCTTCGGCGTGTTCAGTCGGCCAAGAATTCAAACAAGTTGACCCCGAAGTGGGAAGGCCCTTATCGGGTAGTACGAGTCACCAGGGCTAGCACAGTCCGCCTGGAGACCGAAGATGGCGTCCGAGTGAGCAACTCCTGGAACATCGAACATCTTCATCAGTTCTATCTGTAAGGCGCGGTTGCCGAGCCCCCCAGCAGCCACCTTTTGTACAAGTCTTGCTGGTAGGGCATGTCATCCTTTGTACAAAGCCAGGCGCAGACCCTGTGCATAGTTGAATGAGATCGGGAATCTTGCAACTCTTGTTAGTTCCCATGTTTCTTTATATGCATGTTTATCTGAGATGTTGCATTATGCTTATTCCCGGCAAGTGCTAACGAACCGCCAAGGTTCCATACCTCTATTTTCTCTTCTTTATTTTTCTTAAAGTATAGAAGGTTCCTTCGCATGCAAGTTTGCCGAGGGGGTGAGATAGTGTGGACACCTACGGGCGACATTCGAAGTTAGCACCTTGCAGAAAGGAGTACGACAACAAAAAGCTAACTTACAAAACTCTAAGTAAACTTTTACTATGAGGTTATTTTTGTCCTTGGGCGATTTAAACTTTTGTATGGAAAACCTGCACGCGAGGGAACCTTGCCATGATAAGTTGCGCCCTTGCTGTGTTTTGAGTCTGCTCAATAGTTTAAGTGGCTGCAATGAAAATGTCAAGGTAATTTTCCATGATTGGTTGCACCCTTACTCTGTTTTGGGTCTGCGGAATAGTTTAAGAGGCTGCACTAAAAATGTCAAGATATCTTGCCGGCAGCACCACAGCCAGCGGGCTTCTAACAAATCTGTTCCTCAAAGCGCTCGCGGTGATGTTGCATACGCCGGCAAGTTTCCAATAAAGCGTAGGGATACACCATACATAGGAAAATCAGACAAGAGGAGTAACACACATTCATTTAAATGGAATGAAATTTACGCGGGATGACGTATTTCCCTAAGTACATCTTTATTTGACTTTCTCCTCTAGGGGCAGATTACAAGAAGAAAAATATAGGAAGAGGCCCTCGACAAAAGCCCAGCCTAACCCCTCCTGGACCAGCACTGCGCGGAGGGCAGGGCTCCCAGAAGGGAGGATGAAGCCAAAGTCCATGAGCCTGCCAGGAGATCCAGCTGGAAGATGAGGTAGTGCCCAGGACAAGTGCCCCGGCAAGGTTGCTCCGCCGGGAGGGGGAGAGGCATGAGCTGGCGATGATGGTGTGGTCGGCGACGAGCCGGAGCTTAGGTGGTCGTATTCCGGCTTGACGGCCTGGAGCTCGGACCCGTTGTCGTTGTCTTCACCGATGTCGTCCTCCTTGTCACTGTCACTCGACGAGGAGCTTTCGGCACCACTCGAGCTTTCCTCGTAGTAGATGAGGAAGGCGCCTGAACGCTTGTAAATCTTGACGGAGAGCATGTTGGCATCTGTCATCTTGAATAAGAGGACATGCCCATCCTGGAGGTTGTGGGCGCGGGCGAAGGTTTTCCAACCGCACCTGAAGAACATGACGCGGCTCTCCGGGTATTCGATGTCCACCCGTGCAGCACCGTTGCAGCAACCATGCGCCCGCAGCCACAAGGCGGGTGGCTTGTCGACCTCCAACTCCTTGGCGAAAGGGTGAGGGAGGCATAGATGACTCCGGAGGGGACCACGTAGCTTGACGACGGACTCCAGTCTCATCCCCTCGGCGTGGGTCTCTTCGAGGAGGACGTCCAACGTCGGAGGGAGGGGTAGAGCGGTGCCCCACCTCCCTCGTCCATGGCCTCCATGACGGCCCCGGCCCCTCATACCTCTTCCACCACGCGCGCTCGAGCCACCCTCTGCCTCCGTGGCTAAAGCGGTGGCATGATCCTGACGGGAACCCCTCGCCGAACCGATGGAGGACGAAGGTCGCCCTTGCTGCCCAACCATGGGCAAGGGCGAGTACAAATCAAGATCGGGAAGGTGTAGAAAGGCAGGCTTTGGAGGTCTACGCTCAATGAGGAATAAGGATGGGTGAGCCTCTCCCTCGCTGCCCCCCTCCCCCAATTTATAGGGAGAAGCACGGGGGCTGGCTCTCCCTCGCTCCAAGAGTCGCTGCCCGTCTCCACCAATAGCACCGCCCACGATCACGGGGCGAATAGATAGACGCCTCGTTCCCCCAATCCATGGCGTTGTGGTTTCTACCATGGCCGGGACTTTAAGTCATGGGCGCCCGTTGTCGATTCCCTGATATGCATGCAGCGCGCGTGGCGGAAACGGCCTGACGCGGTAATTGGAATAACTATGCCTGTTCCGCGCATGCCTCCCACATCGTGCACTTAATGCACATCGTGGGGAGGCACAGTAAGCGGAATAATTGCAACCGCAGGCCCCTGCCACGCGTGCCCGTGCACTGTTTGGGCCTAGCCCAATGACGCCTCACACACGTGTGTGGCCTAGGCCCGGGGGCTCCTATCGGTGTACTAAAGTTTGGGTTTTTTAGTACCCATATTTGTGCATGGGGAGTTGTAGCCACACCAGCGGCGAGGCCTACCAGGGGACTACTAGAAGCGAATATGAAGACATCAAGAAACATTCAAGTCAACAAGCACAAGACCGGAGGCCAAAGGCTGGGACCCCGGCAAGATCTTGCCAGGGGTTACCTGCGGAGCCCCGGCAAGATCTTGCCAGGGGTTACCTACGGAGCCCCGGCAAGGAGCAAACCCGGCAAGGCCTTGCCACCCTGCCAGCGTAGAGGCCAGGTGTCGATCCACCAAGATACATCTCGAGGCGCTGGCAATGGAGAGGCTAAGCGGTGCCAATGGGACGGGCTCCTGTCATGTCCCGTGGAAGGTTAGGGACACCTGACGGAGCATTAAATACCTTTGTCCTACACCGTCAGTGTTAGGTATGATAGCATTGTAGCACTGTGCACCTCATGCATGCACTGTACGCCACTGTTGGGATCCCCTTAATCATATAAAAGGAGGCCCAAGGCATTACGAGAGGGGACTTTTTCTCCCACCTTCTGGCTCACGCGCGTAGCGGCTGTTCATATCGCTCCTGTAGCTGGAACCCTAAAAACACCCATAATACACTAAAGCGGGAGTAGGGTTTTACACTCCTCAGCATCCTGAACCTGGGTAAAAATCTCCCCTCACGCCGTTCGTTTGATCTTCTCTTTGCGCATACCTTCTCCCAGCCGAACCACAAAGGGATCCTCGCGGTCCCATAGGTGTCGTGCACCGACAGTCACTCTCCACATAAGCAATTTTCTTCTCATTCATAATAGTGGGAGCAAACTCAACAAAATAACTATCATGAGATACTTGATTGACATAACCACATTGAATATTAAAATCATGATGACAAGTTTCATGGTTACTATCACTCTTTATAGCATACATGTCATCATCATAACAAATTTGCTCATCAAAACTTGGGGGACTAAAAATATCATCTTCATCAAACATAGCATCCTCAAGCTTATGGCATTGGATATCATTAGCATCATGGATATTCAGATAATTCATACTAACAACATTGCAATCATGTTCAGCACTCAAAGATTTAGTGCCAAACATTTTAATAACTTCTTCTTCTAACACTTGAGCACAATTTTCCTTTCCATCATTTTCACAAAAGACATTAAAAAGATGAAGCATATGAGGCAACCTCAATTCCATTTTTTTAGCTTTCTTTTATAAAACCAAACTAGTGAAAAAAAAGAAACTAAAAGAATTGATTGGAAGATCTAAAGATATACCTTCAAGCACTCACCTCCCCGGTAACGGTGCCAGAAAAGAGCTTGATGTCTACTACACAACCTCTTCTTGTAGACTTGTGTTGGGCCTCCAAGTGTCGAGTTTTGTAGGACAGTGGCAATTTTCCCTCAAGTGGATGACCTAAGGTTTATCAATCCGTGGGAGGTGTAGGATGAATATGGTCTCTCTCAAACAACCCTGCAATCAAATACAAGAAATCTCTTGTGTCCCCAACACACCCAATACAATGGCAAATTGTATAGGTGCACTAGTTCGGCGAAGAGATGGTGATACAAGCGTAATATGGATGGTAGATACAGGTTTTTGTAATCTAAAAATATAAAAACAGCAAGGTAGTAAGTAACAAAAGTGAGCAAAAATGGTATTGCAAAGCTTGAAAACAAGGCCTAGGGTTCATACTTTCACTAGTGCAATCTCTCAACAATACTAACATAGTTGAATTATATGTAAATACCTCTCGTGCGACAAAGAGTTCACTCCAAAGTCACAAATAGCGGAGAACTAACAAAGAAATTATTGTAGGGTACGAAACCACCTCAAAGTTATCTTTTCCGACCAATCTTATGAGCTATCCATATAGGTGTCACGAACAGCCCTAGAGTTCGTACTAAAATAACACCTTAAGACACACATCAACCAAAACCCTAATGTCACCTAGATACTCCAATGTCACCATGAGTACTCATGGGCTTGATCATACGATATGCATCACACAATTTCAGATTCATCATGTTCAATCCAACACAAATAACTTCAAAGAGTGCCCCAAAGTTTCTACCAGAAATTCAAGACAAAAACGTGTGCCAACCCCTATGCATAGATTCCCAAGGTCACGAAACCCGCAAGTTGATCACCAAAACATACATCAAGTGGACCAATAGAACATCCCATTGTTACCATGGATATCCCATCACAAGACATACATCAAGTGTTCTCAAACCCTTAAAGACTCAGTTTGAGAAGAAAACTCCAATGGGAAAACTCAGTTCGTCACAAGAAGATAGAGAGGGGAAAACTCCATATGATTCATATATATTAGTAAAGCTCATGGTACATCAAGATCGTGCCATCTCAAGAAGACGAGAGAGAGGGAGAGAGAGAGAGATCAAACACATAGCTACTGGTACATACCCTGAGCCTCAAGGGTGAACAACTCCCTCCTCATCATGGAGACCGCCGGGATGATGAAGATGGCCTCCGGTGATGGTTTCCCCCTCCGGTAGGGTGCCGGAATGGGCTCCCGATTGGTTTTTCATGGCTTTGGAGGCTTGCGGTGGCATAACTCCCGATCTAGGTTTCTTTTTGGAGGTTTCTATATTTATAGGAATTTTTGGCGTCGATCTCACGTCAAGGGGTGCCACGAGGCGGTGGCAAGCCTGCTAGGCTCGGCCAGGGGGGTGGTCGCGCCTGGCAGGCTTGCCGCCTCCTCGTGGCTCTTCTAGCCCACCTCCAATGCTTTGGGGGTCTCTTTTGGTCAACAAAAAGTCATACTAAATTTTCAGCCCATTCCGAGAAATTTTATTTCTGCACAAAAAATGACACAACGGTAGTTCTGTTGAAAACAACATTAATCCGGGTTAGTTCTAATAAAATAATACCAAAATCAGAAATAATTATTGTAAACATGGCATGAATACTTCATAAATTATAGATACGTTGGAGACGTATCAATCCTTTATTGTAAGGGGAAAAAACTCTGTACAATCTTGTGATGGCAAAGAAATAAAAGCGACAGACTACATAATAAAGTTTGCCATCATAAGGGGCAATATAAAGTGACGTTCCTTTCCATTAATATTTTGCACATCCAAAAATAAAAAGCGCATGTCAACCTCTGCTTCCCTCTGCGAAAGGCCTTTCTTTTACTTTCATGTATTTACCTCTATGAAGGAGTCAAAAAAGTCTATCCCTATTCGTATATTTTAATTCTATAGTTGGCAAGCATCATGTGTTGGGGAAAGATTCAGTTATATATATCCAGCTGGATGTAGGTGATCATGATTTTTTATTGTTGACATTATCCTTGACGTAAATGAGTTGGGTGGCAAAACAATAAAGCCCCTATCTTCCTATGTGTCCCATGGAAACATTAGCTCCAAAAATATGCAATGAGTGTCATCAATCATAGAAGACTAAATGATAGTTGAGTATGTGAACTTGATAATACGAAAGCTCTTACATAGACCCTTCTCTTAAAGATGATGAATTATGATTGTCTCAATGACCAAGAACATAGTTTATTTATTGAAAATAAAGTTTATGTTTCATACTTCAATAATTGTGGATGGATTGTTACTTGTGTATGACAAGCTATATGATAAAATACTTTCTGCTATGTTAATATCCATGATGCTTTCATGTTTGTATCTTATTTTTATCGACACCTCCCTCTCAAATCATGTGGTCATTATTATTGACTTCAGCTTTCGCTGGAGGACAAGCGAGGTCTAAGCTTGGGGGACTTGATACGCCCATTGCATCATGATTTCCTATGGATATTTATGATATTCTTGTCCATTATTCCTCATTGTGGTTATATTCTTATGCCTTTTTTCTCTGAATTTGCAAGGGACACCACAAAGAGGGAAATTGTCGAAAACTAGAATTTTGGACCTGAAAATCAAGAAAAAGGGTGAAAACTCACTAGACCCCAAATGACCTGAAACTTCATGAAGATTTTTTTCTATAATATATGTGAATTAGTGGTCCAAAAATATACCAGAGGGGGGGGGCACTTGCTGGCCACAAGCCAACAGGGTGCACCCACCCCCTGTGCGCGCCCTGTTAGCTTGTGGGGCCCGAGCAGGTCTCCCGACCCCCCCTCTTCTCCTATAAGGTGTGTTTTCACCTAGAAATTTCAACAAGATACTTTCTGGATGAAGTGCCTCCGTCTCAAGGTGGGAACCTGGGGAAAGTCCCTTTTGCTCTCCGGCAGAGAGATTCTGCTAGGGAAACTTTCCTCCACGAGGGGGATATCGAAGCCATCGCCATCACCAATTTTCCTCCTTCGTGGGAGGACCAAACTTCATCAACATCTTCACCAGCACCATCTCATCTCAAACCCTAGTTCATCTCTTGTATTCAATCTTTGTCTCAAAACCTCAGGTTGGTACCTGTGGGTTACTAGTAGTGTTGATTACATCTCGTAGTTGATGCTTGTTGGTTTACTTGCTGGAAGATATTATGTTGATGCTTGTTAGTTACTTTTGTTCCTCGGGACATGGGAGAGGTCTTGTTATAAGTAATCATGTGAAGTTGGCATTCGTTCGATATTTTTATGATTTGTATGTTGTTGCTTCTCTTAGTGGTGTCGTGTGAACGTCGACTACACGACACTTCACCATGTTATGAGATTAAGGGAAGGCATTGTGGAGTAACAAGTAGATGACGGGTTGAGAGAGTGACAGAAGCTTAAACCATAGTTTATGTGTTGCTTCATAAGGGGCATATTTGGATCCACACATTTCATGATATGGTTAGATTTATCTTAATTCTCCTTTCGTAGGTGTGGATGCTTGCGAGAGGGGGTAATCATAAGTGAGTTGATTGTTCAAGTAAGAACAACACCTTATCACTGGTAAACCCACATATCAATCTATAAAAGTAACAAACGAGAATCAACTCAACATGATGAACATGACTAGACAGAAATTCCCATGTGTCATCGGGAGCATTTGCTTTATATAAGAGTACTTCCAGGCATATCCTTTGCTATAAATAGGATTGGGCTATCTTTCTACACACTTGTTACTATTGTTACTTGTCACTTGTTTTGAATTATCTTGCTACAAAACTATGTATCACTGTATTCACAATACTTGTAGAGAATACCTTGCCAAAAACCGCTTATCATTTCCTTCTGCTCCTCACTGGGTTCGACACTCTTACTTATCGAAAGGACTACGAATTATCCCCTATACTTGTGGGTCTTCATAGGGCGGCACCTCCCCCCCCCCTCAGGTACGAGATCATGATCATCTCCATAAGCTAAAATTGAATATTCCACCATTTGAGGGTAGATACATTCCCTATGTATATCTTACTTGGGAGTTAGAAACCGAACATCGTTATACATGCTTACAGTTTCCCGAGGATAGACCTTGTTATTATTACTTGTGCTTTCACTAGTTTTGCTTGTGTTTGGTGGTCTGAACATTGTAGAATACATCATGATAATAACAATGCTACTTGGGCTGCTTTGAAAACTACTATGCGTACTCGTTGGGTTCTGCCATATTATCAATGTGAATTACTTCAAAATTTGCAGCGTTTAAGACAAGGAAAAAATTCTGTAGAGGAATATTAGTAGGAATTACAAACTGGCATGATTAGATGTGGATTGTTGGGGATAATGAAGATATGATTGCATGTGTTATGGGCGGATTGAATAGAGAGATTCAAACTATTCTAGAGTATAAGGAGTATAACACTATCACTCATTTATTTCATCTTGCTTGTAGAGCTGAACGTGAAGTGCAGGATTGACAAACATTACTTTGCTTCCTGTGATTCATGAACATATTTTGAAATATGGCATTGCTAGAGCTAGTAAAGCAAAGCATGAGAAAAATAAGAGTGAAAATAAGACTATGGCTAAAGAGTTTGAGCAACACATAAGCCTAATAAACCATCATATAGTGTTGCATCTAAGATAAAATTGAAAAGTGGATGTTTACTTGCCACCAAATCTGATATTACTAATCAAGATTTTATTAAATTTGTTTCCTCTTCTTTTGTGTGCAAAGAGGTCTTATTTTCATTTGAGGACATGCCTCCCTCTTTGCCTCCTGTTGTCACTAACATTTTGTAGGAGTTCGCTAACGTCTTTCTACAAGACGAGCCACTGGGATTACCACCTATTTGAGGGATTGAGCATCAGATTGACTTAATTCCTGGTGCATCGCTACCCAATCGTGCGCCATACCATACTAACTCATAGGAGACGAAGGAGATTATGCGTCAAGTACAAGAGCTACTCAACAAATGTTATATATGCGAACCCTTATGTCCTTGTGTTGTTCCTATTATTCTAGTGCCGAAAAAGGATGGTACATCATGCATGTGTCTTGATTGTAGAGGCATTCATAATACTATTATTCGTTATCGTCACCCTATTTCTAGGCTAGATGATACGCTTGATGGATTAAGTGACTCTACTATTTTCTCTAGAGTTGATTTACGTAGTGGATACCATCAAATTCATATGAAATTGAGAGATGAATCGAAAACAACATTTAGAACTGAGTTTGGATTATCTTTGGAGGAACATTTGGAACATTTACGTGACATTTTTATTGCTCTACGTGATGCACGTTTGTTTGGTAACCTTGGCAAGTGCACCTTTTACATCGACCGAGTATATTCTCTTGGCCATGTTGTTACTCCCTAGGGAATTGAAATTGATAAAGACAAGATGAAATTGATTTCAGCACCATTGTTGCACCTGTCAATGAGCTTACAAAGAATTATGTGCCTTTTGCTTGGGGTACTACACATGAAGAAGCCTTCACGGTATTGAAAGATAAGTTAACACATGCTCCCTTACTCCAACTTCCTAATTTTAATAATACTTTCAAGCTTGAATGTGATGCTAGTGGATTGGTAAACATGTTTCATACTTTTATGAAAAATTGAGTGCGCCTAGTCTGAATTATTCTACTTATGATAAGGAATTATATGCTCTTTTTCGGACTTTGGAAACATAGCAACATTATTTATTGCCCAAATAATTTTTTATACATTCTAATCATGAATCTTTGAAATATATTAAAATTCAAGAAAAAATTAAGTGTAGACATGCTAAATGGGTTGAATTCATGGAGACTTCCCCTTATGTCATTAAACACAAGAAGGGTAAAGAAAATGTTGTTGCTGATGCATTGTCTCCTTGTTATACTATGCTTTCACAACTTGACTTTAAAATATTTGTTTTGTAGACCATCAAAGATCAATAGTTGCATGATGTTGAATTTAAAGATGTGCTACAAAATTGTAAAGAAGGGAGAACATGGAACAAGTTCGTCATTAATGATTGATTTGTGTTCTATGCCAACAAGCTATGCATTCTAGCTAGCTCCGTTCGTCTTTGTTTGTTATAGGAGGCGCATGGAGGAGGATTAATGGGACACTTTGGCATGAAGAAGACAGAGGATGTACTTTCTACACATTTCTTTGGTCCAAAGAGGAAACATGATGTTGAGAATTTTGTTGCTCGCTACACTACATGTCAAAAAGCTAAGTCATGACTCAATCCTCATGGTTTATATATGCCCTTGCCTGTACCTAGTGTTCCTTCACAAGATATATCCATGGACTTTGTTTTATGTTTACCTCGAACAAAGAAGGGGAGGGATATCATATTTATTGTCATGGATAGATATTCAAAAATAGCACACTTTATACCATGTGATAAAACAGATGCTGCTACTAATGTTGCTGATTTGTTATTTCATGAAATTATTCGCGTGCATGGTGTGCCAAATACAATTGCTTCAGATCACGATGCTAAATTTCTTAGCCACTTTTCGAGATGTTTATGGGCTAAGTTGGGGACTAAACTACTTTTTAGTGCTACATGTCACCCTCAAACTGATGGACAAACTAAAGTAGTCAATAGATCATTGTCTACTATGCTTAGGGTTGTTCTGAAGAATAACCTGAAAATGTGGGAAGAATGCATGCCTCATATTGAATTTGCTTATAATCGTTCACTACATTCTAGTACTGAGATGTGCCCTTTTGAAGTCGTGTATGGTTTCCTACCTCATGCACCTATTGATTTGTTGCCTCTTCCATCTTCGGAGAAGGTTAATTTTGATGCTAAACAACTTGCTGAATTGATCTTAAAAATGCATGAGTTAACTAAGGAAAACATTGAGCGTATTAGTGCTAAATAAACTTGCTGGAAATAAGGGTAGAAAACATGTTGTCTTTGCACCTAGATATCTTGTTTGGTTATATTTGCATAAGGATATGTTTCCTGATTTGTGCAAGTCAAAGCTCATGCCACATGTTGATGGTCCTCTTAAGGTGTTATAGAAAATAAATGATAATGCATACAAACTTGAGGTGCCTGTAGATTTTGGGGTTAGTCCCACTTTTAACATTGCTGATTCGAAGTCTTATTTGGGTGAGGAAGATGAGCTTCTGTCAAGGAAGACTTCATTTCAAGAAGGGGAGGATGATGAGGATGTCAATACCATTGTTACACCCACATATGCTCCTATACATACTGGGCCAATTACTAGAGCTCATGCACGCCAATTGAATTACCAAGTACTTTTGTTTCTTGGATATCCTTCTAATGTTCATGAACATATGGTGCTGCCCAAATTAGATACTTTTGTTTTACTTATGAAAAGGCCCCATCATGGACAAGAAGGATGGTCGTTGGAGCGAATCAAGCATGGAGAAGAAGGTGCCCGTGTGGGAAAGAACAATGGAGATCCAAGTGGTGATTTTCGCATTTTGAGGCCACCATAATGAGAGCATGAAGGCTTGGACGAAATATACAAGATACCACTTCATAATTTCATCCATAGGCTATTACAAGTGTCGCGCCACCTTATTATTTCGTCCGTGTGGGGGGAAACCAAGTTAGGGTTTGTTTCGGACCCGTCCTCCAAGGGGCCATGCCCCCTCTATTCCCATATATATATATAGCCCTTAGGGTGCCGTTTAGACTTGGCTTTTGTTTACTAAAAAATTAGCCATTGCAACTTCGTGTACTTTGTTTGTGTACAATGAACAGATCTAGACCGCTTTCATAAACCCACCATTATCAATACTTCATCCATCTCTGCAATATTCAGATTGCTTTCATCACATTCTTACTAGTTCTTCGATTGCTTGCAAGATTGACCTTTCTGGTCAGGTTGATCGTGTTCCGGCGTGGTCAACAACCTCTTGGAGTTGGTTTGGCGATTGATAAGGCGCAACATTGTGCATGTTTGTAGTTGGATCATCAAAGTCGTCTCCACCAAATCGATAATTATCATCTCATTGAAAGATCGAGACCCTCTCCTCTATCAATATTGATCTCAATACATGAGTAGGTGTTTGTCTCTCAGAAAATGAATGGTGGTAGTGTTTTCTTGTTCTGAGCGCTCTCACTGTGAATGAGAGGGGGTAGAGGGGTATAAATAGCTATCTCCAAAATACCAACTATTACAACATTATTGCCCAACTCGGTGGAACCAAATTAAAAATTCGGTTAGACCAACTATTGCAAAAGGCTGCAACTTTCGGCTTTTCGGTGAGACTGATACGAACAACTCGGTGAGATAGATTCAGTTGAGCTAGGGCAGATCCAAATCTCGGTGGCACCAAAATGAAAAACTCTGGAATTCTAAAGTAAAACACTTCAATCACAGAGAGGTGGCAACCACTTTTCGTATGTATCAAAAAAATCTCGGCGGTAGGGTTTTGGCTCTGGGTTCTGTCTTGGCAAACTCGGTGGGGCCAATATGAAAAAGTTGGTGGCACCGATTTTTGCAGTTTGGGTCTTGGACAGAATATTTTGTGAGAGTTTGTGTAGGGATCAAAAGTAGATCTAGCCGGGGTTAGACTACTTGACCAAATAAAAAACTAAGCTTTTCCCAAGTTAATTGGTTGGCATTAGTAATTGTAGCATATCAAGTACACCCTACACATGCATGTCTACGAGTATTGCAGCGGAAAGTAAAGACAAGCATATGTAAGAGGATAAGGGTTGGAAGATCAAACACAATTGTAAAACAGAAGATTTTTCCCGTGGTTCCGATAGGTGGCGCTATCGTACATCCACATTTATGGAAACTTCAACCCACGAAGGGTAACAGTCACGAGAGTCAATTTAGGGCTCCACCCACAAAGGGTTCCACGAAGAAGTAACCTTCTCTATACCATGATGGCCTGCGTCCATGGAGGACTAGCCTAACTCGGGGTAGATCTTCATGAAGTAGGCGATCTCCTTGCCCTTACAAACTTCTTGGTTCAACTCCACAACACGAAGTAGGAGGCTCCCAAGTGACACCAAACCAATCTAGGAGGCACCACCCTCCAAAAGGTAATAGGATCGATAGTAATGATGAACTCCTTGCTTTGGTGTTTCAAGTGATAGTCTCCTCAACACTCAATCACTCTCTCACAGATTTGGTTTAGGTAGAAGAGATTGATTGGGTGGAAAGCAACTTGGAGAGGCTAGAAATCAAGATCCATATGGTTGGATTGGATGATCTTGACCTAAACACAAGGGTAGGTGGTTCTCTCTCAGAAATTTGGATATGGGAAGTGCGGGTCTATTCTGAGTGCTTCTCCTATGCGTGGGATGTGGTGGAGGGGTATATATAGGCATCTCCAAAAATCCAACTATTACAACATTATTTCCCCCACTCGGTGAACCCAAAGTGAAAACTAGGTTGCACCGACTAGTGCAAAATGTGATAACTTTGGCGTTTTGGTGAGACGGATATATAATTCTCGGTAGTACCGATATGAGTGGCCGAGTACAGTTACGCAACCTAGTGAGACCGATTCACAAAACTCGAAAATTCTGATTCTTATGAAACAGGCAACAGAAAGTTGCTCACTAAAACTCGGTTGCACCAAAGTGAAAGTTGGTAGTACCGAGATATGGGTTTTGGCTATAATTTCTGTCTAGGGTTTTGACTCGGTGTAGCTGATATGGAAATGTTGGTGGCACCGATTTTGAGTGGTAGGTTCTCGGACAAGATCTTTGTGGGTGTCTTTGGTGACTAACACTTGATCATTTTAAGCATTTTATTCACCATTAGTATCTCACCCCCTTTTGATACTATTGGCTTTCCTATGGACTCAAAGTGATTTCTCACAAAGTAAAATGTAGAGTCTTCATGTTGTAGCTTGGCCAATATTATGCTTGCATCTTGGGGTCTCCTCACAATCCTTTGACAATCATAACATTGAACTTTTTCCTTAAATATACTTACTGGAAACATTAGTCCAATTAAATATATGTTGTTATTAATTACCAAAACCACCTAGGGAGAAGTTGTGCTTTCAGTCTCCCCCTCGTTGGTAATTGATTACAACATATAGATCAAAGCTTCGATAGAGATATAATCAATGAATAGCATCATCGCTTTGAGAGGTATGTGATAAGAAAGAGCCCCCGCCCTAAAGTTGTGCATTATTTTAAATTTGCGTTTGAGTGCAAAAGCACAATTGATTAGGATCATGGGTCACTCTTCCATGTCACATACAACATGATGGTGCGCAAATATTAATATGAGTGGATTACATTAGCACATCACACCAAATATTAAGTGAATGATCATCATATAAACATCTCAAGGATAAGCAATTGTAGCATCACACAAGAGTATATGATCAAACACCAACAAAAGTTTGTAACACAAAGTTATTGAGCTTCTAGTCACCCTGGGCACGATATCCTCCTATGGAAGTCGATGGAGTCAAGAGAACTGCATTTGCAAAGGCTTCAACTAATGTCCTCTCGGGTGGTGTAGTATACACTCAAGCTAATGGAGTTGAAGGAGCTGCTAGTGATGCTAAAGAAGAAGGTCTCATCTCTGGAGCTGGCATTGTAGGGGTACTGGCTTGAGTCTTGAACTGAGTGATGGTCCTGAGGGGTGGACTCCTATCATCATCATCTGAGTCTGAAGTGTGTGGGATAGGAACTGCATCTACTTCCTTCTTGAGCTCATCGACAGTTTTGGTCAGCCCATCTACCTTGTTGTTCAATGTTAAAAACATGTCCTCCACAATCCTCACAAGGTTCTCCCGAGTTAGCTGGTTGGTCTTGATGTCCTTCTGCATGCCCTGAATGGAGCTGATAAGAAGTTCCATTTACTCACTCTTGGTCCTTGGCACCTAGGCACTAGTGGTTCTGGCTGCCTCAGCCACTGCCTGTGTAGTAGATTAAGTGGGATGACTTGGATCCATCACCATGATATTGTCCTCAAAATCTGGCTAGAGTGGCAAATGAGGGCGGTCAAGTGCATATACATTCTTCTCTAGCTTGGATTTTATGAGCATCTGAATGATGGTGCATATCCACATGATCTCTTCTGATCTGTAGCTGTTCTCTTCACTGTCTCAGCAATAAGATCCATCACCCTAAAACCGGTGTGGGTGTCAATGAGGTGCAGCATGTTGATCGAGTAGCCTCGGGTCATCTTCTCATCTCCTAACTTGGGCATCAATGTGTATCTTAGAATGATGTTGGTTGTAGGCAACTTTGCTTGCATATATTATACTGAGCCCAACTTATGTGTATGCACATAATCTGTAGGAATCTCCTTATACATATTATCCATGGAGTTATGGCTCTTCTTGGCTTTGGTGTAAACATCCAAATCACCTTCCTCAACAGGTGGAGCTCCTAAGACGGTAGCCCACTCATTAATAGTAGATTGGTACCTTGTACCCTCAGTCCTCCATACTATCTTGCCATCTGGGTGGAAGTGAGCAGTGGAGTAGAACTGCATAATCATCTCATCATTCCAAGCAGTAAACTCCCTTCCAACCAAGTTTGCAATGTCAATGCACTCGAAGTTGTCTTGCACACTAGGGAAATAGTCTTCATTTTCCTTGATATATGCCCACTCAACATATATCATGTCACTAACAGTTGGGCAATTGTCAAAAGGACAGCTCATGGAAATCTTGTTGTTCCTTGGTGTGAAACTTGGCATCCACAACAGTCCTTTTCCTAGAGGCATATGGATCATTTGCTCTCCATAATCTTAGCCCTAAGTCCTTCCTCCTCTTCATGTCCTCGGCTATAGTATGAGCATCATTATGCTCTGAAAAATGCGACATGAGCTTCCTCAGCACGGGCAAGTCCTCCTCAACATCTCTGGAGGTAGATGTCTTGTTCTTGACATCTAGAGGAATGTCCCTAGTGGTCTTCTTGGACTTTGGAGCGGTGGACTTCTTGGGTGCAGACTGCTTGCTCTTTGAAGGAGCCTGACTAGACATAGCATTTGCAAGAAGTTTCTTCTTCTTGGCAGGAGGAGCCTAGGAAGCTTGCTCTTCCTACACTTCCACCTCTTTAGCTTCAGGTGGGTCCTCGTACATGGATGCAGGTCTGCCAATGACTTTGACAATCCTCTTGCTTCCTCTCTTCTTCTCTCCTGCCTTCTTGGGCATGGAGCTCCTGGCTGGCTCAACTAAAATTGAGGTGTTTGTTGGAAATATGCCTAGAGGCAATAATAAAGTGGATATCATTATATTTCCTTGTTCATGATAATCGTTTATTATCCATGCTACAATTGTATTGATTAGAAACTCAAATACATGTGTGGATACATAGGCAACAGTGTGTCCCGAGTATGCCTCTAGTAGACTAGCATTTGATAACATGATCACATAATTAGGAGAATGATGTGATGGACAAGACCCAAACTATGAACGTAGCATATGATCGTGTCAGTATAATACTATAGTGTTCTGTATGTCAAGTATCTATTCCTATGACCATGAGATCATGCAACTCACTAACACTGGAGGAGTACCTTGTGTGTATCTAACGTCGCAACGTAACTGGGTGACTATAAAGATGCTCTATAGGTATCTCTGAGGGTGTCTGTTGAGTGGGCATGAAACAACACTGGGATTTGTTACTCCGTGTGACGGAGAGGTATCTCAAGGCCCACTCGGTAATACAACATCACTATGAGCCTTGCGAGCAAAGTGACTAAAAATTAGCCATGGTATATTGCATTATGGAACGAGTAAAGAGACTTGCCAGCAACGAGATTGAACTAGGTATAGAGATATCGAGGATCAAATCTTGGGCAAGTAACATATCGAAGAACACAAAGGGAACTGCATATGGGATTAACTAAATCTTTGACATATAGGTTCAATCAATAAATATCTTCGTAGAATATGTAGAAACCAATATGAGCATCCATGTCCAGCTATTGGTTATTGATCGTAGAGGTGTCTCAGTCATGTCTACATAGTTCTCGAACCCGTAGGGTCTGCACACTTAACGTTCAGTGATGTTTCAGTAGTATTAAGTTATGTATGTTGGTGACCGAAGGTTTTTTGGAATCCCGGATGAGATCCCAGACCTCGCAAGGAGCTTCGGAATGGTTTGGAGGTAAAGACTGATATATAGGAAAGTGGTGTTTGGACTCCGGAAAAGTTTCGGGCATTTCCTGCAGTGTACCCGGGGTGACGAATGGGTTCCGGGGGGTCCACCAAGTGGGGCCCACCCACCCCAAGGGTCCACATGTGTCTAAGAGGTGGCACACCAGCCCCTGGTGGGCCGGACGGCCAGCCACTATGGGCCTATGCGCAAGGAAGGAGGAGAGGGGCAGGAGTCCCAATAGGAGGAGGACTCCTCCCGCGCCCCACCTCCTAATTAGAGGAGGACTCCTCCTCTCCTGGTTCGGCCGACCCTAGGGGGAAGCCCTAGGTCGCTAGCCCCTCCCCTCCCTCCTATATATATTGGAGGGGAGAGAGGGCAGCCACACCCCAATCCATGATGCAGCCCTCTCTCCCCCCACTAGATGGTTTTCTCCTCTAGTTTGACTCGGCGGCGCTTGGCGAAGCCCTGCCGGATAAGCTCAACCACCATCATCACCTTGCCTTCGTGTTTTTGGAGTACTCATCTACCTCTCTGCCCCCTCTTGCTGTATCAAGAAGGCGGAGATCGTCATCGAGCTGTATGTGTGCTGAACGTGGAGGTGTCATCCGTTCGGTGCTAGATCGGGACGGATCGTGATTGGATCGCGAAACGGCTTGCGATTTGGATCGCGAAGACATTCGACTACATAAACTGTCTTTCTTAACGCTTCCTGCTTAGCAATCTACAAGGGTATGTAGATCCACTCTACCTCCCGTAGGTCCTCATCACCATGGATAGATCTTGTATGTGTGTAGGAATTTTTTTGTTTCCCATGCAACGTTACCCAACAGTGGTATCAGAGCTAGGTCTATGCGAGATGAGATCACGAGTAGAACACAAAGGAGTTTGTGGGCATTCATGCTCAGAGATCTTCCTCTCTTGGTCATTTCTTGATTCAGTGGTATTGCAGGATGATGTGGCCCGGACCAACCTTACTCGTCCACGTACGAGAGACCGGTTCCATCGACTAACATGCGACTTTGTTGCATAATGATGGCTGGCGGGTGTCTGTCTCTCCCACCTTAGATGCATCGGATTCGACAAAGGCGGTCCTTGAGAAGGTTGAATAGTAATTTTTGTATCACCTTGTGGTTTTGCGTAGGTAAGAATCGTTCTTGCTAGATACCCGTAGCAGCCACGTAAAACATGCAACAACTATTAGAGGACATCTAACTTGTTTTTGCAGGGTATGTTGTGATATGATATGGCCAGACATGATGAGATATATTTGATGTATGAGATGATCATGTTTGTAATAGTTCATATCGACTTGCATGTCGATGCATACGGCAACCGGCAGGAGCCATAGGGTTGTCTTTAATTATTGTATGACTTGCGTGTCAATCATTAAGCGCTATGTAATGCTTTACTTTATCGCTAAGAAGTAGCAATAGTAGTAGAAGCATGGTGGGCACGACAACCCCGATGGCGACACAATGATGGAGATCATAGTGTTATGCCGGTGATGATGAAGATCATGCCGGTGCTTTGGAGATGGAGATCAAAAGAACAAGTTCATGGCCATATCATGTCACTTATGATTTGTATGTGATGTTAATCCTTTTATGCATCTTATTTTGCTTAGGACGACGATAGCATTATAAGGTGATCACTCACTAAAATTTCAAGATGAAATTGTGTTCTCCCCGAGTGTGCACCATTGCGGAAGTTCGTCATTTTGAAGCACCACGTGATGATCAGGTGTGATAGACTCTACATTCACATACAACAGGTGCAATCCACTGTTGCACGTGCAGAACACTTGGGTTAAACTTGACGAGCCTAGCATGTATAGACATGGCCTCGGAACACAAGAGAACGAAAGGTCGAACATGAGTCATATAGTAGATATGATCAACATGGAGATGTTCACCATTGAAACCACCTCATCTCACGTGATGATCGGAGTTGGGTTGGTGAATTTGGATCATGTATCACTCGGATGACCGGAGGGATGTCAATTTGAGTTGGAGTTTTTTTAAGAATTATGATTAATTAAACTCTTTATCTTGAACAATAGTCTTAGTAACCTTTGCAAATTTATGTTGTAGATCAATGGCTCGCGTAGTAGTTCCCCTAAATTTCAATGTGTTCCTAGAGAATGCCAAGTTGAAAGATGATGGAGGTAACTTTGTAGACTGGGCCCGTAATCTGAGGATTATTCGCACGGCTTCCCAAAAGGCTTATGTCCTTGGTGCACCGCTCGGTGAAGCACCCGCTCCAGTGTCGTCTGCAAACATTGTGAATGCCTAGAAGGCGCATTCTGAATATTACTCAGTAGTTCAATTTGCAATGTTGTATGGCTTAGAACCGGGACTTCAAAGGCATTTTGAACGTCATGGAGCATATGAGATGTTCCAAGAGTTGAAGTTTATCTTTGAGAAGAATGCCCGGATCGAGAGGTATGAGACATCTGATAAGTTCTATGCTTGCAAGATGGAGGAGAATGGGTCTCTTAGTGAACATATACTTAGAATATCTGGGTATTCGAACCGTCTGGCTGAGTTAGGGATGCCCCTTCTGCCAGAGGCGATCACTGGCAGAGTTCTTCAATCACTGCCACCTAGATACAAAAGCTTTGTGATGAACTATAACACGCAAGAGATGAACAATTTAGTCACCGAGCTGTTTGCGATGCTGAAAGTCGCTGAGTCTGAAATGCAAAAGGAGCATCAAGTGTTGATTTTCAATAAAACCACTAGTTTCAAGAAGAATGGCAAGGGAAAGAAGGAGAACTCCAAGAAGACTGGCAAAGCAGCTTCCCCTCCCATGAAGAAACCCAAGGCTAGACCCAAGCCAGAAACTGAGTGCTTTCATTGCAAGGGAACCGGTCACTAGAAGCGGAACTTCCCCAAGTATCTGGCCGACAAGAAGGCAACCAACACCAAACGAAGGTATATATGATATACATGTTAGTGATGTGTACCTTACCAACTCTCGTTGTAGTGCCTGGGTATTTGATACCGTTTCGGTTGCTCACATTTGCAACTCAGAGCAGGAGCTACGGAATAGACAAAAGCTAGCAAAGGACGAAGTGACGATGCATGTGGGAAATGGTTCCAAGGTTGATGTGATCGCCGTCGGCACGCTCGCTCTTCGATTACCATCGAGATTACTTATGAACCTGAATAATTGTTATTTAGTGCCTGCGTTAAGCAAGAACATTATATCTGGATCTTGTTTATTGCGAGACGGATACTCATTTAAATCAGAGAATAATGGTTGTTATATTTATATGAGTAATATCTTTTATGGTCATGCACCCAATGTGAGGTGTTTACTCATATTGAATCTCGATAGTGATGATACACATGTTCATAACATTGATGCCAAAAGATGTAGAGTTGATAATGATAGTACAACTTTCTTGTGGTACTACCGCTTAGGTCATATCTGTTTAAAACGCATGAAGAAGCTCCATGCTGATGGACTTTTGGAGTCACTTGATTTTGAGTCGCTTGACATGTCCAAACCATGCCTCATGGGAAAGATGACTAATACCCCGTTCTCTGGAACAATGGAACGGGCAAGTGACTTGTTGGAAATCATACATACTGATGTGTGCAGTCTGATGAGCATTGAGGAGCGCGGTGGATATCGTTATTTTCTCACCTTCAGCAATGACTTAAGTAGATATGGGTATATTTACTTAATGAAACACAAGTCTGAAACGTTTGAAAAGTTCAACCAATTTCAGAGTGAAGTTGAGAATCATTGTAACATGAAGATTAAACTCCTACGATCTGATCGAGGAGGAGAATATCTAAGTTATGAGTTTGGCAGTCACTTAAGACAATGTGGAATTTTTACACAATTGACACCACCTAGAACACCACAATGTAATTGTGGGTCTGACCGTCGTAATCGAACCTTATTGGATATGGTGCGTTCTATGATGTCTCTTGCCAATTTGCCACTATTGTTTTGGGGTTATGCATTAGAGACAATTGCATTCACTTTAGATAGGGCACTACGAAATCCGTTGAGACAATGCCGTATGAACTGTGGTTTGGTAAGAAACCAAAGTTGTCATTTCTTAAAGTTTGGGGATGTGATGCTTATGTCAAAAAGCTTGGACCTAAAATGCTGGAACCCAAAGTAGAGAAATGGGTCTTCGGAGGATACCCAAAAGAGATGCTTGGGTATACTTTCTATCTCATATCCAAAGGCAAAGTGTTTGTCACTAAGAACGGAATTGAGTGGGAGGAAGATAGAACTTGATGAGGTTGTTGAACCTCTGTTTCAACCAGAGAGTAGTGCAGCACAGAAAGATGTTTCTGCGGAGCCTACATTAGTTGAAGAGGAAGTTAATGATGGTGATCATGAAGCTTCAGATCAAGTTACTATCAAACCTCGTAGGTCGAAGAAGGCACGTACTGCTCCTGAGTGGTACCTTAACCTTGTCTTAGAGGTCATGTTGTTGGACAACGGTGAACCTAAGAGCTATGGAGAAGCGATGATAGGCACGGATTCTGACAAATGCTTAGAGGCTATGAAATCCAAGATGGGATCCAAGTATGAAAACAAAGTATGGACTTTGAAAGTATTACTTGAAGGGCGAAAGGCCATTTAGAACAAATGGATCTTTAAGAATAAGACGGACAAGGACGGTAATGTCACCATCTATAAAGCTCGACTTGAGGCAAAGGGTTTTTCACAAGTTCAAGGAGTTGACTATGATGAGACCTTCTCACCCATAGCGATGCTTAAGTCCATCAGAATCATGTTAGCAATAGCTGCATTTTTTTATTATGAAATTTGGCAAATGGATGTCAAAACAGCGTTCCTTAACGGTTTCTTTAAGGAAGAGTTGTATATGATGCAATCAGAAGGTTTTGTCGATCTACAAAATGCCGACACAGTTTGCAAATTCCAGCGATCCATTTATGGACTGGTGCAAGCATCTCAGAGTTGGAATCTTCGCTTTGATGAGGTGATCAAAGCGTTCGGGTTTATACAAGTTTACGCAGAAGCTTGTATTTACAAGAAATTAAGCAGGAGCTCTATAGCGTATCTAATATTATATGTGGATGGCATATTGTTGATTGGGACAATATAGAAATGTTGGAAAGCATGAAGGAATATTTGAACAAGAGTTTTTCAATGAAGGACCTAGGAGAAGCTGCTTTCATATTAGGCATCAAGATCTATAGAGATAGATTGAGACGCTTAATAGGACTTTGACAGGGCACATACTTTGACAAAGTTTTGAAGAAGTTCAAAATGGATTAGTCCAAGAAGGGTTCTTGCTTGTATTCCAAGGTGTGACCCAATGCCCGGTGACTGTAGAAGATAGGGAGAAGATGAGTGTCATCCCCTATGCTTCAGCCATAGGCTCTATCATGTATGCAATGTTGTGAACAAGACTCGATGTTAGCCTTTCCATAAGTATGGCCGAAAGGTTTCAAAATGATCTAGGAATGGAATACTGGACAACGGTTAAGAATATCATTAAGTACCTGAAAAGGACTAAGGAAATGTTTCTCGTTTATGGAGGTGATCAAGAGCTCGTCGTAAAGGATTACATTGATGCAAGCTTTGACACTGATCCGGATGACTTTAAGTCTCAAACCGGATACGTATACATTCTCAATGGGGAGCCATAAGCTGGTGCAGTTCCAAGCAGAGTGTGGTAGTTGATTCTACATGCAAAGCAGAGTACATCGCTGCCTCGGTGGCGGCGAAGGAAGGTGTCTAGATGAAGGAGTTCATGACAGATCTTGGAGTAGTGCCCAGTGCAGTGGACCCACCGACTCTGTCCTATGACAAAACTGGTGCCATTGCTTTGGCCAAGGAACCAAGGTTTTACAAGAGGACCAGACACATAAAGCTACGCTTCAATTCTGTCCGTGATTACATCAAGGAGGAGGACATAAATATTTGCAAAGTGCACACGGATCTGAATGTTGCAGACCGATTGACTAAACCTCTTCCAAGGGCTAAACATGATCGACACTAGAACAGTATGGGTGTTAGATTCATTACAATGTAAATCACATAGTGAAGTGAGCTAGATTATTGACTCTAGTGCAAGTGGGGGACTGTTGGAAATATGCCCTAGAGGCAATAATAAAGTGGTTATTATTATATTTCCTTGTTATGATAATTGCTTATTATCCGTGCTATAATTGTATTGATTGGAAACTCAAATACATGCGTGGATACATAGACAACATCGTGTCCCTAGTATGCCTCTAGTAGACTAGCTCGTTGATCAAAGATGGCCAAGATTTCCTAGCCATAAGACATGAGATGTCATTTGATAACGGGATCACATCATTAGGAGAATGATTTGATGGACAAGACCCAAACTATGAACGTAGCATATGATCATGTCGGTTTATTGCTATAGTGTTCTGCATGTCTAGTATCTGTTCCTATGACCATGAGATCATGCAACTCACGGGCACCGGAGGAGTACCTTGTGTGTATATAACATCACAACGTAACTGGGTGACTATAAAGATGCTCTATAGGTATCTCCAAGGCTGTCTGTTGAGTGGGCATGGATCAAGAATGGGATTTGTTACTCCGTGTGACAGAGAGGTACCTCAGGGCTCACTTAGTAATACAACATCACTATGAGCCTTGCAAGCAAAGTTACTAAAGAGTTAGCCACGGGATCTTGTACTACGGAACGAGTAAAGAGACTTGCCGGTAACAAGATTGAACTAGGTATAGAGATACCGACGATCAAACCTCGGGTGTGTAACATAGCGAAGAACAAAGGGAACTGCATGCAGGATTAACTGAATCCTTGACATAGAGGTTCAACCGATAAAGATGTTTGTATAATATGTCGGAACCAATATGGGCATCCAGGTCCCGCTATTGGTTATTGACCATAGAGGTGTCTCGATCATGTCTACATAGTTCTCAAACCCATAGGGTCTGCACACTTAATGTTCTGTGATGTTTTGGTAGTATTGAGTTATGTATGTTGGTGACCGAAGGTATTTTGGAGTCCCAGATGAGATCCCATACGCCATGAGGAGCTTCGGAATGGTCCGGAGGTAAATATTGATATACAGAAAAGTGGTGTTTGGACTCCTAAAAAGTTTCGGGCATTTCTGGTAGCATACCGGGAGTGACGAATGGGTTCTGGGGTCCACCAACTGGGGACCACCAACCCCAAGGGGCCACATGGGCCTAAGAGGTGGCGCATCAGCCCCTATGGTCCTATGTGCAAGGAAAGAGGAGAGGGGGAGGAGTCCTAATAGGAGGAGAACTCCTCCCACGCCCCTCCTCCTAATTGGTGGGGGACTCGTCCTCCCCTGGTTTGGCCGATCCTAGGGGGAAAACCCTACAGCGCTAGACCCTCCCCTCCCTCCTATATATATTGGAGGGGAGAGAGGGCAGCCACACCCCAAGCCACGCTACATCCCTCTCCCCCTCCCACTAGATCAGTTTCTCCTCTAGTATGACTCGGATGTGCTTGGCGAAGCCCTGCCGATGAGCTCAACCACCATCGTCACCATGCCGTCTTGATGCTGGAGTACTCATCTACCTCTCCGCCCCCTATTGCTAGATAAAGAAGGCGGAGATCATCATTGATCTGTACGTGTGCTAAATGCGGAGGTGTCGTCCGTTCGACGCTAGATCGGGACGGATCGTGATTGGATCGCGGGATGACTTGTGATTTAGATCGCAAAGACACTCGACTACATCAACCGCGTTTCTTAACGCTTCTCGCTTAGCAACCTACAAGGGTATATAGATCCACTGTCCCTCTCGTAGATGCTCATCACCATGGACAGATCTTGTATGTGCGTAGGAAATTTTTTGTTTCCCATGCAACATTCCCCAATAGTGTTGGCCTTGGCAGTCTCAGGTGGCCTCATAGAATCATCACTTGCATAGACCTTCTTGACAGGTCTCTTGGAAGAAGTGGCATTCGTTGTTGTGCTCTTGGCAGCCTTCTCTTTCTGCCTCTTGGCAACATCTTCCTCTGGCACAAATTCGGAATCCTCGTCATCTGAATTCAGCTTCTTCCCTACCGTGGTGGAAACCTTGGGCAAATGTGGTGACCTAGAGTTATCATCATAAGAATAAGATGAACTACCCTCAGGACTAGTGCCTGAACCCATCTCCGCATCTCTTTCTCTGAAGTTGTTCTCGCTATCATCTCACCCTGACATGTTAACCCCATGAATAGAGCATAGAAGAGCAGAAGGGTTGAGCATCACAAAACACAGAAGTTTTTCAAAATTTGCACTAAAATTCTTAAGTTTAACTTTATGCAAAAGTGATTTCGGTATCACCGTCCTCTTTACGGAAACTTGGCAGTAACTTCGGTTACACGGAAAGTAGCCACTCGGTTTCATTGGGACTGTCCTCAGTAGACCAAAAAACAAAATTGGTAGAACCGATTTCTCTGACTCGGTGTCACCGAGATTCGGATTGTGGACGTCTAAACCTCAAAATCTATCATTCTCTATTCTAATGGAATTTTTTGTGGAATGGGGAGCTTTCAATCTATGGCAAGAATACGGAGAAACCCTAATGCGCTTGAATTAGACTTTGGAACGCAGGAGGGGATCGAAACCATACCCTAACTTGACGATGGCCCGACTATGGCGACGATAGCGGTGATGATTTCCGTTGACGGCGAGGATCCCAGAGGCGGGGGCGCACAGGGAGGCAAGGGCGACGACCAGGGGACCACGACGGCAGCAAGGACTTGGAGGAAACCGGGCATTTGAGGATTCAATTTCAAACATCAGGTCCGCCACATTATATATCCCTTGCTATTGGTGACACCTGTTCTAAATTTTTGGTGCCACCGAGTTCCTCAACTATCAGTTGACATGGAAACTCGGTGAAGCCAAGAATATGGAATCGGTGTTACTGATTTTGGAAAACTAGATCAACCCTAGGCATCGGTGAGACCAAGAATTTTGGGTTGGTTCCACCGAGATGCACTTGGGAGGTTTCGGTGGTCAGCTCTTGATGAATCAAAACTCCGAGTGCTCCTCACACAGAGGGTTCCAGAAGTGCTTGCTCAAATTTTGTGATGTAGCATCAATAGAATATGAGACGAGAAAGCATAGATAGCTAGAGAGGGGTCCTAGGCAGTCTTGTATATCCAATTGGCCAAATAAACTGGAAAGTCAAATAACAACAATTGGATATCCTCGAATGAGAAAATAAATGCATACCAACATGCTCACACAATAAGATGTCAAATGAAATATGGCAAACATGCAAAACCACTCTAGTATCTACCAAGCACTTTGGCGATGACGGAGTCATCTATATATGAGTATATTGACTTAGGAGCCAAGTAAGAATACTTGATCATAGGTCATACTCATCATTTAAGAACAAGTGGGGTTACCACTTTTACATAAAGAATTTAATGTGTTCACATCTTTAAGATATGCTTTAACTCAAGTCTTGGAGTAAAAATCCCCCTTGATGTGAAATGCCCCCTTAAGAGGGATAAACTAACCTTGGGTTTTGTCGTAGAATACTTCATGTGGGTGATGTAGTGGTGGATGCTCATAGTTGATGAAGATCATCTTGAGTTGCGACCAATCCTCGTTGTTTCTTACTCTTCTTGCCTACATGGGTTAGTACCAAACAAAAGACAAATACAAGGATATCTACGGACATGGAGTGCAAAGCATACATGATGATGTCCATGGATTCATTCCTTGTGCCTTGCCTACCTTTGAGGGAATGTGTGACTCCTTGAAATATTGTACAAGGTTGGAATTCATTGCAAATAGTCCTTTCCAAAAATGAATGTGAGTGAATTTTGTTGGTGGTGTGACCCTTTAAGAACTTCTCTAGTTCTTCTTATTTGGGATCCACATCAACTTGATGGGAATCCTTGGAGTTGAATTAGCACTTTTATAAGTTGAGCTTGTAGTAGCCTTGGGAACCCACTTGACCATGGCTTGGGATTCAACTTCATATGAGTCAATCTCCTATTGAAGCTTGTCCATGCCCTTGAGCTTGTGGTCTTGTGATGGAAGGTCATCTTGAGCTTTTCTTCCCTTGGGGAGAGTATGTTCATACTTCTCCATTTAAGGAACAAACTTGGGCTTAGGGTATTGACCTTCTTCCAATTCAACTCCATTGGCATTGAAGTAGCCATTGCCATGGTTCTTCCGGTATCCTCCATGCCTGCGTACAATTTGCTCAAGTGTAGAAACCATTTTCTATAATCCCTTTCAATTGTTCATTTTCTTGCTCAAGTGTAACTTGGCTAAGAGAATCGTTAGCGGAATCAATAGAACTACTAGAAGCAATATCATTGGACTTATCATTTTTATTGCTACTAGTTGAAGAACATTTCTTTCCTTTGTTACTAGTTTGCTTAGAGTTAACTTGTGGAATGAATGTAGACAAGAGTAGTCGTTTCGCTAGATAACAAGAAGTCTTCTTTTGAATATTTTCATTGATAGTTGTAAGGAATTCATGCTCTTGCTCTAAACCGATCTTCTCGGAACGGAGCTTCTCATGAGTCCTTACAAGCACTCTATGATCTTCTAGAGTAGACTCATGGGCTAAATTAAGAGTGTTTAGTTTTTTAGTCGATTGCTCTATTTCCAACTTATCATCATCACATGACTTATATTGACTAGAGTGGTTACTAACAAGTTCATTTTGACTAGTAACACTAGATTTGTCAAATAGGAAGTCATCATCTCCTAGTACGTCATCCTCGTCACTATTGAAGTCAAGGTATTTGGGGTGTGATATCTGGGGCCTTTAGCCATGAAGCAACTTCCACTCCCTTCATTTGGTGAATCAAATATGTCGTAGGAGTTGGAGGAAACGAGTGCAAGTCTAGCAACACCTTCATCTTGACTATAGTTGGAGTCGAAGTGATAGCTTCTCTCGCAGTGGTTGTCGGATTCGGAGCCGGAAACCATTCACCAACATGACCTTGATGTATTCTTCGTGTGTAGCTCTTGGTGTACTTGTTCTTCTTCATCGAGTCTTTGCTTCTCTGGGAGGTTCTTCGTTCATAATGATCATCTCTACTCCTTCTCTCTCTTCGAGGTGACTCATCTCTTGATCTCTTTATTCTAGGTGACTCTTCCTTATTTTGTGGGGGGGACGTGCACTCATGGAGTAGTGTCCGGGCCTTCCACAATTGTAA
Source organism: Hordeum marinum (assembly GCA_022496015.1). Taxonomy (NCBI): domain Eukaryota; kingdom Viridiplantae; phylum Streptophyta; class Magnoliopsida; order Poales; family Poaceae; genus Hordeum; species Hordeum marinum. Next base: position 111,982,665 of record CM039676.1, on the reverse strand, counting down.
CAATTCTAGTCACGACTAGATGAACGCTTCTCTTCATATCTTGAATTGGAATTTCTCTCTTTGCATCTACTCTTGTAGAATTTGTTGAATTTCTTGACCATGAGGCTTATCTATTCATTGGTAACAAGGTTGTCACTTAATGTAGCGGGAGCGTCACTTGAGGCTTTGTAAGCACCGCTTGACTTGTTGTGAAGTTCTTCCTTGTCCTTGAGTGACATCTCATGAGCAAAAATTCTTCTAATCACTTTCATAGGCTTCAGATCTTTGTAGTTTGGTATCATTTGGATTACTGTGCACATGGTGTCATACTTTCCATACAAAGCTCTAAGTATCTTCTTCATGATGAATTTTTCGGTCATTTCTTCCCTTCCTAATCTGACAATCTCATTTGCGATTAGAGCAAGCCTAGAGTATATTTCGATGACTCCTTCACCATCCTTCATCTTGAACTTTTCAAGTTGACTTTGAAGCACATCCAACTTAGATTCCCTGACGGAGTCGGTACCTTCATGCATATCAACCAAAGTGTCCCAAATTTCCTTTGCATTATCAAGACAGCTGATTTTGTTGAATTCTTCCGGGCATAGGCAGTTGAATAGAATGTCACATGCTTGAGCATTATATTGCAACATCTTCAATTCTTCTGCGAACACTTCACGATCCGGTTCCTTTCCATCCCCAAAGAATTCACCTTGCAAGCCAACGCGAACAACAACCCATACGGCGGGGTTATGACCAAGAATATGCATTTTTCATCTTATGCTTACAACTAGAAGAATTAGTGCCATCAAAATATGGACCTCTACGGTGATAGCTTCCCTCACTAGACGCCATACTCTCCTTGGTTGTGAGACCAATGCAATGGAGACCAAAGCTCTAATACCACTTGTAGGGATCGAAAGTAGGTCTAGATGGGGGTGATTAGACTACTTGACCAAATAAAAACCTAACCTTTTCCCAAGTTAATTGGTTGGCAAATTTTAGAAATTCTAGAATATCATGTACACCCTACACATGCATGTCTGCGAGTATTGCAGCGGAAAGTAAAGACAAGCATATGTAAGAGGATAAGGGTTGGAAGATCAAACGCAATTGTAGACACAAAGATTTCTCCCATCGTTCCGATAGGTGGCGCTACCGTACATCCATGTTTGTGGAGACTTCCACCCACGGAGAGTAACAGTCGTGAGAGTCCATGGAGGGCTCCACCGATGAAGGGTTCCATGCAGAACCAACCTTGTATATACCATGATGGCCTACATCCACGAAGGACTAGCCTAACTCGGGGTAGATCTTCACGAAGTAGGCAATCTCCTTGCCCTTATAAACTTATTGGTTCAACTCCACAACACGAAGTAGGATGGTCCCAAGCGACATCTGACCAATCTACGAGGCACCACCCTCCAAAAGTTAATAGGCTCGTTAGTAACGATGAACTCCTTGCTCTTGTGTTTCAAATGATAGTCTCATCAACACTCAATCACTCTCTCACATATTTGTCTTGGGTAGACGAGATTGATTGTGTGGAAAGCAACTTGGGAAGGCTACAAATCAAGATCCAAGGGTATGTGATTCTCTCTTAGAAATTTGGATATGGGAAGTATGGGTCTGTTGTGAGTGCTTCTCTTATGAGTGGGCTGTGGTGGAGGGGTATATATAGGCATCTCCAAAAATCCAACCGTTACAACATTATTACCCACTCGGTGAAACCAAAGTGAAAAATTCGTTCACCGAATAGTGCAAAATGTGACAGCTTTGGCATTTTGGTGAGATCGCTATATAATTCTCGGTGGTACGGATATGAGAGACTGAGGGCAGTTACACAACTTGGTGAGACCGATTCACAAAACTCGGAAATTCTGATTCTTGCGAAACAGGCAACAGAAAGTTGGTCACTGAAACTCGGTTGCACCAAAGTGAAAGTTGGTAGTACCGAGATGTGGGTTTTGACTAGGGTTTCTGTCTAGGGTTTTGACTCGGTGTAGCCGATATGGAAATTTTGGTGGCACCGATTTTGAGTGGTAGGTTCTAGGACATAATCTTTATGGGAGAGCTTGTGGGTATCTTTGGTGACTAACACTTGATCTTTTTGAGCATTTCATTCACCAATAATACCTCACCCCCTTTTGATAGTATTGGCTTTCCTGTGGACTCAAAATGATTTCTCACAAAGTAAAATGTAGAGTTTTGAAACTTGTAGCTTGGCCAATCCTATGCTTGCATCTTGGGGTCTCCTCACAATCCTTTGCCGATCATAACATTGAATTGTTTCCTTGAATATACTTAGTGGAAACATTAGTCCAATGAAATATATGTTGTTATTAATTACCAAAACCACCTAGGGAGAAGTTGTGCTTTCAGTTTGGTTGAGTCTTTTGGTGGCAAATCTCTAAGCACTTGATCAACCAGATCATTATCAATACCTCTTCCCCTTTTAATAGTATTGGCTTTTCCTATGGACTCAATTGTGATTTCTCACATGAAGGAAAATGTAGTCTTGAATATCTTGCCAACTTGTGTTCATTACATCTAGGGGATCCATCTCACAATCTTAGCCAAACCATTAATTGAAATTTCCTGAAATATACTTGATAGGATCATTAGTTCAATGAACTATATGTTGTTGTTAATTACCAAAACCACCTAGGGAGAATTTGTGCTTTCAATAACCCCCTTTTTCGTTATTGATGATAACATATAGATCGAAGCTTCGACAAAAGATATAATCAATGCATAGTATCGTCACTTTGAGAAGTATGTGATAAGCAAGAGCTCCCCCTAAATTTGGGCATTATTTTAAATTTGCGTTTGAATGCAAATGCACAATGATTAGGATCATGGGTCACTCTTCCATGTCACATGCATCTTGGTGGAGCGCATAAAAGATTTGAGTAAAATGCAATGCACACATCACCAAGCATAGAAGTGAATGATCATGGTAGATAGAAATGATATAACATAGTATCATCAACCATTAAGCGTATGATCAAACACAACATAGTTAAGTCATGAAGCGAGCAAAAGATAAACGAAATGTATCAACGATCAAGAGAACTCAAGCAACAACTCTATCTCTCTCTATCTATCTCTCTTAACCCTATGATCAATGCATATTCTCCCCCTTTGGCACCAATAATATTGAATGGTATAGAGCTATACCTCGCTCTGGGATGGATCTCCTCCACATGGTGATGAAGCAGCTCTCATGGTCGTCGAAGGAGTCGAAAGAAGAGCGTTGAAAAATGCTTTAGCGGAGGTCTTTTGAGCTGGAAGGGTACATACTAGAGATGTTGAAGGAACTATAGGTCTAGCAGCTAGTGTAGACACTATGGTTCTCGGCTATGGATCTAGAACTGGAGAAGATCTAGCCTGAATCTTGAACAGAGTGGTCACTGGGAGTGTAGGCTCATCATCATCTGAGCTCGGTATCTCAACTCCGTCGACCTCATTCTCAAGAGTCTAGACAGTTGTAGCAAGTTTAGTCACCTTGTTCTCCAAAGAATGAAACTTAGTCTCCATAGTTTGCTCTAAGCTCTCCTAATTCATGAGAATATTTGCAATATTCTTATCCATATTTTGAGTAGCAGCAATAAGATAGGCCATTTGGTCAGCCTTTGTATTAAGCATGGGAGCACTAGCGACTCTAGCTACCTGATAACCCACAAGGATAGGGGACCGCAACAGTCTTCGCGAGTAGTATTACACCCTGATTTATTTATTCGACATGAGGGGAGCCAAAGAATATTTATTGGTCTTAGGAGTTGAGTTGTCAATTCAACCACACCTGGGATATCTCTCTGCACCAAATATTTTAGTAGCGCGGCAAAATAGTAGTAGTAACAGTAACAACAATAGTTTTTTAGTGACTGCAACAGTAGCAGCAACTATAGTAACTTAGAGAGATTTAGTATATGTAAAGTGTAGACATGTGGATCAATGATGGATAGTAATTTAGATGACATCAATGATGTAACAGATACACACTAGAGCGACATGGAACTAGCTCCATTTCATCAATATAATGTAGGCATGTATTCTGCATATAGTCATACGTGCTTGTGTTAAGAACTTGTCTAACATCTTTTGCCCTACCCTCCAGTGGTAGCAGGGTCCAAATGGAAACTAAGGGATGTCAAGGCCTCCTTTTAATAAAGAACCGAAACAAAGCATTAACACATGGTGAATACATGAACTCCTCAAACTAAGGCAATCACCGGAAAGAATCCCAATTATTGTCAACTTAGGGTGTGCGGATCATGACACGTAACAGGTGCATAAAACTTGCAAGATAGGATCCAGCACACTCCCATATTCATGAAAACATAATAGGTTCAGATCTGAAATCATGGCACTCGGGCCCTAGAGACAAGCATTAAGCATAGCAAAGTGATAACAACATCAGTCTCAGACCATAGTGGATACTAGGGATCAAGCCCTATGAAAACAACTCGATTACATGATCAATCTAATCCAATCCCATTCCTGTCCAGCAAGACTACAAAGGAATTACTCACTCCCAGTGGTTAGCATCATGGGGGTGTTCATGAACAAGGGTTGGTGATGACGACGACGAATCCCCCTCTTAGGAGCCCCAAACGGACTCCACATCAGCCCTCCCGAGAAGAACGGGAGGTGGCGACGGCCCTGTCTTGTTAAACGCAATGAAAATGTCTCTCCTTTTTTTCTCCGTAATTGTGAATTTATAGGACCGAAATAAGGGTCAGGAGAGCCATGTGGGCCCCACAAGCTAACAAGGTGTACCTAGGGGGGTGGGCACGCCCTGGTGGCCTATGGCCCACGGATAGCCCCCACCGGCAGGACCTCGATCCATAATTCATTATATATTCCAGAAAAAAACACAAAAAGTTTCCTCCGATTCCCAAAACTTTTATTTCTGCACAAAAATAATACCAAGGTAGTTCTGCCGAAAACAACGTCAGTCCGGGTTAGTTCCATTCAAATCATGCATATTAGAGTCCAAAACCAGAGCAAAAGTGTTTGGAAAATTACATACTTTTGAGATGTATCAACTCCCCAAGCTTAACTCATTGCTTGTCCTGAAGCAATTCAGTTGATAACTAAAGGTGATAAAGAAAACTTTTACAAACTCTTTTGTTCTTGTTGCTATATATATTCTTTTACAAACTTTTACAAACTCTTTTGTTTCCATTGCAATATATATATATATATAAAAGTTTTTGGCATAAATCATAAATAACCATATCCATGGTAACAATTAAACATCATATTCACTCATGGCAATACATAACCAACTAGGAAGCAATAATAAAATATCTCACATGCCAACGTTTTGTCAAAACAATCATGATATAATATGATGACATGGTATTTTGCTATCCCTTTTTGAGACTGTGAAACATAAATGTAGAGCACTGATACGTCTCAAACGTATCCACTTTTCCAAATTCGTTTGCCCTTGTTTTGGACTCTAATTTGCAAGATTTGAATGGAACTAACCCAGACTAATGTTGTTTTCAACAGAATTGCCTTGGTGTTATTTTTGTGGAAAAATAATAATTCTCGGATTGACCTGAAAATTTAGGGAGATTATATTTGGAATTAATAAAAAATACTGGCGAAAGAATCATCCGGAGGGGGGCAACCACAGGTGACAAGCCCAACAGGCGCGACCACCCCCTGGTCGCGCCTAGCAAGCTTGTGGGCCCCCTATGGCTCCTCTGACCTCCATTCCAACCCTATATATTCCTATTCGTGGAGACAAAAATCAAAAAGAAGAGTTCATCGCGTTTCACAATACGGAGCCGCCGCCGCCTCCTGTTCTTCCTCGGGAGGCCAGATCTGGAGTCCGTTTTGGGCTCCGAAGAGGGGAAATCGACGCCATCGTCATCACCAACCATCCTTCATCACCAATTCCACGATGCTATTTGTCGTTCGTGAGTAATCCCATCGTAGGCTTGTTGGACGATGATGGGTTGGATGAGATTTATCGTGTAATCGAGTTAGTTTGGTTAGGGTTTGATCCCTAGTATCCACTATGTTCTGAGATAGATGTTGCTATGACTTTGCTATGCTTAATGCTTGTCACTAGGGCCCTAGTGCCATGGTTTCATATCTGAACCTATTATGTTTTCATGAATATATATGTGTTTTTGATCCTATCTTGCAAGTTGTAGACACCTATTACGAGTTATGATCCGCATCCCCCAGGGTGACAATAACTGGGATTCTTTTCGGTGATTACTGTAGTTTGAGGAGTTCATGTATTCACTATGTGCTAATGCTTTGGTCTGGTTCTCTTTTAAAAGGGGGCCTTAATATGCCTTAGTTTCCATTAGGACCCCGCTGCCACGGGAGGGTATGACAAAAGATGTCATGCAAGTTATTTTCCATAAGCACGTATGACTATATATGGGATACATGCCTACATTACATTGATGAATTGCTGCTAGTTGTGTGTCACCCTATGCTATAACTGTTACATGATGAATGTCATCCGACATAATTAGCCATCACCGATCCATTGCCTACGAGCTTTTCACATATTGATCTTTGCTAAGTTACTTTTTTGTTGCTACTGGCACAATCACTACAAAACTGCTACTGTCACTTTTACCATCGTTACCATTACTTCCATACTACTTTGCTACTAAATACTTTGTTGTAGATATTAAGTATTTTAGGTGTGGTTGAATTAACAACTCAGCTGTGAATACTCGAGAATATTCTTTGGCTCCCCTTGCGTCGAATCAATAAATTTGGGTTGAATACTCTACCCTCGAAAACTGTTGCCATCCCCTATACTTATGGGTTATCCAGACCTTTTTCTAGCGCCATTGCCGGGGAGCATAGCTCTATTCTATGATCCACTTGGGATTTATATATGTTGAATACTATCCAAATACCAAGATCTATCCCTCTACTACGAAGGGAGGTAAGGAACTACCATCCAGCTCTACACTTGATTCACCGTCTGTTATTAGTAAGTTTGCAACAACACCACCTGCTAGTAATTCTGATATGTCACAAGTAATTGATGATGCCACTTCTGCTATGCATGATGCTTATGATGATACTTTGTTTGATAATACTATGCCATTGGGTGAATTTCTTGATGAACAAATTGTTAGAGTTAATGCTGAAACTGATACTACTTCTGAAACTGATGAAATTATTGAAACTGAACACTATGAGACACCTGCTAGAGCTAGCTCTCCTAGATATGAATTGCCTGATATACCCAAGGGTTGTGTTATGGAAGGAGAGGTAGTTAGGGACTTTCTTGCTTGTAAGGATAGAGATGATCTTAATAAATTGCTATGCAAGTGGAAAGAAAAATCTTTGAATGCTATTATGAAATATGATCCTAAATTCGCTACTTCACCTATCTTTGTTACTGATAAGGATTATGGATTCTCTATCGATCTTGAGTTAATTACTTTGGTTGAATCTGATCCTTTCCATGGTTATGAATCTGAAACTCTTGTGGTACATCTTACTAAATTGAATGATATAGCCACCCTCTTTACTCATGAGGAAAAAAATCGTTATTACTATATCCTTAAGTTGTTTCCTTTCTCATTAAAGGGTGATGCTAAGATATGGTCCAGTACTCTTGCTCCTGGTTGTGTGCGTAGTCCCCGGGATATGAAATATTACTTTGGTGAAAAATATTTTCTTGACTATAAGAAACAGGCTGCGTTGCAGGAAATATTTAACTTTGTGCAAATTGAGGAAGAGAACTCCCACAAGCTTGGGGGAGGCTTCTCCAATTACTTAATGCTTTGCCTGATCATCCTGTCAAGAAAAATGAAATGCTTGATATCTTTTATAATGGACTAACCGATGCTTCTAGGGACCACCTAGATAGTTGTGTTGGTTGTGTTTTCAGGGAACAAAGCCTTGAACAATCTGAACTACTATTGAATAATATATTGAGCAATGATAATGATTGGACTATTCCCAAACCACCTCCGAAGCCAACTTCGAAGAAAAGAAGTATTCTACTTCTCAATCCGGAAGATATGCAAGAGGCAAAGAAATCTATGAAATAAAAAGGTATTAAAGCTGAAGATGTTAAGAATCTACCACCTATTGAAGAAATACATGGTCTTGATAACCCGACACGGGTAGTAGAGGTAAATTCTCTCTATAGATTTGATGAAAGCGATATTCCTTATAATAAGTCTACTAGCCAATGCTTTGATGAGTTCGATAATTTTTTTGTTAAGCAAGAGAATTTCAATGCTTACGTTAGTAGACAATTGAAACACAATGCTTACATGCTTGATCGCTTAGGTGATTATATGAGTAGAACTATCAATGATCTTAAGCTTATTAGTAAACATGCTTCCATGGTAACCACTCAAGTAGAACAAGTACTTAAAGCACATAATGATTTGCTTAATGAGATGAATAGTAAGAACAATGATCATTCTGTTAGAGTTGTGACTAGAGGTGGTAAAATGACTTAGGAACCTTTGTATCTTGAGGGCCATCCTAAGAGAATTGAGCAAGCTTCTAAGGGAATTAATACTGATACACCTAGTCGTTCGAGTAATAAGAGGAAAAAGGATGATGATAGAACTTTGCATGCTGCTAGTGAACCTATTATTGATACACCTGAAAACCCAAATGATATTTATGTTTCTGATGCTCACACACAATCCGGTGATGAATATAAACCTAGTGATAATATTAATGATGATGTTCATGTTGATGCTCAACCTAGTAATGATAATGATGTGGGGATTGAACCTGTTGTTGATCTTGATAACCCATAACCTAAGAATAAAAGATATGACAAAAGAGATTTTGTTGCTCGGATGCATGGTAAAGAAAGAGAACCATGGGTTCATAAACCCATGCCCTTTCCTCCTAAACCATCCAAGAAAAAGGATGATGAGGACTTTGAGCGTTTTGTTGAAATGTTAGACCTGTCTTTTTGCGTATGCGCTTGACCTATATTCTGAAAATGTCTCCCTATTCTAATTATATGAAAGATATTGTGACTGATAAAAGAAAGATACCGGAAGCTGAGATTTCCACCATGCTTGCTAATTATACTTTTAAGGGTGGAGTACCAAATAAATTGGGTGATCCAGGAGTACCAACTATACCATGCTCTCTCAAAGGGAATTATGTTAAAACTGCTTTATGTGATTTGGGAGCTGGTGTTAGTGTTATGCCTTTCTCTTTATATCATAGACTTGATTTGAATAAGTTGACACCTACTAAAATCTTTTTGCAAATGGTTGATAAATCAACAGCTTTACCCATCGGTATTTGTGAGGATGTGCGTGTCGTAGTTGCAAATGCTGCTATCCTAACGGACTTTGTCATTCTTGATATTCCCGAGGACGATAGTATGTCGATCATCCTTAGTAGACCATTTTTGAATAATGCAAGGACTGTTATTGATTACAACAAAGGCAATGTCACTTTTCATATCAATGGTAATGAGCATACGGTATACTTTCCGAAGAAACAACCCCAAGTTCATAGTATCAACTCCATTGAGAAAATTTCAACGATTATTATTGGAGACTTTGAATTCCCTCTTCCAACTATCAAGAAGAAATATGATATACTTATTGTTGGGGATATGCATATCCCCATTGAGGTAACTTAGTGTTATTCGAAAATTCTCTAGTTTCATGTTACTCGAAAGAAGTTTGTTAATAAGACTTGATCAACCTTATTGATGGATTCTGTTTGATGAGCATGAGATGGATGAATTTAGAAAGCACAACTTTCTGTACCCAACTTTTACTTTCTGTTAGTTAGAGAAAATAAAGTAAAAATGCTATTGTTTTTCTGTTTTCTGAGTTTTCCGTGTAATAGAAAAATGACCTGAAAATAAAAGTTTTTCAAATGCCCTAAAAATGTAGTATGATTTTTTCTGGAATATTTAAAAATATCTGGAACTGAGCATACATCAGGGGGCTGCACTAGTGGGTGACAAGCCCACGGGGCGCGGCCACCCCCTTGGTCGCACCTAGGTGGCTTGTGGGTCCAACGTAGTCCCCCTTCACTTATTCCAGCTCCCATCCACTTCGTCTTCCTCCAAAAAAATACCATCTTTGCTCAAACCCATGTTCCAGCTCATTTGGCTGCCATTTTCGATCTCCTTGTGCAAAGATCCTTTCGCAAAACTGTTTTAGGAGATTGATCTTTGGTATGTGACTCCTCCAATGTTCCAATTAGTTTTTGTTCTAGTGTTATATATATTGCAAATTTTTGTTGTTGTGGTAACCTTGTTATTGAGCTTGTATGTCAAATTTGTATGGTCCCAAGTATTTTTTTATGCATGATATAGACTCTAGGCACTTGTGGGAGTAGTTGCTATAACTTTTGTTAAGTTTTCTTCACCTTTATTTTGAGTCACTAGAAATTTCAGAATTTTTCATAGAAATAAAAATGTTGAGGCAATTATACGAAGGGGGCTCCTCGATCAAGAAGGCTTCGAGACTTGCGATACGTGAGCCCGACCTTGAACCACTAAGGGAAGCACAAGTGCGGCCTTGTGAATGGCGATCGAATCAATTCATGGTTGATGCCGGTTTCAAGGAAGAATTTTATGCATAAGCACAAAATGCGGGCCTTGAAGATTTCTTTTCATACCAGTGCAAGCAATATTATCAACTCACGGTTTCTTTTGTGCGGACGTTTGAATTTTCATTCGGGCATAATAAACCTTTCATTCTATTTAATCTTTATGATAAATCTTATACTATGGACCTAGAGGATTTTAACTGTGCGTGCAAGATTCCACAATGGGGAAACTATAGTGATCCGCACAAAACTGAATATAATGATTTTCTTGCTAGCATCACTGTGGGAGAAAGTAGAAATATTACACAGGCTACCTTGGGGAGCTTTCATTTTCCTGCTATACATTATTTTGCTCTATTCATAGGTAGATGCATTAACGATAAAACTGACCATAGCCACATTTGTGCCACCGATCTTAGTATCCTTAAGAGTGCAGTAATGGGTGATAGACGATATAACTTAGGGGCCATTATTGCTAGAAGGCTGCATAATAATGCTAAGGATGGAGATTTCTTTGGTGGGATTTATGCCACTCGTGTAGCTAATTATCTTGGAGTACCTACACGAGGAAATGATATTGAGTTACCATCTGCTTTTCTCGATTATGAGGCTTTGGTGCGTTATCGGTTTCTTGAGAGGAACGAATAATCCCTCCTGTATCGAGCGATTTTTGATAGACAGTGTGTTGTCCATATTACCCTTCCTGCTCCTGCCTTCTTTGACTTTCAGGAAAAACACAGACACTTTATAACTAGAGAGGAGGCGAACGAGTACGAGAGAAATGTGGAAGCCGCTTGCCTTCACGCTGCAGTGGTTCAGGCAGTAGCCGCCGCAGCCCAATACAACCCCGACTATGGCTTTGGATATTACTCGGGCCAGCCATGGCCCTAGACCAACTTAGGCCAAAAGCCTAATCTTGGGGGAGTATGTATTCTCACCGACTTTACATTCATGTTCACACATTCATCTTAGTAGTCAGTGTTCATAGTTTTTCATTGTACCATCCATGGTAGCTTATTTCCTTTTTCCGCTTTCTTCTTGTGCGTTTAATTAACTTTGAGAACAAATCAAAAAAATAGTTATTGCTTTACCTTCTAGTTTGTTTAGTTGTAGCATTTAAAAGAAAACCCAAAAAGATTCTTCGTTCTTCTTTTTGCTTGTTGGCAGCTTTCCCGTGTAAATATTTTTCCTCGTTCTTGTTTTGAATTTTCTTTCTTTGGGTCGTAAGGCGAAGATCCCGACGAAAAATCTGAGAGGCTCTCATATGCATTATTGTTTATCTATCAGAGAGCCCATATTACCTTGCCTTCTCCTTTGGGTTATTGTTTGCAGATTCCAGCTTAGTGCAATGCATATGCACTCTTATTATTATTCACACCGTTCGATCGTGCAAATGAAAGGCAATAATGATGCTATATGATGAAAATATTGAGATGGAGAAAAGCTAGTATGAACTCGGCCTATTTTTCTTTTGTAAATATGATTGGCTCATTGTTCCGAATTTAGTTCATTATGGGTGAAACATATTTGCAATGACAATTAGAGATTATAGTTACTCATGCCATGCTTAATTAGCCAAGAGTGGATAATGGTTTGTCTTGAGTGCCAACATGCATATTAAAATGGTTGGGATGTAGTATGATAGGATGGTATCCTCCTCTGAATGATTCAAGTGGCTTGACTTGGCACATGTTTATGCATGTAGTTGAAACAAAATCAACATAGCCTCTATGATATTTATGTTCATGGTGCTTTATATCCTACTCATGCTTGCATTCAATGTTGGTTAATCTCAAAGCATGTTGATGACTGTTGTCTCTCTCTAGTTGGTCGCTCCCTAGTCTTTTGCTAGCCTTCACTTGTACTAAGCGGGAATACTGCTTGTGCATCCAATTCCTCAAACACAAAGTTGTTCCATTTGAGTCCACCATACCTACCTATATGCGGTATTCACCTGCCATTCCAAGTAAATTTGCATGTGCCAAACTCTAAACCTTCAAATAATCATTCTGTTTTGTATGCCCGAATCGCTCATGTAGCGACTGGGGGCTGTCGATATCTTCCATGCTAGGTGGGTTATTCTCACGATATGTGTTTATTCACTATCATTCACGAGAAAGTGGCTAGTATTCGGGATGCCCAGTTCCATGCTCAAAATAAAATCAAAATATAATGAAACAAAACTCTCCCAGAACTGTGTTTGTATGGACAATACCCATGGATTCGGCTAGCCATGGAGTGTGATTTATTGGTGGAGGGGGAGTAAAAACTTTATCATTCTGTTTGGGAACCGTCTATAATGTATCTAGCATGGAAGATGCTGAAATCTCTTGGTCGTTATTATGACAATGAAAGCATACCACTCAAAATTGTTATTCATTCATGTTTTAAATGTTTGAGCTCTGGCACCTCTGCAAATCAATGCTTCCCTCTGCGAAGGGCCTATCTATTTACTTTATTGCTGAGTCATCATCCTCTTATAAAAAGCACCAGTTAGAGAGCACCACTGTCATTTGTATGCCTTCATATTAATTGATATTGAGTATGAGTGTGAATAGATCTCTTTTACCATGAATTACAATGTCTAGTCAGTCCTAGTTCTTTAGAGGTGCTCTTCATTTATGTTTTGTGGTCTCAAAAAGAGCTAGCGAGGTACCATTATATCATATTGTATCATGATCTTTTGATAAAAGTGTTGTCATCCGAGAGTTATTATTATTGCTCGCTAGTTGGTTATGCCATTGATATGAGTAAATGTGAGACCTAAATGTTATTGTGAATGTGGTTAGTCTATAATCTTTGCTGAAAATCCGAACATCAGTTAGACATATTTACAACAACAAGATCAAACAGAGTTTGTAAAAGTTTTCCTTTATCACTTTCAGGTTATCAACTGAATTTCTTGAGGAGAATCAATGGGTTAAGATTGGGGGAGTTGATAGGTCTCCAACATATCGACTTTTCCAAACTCTTTTGCCCTTGTTCTGGACTCTAATTTGCATGATTTGAATGGAACTAACCCGGACTGACGCTGTTTTCAGCGGAATTGGCTTGGTGTTATTTTTGTGCCAAAATAAAAGTTCTCGGATTAACCTTAAATTTATGGAGATTATTTTTGGAATTAATATAAAATACTCTTGAAAGAATCATCCCGAGGGGGGCCACCCATAGGTCACAAGCCCACCAGGCACGACCGCCCCCCTAGTCGCATCTGGCAAGCTTGTGGGCCCCATGTGGCTCCTCCAACCTCAATTACAGCCCTATATATTCCTATTCATGGAGGAAAAAAATAAAAGAGAAGAGTTAATCGCGTTTCACGATACGGAGCCGCCACCACCTCATGTTCTTCCTCGGAAGGCCAGATCTGGAGTCCGTTTTGGGCTTCGGAGAGGGGAAATCAACGCCATTGTCATCACCAACCATCCTTCATCACCAATTCCATGATGCTCTCCATTGCTCGTGAGTAATCCCATCGTAGCATTGCTGGACGGTGATGGGTTGGATGAGATTTATCATGTAATCGAGTTAGTTTTGTTAGGGTTTGATCCCTAGTATCCATTATGTTCTAAGATTGATGTTGCTATGACTTTTCTATGTTTAATGGTTGTCACTAGGGCCTGAGTGCCATGATTTCAGATCTGAAACTATTATGTTTTCATGAATATATATGTATTTTTGATCCTATCTTGCAAGTTGTAGACACCTATTACGAGTTATGATCCGCATTCCCCAGGGTGACAATAACTGGGATTCTTTCCGGTGATTACCGTAGTTTGAGGAGTTCGTGAATTCACTAAGTGCTAATTCTTTGGTCCTGTTCTCTATTAAAAGGAGGCCTTAATGCCCCTTAGTTTACATTAAGATCCCGCTGCAACAGGAGGGTAGGACAAAAGATGTTATGCAAGTTCTTTTCCATAAGCATGTATGACTATATATGGGATACATGCCTACATTACATTGATGAATTGGACCTAGTTCTGGGTCACCCTATGTTATAACTATTGCATGATGAATGCCATCCGACATAATTATCCATCACTGATCCATTGCATACGAGCTCTTCACATATTGATCTTTGCTAAGTTACTTTTCCGTTGCTACTGTCACAGTCACTACAAAACTGCTACTGTCACTTTTGCCAACGTTACCGTTACTTCCATACTACTTTGCTACTAAATACTTTGTTGCAGATACTAAGTCCTTCAGGTGTGGTTGAATTGACAACTCAGCTGTGAATACTCGAGAATATTCTTTGGCTCCCCTTGTGTCGAATCAATAAATTTGGGTTGAATACTCTACCCTATAAAACTGTTGCGGTTGTTGTAAATATGCCCTAGAGGCAATAATAAATTAGTTATTATCATATTTACTTGTTCATGATAATCGTTTATTATCCATGCTAGAATTGTATTGATCGAAAACTTAGATACATGTGTGGATACATAGACAACATCATATCCCTAGTATGCCTCTGACGGACTAGCTCGTTGATCAAAGAAGGTTAAGCTTT
This sequence comes from Hordeum marinum, assembly GCA_022496015.1. NCBI lineage: Eukaryota > Viridiplantae > Streptophyta > Magnoliopsida > Poales > Poaceae > Hordeum > Hordeum marinum. Next base: position 111,967,622 of record CM039676.1, on the reverse strand, counting down.
CCTAGCCATGGACATGAGATGTCAATTGATAACGGGATCACGTCATTAGGAAAATGATGTGATGTACAAGACCCAAACTATAAATGTAGCATATGATCGTGTCAGTTTATTGCTAAAGTTTTCTGCATGTCAAGTATTTGTTCCTATGACCATGAGATCATGCAACTCACTGACACCGGAGGCATACCTTGTGTGTATCAAATGTCGCAACATAACTAGGTGACTATAAAGGTGCTCTAAAGGTATATCCGAGGGTGTCTGTAGGTTCGGCATGGATCAAGACTGGGATTTGTTACTCCGTGTGACGGAGAGGTATCTCAAGGCCCACTTTGTAATACAACATCAGAACAAGCCTTGCAAGCAATGTGACTAAGTGTTTGCCACGGGATATTGTATTACGGAATGAGTAAATAGACTTGCCGGTTACGAGATTGAACTAGGTATAGAGATACCGACGATCGAATCTCGGGCAAGTAACATACCGAAGAACAAAGGGAACATCATACAGGATTAACTGAATCCTTGACATAGAGGTTCAATCGATAAAGATCTTCATAGAATATGTAGGAACCAATATGGGCATCCAGGTCCCGCTATTTGTTATTGACCGTAGAGGTGTCTCGGTCATGTCTACATAGTTCTCGAACCCGCAGGGTCTGCACAGTTAAGGTTCGGTGATGTTTCGGCAGTATAGAGTTATGCATGGTGGTGACCGAAGGTTCTTTGGAGTCCCGGATGAGATCCCGGACGTCACTAGGAGCTCCAGAATGGTCCAGAGGTAAATATTGATATATAGGAAGTCCTGTTTTGGTCACTGGAAAAGTTTCGGGCTCATCGGTAGTGTATCGGGAGTGTAGGGAGGGTGTCAGGGGACCATCGGGAGGCGTGTCTCGACCCAAAGGACCTCATGGGCTGTGGGAGGAGTCAAACCAGCCCCTGGTGGGCTAGACTAAGCCCCCACTAAGGCCCATGCATCTAGGGGTGGGAAAACCCAAAAGGTGGAGAGGTGGAAAGAGTTTAAGTGGAAAGGAGGAATCTTACTCCTAATAGGATTGGAATAGCACTCCGCCTCCAATTTAGACCAAAACTTGAGGGTTTGAGGCTGCCTCCTCCCCTCCCTCCCTCCTATATATACTAAAGGATTTAGAGGGAAGAGCTAACCCTAATTGTCATGTGTTGCCCTCTTATTCCTCTAGATCTGTTTCTCCTCTAGATTAGTTCTGTGGTGCTTAGGCGAAGCCCTGCAGGATTAGTTCACCATCACTGCCACCATGTCGTTGTGCTGCCGGAGAACTTATCTACCTCTTTGCTCCCTCTTGCTGGATCAAGAAGGCGGAGATCGTCATCGAGCTGTACGTGTGCTGAACGCGGTGATGCCGTCCGTTCGGCGCTAGATCGGAAGGATCGTGATCAAGATCACGGGACGATTCATGATTGGATCGCGATACGGATCATGATGAGATCATGGAACGGATCATGATTGGATCGTAGGACGGATCGTGATGGGATCACGAGACGCTCGGTGATTTGGATCACGAAGACGTTCGACTACATCACACGCGTTTCTTAACGCTTCCCGCTTAGCGATCTACAAGGGTATGTAGATCCACTCACCCTCTCGTAGATGCTCATCACCATGGATAGATCTTGCGTGTGCGTAGGAAAATTTTTGTTTCCCATGCAACATTCCCCAATTGTGGTACCATAGCTAGGTCTATGTGTAGATGAGATCTCGAGTAGAACACAAAGAGTTTGTGAGCATTGATGCTTAGATTGCTTCCTTGCTTGGTCGTGTTTTGGTTCAGCGGTATTATGGGATGAAGCAGCCCGGACCAACCTTACTCGTACGCTTATGAGAGACCGGTTCCATCGACTGACGTGTAACTTCATTGCACAAAGATGGCTGGCGGGTGTCTGTTTCTCCTACTTTAGTTGGATCGGATTCGACAAAGGCGGTCCTTGAGAAGGTTGAAAAACAACTTATGTATCACCATTGTGGTTTTTGCATAGGTGAGAATTGTTCTTGCTAGATACCCGTAGCAGCCACGTAAAACATGCAACAACAATTAGAGGATGTCTAACTTGTTTTTGCAGGGTATGTTGTGATGTGATTTGGCCAATTACATGATGTGATATATGTGATGTATAAGATGATCATGTGTTGTATAGAATCTCACGGCTTGCATGTCGATGAGTATGGCAACCGGCAGGAGCCATAGGGTTGTCTTTAATTATTGTATGACCTACGTGTCAATCATTAAGCGCTATGTAATGCTTTACTTTATCGCTAAACGGTAGCAATAGTAGTACAAGCATGATGGGCGCGACAACCACGATGGCAACACGTTGATGGAGATCAAGATGATGGAGATCATGGTGTCGTGCCGGTGACGATGGAGATCATGCTGGTGCTTTCAAGATGGAGATCAAAAGCACAAGTTCATGGCCATATCATGTCACTTATGATTTGCATGTGATGTTAATCCTTTTATGCACCTTGTTTTGCTTAGGACGACGGTAACATTATAAGGTGATCCATCACTTAAATTTCAAGATGAATTGTGTTCTCCCCGAGTGTGCACCATTGCGAAAGTCCATCGTGTCGAGACACCACGTGATGATCGGGTGTGATAGACTCTACGTTCACATACAACGGGTGCAAGCCAGTGTTGCACATGCAGAACACTCGTGTTAAACTTGATGAGCCTAGCATGTAGAAACATGGCCTCAGAACACAAGAGACCGAAAGGTCGAACATGAGTCATATAGTAGATATGATCAACATGATGATGTTCACCATTGAAACCACCTCAACTCACGTGATGATTGGACTTGAGTTGGTGAATTTGGATCATGTGACACTCAGATGACCTGAGGGATGTCAATTTGAGTGGGAGCTTTAGTAATTTTATTAACTAAACTCATTATCTTGAACAATAGTCTAAGTAACCTTTGCATATTTATGTTGTAGATCAATGGCTCGCGCAGTAGCACCCCTAAATTTTAATGCATTTCTAGAGAAAGGTAAGTTGAAAGATGATGGAAGTAACTTTGTTGACTGGACCCATAATCTAAGGATTATCCTCACGGCTTCCCAGAAATCATATGTCCTTGATGCACCGCTTGGTGACCAACTAGAAGACATGTCATCCGAAGACGTTAAGAACGCTTGGGAGGCACGTTCTGGAGATTACTCAATAGTTGAGTGTGCAATATTGTATGGCTTAGAACCGGGACTTCAAAGACGTTTTGAACGTCATTTTATCCTATGAAGACGCGTTTCTTCGCTTTGGGTTCCAGTTTTTCAGGCTGAAGCTTTTTGACATAAGCATCACATCCCCAAACTTTAAGAAACGACAACTTTGGCCTCTTGCCAAACCATAGCTCATATGGCATCGTCTCAAAGGATTTTGATGGTGCCCTATTTAAAGTGAATGCAATTGTCTCTAATGCATAACCCCAAAACAGTAATGGCAAATCAGCAAGAGACATCATAGAACGCACCATATATAATAAGGTTCGATTACGATGTTCGGACACACCATTACACTATGGTGTTCCAGGCGGTGTCAACTGCGAAACAATTCCACAATGTCTTAAGTGACTGAGAAACTCATAACTTAGATATGCACCTCCTCGATAAGATCGCAGGAATTTAATCTTCTTGTTACGATGATTCTCAACTTCACTCTGAAATTGCTTGAACTTTTCAAACGTTTCAGACTTGTGTTTCATTAAGTAAATATACCCATATATACTTAAGTCATCAGTGAAGGTGAGAAAATAACGATATCCACCACGCACTATTACATTCATTGGACCGCACACATCAGTATGTATGATTTCCAATACGTCACTTGCCTGTTCCACTGTTCCAGAGAACGGCGTTTTAGTCATCTTGCCCATGAGGCATGGTTCACATGTGTCAAGTGATTCAAAATCAAGTGACTCCAAAAGTCCATCAGCATGGAGCTTCCTCATGCGTTTTACACCAATATGACCTAAATGGCAGTGCCACAAGAAAGTGGTACTATCATTATCAACTCTACATCTTTTGGCATCAATGTTATGAACATGTGTGTCATCACTATCAAGATTCAATATGAATAAACCCCTCACATTGGGTGCATGACCATAAAAGATATTACTCATATAAATAGAACAACCTTTATTCTCTGATCTAAATGAGTAACCGTCTCGCAATAAACAAGATCCAGATATAATGTGCATGCTTAACACAGGCACTAAATAACAATTATTCAGGTTCATCACTAATCCCGATGGTAATCGAAGAGAGAGTGTGCCGATGGCGATCACATCAACCTTGGAACCATTTCCCACATGCATCGTCACTTCATCCTTTGCCAGCCTTCGCCTATTCCGTAGTTCCTGTTTTGAGTTGCAAATGTGAGCAACTGAACCGGTATCAAATACCCACGCACTACAACAAGAGCTAGTTTGGTTTTACCCTTCTTGCCCTTGCCCTTACCATTCTTCTTGAAACTAGTGGTTTTATTGACCATCAACACTTGATGTTCTTTCTGGATTTCAGACTCAGCGACTTTTAGCATCGCAAACAGCTCGGCGACTGACTTGTTCATCCCGTGCATGTTATAGTTCATCACAAAGCTCTTGTAACTAGGTGGCAGTGATTGAACAACTCTGTCAGTGATCGCCTCTGGCGGAAGGGCAATTCCCAACTCCGCTAGACGAGTCGAATACCCAGACATTCTGAGTATATGTTCATTGATAGACCCGTTCTCCTCCATCTTGCAAGCATAGAACTTATCGGAGGTCTCATACCTCTCGATTCGAGCATTCTTCTGAACGATAAACTACAACTCCTAGAACAACTCATATGCTCCATGACGTTCAAAACGTCTTTGAAGTCCCGGTTCTAAGCCATACAATATTGCACACTCAACTATTGAGTAATCTCCAGAACATGCCTCCCAAGCGTTCTTAACGTCTTCGGATGACATGTCTTCTAGTTGGTCACCAAGCGGTGCATCAAGGACATATGATTTCTGGGAAGCCGTGAGGATAATCCTCAGATTATGGGCCCAGTCAACAAAGTTACTTTCATCATCTTTCAACTTACCTTTCTCTAGAAACGCATTAAAATTCAGGGGTGCTACTGCGCGAGCCATTGATCTACAACATAAATATGCAAAGGTTACTTAGACTTTTGTTCAAGATAATGAGTTTAGTTAATAAAATTACTAAAGCTCCCACTCAAATTGACATCCCTCAGGTCATCTGAGTGTCACATGATCCAAATTCACCAACTCAAGTCCGATCATCACGTGAGTTGAGGTGGTTTCAATGGTGAACATCATCATGTTGATCATATCTACTATATGACTCATGTTCGACCTTTCGGTCTCTTGTGTTCTGAGGCCATGTTTCTACATGCTAGGCTCGTCAAGTTTAACACGAGTGTTCTGCATGTGCAACACTGGCTTGCACCCGTTGTATGTGAATGTAGAGTCTATCACACCCGATCATCACGTGGTGTCTCAACACGATGAACTTTCGCAATGGTGCACACTCGGGGAGAACACAATTCATCTTGAAATTTAAGTGAGTGATCACCTTATAATGCTACCGTCGTCCTAAGCAAAACAAGGTGCATAAAAAGATTAACATCACATGCAAATCATAAGTGACATGATATGGCCATGAACTTGTGCTTTTGATCTCCATCTTGAAAGCACTGGCATGATCTTCATCGTCACTGGCACGACACCATGATCTCCATCATCTTGATCTCCATCAACGTGTTGCCATCGGGGTTGTCATTCCCATCATGCTTGTACTACTATTGCTACCATTTAGCGATAAAGTAAAGCATTACATAGCGCTTAATGATTGACACGCAGGTCATACAATAATTAAAGACAACCCTATGGCTCCTGCCAGTTGCCATACTCATTGACATGCAAGTCATGATATTCTATACAACACATGATCATCTTATACATCACATATATCACATCATGTAATTGGCCATATCACATAACAACATACCCTGCAAAAACAAGTTAGACGTCCTCTAATTGTTGTTGCATGTTTTATGTGGCTGCTACGGGTATCTAGCAAGAACAATTCTCACCTATGCAAAAACGACAACGGTAATACATAAGTTGCTTTTCAACCTTCTCAAGGACCGCCTTTGTCAAATCCAATCCAACTAAAGTAGGAGAAACAGACAACCGCGAGCCATCTTTGTGCAACGAAGTTACACGTCAGTCGATGGAACCGGTCTCTCGTAAGCGTACGAGTAAGGTTGGTCCGGGATGCTTCATCCCATAATACCACTGAACCAAAACACGACCAAGCGAGGAAGCAATCTAAGCATCAATGCTCACAAACTCTTTGTGTTCTACTCGAGATCTCATCTACACATAGACCTAGCTCCGATACAACTGTTGGGGAACGTTGCATGGGAAACAAAAAATTTCCTACGCACACGCAAGATCTATCCATGGTGATCCTTGTAGACCGCTAAGCGAGAAGCGTTAAGAAACGCGGTTGGTGTAGTCGAACGTCTTCGCGATCCAAATCGTCGAGTGTCCCGTGATCCAATCACGATCCGTCCCGATCAAGCACCGAACGGACGGCACCTCCGCGTTCAGCACACATACAGCTTGATGACGATCTCCGCCTTCTTAATCCAGCAAGAGGGAGTGGAGAGGTAGAAGAGTTCTCCGGCAGCATTACGGTGCTCCGGCGATGGTGGTGGAACTATTCCGGTAGGGCTTCGCCTAAGCACTGCAGAAATCCGATCTAGAGGAGAAACTATACACTAGAGGAATGGGTAGCACATGGCTGGAAATCTTTTGCCAAAACCCTAAAACCCTCTAGTATATATAGGAGGAGAGGAGGAGGAGGCTTGGCTCCCAAGGAGCCAGCCCTTGGGTTGGCCGAACCAGGATGGAGGACTCCTCGTCCTCCACTCCTAGTAGGATTAGGACTCCTTAATTTAGCCCTTTTGCCTTTTTCCACCTTTTTCCTTTTGGGCCTTTTCTTCCCAGACGCATGGCCATTTGTGGGACTTCCTCCAGCCCACTAAGGGCTGGTATTCATCCTCCCACAGCCCATGTAGCCTCTTGGGTTGAAATACCCCTCCCGATGGTCTCCCGGTACACAACCGGCACTCCCGATACACTACCGATGAGCCCGAAACTTTTCCGGCGACCAAAATAGGACTTCCTATATATCAATCTTTACCTCCGGACCATTCTGGATCTCCTCGTGATGTCTAGGATCTCATCCGGGACTCCGAAAAACCTTCGGTCACCACCATACATAACTCTATACTACCGAAACGTCACCAAACCTTAAGTGTGCAGACCCTGCGGGTTCGAGAACTTTGTAGACATGACCGAGACACCTCTACCGTCAATAACCAATAGCGGGACCTGGATGTCCATATTGGTTCCTACATATTCTACGAAGATCTTTATTGGTCGAACCTCTATGTCAAGGATTCAGTTAATCCCGTATGATGTTCCCTTTGTTCCTTGGTATGTTACTTGCCCGAGATTCGACCGTCGGTATCTCCATACCTAGTTCAACCTTGTTACCGGCAAGTCTCTTTACTCGTTCCGTAATACAAGATCCCGTGACTAACACTTAGTCACATTGCTTGCAAGGCTTATTGTGATGTTGTATTACCGAGTGGGCCCTGAGATACCTCTCCGTCACACGGAGTAACGAATCCCAGTCTTGATCCATGCCAACCCATCAGACACCCTTGGAGATACCTGTATAGCACCTTTATAGTCATGCAGTAACGTTGCGACGTTTGGTACACACAAGGCACTCTTCCGGTGTCCGTGAGTTGCATGATCTCATGGTCATAGAAACATATACTTGACATGCAGAAAACTGTAGCAATAAACTGACACGATCATATGCTACATTTGTAGTTTGGGTCTTGTCCATCACATCATTATCCTAATGATGTGATCCCGTTTATCAAATGACATCACATGTCAATGGCTAGGAAACCTTGACCATCTTTGATCAACGAGCTAGTTCACTAGAGGCATACTAGGGACAAAGTGTTGTCTATTTACCCACACATGTAATGTGTTTCCAATCAATACAATTATAGCATGGATAATAAACGATTATCATAAACAAGGAAATATAATAATAAACACTTTATTTATTGCCTCTAGGGCATATTTCCAACATATAGCTCCCTAGAGTTTTTATATGTTCCTAGAGAAATAGGGTTGAAAGATGATGGTAGCAATATTGCGGACTGGGTCCGTGATCTGAGGATTGTCCTCATTGCTGCACAGAAGGCTTATGTCCTTAATAAACTGCTCGGTGCGCCACCCCCTCAAGCGTCATCTATAGATGTTGTGAACATCTGACAGGCACGTTCCGATGACTACTTGATAGTTCGGTGTGTCATTCATTACGGCTTAGAATTGAGGCTCCAAAACATTTTGAACGTCATGGAACATATGAGATGTTCTAAGAGCTGAAATTGGGATCTCAGGCTCATGCCCGTGTTGTGAGATATGAGATCTCCAACAAGATTATTTGCCTTCAAGATGAAGGAGAATAGCTCAATCGTTGAGCATGTGCTCAGATTGTGTGGGTACTACAATCGCTTAAATCGAGTGGGAGTTGATCTTCGAGATAAGATAGTGATTGATATAGTTCTCCAAGTCACTGTCACTAAGCTACTAGAGCTTCGTGATGAACTATAAAATGCCAGGGATGGAAATAATGATCCCTGAGCTATTCACGATGTTTGACACAACGAAGGTAGAAATCAAGAAGGAGCATCAAGTGTTGATAGTTAGTGAAACCACTAGTTTCGAGAAGGGCAAGGGCTAGGAGGGAAACTTCATGGATGGCAAGTCAGTTGCTGCTCCAGTGAAGAAACCCAAAGTTGAACCCAAACCTGACACTAGGTGCTTCTATTACGAGGAGAGCGGTGGCTGAAGCGGAACAACCCTAGATACTTGCTAGATAAGAAGGCTAGCAACGTCGACAGAAGTATATTTCATATACGTGTTATTGATGTGTACCTTGCTAGTATTCTTGGTTGCACCTGGGTATTGGATACCGGTTAGGTTGCTAAATGTTAGTAACTCAAAATAAAAGCCACGGAAAAAAACAGAGACTGGCTAAGTGTGAGGTGACGATGTGTGTTGGAAATGTTTCCAAGGTTGATGTGATCAACATCGCACGCTCTCTCTACCTTCGGGAGTAGTGATGAACCTATATAAATGTTATTTGGTGTTTGCATTGAGCATGAACGTGATTAGATCTCGTTTATTGCAATGCGGTTATTCATTTAAGTCAAAGAATAATGGTTATTCTATTTACTGGTCATGCACCCAATGAATGGTTTGTTGAATCTTGATTGTAGTAGTACACATGTTCAGAACATAGATGCCAAAAGATACAAAGTTAATAATGATAGTACCATATACTTGTGGCACTACTGCTAAATGTCATATTGGTGTAAAAGCGCATGAAGAAACTCCATGCTGATGGATCTTTGGACTCATTCGATTTTGAATCGGTTGAGACATGCGGACCATGCCTCTTGGGAAACATGACTAAAACCCTGTTTTCCGACTTGATGGAACGGGCAACTGACTTATTGGAAATGATACATATTGATGGATACAGTCCAATGAGTATTGTAGCATGCGGTGGATCTCGTTCTTTTATTACCTTCACTGATGATTTGAGTGGATATAATGTATATTTACTTAATGAAACACAAGTCTGAATTGTTTGAAAAGTTGAAGCAAAAACAGAGTGAAGTTTGAGATCATCGTGACAAGAAGGTAAAATGTCTACGATATGATCGTGGAGGTGAATATCTGAGTTACGAGTTTGGCATACAACTTTAGACAATGTGAAAGTTGTTTCACAACTCACGCCACCTGGAACACCATAGTGTGATGGTGTGTCCGAACGTCGTAGTCGTGCTCTATTAGATATGGTGCGAACTATGATGTCTCTTATCGATTTGCCACTATCGTTTTGGGGTTATGCATTAGAGACAACTACATTCACTTTAAAAGGGGCACCATCTAAGTCCGTTGAGATGACACCGTATGAATTTTGGTGTAACATCCCAAATTTTGGAATGTTATAATTAATATTAGAAGGAATGCTTGTTTGCTTGAGTGATTTAAATTGAGTGAAATTTGAAACTTTTAAAACTTTTGAATGAGAGGGAATAAAATGACTTTCCCATTTTCCTTTGAATTCAAATTCTTACTTTTCAAATTAGTGAGAGAAGATGACATGACTTCTTCAACATGAAAAGATTTGGAAAGGAAATTTGAAAAAAAAACATTTGAAAATTTCTCATATGGAGTTTCACCTTCATATTTGAATTCCCTACTTGAATTTGTAAGCATTCAAACCCCTTGACAAAGTTTTTGAGAGGAGTAATACGACACTCCGAATCGGGGGTATTTTTGTGAAGTTTTTGAACCATTAAACCCAAGGGGTTATTTGAAAAATATTTGCAAAAATAAATAAAGCCATTTAGGCATTTTCTGAAAATAAATTTTTTTAAGTATTCAATTTGGCTGTGGAAAAATGTCATTAAATGGAATTTATTTCCCTGATAATTATGATATATAAAACTTTATTTTTTGGACTGTTTTTGAATGTCTTAATGTTGTTTTTAATGCCCTGTATATTAATAAAGGAAATAGTTAAACGAGTTTTTAAAGCCCACGGCCCACCTGCCTCTAATCTCTCTCCCGAAATTCCTCTGCAACGGTCACCGCCGTGCTGATCTTTCTCTCTCTCTCTGACCACGCAACCCCACCGACCGGTCCCCAAACCTCGCGGTCACCTCCCTCCTCTCACTCCCCAAACCACGCCGGCGAGATCACCGCGCCGGATCCGCCTCCCCTTCCATTCCCCGACCACCCCGAGGCCCTATAAAAGCCCCCGGTCCTCTCCTCTACCCATTCCTCACTTTCCCCCTCTGCCCGAAGCCTCTCGCTGCCATATTAGCTCGCCGGAGCCCGAGCGCCGCCGCCGCGCCATTTCCATCGTGTCGCTCCACCTCGACCTCCCCGAGCCTTTCCGAGCCCACCATCCACCTCCCCACGGCCTTGCGCACCTCCCTGTGCCCTCACTCGAGCCCCACACCCACCGGTGCACCGTCCCCGTTGACACTCGTACGTCGCCGCCGCCTCGGAGCTCGTCGCCGACGCCCCCGACCAACCGCGACGACGCCAGGACCACCACCCGACTCGTCGTCCTCGTCCGCATCGCCTGGAGCCCTCGCCATCGCCGGAGGACCACCAAAGACGCCTCCCCGTCGACCTCGCCTCTTCGGCCTTGCCGGAACCTCGCCGGAGTTGACCTCCCGCCGCGGTGAGCTTCCCCCTCCGTCCGATCTCATTTGAACGGCCACGATTAGAACCCCCATACCCTTTCGGTTTATTTAAAATGAACCGGCCGGTTTTCTTTTAGTTAATTGTAGCCAAAATGTTTTCCGTTAAGTGTCGATCGTCCGCTTGAATAATTAGAACACGCTCCCTCCGTAGCCTATCAGAACCTGCCACGTCACCCTTTTCGTTAGTTTAGTTTTTTTTCTTTTTTCCGTTTTTGTTTTAGAAAACAGAATAGGTTCTGTTTTTATTTTTGTTATATCTTTTATGTTTTTAAGTGTTTTAATTTGATTCTTTTTGCTTTAGTTCAAAATTTTCTTCTAGTTTCTGTAGATATCAAGTTTGGCCAAATTTGAATAATTTAAAATTGATTTCAAACAGATTTGATTCAACTTTTATTTTCTGAACATCTTGAGTTTAAAAATATATTTTGAGTTGATTCTTTTTGCAACTTGTCACTACTGACCTTAGTTATCAGTAGGTAGAGTTTGGAAATTTTTAGAATATTATATAGTAGTCTTTTCAAGCAAAACAGATTATGTTTAGTTCTATTAGGTCTATTTATATTCCCTTTTGTTTTAAATTATTTTAAATTATTTTCTTTTATATTAGTGATAGACTTTTATAAAGTTTTCTGTTAGATAAAAGTAGACCTTCAAATAAAATAATATTTTAATAGTTGGTTGCATGAAAATCAATTCTAGTTCAACTATAACTTGCAATTGGATTTTCATTGCTATGTTGATCTTGTATTTGAAAATAGTTTTCACAAATTGTTTTATAAGTTTGATTTGCTGTTAGTCTAAGTTTAGACCAGAAACAATTTGTATTATAGTTGAGATTGTTTGTGGTTTAAGCCAAGGATGACCTTGTTTTATATCAAAATAAGAACCTTTATAAAAGCTTTTCAATTTGTTCTTTTTGCAAAATAAATATTTATGAGAAAATACTTTCTATTAATTATTTGTTTTAAAAAAATTTGTTTTTCATTTGTTAACTTGGTATTTTCTGCTGATATGTTCTAGTAGTTAAAAAAACCTATGTGTCTAGAGTATTGTTTTCTAAATTATTAGTTGTTCTTCAAAAGTAATTATTTTTGCTAAGTAAAATGTTTACTAAACTAATTTTAATATATTTTACTTTGTTTTGTTTGCTACTTTTTGAAAAAATTAGGATGTACCTGTAGAGAAAACCAACTTTGGTTGTGTTGATGAAGTTTTGTTGATTTTAACTTTTGTCTTAGGTATTCCCTTCATAACCACCTTAGTTGTGTTGATGTAGTTTTTTCATTTGAGTTTTGTCTTACGTATTTCATTTCATCACCATCATGTTGCTTTTGGTTTTGTGTTTCCTTTTTGATTGTTAGTATTTGACCGCTAGTATGATTGCTTATACGTATGCAATGTTTGATTATATAGATTTTCATCGGAGAGTGACGAATAGTCTATCAGTTATCTCTGAGAGTGATATTTTTTCTTCATCAACAGTACAGGCAAGTCACTTTGACCATGTATACCTATGTTTTTATTGCATTAGTTCTACCATCTCCCCAATTGCATGCAAAGTAGGTAACTTGGAAACTTGGTTACTTGATGTAGTATCATGTGGTAGGCACCCCTCAACCCTTGAGACAATGGCCCCGGGAAATGTTGATTTAAATTTTGCTATGCTATTAGTAGACGGGGTAGGTTGTGTGATTCATGAGAGTTGTGAGTTAATAATTTTCAAGACCTGCATTAGGATCAAGACTTCAAGACTCCGAGTTTTCAACATACCTCTGGGTGGATGATGGTTGAACGACGCCCTGGAGAAACCAGTGGTTAGCCTAGGTGTTGCTGGGGAAGTGCGAGTATTCACGCGGAAAGGTCCACCCAGGCACAAAGAGATGGATGGATGCTTCAAGACCCAAGGCTTACCTGTACAGCCACAAGTCATTATGGGTTCTGGCTTGGTTGGATATCGTGGTGACCCTGGACAGGCGGTGCTATGAGATGTAGAAGAACGGTAGGAAAGGATGGGCACCGACAGAGTCTCAGGGAAACCCTTTAGAAGACCATGTTTTGGTCATCCGTTTCTCAAACACCCAGAAGTGCGAGAAATCAAACGGAGGCGATCAAATCTTGTGGGGAACGTGTGCAAAACTCTGCAGAGTACTCAAACCTAATCGATTAGCCGTGTCCACGGTCATGGACAACTTGAGCCAAAGGAACTGAAACTATCTGGAACTCTCAACACAATTAATTACATTGATGTGGGTATTTTAATGTCAACTTGGATATGAGAATTGGTTGGTGGAACCATCTCATTAATCAACCAACTTTGTAGTAATAATTTCTGCATTACCCCTCACTTGTTGTAGGAAAAATTTGCTTTGCGCAAAAACTTAAACTTATAGCCCCACCTGCCATATAAGCATATAGTATAGAGGATTACCCCTCTTGTGTGACTTTCCGGCATATTCAAAATGCTGACCTACACGGCTGCAACGTCTTATGTTGCAGATAAGCTCTACGACGGGAAAGAGTACGATTCAGGGTTACGGTCTACACTCAACCTGTCGTGGGTGTTATTGGGACTCCACTCTCGTTGACTATTTCCGCTGAGATTTTAAGGTATATATCAGTTTTACGTTAATTACATGTGATTGCACTTTGATATATACATTGATGTACTGTGTGTGCCAGCATACTGATCCAGGGATGGCACAGAACACACAGAGGCTTGATTCGTTTTGAGTCGGGTTGCTACATTTGGTTTGGCGGAAACCTAAGATGTCATTTCTTAATGTTTGGGGCTATGACGCTTATGTGAAAAAAAGGTTTGCCCCTAATGAGGTCTAACCCAAAGCGGACAAATGCATCTTCATAGAATACCCTAAAAACAGTTGGGTATACCTTCTATCTCAGATCCGAGTGCAAAGTGTTTGTTGCTAAAACGGGTCCTTTCTCGAGAAAGAGTTTCTCTTGAAAGTTGAGTGGGTGGAAGATAGAACTTGATGAGGTTGTTGAACCTTTGTTTCAACCAGAGAGTAGAGCAGCGCAGAAAGATGTTTCTGTGGAACCTACGTTAGTTGAAGAGGAAGTTAATGATGATTATCATGAAGCTTCGGATCAAGTTACTATCAAACCTCGTAGCTCGACAAGGACCCATACTACTCCTGAGTGGTATAGCAACCCTGTCTTAGAGGTCATGTTGTAGGACAACGATGAACCTACGAGCTATGGAGAAGCGATGATGGGCCCGGATTCCTACAAATGGTTAGAGGCCATGAAATCCGAGAAAGGGTCCATGTATGAAAACCAAGTATGGACTTTGGTAGACTTGCCCATTGGATGGCAGGTCGTTGAGTACAAATGGACCTTTAAGATGAAGACAAATGCTGATGGTGAAAGACACTATTTATAAAGCTCGACTTGTCGCAAAGGAGTTTTGGCCAAGTTCAAGGAGTTGACTATGATGAGACTTTCTCACCCGTAGCGATGCTAAAGTCTTTTGGAATTATGTAAGCAGTTGTTGCGGGTTTTCAATTATGAAATCTGGCAGATGGATGTCAAAACATAGTTTTTTTAATGGTTTCCGTGAGGAAAGGTTGTATGTGATACAACCGGAAGGTTTTGTCACTCCTAAGGATGCTAAAAAGTATGCAATCTCCAGCAATCCATCTAAGGGCTGGAGCAAGCATCTCGGAGTTGGAATATAGGCTTTGATGAGGTGATCAAAGATTTTGAGTCTATACAAAGTTCATGAGAAACTTGCATTTACAATAAAGTGAGTGGGAGCACTATAGAATTTCTGATAAGCATATGTGGATGACATATTGTTGATCGAAAATGATGTAGAATTTCTGGAAAGCATAAAGGGTTGTTTGAAAAGCGTTTTTCAAAGGAATACCTAGATAAATCTACCTAATTTTTGGGCATCAAGATCTATAGAGATAGATCGAGATGCTTGATGAAACTTTCAATGAGTACATACCTAGATAAGATTTTGAAAGAGTTCTAAATGGATCAGTCAAAGAAAGAGTTCTTAACTCATTTGTACGGTGTGAAGTTGAGTGAAACTAAAAGCTCAACCACAGCAGAAGAAAGGGAAAGAAGGAAAGTCGTCCCCTGTGCCTTATCCATAGGCTCTGTATAGTATGCCATGATATGTACCGCACCTGTGTGTGCCTTGCCATGAGTCCATCAAGGGGTACAAAAGTGATCCAGGAGTGGATCACTAGACAGCGGTCAAAATTTATCCTTAGTAACTAGAGGACTAAGGAGATGTCTCTCGATTATGGAGGTGATAAAAAGTTCGTCGTAAAGAGTTACGTCGATGCAAGCTTTAACACCAATCCAGATGACTCCAAGTAGTAATCTGGATACGTATAGTGGAGCAACCATTTGGAATAGTTACAAGTGCAGTGTGGTAGCAGTATTTACAGTATGACATGGAGATTTGCAGAGTACACACAAATCTGAATATCGCAGACCCGTTGACTAAAAGACCTGTGTCACATGCAAAGCATGATCGAGCCCCAGAACTCATTGGGTGTAAGATTCATAACAATGCGAATCACATGGTGATGTGAACGAGATTATTGACTCTAGTGCAAGTAGGAGACTGTTGGAAATATGCCCTAGAGGCAATAAAAAGTTAGTTATTATCATATTTACTTGTTCATGATAATCATTTATTATCCATGTTAGAATTGTATTGATCGAAAACACAGATACATGTATGGATACATAGACAAGACCATGTCCCTAGTATGCCTCTGATGGACTAGCTCGTTGATCAAAGATGGTTAAGGTTTCCTAGCCATGGACATGAGATGTCATTTGAAAATGGGATCATATCATTAGGAGAATGATGTGATGGACAAGACCCAAACTATAAACGTAGCATATGATCGTGTCAGTTTATTGCTAGAGTTTTCTACATGTCAAGTATTTGTTCCTATGACCATGAGATCATGCAACTCACTGACACCGGAGGCGTACCTTGTGTGTATCAAATGTCACAACGTAACTAGGTGACTATAAAGGTGCCCTACAGGTATCTTTGAGGGTGTCTGTTGGGTTGGATGGATCAAGACTGGGATTTGTTACTCCGTGTGACGGAGAGGTATCTCAGGGCCCACTCAGTAATACAACATCACAACAAGCCTTGCAAGCAATGTGACTAAGTGTTAGCCACAGGATACTGTATTACGGAACGAGTAAAGAGACTTGCCGGTAACGAGATTGAACTAGGTATAGAGATACCGGCGATCAAATCTCGGGCAAGTAACATACCGAAGAACAAAGGGAATAGCATACAGGATTCACTAAATCCTTGACATAGAGGTTCAACTGATAAAGATCTCCATAGAATATGCAGGAACCAATATGGGCATCCATGTCCCATTATTGGTTATTTACGGTAGAGGTGTCTCGGTCATGTCTACATAGTTCTCGAACTCGTAGGGTGTGCACACTTAAGGTTCGGTGACGTTTTGCTAGTATAGAGTTATGTATGATGGTGACCGAAGGTTGTTCAGAGTCTCGGATGAGATCCCGGATGTCCCGAGGAGCTCCGGAACGGTGCGGGGGTAAACATTTATATATAGGAAGTCCTGTTTTGGTCACCGGAAAAGTTTCGGGCTCATTGGTAGTGTATCGGGAGTGTCGCGAGGGTGCCGGGGGACCATCAGGAGGGATGTGTCGACCCAAAGGACCTCATGGGCTGTGGGAGGAGTCAAACTAGACCCTGGTGGGCTAGACTAAGCCCCCACTAATTCCCATGCGTCTAGGGGTGGGAAAACCCAAAAGGTGGAGAGGTGGAAAGAGTTTTAGTGGAAGGGAGGAATCCTACTCCTAATAGGATTGGAGTAGGACTCCTCCACCTCAAGTTTTGACCAAACCTTGAGGGTTTGGGGCTGCCTCCTCCCCTCCCTACCTCCTATATATACTAGAGGATTTAGAGGGAAGAGCTAACCCTAATTGCCACGTGTTGCCCTCTTCTTCCTCTAGATCTGTTTCTCCTCTAGATTAGTTCTGCGGTGCTTAGGCGAAGCCCTGCAGGATTAGTTCACCACCATCGCCACCATGCCATTGTTCTGCTGGAGAACTCATCTACCTCTCCACTCCCT
The DNA here is from genome assembly GCA_022496015.1 of Hordeum marinum. NCBI lineage: Eukaryota > Viridiplantae > Streptophyta > Magnoliopsida > Poales > Poaceae > Hordeum > Hordeum marinum. The sequence continues at coordinate 111,950,105 of CM039676.1, read as the reverse complement.
CTTGCTGGATCAACAAGGCGGAGATCGTCATCGAGCTGTACATGTGCTGAACGCGGAGGTGCCATCCGTTCAGTGCTAGATCGGAAGGACCGTGATCAAGATCGCGAGATGATTTGTGATTGGATCGCGGGACGGATCATGATGAGATCGCGAGACGGATCGTGATTGGATCGCGGGACGGATCGTGATGGAATCGGGAGACGCTCGGCGATTTGGATTGCGAATACATTCGACTACATCACCCGCGTTTCTTAACGCTTCCTGCTTAGCGATCTACAAGGGTATGTAGATCCACTCTCCCTCTTGTAGATGCTCATCACCATGGATAGATCTTGCGTGTGCATAGGAATTTTTTTCCCATGCAACATTCCCCAATAGGGATCCCCTATACTTGTGGGTTATCAAGCACCTCTGAGATACAAGCAACGACTAAACATTGCAATTTAGGGTAGAAAACATCCGCTCATGCTCACATCCAACATTAACTATACTCAATGCATAAGAATGAAAATACTGCTCTCATGTTTGGTGCTTTTGGTAAGAAGATGACGACTCAAGAATAAAAGTGAAATAACATGAAAGTAAATAGAAAGGCCCTTCGCAGAGGGAAGCATTGATTTGCACACGTGCCACAACTCAAGGTCTAAACATAGATGAAATTGTAATTTTGAGTGGTGTGCTTTTCCTATCAACGCCACGATAAAGTATTTGATATCTTCCATGCGAAACACATTATCGGTGGTTCCCAAGTGTAATTGTAAAGCTTACTCCTATCCACCATCCAGACACAAACCATGGCTGACCGAATCCACGAGTGCCTACCAACATATCAGCTGTTCCAGAAGTTTGTTTAATTTATGGACATCTTTTTTACCAGTCTCTCTCGTGCAATGACAAGCGAACAAACGCCCATCTTGGGAATAATCTGCTTATCATGGAAGATACTGACCGCCTCATCACTCAATGAGCGGTATGAGCACACAAAACGAATGTTTATTTGAATGTTTAGAGGTGGCACATGTAAATTTACTTGGAACGGTAGGGTAATAGTGCATACTGGTAGGTATGGTGGACTCATCTGGCATAACTTGGGTTAAGGAGTTTGGATACACAAGCAATATCCCCGCTTAGTACAGGTGAAGGCTAGCAATAGATTGAGAAGCGACCAGTTAGAGAGTGAAAATGGTCATATCATGCATTGCGAATAATTAACATTAAACATTAGCATGAGTAGGATATGGACACTTTGAATTTAAGTATCATGAAGGCCACATTGATTTTGAATCAACTACATGTTAGCACATGGGCCAAGTCAAGATGCTCAAATTACAAAGATGGAAATACCATACTACCATACCACATCATAACCATTTTAATGCATGTAAAACATCCAAGATTGATAATATGACAACATGGAACAAGCAAAAATTGTAGATACGTTGGAGACGTATCAAACGCATACGGTCATAAACATGCATTCCGAATAATAAACATTGAATGCTATCATGAGTAGGATATGGACACCATGAACATAAATATCATGAAGGCTATGTTTGTTTTGATTCAACTACATGTGTGAACATGTGCCAAGTCAAGCCACTTAAAACATTCAGAGGAGGATACCATATCATCATACTACATCACAACCATTTTAATGCATGTTGACATCTAAGATAAATCATTATCCACTCCTAGCTATTGAAACATGGCATGAGCAACTATAATTTCTTATTGTCATCATAAACATGTTTACTCATAATATGCCGAATCAAGATCGAACAAGCTAAACATATTTAGAAAAACGGAAAACAAGAAGAGTTCATACCAGCTTCCTTTACCATGATCACTTCATCAAATATCTTCATTATTGCCTTTCACTTGCATGACCGAATGATGTAATAATAATAATAGTGCAAGTGTGCCATGGACTAAGCTGGAATTTGTCAGGCAGATTATAGAAAGGAAAAGACATGGTAATATTGGCTCTTTATTATATCAACATTAATGCATATGAGAGCCACTCAACATTTTCATCATTGTATTCTCCTTTCACCGACTCAATAAAATAAAAGAAATTCATCGAAACACACTGAAATATTTTTGGAGTTTTTTTATGAAGGAAGCAAATAAACAAGGAAAAACAAGAACGAGAAAAATTATTTACACGAGAAAGCTCCCAACACGCAAAGGAAATCTTTTTGTGTTTTCTTTTAATACTACAAACTAATTCAACTAAAAATAAGTTAAAAATAAGAGAGATTTTTTTGAATTTTCAAAGTTTTTCAAACACGCAAGAAGAAAGCGGAAAATAAAAACTAACATGAATATACAATGAAAGAGGATGAACACCGACGATTGATATGAAGTGTGTGAACATGAATAAAATGTGGGTGAGAAATACGTACTCCCCCAAGCTTAAGTGTTTGCCTAGTTTGGTTATCACGATCCGTAGTAGCCATCTAACCTCGAAGGAAAGTAGTTGGGCTGAGGTACTTGGGCATCCCATGCCTGAGCTACAGCATGTGTGATAACCCACAAGTATAGGGGGTCGCAACAGTTTTTGAGGGTAGAGTATTCAACCCAAATTTATAGATTTGACACAAGGGGAGCCAAAGAGTATTTGAGAGTATTAGCAGTTGAGTTGTCAATTCAACCAAACCTAGAGATAAGAATCTGCAGCAAAGTGATCAGTAGCACAGTAATATGATTGTTTGATAGTAGTAGTAACAGTAACGATAGTGGTAACAGTAGCAGTAATAATTTTGTAGCAAGTGCAACAGTAAAAGTAGTAGTAGTAACTTAGCAAGAACAATAAGTGGAAAGCTCGTAGGAACTAGATCGGTCTACTCGTTGGATGATATTCATCATATAACAGTCATAACCTAGGGCGACACAGAACTAGCTCCAGTTCGTCAATATAATGTACGCATCTATTCCATATATAGTCATACGTGCTTATGGAAAAGAACTTGCATGACATCTTTTGTCCTACCCTCCCGTGGCAGCGGGGTCCATAAGCAAACTAAGGGATATTAAGGCCTCCTTTTAATAGAGAACCGGAACAAAACATTAGCACATAGTGAATACATGAACTCCTCAAACTACGGTCATCACCGTGAAGTATCCCGATTTTTGTCACCCATGGTTGATGGATCATAACACATAATAGGTGCATATGACTAGGCAAGATCATATCAAGAACATAGATATAATGATGATAACATCAACGGTTCAGATCTTAAATCATGGCACTCGGGCCCTAGTGACAAGCATTAAGCATGGCAAAGTCATAGCAACATCAATCTTAGAACATAGTGAATGCTAGGGATCAAGCCCTAACAAAACTAACTCGATTACATGATGAATCTCATCCAACTCCTCACCGGCCAGCAAGCCTATGAAGGAATTACTCACTCCCGATTTGGAGCACCATGGAATTGGCTATGGAGAAGGGTTGCTGGTGACGAAGATCGCAGATTCCCCTCTCCAGAGCCCCAAACGAACTCCAGATCTGGCCTCCCGATGAAGAATAGGAGGTGGTGGCTCTGTATCATGAAACGCAAAGAAATTTCTCTCTGATTATTCTCTTGAAATTTAGGAATTTATATCGCTGAAATTAGGGTAGGAGGGCCTATGAGGTGGGCACGCTCCGCCAGGCCGCGCTAGGGGGGTCGGGCGCGCCCTGGTGGAGGGTGGCCACCCTAGTGCCCCTCTCTGGTGGCTTATGGCTCAAAAATTCCTCATATATTCCAAAAAAATCATTCCATTCCGAGAACTTTTATTTCTGCACAAAAAACAACACCATGGTAGTTGTGCTGAAAACAGCGACACTCCGGGTTAGTTTCATTCAAATCATGCAAATTAGAGTCCAAAACAAGAGCAAAAGTGTTAGGAAAAGTAGATACATTGGAGACGTATCAACTCCCCCAAGCTTAAACCCTTGCTTGTCCTCAAGAAATTCAGTTGACAAACTGAAAGTGAGAAAGAAAAACATTTACGAACTCTTTTGTTCTTGTTTACATACATATGCTTAAGTAACACCAAGGTTTTAAGCAAAGATTATGACCAACCATGTCAACAATAACTCTTAAAGATGATATTAACTCATATCAATGACATAAGAAACTAGCAAGCAATAATAAGATATCTCAAGTGCAAACATTTGTCAAAACAATCATGATATAATATGACAACAGTGGTATCTTGCTAGCCCTTTCTGAGACTGCAAAACATAAATGCAGAGCACCTCCAAAGTTCAAGAAGAGACTAAACATTGTAATTCATGGTAGAAAAGACACAGTCATGATGCATCCAACATTCACTATACACAATGCATCAGGATGACAATAGTGCTCCCAAATCTTGCGCTTATTTTAGGAAGTGATGACTCAACATTAAAGTAAATAGATAGTCCCTTCGCAGCCAATTTTTTTAAAATATTTATTTTTTATATTTTTTACAAATATTGTGCCACCTACAGAAATTTCAGAAATGTGATCCCATCGGCCGCGCCCACACCGATTAGCTCATGTCGGCTACACTGCGGCCGACTGGATCCTGTCGACTTTGCCGAAGTTGATAAGTGGCATGTTGGCCACGTGGCAGCCGATTAGTGGTCGGGCCACATCGCACTCGCCCACCTCCGCCCAGTTGGCCTCCAGACAGTGCTATCGGCCGCGCCGAAGCCGAATGGCCATTTGGCCATGCCAAAGCCGATAAGTGGCTGGCCAGCCACCCACGAGCTCTTCTTCCTCCCTCCCTCTTCTGTCCTTCTTCTTTCCTTATTTTCTTTCCTTATCTCTTTGTTCTTCCTCCTCCTCCATTCTTCTCCTCTGCTTTGCTTCTTTCCCTACTCCCCCTTTCCCCACCGTAGTTTGATTCTAGAGGGTTAGGAGAGCAAGAGGAACCGGTGATCTCGCGATGGGGTAGTTCGTGGTGGTGCTTTTGACCATTTTTGTGGAGGAGGAGGTGGTCGAGGAGGAGGTGGTGGTGGTGGTGGAGGAGGACATGGTGGTGGTGGAGGACGTGGTGGTGGTGCTGGAGGCTGCGGCATTCGTCGTATCTCCACACGATTCAAGGGTAGGATTTAACGTTCGTGAATGAGTTTTGTTTGCACATTTAGGTGCTCCAGTAGCTTTGTAAGATATATTTAGGTCTACAAATTTTGGTGTGTAGATATTTTTAGGTGCTCCTGTAGCCTCGGGAAATATATTTAGTTGTGCATATTTAGGTTTTTTGATATTTTTAGTAGCTCCGGTAGATTTGGTAAATATATTTAGGTGTGCGAATTTGTAGTTGAGGTGGAAATAATTGTAGTATCTCATTCTGCTTGATATGTGACCATGTTGAATAATGTTTTAGGTAAGCAAAGATGTCTGATGTAGTGAAGTTAGGTTTTTACTACGGCCCTGGTAGTGTCCGCACAAATGAGATGGGAGTTGATCTGAGTGAATTTCAGTACGTTGAGGTGCCAGTTACTTCCCCTGAAACTTGGACTATTAGTCAGTTGACCGAATGGCTAGCCGGATGTTGTGGGTTTAATACTAAAACACACACCGTCGGTGTTCATGCATTATGGACCCGATCGAGTTCAAATATTTACTTTTATTTCAAGCCAATAGACCGGGACTCAAAGTGGGTGCACTGGTTACAAGCTTGTGTGAGTAGGTCAAGTTGTGTTATTCACACTTGTATGGCTCAAGTTGGGTCATCACTGACTTAGTATGGCTCAAGTTGGGTCATCACTGACTTAGTTCATCACACTTGTGTTATGTCTTGTATCCCTCAAGATCATCCGAACCTGACATCCATAGTCATTGCTCAGTTGCTTTACAACGAGATAGTGGAGGGCAAAGCGATGGAAGTTAAGGGTATCCAGACAAAAGTCTTTGTCAGGTTCAAGTACAAAATATCATATGGCAAGGCTTGGAGGGCTAAGCAAAGGGAACTTGAGACCAGATTTGGTTCGTAGTTTGATGCATATGACTTTGTTGTCTGGCTCCTATACACACTCCAGGACCAAAATCCAGGCACGTATGTCGACATCCAAGACATGTTCATGCCAGAGTTTCCTACTGTGAGGTGGTTGCATCGATTGTTCTTCTCTTTCGGTATCGATATTGAAGCTTTTAGACATTGTCGGCCGGTGATCTGTGTTGACGGAACATTTCTCACTGGCAAGTACAAGGGTCAGATCCTCACCGCCATTGGAAAAGATGGCCAAAATCAAGTCGTCCCACTTGCATTTGCTTTGTGTAGAGTGAGAACATTGAAAGTTGGACATGGTTCTTCAGGCAATTAAAAATTGTAGTTGTGCATGATAAGCCAAATGTGTGCATTCTTCATGATAGGCATGCTGGTATACTCAGTGCGGTGAAGACATTGTCGAACCCTGGTCCCGATGAACAAACTCCATGGCAGGACTTGTAGAGCCGTTGGTGCATGCGCCATCTTGGGGCCAACTTCTTCTCATAATTCAGAAATAAGAACGTCATGAATCTATTCAAGAAACTCTGCAAGCAGAACCAGCAATGGAAGTACGAATTAATCTATAACAGACTTAATTTATGCACACTAAGACATGTAAGGGATAGAAGATCTGCAAGAGATGCAGCTGTGAGGGCACATGTTGAAGCAGTAGCTGCACAATTAGCTACCGGATCAGCTGCTACGGAGGAAGAGCCTGTTGGGCTTTGTGACTTGCCAGGATTTGACCCTCCTAGTACTAGGAGAAGGCTTGAAAGGTCGATTAAAACCTTTGATCAGTGGATAGAGGATGAGCCTATGGAGAGGTGGTCTCTACTGCATGACACACATGGAGCAAGGTACGGTGTCATGACCACCAATCTCACGGAAACATATAACTTTGCCCTGAGAGGAAACAAAGTTCTGCCACTTACAGCCATTGTGGATGGAAATATTCTATGGCATGGTGAAGTATTTCAGAGATAGATTTCAAAGCGCCGACCTGCATATCACTAACAACCCGAACACACGTTATTGTGAAAGGGTTATGAAGTACATGGATGAAAAGATGGTAAAGGCCCGTTCACACAATGTTGTCGCCATCGGAAATCAAGAGCGAAGGTTTGAGGTCCGCTTAGCTAACAACAAATTCGGATGTGCAAATGAGGTCAGGACGCATGAGGTGAAAATTGGAAACGAAGTCCAGGCAACGTGTGAGTGCACATGCAACAAACCGAAATTACTTCACCTGCCTTGCTCGCACGTACTTGTTGTTTGCGGTCAGCTAGGGCTGGATGCAATTTCATTCGTGTCTCCTTTCTTTTTGAAGGAGTCCGTCCTCAATACCTAGACAGGTGAGTTGATGGGTTTTTGATCAATGGGTAACCTCAACACCGTTGACCCTGCTGAAAGGAGATACATCCCACACCCTGAGAATATGTGTACATCTAGAGGTAGACGACAGTGCCAGCGCATCCGGAATGATATGGATGAATCTGAAGCTGGTGGGCCCACCATGCAATGTATTCTATGCAACGAATTTGGGCATAGGGACCCTCAGTATCCCTTATTCAGCATTGCAAGTGGCACTTCTTGTGGGCAAGGCAAATGTGGACGAAGAGGACGAAGAGGAGGGAGAACAAGAGGAATACACTAGTCTATGTTTAAATTTGTACTATGTGTGACACTACATTTTAAATTTGTATTATGTGTGCCACTATCTTTTTAATTTGTATTAATTATGGCACTATGTTTTAAATTTGTAATTTGTATGGCACTATCTTTTTAATTTGTGGGACTACATATTAAATTTCTATTAAATGCATTTTTCTAAGAATGGAGGGAATGCATTTGCTTAAAGAGGACATTGATAGTAAGCATCATGTTGCGCTATTATCTGAGCAACATCTCGAACCCCTTGTCACTCGTACTTCTAAGATGGACTGGAAGATACACCCGGATTGGGTTGATAGGTATGTGTTTTATTTATATATTTCTTATTAGCAGATATACAAATGGGATGCACTAACTTTATTTAATTACTATGATCTCATATGCATGTTGAAATGGGCTGGCCTTCTACCTTTCGCACGTCTTGTTGAGGATACTGCAACCTCCAGGGACCTCGCCATTGATTCCTCTTTGCTCACCTGTTTAGTGGATCGACGGAGGCCTGAGACCCACACGTTCCACTTCTGTTGGGGAGAGATGGTTCCTACTCTGGAGGATGTCTCCATGCTTACAAGATTATTGTTGGCGGGTCATGCCATAGGACCGTTGGAAGACCCGCCAGGTTGGGTGGCATCTATGAGAGCACGTTTCTTGGGTATTTATCATGACGCTCCGGAGTTAACGTCGGAGCCTCACAGATCTAAGTATGAATGGTTGCTCCATTTCAGGGTTAGTTCTTCCGTCAAGTATCTTTCATTTGATATGGTTCAGGTTTTACAGACATATTTGTTATTTACTAATACCTTATGTTTACTAAATACAGATACAGAACTTTCCGTGGTATCCAGACGTCCCTTTGAATGCGGCACAGATAACTCGCAGCCTAGAGGCGTATCTAATGTGGCTTCTCAGAAAAGTGATGTTCATAGAGAACCATGTCATCACTATAAGTGCGACGTACATCCCTATTGTACTAGAGATCGCATCTGTTGAGACTCCAGAGCAGATCACGTCTAGGAGTTGGGGTTTGGCGGTCTTAGCTGCTATGTACCGAGGTATATGCAACGGTTGCCAGCTTTCAAAAAAGTCGGCACCTCTTGGATGCCCTCTGTTTCTACAGTTGTGGTCATGGGAGAGATTCTCGATAGGACGTCCAAACATTCATGTGGACGAGGGTTTCCCTGTTGGCCACTTGTTGGATGGTGACCAAATCGACATGCCGACTTTCGGTCTTTGTTGGACATGTCACAAGGTATGTCTTCTGGTATTTTATACTCGACCTTCTTGGCGTACACTACGGCTGAAACTCACGTATGTTTTGGACAGAGGCGATATGCAAGCGAACGGACTAGGTGAGTCTACACAGAACTAAACGAGCAGTTCGATATGTACACTGGGGTGATATGGCAGCTGTACACGCAAGCAGCCATACTTGCAAGGTACCCCAGGGGTATTTCACAGCTATGCATGAGAGATCAGGGTTACTGGATGACGAAATCGAAGATCATCTTCGATGTCTTCGTCGAGGAGATGGCTCAGCGACGGGTTATGAAGCAATTCGGTCTTCGACAGATGGCCAACTCCCTGCCTATAGAAAACCCGATTCCAGGACTAGTACACAGGTATTGTATAATTATTCATTGTTGCATTGTATTTATCACACTGAAGCACTCTATAATTGTTAAACACACACATATGAGAGGATGACAAGAAAGGGGACAAGCAGGACGAGAGAGCAGTGGCTCCAGAGGCTCCTGCCGTATGTTTTAGAATGGGATACTACGACGACACGTCTCTGGGACGAGAATGTCGGGTTTCATCTCATTGGATTCAACACGTATTTGGAGAACTACATGAGAGGGACACGGTTACACACCATTGAGCACACTAATGAAGAGGAGATATTGGCCCCTATTACGTCGGATACGTACCCGAGCTATGACACTACAGGCTCCAGGCACTACGCGGTAACATCTATTGTCTTTATCTCATGGATCTTTATGTTACATACTTTATCATCCATATTTAACAATCAATCTCACAATTGCAGGCTGAGTTGGCTTATGGTCTTCATAATGAAGTCATGACCTATGGACATTCACTATCGTCTGGACCTCTGCTAGTACCTTGGTCTCAAGTGCAGCCATTGTTACATCGCATTGAACAAAAGTTACGAAATATCTATAGGGCTATCACCTGCACACGCACCTCAAACGTTGTGCACCAGCAGCTGCGTCACTCAACGCAACGACAGCAATCGCGCCATGCCTAGAACAGCAGCCGATGCCCCATCCACCCCCTCCTAACCAGGCTGGCAGTGCGGCGTGGCAGCAGACACCCCATCCACCCCCTCCTGACCAGGCTAGTAGTTCGGCATGGCAGCACCCACAACACCCACAACACCATGCTCCCTCGTCAAGCTTCGTGTTTCGGCCTCCACTGCTACAGCAAAGTCCCACAGCGGGTTTCATGTTTCGGCCGCCACCTGAACATCAACCAGTTGGTATGTCTCTTCATATTCACTCTTTTTAATATTAATTGCGACTACCTATTTATTCACTAATGGTGATCACTCCTGCAGGATCCTATGCATATCAGGAGGCTTCGGCGTCCAGATCCGGGTTCACGAGTGAGCAAGGAGACGTCCTATTGCAGCAGAACACGTGGATGGACATCTTCTCGACTCATCCACCATGGCCCACCCAGGATACACAGTATGACCAAGATGTGTCCGAGATTCCTCCTCGTAACATTAGCCCCCCCCCCACACACACACACAGGTTTGGCTGGAGTACGCCAAGCACACACCCTGAGCGCCTTCCCAGACGTCGTTAGTGACACCCCTATCTATCACTAAAGAAACCTCTATCTAATTATGTATCAGACATATGCCTATTCTATGTGTGAGACATATTCATGTTCTATTTCAATGCAGAAGACATTCACACATACCATGGGGGTTTATAGGTGCTAAATTTAACAGACAACTTGCTGAAATTAAGATACAACTTGCTGAAATTAAGATACAATTTTAGGTTACAAGAATATAAATCTACTGAGTCCAACATGGATATTTTCCTTTTCCATCTACATCTTCTTCTGCTGCCTGGGCTGTACGAGCCCTTTTCTTTCTTTGTCTGCCTCTCAGCCTCATGGGCCTCCTCTCGCTGTCGGTAGACCTCCGCTAGTCGAAGTTGGTCTTCTTGGTTTTTCTTCTTCATCTCAGCAAGTAAAGCCCTCTGCTCCACACAGTACTCTTGCCACGCTCTCTCCTGCTCTGTTTTCTCCTCTGTTGCCACCTTCTCGCGGTGCTCGTCCAAGTCCAAACTTGCCCATGCACCACGACCTCTTTCACGAATCTCAGTCACCGCCCAGTCCGGCATTTTTGTGTCTATCCAATGATAGTACATGCACAAGGGCGGAGGAGACTACAACAAAAATAGAAATATAAAAATCAAATCAACAACAACATGTTTATTCTTGACTGAAACATACCGGAGGCGTGATGTATGGTGAAGGAGCAACGGGTGGATCTTCCTCATAATTAGCGCACATGAAAAACTTCATGCCAACCAATCTGAAAAATCCGTCACCTCCTTCACCTTGCAGAGATCGCCACACCAACAACGAACTACTTCCACCCCCTGAGGCAAATTTGCACTCTTCCATTTCCTAGGCCTAATGCTTTGATCTGAACAAGGCAAACTCATAATGACTACAACGTTGGTGTTTTCAAGTGTTGCTGGCTGATGGAGGAAGACGGTTACAATGCCTCCTTTTATAGGCATATGACAATAGCAATGGCGGGAAAAGAAGGCGGGAAATCGGGCGGGAAAATTTGGCGGCAAAAGAAGGCGGGAAATTGGGCGGGAAAAGATGGCGAGAACACTTGGCGGGAAATAAATGGGGTTGCATGCACCAAATGGGGTAGTTGTGGCTGATTAGCACTAATTGGCCATGAGTAGGCCGATTAGTACCTTTCAGCCACACCTAAGCCGATTAGTACTAATCGGCTACACCAAAGCCGATTAGTTGCCAACCCCCAGGGCCGACATGCCTATGGGCCTAGCCGTAGCCGACAGGATCCAGTCGGCTTAGGCATGGCAGACATGAGCTAATCCGCATAGGCGCGGCCGATGGGATCACATATTTGAAATTTCTATACGTGGCACAATATTTGTAAAAAAAGAATATTTAAAAAAATTAGCCCCTTCACAGAGGGAAGTATGGATTTGCAGAGGTGCCAGAGCTCAAGGATTGAATACGAGATAGGTATAATTTTGAGAGGCACGCCCTTCCTGTCGATGTTATGACCAAGAGCTATCAATATTTTCAGTGTTAAACAAATTAGTGGCGGTTCCCAAGCGGTAAAAGTAAAGGTTTAGTCCCCCTCCACCAACAAACACACTCCATGGCGAGCCGAGTCCACGGGTACCATCCAAACCGACAACATTCCTGGGGGAGTTTTGTTTAATCATTTACATTTATTTTGATTTCACGACTGGGAATCCCTATTACCACCCTTCTCGTGCAAGAACGAGTGAATAAACACTCATCATGAGATTAACCCACTTAACATGGTAGATGCTGACCACCCCTTGTCTCTCCATGAGTGGTCTAGGCACACAAAACAGATGTTCATTAGAAATTTTAGAGGTGGCACATGCAAATTTACTTGGAACGGCAGGGTAATACTGCATATAGGTAGATATGGTGGTCTCATCTAGAATAACCTTGGTTTAAGGATTTTGATGCACAGCCAGAATTCCCACTTAGTACAGGTGAACGCTAGCAAATAGATTGATAAGCGGCTAGGTAGAGAGCGTTGACGTGGCTTGAGACTGCGTCGGTAGTTCCCCAAAGAGGAAGGATGATGCAGCACAGTGACAGTAAGTATTTCCTTCAGTTATGAAAGCAAGGTATCAATTTGTAGAGCAAGATCATGCACCCACATAAACATCACCCCCACACAAACAACAAATACTTTAAACCCGACTCGAAAGAGAGGTTGTCATGCTCTCTACGGTAATAAGATATATTAGGTAATGATAGTTTTGGCAAATAGATCGCGCAAGAACACAAAGTAAAATAAATAAATTAAAAAGTGCAGCAAGGTATTTTTGGGTTTTTTGGATTAATAGATCTGACAACAAAAGTTGGAAATAGTATATCGTAAAGCAATATGTTGGAAAAGTAGACCCCGAGGCCGTAGGTTTCACTAGTGGCTTCTCTCATGAGTATAGTGCATGGTGGGTGAACAAATTACTGTTGGGCAATTGATAGAAGATCAAATAATCATGACGATATCCAGGAAATGATCATTATATAGGCATCACGTCCAAGATAAGTAGATCAAAACGATTCTGCATCTACTTCTATTACTTCACACATCGACCGCTATCCAGCATGCATCTAGTGTATTAAGTTCATGGGAAAACGGAGTAATGCAATAAGAACGGTGACATGATGTAGACAAGATATATTCATGCAGGAATAGACCCCATCATGTTATACTTAATGGCAATGATACATGCGTGTCTTGCTGCCCCTTCTGTCACTGGGAAAGAACACCGCAAGATCGAACCCATCACAAAGCACATCTTCCCATGGCAAGAAAAATCGATCTAGTTGGCCTAACTAAACTAAATATTCGAAGAAGAAATACGAGGCTATAAGTAATCATAAAATAAGAGATCAAAGAAGTCTCAAATCATATTCATGGATAAAAACTGACCATGAACTAAAAATTCATCGGATCCCAACAAACACACCGCAAAATTCATTACATCAAATAGATCTCCAAGAGACCATTGTATTGAGAAACATAGAGAGAGATAGGAAGCCATCTAGCTACTGCCTATGGACCCGTAGGTCTATGGTGGACTACTCATGCATCATAGGAGAGGCACCTATGAAGAAGATGAACCCCTCCGTGATGGTGTTAGATTGGATCTCGAGGTTCTAGAACTTGCGGTGGTTGGAATTGAGTTTGGCCGATCCCTTAGGGTTTTTGGATTTTCTGGAATTTGTAGGCTCAATAGTCAGTTGAGGGGGTGCCCGAGGTGCCCACCCTCCACCAGGCCGCGCCAGGGGCCTCTGGCACGCCCTGGTGGAGGGTGGCCACCCTAGGCCGCCTCTTTTGGTGTTGTTTGGCCCATCTGCTTCCTTTTGGTCTAGAAAAAAATACACAAAAATCCCCATAGCATTTGGGCTCCATTTGGTACTGATTTTCTGCGAAGTAAAAAACAAGCAAAAATAGCAAGTGGCACTTTGGCACTATGTCAATAGGTTAATCCCAAAAAATGATATAAATTTGCTATAAAATGATTGTAAAAGATCCAAGACTGATAATATAACAGCATGGAACAAGCAAAAATTATAGATACATTGCAGACGTATCAGCATCCCCAAGCTTAATTCCTACTCGTCCTCGAGTAGGTAAATGATAAAAACAGAATTTTTGATGTGGAATGCTGCCTATTATGTTTATCACATATTCTTTTCTTTATAGCATGGACATTTGGACTTTTCATATGGTTCAAAGCAATAGTCTAGTATTGACATGAAAACTTTAATACTCAAGCATATCAACAAGCAACCATGTCTTTCAAAATATCAATGCTAAAGCAAGTTATCCCTAGCCCATCATGCTCAATCATTGATCCATTCACAATACACACTCAAATATTAACTACACCTAGTGCTCAAGTATGATCATACTGCCCCCTAGTTGGTGCTTTATAAGAGAAGATGGAGACTCAAATTTGAAAAATAAAAGTTGCATAAAGTAAATAGGTAGGCCCTTCGTAGAGGGAAGTAGGGATTTGTAGAGGTGCGAGAGCTCAAGTGTTTAAATTGATAGAGAAAAAATATTTTGAGTGGCATGCCTTTCTTGTCAACGAAAACGACTAAGAGATTTCAATATATTTCCACACTAGATGCATCATAGGCGGTTCGCAAGCAGAAAATAAAGTTTATTCCTTTTCCACCATACTTTCACTTTCCATGGCTAGTCGAATCCACGGTTGCCTTCCATACCAACACTTTCCAAGGAATTTATTATTTGACAACATATACTAAATATTTTTTATTTTTTATTTTGGGACTGGGCATCCCTATTACTGCCATACTCTCGTGCAATGACAAGTGAATAAACACTCATCTTGAGAATAACACATCTAGCATGAAAAGATAGGGGTCAGCCCCTATAGTTTCATGAGCGGTGAGAGCACACAAAAAGTAAATTTTATTTTGAAAATTTGGAGATGGCACATACAAAATTGCTTGGAACGGCAAGGAAATACCGTATATAGGTAGGTATAGTGGACTCATATGGCAAAACTTGGTTTAAGTATTTTGGATGCACAAATAGTATTTCTACTTAGTACAAGTGAAGGCTAGCAAGAGATTGAGAAGCATCCAACCAAGAAACAAAAAATCACATAAGCGAGTATTAAGCATAACTAACACTGAATAATGCACCATAAGTAGGATGTAATTTTGTAGCACAACTATTGACTTGCGTGCTTGCATAGGGAATCACAAACCTTAACACCAATATTCTTACTAAGCATAATTACTCATCAACATAACTCACATATCACTATTGTCATATCTCAAAACTATTACAAAGAATCATTTAATTTGTCCAATGATCTTCATGAAAGTTTTTCCTATATCCCTCTTGAATATCTATCACTTTGGGACTAGTTTCATATGTTGAAATTGCTTTTGATAAGGTCACATGGATATAAGTGAAGAACATGAGCATACAAGTTTTATATCTCAAAATAATAAAAGTGAATCATGAGAGGATTTCTTAAAAAATACTAACTCTCAAATTAATATAAGTGAAGCATGAGAGCATTTCTTCAAACATTTAAAAGCATGTCGTGCTCAATAAGATATAAGTGAAGCACTAAAGCAATTCCTTTGCTCAATAATTTTAAGTGAAGCATAAAGAGAAATTCTAAAAAATCATAGAATAATTTGACTCTCTAAAATAGGTGTGTGCATCAAGGCTCACAGCAAACAAAGCAAAGACACAAGACGCTCCAAGCAAAACTCATGATATTTGACGAATAAAAATATAGTTCCAAGTAGTATACTGATGGTTGTTAGAAGAAAGAGGGGATGCCACTCGGGGCATACCCAAGCTTAGTTGCTTGTGACTCTTTGGATATTACCTTGGGTTTCTCTAGCATCCCCAAGCCTTGGCTCTTCTACCTCTTTATTCTTTCATCCATCATGATCTCACCCAAAACTTGAAAACTTCAATCACACAAAACTTAACAAAATTCTCATGAGATCCGTTAGTATAATAAAGGAAATTACCACTTTAGGTACTGTTGTAAACCCATTAATATTTTATTATTGTTATACCTATTGTATTCTAACTTTACCATGACTTATACCCCCCAATACAAGCCATAGATTCATCAAAACAAGCACACAATGCAATGATAACAGAACCTGACTCTACCCATACTTATGGAACTCTAAAATTCTGAAAATATAGTACAACGTAAAGAATTTGTATAGAAATAGTGTTTTAAAATTTCAGATCAATATAACGTTCTAGTAAGAAATGAAAATTTGTGCAATGGGAACAAAGTTTCTGTTTCAGATTCAGCATTGTTTCTACTCATCTTATTGATCATCCTAAAGGCATTAATTGGCACAAGCACTAAATGAAACATAAAAACACAACCATAACTTAATCATAATTGTGCAAAACTCACACAAACACAAGAAACATAACTTATTCATTGGGTTGCCTCCCAACAAGCGATATCGTTTTACACCCCTAGCTAGGCATAACGCATAGATTCAAGTATTGTCATCCTTTGTTTGCACTCCATAGAAGGCCCTCATGATTGATTAATATGGTGGATTAATTCTTGTTGTAGGTAAGTGTTCCATACTCTTTCTAATGGGAAACTGAAACTTAGTATTGCTCTCTTTCATATCAATCACGGCACCTATAGTGCGTAAAAACGGTCTACCAAGTATGGTCGGACAAGCCGGATTGCAATCAATATCAAGAACAATAAAATCAGTGTGCACATAATTCCTATTTTAAAGGATACGAACATCATCAATTCTTCCCAAAGTCTTTTTAATAGTAGAATCCGCCAAGTACAAATTAAGAGAGCATTCTTCAATATTGATAAGACCAAGCACATCACATAGAGATTTTGGAATTGTGGACACACTAGCACCCAAATCACACAAAGCAAAGAATTCATAATTTTTAATCTTGACTTTAATGGTAGGTTCCCACTCATCATGCAATTTTCTAGGAATTGAAATCTCTAATTCCAACTTCTCTTCTAAGGATTTCATCATGGCATCAACAATATGTTTAGTAAGAGCTTTATTTTGTTCATAAGCATGGGGTGAATTTATCATAGATTACAGCAAAGAAATACAATCAACCAAGGAGCAAAACTCATAATTAAAGTATTTGTAATAAAAAATAGTGGGCACATACTAATTAAAGTTTTGACCTCTCCAAGCCCACTTTTGTCAAAATTTTCATCAAGATTTTTACCCTCCAAATTATTGGGATGCCCTCTAGATAAAGTTGACTCTTCTTCAGTCCCTTTATAATCAATTTTAACATTGCTAAAAAAGGAATCAATAGAGCAAACACCAATCATTTTAAGATCTTCATCATTGTTATGAAAGTAATTGTTAGAAAATGTTTTTTCTAAAAATTCTCTTTTAGCTCTAAGCATAGGGCTTCTTTTCTTACTTTCATCCATAGAAACATATAAAGCCTTAATTGCTTCATAATCTTAGGTGTAAAAGCAAGCAACTTGAGATTTTCAACATCATTAGAAATTCTATCAATGCTTCTAGACATATCATCAATCTTATTCAACTTTTCTTCCATCATAGTACTAAAAGACTTTTGAGCATTGATTAATTCTTTAAAAGTATTCTAAAGATCAGAGGTGTTACTATTATTATTATAAGAATGACCGTAGGAATTACCATAATTATTAGAGGAATTTCCAAGAAAATCCCTAGGATTAAAATTACCTCTATAAGCGTTGTTATTGAAGTTGTTTCGCGAGATGAAATTCACATCTATGGAATCACTATTTTGCTCAATAAAAGTAGACAAAGGCACATCATTAAGATCAAGAAGAGCATTCTTACTAGCAACCAATGTCATAAGAGCGTCAACTTTTTCACTCAAAGTACTAATTTCTTCTACCGAATTAACCTTTTTACTAGTAGGTGCCCTTTCGGTATGTCATTGTGAATAATTTGCCATGATATTATCTAGAAATTTGGTAGCTTCACACAAAGTAATTTGCATAAAAGTACCACATGCGATGGAATCTAAAATATTTCTAGAGACAAAATTCAATCCCACATAAAAAATATGATGGTCATCCAAAGATTTAAACCATGAGTAGGACAATTTCTTAGCATCAATTTGATATTTTCCCAAGATTGTGCAGCATGTCCATGCTCAATTTGCTTAAAATTCATGATTTGAGTTCTAAGGGAACTAATTTTTGCGGGCGGAAAATACTTAGTAATAAAGCATCCTTGCACTTATCCCAAGAATCGATACTACTGCGAGGCAAAGAGGAAAACCAAATTTTTGCATGATCCCGCAAAGAGAAATGAAACAATTTCAACCTCAAAATATCATTTTACACATATTTTTTCTTTTACATATCGCATAATTCCAAAAAGGTATTTAGATGGGATGTGGCATCCTTGTTAGGAGTACCGAAAAATTTATCTTTCATGAGAAGATTCAACAAAGTGGCATTAATATCACAAGACTCCGCACTTGTGGCGGGAGGAGTAATAGGAGTGGTAATAAAATCATTATTATTGGTATTGGAAAAATCACACAACTTGGTGTTTTCTGGAGTCATCATGACTACGCAAACAAGATTGCAAGCAAACAAGAGATCTGACGAGAAAAAGGCAAATGAAAAAAGAGAGGGCGAATAAAACGGCAAATTTGTGAAGTGAGGGAGAGGAAAACGAGAGGCAAATGGCAAATAATGTAAATTGCAAGCAGATGAGATTTGTGATTAGGAACCTGGTAGATGAGATTGCCTCCTCCCGAGAAATGGCGCCAGAAATTCCTTTGACGTGTCTTGAGACTGCGTTGATAGTTCCCCAAAGAGGAAGGAATGATGCAGCACAGCGACAGTAAGTATTTCCCTCAGTTATGAAACCAAGTTATCAATCCATAGAGTAATATGACGCACCCACATAAACAACACCTGCACACAAACAACAAATACTTGCAATCCCACACGAAAGAGAGGTTGTCACGCTCTCTACGGTAATAAGATAGATTGGGTAATGATAGTTTTGGCAAATAGATCTCGCAAGAACACAAAGTAAAATAAATAAACAAAAAGTGCAGCAAGGTATTTTTGGTTTTTTGTATTAATATATCTGAAAACAAAAGTTGCAAATAGTAGATGGGAAAGCAATATGTTGGAAAAGTAGGCCCGGGGCTGTAGGTTTCACTAGTGGCTTCTCTCATGAGTATAGCGCACGGTGGGTGAACCAATTACTGTTGGGCAATTAATAAAAGATCAAATAATCATGACGATATCCAGGCAATGATCATTATATAGGCATCACATCCAAGATAAGTAGACCAAAACAATTATGCATCTACTTCTATTACTCCACACATCGACCACTGTCCAGCATGCATCTAATGTATTAAGTTCACGGGAAAACGGAGTAATGTAATAATAACAATGACATGATGTAGACAAGATCTATTCATGTAGGAATAAACCCCATCTTGTTATCCTTAATGGAAACGATACATGCATGTCTTGCTGCCCGTTCTGCCACTGGGAAAGAACACCGCACGATTGAACCCATCACAAAGCACCTCTTCCCATGGCAGAAAAATCGATGTAGTTAGCCTAACTAAACCAAAGATTCGAATAAGAAATACGAGGCTATAAGTAATCATGCAAATAAGAGATCAAAGAAGACTCAAATCATATTCAGGGATAGAAACTGATCATGAACTCAAAATTCATCGGATCCCAACAAACACACCGCAAAAGTCATTACATCAAATAGATCTCCAAGAGACCATCATTATAGGAATCAGGCAATTTGCCATCCGCCATGGTAGATGGCAAACGCATGGACGGCGGACGGCAAAGGGCTATGCCATCTGCCAGCAGGTGGCAAAGGGCTGGCTGAATAAGCTACAGTAAAGGCTTCTTTGACGTCTGCTGGCAGACAGCAAAGAACTTTGCGCCTTTGCCGTCAGCTTGCAGATGGCAAAGCCTCTGTACGGTAGAGGGACGGGGTTAGACCCGTTAGGAGGCTAATGGCGTGCTTTGTCGTCCGCCAGCTGATGGCAATGGTTGTAGGCTCTTTGCCGTCCGCCATCTAATGGCAAAGGCTGCGGGCTCTTTGTCGTCCGCTAGTAGATGGCAAAGGATGCAGGCTCTTTGCCGTCTGCCAGGAGATGGCAAAGCCTGCAGGCTCTTTGCCATCCACCAGCAGATGGCAAAGACTGCAGGCTCTTTGTCATCTGCTGGCAGATGGCAAAGAGACTAAATAGGCCAGCCGAGTGCTTCCCAGGTTGATCAGGTAGCTGCCACATGGCCTCTTTGCCATCAGACAGCAGATGGCAAAGTGCTTTGCCATCTGACAATGGATGGCAAAGTGCCTATATTGCCCCCATTTAATTTTGTTTTTTCTTATATCAATTCATTTTCATAGAAAATCAAACACAGATATATATATATGACCAATATAGCATATTCAACGCATATTACCAATAGTCATGAACACATATATATCCAACACATATCCATGAACACATATCCAACACATGTTACCAATAGTAGCAAGTTTCATCCATACATATTCATAGTTTCATCAATATTACACAGTTTCATCCATAGGTAGCAAGTTTCACAAAGTCAAAACAAAAACTAAAGACAAGCACTCCATCAACCCAAGCTCTCGTGATCTGAAGCAAATCTGCAAAATAGGAAAGAAGAAAGTTAGAAGAAGAAGACTAGAAGAAGAAGATTATTATGATGCAACTGAGATGTGAAGATTATTATGATGCAACTTATATCTATAAAATATGTCATTTTGGAGCTAAGTATGGTTATTATGTCATTTTTGAGCTAGCTAAGCATACTAAGTCATTTTGGTGTAAAAAATGCTAAGTAAGGTCATTTTGGAGCTAAGTAAGGTTAGTATGTCATTATTGAGCTATCTAAGCATATGAAGTCATTTAGGAGCTAAAATATGCCATTTCTTAAGTATATTATGTCATTTTAGAGCTAGCTATGCATATTAAGTCATTTTGGAGGAAAAGATGCTAAGTATAGGTCATTTTAGAGCTATCCTAGGTTAAATAGGTCATTTTTGAGCTAGCTGAGCATATTAAGTCATTTTGGAGGAAAAAATGCAAAGAAAGGTCATTTTGGAGCTAAGTAAGGTTATTATGTCATTTTGGAGCTAGCTAAGCATATGAAGTCATTTAGGAGCTAAAATATGTCATTTCTTAAGTATATTATGTCATTTTAGAGCTAGCTAAGAATATTAAGTCATTTTGCAGGAAAAGATGCTAAGTATAGGTCATTTTAGAGCTATCCTAGGTTAAATAGGTCATTTTGAGCTAGCTAAGCATACTAAGTCATTTGGGTGTAAAAAATGCTAAGTAAGGTCATTTCGGCGCTAAGTAAGGTTATTATGTCATTTTGGAGCTAGCTAAGCATATGAAGTCATTTAGGAGCTAAAATATGTCATTTCTTAAGTATATTATGTCATTTTAGAGCTAGCTAAGCATATTAAGTCATTTTGGAGGAAAAGATGCTAAGTATAGGTCATTTTAGAGCTATCCTAGGTTAAATAGGTCATTTTTGAGCTATCTAACCATATCAAGTCATTCTGGAGGAAAAAATGCTAAGCTAAGTATATGACATTTTGGAGATAAATAAGTCATTTCTTAAGCTAAGTATGCATTTGTTAAGCAAAACACTTGGGAAAACTTACCGTCATCACGGAGGTGTAGGTGTAGGACCGGTCACGCCAGTGGTAGATGGAGAAGGATCGATCGATGCTTGTCGGGAGTTATGCTGCACCAAAGATCATTTGCAATGTATCGTTAGCATGATGCAACTCAAATGTGAAGACTAGTTACTAATGACCATTCAAATGAAACTCATCGTGCCCGCCGGAGCAATGACTGGCATCGGCGGAGGGGTCATGCCATTGTTCTAGCACATGGTCTGCACATTTGGTTTTCTCGACTCGGTCATATTAGTTAGTAATGAAAGGAACATTACGTTCATGATTTGGCTAATATGCAGAAGAAACTTACCATGATGAGCTCGTATAGGGCCCGTTGGACCGCATCGTTCTGGTTCCTCTCCTCCTCCATTAGCCTAGCCGTCCTCTCCTCCGCCTCCCTCTCCCTCTCCGCTGCCTGTCGGTCCCTCTCCTCTAGAAGCGCCTAGGTCTTCGCTCTCTCTTCCTCAATAGCAGCTTGGGTCTTTGCTCTCTCTGCCTCAATAGCAGCCTGGGTCTTTGCTCTCTCTGCCTCAATAGCAGCCTGCAACACCACTCATTAGCATTGTAATCATCGACAGCCGCACACACATTGTAATGGAGGAAAGGTATCTGAGTCCGTATAACTAACCTTCAATTAGAGCTCCATTGGCCATGCACGAGGCCTTATCTCAGAATCGGAGCTGGTCTGGTGCTTCTTGATTTGCAAGAGAGTGCAAGTACAACGTATCGGTCCATCCCTAATTGGTAACGAACCATGGTGCCTCCCGCCACCAGATATCATCACCAGCTCTGGATCAATAGGCCAGCTCGGGTTAAAGTCCAGCCCTTTCCTCGCCTTCCCCTCGTCTCTGTACCTCACAAGCTTGTTGTGGCAGGTGCGGTTGGTGAATTTCTTTGGATCATCGAGGTCAGACGCATAGAATGACTTGGCCTTCTTGTACGAGGCAATATTGGCCATGGCATAGAGATCGAACGGCTCTGGCACTGGAGCCGTGTTGTGTCACGCCTAAAAGAGAGGAACAAAGTATAAGTTAAGGGCTCAAGCTAGCATGAAGAATGAATTTGCATGAGTCATGAAGCAAACCACATACCCAGTTTTCCCCAAACTGATATAGGTTGACGCTGCCTAGATGGTGTGGCACACCTTCCATTTTTCCATGCTTCTCCTTTGCAATGTTGTGGGTGGATATCCATTGGGGAGAGCACCACTGATCCACCAACGCCCCCCAACAATCATGCCTATCCACACACCATCTCGGGGCACCTAAGTTAAGCAAGAGAAATTTGAGCGCTATGCCTACGAATCAAATCAAGGAAACTAAGTACAAGGCCTAAAGAATAGGTAATTACCTTCATATACTTCTCCTTACTCAGATACTTTGTGTGGCACTTTGACTTAGACCTCCTAATACTAGTCGAGGCGTAGTAGTCTCTAATAGCCTGCGTCCGAGCATCGTGCCGAAAGTTTTGAAGTAGGCACCTACACTTGGCATCGATAACCCGAGCCGTGGACTCCTCCTATCCCTCAACACACCTGTAGAAGGTCTGCAATCAAACAAGAAAACACGGATCAGTACTTGCCAATCAAAGAAGAAAACACAACATAGATGGCAAAGGAGAAATTACCCAAAACGTCTGGATCACAATGTCGGCCACCGTGTGGCACTCGACATCGCCGATCCTATGCCCTGGCGGGCCGGGGCAGCCAAGTAGTGCTCCTAGGTCATTCCTAGCTCTCAAACCCGGCCCTCACCGAGCAATGTGACCCACTCCGGGAAACTCTGGCGACAAATCACACCAAGGACACTGTTGGGCCTACAGACACCACGGTCGTGTTTCCAAGAACTGTAGTATGACAAGGCCAACACATTAGATATTCAAACAAACATGAAGGCAAAAGGTTAAAAAAAGAGTAAATGTACTTACTTCTCCCCATGAGGCACAATCAACCACCTCTGGTCGGGGGTCGCCGGGGTGGGCAGGAGCTTTGTACCACCATGCTGGTAGACTTTGCGCCCCTAAACCCACTCACTCTCGCTATAGCTATCAGAACTATAGCCACCCTCAGCATGGCCACTCGACCCCGGCCAGTCCCCCCATGGGTTCGGCTGTGACTCGGCCTAATCCTTGCTTTGCTCCAGAGTCTCGTGGGATGGAGCCTCTGGGACCGGAGTCTCGTGGGGCGAAGGCTCGGCGGCCCGAGGCTCGGCGGCCGTAGGCGCGTCTGCCATATGCTCATTGGCCCGAGGATCATGGACCAGAGTTCGAGATGGGTCCACCTCAGGCGGCTCCATCTCAGATGGAACAGTCATGTGGTCGGGTGAATCAGCTGGGGGTGGCGGCAAGGAAGGTGTAGTAAAAGCCTTCCTACCTCTCCCGT
This sequence comes from Hordeum marinum, assembly GCA_022496015.1. NCBI lineage: Eukaryota > Viridiplantae > Streptophyta > Magnoliopsida > Poales > Poaceae > Hordeum > Hordeum marinum. The sequence continues at coordinate 111,926,038 of CM039676.1, read as the reverse complement.
CGCCACATCCACCTCTACCAGCCTTATCCTTCTCCCCCCTAACTCTCTCGGCTGCCAGTGGTGTCTGCATACTGAAATGCAGTGCTCTCCAGAGGCTCTGGGGTGGAATGGAACTACCCCTCCCACCACGCGCCGAGGAAGGAGCCTCGGAGCGCTCTCGACCTACGCCCACCATATGTCAACACCTGCAATGACAAAGAGTAAACGAAATTAGTACAACATAAAAAATGAATACCTGACATGAATAATAATATGTATATAATTTAAGCGTAGCATCATCATGAACATAATATAAAAAATTAATACCTAACATGAACTAATTAATAATATATATGTACATAATAATAATTGAATACTTGACATGAACTATATTATTAATCTTCATCATTATCATCAATAGATGCATCATCATCGTCTATATATGCTTTGGGGTCAATAAATGCATCATTATCATCACTATCAGTAATGACGTGCTCATCATCATCATCAATAAATGCATCAACATGTGGAAGGCCTCCTATACGTAATCGGTCAAGCATTGAAAGGTCATTCACAGTAGTAACCTCTTCTTGTTCCGGCTCTTCTTGTTCTGTCTCTTCTTATTTTGGCTCAGGCTCAGATTCACTGTCGCTGTCTACTTCAATGTTCTGGGGTGAAGCAGAGTGGTTCTTGACACGTTTTTTGGAGATATGTGTTTCTTGGAAGAATTCTCCTTCATATGTGACTAGGTTAATGTGAGGTTCATAATCCTCTTCATTGGGGGGAGGTGGTCTAAAATGTGGCGGCACTTCATAAACGACGTCCCAACCATTGAGATTTCGATCACTTTGGCAGCCCATGGTAGATACAAAACTTGGGTTCCCTGTTGAGCCGTAATATAGACATCAGGAACAACCAAATGGGTGCTTTGTTTGATTTTTACTAGCCCTAGATGTTCATGAGTCCTTCTAGTCTCCTTCGGCTGGAACCAATAACATTTGAAGACTACTACGTTCAGTGGGTTTGCACCATAGAATAGAAGTTCATAAATTGCTTCAACTCTTCCATGATACTTGGTACCTCCTTCGCCGATAGTAGAGACACAACAATTTGTAGACTTTCGGTCGGCCACAGATAGCTCTTTGCCATAGGTACGAAAGCGATACCCGTTGATGTCATATTTGTTAAATGAACAAACCTTATAGTCAAAACCATTAGCGACTTGTCTCAATTCGGCATCCATAGACTTTGAACTAGCCTACAAGTTTAATACGAAAGGGTTGTTGCATTAGCCAGAAATTAGATGAAGAAATGAAATGGTCTAATGGAAATTACCGTTTGTTTGAACCAAGAGATGAAACCGGGATAGCCGCCTCCATGCATTGCTAGAAGCGCATACTCTTCGACGGAATCTGTAGCGACTCGACTCAAAATGAGTCAAGCCTCTGTGTGTTCCGTGCCATCCCTGGATCAGTATGCTGGCACACACAGTACATCAATGTATATATCAAAGTGCAATCACATGTAAATAACGTAATACTAATATATACCTTGAAATCTCAGCGGAAACAATCAACGGGAGTGGAGTCCCAATAACACCAATGACAGGTTGACTGCAGACCGTAACCCTGAATCGTACTCTTACTCGTCGTAGAACTTATCTGCAACATAAGACGTTGCAGCTGTGTTGGTCAGTACATTGAATGTACCGGCAAGATCACCATAGCGGACAGAGATAAAGACTATTCTATATGCAGTAAGGCTTTGTGGCTCTGTGTCTGATGTTTTGCATAAAAGCTGATTTTATTTTATTTTCCTACAACAAAGGAATATTAGGAGTTTTCACTATAGAGTTATCTATCATGACATGGTTCCACCAACCGATGTCTTAATGCCCACAAGTATCATAAGTTGCTCACAATTAATTATCAGTCCAGTGTTGAGAGTTCAGATATAGGTCCAAGTCCAGAGGCTCAAATTGTCCGTAACCGGGGACATGGCTAATCGATTAGGTTTAACTCTGCAGAGTGTTGTGTACTTTACCCATAAGATGTTGGGAGACGTAGTAGTAAATCAAAAAATTTCCTACGTTCACCAAGATCTATCTATGGAGAAACCAGCAACGAGAGGGGCGAGATTGCATCTTCATACCTTTGAAGATCGCTAAGCGGAAGCGTTACAAGAACGCGGTTGATGGAGTCGTACTCGCAGCGATTCAGATCGCGGTAGATCCGATCAAGTGCCGAACGGACGGCACCTCCGCGTTCAACACACGTGCAGCCCGGTGACGTCTCCAACACCTTGATCCAGCAAGGAGGAAGGAGAGGTTGGGGAAGGTCTCCAACAGCAGCACGACGGCGTGGTGGTGGTGGAGTAGCAAGGTATTCCGACAGGGCTTCGCCTAAGCGCTGCGGAGGAGGAAGAAGAGAGGTAGGGCTTCGCCGTGAGAGAGAGAGATCAAATCTTTTCTCAAAACATCCAAAACCTCAAGTATATATAGGAGGAGGGACGTGGAGGGCTGGCTTGTCCTCTACTCCAAAGAGGAGATGGCCGGACGAATTAAAGGGAGAGTCCACCTCCCACAAGGGAGGTGGATCTCCTCCTTTTAAATCCTTTTTGCCTTATCTCCTTATCTCCAGCCGCATGGGCCTTTAGCAAAAGTCTTGCCCAGCCCAATAAGGGCTGGCACACTTTATCTAACAGCCCATGTGGTCCTTTGGTCGTCACACCCCTCCCGGGGGTCCTCCGGCACCCTCCCGGCACTCCCGGTACACTACCGATGAGCCCGAAAACTTTCCGGTGACCAAAACTGGACTTCCTATATATCAATCTTTACCTCCGGACCATTCCGGAGCTCCTCGTGACGTCCGGGATCTCATCCGGGACTCCGAACAACCTTCGGTAATCACGTATACCTTTTCCCTATAACCCTAGCGTCATCGAACCTTAAGTGTGTAGACCCTACGGGTTCGGGAGACACGTAGACATGACCGAGACACCTCTCCGGTCAATAACCAACAGCGGGATATGGATACCCATGTTGGCTCCCACGTACTCCACGATGATCTCATCGGATGAACCACGATGTCAAGGATTCAATCAATCCCGTATACAATTCCCTTTGTCTATCGGTATGATACTTGCCCGAGATTCGATCGTCGGTATCCCCATACCTTGTTCAATCTCGTTACTGGCAAGTCTCTTTACTCGTTCCGTAATACATCATCCCGTGGCTAACTCCTTAGTCACATTGAGCTCATTATGATGATGTCTTACCGAGTGGGCCCAGAGATACCTCTCCGTCACACGGAGTGACAAATCCCAGTCTCGATTCGTGCCAACCCAACAGATACTTTCGGAGATACCCGTAGTGTACCTTTATAGCCACCCAGTTACGTTGTGACGTTTGGCACACCCAAAGCATTCCTAAGGTATCCGGGAGTTGCACAATCTCATGGTCTAAGGAAACGATACTTGACATTGAAAAGCTTTAGCAAACGAACTACACGATCTTGTGCTATGCTTAGGATTGGGTCTTGTCCATCACATCATTCTCCTAATGATGTGATCCCGTTATCAACGACATCCAATGTCCATGGTCATGAAACCGTGACCATCTATTGATCAACGAGCTAGCCAACTAGAGGCTTACTAGGGACATGTTGTGGTCTATGTATTCACACATGTATTACGGTTTCCGGTTAACACAATTATAGCATGAACAATAGACAATTATCATGAACAAGGAAATACAATAATAACCATTTTATTATTGCCTCTAGGGCATATTTCCAACAGTCTCCCACTTGCACTAGAGTCAATAATCTAGTTCACATCACCATGTGATTAACACTTACATCACCATATGATCATATCATCATGTGATTAACACCCAATAAGTTCTGGGGTTTGTTCATGTTCTGCTCGTGAAAGAGGTTTTTAGTGAACGGGTCTGCGACATTTAGATCCGTGTGTACCTTGCAAACTTTCCATGTCTATTTGTAGATACTACTCCCATGCTCCACTTGGAGCTATTCCAAATGGCTGCTCCACTATACGTAGCTGGATTTCTACTAAGAGTCATCCGGATTGGTTTTAAAGCTTGCATCATCGTAACACTTTACGATGAACTCTTTATCACCTCCATAATCGAGAAATATTTCCTTAGTTCTCAAGTTACTAAGGCTAACTTTGACCGATGTCCAGTGATCCACTCTTGGATTACTCTTGTACCCTTGACAAACTCATGGCAAGGGGCACACAGGTGCGGTACACAGCATGGCATACTATATAGAGCCTATGGCTAAAGCATAGGAGATGACACTCATCTTTTCTTTATCTTCTGCCGTGGTCGGGTATTGAGTCTTACTCAATTTCACACCTTACAATACAGTCAAGAACTCCTTCTTTGACCCATCTATTTTGAACTCCTTCAAAAACTTGTCAAGGTATGTCTTCGTCGAAAAAAACTTATCAAGCGAATAGATCTATCCCTATAGATCTTGATGCTCAATAAAATAGTAGCTTTATCTGGGTCTTCCTTTGAAAAAACTCTTTTCAAACAACCCTTCATGCTCTTCCAGAAATTCTACATCATTTCCGATCAATAATATGTCAACTACATATTCTTATAAGAAATTCTATAGTGCTCCCACTCACTTTCTTGCAAATACATGTTTCTCATAAACTTTGTATAAACTTAAACACTTTGATCACCTCATCAAAGCATATATTCCAACTCCGAGATTCTTGCTCCAGTCCATAGAAGGATCGCTGGAGTTTGCATATTATTAGCATCCTTAGGATTGACAAAACCTTCTGGTTGTATCACATACAACTCTTCCTCACAGAAACCATTACGGAAACCTTGTTTTGTCATCCATCTGCCAGATTTCATAATCGAAAAATGCAACACCTGCTAACAAAATTTTAATAGACTTTTAGCATCGCTACAGATGAGACAATCTCATCGTAGTCAACTCCTTGAACTTGGCGGAAACTTCTTTGCGACAAGTCGAGCTTTATAAATGGTGACATTTCACCATTAGCGTCTATGTTTATCTCAAAGGTCCATTTGTACTCAATGACCCGCCATTCAACAGGCAAGTCTACCAAAGTCCATACTTGGTTTTCATACATGGATCCTTTCTCGGATTTCATGGCTCCTAGCCATTTGTTGGAATCCGGGCCCACCATCGCTTCTCCATAGTTCGTAGGTTCATCGTTGTCCAACAACATGATTTCCAAGACAGGGTTGTCGTACTACTCAGGAGCAGTACGCGTCCTTGTCGACCTACGAGGTTCGATAGTGACTTGATCCGAAGCTTCATGATCATCATCATTAACTTCCTTTTCAACTGAGTAGGCTCTACAGAAACATCTTTCTGTGTTGCGCTATTCTCTGGTTGAAACAAAGGTTCAACAACCTCATCAAGTTCTATCTTCCTCCCACTCAATTCTTTCGAGAGAAACTCTTTCTCAAGAAAGGACCCGTTCTTAGCAACAAACACCTTTTGCGCTTGGATCTGAGATAGAAGGTATACCCAATGTCTCATTAGGGTATTCTATGAAGATGCATTTGTCTGCTTTGAGTTCTAGCTCGCTAGGTGAAAAACCCATTTTCACATAAGCGTCGCAGCCCCAAACATTAGGAAATGACAGCTTAGGCTTCTGTCAAACCATAATTCTCACGGTGTCATCTCAACAGACTTAGATGGTGCCCTATTAAAGTGAATGGATTTGTCTTTAATGCATAACCCCATAACGATAGTGGCAAAATGATAAGAGACATCATAGTACTCACTATATCCAATAGAGCACGACTACGACGTTCGAACACACCATCACACTATGGTGTTCCAGGAGGCGTGAGCTGTGAAACAATTTCCACATTGTCTAAAATTGCATACCAAACTCGTAACTTAGATATTCACCTCCATGATCATATCATAGACATTTATCTTCTTGTCACGATGATCTTTAACTTCACTCTGAAACTCCTTGAACCTTTCAAACATTTCAGATTCGTGTTTCATTAAGTAAATATCCCCATATTTACTCAAATCATCAGTGAAGGTAAAGAAAAACAACGATATCCACTGTGTGTTTCAACACTCATTGGACCACATACATCAACATGTATTAATTCCAATAAGCCAGTTGCCCGCTCCATCATATTGGATGACAGGGTCTCAGTCATCTTGCCCAAGAGGCATGGCTCGCATGTCTCAACCGATTCGAAATCGAGTGAGTCAAAAAATCCATCATCATGGAGTTTCTTCATGCGATTTATACCAATATGACATTACGTGGCAGTGCCACAAGCATGTGGTACAATCATTATTAACTTTGTATCTTTTGGTACCAATGTTATGAATATGTGTACTACTACGATCATGATTCGATAAACCATTTCGAGTGGGTGCATGACCATTGAAGGCATTATCCATGTAAACAGAATAACCATTATTCTCTAACTTATATGAATAACCGTATCGCACTAATCATGATCTAATCACGTTCATGCTCAACGCAAACACCAAATAACATTTATTTAGGTTTATCACAAATCCTGAAGGTAGAGAGAGCGTGCGATGGTGATCACATCAATCTTGGAAATACTTCCAACACACATCGTCACCTTTCACCTAGCTAGTCTCCATTTACTCCGTAGCTTTTATTTCGAGTTGCTAACACTTAGCAACCGAACCGGTATCCAATACCCAGGTGCTACTAGGAGTACCAGCAAGGTACACATCACTAACACGTATATCAAATATACTTCCATTGACATTACCAGCCTTCTTATCTACCAAGCATCTAGGGGTTTTCCGCTTCAGCGAACATTCTCCTCATAACAGAAGCACTTAGTCTCGGGTTCGGGCTCAACCTTGGATTTCTTCACTAGAGCAACAACAGGCTTGCCATTCCTGAAGTTTTCCCTTCTTGCCCTTGCCCCTTTTGAAACTAGTGGTTTCACTTAACCATCAACACTTGATGCTCCTTCTTGATTTCTACCTTCGTGGTGTCAAACATCACGAACAACTCAAGGATCATCTTATCCATCCCTGGCATGTTATAGTTCATCACGAAGCTCTAGTAGCTTGGTGGCAGTGACTTGGAGAACTGCATTAATCACTATCTCATCTAGAAGATTAACTCCCACTTGATTCAAGTGATTGTAGCACCCAGACAATCTGAGCTCACGCTCACCGATTAAGCTATTCTCCTTTATCTTGCAGACAAAGAATCTTGTTGGAGGTCTCATACCTCTCAACATAGGCACGAGCCTGAGATCACAATCTCAGCTCCTAGAACATCTCATATGTTCCGCGACGTTCAAAACGTTTTGGAGCCTCAATTCTAAGCCGTAATGCATGACGCATTGAACTATCACGTAGTCACCAAAAAGTGCCTGTCATATGTTCACAACATCTATAGACAACGCTTGAGGGAGTGGTGCAGTTAGCGGTACATCAAAAACATAAGCTTTCTGTGCAGCAATGAGGACAATCCTCAGATCACGGACCCAGTCCGCATTATTGCTACCATCAACTTTCAACTTACTTTTCTCTAGGATTGTATCAATAAAACTGTGGAGCTACAGCGCGAGCTATCTACGACATAATTTGCAAGGACATTTTTAGACTAAGTTCATGATAATTAAGTTCATTTAATCAAATTATTAATGAACTCCCACTTAGATAGACATCTCTCTAGTCTTCCAAGTGATACATGATCCATGTCAACTAGCCCGTGTCCGATCATCACGTGAGACGGACTAGTCATCCATGGTGAACATCTCTATGTTGATCGTATCTTCTATACGACTCATGTTCGACCTTTTGGTCTTCCGTGTTCCGAGGCCATGTCTGTACATGCTAGGCTCGTCAAGTCAACCTAAGTGTTTCGCATGTGTAAATCTGGCTTACACCCGTTGTATGCGAACGTTAGAACCTATCACACCCGATCATCACGTGGTGCTTCGGAACGACGATCCTTAGCAACGGTGCACAGTTAGGGTGAACACCTTTCTTGAAATTTTATTGAGAGATCATCTTATTTACTACCGTCGTTCTATGCAAATAAGATGTAAACATGATAAACATCACATGCAATCAATATAGTGACATGATATGGCCAATATCATCTTGCTCCTTTGATCTCCATCTTCGGGGCACCATGATCATCACTGTCACCGGCACGACACCATGATCTCCATCATCATGATCTCCATCATTGTGTCTTCATGAAGTTGTCTCGCCAAATATTACTTCTACTACTACAGCTAACGTTTAGCAATAAAGTAAAGTAATTACATGGCGTTTATGATTGACACGCAGGTCATACAATAGTATAAGACAACTCCTATGGCTCCTGCCGGTTGTCATAGTCATCGACATGCAAGTCGTGAACCCTATTACAAGAACATGATCAATCTCATACATCACAATGCATCACATCACATCCTTTTGGCCATATCACATCACACGGCATATGCTGCAAAAACAAGTTAGACGTCCTCTAATTTGTAGTTGCAAGTTTTTACGTGGTTGCTATAGGTTTCTAGCAAGAACGTTTCTTACCTACGTCAAAACCACAACGTGATATGCCAATTGCTATTTACCCTTCATAAGGACCCTTTTCATCGAATCCAATCCGACTAAGGTGGGAGAGACAGACACCCGCTAGCCACCTTATGCAACTAGTGCATGTCAGGCGGTGGAACCGGTCTCACGTAAGCGTACGTGTAAGGTTGGTCCGGGCCGCTTCATCCCACAATACCGTCGAATCAAGATAAGACTAGTAACGGCAAGCATATTAACAAAATCGACGCCCACAACTACTTTGTGTTCTACTCGTGCATAGATTCTACGCATAGACCTAGCTCATGATGCCACTGTTGGGAGACGTAGTAGTAAATCAAAAATTTTCCTACGTTCACCAAGATCTATCTATGGAGAAACCAGCAACGAGAGGGGAGAGATTGCATCTTCATACCTTTGAAGATCGCTAAGCGGAAGCGTTACAAGAACGCGGTTGATGGAGTCGTACTCGCAGCGATTCAGATCGCGGTAGATCCGATCAAGTGCCGAACGGACGGCACCTCCGCGTTCAACACACGTGCAGCCCGGTGACGTCTCCAACACCTTGATCCAGCAAGGAGGAAGGAGAGGTTGGGGAAGGTCTCCAACAGCAGCACGACGGCGTGGTGGTGGTGGAGTAGCAAGGTATTCCGACAGGGCTTCGCCTAAGCGCTGCGGAGGAGGAAGAAGAGAGGTAGGGCTTCGCCGTGAGAGAGAGAGATCAAATCTTTTCTCAAAACATCCAAAACCTCAAGTATATATAGGAGGAGGGACGTGGAGGGCTGGCTTGGCCTCTACTCCAAAGAGGAGATGGCCGGCCGAATTAAAGGGAGAGTCCACCTCCCACAAGGGAGGTGGATCTCCTCCTTTTAAATCCTTTTTGCCTTATCTCCTTATCTCCAGCCGCATGGGCCTTTAGCAAAAGTCTTGACCAGCCCAATAAGGGCTGGCACACTTTATCTAACAGCCCATGTGGTCCTTTGGTCGTCACACCCCTCCCAGGGGTCCTCCGGCACCCTCCCGGCACTCCCGGTACACTACCGATGAGCCCGAAAACTTTCCGGTGACCAAAACTGGACTTCCTATATATCAATCTTTACCTCCGGACCATTCCGGAGCTCCTCGTGACGTCCGGGATCTCATCCGGGACTCCGAACAACCTTCGGTAATCACGTATACCTTTTCCCTATAACCCTAGCGTCATCGAACCTTAAGTGTGTAGACCCTACGGGTTCGGGAGACACGTAGACATGACCGAGACACCTCTCCGGTCAATAACCAACAGCGGGATATGGATACCCATGTTGGCTCCCACGTACTCCACGATGATCTCATCGGATGAACCACGATGTCAAGGATTCAATCAATCCCGTATACAATTCCCTTTGTCTATCGGTATGATACTTGCCCGAGAGTCGATCGTCGGTATCCCCATACCTTGTTCAATCTCGTTACTGGCAAGTCTCTTTACTCGTTCCGTAATACATCATCCCGTGGCTAACTCCTTAGTCACATTGAGCTCATTATGATGATGTCTTACCGAGTGGGCCCAGAGATACCTCTCCGTCACACGGAGTGACAAATCCCAGTCTCGATTCGTGCCAACCCAACAGATACTTTCGGAGATACCCGTAGTGTACCTTTATAGCCACCCAGTTACGTTGTGACGTTTGGCACACCCAAAGCATTCCTAAGGTATCCGGGAGTTGCACAATCTCATGGTCTAAGGAAACGATACTTGACATTGAAAAGCTTTAGCAAACGAACTACACGATCTTGTGCTATGCTTAGGATTGGGTCTTGTCCATCACATCATTCTCCTAATGATGTGATCCCGTTATCAACGACATCCAATGTCCATGGTCATGAAACCGTGACCATCTATTGATCAACGAGCTAGCCAACTAGAGGCTTACTAGGGACATGTTGTGGTCTATGTATTCACACATGTATTACGGTTTCCGGTTAACACAATTATAGCATGAACAATAGACAATTATCATGAACAAGGAAATACAATAATAACCATTTTATTATTGCCTCTAGGGCATATTTCCAACAGTCTCCCACTTGCACTAGAGTCAATAATCTAGTTCACATCACCATGTGATTAACACTTACATCACCATATGATCATATCATCATGTGATTAACACCCAATAAGTTCTGGGGTTTGTTCATGTTCTGCTCGTGAAAGAGGTTTTTAGTGAACGGGTCTGCGACATTTAGATCCGTGTGTACCTTGCAAACTTTCCATGTCTATTTGTAGATACTACTCCCATGCTCCACTTGGAGCTATTCCAAATGGCTGCTCCACTATACGTAGCTGGATTTCTACTAAGAGTCATCCGGATTGGTTTTAAAGCTTGCATCATCGTAACACTTTACGATGAACTCTTTATCACCTCCATAATCGAGAAATATTTCCTTAGTTCTCAAGTTACTAAGGCTAACTTTGACCGATGTCCAGTGATCCACTCTTGGATTACTCTTGTACCCTTGACAAACTCATGGCAAGGGGCACACAGGTGCGGTACACAGCATGGCATACTATATAGAGCCTATGGCTAAAGCATAGGAGATGACACTCATCTTTTCTTTATCTTCTGCCGTGGTCGGGTATTGAGTCTTACTCAATTTCACACCTTACAATACAGTCAAGAACTCCTTCTTTGACCCATCTATTTTGAACTCCTTCAAAAACTTGTCAAGGTATGTCTTCGTCGAAAAAAACTTATCAAGCGAATAGATCTATCCCTATAGATCTTGATGCTCAATAAAATAGTAGCTTTATCTGGGTCTTCCTTTGAAAAAACTCTTTTCAAACAACCCTTCATGCTCTTCCAGAAATTCTACATCATTTCCGATCAATAATATGTCAACTACATATTCTTATAATAAATTCTATAGTGCTCCCACTCACTTTCTTGCAAATACATGTTTCTCATAAACTTTGTATAAACTTAAACACTTTGATCACCTCATCAAAGCATATATTCCAACTCCGAGATTCTTGCTCCAGTCCATAGAAGGATCGCTGGAGTTTGCATATTATTAGCATCCTTAGGATTGACAAAACCTTCTGGTTGTATCACATACAACTCTTCCTCACAGAAACCATTACGGAAACCTTGTTTTGTCATCCATCTGCCAGATTTCATAATCGAAAAATGCAACACCTGCTAATAAAATTTTAATAGACTTTTAGCATCGCTACAGATGAGACAATCTCATCGTAGTCAACTCCTTGAACTTGGCGGAAACTTCTTTGCGACAAGTCGAGCTTTATAAACGGTGACATTTCACCATTAGCGTCTATGTTTATCTCAAAGGTCCATTTGTACTCAATGACCCGCCATTCAACAGGCAAGTCTACCAAAGTCCATACTTGGTTTTCATACATGGATCCTTTCTCGGATTTCATGGCTCCTAGCCATTTGTTGGAATCCGGGCCCACCATCGCTTCTCCATAGTGTGTATTGAAAACTTGTTTCTCGAGTCTCGAAGCCTTGAGGTCTTGAAGATGCAGTAGTTGAAGACGCCTTCATGAAGTTTTCGTTTTGACGTGGAGTCCTCCTTCTCACACCACTCACGAACACTCATACCAGACCCCGTCTACTTTAGTATAGCATTAAAATAACTAGCGTTCCCGGGGCATTAGTAACAAGTGGTGAGTTCCTACCTCATGCATTCTACTCAACTACAAGAATTTCAATAACACTACTGGAGGGATTTGTTGAATGATGTCACTACATGCAATAAAACATAGGTATGAAATAGATGGTCAAAGTGAACTTGCATGTACTGTTGATGAAGATAAATATCGCTCTGAGAAAAATACTTGATAGAACTGTTCGTCACTCTCCGATGAAAATCTATATAATCAAGCATTGCACTCATATAAGCAATCATACTAGTGATCAATACTAACAATCAATAAGCAACACAAAAAAAGGGTTGTGATAAAGGAAATACTTAAGACAAAAGTTAAAATAACAAAACTTCATCAAATCAACCATATGTAGTTTTCCCTACAAATAGACTATTTTCAAAAGTAACAAAACAAAAACAAAGTAAAATATAACAAAAGTGTTTTATCGGCTCAATCTTTTTTTTCTAAAAAAGATTGAGCCGAATAAAAATAGATCATGATATGATCATGAGACTTGACAAATCGAGATTCGTCTATTCTATATATCTAGAATATATATATATATATATTAAGGTATAATACAATAAATCAATACAAATAAAATAATAAAATATAGTAGTAAATATTTTACTAGCAAAAAGAATTACTTTTGACGGACAACTAAGAGAACTAAGAAAACAATACTCTAAACAACATAAATTTTTGCCTAATAAACTTAACAACAAGAAAAACAATAAAATACTAAAATAAGACAAAACAAAAATAAATAAATAAGTTAACAGAAAGTAAAAACTTATAAAACAATTTATAAAAATATTTTCAAATAGGAATTCAAACTAGCAATGAAATCAATTTGCAAGTTATTATGAAACTAGAATTGATTTCATGCTATCAAAAATAATAAATAACATAAAAATAAACTTGGTTGAAATACTACTGCTAACTAACATAAAACAAAGTAAAACTTATCCACTAATATAAAAGAAAATAAATCAAAACAATTTAAAATGAAAGAAATAGAAATAAACCTAAAAAGAACTAAAACAGAATCTGTTTTGCTTGAAAACCTAATTTATAATATTCTAAAATTTAAATTCTACCTACTATTAAATAAAGTAACTAGTGACAAGTAGCAAAAAGAATCAACTCAAAACCTATTTTTAAACTCAAGTTATAAGTAAAATAGAGTTTGAAGCAAATCTGTTTGAATTCAAATTTAAGATATTCAACCATGGTCAAACTTTATATCTATAGAAACTACATAAAATTTGTGACACAAAGAAAAAAGAATCAATTAAGAAATCTAAAGATTCTAAGAGTTATTCAATTTATAAAACAGAAACTATTCTGTTTTTAAAACAGTAAACAGAAAAGAAAAAAAACTAATCTGACGAACAGGTGTACACGTGGCAAGATCCTATAGGCTACGGGTGTGCGTTGAAATTGCTAAACGAGCAAATGGTCGCTAAAAAATGAGATCGTTTCGGCTAAAATAACTAAAAGGAAAACCATCCGGTTCACTGAAATAAACCGAATTGGTACGGGGTTCTAATCTGAGCCTTTGCCCTAGATCGGGCGGCGAAGGAAGCTCACCAGGGGGTCGGGGTGTTCCGGCGATGTCCGAGGTGGTGAGGCGACGTGGGCGGCGCTCCGATGGTCGGGGGCGACGACTAAGGTGTCCAATTGACGATGGGGAGACACCGACGTCGATCCTTGGCGTCGGTGGGGCTCGGGGATGGCGAGATGGAGCGGGGTGAGCTCACAGAGCTCCGATGGTGGAATGGTACTCCGGCGAGGGTGGTGGCGGTGTTCTGGCGAGGGGAAGCTTGGGGTTTGGGTGAAAACGAGCTATGGGGATGCTCAGCTATTTATAGGGGGGTCGGAGTGTTCCACAAGGCAAGGCAGAGCGAGATCCATCGCGGATCCGATCGGACTCCAGCGATGGTAGGAGAGGGGAGAAGAAGGAAAGGGATGACTGATGAGCGAGAAAGATCGGGCACAGGTCCCACTGTCAGTGAGGGAGGTGAGAGGGAAAAGGATCGGTGGTCGATCCGAAGTGAGATCGGATCTCGCGAGGGGATCCTGGGTCGGTTCCTTTCCATTTGGGCCTCGGGGATTTTCCTAATAAAACAACATTTTTCCTTTTATTTAAAAATAGGAAACAAAAGAGAGAAAAGGAAAATAAGGCATAGCCAAATCTAGAATATTTATATACCAAAATTATTAGAAAATTAAATTCAACCAAATGAACATTTTTCCACGGCCAGAATAAATAGTTGAAAAAGAATTAGAAAATGCCTAAATTGAATTTAGTTCCTTTTGCAAAATAATTTTCAAATAACCCCCTGGGTTTTATGGTTTAAAATACTTCACAAAAAATACCCCTGGTCTTGGAGGGTCATGTTCCTCCTCTCAAATTGTTTGAATTTGGGCAAGTGAGTTTGAATTCACTCAAATTTTAAAATGGAACCAACATATGAAGTGAAATCCATAACAGAAAGATTTCAAATAGTTTTCAAATTCACTTTTCAAATGTTTTATTATGAAGAAGTCATATCATCTTCTCTCACTCATTTGGAATTGGATGAATTTTGAATTAAAAAGCAAAAGGGGAAAGTCATGTGATTCCCACTCATTCAAAAGTTTTTTAAAGTTTCAAATTTCACTCAAATTCAATCACTCAATCAAACAAACACTCATTCTAATATTTATTATAACATTCCAAAATTTGGGATGTTACAAAATCCTTTTGGATCACCGCTCCATACGAGAATTTGGCTATGTATCGACTGTATCAAATATCCGGGAATAAGAGCAGTTCAAAGGAATTAGAGGTTGCGAAACAATGTACCGAGAACTTACTCGATATATGGATGCACTTCTATTAGATTGTTCAAGATATACAACGTAATGGTCCGCCATTCATTGACATCCAACGATAAGGAAGTATAAGCAGCGGTTGGTGCGAGCTTCCCTTTGAATAGGTTGAGGTTGGATCCACCCTTTTTAGGGTCGCCAACATTGTACCGAGGCTTCGGGTTATGCAAATAATGATTTTTGGCTTCGTAGTGTGTTGTCGTGAAGTTTGTCGCCTCCTCATTAATGAATGCCTCGCCCATCGATGCTCCAATTCTACATTTATTTTTACATTTAGCTCGAAGCGTCTTCTGCATCCTCTCAGTTGAGAAGCACCATCGATTTTGAATGCCCCCCCAATCGTGCCTCGGTCGGGAGATGCAAAATCAAATGCTACATTCGATTAAATAAGCCCAGTGGAAATATCTTCTCTAACTTGCAAATCAACTCCGGCGCCAACTCTTCCAGTTCTTCTAGCACGCCAGGCGATAGTTCCTTCGCACAAAGAACATGAAAGGAATAGCTCAGCTCTACCAGTACTAGCCATTCATCCTCAGGGATAAAGCCAGGCAACATCACCGGCATTACCCGCTCAAGCCATATGTGCCTATCATGACTCTTGAGACCAAATATTTTCAATTTTTCAAGACTCGCTCCCCTCTTTAGATTTGCAGCATACCCATCGGGGAACATCAACCGCATTTTCACCCACAATAGCATTTCCCTCATAGTTGGCCTTCCAAGATTGAACCATGCCTTTGGCTTCGCTACGCTTTCCTTTCCTTTCCGTTGTCGCAATTTTTGTAATGGTCTATCACATAGAGCCTCCTGGTCAATTCTAGCCTTAGGATTATCCTTTGATTTCCCCTTTATGCCAAACAATGTACCAAAAATGGCCTTTGCCATATTCTTTTCAGTGTGCATCATGTCGATGTTGTGTGGACAAATGAGGTCTTTGAAGTAAGGCAGATCCCATAATCATGACTTGTGAGTCCAAGCGTGTTCTGTATTATACCCTTTGAAATACCATGGACGCAAAGGATCGGGCTCGAGAGCGTTTAACTGATCAAGGGTTTGTTGGCCTGTCAACGCAGGTGGTGTAGTGTTTTTGACAACTCTACCTTTGATGAAATTCTTCTTGTATTTTCTGAACTTATGGTCAGGATCCAGGAACTGTCTATGCATGTCGAAGCAAGAAAACTTGTGACCCGCCTGCAGCCAACGGAACTGAAGAGCTGCCTTGCATGTGGGGCACGGGAACCTTCCATGCACACACCAGCCAATGAATAGCGCATACGCGGGCAAGTCATGCATCGAATACATGTACCACACACGCATTAGGAAGTTTTTTTTGTAGCGGTGTCGTATGTCTTGATCCCATTATCCGAAGCTTCTTGTAGTTCATCCTTAAATGGCTGCATGTACACATTCATACTCTTCCCCGGATAGTTGGTCCCCGGAATTATCAATGTCAGGAAAATGTTCTTTCTTTGCATAATCTGTCCGGGGGAGATTGAGTGGAATGACAAATACAGGCCAACAACTGTATTGGGCTGCCATCATACCAAACACATTGAACCTATCCGTGCTTATGGCAATTCGAGGATGCCTTGGATCTACCGCTTTAGCATGATGTATTGCATTGAAGCGCTTCCACACAAAAGCATTCGATGTGTGTACCAACATCGGCTCCCCATCTGCATCTAGTTTGGTTCTTTTGCCCAATTTGTGCCATGTCATCTGTCTGGCCGTCTCTTCGACCATGAAAAGATGTTGAAGTCTTGGTATGATTGGCATATACCGAAGAACATTAACTGGGATTTTTGTCTGACTCTTCTCACCCATACCGTTGTCTACCACAACATACCTACTTCAAGTCCGCATACTCAAGCCTAAATAAGGCACATCCTTTCTCACAGGCATCTATCTTCTCATAGGGCATCTTAAGTACACGGAGGATTTTGTCCGACTGGTACAGGTTTGCAGGCATTACATGGCCTTTGGGTAGAAAGCATCAAAATAGTGTCATCACCGTGTCATAGAATTCTCTGCCCAAGTTGACTTGAGCCTTCAGAGCCATTACTTGTGCGATGGCATCCAGCTAACAAAGCTCAGTGTGCTTGTGGAGAGGACGTTTTGAAGACTCCAACATGTCACTGAAGGCCTTTGCAGATTCCTCCATCTCATCGTCCGAAACCCGAGCATCATCAAAGTCTTCCACCATGTCTTCCAACCCGGTACCATGCTTGTCGGTACGACGACGGCCCTCCTCAGCTATGGCACGTTGGGTAGACTCACCATGAAATGTGCAGACCGTATAATTAGGCACAAACCCCTCTTCTGCAGGTGTTTGATCATTTCAAACTCTGACATCTTATGATAGTTGTTGCACTCGACACAGGAGCACCAGGTTGTTTTCTGTCCATTTGCAAATGCGCCTCTCACAAACCCCTTGGTTTTTGTTATCCATTCATGGTTCATGTCTTTCTGACTAGTGTGACTGGTGTACATCCACGCACGATCACTCATCTTGCCTTGCTACTGGACACACAGGAAATATATACATAATTCAACAAACCATATTCATCAGATAATAGAGTTTGTCAGTTTTATTACGTCCATGCAACCTAGACACTAGTAGGTAAAGATAGGTCCTAATCCCACCTGAGTATGTGTAGATTGGGTTCATTTTCCCATGCTCTGCTCCGGATTTGACGCACAATTTCGGCAGCACCTCCCTGCTGTTCTCCTGATACACGTCTCGGCAATAAGCAGAGAGGATGTGTACCCGGAGAACAACAGGGGAAGCACTGACGAAATTCTGCATTAGATCCAGAGCAGAGCATATGGGAAAATGAACCCAATCTACACATACTCGGGTTGTCCATGGATAATGTTGAACAATTTGAAAGAATCACGGTTATAAATATGCAAATTCATGCATATTTATAGATGTAACCCTTTCAAACGGGAGACGCATAGTGGTCACGCATACTGATGATTCAATCTACCTATAGCTAGCATGTTTCATTGGCACGAAGACCGGAACAGAGGAAATGAAGGGGGGAGGAGGAGATGTCATTTGTGCTCACCCATGAACGTAGGGGCGGAGCTCGTCGAACGCACAAGGAGGTCGTCGAACACCAGACCCTCGCAGCAACAAAACAACTGCACATTTAAATCCACCCGATCAACACAAATATATATGGTGTTTTTCATAACAAATCGGTAAATGTATGACCTAACTCATAATTCACAAATATATGGCCCCGTCGGCCTCTAGAAGGCCGAAAAGCACCTTTTTGGTCAACAGGAGGCCGAAGAGGTGTTGGGGGTCGGGGATCGGGGTCAGTGGCGTCGAGGGGCATATTAACAGTTGTGCGGAGTGTCGTGTCAGGTTGACGGGGTGTCATGTTGGGGCGTCGTGTCGGGGTGTCGTGTCGGGGCGTCATGTCGGGGTGTCGGGGCATCGTGTCGGGGTGTTCGGGTGTCGTTTTCTTCTTGTTACTCTTCTTATTTTCGTCTTCTTCCTTTTCTTCTTCTTCTTCTTCTTCTTCTTCTTCTTGTTCCTCTTCTTATTATTATTCCTTCTTTTTCCTTCTTCTTCTTCCTCTTCCTCTTCTTCTTCTTCTTCTTCTTCTTCTTCCTTCTTTTCCTTTTTCCTCTTCTTCTTCTTCTCCTCTTCTTTTTCTTCTTCTTCTTCTTCTTTTCTTGACCACTTCTACCACTTCTTCTTCTTCTTTCTTCTTCTATAATTCTTCTACTCACTCTTCTTTTTTTTTCATCTTAACTAATAACAACTAACTAACCTAATTAAGAGTACCTAATTAACAACTAACCTAACTAACAGTACATAATGGAAAAGAGCCTAACCTAACTAATAATACTAACCTAATTAACAACTAACCTAACTAACAGTACTAACCTAACCTAACCTAACTAACTAACTAACAGTAGCTAATGAACAGTATATAATTAAAAAAAGGGAAAAGACAGGGGACTCACCATAGGTGGTGTGGGCGGCGTGGGGTGGTGGTGGGGCGGTGGGGAGGGCAGGCAGACGGCCGACGGGGCGGAGGACCGACTGGGCGGAGCACCGACGGGCAGAGGACCTCGGGGTCCGGCAGGATTGGGGGCGTCGGGATGGACCTTGGGGGCGGCGGGATGGGGAGGGGGCGGAGGACCTCGGGGGCCGGCGGGAAGGGGATGTGGGCAAAGGACCTCGAGGGCCAGCCGGCTCGCGGGAAGAGAGGCGGCGGGGCGGAGGGCCGACGGGGCGAAGGAGTGAGGGGCAGAGGACCTCACGGGCCAGCGGGATGGGGATGGGGGCGGAGCACCTCGGGGGTCGGCCGGCCGACGGGAAGAGGGGCGACGGGCTCGAACCCCGGCCGCCGCGGCGGGGACGGGAGCGATCGGGGGATCATGCATTTGGTGGGCGCTCGGTCGGTTGGGCGGGGCTAGGAGAGAGAGGGGTGGGTCCGGGCTGGGAGAGAGGAGGAGATAGCCCCACCTCTTTGCCATTAGCCAACCGATGGCAAAGAATCTTTGTCGTCTGCTGGCACATGGCAGAGGTGGGGCTAGTGGGCCGTTACAGCACCGTCGTCCACTGGACCCCACCCACCTCTTTGTCGTCTGCTAGCAGATGGCAAAGAGGTGAGGTTGATAGGCCATTATAGCACCGGCATCCACTGGACCCCACCAACCTGTTTGCCGTCTGCCAGCGGACGTCAAACACTCTTTGCCATACGTTAGCGGATGGCAAAGAATTGGCTGATGGCAACCAGGTTCGTTGCCATCTGTCAATTCTTTGTCATCTGTTTTTCGCAAGAAGATGGCAAAGACATTCTTTGTCATCCGTTGGCAGACGGCAAAGAACTGACTGATGGCAAATTCCCTGTTTCCAGTAGTGCATTGCATTGAGAAACATAGAGAGAGAGAGAGAGGAAGTCATCTAGCTACTTCCTATGGACCCGTAGGACTATGGTGGACTACTCACGCATCATCTAAGAGGCACCTATGAAGAAGATAAACCCCTGTGTGGTGGTGTTAGATTGGATCTCGAGGTTCTGGAACTTGCGGCGGCTGGAATTCTCTTTCGTCAACTCCCTTAGGGTTTTTGGATTTTCTAGGAATTTATAGGCTCGATAGTCGGCTAAGGGGGTGCCCACCCTCCACCAGGTCGCGCCAGGGGCCTCTGGCGCGCCCTAGTGGAGGGTGGCCACCTTGGGATCCCTCTTTTGGTGTTGTTTGGCCCATTTGTTTCCTTCTGGTCCCGAAAAATCAAAAAAAAATCCACACAGCGTTCGGGCTTCGTTTGGTACTGATTTTCTGCAAAATAAAAAAACAAGCAAAAAATAGCAACTGGTACTTTGTGCTATGTCAATAGGTTAGTCCCAAAAAATGATAGAAAGTTGCTATAAAATGATTGTAAAACATCCAAGATCGATAATATGGCAACATGGAACAAGCAAAAATTATTGATATGTTGGAGACGTATCAAGCACATACGGTCATAAACATGCATTACGAATAATAAACATTGAATGCTATCATGAGTAGGATATGGACACCATGAACATAAATATCATGAAGGCTATGTTGGTTTCTATTCAACTATATGCGTGAACATGTGCCAAGTCAAGCCACTTGAAACATTCAGAGGAGGATACCATATCATCATACTACATCACAACCATTTTAATGCATGTTGACATCTCAGATAAATCATTATCCACTCCTAGCTACTTAAGCATGGCATGATAATCTCTAATTGTCATTGCAAACATGTTTGATCATAATATGCTAAATCGTGGATACTAGGTTAAACATATTTACAAAAGCAAGAACAAGTTGAGTTCATACCCGCTTTTCTCTTCCACAGTCAATTCATCAGATATCGTTAATATTGCCTTTCACTTGCACAATCGAATGATATGGAAATAACAATAGTGCAGGAGTGTCGTGGACTAAGCTGGAATCTGCAAACATTTTATTCAAGAGGAGAAGACAAGGTAATATGGGATATGTGTTAGATCAACAGTAAAGCATATGAGAACCACTCAACATTTTCATCGTGGTCTTCTCCTTGGTAAGACTAGATAAAAGAAAAGGAATTTCAGAGAAACACACTAGAATAATTTTGGAGATTTTAGTTTTTCTGGAAGAAAGCAAATAAGAGAAGGAAAAGCAAAAACGAGAAAAACTATTTACACGGGAGAACCCCCAACAAACAAAAGAAGAAATGAGAAATATTTTTGGGTTTTCTTTTAATACTACAACTAACTAAACTGAAAAGAAAAACCGAAAAGAAGCATGAAGTATTTTTGGATTTTCTCAAACTTTTTCAAGCACACCAGAAGAAAATGATAAAAACAAATCTAACATGGATAATACAATGAAAGAGTGTGAACACCGACAACTGAAATGAAATGTGTGAACATGAATGTAATGTTGTTGGAAATACGTACTCCCCCAAGCTTAGGCTTTTGACCTAGCTTGGCAATCACCATCTGTAGCCCAGATAATGGTTTGAGTGATAGCCTACCGAGGCTCTTGATGCAACCGCCGCAGTCTTCCTAGCAGCTTCAACCTATGCATTGTACGCATGGGACTCGCTCTCAAGGATGCAGTATCTTCCCTTGCTATTAAAATCAAAGAGAGCAAGAGCAGGCACAGTGGGACCGTTATCAAATCTCAAGTTGTAAGTATAGTTATTAAGTGTGCCAGTAAGAAATCTATGACGCTTCCTGACATCAAAGTCTAAGTACTGGTTAGCTAATATGGGAACATTAGGCCAAGGGGGCACTCCTAACCTCGTAGCGAAGCGAGAGGCCTAAATCCCTCCATAAATACCGTTAGAAGCATTGAGAGTCAGCCTCCATGCAACAACTGCTCCTAAGTTGTAGTCTTTAATTCTAGTTAAAGCAGTGTATATAAGACTCAAATCATGGGCACAAAGTGTGCTACAATCCTGCTTGCCTACAATGCATTTGCCATTAAAGAGTGCAAGGTACTGAATAGACAGAAAATGGATGGTCTTTATTCGGCCTTGCGTCACCCCTCTAATTTCACCGCAACAAAGGTTTCTCGGTAATGACTCATACTCAGGTTTTGTTGGTTCGTCTAGCAAACCCCAATACGGAATTTTACACGCATCGCAAAATGCGTCTAAAGGCATGGTGAAAGCATAATTATAAAGACTAATTGAAACTCTAGACTCACGAGGGAAATATTTGAATTTCTTAGTAAATGTCTCCGTGAGAGTGAGGTGTTGAGTGCACTTATCTTTGATGAAGGGAACCAGGTCGGCGTTGTGAACATACTGTTCAAATTCTTCCTTAATACCCGCACCTTCCATGAAGGTATTACACGGCCAAAGGCATGATTTGGTTTCAGTGTCCCATATCGAGCTTGCTCTAGCCTCAACATAAGATTTTCATATGGAACTTTCACTTGATGGTGCCCCTGAGGATCTCCTCCTCAAAGAACTCCTGAAGAATTGCATTTTTTTGCAAACAATTTCTGAAAAAATTGTGACACAAAACTTTGTTAACAAAACCACATAAGATTGATAGCAACTACTCCTAGGGATTCATAGAGGTCATATCAAGCATTCAAACTATTTAGAACTCTAAGAATTCAACATGCAAGCTCATCAGCAGCACCAAGAGTAGCTAATTATTCTGAAAATAAACCACTAAATCAAAAACTAATTGGAGCAATGGGGGAGTTACATACCAAGAAGCAATCCCCTAAGACAGTTTCGGAAATAGAGCTTCAAGCAAAGAGATTGAAATCCATGGGTTCTTGAGCAGGAACACGACGCAGAGAGCAATGGTGATTTTTTTTCTAGAGGTAAGAGATGACATGGGCTAAAGGGATAAGTGGCGGGACCCACCTGGGGCCCACCGTCTACCAGGTCGTGCCAGGGGGGTCTAGCGCGCCCTAGTGGAGGGTGGCCACCAGGTGCACCCCCTCTGGTGTTATTTATTCCAGAAATTCATAAATAATCATAAAAAATTCATGTTAGATTTTAAGGACATTCTGAGAACTTTTATTTTTGGGTCATTTTTTATTGCACGGGAAAAACAGAAAACGGGATAAACATGACATTTTATTTTATTTAACTAGGGAAAACAGAAATCAAAAAGTGGATACAGAGAGTTGTCTCTACTAAAGTCATCAACTTCATACCTCTAGAAAATAATCCATTAATAAGGTTGATGAAGTCTTATTAATAACCACTTTCAATTAGCATGAAACTGAAGACATAAAACACTAGGTTACCTCAACGGGGATAGGCATATCTGTTGGGGAACGTAGTAATAATTCAAAAAAAGTCCTACGTGTCACCAAGATCAATCTAGGAGATGCTAGCAACGAGAGAGAGGGAGTGCATCTTCATACCCTTGAAGATCGCTAAGCGGAAGCGTTGCAAAGAACACGGTTGATGGAGTCGTACTAGCGGCGATTCAAATCATGGAAGATCTGATCCGAGCGTCAAACGGACGGCGCCTCTGCGTTCAACACATGTAAAGCCCGGGGACGTCTCCTCCTTCATGATCTAGCAAGGGGGAAGGAGAAGTTGCGGGAGAGCTCCGGCAGCACGACGGCGTGGTGGCGATGGAGCTCGTGGTTCTCTGGCAGAGCGTCGCTAAGCACTACAGAGGAGGAGGAGGTGTAGGAGGGGGAGGGCTGCACTAGCAGAAAGGGGTGTGGCTGCCCTCCCACCTCCCCTCTATTTATAGGATGAAGGGGAGATGGGTCCGACCCCCTAGATCCAGCTAGAGGGGGGGCAGTGGCCAAGGGGGGAGCTTGCCCCCCAAGTTGGTGGGAGGCGCCCCCACCCCTTAGGGTTCCCAACCCTAGGCGCCTTGGGCCCTTGGGGGGCACACCATCCCACTAGGAGGCTGATTCCCACCCATATTCAGCCCATGTGGTCCTCTGGGGTAGGTGGCCCCTCCTGGTGGACCCCCGGAACCCTTTTGGTGGTCCCGGTACAATACCGATAAACCCCAAAACCTTTCCGATGACTTAAACTGGACTTCCCATGTATAAATCTTCACCTCCGGACTATTATGGAACTCCTCATGACGTCCGGGATATCATCCGGGACTCCGAACAACTTTCGGTAACCACATACAATTCCCATTACAACTCTAGCGTCACCGAACCTTAAGTGTGTAGACCCTACGGGTTCGGGAACTATGTAGACATGACCAACACACCTCTCCAGCCAATAACCAATAGCGGGATCTAGATACCCATATTGGCTCCCACATGTTCCACAATGATCTCAACGGATGAACCACGATGTTGGGGATTCAATTAATCCCGTATACAATTCCCTTTGTCCATTGGTATGTTACTTGCCCGAGATTCGATCGTCGGTATCCCTATACCTTGTTCAATCTCGTTACCAGCAAGTCTCTTTACTCATTCCGTAACACATGATCCCGTGACTAACTCCTTAGTCACATTGACCTCATTATGATGATGTATTACCGAGTGGGCCCAGAGATACCTCTCCGTCAGATGGAGTGACAAATTCCATTCTCGATTCGTGCCAACCCAACAGACACTTTCGGAGACACCTGTAGTGCACCTTTATAGTCACCCAGTTACGTTGTGACGTTTGATACACCCAAAGAATTCCTACGGTATCCGAGAGTTGCACAATCTCATGGTCTAAGGAAATGATACTTGATATTAGAAAAGCTCTAGCAGAAGAACTACACAATCTTGTGCTATGCTTAGGACTGGGTCTTGTCCATCACATCATTCTCTAATGATGTGATCCCGTTATCAACGACATCCAATGTCCATGGTCAAGAAACCATGACCATCTATTGATCAACGAGCTAGTCAACTAGAGGCTCACTAGGGACATGGTGTGGTCTATGTATTCACACATGTATTACGGTTTCCGTTTAATACAATTATAGCATGAACAATAGACAATTATCATGAACAAGGAAATATAATAATAACCATTTTATTATTGCCTCTAGGGCATATTTCCAAACAGTCTCCCACTTGCACTAGAGCCAATAATCTAGTGACATTGTGATGAATCGAACACCCATAGAGTTCTGGTGCTGATCATGTTTCGCTCATGAAAGAGGTTTACTCAACGGATCTGCGACATTCGGATCCGTATGTACTTTACAAATATCTATATCTCCATCCTGAATGTAACCATGAATGGAGTTGAAGCGGCGCTTGATGTGCTTGGTCTTATTGTGAAACCTAGGCTCCTTGGCAATGGCAATAGCTCCAGTGTTGTCATAGAAGAGAGTCATCGGGCCCGACGCATTGGGAATCACTCCTAGGTCGGTGATGAACTCCTTCATCTAGACTCCTTCATGTGCTGCTTCCGAAGCAGCTATGTACTCTGCTTCACATGTAGATGCCACCATGACGCTTTGCTTGCAACTACACCAGCTGACTGCCCCACCATTCAAAATATACACGTATCCGGTTTGTGACTTGGAGTCATCCGGATCTGTGTCGAAGCTAGCATTGACGTAACCCTTTACGACGAGATCTTCGGCACCTCCATAAACAAGAAACATATCCTTAGTCCTTTTTAGGTACTTAAGGATATTCTTGACCGTTGTCCAGTGTTCCATTTCGGGATCACTTTGGTACCTCCCTACCAAACTTATGGCAAGGTTCACATCAGGTCGGGTACACAGCATGGCATACATAATAGAGCCTATGGCTGAGGCCTAGGGGATGACACTCTCTTTTCTCTATCTTCTGCTGAGGTCGGGCATTGAGCTGTGCTTAGTCTCACACCTTGCAATACAGGCAAGAACCCCTTCTTAGACTGATCCATATTGAACTTCTTCAATATCTTCTCAAGGTATTTGCTTTGTGAAAGACCAATGAGGCGTCTCGATCTATCTCTACAGATCTTGATGCCTAATATGTAAGTAGCTTCTCCAAGGTCCTACATTAAAAACACTTATTAAAGTAGGCCTTTATGCTTTCCAAAAGTTCTATATCATTTCTCATCAACAATATGTCATCCACATATAAAATGAGAAATGCTACAAAGCTCCCACCCACTTTCGTGTAAATATAGGCTTCTCCATAAGTCTGCCCAAATGCTTTGATCACCTCATCAAAGCGAATGTTCCAACTCTGAGATGCTTGCACCAGCCCATAGATGGAGTGTTGGAGCTTGCATACCTTGTCGGCATTCTTAGGATCGAAAAAACCTTCCAGTTGCATCATATACAATTCTTCCTTAAGGAAACCATTAAGGAATGTCATTTTGACGTCCATTTGCCAGATCTCATAATCATAAAATGCGACAACTGCTAACATGATTCGGGCGGGCTTTAGCATCTCTACGGGTGAGAAAGTCTCATCATAGTCAAATCCTTGAACTTGTCAATAACCCTTAGCGACAAGCCGGGCCTTATAGACGGTCACATTACCATCCGCGTCAGTCTTCTTCTTAAAGATCCATTTATTTTCTATGGCTTGCCGATCATCGGGCAAGTCCATCGAAGTCCATACTTTGTTCTCATACATGGATCTTATCTCGGATTTCATGGCTTCAAGCCATTTGTTGGAATCCGGGCCCACCATGGCTTCTTCATAGTTCGAAGGTTCACTGTTGTCTAACAACATGATTTCCAGGACAGGGTTGCCCTACCACTCTGGTGCTGAACGTGTCCTCGTGGACCTACGAAGTTCAGTAGTAACTTGATCCGAAGTTTCATGATCATCATCATTAACTTCCTCTCTAGTCGGTGTAGGCACCATAGAAACATTTTCCTGCGCTGCGCTACTGTCCGGTTCAAGAGAGGGTACAATTATCTCATCAAGTTCTACTTTCCTCCCACTTACTTCTTTCAAGAGAAACTCTTTCTCTAGAAAGGATCCATTCTTGGCAACAAAGATCTTGCCTTCGGATCTGAGGTAGAAGGTATACCCAATAGTTTCCTTAGGGTATCCTATGACGACGCACCTTTCGGATTTGGGTTCGAGCTTTTCAGGTTGAAGTTTCTTGACATAAGCATCGCATCCCCAAACTTTCAGAAACGCCAGCTTAGGTTTCTTCCCAAACCATAATTCATACGGTGTTGTCTCAACGGATTTAGACGGTGCCCTATTTAAAGTGAATGCGACAGTCTCTAATGCATATCCCCAAAATGATAGTGGTAAATCAGTAAGAGACATCATAGATTGCACCATATCCAATAGAGTGCGATTACAACATTTGGACACACCATTACGCTGAGATGTGCTAGGCGGCGTGAGTTGTGAAACAATTCCACATTTCCTTAAGTGCGTGCCAAACTCGTGACTCAAATATTCTCCTCCACGATCAGATTGTAAGAACTTTATTTTCTTGTCACGTTGATCCTCTACCTCACTCTGAAATTCCTTAAATTTTTCAAAGGTCTCGGACTTGTGTTTCATTAAGTAGACATACCCATATCTCCTTAAGTTATCACTGAGGGTGAGAACATAACGATAGCCATCGCGAGCCTCAACGCTCATTGGACCGCATACATCGGTATGTATTATTTCCAACAAGTTGGTTGCTCGCTCCATTGTTCCGAAGAATGGAGTCTTAGTCATCTTGCCCATGAGGCATGGTTCGCACGTGTCAAATGATTTATAATCAAGAGACTCCAAAAGTCCATATGCATGGAGTTTCTTCATGCGTTTGACACCAATATGACCAAGGCGGCAGTGCCACAAGTATGTGGGACTATCATTGTCAACCTTACATCGTTTGGTATTCACACTATGAATATGTGTAACATCGCGTTCAAGATTCAATAAAAATAAATCATTGACCAGCGGGGCATGACCATAAAACATATCTCACATCTAAATAGAACAACCATTATTCTCGGATTTAAATGAGTAGCCATCTCGCATCAAATGAGATCCATATAAAATGTTCATGCTCAAAGATGGTACTAAATAAAAAGTATTGAGGTTTAAAACTAATCCCGAAGGTAGATGTAGAGGTAGTGTGCCGACGGCGATCACATCGACCTTGGAACCATTCCCGATGCGCATCGTCACCTCGTCCTTCACCAGTCTCTGCTTATTTCGCGGCTCCTATTTTGAGTTACAAATGTGAGCAACTGCACTGGTATCAAATACCCAGGAGCTAGTACGAGCGTTGGTAAGGTACACATCAGTAACATGTATATCATATATACCTTTGACATTGTCGGCCTTCTTATCTGCTAAGTACTTGGGGCAGTTCCGCTTCCAGTGACCGGCTCCCTTGCAATAAAAGCACTCAACCTCACGCTTGGGTCCACTCTTGGGCTTCTTCTCGGCAACTGATTTACCGGGCACGGCAACTGCTTTGCCGTCCTTCTTGAAGTTCTTCTTACCCTTGCCTTTCTTGAAACTAGTGGTCTTATTTCATCAACACTTGATGTTCCTTTTTGATCTCCACCTCCGCTGATTTCGGCATGGAATATAACTTAGGAATGGACTTCTCAATCCCTTGCATATTGAAGTTCATCACAAAGATCTTGTAGCTAGGTGGAAGCGACTGGAGGATTCTGTCAATAACCGAGTCATCCGGAAGATTAACTCCCACTGAGACAAGCGATTGTGAAACCCAGACATTTTGAGTATGTGCTTGCTGACAGAACTATTTTCCTCCATCTTACAACTGAAGAACGTGTCGGAGACTTCATATCTCTCGACCTGGGCATGAGCTTGTAAAATCATTCTCAGCTCTTGGAACATCTCATATGCTCCGTGTTGCTCAAAATGCTTTCGAAGCCCTGATTCTAAGCTGTAAAGCATGCCGGACTGAACCAGGGAGTAATCATCACTACGCGACTGCTAGGCATTCATAACGTCTTGAGTTGCTGGGAAAATGGGTGCGTCACCTAGCGGTGCATCAAGGGCATATAACTTCTTGGAAACTATGAGGATGATCCTCAAGTTACGGACCCAATCCGTATAGTTGCTTCCATCGTCTTTCAGCTTGGTTTTCTCTAGGAACGCGTTGAAGTTGAGGGCAACATTAGCATGGGCCATTGGATCTACAAGATAGATTGTAAAGACAATTTTAGACTATTCATGATAATTAAATTCTTCTAATCAAATTATTTAATGAACTCCCACTCGGATAGACATCCCTCTAGTCATCTAAGTGATACATGATCCATATCGACTAGGCCGTATCCGATCATCATGTGAGACGGACTAGTCATCAATGGTGAACATCTCCATGTTGATCGAATCTACTATACGACTCATGTTCGACCTTTCGGTCTCTCGTGTTCCGAGGCCAAGTCTGTACATGTTAGGCTCGTCAAGTCAACCTAAGTGTTTCGCTTGTGTAAATCTAACTTACACCCGTTGTATGCAAACATTAGAATCTATCACACATCATCACGTGGTGCTTCGAAACAACGATCCTTAGCAACGGTGCACACTTAGGGGGAACACGTGTATTGAAATTTTAGTGAGGGATCATCTTATTTATGCTACCATCATTCTAAGCAAATAAGATGTAAAAACATGATAAACATCACATGCAAATCATAAAGTGACATGATATGGCCAATATCATCTTGCGCCTTTGATCTCCATCTTCGGGGCGCGGCATGATCACCATCGTCACAGGCACGACACCATGATGTCCATCATCATGATCTCCATCATTGTGTCTTCATGAAGTTGTCTCGCCAACTATTACTTCTACTACTATGGCTAACGGTTAGCAATAAAGTAAAGTAATTACATGGCGTTTTTGATTGACATGCAGGTCATACAATAAATTAAGACAACTCTTATGGCTCCTGCCGGTTGTCATACTCATCGACATTCAAGTCGTGATTCCTATTACAAGACATGATCAATCTCATACATCACATATATTTCATCACATCCTTTTGGCCATATCACATCACATAGCATACCCTGCAAAAACAAGCTAGACGTCCTCTAATTGTTGTTGCAAGTTTTACGTGGCTGTTATGGGTTTCTAGCAAGAATGTTTCTTACCTACGCAAAAGCCACAATGGTGATATGCCAATTGCTATTTACGCTTCATAAGGACCCTCTTCATCGAATCCAATCCGACTAAAGTGGGAGAGACAGACACCCGCTAGCCACCTTATGCAACAAGTGCATGTCAGGCAATGGAACTAGTCTCACGTAAGCGTACGTGTAAAGTCGGTCCAGGCCGCTTCATCCCACAATGCCGCCTAATCAAGATAGGACTAGTAACGGCAAGCAAATTGACCAAATCATTGCCCATAACTACTTGTGTTCTACTCATGCATAGAATCTATGCATAGACCTAGCTCATGATGCCACTGTTGGGGAACGTAGTAATAATTCAAAAAAATCCTATGAGTCACCAAGATCAATCTAGGAGACACTAGCAACGAGAGAGAGGGAGTGCATCTTCATACCCTTGAATATCGCTAAGCGGAAGCGTTGCAAAGAACGCGGTTGATGGAGTCATACTCGCAGCGATTCAAATCGTGGAAGATCCGATCCGAGCACCGAACGGACAACACCTCTGCGTTCAACACACGTACAGCCCGGGGACGTCTCCTCCTTCCTGATCCATTAAGGGGGGAGAAGTTGAGGGAGAGCTCCGGCAGCATGACGGCATGGTGGCGGTGGAGCTCGTGGTTCTCTGCCAGGGCTTCGCTAAGCACTACGGAGGAGGAGGAGGTGTAGGAGGGGGAGGGTTGCGCCAGGGGCAAGGGGTGCGGCTGCCCTACCACCTCCCATCTATTTATAGGCTAAAGGGGAGAGGGGTCCGACCCCCCTAGATCCATCTAGAGGGGGGCGGTGGCCAGGGGGGAGCATGCCCCCCAAGTTGGTGGGAGGTGCCCCCACCCCTTAGGGTTCCCAACCCTAGCCGCCTTGGGCCCTTCGGCAGGGGCACACCAGCCCACTAGGAGGCTGGTTACCACCCATATTCAGCCCACGTGGTCCTATGGGTCAGGTGGCCCCTCCCGGTGGACCCTCGGAACCCTTTTGGTGGTCCCGATACAATACCGTAAACCCCAAAACCTTTCCAGTGACCAAAAGTGGACTTCCCATGTATAAATCTTCGCCTCCGGACTATTACGGAACTCCTCATGACGTCCGGGATATCATCCAGGACTCCAAACAACTTTCAGTAACCACATACAATTCCCATTACAACTCTAGCGTCATTGAACCTTAAGTGTGTAGACCTTACGGGTTCGGGAACTATGCAGACATGACCGAGACACCTCTCCGGCCAATAACCAATAGCGGGATCTGGATACCCATATTGTCTCCCACATGTTCCACGATAATATCATCGGATGAACCACGATGTCAGGGATTCAATTAATCCCGTATACAATTCCCTTTGTCCATTGGTATGCTACTTGCCCGAGATTCGATCGTCGGTATCCCTATACCTTGTTCAATCTCGTTACCAGCAAGTCTCTTTACTCGTTTCGTAACACATGATCCCGTGACTAACTCCTTATTTACATTGAGCTCATTACGATGATGTATTATCAAGTGGGCCCAGAGATACCTCTCCATCACATGGAGTGACAAATCCCAATCTAGATTCGTGCCAACCCAACAGACACTTTCGGAGACACCTGTAGTGCACCTTTATAGTCACCCAGTTATGTTGTGACGTTTAATACACCCAAAGAATTCCTACGGTATCCGGTAGTTGCACAATATCATGGTCTAAGGAAATGATACTTGACATTAGAAAAGCTCTAGCAGATGAACTACACGATCTTGTGCTATGCTTAGGATTGGGTCTTGTCCATCACATCATTCTCCTAATGACGTGATCCCATTGTCAATGACATCCAATGTCCATGGTCAAGAAACCATGACCATCTATTAATCAATGAGCTAGTCAACTAGAGGTTCACTAGGGACATGGTGTGGTCTATGTATTCACACATGTATTACGGTTTCCGGTTAATACAATTATAGCATGAACACTAGACAATTATCATGAGCAAGGATATATAATAATAACCATTTTATTATTGCCTCTAGGGCATATTTCCAACAATATCCCCAACCATAATAATATCATATTTCTTTTTGACAGTCGGTAGAGGTAATTGAAAGCTTTCAATAATGTTTGTCGAAGAATTTTCAATAACATTCACACCATTCACTTGGAATTGTTTCTTTAGAAAATACACCATATGCTCATTACCATTGATATGAGAAGTGACCTTGCTATTATTGCAATCAATAACAGCCCCTACAGTATTCAATAAGGGTCTACCAATGATAATCGACATGTTGTCGTCCTCGGGCATCTCAAGAATAACAAAGTCCGTTAAGATAGTAACATTTGCAACAACAACAACAACAACAACAACAACAACAACAACAACAACAACAACAGGCACATCCTCACAAATACCGATAGGTATGGCCATTTATTTACCAGCCATTTGCAAAGATATTTTAGTAGGTGTGAGTTTATTCAAATCAAATCTTTTATATAAAGAGAAATGCATAACACTAACACCAGCTCCCAAGTCACAAAAAGCAGTTTTGACATTGTTTCTTTTAATGGAGCAAGGTATAGTTGGTATTCCAGGATCTCCAAGTTTCTTAGGTACTCCATCCTTAAAAGAATAATTAACAAGCATGGTGGAGATTTCAACTTCAGATATCTTCCTTTTATTAGTGATGATGTCTTTCATGTACTTAGCATAAGGAGGCATCTTTAAAATATTTGTTAAACGGGTACGCCAAAAGACTCGCCTAATCATTTCAGCAAAGCGTTCAAATTCTTCATCATCTTTTCTCTTAGATGGTTTAGGTGGAAAAGGTATGGGTTTCTGAACCCATGGCTCTCTTTATTTACCATGTTTTGTAGCCATAAAGTGTTTTTTACCATATCATTTATTTTTGGGTTGTGGGTTATTAAGATCAACAACAAGTTCTATTTCTACACCATTATCTGGTTCTTTATCATTACTAGGTTGAGTATCCTAATGAACATCACTATCATTATCATTATCACTAGGTGGATCTTCATTACCATATTGATTTTCAGCATCACAAATAGACACGTCATTAGTATCATTAGGAGTGTTTTCTATCTCAGGTTCACTAGAAGCATGCAACGTCCTATCATTTTTCTTTTTCTTTTTATTCTTAGAAGGACTAGGTGTACAACAATTAGTTCCTTGAGATTCTTGTTCAATTCTTTAGGATGGCCTTCAGGATAAAGTTGTTCTTGGGTCATTCTACCTTCTCTAGTCACTACTCTAATAGCACGATCATTCATATTATTATTCATTTCATCAAGCAATTCTCTTTGAGATTTAGCAACTTGTTCTAACTGAGTTTGAACCACAGAGGCATGTTTTCCTACACCTCCAACATCATTACTAATTCTAAATAACAAGTCACTCAAACGAGCAATCATATCAGAATTATATTTCAAGTGTTTCAGAACATTTGCATTGAAGTGCTCTTGTTTCATGATGTAGTTGTCAAACCCATATAAGCATTGACTAGGATATTTATTGTAAGGGATATCACCTTCTTTAATAAAGAATTTACCTCTACCACCTGTGGAGGTGGTGGTGTGTTGAGTCCATGAATTTCTTCAATAGGTGGTAAATTTTTAACATCCTAAGCCTCAATACCTTTTTCCTTCATACATTTATTTGCTTCTTGCATATCTTCAGGACTGAGAAATAAGATACCCCTCTTCTTCGGAGTGGGTTCAATTGGTGGTTCAGGAAGAATCCAATCATCATAGTTTTTCAATATATTATTCAATAGTTCCTCAGCTTGTCCAACAATTCATTCCCTGGAAACACAACCAACACAACTATCTAGTAAGTCCCTAGAAGCATCAGTTAGTCCATTGTAAAAGATACCAAGTATTTCATTTTTCTTAAGTGGATGATTAGGCGAAGCATTTAGCAATTGGAGAAGCCTCCCCCAAGCTTGTGGGAGACTCTCTTCTTCAACTTGCACAAAGTTAAATATTTCCTGTAAGGCAGCTCGTTTCTTATGAGCAACAAGATATTTTTCAAATAAGTAGTAAATCATATCCTCGGGACTATGCACACAACCAGGAGTAAGATTATTGTACCATATCTTAGCATCACCCTTTAATGAGAACGAGAATAATTTGAGAATATAATAATAGCGAATCTTCTCATCACGAGCAAATAGGGTGGCTATATCATTCAACTTAGTAAGGTGTGCTACCACAATTTCAGTTTCATAGCCATGAAAAGGATCGGATTCAACCAAAGTAATTAACTCTAGGTCGATAGAGAATTCATAATCCTTATCGGTAATAAAGACAGGTGAAGTAGCAAACTTAGGATCACATTTCATTTTAGCATTCAAAGTCTTTTCTTTATACTTGCATAGTAGTTTCTTGAGATCATCTCTATCCATACAAACAAGAATCTCTCTAGCTATTTCTCCATCCAAAGCATAACCTTCAGGTATCTTAGGCATTTCAAATCTAGGAGAGCTAGGCCTAATAGGTGTTTCATA
The DNA here is from genome assembly GCA_022496015.1 of Hordeum marinum. Lineage (NCBI taxonomy): Eukaryota > Viridiplantae > Streptophyta > Magnoliopsida > Poales > Poaceae > Hordeum > Hordeum marinum. The sequence continues at coordinate 111,891,451 of CM039676.1, read as the reverse complement.
ATAATCAGTTTCAGTAGTTTCATCAGTTTCATTGATTCCATTCTCTCTAGCTCTAGTAATTTGTTCAACAACAAATTCACCTAATGGCACAGTATCATCAAGCATGGTACTAGCATCATCATAAGCATCATTCATAGCAGAAGTAGCATCATCAATATCAGTATTACTAGCATGTGGTGTTGTTGCAAACTTACTCATAAGAGAAGGTGAATCAAGTGCAGAGCTAGATGGCAGTTCCTTACCTCCCCTCATAGTAGAGGGGAAAATCTTGGTTTTAGTATCCTTCAGATTCTTCATAGTGATCAATTGATATAAATCCCAAGTGACTAAACAAATGTAGCTATGCTCCCCGACAACGGTGCCAGAAAAAGGTCTTGATAACCCACAATTTTCGAGGGTAGAGTATTCAACCCAAATTTATAGATTCGACACAAGGGGAGCCAAAGAATATTTGAGAGTATTAGCAGTTGAGTTGTCAATTCAACCACACCTGGAGATAAATATCTGCAACAAAGTGATCAGTAGCACAGTAATATGATTGTTTGATAGTAGTAGTAGTAGTAACAGTAACGGTAGCGGTAACAGTAGCAGTAGTGATTTTGTAGCAAGTGCAACAGTAATAGCAGTAGTAGTAACTTAGCAAGAACAATAAGTGGAAAGCTCGTAGGCACTGGATCGGTGTACTCCTTGGATGATATTCATCATATAACAATCATAACCTAGGGTGACACAGAACTAGCTCCAGTTCATCAATATAATGTAAGCATGTATTCCGTATATAGTCATACGTGCTTATGGAAAAGAACTTGCATGACATCTTTTGTCCTACTCTCCTATGGCACCGGGGTCCGTAAGGAAACTAAGGGATATTAAGGCCTCCTTTTAATAGAGAACCGGAACAAAGCATTAGCACATAGTGAATATATGAACTCCTCAAACTACGGTCATCACTGTGAAGTATCCCAATTTCTGTCACCCCACGGTTGAGGGATCATAACACGTAATAGGTGCATATGACTAGGCAAGATCGGATCAAGAACATAGATATAATGATGATAACATAAACGGTTCAGATCTGAAATCATGGCACTCGGGCCCTAGTGACAAGCATTAAGCATGGCAAAGTCATAGAAACATCAATCTTAGAACATAGTGGATACTAGGGATCAAGCCCTAACAAAACTAACTCGCATACATGATGAATCTCATCCAACTCCTCACCAACCAGCAAGTCTACAAAGGAATCACCCACTCCCGGTGGGAAGCATCATGGAATTGGCGATGGAGAAGGGTTGATGATGATGAAGACCGAAGATTCCCCTCTCCGGAGCCCCAAACGGACTCGAGATCTGTTGGCGAGTGTTGTGGTTGTATGCTAAGTTATAACGAATGTGCCGCGGAGGCCGAGGTTCATCAATGAACTAGTGATCTATCATGGACTGGTGATCAAGATAAACATTAGGCAACAAGTAATCAGTGGGGCGTATGGCGACATTAAAATGTTTTGCTAAGCGAGTGGCATAAATGCCACCATGAACCTTGCCCTTGGTTCAGTTAAGATGCAAGCAGCGTGCAACAATAGCTCTTAAGTTGTAAGTGTTATCACCATATAGTGCGCAACACAAAAAAGCGATGGTGGGGGCACTAAAACCACCACCCTGACTCATAGCAGTTCAATATATCCCTATGAATAAAGAGAAGTAGTGCATAAAAGGGAAATCTAAACTGGTGGCCCTGGAGGTTGATACGCCCCTAGTTTCTCCCATAGTTAAGGTAAGGAGGAATTCCTCGAACTGCTTCAGTTTAGGATCACGCGTTTCCCCATCCAAAGGAAGCAAGCATATTTCACAGAATTCAGAGAGTGGTAATTCATAATGGGTTGCATATAAATCGAAGCGTACCATGCGAGCATCATACCTATTCGTGAAATAAAAATTTTGCACAAAGGAACTTGTAATGAGATAGTATTGATCACACTCATCTGCGAGGAAGTTGGCCAGCCTGGCATTTGCAATGAATTGCATGAACTCTTCGTGGAAACCCGCTTCGCTCATGGAAGGTACATGTGGCCATTCACGTAGCCTAACCTCCATGTTGCGAAAACTGTTGATGTCTTGGTCCTGGATCCTTCCAACAACTCCTTTGGAACTTTGTCTTGAAGAACCTCTCCTAAGGAAATTCATTTTACTATTAACAAATTCCTGAAATGTTTGGGCCACAAAATTATGTCAATAAAACTTTGTAAGATTGGTAGCAACTACTCGTATAGATGCGTGGAGGCTGTATCAAGCATTCATACGACTTGGAACTCAAAGAATTCAACAAGAAAGCTCATTTCAGTAGCACCAAATACAACAAAATATGCAAAATATAAACAATTAAAGCAAAACCTAATTAGGGGACTGGGAGAGTCACATACCAAGTAGTAATTCCTCAAAACAGTTTCGAGAACCGAGTTCCAAGCAAAGAGATAGAAAATCTCAGGTTGAGGAGCAAGAACACGAGAGAGAGCGTGTGTGTACAAATTTTTGTTGGAGGTAAGAGATGACATGGGCTGAATGGATAAGGCAGGGGGGCCTGTGGGCCCCACAAGCTATCAGGCCATGCCCCTGGTGGGGTGAGAGCACCCTGTTGGCTTGTGGCCCACATGTGCACCACCCTGATGTGTTTTTAGCACCATTTTTTAGAATATTCTAGAAAAAATCTTGTTAAGATTTTGTGGCAAACTGAGAATTTTTATTTTTGGGTCATTTTTATTGCACAGGAAATTCAGAAAACAGGATAATCATGTCATATTATTCTATTTCACTAAGAATAACATACGATGAACTAATGGTACAGAAAGTTGTGCTTACTAAATTCATCAATCACGCGTCTTTCAAAAAGGATCCATTAATAAGGTTGATCAAGTCTTATTAATAACTGTTTCCGGTTGACATGAAACCGAGGAATTTTCGTATAACACTAAGTTACCTAAATGGAGATTTGCATGTCCCCACCAATAAGAATATCATATTTCTTCTTGGCAGTAGGAAGAGGGAATTCAAAACCTCCAATCACTACAGGAATCAGTAACTTTGCCACCCACCATAGCGGACAGCAAAGGCATGCATGGCGGACGGTAAAGGCTTTGTTGTCTGCGAGCAGACGGCCAATCGTCCCGCTGAATAAGCTACAGTAAAGGGCGCTTTGTCGTTTGCTAGCGGACGGCAAAGATGCTTAGGTCTTTGACGTCTACCAGCAAACGGCAAAGACCATGGACAGCACACGTGGCAGCCTACGCCCGTTAAGTGGTTAACGGCGTGCTTTGCCGTCTGCTGGCAGACGGCAAAGATGCAAAGTTCTTTGTCGTCTGCCAACGGACAGCAAAGCAATGGTTTCTTTGCTGGCCTATGTGGCTTCTTTGGCGTCAGCTGGCAGAAGGCAAAGATGCAAAGTTCTTTGTTGTCTGCCAGTAGACGGCAAAGAAACCACATAGGCCAGCCTAGTGTCGCCCCAGGATGCACAGGTAGCTGCCACGTGGTAGCTTTGTCGTCTGCTGGCTGACGGCAAAGCTCTTTGCTGTTTGCCAGCAGACGGCAAAGAACCTGTATAGCCCTAGTTTTTTCTGTTTTTCTTAAATTCATTCAATTTCACAGAATTTCATACATATATACACATTTCAAAATACTTTCAACAAGCATACCAACACATATCCAACAACAAGTTACCAACACATATCCAACAACAACTTTCCAACAACATATCCAACAAGTCTCCAACAACATATCCAACAAGTTTCCAACAAGATATCCAACAACAAAGTTCATCGTACACAATCAAAACAAAAAGGAAGCACAAGGAGAAGAGTAGACTCCTTCAACGCAAGCTTCCTCATCTAAAGCAAATCTGCAAATTGGGAAAGAAGAAAGTTAGAAGAAGAAGAAGAAGAAGAAGACTAGCTAAAAGAAGAAGAAAAAGAAGATGAAACAGAAGAAGAAGAAGAAGAAGAAGAAGAGGCAAAAAATTTCTTCTCTTTCTTTTTCTCCTCTCCTCTTATTTATCTTCTTCTTCTTCTAACTAAGGTAGGTAAAAATGCCATTTTTAACTAAGCTAGGTAAAAATGCTAAGTGTAGGTCATTCTAGAGCTAAGCTAGGTAAATAGGTCATTTTGGAGTTTCATAAGGTTATTATGTCATTTTCGAGGAAAATAAGCTAAGTATATGTCATTTCGGAGCTAAAGCAAGGTTATCATGCCAACCTAAGTATGCTAAGTATGTCATAAATGAACTGAAGAAGCTAAGTATAGGTCATTTTTGAGCTAACCTAGGTAGTTATGCCATTTTTGAGCTAACTAATCATATTTACTCGTTTTGGAGGACAAAATGGCAAGTGTAGGTCATTTTAGAGCTATCCTAGTTATAATCGGTCATTTTGGAGGTAGGTAAGGTTATTTTGTCATTTTGGAGGAAAATAAGCTAAGTCTATGTCATTTTGGAGCTAAACCAACGTTATCATGCCATTTTTACCTAAGTATGCTTAGTATGTCATAAATGAACTAAAGAAGCTGAGTATAGGTCATTTTGGGGCTAAATTGGTCATTTCTTAAGCTAAGTATGCATTTTTTAAGAAAAACACTTGGGAAAACTTACCATCATCACGGAGGTGAAGGACCGGTCGGGTTTGCGCCAGGGTGAGACGGAGAAGGACCAGTCGCGGTTGCGGCAGACGTAGAAGGATCGGTCGATGCTTGTCGGGAGGCACGCTGCACCAAAGATCATTTGCAATGTCTCCTTAGCATGATGCAACTCAAATGTGAATACTAGTAACTAATGACCATTCAAATGAAAATCATCGTGGGTGCTATAGCAATCTGGGGCATCGACGGAGGGGTCTGACCATTGTTCTGGCACACGGTCTACACATTTTGTTTTCACGAGTTAGTCATATTAGTTAGTGATGAAATGAAAATCACGTGCATGATTTGGCTAATATGCAGGAGAAACTTACCACGAGGAGCTCGTATAGGGCCCGATGAGATGCGTCGTTTCGGTTCCTCTCCTCCTCCAACAGCCTAGCCGTCCTCTCCTCCATGTCCCTCTCCCTCTGCGTCGCCTGCCCGTTTGCCTCCGCCAGAAGCTCCTGGGCCTTAGCCTCGATGGTGAGCTCCATTGGCTGTGGACGAGGCCTTATCTCGGGATCAGAGCTCGTCTGGTGCTTCTTGATCTTCGGGAGAGTTCTAGGACAATGTATCAGTCCATCCCCAATGGCTATCGAGCCATGGGGCCTCCCGCCACCAGATATCATCACGAGCTCTGGATCAAAAGGACTCTGACTCGGGTTGAAGTCCTCCCCTTTCCTCGCCTTCCCCTCATCTTTGTACCTCACAAGCTTGTTCTGGGAGGAGATGTTGCTGAAGCTCTCTGGATGATTGAGGTCATCCTTAGAGAATGCCTTGGCCTTCTTGTACAAGGCAGTATGGGCCATGGCATAGAGGTCAAACAGCGGTGGCACCTCCTTCTTGTTTTGTCGCGCCTAAAAGAGAGGAACAAAATATTAGTTAAGGGCTCAAGCTAGCATGAAGAATGAAATTGCATGAATCATGAAGCAAACCACATACCCAGTGATCCCCGTACTCAAACAGTTGGAGCTCCCTTGATGGTGTGGCACACCTTTCATTTGGGCACGCTTATCCTTGGCCTTGTTGTGGTTGGCTAGCCATTTGGGAGAGCACCACTCATCCACCAATGCCTCCCAACAGTCCATCCTATCCGCACACCATCTCGGGGGCACCTAAGTTAGACAAGAGAAATTTCAGTGCTACACCTACGAATCAAATCAAGGAAACTAAGTACAAGTCCTTAAGAATAGGTAATTACCTTCATGTACTTCTCCTTACTCAGAATTTTTTTGCGGCACTTCTTCTTGGCCCTCTTAATGTTAGTCAAGGCGTAGTAGGCTCGAATAGCCTGCACCCGAGCCTCGTGTCGTAAGTTCTGAAGTAGGCGCTTGCACTCGGCTACGAGAATAATAGCCACGTCCGCCTCGTGTTCCTCAAGACAACTATAGAAGGTCTGCAATCAAACAAGACAACACTGATTAGTACAATCCTAGGTGTTGTTAATTTTTAATTCTGTAAAGGAGAAATTACCCAAAACAGACACATCACAATGTCGGCCACCGTCTCACACAAGACACCGTCGACCCTCTCTTCCGACGGGGCCGGGGCAGCCACGTACAGCTCCCAGGTCAGTGCTACCTGTGGAACCTCACCCTCACCGGGCAACTGGACTTTCCCCAAGAGGTGGTGCTTGAGTAGCACACCAAGGACCGCGTTGGGCTTGCGGACACCAGGGTCGTGTTTCCAACCCCTGCAGTATGACAAGGCCAACACATTAGATATTAATTTGAAGAAACACAAAGGCAAAAGGTTAAAAAAGAGTAAATGCACTTCTCCATATTAGGCACAATCAACCACCTCTGATCGCGGGTCGTCGACACGGGCAGGAGCTTTGTACAACCACGCTGGTAGACCTTCTTGCCCTCCTCAACCAGCTCGCCCTCGCTATAGGTATCCTCAAAAAAGTTGTCCTCGCCACCATCAGCATGGCCACTAGCCTCCGGAGTCTCCTGGGACGATGATTCTAGGACTGAAGTCTCCTAGGACGAAGTCTTGGTGACTCGAGGCTCGTCGGCCCGAGGCTCGGCGACCGGAGTTCGAGACGGGTCCAAGTCAGACGGGTCCACCTGAGACGGAGCACTCCTATGGTCGGGAGAATCAGATGGGGTGGCGGTGAGGAAGGCGTAGCAGCCTTCCTACCTCTAGCACCTCTCTTCGTCTTCCCCCAACCTCTCCCGGTCAAAGAAGAAACGCTCACCGGTGTCTGCATACTGTGTACTAGCGCTCGGCGGAGTTGCTGGGGGTGGAATAATAGCACCCCTCCCAGCACGCACCAAGGAAGGAGGCTCAGAGCGCTCTCGACCCGCGCCCACCATCTGTCAACACCTGCAATGACAAAGAGTGAACAAAATTAGTTCAACATAAAAAAATGAAATACCTAATAACATGAACTAATTAATAATATATATGTACATAATAATAATTGAATACCTGACATTACTAATATTAATCTTCATCGTCTATATATGCTCTGAGATCAATAAATGCATATTCATCATCACTATCAGTAATGACGTGCTCATTAGCATCATCAATAAATGCATCAACATGTGGAAGGCCTCCTTTATGTAATCAGTCAAGCATTGACAGGTCATCCGCAATAGTAAGCTCTTCTTCTTCAGTCTCTTCTTGTTCCGGCTCAGGGGTGAAGTCGGATTCACTGTTGCTGTCTACCTCAATGTTCCAGGGTGAAGTAGAGCGGTTCTTCAAACATTTTTTGGAAACACGTGTTTCTTGGAAGAATTATCCTTCATATGTGTTTGGGTTAATGCGAGGTTCATAATCATCTTCATTGAGGGGAGGTGGTCTAAAATGTGGTGGCACATCATAAACGACATCCCAACCATTCAGATTTGGATCCGTTTGGCAGGTCCACGATAGATAGAAACCTTGGGTCGCCTATTGAGTCGTAATATAGATATCGGGAACATCCAAATGGGTGCTTTGTTTGATTTCAACTAGCCCTATATGTTCATGAGTCCTTCTATTCTCCTTCCACTGGAACCAATAACATTTGAAGACTACGACGTTTGGTGGTTTTTCACCAAAGAATGTAAGTTCATAAATTGCTTTAACTCGTCCATAATACTCGACCCCTCCTTCGCCGACAGTGGAGACACAACAATTTGTAGACTTTCAATCGGCCATAGATAGCTCTTTGCCAAAAGTACGAAAGCGATACCCGTTGATGTCGTATGTGTCAAATGAACGAACCTTATAGTCAAAACCATTAGCGACTTGTCTCAATTCGGAGTCCATAGACTCTGCATTAGCCTACAAGTTTAATACAAAAGGATTGTTGCATTAGCCGCAAACTAGACGAAGAAATGAAATCGTCTAATGGAAATTACCGTTTGCTTGAACCAAGAGATGAAACCGGGATAGCCGCCTCCATGCTTTGCCAGAAGGTCATACTCTTCGATGGAATCCTTTTGGATCACCGCTCCATCTGAGAATTTGGCGACGTAATGACTATATCACATATCCAGGAATAAGAGCATTTCAAAGAAATTAGAAGTTGCGAAACAATGTACCGAGAACTTACTCGATGTACGTCCGCACTTCTGTTAGGTTGTTGAAGATATACAACGAAATGGCTCACCGGCTGGTGCGAGCTTCCCTTTGAATAGGTTGAGGTTGGATCGACCTTTTTCACGGTCACCATCATTGTACTGAGGCTTCGGATTATGCAAATGACGATTCTTGGCTTTGTAGTGTGCTGTCACAAAGTTTGCCTCCTCCTCAGTAATGAATGCCTCGCCCATCGATGCTTCAACTCTACGTTTAGTTTTACATTTTTCTCGAAGCATCTTTTGCATCCTCTCAATTGCGAAGCACCAACGATTTTGTGTGCCCCCCCCTCAATCTTGCCTCGGTCGGGAGATGCAAAATAAAATGATGCATTGGATTAAAGAAGCCCGGTGGAAAGATCTTTTCTAACTTGTAGATCAACTCCGGCGCTAACTCTTCCAGTTCGTCTAGCACGTCAGGCGATAGTTCTTTCGCACAAAGAGCACGAAAGAAATAGCTCAGCTCTGCCAGTACTAGCCATTCATCCTTAGGGATAAACCCACGCGACATCACTGGCATTACCTGCTCAAGCCATATGTGCCAATCATCACTCTTGAGACCAAATATTTTCAATTTGTCAAGACTTGCTCTCCTCTTTAGATTCGCTGCATACCCATCAGGGAACATCAACTGCATTTTCACCCACAAGATCATTTCCCTCATAGCTGGCCTCCCAAGATTGAACCATGCCTTTGTCTTCCTCAAGTTCTTCTTTCCTTTCGGTTGTCGCATGTTTTGTAACGGTCTATCACATAGAGCCTCCTGATCGACTCTAGCCTTAGGATTATCCTTCGACTTCCCCTCTATGTCGAACAATGTACCAAAAAGGGCCTCTGTGATATTCTTTTCAGTGTGCATCACGATGTTGTGTGCGCAAAGGAGTTCTTTAAAGTAAGGCAGATCCCACAAACATATCTTGTGAGTCCAGGCGTGTTCCGTATTATACCCTTTGAAATAGCCTAGACGATCTGGATCCGTCTCGAGAGCGTTTATCTGATCCAAAAACGGTTGGCCTGTCAACGCAGGTGGTGCAATGTTTTTGACAACTCTACCTTTGATGAAATTCTTCTTGTCTTTTCTGAACTTATGGTCAGGATCGAGGAACTGTCTATGCATGTCGAAGCAAGAAAACTTGTGACCCGCCTACAGCCAACGGAACTCAAGAGCTGCCTTGCATGTGGGGCATGGGAACCTTCCATGCACAGACCAACCAACGAATAGCGCATACGCCGGCAAGTCATGCGACGAGTACATGAACCACACATGCATTTTTAAGTTCTTTTTGGTAGCGGCTTCGTATGTCTTGATCCCATTATCCCGGGCTTCTTGCAATTATTCCTTAAGCGGCTGCATGTACACATTCATATTCTTCCCCGGATATTTGGGCCCTGGAATTATCAACGTCGGGAAAATGTTCTTTCTTTTCATAATCTCTCCGGGGGGAGATTGAGTGGAATGACGAATACAGGCCAACAACTGTATTGTGTTGTCATCATACCATACACATTGAACCCATCTATGTTGATCGCAACTCGAAGATGCCTTGGATCTACTGCTTTATCCTTATGTAATGCATCGAAGTGCTTCCACGCAAAAGCATATGAAGTGTGTCCCAACATCGGATTCCCATCTACATCTAGTTCTGTTCTTTTGCCCAATTTATGCCACGTCATTTGTCTGGCCGTCTCTTCGACCATGAAAAGACGTTGAAGTCTTGCTATGATTGGCAGATATCGAAGAACATTGACTGGGATTTTGGTCTGACTCTTCTCACCCATACCGTTGTCTACCAGAACATACCTGGAAGCATTGCAAATGGGACAATAGTTGAAGCCCGCATACTCAAGCCTAAATAAGGCACATCCATTCTCACAGGCATCTATCTTCTCATAGGCCATCTTAAGCGCACGTATGATTTTGTCCGACTGGAACAGGTTTGCTGGCAATACATGGCCTTTGGGTAGAAAGCGTCCAAATATTGTCATCATCGTGTCGTAGCATTCTCTGCCCAGGTTGAACCGAGCCTTCAGAGCCATTACTTGCGCGATGGCATCGAGCTGACAAAGCTCAGTGTGCTCATGGAGAGGACGTTTTGAAGACTCCAACATTTCATAGAAGGCCTTTGCAGATTCCTCCATCTCATCGTCTGAATCCCGAGCATCATCAAAGTCTTGCACCATGTCTTCGATCCCGGTACCATGCTCGTCGGTGCGACAATGAACCACCTCAGCTCTAGCACGTTGGGCAGACTCACCATGAAATGTCCAGACCGTATAATTAGGCGTAAAACCCCACTTCTGCAGGTGTTTAATCATTTCAAACTCTGACTTCTTCTTAAAGTTGTTGCAATTGACACAAGGGAACCGGTTATTTTCTGTCCATTTGCAAATGCGACTCTCACAAACTCCTTGGTTTTTGTTATCCATTCACGGGTCATGTCTTTCTGACTAGTGTGACCGGTGTACATCCACCCACGATCACTCATCTTGCCTAGCTACTGGACACACACATATACATAATTCAGCAAACCATATTCATCAGTTAATAGAGTTTGTCAGTTTTATTACGTCAATGCAACCTAGACGCTAGTAGGTAAACATAGGTCCTAATCCCACCCGAGTATGTGTAGATTGGGTTTGTTTTCCCATGCTCTGCTCCAAATCCGACACACAATTTCGGCAGCACCTCCCCGTTGTTCTCCTGATACACATCTCGGCAATAAGAAGAGAGGATGTGTACCCGGAGAACAACAGGGAGGCAATGATAAAATTCTGCATCAGATCCGAAGCAGAGCATATGGGAAAACAAACCCAATCTACACATACTCGGGCTGTCCATGGATAACGTTGGATAATTCAAAAGAATCACGGCTATAAATTGTTGGAAATATGCCCTAGAGGCAATAATAAATTAGTTATTATCATATTTCCTTGTTCATGATAATCGTTTATTATCCATGCTATAATTGTATTGATCGGAGACTTAGATGCATGTGTGGATACATAGACAAAACCATGTCCCTAGTATGCCTCTAATAGACTAGCTCGTTGATCAAAGATGGTTAAGGCTTCCTAGCCATTGACATGATATGTCATTTGATAACAGGATCACATCATTAGGAGAATGATGGGATGGACAAGACCCAAACTACAAATGTAGCATATGATTGTGTCAGTTTATTGCTACTGTTTTCTGCATGTCAAGTATCTGTTCCTATGACCATGAGATCATGCAACTCACTGACACCGGAGGAGTGCCTTGTGTGTATCAAATGTTGCAACGTAACTGGGTGACTATAAAGGTACTCTATAGGTATCTCCGAGGGTGTCTGTTGGGTTGGCATGGATCAAGACTGAGATTTGTTACTCCGTGTGACGGAGAGGTATCTCAGGGCCCACTCGATAATACAACATCACAACAAGCCTTGCAAGCAATGTGACTGAGTGTTAGTCACGGGATCTTGTATTACGGAACAAGTAAAGAGACTTGCCGGTAACGAGGTTGAACTAGGTATGGAGATACCGACGATTGAATCTCGGGCAAGTAACATACCGAAGAACAAAAGGAACATCATATGGGATTAACTGAATCCTTGACATAGAGGTTCGACCGATAAAGATCTTCATAGAATATGTAGGAACCAATATGGGCATCCAGGTCCCGCTATAGGTTATTGACCGTAGAGGTGTCTCGGTCATGTCTACATAGTTCTCGAACCCGCAGGGTCTGCACACTTAAGGTTTGGTGATGTTTCGGTAGCATAGAGTTATGGATGGTGGTGACCAAAGGTTTTTCGGAGTCCCGGATGAGATCCCAGACATCACGAGGAGCTCTGGAATGGTCCGGAGGTAAAGATTGATATATAGGAAGTCCTATTTTGGTCGCCGGAAAAGTTTCGGGCTCATCAGTAGTATACCAGGAGTGTCGGTAGTGTACCGGGAGACCATCGGGAGGGGTATTTCGACCCAAGAGGCTACATGGGCTGTGGGAGTATGAATACCAACCCTTAGTGGGCTGGTGGAAGTCCCACACAAGGCCCATGTGGCTGGGAGAGAAATCCCCAAAGAGAAAAGGTGGAAAAAGGCAAAATAGGCAAAATAGGAACGAGTCCTAGTCCTACTGGGATTGCAGGAGGAATCCTCCTCTCTTCCTTAGTTCGTCCGACCCAAGGGCTGGCTCCTTGGAAGCCAAGCCTGCTCCTCCTCTCCTCCTATATATACTAGAGGATTTTAGAGTTTTGGCACCAGATTTTCAGCCACGTGCTACCCGTTCCTCCAATGCATAGTTTCTCCTCTAGATCGGATTTCTGTAGTGCTTAGACAAAGCCCTGTCGGAATTGCTCAACCACCGTCGCCGCGGCGCCGTCACGCTGTCGGATAAATCGTCTACCTCTCCGCTCCCTCTTGCTAGATCAAGAAGGCGGAGATCTTCATCGAGCTGTACGTGTGCGGAACGCGGAGGTGTCGTCCGTTTGGCGCTAGATCGGAAGGACCGTGATCAAGATCACGAGAGGGATCGTGACGAGTTCGCGGGACGGATCGTGATGAGTTTGCAGGACATACCATGATGAGTTCACAGGACGGATCTTGATTGGATCGCGGTACGGATCGTGATGAGATCGCGGGACGCTCGGCGATTTGGATCGCGAAGACGTTCGACTACACCAACCGCGTTTCTTAACACTTCCCGCTTAGTGATCTACAAGGGTATGTAGATCCACTCTCCCTCTCGTAGATGCTCATCACCATGGATAGGTATTGCATGAACGTAGGAAAATTTTTGTTTCCCATGTGACGTTCCCCAACAATGGTATCAGAGCTAGGGCTATGTGTAGATGAGATATCGAGTAGAACACAAAGAGTTTGTGGGCGTTGATGCTTAGATTGCTTCCTCCCTTAGTCGTGTTTTGGTTCAGCGGTATTGTGGGATGAAGTGGCCCGGACCAACCTTACTCCCACGCTTACGAGAGACCGGTTCCATCGACTGACGTGTAACCTCGTTGCACAAAGATGGTTGGCAGGTGTCTGTTTCTCCTACTTTAGTTGGATCGGATTCGACAAAGGCGGTCCTTGAGAAGGTTGAAAAGCAACTTATGTATCACCGTTGTGGGTTTTGCATAGGTGAGAATTGTTCTTGCTAGATACCCGTAGCAGCCACGTAAAACATTCAACAACAATTAGAGGACGTCTAACTTGTTTTTGCAGGGTATGTTGTGATGTGATATGGCCAATTACATGATGAGATACATGTGATGTATGAGATGATCATGTATTGTATAGAATATCATGATTTGCATGTCGATGAGTACGGCAACCGGCAGGAGCCATAGGGTTGTCTTTCATTATTGTATGACCTGCGTGTCAATCATTAAGCATTATGTAATGCTTTACTTTATCGCTAAACGGTAGCAATAGTAGTAGAAGCATGTTGGGCACGACAACCCCGATGGCAACACGTTGATGGAGATCAAGATCATGGAGATCATGGTGTCATGCCGGTGACAATGGAGATCATGCTGGTGCTTTCAAGATGGAGATCAAAAGCACAAGTTCATGGCCATATCATGTCACTTATGATTTCCATGTAATTTTAATCCTTTTATGCACCTTGTTATGCTTAGGGCGACGGTAGCATTATAAGGTGATCCCTCACTTAAATTTCAAGATGAATTGTGTTCTCCCCGAGTGTGCATCATTGCGAAAGTTCGTCGTGTCGAGACACCACGTGATGATCGGGTGTGATAGACTCTACGTTCACATACAATGGGTGCAAGCCAGTGTTGCACATGCAGAACACTCGGGGTTAAACTTGACGAGCCTAGCATGTACAGACATGGCCTCGGAACACAAGATACTGAAAGGTCGAACATGAGTCATATAGTAGATATGATCAACATGATGATGTTCACCATTGAAACCACCTCAACTCACGTGATGATCAGACTTGAGTTGGTGGATTTGGATCATGTATCACTCGAATGACCGGAAGGGATGTCAATTTGAGTGGGAGTTCTTAAGTAATATGATTAATTGAACTCATTATCATGAACATAGTCAGTAGTGTCTTTGCAAAATTATGTTGTAGATTACTAGCTCACGTTGTAGCTCCCATGATTTTTTATATGTTCCTAGAGAAATAGAGTTGAAAGATGATGGTAGAAATATTGCGGACTGGGTCCGTGATCTGAGGATTGTCCTCATTGCTACACAGAAGGCTTATGTCCTTAATGCACCGCTCGGTGCGCCAACCCCTCTAACATCGTTTGTAGATGTTGTGAACATCTGACAGGCACGTTTTGATGACTACTTGATAGTTTAGTGCGTCATGCATTACGGCTTAGAATTGAGGCTCCGAAACGTTTTGAACGTCACGGAACATATGATATGTTCTAAAAGCTGAAATTGGGATCTCAGGCTCGTGCCCGTGTTGTGAGATATGAGATCTCCAACAAGATTATTTGCCTGCAAGATGAAGGAGAATAGCTCAATCGTTGAGCATGTGCTCAGATTGTGTGGGTACTACAATCGCTTAAATCGAGTGGGAGTTGATCTTCCAGATAAGATAGTGATTGATATAGTTCTCCAAGTCACTGTCACTAAGCTACTAGAGCTTCGTGATGAACTATAAAATGCCAGGGATAGAAATAATGATCCCTGAGCTATTCACGATGTTTGACACCGCGAAGGTAGAAATCAAGAAGGAGCGTCAAGTGTTGATGGTTAGTAAAAACCACTAGTTTCGAGAAGGGCAAGGGCAAGGAGGGAAACTTCATGGATGGCAAGTCAGTTGCTGCTCCAGTGAAGCAACCCAACGTTGAAACCAAACCCGCGACTAAGTGCTTCGATTATGAGGAGAGCAGTCGTTGAAGCGGAACAACCCTAGATGCTTGGTAGATAAGAAGGCTGGCAACGTCGACAGAAGTATATTTGATATACGTGTTATTGATGTGTACCTTGCTAGTACTCCTAGTAGCACCTAGGTATTGGATACCGGTTTGGCTGTTAAATGTTAGTAACTCGAAATAAAAGCTACGGAATAAACGGAGAACTATCTAAGGGTGAGATGACGATGTGTGTTGGAAATGTCTCCAAGGTTGATGTGATCAACATCGCACGCTCTCTCTACCTTCGGGATTAGCGACGAACCTAAATAAATGTTATTTGGTGTCTTGCATTGAGCATGAACATGATTAGATCATGTTTATTGCAACACGATTATTCATTTAAGTTAGAGAATAATGGTTATTCTGTTTACATGAATAATACCTTCAATGGTCATGCACCCAGTGAGAATGGTTTGTTGCATCTTGATCGTATTAATACACATGTTCATAACATTGATGCCAAAAGATACAAAGTTAATAATGATAGTACCACATACTTGTGGCACTGCCGCTAAATGTCATATTGGTATAAAATGCATGAAGAAACTCCATGCTGATGGACCTTTGGACTCATTCAATTTCGAATCGGTTGAGACATGCGAACCATGCCTCTTGGTCAAGATGACTAAGGACCCCGTTTTCTGGTTTGATGGAGCAGGCAAGTAATTTATTGGAAATGATACATGTTGATGTATGCAATCCAATGAGTCTTGTAGCGTGCGGTGGATATCGTTATTTTCTTACCTTCACTGATGATTTGAGTAGATATAGTGTATATTTACTTAATGAAACACAAGTCTGAATCATTTGAAAGGTTCAAGCAAATTCAGAGTGATGTTTAAAGATCATCGTGACAAGAAGATGTCTGCGATATGATCGTGGAGGTGAATATTTGAGTTACGAGTTTGGCATCCAACTTTAGTCAATGTGAAAGTTGTTTCACAACTCACACCACCTGGAACACCATAGTGTGATGGTGTGTCCGAACGTCATAGTCGTGCTCTATTGGATATGGTGCGTGCTATGATGTCTCTTATCGTTTTGCTACTATAATTTTGGGGTTATGCATTAGAGACAACTACATTCACTTTAAATAGGGCACCATCTAAATCCGTTGAGATGACACCATGTGAATTATGGTTTGATAGAAACCTAAGCTGTCATTTCTTAATGTTTAGGGCTGCGACGCTTGTGTGGAAAAATGTTTTCACCTAATGAGCTCGAACCCAAAGCGAAAAAATGCATCTTCATAGAATACCCTAAGAACAGTTGGGTGAACCTTCTATCTCAGATCCAAGCATAAAGTGTTTGTTGCTAAAACGGGTCCTTTCCCGAGAAAAAGTTTCTCTCAAAAGAATTGAGTGGGAGGAATATAGAACTTGATGAGGTTATTGAACCTTTGTTTCAGCCAGAGAGTAGCGCAGCGTAGAAAGATGTTTCTGTGGAACCTACGTCAGTTGAAGAGGAAGTAAATGATGATGATCATGAAGCTTCGGATCAAGTTACTATCGAACCTCGTAGGTCGACAAGGATGTGTACTGCTCCTGAATGGTACGACAACCCTGTCTTGGAGATCATGTTGTTGGACAACGATGAACCTACGAGCTGTGGAGAAGCAATGATGGGCCCGGATTCCGACAAATGGTTAGAGGCCATGAAATCCGAGAAAGGATCCATGTATGAAAACCATGTATAGACTTTGGTAGACTTTCTCGTTGGACGACAGGTCGTCGAGTACAAATGGACATTTAAGATGAAGACAGACGCTGATGGTAAATGTCACCATTTATAAAGCTCGACTTGTTGCAAAGAAGTTTACGACAAGTTCAATGAGTTGACTGCGATGAGACTTTCTCACTCATAGCGATGCTAAAGTCTGTTGGAATTATGTTAGCAGTCGCTGCATTTTTCAATTATGAAATCTGGCAGATGGATGTCAAAACATTGTTTCCTTAACGATTTACTTGAGGAAAGGTTGTATGTGATACAACCAGAAGGTTTTGTCAGTCCTAAGGATGCTAAAAGGTGAGCAAGCTTCAGTGATCCTTCCGAGGACTGAAGCAAGCATCTCAGAGTTGGAATATACACTTTGATGAGGTGATCAAAGTTTTTGTAGTTTATACAAAGTTTACGAGAAACTTGTATTTACAATAAAGTGAGTGGGAGCACTATAGAATTTCTGATAAGTATATGTGGACGACATATTGTTGCTCGGAAATAATGTAGAATTTCTGGAAAGCGTAAACGGTTGTTTGAAAAGTGATTTTCAAAGGAAGACCAGGATAAAGCTACCTAATTGTTGAGCATAGATCAAGATGTTTGATGAGACTTTCAATGAGTACATACCTTGACAAGATTTTGAAAGAGTTCAAAATGGATCAGTCAAAGAAAGAGTTCTCGCCTGATTTGTAAGGTGTGAAGTTGAGTGAGACTCAAAGCTCGACCACGGCAGAAGAAAGAGAAAGGACGAACGTCGTCCCCTATGCCTTAGCCATAGGCTCTGTATAGTATGTCATGTTGTGTACCACACCTGTGTGTGCCTTGCCAAGAGTCCATCAAGGGTACAAGAGTGATCCAGGAGTGGATCATTGGACATCGGTCAAGATTATCCTTAGTAACTAAAAGACTAAGGGGATGTTTCTCGATTATGGAGGTGATAAAGAGTTCGTCGAAAAGAGTTACGTTGATGCAAGCTTTAACACCAATCCGGATGCCTCGTAGTAGCAATCTGGATACGTATAGTGGAGCAGCCATTTGGAATAGTACCAAGTGGAGTGCGGTAGCAGTGTTTACAGTTTGACATAGAGATTTGCAAAGTACACACGGATCTGAATGTCGCAGACCCGTTGACTATAAGACCTCTCTCACATGCAAAGCATGATCGAGCCCCAGAACTCATTGGGTGTTAGATTCATAACAATGCGAATCACATGGTGATGTGAACTAGATTATTGACTCTAGTGCAAGTGGGAGACTTTTGGAAATATGCCCTAGAGGCAATAATAAATTAGTTATTATTATATTTCCTTGTTCATGATAATCGTTTATTATCCATGCTATAATTGTATTGATCGGAGACTTAGATGCATGTGTGGATACATAGA
Organism: Hordeum marinum; assembly: GCA_022496015.1. Classification (NCBI taxonomy): domain Eukaryota; kingdom Viridiplantae; phylum Streptophyta; class Magnoliopsida; order Poales; family Poaceae; genus Hordeum; species Hordeum marinum. Next base: position 111,873,234 of record CM039676.1, on the reverse strand, counting down.
CAAAACCATGCCCCTAGTATGCCTCTAATAGACTAGCTCGTTGATCAAAGATGGTTAAGGTTTCCTAGCCACTGACATGAGATGTCATTTGATAACGGGATCACATCATTAGGAGAATGATGGGATGGACAAGACCCAAACTACAAACGTAGCATATGATCGTGTCAGTTTATTGCTACTGTTTTCTGCATGTCAAGTATTTGTTCCTATGACCATGAGATCATGCAACTCACTGACACCGGAGGAGTGCCTTGTGTGTATCAAACGTCACAACGTAACTGGGTGACTATAAAGGTACTCTACAGGTATCTCCGAGGGTGTTTGTTGGCTTGGAATGGATCGAGACTGGGATTTGTTACTCCGTGTGACGGAGAGGTATCTCAGGGCCCACTCGATAATACAACATCACAACAAGCCTTGCAAGCAATGTGACTAAGTGTTAGTCACGGGATCTTGTATTACGGAACGAGTAAAGAGACTTGCCGGTAGCGAGGTTGAACTAGGTATGGAGATACCGACGATAGAATCTCGGGCAAGTAACATATCGAAGAACAAAAGGAACATCATACGGGATTAACTGAATCCTTGACATAGAGGTTCAACCGATAAAGATCTTTGTAGAATATGTAGGAACCAATATGGGCATCCAGGTCTCGCTAGAGGTGTCTCGGTCATGTCTACATAGTTCTCGAACCCGCAGGGTCTGCACACTTAAGGTTTGGTGACGTTTCGGTAGCATAAAGTTATGGATGGTGGTGACCTAAGTTTGTTCGGAGTCCCGGATGAGATCCCGGACGTCACGAGGAGCTCCGGAATGGTCCGGAGGTAAAGATTGATATATAGGAAGTCCTATTTTGGTCGACGAAAAAGTTTTGGGCTCATCGGTAGTGTATCGGGAGTGTCGGTAGTGTACCGGGAGACCATCGGGAGGGGTATTTCGACCCAAGAGGCTACATGGGCTGTGAGAGTATGAATACCAGCCCTTAGTGGGCTGGTGGAAGTCCCACACAAGGCCCATGCGGCTGGGAGAGAAAAGCCCAAAGAGAAAAGGTGGAAAAAGGCAAAAAAGGCAAAATAGGAAGGAGTCCTAGTCCTACTAGGATTGGAGGAGGAATCCTCCTCTCCTCCTTAGTTCGGCCGACCCAAGGGCTGGATCCTTGGGAGCCAAGCCTCCTCCTCCTCTCCTCCTATATATATACTAGAGGGTTTTAGGGTTTTGGTACCAGATTTTCAGCCACGTGCTACCCGTTCCTCCAGTGCATAGTTTCTCCTCTAGATCGGATTTCTACAGTGCTTAGGCGAAGCCCTGCCGGAATTGCTCAACCACCATCGCCGCGCGCCGTCACGCTGCCGGAGAACTCATCTACCTCTCTGCACCCTCTTGCTGGATCATGAAGGCGGAGATCGTCATCAAGCTGTACGTGTGCTGAACGCGGAGGTGTCGTCCATTCGGCGCTAGATCGGAAGGACCGTGATCAAGATCACGAGACGGATCGTGATGAGTTTGCGGGACGGATCATGATGAGTTCGCGGGACGGATCGTGATGAGTTCGCGGGACGGATCGTGATTGGAACGCGGGACGGATCGTGATGAGCTCGCGGGACGCTTGGCGATTTGGATCGCGAAGACGTTCGACTACACCAACCGCGTTTCTTGACGCTTCCCGCTTAGCGATCTACAAGGGTATGTAGATACACTCTCCCTCTCATAGATGCTCATCACCATGGATAGGTCTTGCGTGAACGTAGGAAATTTTTTGTTTCCCATGCGACGTTCCTCACATTAAATATGCTAATGAATGCATAGTTATAGATGTAACCCTTTCGAATGGGAGATGCATAGTGGTCACACATACTGATGATTGAAGACACCTATAGCTAGCAAGTTTCATCGGCACGAAGACCGGAACAGAGGAAATGAAGGGGGGAGGAGGAGATGTCATTTGTGCTCACCCACGAACGCAGGGGTGGAGCTCGTCGAACGCATGGGGAGGTCGTCAAACACCAGACCCTCGCAGCGACGAAACAATTGCACATTTAAATCCACCTGATCAACATAAATATGATGTTTTGTATAAAAAAATCAGAAAATATATGACCTAACTCATAATTCACAAAAATATGGCCCGTGTCGTGTCGGGGTCGGGGTGTCGGGGGTGTCGGGGTGTCGTGTCGGGGTAGGGGTGCTGTGTCGGGGTCGGGGGTGCCGTGTCGGGGTGTCGGGGTGTCGTGTCGGGGGTCGGGATGTCGGTGGTGTCGTGTCGGGGTCGACCCTCGACTCCTTTTCCCCTCGATCCTCGGCCCCTCGACCACTCGGCGACCCTCTACCATTGGCGACCCTCTTTTTCTACTTTTCCCACTTCTTTTTTTCATCTTCTACTTCTACTTCTTTTTCATCATCATCTTCTTCTTTCTTTCTTTCTTCTTCTTCTTCTACTACTACTTATTGTTCTTTCTTTTTCATCTTCTTCTTTCTCCTCCTCTTCTTCTTCTTGTTCTTCTTCTTCTTTTACTTCTTTTTTTCATCTTTCTTGTTTATTCTTAAAAAACAAAAAAACCTAAACTAAACCAAACTAAATCTAGGGGTGTTGTGTTGGGGTCGGGGTGTCGGGGCGGCGCGGCGCGGCTCCGGCAATGGGGCAGAGCAGCGTGGCCACCGCGGCCTACGTCTGCTGGGAGGGGCGGACGGGGCGGGGCGGGTGGGCGGTCGACTATGGGGCAGGCTCTGGTGGGCGGGGCTGGCCGATGGCGGCGGGGGCTTCAGGGGGTGGCGTGGGGGGCAGCGGCTCGGGCACGAGGCGGCGCGCGCGGGTGATGTGAGGGGAGAGAGAGGGGTGGGGCGACGGGGCGGGCTCCGAGGGGCGGGGCTGGCCGGCGGCGGCGGGGGCTCCGGGGGGTAGCGCGGGGCGGCGGCGGCTCGGGCACGGACGACAACACTGGTGAGGTGAGGGGAGAGAGGGAGAGGGGAGAGAGAGGGGTGGGGCGCGGGGGGTTAGGTAGGTTAAATCTCTTTGCCGTCTACTAGCAAACGGCAAAGAGACTAGCTAATGGGGTGGGGCTGGGGGGAACGGACGTTACTTCTTTGTCGTCTGCTAGCCGACGGCAAAGAAAGTGTCTGTTAGCTGATACCCGTTAGTGGGCCACTCTTCCTCTTTGCTGTCTGCTAGCTGATGGCAAAGCTTCTTTGCTGTCTGCCAACAGACGGCAAAGAAACGGCTGATGGCAAAGAGCTTCTTTGCCGTCAGCTAGTTCTTTGCCGTCTGTTTTCTGTAAACGGATGGCAAAGAGCTTCTTTGCCGTCCGCCAGCTGACGGCAAAGAACTGGCAGACGACAAATTTGTTGTTTCCAGTAGTGAATGATGATTGTGTCACTTGGCTCAATGGCATTAATATTATTAACCAAAATTGTTTCTTTAGAAAATGTATGCTATGTTGTTTGCCATTGACATGAAAAGTAACCCTGCTCTTGTTGCATTCAATAACAACCCCTGCAGTATTTAAAAAGGGTCTACGAAGGATAATCGACATGTTGTTGTCCTCGGACATATCAAGAATAACAAAGTCTATTAATATAGTAACATTTGCAACCACAACAGGAAAATCCTCACAAATTCCAATATGTAAAGCAGTAGATTTATTAGCCATTTGCAAAGATATCTTAGTAGGTGTAACCTATATTCCAATGAAGTCTTTTATATATAGAGAAAGGCATAACACTGACACCGACTCCTATATCACATAAAGCAATTTTAGCATAACTTCGTTTAATGGAGGAATGTATTGTGGGTATACCCGTATCTCCCAACTTCTTAGGCACTCCACCATCAAAAGAATAATTAGCAAGCATAGTAGCAATTTCAATTCTAGGGATTTTTCTTTCATTGGTAATGATGTCCTTCATGTACTTAGCGTATGGATGCATCTTCAAAATATCAGTCAGGCGAGTGCGCAAAAAGATAGGTCTAATCATTTCAGCAAAGCGTTCAAACTCTTCCTTGTCCTTACTCTTGGAAGGCTTATGATACTTGTGATATGCGTTGGGGTTTTCCACGAAGAGGAGCGGATGGTGCAGTGCGGTACAGATAAGTATTTCCCTCAGTGAGAACCAAGGTTATCGAACCAATAGGAGGATCACATAACTCCCGTCTTTAGTGCCTACACACAAAAGAGCAAACACTTGCACCCAACGCGGGCAAGAGGGTTGTCAATCCCCTTGGACTTGTTACTTGCAAGCTAATAGGTAGTGTGGATGATAATAGATAATTATAAATTTTAAAATAAATAGAAAACAAATAAATGGCCGCAAGGTAATAAAGGATTTTGTAATTATATACGTGGATCGACCCGGGGGCCATAGCTTTCCCTAGAGGCTTCTCTCTTGAATAAAGCATACGGTGGGTAGACAAATTACTGTTGGACAATTGATAGAGAAGCACAGAGTTATGCAATATTTATGCACGATAATGATCAGGGTATATAGGCATCATGTCCATAAGCAAGTAGACCGACTCCTGCCTGCATCTAATACTATTACTCCATCCATCGACCGCTATCCAGCATGCATCTAGGGTATTAGGTAAAACAGAGTAACGCTTGGAGAACAACGACATGATGTAGACAAAGTAAGCTCAATTAATATGACTGAACCCCATCATTTTATCTTTAGTGGCAACAATACAAATACGTGTCATGTCCCCTTCTGTCACTGGGATTGAGCACCGCAAGATCGAACCCATTACAACGCACCCATCTCATCGAAGAACTACCAATCTAGTTGGCCAAACTATTTCGATGGATCAGAGAGATTTACGAAGCTATGATGATCATGCAAATAAGAATCAAATAAGTATTCAGAGATGACTCAAATCTTCTATCATAAATAATCCGAACATAAACCCACAATTCATCGGATCCCAACAAACACACTGCAAAACAAGATTACATCGAATAGATCACCGCAAAGATGCGGTGAACTTTGTATTGAAGATCAAAAGAGAGAGAAGAGGCCATCTAGGTACTAGCTATGGACCCGTAGGTCTGTGGTAGACTACTCACACATCACCATGGGAGCAATAGGGTTGATGTAGAGGTCCTCCATGATCTATCCCCCTCGGCAGGGCAGCGGGACAGGGCTCCAGATGGGCACATGGCGGAACAGAGACTTGCGATGACGGGAAAAGAGGCTCCCTAGGGTTTGCTCAATACATGAAAATTTATAGGCCAGAGAGGGGCGTCAGAAGACGAGGGGGCGACCACAAGCTAACATGGCGCGACCACCTCCCTAGGCTTCCAACCTCCTCCCAAAGCTTCAAGGTCTTCTTTTGATTCAGAAAAAATCACCAAAAAGTTTCATGGCAATTGGACTTTGTTTGGTACTGTAACGTGAAAAGGCAAAAACATGCAGAAAACAACAATTGGCACTTAGCACTGGGTTAATAGGTTAGTGCTAAAAATAATATGAAATCAACAAATAATGCCCCAAAAGTATCATAGAATGATAATATTATAGAATGGAACAATAAAAAATTATAGATGCGTGGGAGACCTATCAACTTACGAGGGAACGACATAGGGTTTTGAACCCATGACACTCTTTCTTTACCATGTTTTCTAGCAATGAAGTCTTTCTTCCCATATCGTTTCTTTTTAGGATGTGGGTTATCAAGATCTTTAGCAGGTTCTATTTTCACATAATTACCAGGTTCTCTATTACTATCTAGTTGAGCATCCACATGAACGTCATCATTATTATCATTATTCCCATTATCACTAGGTGAATGTTCATTACCAGATTGTGTCATTATACTTCTCAACAACTTTTTCTATAACAGGTTCACTAGAAGCATGCAAAGTCCTATCATTTTTCTTTTTCTTTTTCTTCTTAGATGGACTGGATGCTTTATCATTAATTCTCTGAGTGTGCTGTTCAATTCTTTTGGGATGACCTTGGGGAAAAAGAGGCTCGTGAGTTATTCTACCTCCTCTAATCATTACGCTAACAACATGGTCATTCATATTTATATTTATTTTAGCAAGCAAATCATTTTGTGACTTAACAATTTGGTCTAGTTGAGTATGAACCATTGAAGCATGTTTACCTAGACCTTGAACATCACTGCCAATTCTAAACATCAAGTCACTCAAGCGATCTATCATCATAGCATTACGTCTTAATTGATCTTTGACATAATTATTAAAATGCTCTTGCTTGACAATGAAATTATCAAATTCATCCATGCATTGACTAGGAGGAGAGAAAAAAAGATGAGGCGGAGAGAGGTGTGGCGTTTTTTCACTGGCTGCCAAGCGATGAAGCAAAAGTAGGGACGACATGCATGGCTGAGGATAATTTTTCTTACACTAACAACTACCGGGGACCGCTTAGGTCCGGTTGGAGGAGTAAAACCGGGTTTTTACTCCTCTAAATTATTATAGGGATCAGTTAGAGTTGCCCTTAGGGCCACACGCACGAGGACTTATCGATTGTCATTGATAAGATCCAGCCGACTCTGATATGGAAAGGAGGACAAGACATGTCGGTGGCTTGCCTCGGTAGCAATAGTGGTCGTTCGATGGTCTAGATACCTCGATATAATTATAATTATATGTAGAGTGCTTTATACTTATGATGAACTTTTATACAATAATAGGTTTGTATTTTTGGACCCAGATAAGTGTCACACGAAGCAATTCCGTGTGACGTTTTTTGTGATAACTTTAATTATCCGAGGATGACAATTTAGTTGTAAAGCATGCTAACTTTTTGTTTGGATAACTTTTGACAGTTTTATTTTAGAAAAACGTTAGAGCGATGTTACTTCACGCCGTACGTGTAAGACCTATCATCTGAGTATTTTTTATTTAAAATAATAATAATGCAGACTGTCAGTTTATATATGAAACAACCCGGAGGAAACCGAAGCTGTGTCACATCCAAGCAAAAGTATGGTATACTACTTCGGAGACGTACAAAATTACAACTCAGTACTCTAAAAGAACAGTTCTCCTACAGCTCTAAGTTAGGCCCACCAATATTTACACGGCGAGAACCCTTCCCTGCCTCTTTCCCTGAGCCAAGCACGTCTCGAAAACCCTAGCGTCGTCGTCGTCGTCGGCGGCCATGGCGTCGGCGCCGCCCAAGCGCTGCTACTACGAGATCCTCGGACTCTCCCGAGACTGCTCCCCGACCGACATCAAGCTCGCGTTCCGGCGCCTCGCGCTCTCCCTCCACCCCGACAAGCAGCCCCCGGGCTCCGACGTCGCCGCCGCCACCGCCGCCTTCCAGGAGCTGCAACACGCGCACTCCGTCCTCTCCGACCCCCAGGAGCGCGCCTACTACGACTCCCACCGCTCCCAGATCCTCTTCGCCGACCCCGTCTCCTCCCGTTCCGGCACCGCCTCCGCCTCACCCGTCCCCGACCTATTCTCCTTCTTCTCCACCTCCGCCTTTTCCGGCTTCTCCGACTCCGGCCGCGGATTCTACAAGGTCTATGGCGACGTATTGGACAAGGTATACGCCCAGGAGGTCGCCTATGCCCGCCGCATGGGCATCCCCACCGACTCCATCCCCACGCCGCCGGTCATTGGCAACCTTGACTCCCCTTACACCCAGGTCACTGCTTTCTACTGCTACTGGCTGGGTTTTGGCTCGGTCATGGACTTCGGGTGGGCGGTCGAGTGGGATGCAGCCCGTGGGGAGAACCGTCGTGTCAGGAGGCTCATGGAGGAGGATAACAAGAAGGCAATGCGCAAGGCACGGCGGGAGTATAACGATGCTGTCAGAGGGTTGGCTGCCTTCTGTAAGAAGAGGGATAAAAGGGTGGTTGACATGGCACTGCGGAAGAAGGCAGATGATGAGAAAAAGAAGAAGGAAGAGATGGAAAGAAAGAAGGCTGAGGAGAAGAAGAAGAAGGAGCGGGTGATGGCGTATCAGGAGCCTGAGTGGGCGAGGGTGGACGAGGGCGAGTTAGTCTTTGAGGAAGAGGATGATGAGGAGATGAGGGAAAAGGCCAAGGAGGAGCTGTACTGTGTGGCCTGTAATAAGAAGTTCAAGTCAGAGAAGCAGTGGAAGAACCATGAGCAGTCAAGGAAGCATAAGGATAAGGTGGCTGATCTGAGGATGGCCTTTAAGGAGGAGGAAGAGGCTCTAAAGGAAGCCGAGGAGGAGGCGGGAGGTGAGTGGGATGAAATTGATGTGGGGTTTGACTTTAAGCCTGCTAATGGGTCCGAGGAGAGTGATTGGTCAGATGCTGCAGAAGAGTTGGCTGAAGAGTTGGACGAGGGCTTGGAGGTGGCGGATGAAGACAATGGTGATAAGGACTTCAATAATGGGGAGCAGGAGGTTGGTTCATATGATGAGACAAGTGTGTTGGAGGCGATGTTGTCAAGCCGTAAGAACAAGAAGAGTGGCTATGTGGTTCCTCAAGAGGAAGCTCCACCTGTTGTTACAGAGGATGATAACAGTGAAGATAGAAATTCTGAAGTTAAGAGTGTCAAGAAGAAAGGACGCCGAAGACGGGTGTCAAAGAAGGGACAAGATGAAGGTAGTTATGCTGATAGTGGACATGGTATGAAGAATGATGTTCCGTATGAGGAATCTGGGCATGATAATGAAGAAAATGATGCTGATGATAAAACGGAAGGTCCACCCTCTTCTAATGATGATGGCACATCAGCAAGTGCTGGAGGCCAACAGAACGAGAAGACTGACAATCCTAAAAAGAACAAAAAGAACAAGAAAGGTGCAGAGAAGAAAACAATCGTTTCTGCTGACCTAAAGAGCACATCAAAGGGAAAGAAGCAAAAGGTAAATTTACACTTGTGCTCTTTTTCAATCCAGGACATTGTTCTTATTTTTGTCGTGTACTTCGTAGCAAGCTTATCTTGGTATTTGTGTGGTGATTAAACCCTGTAATGTTGTTTTGATCCGATATAAAAAATTATTTGACATTGTTTGAACCATATATGCAACTTCAAGTTGCTTGATGAACCGCCGAACTGCTCAAACCCCGCATAATTTCCAATGGTTGTATTGAGGATTTGAGGTGAGCGGATAGGGTGCCTTTTGTTGCTGAAGAACCACTTATTTGGAGCTCTGTGTGAGCAGATCACTATACGTTCCACTTGTGAGAACTACGTCACTAGAGAGCCATGTGCAAAGGGGTTGATTATACTAATGAAATCACAGTTTCCTAATCCCGTGCTATATCAATGCCAGAGCCCCGTCGGGGAAGGTGGTTCCTACAAGTTAGTTCAATGGGCTTCTAGCAAGTTTGTGATGTTCTAATACATTTTTATATATTCATCATAGTGTGGAGGATTGCGAGCATCACATAGGAAGGGAAATAGGATGATAGCCTTCATGAGAACTGTGTATGGTGATTGAGCATCTGAATGCTGATGGGTTTTGAGCTAGGCAGATAGAGTTATTGTTTTGTGTATAAGTGTTTTTTCTTTTGCCAGGAGTATAAGTGTGTCTTTTTCATGGTTTTCGTACTATAAAAACTGAAATCCCTGGATTTATGAGATTGAACTCATGATACTAAATACCATTTAGTAATTAAGGGAAGATAACTAACTCTTCATTTTACCCCCCCCCCCCCCCCCCCCCCTCATTTATGTTGTATCTGTTGTTTGCTCAACTGAATATTTTGGCACGAAATCCAAGAGATACAGATCTGATCCGCCACTCTAAAATTCTATGTTCACCCATGATCTTACTTATTATGCTTTCATACTTGGGAAACTAAAGCTGAGTACGATTAAGTCAATTCCATGTCAATTGTTATATGATGGCATACTATAGGATTACTTATTATGCTGTCATAGGACGTTGGTTATTGCTGACATTGGTCAACATAATATACGAGTTAGTCAATTCCATGTCAATTGTTATATGATGGCGTCAGTTCCATGTTAATGGCCATATGATGCTTTTCTGTGTGTCTGTTCAACTAAGCTGCTCTAGATTGGCTGAAATTATTCCAGTTTTCTTTTATTCTTGGGGCCTGTTCTGATCTTCTCCAACTTCACAAAACTTCCCAAATCCAGCTTCTCACGCTAGCTTCTTGCTCCCCCTGGCGATCGCAACCCGTTCTGCTCTATCGATAGCTTCTTCGAGCGCTCCATTGTCTGGCAGCCTAGCTACACCACAATCTGGCCTGTTTGGTGGCATTTGGGCCGGCTGAAACCAGCCCATTTCGAGGGAGAGAGGAGAGGCTACGTAGCGATTCATTTTTCTGACGAGGAAAGAGCGAACCGTTTTCTTTAGCGGTGGCAGTTCGGCTGTAATATCGTCCAACTTCATCTTTTCGTTTTGGTGGAGCTGGGCCGACGGCGCTCCAGATTTTTGCACTGCGATCGACCTGAGCTTCCGGAAGCTAGCTTCTTGGGACAGAATCGTTCGGCTCGGCTTCCTTCCAGAGTTTTGCGAAGCGTGAGCCCTTGTTATGTTTGAAATTAGCTCATGTGTTTTCCTCCCCTAATGGAACGCACTACATTCATGCACAGATGTGAAATCTTAGAAAATAAAAATCTTTTGTGTTTCATTGTGGCTGTGGTTTATGTCTTCTAAGTACCAAGTTAATTGAAGTTCTACCTTTGTCCTAACTCCTAAGTTGAACTTCTTTAACTTTGACCAATCCTATAGAAAACATATCAAAAGCTTACAATTGCAAATTCGTTTCATCATGAAATATGTTTCTACACTATATGTATTTGATGTGGTATATATTAGTATATTTTTCTATAGACTTGGTCAAACTTAGACTTAGGACAAAGCTAGAACTTCGGTTAATTTGGAATGGAGGGAATACATCTTATGGTTCCAATGTTTGTAAGGCGGTAAGGCGAGGCCAGGCGCTGTACCCTGCCTAACCTTTTAAGCGCTTATAGCGTAAGGCGAGGCGACGCCTTAGACACATAAATATATATTGAATATTCCAATTAGGAGAGTTAACAACTAGCATTAATGTAAATGCTCCACAAGTTGCATAACATGAGATCTGTTAGCAAAGCATAGGCCTCAAATCATGCATAGGCCTCAAATCATCTTGTGAGCTAATATATGACAGAACGGCGCCTTTGAACTTTAGCTTCATCCTCCTCGTTTATATATCGCTCCATAGCTTTAAATGTAATTGTGTTCTATTGAATTGCGCATCTCTTCCCTAATCTCGACGGATGCCTCGGAACACTTACCGCATCACTGGAACCCCCAGAAAGGTGCCGCTTCAGCTTCATCCTCGTCTATATATTGCTCAAATCATCTTGTGAGTTAATATATGACAGAACGGCGCCTTTGAACTTCAGCTTCATCCTCCTCGTCTATATATCGCTCCATAGCTTTAAACTTTATTGTGTTCTAAACTTCTAATGAATTGCACATCTTTTTCTTAATCTCGACGGATGCCTCGGAACACTTATCCACATCACTGGAACCCCCAGAAAGGTGCCGCTTCAGCCTTCTCACTCCAGCATGGACTATCTTGCTATACAATGTATACTGGAGTAAATCTTTCCTCTCTAAATCTGGCCAGAACCCATACTTCCAAGCTGGATCGTTGGATGCTCTTCTCCTAGGATCATTGGATAGTTCGTAAGCATTACCAGCCACATGATTCATCAGGGCAGGCACACCTGGCTACTGCAGCAACACTGAGAGATGGCCCAATTAGCCGTTAAAGAAAAAGAAAGAAGAGCCCAATCACTAGGGCAGCCAGATCAAGCATAGGGAAGAAAAGAAACTGTGGGCCCAATCCCTCTCGCGTGGATGGGCGATTTGGTTCGATCCCCCCCCCTCCTCGCGCGTGGGCCAGTTCTTCCTGCGAAAGTTCCCTGCACGGGCCACCCTTTCCTGCCTGGGAGCAGCCCATCTTGTCCGATCTGGGACAAGGTGCAGCCCTGCGCGCCTAGGTGGACGATTTGGACGTCCTACTGTCTAAGGTGGACGTCTTATGGAGCTGTCAAAGGCGAGCTTGATGCTCCGCCGTACCTTAGGGCACCTTAAAAACAATGTGTGGTACTATGCGGACATGCAGAGTTCGTTCATCAAAACCATGTTTGGCCTACACACGTGGCATGTTGACTCTCGCTATCGAAACCATATTTGACCTCTCATTCTCACTCGCGGTCCCTCCTTTCTATTGCCCGCACACAAGTTCACAGCGATGGACGGTGGAGTGATTGCACCCTGGAACAGGTGAACCTTAAGCATAGCCAGCGCCCAGCGGTCACCTCTGATGCGTGCTGGCCTTGCTCTGAACTGGGGCTCCTCGCTGGGGTCACAGTACTCACAGTATTCAAACCCCCAAGGTGCTGTACCACTAATGTTCCACGCTGTCCTGCTGGAGGAGGCATTCTTCAGCAGAAGCGGCGGCCATGATGTGGAGCAGAAGCAGCGCCAGAAGCTATGGATCCCAGTGCTGACTTCTTTGACTCGCTCGTCTTCCCGTGTGAACGTTGGCATGCTAGATGTTGGGTGCCTGTGCCCCCCTGTGACGAGGGGAGCTGTTGCTTGTGCTTGAAAATCTCTATGAAATTTCTCAAATTAGCGATCTTTGGATCACCTAAGATCTCTTGATGGGATTAATAGCCATCCGGTAACACATGTCAGGAGCAACTTGAATCAGGATCAGCTCCAGTCCCCTGAATCGGGTTCAGCTCTAGTCCCCTGATTACATCTGCAGTTTTGAGGTTTCAGGACTAACGTGACATTTTAGGTTCTCTGGTGCATTTCACTCTTTGGAAAACACATAAGTTTCCGACGATCAAATATTTACTAACAACTATACATGCCAAGCATTTGTAATATAATTTGGTTTTCTTTCATGAGGATAATATGAAGCTTCTGTTTGCATCAAGTATGGATTAATCAAAACTTTACGTGACATGCCATTTTCAACAATAAGTAACACTGTGCTTCATTGTACCAGGAGGTCTCGAAGGCACGCAATGACTGTGAAACATGTGGGGATACTTTTGAGTCAAGGTACCTCCCTGCCCTCACTTTTATTTTGCTGGCATGCCCATTTTGTTAACCTGAAATAACTTGATGTTTCAGGAGCAAGTTGTTTTCTCATTTGGAAGAAACAGGTCATGCTGTGATTAAGGCACGGCAGAAAAAGCGCTAAGGCGAGGAATAATTAGATATTTTTGTTTGCGCATTCTCTCTCCCAGCGATTGTAGCATGTCGATATCGGTGCTGTGCCATTCTTGTAACTTGTCTTGTTTTGGGCGCCTCCATCCACATGAAGGTTTTGACCTGAAATCAATTTCCCCTCCCATTGTTTGTATGGAGGTGCTGTCTTTGGTTAACACATTAACAAACAAATTGAAAACACCACATTTTCAATGTTGCTACAGTACAAAGGAAGTTCGCATTGGAGTGTTCAGGCGGCCTCATGTCCAAGTCATCTGATCAATGGTGCACCAGGCTTCTTTCTCCTTTTTGCCAACCAACGATGACAAGACGCACATGGTAACAAGCTGTGACAAACAAATCTTAGGGAGAGTAAGTTTCTCTAGTCAGGCTTAGGCAGCATATTATTCTTGAAATATTGTACCATAACAAACTCGGTTGATGTTGCGCAACTTTCTACTACTATGTTCATTCATTCATGCACCTTAGGCAAACATTCAAAACAGTGCTCAGCTATTTTGGCAATGCAGACGTAGTTCTGAATTCTGATCCTCTGTATTGTTGTCCCAAAAAGCAAATAATGTAGGTAGCCAATAATAATGGAGCCATGTCCAAAATTTGTCCAGAATAACAGCATCATTTGCAGTTCCGGATCAAATATTAGAATGCGGTCATGCCTCCAGCGTCCAAACTCCCAGCATCCAAGAATTTTCATTGCAATTCCAGCGCATTTCTGCTAGCTCAGAAGTCCGATCCATCATCACAAACTGAAGTAAAAAATTCCAGCCCGAGCCTTCCCGCTACAAAAGAAGGGCACTGACCACCCAATAACAGACCACACAACGGTGTAATTCAAGCAATTCACACCTGATTTTTTTTCTGTAAACCGAGAGGCGAGAGTAGATGCATAATGTTGTTGAAAATGCACCGCAAATTCCAAAAATTAACCATAAAAATTCCGTATTTTTGTGTGACAAACATTGTCGTGTGTTTTCCCTACATAAAAATCTAGTGATGCTTGGGTAAAAACTGATACAGGCAGCCCAAAATGCTTTAAATATGAGCTTTTTCAGAGTATCGATTTTGTTTTTTCCCTTGTCCTAACTCCTAAGCACATTGAATGTCGTTTCATCACGAAAATTTACACGGGAGTAGAATATTAAAGTAATTTTCTTCAGTTGAATCGGGGAACCACACCCATTCATTGCATTGAGATAGCTGGGTTAGAATATGATAACACAATAGGAATTCTAGTCTAGTCTAATGCTATGACAAGCCACAACAAGCATCAGAAGCTTAAAATAGACATGGTTACAGATCCAGCAGGTCCTAACCGTCCCCTCTTGAGAAGGTTCAACTTGTCAGTCGTCCTCATTATCCGAAGAGTACCCGGGGATTGATACTATGCAACCTCTTGAGAAGGTTCAACTTGTCAGTCGTCCTCATTGTCTAAAGAGCACCCAGGGATTGATACTATGCAGATCAAGCATCCTTCCCTAGCCTTTGCATAATATCGATCTTAAAGCACCTTCAATAAAAGATGCATATGCAAAAATACCTAACTTTTGCATCTTTGATGCCAAAAAAACGCCTCTCCAAGATGACGTAGATGCAATTTTTTTTACATCTTCGCCTTCTGGAGACGTAAAATACGACACCTTGAGATATACATTTACATATCCGTGTGCAGGAGATGTAAAACGGCCAGCCACACGTTGAGCAACAACCGTCGTTCATCTTACTTCCCCCCTTCTTCCTCTTGTTGGAAATATGCCCTAGAGGCAATAAATAAACTATTTATTATTATATTTCTTTGTTCATGATAATCATTTATTATCCATGCTATAATTGTATTGATTAGAAACACATTGCATGTGTGGGTAAATAAACAACACTTTGTCCCTAATATGCCTCTAGTGAACTAGCTCGTTGATCAAAGATGGTCAAGGTTTCCTAGCCATTGACATGTGATGTCAATTGATAAAGGGGATCACATCATTAGAAGAATGATGTGATGGACAAGACCCAAACTACAAACGTAGCATATGATCGTGTCAGTTTATTGCTATTATTTTCTGCATGTCAAGTATATGTTTCTGTGACCATGAGATCATGCAACTCACGGACACCGAAAGAGTGCCTTGTGTGTATCAAACGTCGCAACGTAACTGGGTGACTATAAATGTGCTCTATAGGTATCTCCGAGGGTGTCTGATGGGTTGGTATGGATCAAGACTGGGATTTGTTACTCCGTGTGACGGAGAGGTATCTCAGGGCCCACTCGGTAATACAACATTACAATAAGCCTTGCAAGCAATGTGACTAAGTGTTAGTCACGGGATCTTGTATTACAGAACGAGTAAAGAAACTTGCCGGTAACGAGGTTGAACTAGGTATGGAGATACCGACGATCGAATCTCGGGCAAGTAACATACCGAAGAACAAAGGGAACATCATACATAACTGAATCCTTGACATAGAGGTTCGACCGATAAAGATCTTCGTAGAATATGTAGGAACCAATATGGACATCCAGGTCCCGCTGTTGGTTATTGACCGTAGAGGTGTCTCAGTCACGTCTACATAGTTCTCGAACCCGCAGGGTCTGCACACTTAAGGTTTGGTGACGTTTCGGTAGTATAGAGTTATGTATGGTGGTGACCGAAGGTTTTTCGGTGTCCCGGATGAGATCCCGGACGTCACGTGAAGCTCCGGAATGGTCCGGAGGAAAAGATTGATATATAGGAAGTCCTATTTTGGTCGCCGGAAAAGTTTCGGGCTCATCGATAGTGTACCGGGAGTGCCGGTAGTGTACCGGGAGACCATTGGGAGGGGTATTTCGACCCAAGAGGCTACATGGGCCGTGGGAGGATGAATACCAGCCCTTAGTGGGCTGGAGGAAGTCGCACAAAGGGCCCATGCGACTGGAAAGAAAAAGCCCAAAAGGAAAAAGGTGGAAAAAGGCAAAAGAGCTAAATTAGGAAGGAGTCCTAATCCTACTAGGAGTGGAGGAGGAGGACTCCTCCCTCCTGGTTCGGCCGACCCAAGGGCTGGCTCCTTGGGATCCAAGCCTCCTCCTCCTCTCCTCCTATATATACTAGAGGGTTTTAGGGTTTTGGCACAAGATTTTCAGCCACGTGCTACCCGTTCCTCTAGTGTATAGTTTTTCCTCTAGATCGGATTTCTGCAGTGCTTAGGCGAAGCCCTGCCAGAATAGTTCCACCACCATCGCCGGAGCACCGTCACGCTGCCGAAGAACTCTTCTACATCTCCGCTCCGTCTTGCTGGATCAAGAAGGCGGAGATCGTCATCAAGCTGTACGTGTGCTGAACGTGGAGGTGCCGTCCGTTTGGTGCTTGATTAGGACGGATCGTGATTGGATCGCGGGGCGCTCGGTGATTTGGATCGCGAAGACGTTCGACTACACCAACCGTGTTTCTTAACGCTTCCAGCTTAGCGATCTACAAGGGTACGTAGATCCACTCTCCCTCTCGTAGATGCTCATCACCATGGATAGATCTGCGTGTGCGTAGGAATTTTTTTGTTTCCCATGCAACGTTCCTTCGCCGCCTCCAAGGCTGCGATGTACTCCGCTTCGCACGTAGAATCGGCTACCACGCTTTGCTTGGAACTGCACCAGCTTACCGCTCCCCCATTGAGAATAAATACGTATCCGGTTTGCGACTTAGAGTCATCCGGATCAGTGTCAAAGCTTGCATCGACGTAACCCTTTACGACGAGCTCTTCATCACCTTCATAAACGAGAAATATTTCCTTAGTCCTTTTCAGGTACTTAAGGATATTCTTGACCGCTGCCCAGTGCTCCATTCCAGGATAAGTTTGAAACCTTCCGGCCATACTTATGGCAAGGCTGACATCGGGTCTTGTGCACAACATTGCATACATGATAGAGCCTATGGCTGAAGCATAGGGGATGACACTCATCTTTTTTCTATCTTCTGCAGTCACTGGGCATTGAGTCTTACTCAACTTCACACCTTGTAACACAGGCAAGAACCCCTTCTTGGACTGATCCATTTTGAACTTCTTCAAAACTTTATCAAGGTATGTGCTCTATGAAAGTGCTATTAAGCGTCTCGATCTATCTCTATAGATCTTAATGCCTAATATGAAAGCAGCTTCTCCTAGGTCCTTCATTGAAAAACTCTTGTTCAAATATTCCTTCACGCTTTCCACTATTTCTATATTGTTTCCTATCAGCAATATGTCATCCACATATAATACTAGAAACGCTATAGAGCTCCCACTCACTTTCTTGTAAATACAAACTTCTCCATAAACTTGTATAAACTCAAATGCCTCGATCACCTCATCAAAGCGCTTATTCCAACTCCGAGATGCTTGCACTAGTCCATAAATGGATCGCTAGAGTTTGCAAACTTTGTCAGCATTCTCTGGATCGACAAAACCTTCGGGTTGCATCATATACAACTCTTCCTCAAGGAAACCGTTGAGGAACGCCGTTTTGACATCCATCTGCCAAATTTCATAGTCGAAATAAGCAGCTATTGCCAACATGATTCTGACAGACTTAAGCATCGCTACGGGTGAGAAAGTCTCATCGTAGTCAACTCCTTGAACTTGTGAAAAACCCTTTGCCACAAGTCGAGCTTTATAGACGGTGACATTATCGTCCGTGTCTGTCTCTTCTTAAAGATCCATTTGTTCTGAATGGCCTTTCGCCCTTCAGGTAATACTTTCAAAATCCATACTTTGTTTTCATACATGGATCTCATCTCGGATTTCATGGCCTCTAACCATTTCTTGGAATCCGGGCCCATCACTGCTCCTCCATAGCTCGTAGGTACAATGTTGTCCAACAACATGACCTCTAAGACAGGGTTGCCGTACCACTCAGGAGTAGTACGCGCCCTTGTAGACCTACAAGGTTCAATAGTAGCTTGATCCGAAGCTTCATGATCATCATCATTAACTTCCTCTTCTACCGTCGTAGGATCCACATAAACATCTTTCTGCGCTGCGCTACTTTCTGGTTGAAGTAAAGGTTCAATAACCTCATCAAGCTCTATCTTCCTCCCACTCAATTCTTTCGAGAGAAACTCTTTCTCAAGAAATGTTCCGTTCTTAGCGACAAACACTTTGCCTTCGGATCTGAGATAGAAGGTATATCCGACTATCTCTTTCGAGTATTCTATGAAGACGCATTTCTCCGCTTTGGGTTCCAGCTTTTCAGGCTGAAGCTTTTTGACATAAGCATCACATCCCCAAACTTTAAGAAACGACAACTTTGGCTTCTTGCCAAACCATAGTTCATATGGCATCGTCTCAACGGATTTTGATGGTGCCCTATTTAAAGTGAATGCAACTGTCTCTAATGCATAACCCCAAAACGAGTGGCAAATCAGCAAGAGACATCATAGAATGAACCATATCTTATAAGGTTCGATTATGACGTTCAGACACACCATTACGCTATGGTGTTCCGGGCGGTGTCAACTGTGAAACAATTCCATACTGTCTTAAGTGACTGCCAAACTGATAACTCAGATATTCACCTTCTCGATCAAATCGCAGGAACTTAATCTTCTTGTTACGATGATTCTCAACTTCACTCTGAAATTGCTTGAACTTTTCAGACGTTTCAGACTTGTGTTTCATTAAGTAAATATACCCATATCTACTTAAGTCATCAGTGAAGGTGAGAAAATAGCGACATCCACCACGCGCCGTAACATTCATTGGACCACACACATCAGTATGTATGATTTCCAATAAGTCACTCGCCCGTTCCATTGTTCCAGAGAACGGCGTTTTAGTCATCTTGCCCATGAGGCATAGTTCACATGTGTCAAGTGATTCAAAATCAAGTGACTCCAAAAGTCCATTAGCATGGAGCTTCCTCATGCGTTTTACACCAATATGACCTAAACGGCAGTGCCACAAGAAAGTGGTACTATCATTATCAACTCTACATCTTTTGGCATCAATGTTATGAACATGTGTGTCATCACTATCAAGATTCAATATGAACAAACCCCTAACAATGGGTGCATGACCATAAAAGATATTACTCATATAAATAGAACAACCTTTATTCTCTGATTTAAATGAGTAACCGTCTCGCAATAAACAAGATCCATATATAATGTTCATGCTTAACGCAGGCACTAAATAACAATTATTTAGGTTCATCACTAATCCCGATGGTAATCGAAGAGAAAGTGTGCGGACGGCTATCACATAAACCTTGGAACCATTTCCCACGCGCATCGTCACTTCGTCCTTCGCCAACCTTCGTTTATTCCGTAGTTCCTGCTTTGAGTTGCAAATGTGAGCAACCGAACCGGTATCAAATACCCAGGCACTACTACGAGAGATAGTAAGGTACACATCAATAACATGTATATCATATATACCTTGTTTGTCGTTGGCCGCCTTCTTGTCAGCCAGGTACTTGGGGCAGTTCCGCTTCCAGTGACCAGTTCCCTTGCAATGAAAGCACTCAGTTTCTGGCTTGGGTCCATGCTTGGGCTTCTTTACAGGAGTAGCAACTGCTTGCCATCCTTCTTGGTTTTACCCTTCTTGCCCTTGCCCTTGACCTTGCCATTTTTCTTGAAACTAGTGGTTTTATTGACCATCAACACTTGATGTTCTTTCTGGATTTCAGACTCAACGACTTTTAGCATCGCAAACAGCTCGGTGACTGACTTTTTCATCCCGTGCATGTTATAGTTCATCACAAAGCTCTTGTAACTAGGTGGCAGTGATTGAAGAACTCTGTCAGTGATCACTTCTGGCGGAAGGGCAATTCCCAACTCCGCTAGACGAGTTGAATACCCAGACATTCTGAGTATATGTTCACTGATAGACCCGTTCTCCTCCATCTTGCAAGCATAGAACTTATCGGAGGTTTCATACCTCTCGATCCGGGCGTTCTTCTGAAAGATAAACTTCAACTCCTGGAACATCTCATATGCTCCATGACGTTCAAAACGTCTTTGAGGTCCCGGTTCTAAGCCATACAATATCGCACACTGAACTATTGAGTAATCTCCAGTACGTGCCTCCCAAGCGTTCTTAACGTCTTCGGAGGTCATGTCTTCTGGTTGGTCAGCAAGCGGTGCATCAAGGACATATGATTTATGGGAAGCCGTGAGGATAATCCTCAGATTACGGGTCCAGTCAACAAAGTTACTTCCATCATCTTTCAACTTAGCTTTCTCTAGGAACACATTAAAATTCAAGGGTGCTACTACGCGAGCCATTGATCTACAACATAAATACGCAAAGTTTACTTAGACTATTGTTCAAGATAATGAGTTTAGTTAATCAAATTACTAAAGCTCCCACTCAAATTGACATCCCTCAGGTCATCTGAGTGTCACATGATCCAAATCCACCAACTCAAGTCTGATCATCACGTGAGTTGAGGTGGCTTCAATGGTGAACATCATTATGTTGATCATATCTACTATATGACTCATGTTCGACCTTTCGGTCTCTTGTGTTCCGAGGCCATGTCTGTACATGCTAGGCTCGTCAAGTTTAACCCGAGTGTTCTGCATGTGCAACACTGGCTTGCACCCGTTGTATGTGAATGTAGAGTCTATCACACCCGATCATCACGTGGTGTCTCAACACGACGAACTTTCGCAACGGTGCACACTCAGGGATAACACAATTTATCTTGAAATTAAGTGAGGGATCACTTTATAATGCTACCCTCGTCCTAAGCAAAACAAGGTGCATAAAAGGATTAACATCACATGCAAATCATAAGTGACATGATATGGCCATGAACTTGTGCTTTTGATCTCCATCTTGAAAGCACCAGCATGATCTCCATTTTCAGCGGCAAGACACCGTGATCTCCATCATCTTGATCTCCATCAACGTGTCGCCATCGGGGTTGTCGCGCCCAACATGCTTCTACTATTATTGCTACCGTTTAGCGATAAAGTAAAGCATTACATAGCGCTTAATGTTTGACACGCAGGTCATACAATAATTAAAGACAACCCTATGGCTCCTGTCGGTTGTCGTACTCATCGACATGCAAGTCGTGATAATCTATACATCACATGATCATCTCATACATCACATATATCACATCATGTAATTGGCCATATCACATCAGAACATACCCTGCAAAAACAAGTTAGACGTCCTCTAATTGTTGTTGCATGTTTTACGTGGCTGCTACGGGTATCTAGCAAGAACAATTCTCATCTACGCAAAAACCACAATGGTGATACACTAGTTGCTTTTCAACCTTCTCAAGGACTGCCTTTGTGGAATCCGATCCAACTAAAGTGAGAGAAACTGGCACCCGCAAGACATCTATGCAACAAGTTGCGATCGAGGGAACCGGTCTCTCGTAAGCGTACGAGTAATGTTGGTCCGGGCCGCTTCATCTCACAATACCACTGAACCAAAATCCGACCAAGGGAGGAAGCAATCTAAGCATCAACGCCCACAAACCTTTTGTGTTCTACTCGAGATCTCATCTACACATAGACCTAGCTCTGATACCACTATTGGGGAACGTTGCATGGGAAACAAAATTTTTCCTACGCACACGCAGATCTATCCATGATGATGAGCATCTACGAGAGGGAGAGTGGATCTACATACCCTTGTCAATCGCTAAGCGGGAAGCGTTAAGAAATGCGGTTGGTGTAGTCGAACGTCTTCGTGATCCAAATTGCTATGCACCCCGCGATCCAATCACGATCCGTCCCGTGATCCAATCATGATCTGTCCCGCGATCCAATCACGATCCGTCCCACGAACTTGATCACGATCCGTCCCACGAACTTGATCACGATCCTTCCGATCTAGCGCCGAACGGACGGCACCTCCGCATTCAGCACACGTACAGCTTCATGACGATCTCCGCCGTCTTGATCCAGCAAGAAGGAGCAGAGAGGTAGAAGAGTTCTCCGGCAGCGTGACGTCTCTCCGGCGATGGTGGTGGAGCAATTTCGGCAGGGCTTCGCCTAAGCACTGCAGAAATCCGATCTAGAGGAGAAACTATGCACTGGAGGAACGGGTAGCACGTGGCTGAAAAACTAGTGCAAAACCCCTAAAACCACTAGTATATATAGGAGGAAGAGAGGATAGGAGACAGTCTTGGCTTTCCAAGCCAAGAGCTTCGGCCGAACCTACTAGGAGAGGAGGACTCCTCCTCCAATCCTAGTAGGACTAGGATTGCTCCTTTTTTGCCTTTTTTCCATCTTTTCCTATTGGGTTTTTTCCTCCAGCCACATGGGCCTTGTGTGGGAGTTTCCGCTAGCCCACTAAGGGCTGATATTCACTCTCCCACAGCCCATGAAGCCTCTTGGGTCGAAATACCCCTTCCGGAGGCGTCCCAGTATACTCCCGGCACTCCCGGTACACTACCGATGAGCCCGAAACTTTTTCGGCGACCAAAAAAGGACTTCCTATATATGAATCTTTACCTCCGGACCATTCCGGAGCTCCTAGTGATGTTCGGGATCTCATCCGGGACTCTGAACAACCTTCGGTCACCACCATACATAACTCTATACTACCAAAACGTCACCAAACCTTAAGTGTGCAGACCTTGCGGGTTTGAGAACTATGTAGACATGACCGAGACACCTCTACGGTCAATAACCAATAGCGGGACCTGGATGCCCATATTGGTTCCTACATATTCTACGAAGATCTTTATGGTCGAACCTCTATGTCAAGGATTCAGTTAATCCCGTATGATGTTCCTTTGTTCTTTGGTATGTTACTTGCCCGAGATTCGATCATCGGTATCTCCATACCTAGTTCAACGTCGTTACCGGAAAGTCTCTTTACGCGTTCCATAATACAAGATCCTGTGACTAACACTTAGTCACATTGCTTGCAAGGCTTATTGTGATGTTGTATTACCGAGTGGGTCCTGAGATACCTCTCCGTCACACGGAATAACAAATCCCAATCTTGATCCATGCCAACTCAACAGACACCCTCGGAGCTACCTGTAGAGCACCTTTACAGTCACCCAGTTATGTTGCGATGTTTGATACACACAAGGCACTCCTCCGACGTCCATGAGTTGCATGATCTCATGGTCATAGGAACATATACTTGACATGTAGAAAACAGTAGCAATAAACTGACACGATCATATGCTACGTTTGTTGTTTGGGTCTTGTCCATCACATCATTCTCCTAATAATGTGATCTTGTTATCAAATGACATCACATGTCAATGGCTAGGAAAAATTGACCATCTTTGATCAACGAGCTAGTTCACTAGAGGCATACTAGGGACAGAGTGTTGTTTATTTACCCACACATGTAATGTGTTTCCAAATAATACAATTATAGCATGGATAATAAATGATTATCATGAACAAGTAAATATAATAATGAACACTTTATTTATTGCCTCTAGGGCATATTTCCAACAGGTGTCTCGATGAAGCCGTTCATGACAGATCTTGGAGTAGTGCCCAGTGCACTGAATCCAATGAACCTGTTCTGTTACAACACTGGTGCCATTGCTCTGGCCAAGGAACCAAGGTTTCACAAGAGGACCAGACACATAAGGCGACGCTTCAACTTCATCCGCGATTACATCGAGGAAAAGGACATAAATATTTGCAAAGTGCACATGAATCTGAATGTTGTAGACCCATTGACTAAACCTCTTCCAAGGGCTAAACATGATCAACACGAGAACTGCATGGGTGTTCGATTCATTACAATGTAAATCACATAGTGATGTGAACTAGGTTATTGACTCAAGTGCAAGTGGGAGACTGTTGGAAATATGCCCTAGAGGCAATAAATAAAGTGTTTATTATTATATTTCCTTGTTCATGATAATCGTTTATTATCCATGCTATAATTGTATTGATTGGAAACACATTACATGTGTGGGTAAATAGGCAACACTTTGTCCCTAGTATGCCGCTAGTGAACTAGCTCGTTGATCAAAGATGGTCAAGGTTTCCTAGCCATTGACATATGATGTCATTTGATAAACGGGATCACATCATTAGGAGAATGATGTGATGGACAAGACCCAAACTACAAACGTAGCATATGATCGTGTCAGTTTATTGCTACTGTTTTCTGCATGTCAAGTATATGTTTCTATGACCATGAGATCATGCAACTCACGGACACCGTAAGAGTGCCTTGTGTGTATGAAACGTCGCAACGTAACTGGGTGACTATAAAGGTGCTCTATAGGTACCTCCGAGGGTGTCTGATGGGTTGGCATGGATCAAGACTGGGATTTGTTACTCCGTGTGACGGAGAGGTATCTCAGGGCCCACTCGGTAATACAACATCAAAATAAGCCTTGCAAGCAATGTGACTAAGTGTTAGTCATGGGATCTTGTATTACGGAACGAGTAAAGAGACTTGCCGGTAACGAGGTTGAACTAGGTATGGAGATACCGACGATCGAATCTCGGGCAAGTAACATACCGAAGAACAAAGGGAACATCATACATAACTGAATCCTTGACATAGAGGTTCGACCGATAAAGATCTTCGTAGAATATGTAGGAACCAATGTGGGCATCCAGGTCCCTCTATTGGTTATTGACCGTAGAGGTGTCTCGGTCATGTCTACATAGTTCTCGAACCCGCAGGGTCTGCACACTTAAGGTTTGGCGACGTTTCGGTAGCATAGAGTTATGGATGGTGGTGACCGAAGGTTGTTCGGAGTCCCGAATGAGATCCCAGACGTCACGAGGAGCTCCGGAATGGTCCGGAGGTAAAGATTGATATATAGGAAGTCCTATTTTGGTTACCGGAAAAGTTTCGAGCTCATCGGTAGTGTACCGGGAGTGTCGGTAGTGTACCTGGAGACCATCGGGAGGGGTATTTCGACCCAAGAGGCTACATGGGATGTGGGAGGATGAATACTAGCCCTTAGTGGGATGGTGGAAGTCCCACACAAGGCCCATGTGGCTGCGAGAGAAAATCCCAAAGAGAAAAGGTGGAAAAAGGCAAAAAAGGCAAAATAGGAAGGAGTCCTAGTCCTACTAGGATTGGAGGAGGAATCCTCCTCTCCTCCTTAGTTCGGCCGACCCAAGGGATGGCTCCTTGGAAGTCAAGCCTCCTCCTCCTCTACTCCTATATATACTAGAGGGTTTTAGGGTTTTGGCACAAGATTTTCAGCCACGTGCTACCCGTTCCTCTAGCGTATAGTTTCTCCTCTAGATCGGATTTCTGCAGTGCTTAGGCGAAGCCCTGCCGGAATAGTTCCACCACCATCGTCGGAGCGCCGTCACGCTGCCGAAGAACTCTTCTACCTCTACACTCCCTCTTGCTGGATCAAGAAGGCAAAGATCGTCATCAAGCTGTACGTGTGCTGAGCGCGGAGGTGTCCTCCGTTCGGTGCTTGATCGGGACGGATCGTGATTGGATCGCGGGACGCTCAGCGATTTGGATCGTGAAGACGTTCGACTATACCAACCGCGTTTCTTAACGCTTCCTGCTTAGCAATCTACAAGGGTACGTAGATCCACTCTCCCTCTCGTAGATGCTCATCACCATGGATAGATCTTGCATGTGCGTAGGAAATTTTTTGTTTCCCATGCAACGTTCCCCAACACCTCCCACATTTTGCCGCCCCGCCGTAGTGGCCCGCTCGCCAGCCCGCCTACCGCACCACGTCGCAGTTGGCCCGTGCCAGATCCGGCCCCGGTGCTGGCCTCGCTACTTGTCCCAATGCTCCTTCCCCCACGACCATCGTTGTGAATCAGGGGTTTTCTCACCGTCGTCGATTCGGCGCCGCCGCCGCCCGATTCGACCCCACCGCCGCTCCTCCGCCTGCCCCAAAGCCGTCGCTAAACCACCCCACCTCCGTCTGCCCCCACTAGTCGTGTTTCCTCCATTCCCCCACGACCTCATCGCCACCTCGCCATCGTCAATCTAGAGGCATGCCGCCGCCATGCCACTTAAGAGGACCCCGAAGAGCAAGGCGGGCTTCTTCGACGTGAGGGCGAAGCCCTACGACAACTTCGAGGTGGAGTTCACTGACCTGGTCGCCGCTTTTGGCTTGACACCTACTCCACCGCCAACGAGGCCATGCGTGCCTACGACGTGGCGGTGTGGCATGCCGGAAGATCGAAGAAGCACTTCAACTTCACAGAGATCGAGAGCCAGACGGATGTGGAGATGATCATGCTGGGGGGCATTCGTATGGCAGATATCAAGACGAAGACAAAGACGAAGAAGAGGCCTGCCATTGTCCTTCGTCCTGGCGATAGTGACGAGGCGGCGATGGTGAGGTTCGCGCGGGATCATCCAGAGTATGTTCACGCCGAGTAGGAGTTCTGATGCGAAGAATCCTATGGACATCACCATGGCAAGAGCCCCTTTGCCAAGTGACACGTGTGACATCTACTTCAAACATACAAAGGTGAAATCTTCTCCTTTACACGTGTCAACTTGTGCCCTTCGAGGATGGTATACTACTTGACCCTTCTCTCATGTTGATGCATAGATGTGAGTGGAGCTACACACTCACCGAGGAGGAATCCAAGCTCAAGAGTACGCCTACACCATCCACGAGGAAAGGTTGGAAGCAAAGACGGAAGAAGATGGAGCTGCAGAAGTCTACAACGGCCGGACAACCGGAAGCCACCGAACGTCCGACACTCTACAAGGTTTGGATGATCGACGCCATCCGGATGTCCGACGATCTCCAGCGCCCGGACGTCCGAGCCCATCCGGAAATCCGGCGCCAAGTCTCCCGCACCGAAATAACGGAAGTCCGAAGACCTTCGAACGTCCGGACCCGCATGAGCCTCCGGACAACCGACGCCCTTTGGACGTCCAACGCCTGTGTGTGTAGCTACGGGCCTTGGGCCTTGTATCCCTTCTCCACTTACCCCTTCGTGGCCAAGACTATATATACTCTCCCCCACCTCCTTTCTAGGGTTAGCTATGGTTTTGCTCTTAGTAAGTTGAGCCTAGCTCCTTCCACTACCTCTCTCATGGAGTAGATGCCTCTATAGGAGAAGATCCCCTAGTGGATGTTAAGGCCCCTTGCGAGGGAAGATCCTTCGGGATATCAAGGCCCCAACTCCCCATGGAATTTGGGATAAACTCTATCATGTATCCTTCTTTCCCTTTGTTGTTCATGTACCTTGTGGATCTTGTGTGCGGTGAGTCTAGTTGATGTGTGATTGGACTTGTTCTTGAGTGTTTCCTCTTGTGATTTCTCCTTGTTCTTCCCCGTGTTCTTCGTGTTCTTCGTAGAATCCCTCTCCAATTCATGAAAGATCGACACCTACGGCTTTGCCCCGTATCATATGGTATCACGAGCCACGTTGATCACGAATTTGGAGTCTCCCCCACCATTTTTAGCCTAATTTTGCTTTATTTCGTCCCAATTTGAAAATCCCCACCAAAAATAGCATCACCAAAATTTTTGTGATTTGTTGGTTCTTGTGAAATTTTGTTCATTTTGATCCATGGATTTTGTGTTTGGAAAGTAGATCTAACTTCCCCACAACCAAATCCACCTAATTTTTCTTTTTCCCTTTCAATTTTGATACCGAAAATTGATATTTCCGCCCAAAATCGCGTCCCGGATCTCAGATCTCAAGTTGACCCAGACCCTATGGACGTCCGGACCCGTTCGAAGCACCGGACATCCGAAACCCCTAAACAGACCCAAAATCACGAATTTCCGGACCTTCCGGACGTCCGAGCCCCGATTGCCCGTCTCCTTCTGGACGTCTGTATCCTGTAGAAAATGACATCGGCTGATTTTTGTTTCAGTCATAACTAATTCATCCGAACTCTGATTTTGACGTTATTTATCTCGTTTTGTAGCTATTGAAACCCTCCATCCCACAAAATATTTCCAAAACCATTTGACTCCATCAACATTCTAAAAATTTGGCAAGTTTTCCTAGGCCTCCACCATAACTTCCACATAGCTTTTCCACCAAAAAATCCCGCCATCCTAACCCAATTTTGTTTGAGATTTTGAGTTGCGGTTTTCGTTTCCTAAGGTGTTTCGGCTAATTAGGGATGGTTCTACATCGACTACGCCGCCACTCATCATCGCCTTGTCCTCGACATCGACAACATCCACTTCGCCTTTTGGCACCTCGACCATAAGCAAGGACGGTAACCTCGACGACATCATTATCTATTTACTTGCTATTGCTTTGACCGCTTCGAACCTATTGCATACCTTACCTATTGAGACTAGCGAGTTGAGAATTGTCGGGCCACATTACTTGTGTACTGTAGTGTTACTCATATGCCGCATAGCTAGTTTTAGCGTGCAAACATCTTGTCATATACATGGTGCCATAAGTCTCTCCCGTGCATTATCATACTTGTCTCATATCTTGGATCGAGCATCAAGCATAGAAAAAAGAGACCAAAAGAGGAGATACAAAAGAGCTTATAAGCAATAGCAATAGTATTGAGCCATTTTGCATAGTAATACACTTGGATCATACATACATAGCATAATTGGGATTGAAGACGACACGTTTACTCTTCTAGGTTGGTGCACAAGTGCGTATCTAGCCCATTTGAGCAATCGAGCTATTGTCTCTTCTAGTATCCGTGCAACACGAGCTTTTCCTGGGTCTATCACATTTGTGCTCATTCCTTGGTTGCGCGGATCCCATTTATCTATCCATGTGTGTTCCTAGTGCCATCATAGCTATTGATCTATTTGCTTTGCATTGCAATTTTGTGAATCTTCCTCAACATTTTCCATATCTTGATTAGCAATTGCTTGAATGTTGTGCCTCTTGTCCTAACCGAGCCATTCGATAAGCTTTATGTTGTAGGTGTGAGTGAACAAGTCCGGTACCAATTCCACTATTCTCTCAGTTCACATTGAGTGAAACGGGATACATCCTCAACTTTGGGAATGGTATCTTGGTATTGTTTATCTCATTTCCCACTCACCTTTGCTCGAGTCTTGTGATAGCTAGGCAAAGCACACCATCTTCGGTCTTCGACGACTACATCGACATGAGCAACAACATCAACCAAAAACTCGAGCGACTCGCCATCGACATACGACACTCCGAAGCTCAGAAAAGATACATGGTGGCCGACACATGGAGCAACTTTGACACATGGTGGACAACTACAAGTCTTCTTCCCCTTTGTCATCGTCACGGTGTAGATGCTCAAGTCACACATCTTCAAAGAAACAATTGCACGAAGACCAAGATCACCACCAAGGACAAGCTTTGACGCCAAGATCAAGGCGATCGACTACATGGATGGATGTCCCTTCCATCTTCGGAAGCATCCCAAGGAAGAGGGCTGGGCATGGGATTTTCCCTTCGGTCATGGAGGCGAGTGATAATGTGCCATCTTCGGACTTCATCCATGACGATGAAGAGACGGTTGAGCATGGGACTATCCCTTCAACCCATGCGGCGAAAGGAGTTGAGCATAGAGACGTTTGCACCTACATCTCTCCGACACCCACATATGACGAGATGCCCCAATTTCCATGTGAGGAGAGCCACCACCACATGAGTGATATTAGTGACTCCACCATATGTGACATTGAGTGCATTTCCTATGAGAGGATGAGCGTGACCACCACTAGCCCCATATATGATGAGTTGCCACACTTTCCATGTGAGGAGAGCCACAACCCCCACCACTTGAGTGAGATGAGTGACTCCATCATATGTGAGTATGAGTGCCACTACCTAGAGGGAGTGAGCGAGCCACCACCACATAGAGCGAGTGAGGTAGTTGATAGGGCATGTGAGGCCACTATGATTTCTAACAACTTACCCTCTACTCCTATTGTGTCTTCTTATTTGGTGAAAGCTCTCATACATGACGACGCGCCTACCCTCGACGAACCCATTCCTCCAATGGGAATGATGATGGCCATGGTGGATGATGATGCACTCCCCACATGGTTCCATCACGATGACGAGGACCACGAGTTGGTTTCTCCCACCTCACGTACACCACATGAGTGGAATGAGAAAGGTAAAATAGGTGAAGGTCATGCTCTTGTCCCACCAGTGGACTATCTTGACAATGATTGCTTGCATGATGTTGATCACCTTATGGATACTTCACATGCTATGTGTTCTTCATTCTTAGATGTGCCCCCTATTTATGATGAATATGATGATGAGCATGTAGAATCACCTAGTTGTGATGCTATACTCCATAGGATATCTTGTGAGAATTCTATTGGTCACATCATGTTCGATAATCCCATAAACTTGTCACATGCTATGAGTGAGATTACCCATATTGCATCATTGCAATCTCACCGTAGTGCCTATGCATACCCATAAAAATTAATCCCATTTGCTCATATGGCATAGACGACAAGCCCATGGTTATTGGCATTTTCTTCTCTTGTGATAACATTGCCATGCTCCCTTTGCATAATTTGCGCAATAATTCTCATATGCCATGCCATGCCATGATCTCCATGATTTGGAAATGCATTGTTTTGGATGTTGTCCATATTCTCCGCATTATGCTTCCACTATTACACATGAGGAGACCTCCATAGTTTCCTCATACATTATAGGAGATTTTGTTCCATCCCATACATTGCATGATCCCACTACTTGTGTGCACCATCCGGATGCCATGAACAACAATGCTCTTAGTTCATGTGATGCACTACATATTTCTCGTCTCCATTATGCTATACACCATAACAAACTTTTCATGATGGATGACATGTTCCTATATCACGCATCTCATTTATTCGAGCATTGGACATTTTGTGCTAACGAACACAAGCACATGCACATCCTAACGGATGATGTGTACATATACCACGCACACACAATTTTCCCTTTGCCTTTGTTGTGTGTAGGTACGCATGAACACTCGTCAACCACACAATCCCACGAGTTGACGAAGACAGCTCTTGAGAGCAACGATGCTTTGGGATTCATCGGAATGTGTCTCCAACCATTCCCCTCGCACAAGGACTACGCGCATATATTCTACATGGCCCTCACATGGTTATGGCTTATTGTGCATTATCTATCCTTTGCCCATATTGCCATGTTAACTTTGCATGAGATGCTCATTTCTATGCATTTGTCATGCATTTGTGACCCATGCTTTGCATTACGCATGAACCATGACTCTCATATTTGTATGTGTATTTGCAAGCTTGGTGGAGATATTACTAGCTATTGCCATGTTTGCTTTGTGGCCCATGCCTATAATGATACATTGATCATGTTCTGTTCTCGTGCTTGCGATATGTCATGTGCATTGTCTATGCCGACTATTTTCCCATATGACATGATTGCCATGATTCCTCTAGTATGATGCATCTTCGCACTACTAGCTTGCACGACATGATCATTATGCTTGCTTATGTTGCATCCCCGATGTGCCCATTTTATGCGGTTGATGACAACCATTGCCATGCTTCGCATATGATTGATATTGCATATTGTCATATGTCTCCATGTGTTGCCTCCTTCCCGCTATTGCCATGTATTGAGTGCAATATTGTTATTAATTTTGCTAATGAGATTGCCCCCATAGCTTTCTCTCATATTCTTGGAGATTTTGACATCTTCCATGTGAAGCATGCTATCCTTCCTTATTTGCACCATATGCCTCGTGCCATGAATATAGCCATTGTTGCATCCTATTGTTCATCCACTTTTGAT
Source organism: Hordeum marinum (assembly GCA_022496015.1). NCBI lineage: Eukaryota > Viridiplantae > Streptophyta > Magnoliopsida > Poales > Poaceae > Hordeum > Hordeum marinum. Next base: position 111,841,464 of record CM039676.1, on the reverse strand, counting down.
CCTAAAGGTTATGTGCAAGAGAAGAGAACCATCATGATGGATGATGTGTTTGTCTACCATGCACATACATTCTTTGCTTTGTTGTGTGTATGTGTAGGATACTTCGACTACATGTCAACCTCCACTTCACGTGAGTTGGCGATTCGAGCTCTTGAGAGCGAGCCATGCTACACCGCTCCATTTCTACATAGCACTTGCTTGCGCATCGACATTGTGAAGGACACACAAGGACATGTTTTCAAGGTGACATCCTTCTTGAGCATGGGTATTGTGGATCATATTGCTTTCCATCTATCCATGCCTCATGATATATATGCCTTGTGTGTTGCATCCAACTTGTGGATTGTTTGCTTTTATCATATGCTTGGTTAGAACAATGTCCATTCTTCACATTTGCCATGCCCTATTACCTGCTACATGCTTGACTTGATTGCCTCACACATGTTGAATACTTGCTCTTTCTATTGTGTTGAGTGCCTCACTATCTTCACTACACCATGTGCACATTATGCTTGGATTGTCTTGTGCTTGCCCCATGTGTTTAGACACTTCATATTACTTGGTGTGGTGAATGATTCCTATGCCTACCATAGACCATTTGTTTACTCCTTTGTGCATATGTGCTATGACCATGAGGTAGATGCTTATTATTTTGTCACACATATTTGCATCCCTACCTCACCTAGGCACACTTGTTTTCATGATTGCATTGCTTGTGCTCAATTTGTATGCATACATGCCTTGATACAATCCCTTGTTACACCATATGTTATGCATGATGATAACACTTGTGTGATGATTCACCACTTGAATGCTTGGTTTTGCACTAACATTAACCACATTTATTTTTCCAAATGTTTGTCGTGTTTGCTCCTTTTGAAGGAATCACTAGATGGTGCGACATTGGTGAGTGCACATTGCGAGCTTGATGATGATGAGCGTTTGGTGACTGTCCACTTCTACACGGCGACGCCATATCTTTCCCATGGTGATCTGGATTTTGATCCATGGACGGATCTTTCCCAAGGGGGAGGGGATGGTGCGGAGCATCCTATGGACAACACCATGGCAAGAGCCCCTTTGCCAAGTGACACATGCGACATCTACTTCAAACATACAAAGGTGAATCTTCTTCTTTACACGTGTCAACTTGTGCCCTTCGAGGATGGTATACTACTTGACCCCTCTCTCGTGTTGATGCATAGATGTGAGCGGAGCTACACACTCACCGAGGAGGAGTCCAAGCTCAAGAGTATGCCCACACCATCCGCGAGGGAAGCCTGGAAGCGAAGACGGAAGAAGATGGAGCTGCAGAAGTCTACAGCAGCCGGATGATCGGAAGCCACTGGACGTACAACACTCTACAACGTACGGATGACTGACGCCATCCAGACGTCCGACAATCTCTAGCGCCCGGACGTTTGAGCCCATCCGGAAATCCGACGCCAAGTCTCCCGCGCCGAAATGACGGAAGTCCGAAGACCTCCGGACGTCCGGACCCGCCCGAGCCTCCGGACGGCCCACACCCTCCGGACGTCCGGCGCGCGCGCGTGTAGCTGCGGGCCTTGGTCCTTGTACCCCTTATCCACTTACCCCTTCATTGCCAAGACTATATATACTCTTCCCCCACCTCATTTCTAGGGTTAGCTATGGTTTTGCTCTTAGTAAGTTGAGCCTAGCTCCTTCCACTACCTATCCCATGGAGTAGATGCCTCTATAGGAGAAGATCCCCTAGTGGATGTCAAGTCCCCTTGCGAGGGAAGATCCTTCGGGATATCAAGGCCCCATATTCCCATGGGATTTGGGATGAACTCTACCATGTATCCTTCTTTCCATTTGTTGTTCATGTACCTTGTGGATCTTGTGTGTGGTGAGTCTAGTGGATGTGATTGGACTTGTTCTTGAGTGTTTCCTCTTGTGATTTCTCCTCGTTCTTCCCTGTGTTCTTCGTGTTCTTCGTAGAATCCCCCTCCAATTCGTGAAACATCGACACCTACGGGCTTGCCCCGTATCAAGTTCATCTGGAAGCGCGACGTCATGCAGCAGAAGAAGGAGGACTAGGCCGGCCCCTCGACGGTGATCCTCGTCGAGTCTAACTCGTCGGACTGGGTGAATCGGAGGAGGAGGACAAGGAGTGCGATGACCCGAGCAAGGACAAGTTCTGGGAGAAGTTCAAGAGCTCCGACGAGGTGTATTTCATCTTCGAGTAGTAGTAGTTTGAACTAGTAGTAGTCGTTGGAGTAGTAGTATGAAGTACTAGTAGTCCTTCAAATTAGAATCATATTTAATTATGTTTTAATTTGAACTATGTTTAATTACATTTGAAATGAACTAGTAGTTGAACTATGTATGTTTGAATTATGTGTGAAATGAAGTACTATTTGAAGTTTTTAAAATTTACATCTCCATTTTGCACCACCTATTGAAGTTAGCCCTTTTTTAGAGATGCAAAAGCCACTTTTTGGAGATGTAAATTTTACATCTCCTACTTTTACATCTCCAAATTTATATCTTCTATTGGAGACGCTCTTAAGGTGCATACATTCACACAACATACACGGTGAATACATGCATGCCGTGTGGCAGGACGGTCTATACCACAACACAGATAAAGAAATAACCCACAACAGCAACAACAAAAACAACAATTGACATATACAACAATTATGAGGTCTTTTGGCCAAGATAAAACTTATACTCCCTCCGTTCCTTAATATTTGTCTTTTTAAAGATTCAACTATGGGCTACATACGACGCAAAATGAATGAACCTACATTTTAAATTATGTCTATGTACATCCATATGTAGTCCATAATGAAATCTCTAAAAAGACAAATATTTAGGACACCAGAAGCAAAATATAACTTAGATAGGTAAAGAAAAGAAATGCCTTAAGAAGGCGCAAATAAAAGCAAAGGTGTCCATATCCATGTCCATACCGTTGTCTGTGGGTTGATCAACTAACGTCTTCCATCATCAAATATGCTTCCTGAATTGTTGCCGGCTGGATTGGCGGCAATCCGAGGAAAAATGTACTCTTAATACCTACCAGAGACCTATACTATTTATGCATCAGATATCAAAAGGGGTAAAGGGTTTAACCACAACAACACTAGCACTTACATAAATACACTACAACTTGCATCTATCAATCTACTACAACTTGCATCTACTAGAGGTAGGGAAAGATAGCATATAATTCTCCTTCGCACCACCCATGAAGAAGAATCCCCAAGGCATTTACTTGGTAAGTTTTATTGATTAGTTAAAATTGCACAACCCTATTACTAACAAAATTGGGGGGGGGGGGGTTACAAGTTGAAATCATGCTATGATCAAGTCGACCAATTCAAGTTGTCCACAACCTACAGGGTTGCACCAATCTACCCACACGCACACCCGTTAAAACCAGTTACATGATGTGAAAATAATATAATAGATGAAAAAAAATTCTAAGGGATTGCTCAAAGGTAGTTACAAAAGGTTTGTATCCCTGAAAGCTTCCTCGCTCAGCCTCATCGCCTCGACCCTCTTGCCGAAGTAGTCCTGATCTCCTTCGCTCCACGGACCTCTTGGAGGCATACCCAGGCTTGGAACCACATGAACTTGTATTCGCACTAGTAGCAGTAATGGGTACACTCGTAGAGCAGCACCATGCAGTCGTCCTTCTGCTCCTCTGATGACAGCAGCAGCGATGGATTGGCATGGTTGAGGGCCCGAAACTCTACATAGACAAGTTCGTTTGGCTGGGCGAGGATCCAGGCGATCCCATCGAGCGGCAGCTGCCACATCTTTTTGCTTTTTCGCTGGAGTCTCCTCCTCCTCATTGCATTAATTAAATAATTATTTTGGATATGTTATTTCATTATTTTGTTAAATGGTGAATAAGTAACCCCCTCCTTTCGATCTTGTGCACCTTGGATAGAACCTTGTTGTGGGGGAGCTACCCAAACTATTTCGCAACATTTGCAGAAGCCTAGGTCTCACCCACAGTGCAAACTCCTATTTATTTAACAAATAGAGGTATATTTAAAATATATGTCAAACAACCTCCGATTGACTTTGGATGAATTATGTGGCCTCACCTGTATTCCGGCCTTCAAAATTTCGTCTAAATCAGAGTCATCTAATGCCCGAACAGTCGAATATGAGGTCACTAATACCCAAGTTAAATAATAAACCAACTTTGCAATAAAATTGCTACACGGGCCAGCCACGCTTCTCTGCTATAAGAATCCCACCTACCCATCTAAAGTCCTTCTAACCCAGCCCAAAACCTCTCCTACCCCGTGCTATATAAAGCAGCCCCTCTCTTTCAATTTGGGCCAAACCCTAATTACAAGGAGGCATCCCTCCTCATTTTCCTCCCCAGACACCACATAGCTTCCACTTATCCTTCTATCACTAGGCGCGCCGCCACTTGAGCAGCCACAACTACCACCTGGTCGCCCTCTTCTCGAGAATTTTTCCCCACCTTGCATCCATGGCGCAGATGTACGGTGATGGCGCATCCTGGCCAGGCAGACCAAGAAGTCAGCACGACACCGACACACATCAGGAGATGCATGGTGATAAGCCTCGGCGTGCTGGGCAGCGGAGGAGGATGGACGGGTCCTCGGATGTGAGGTGAAGAACGGTGTGTGTGTGTGGGGGGGGGGGGGAGAATGGGGATTGTGGAGAATGATGGTTCGTGTTGATGCCCTGCACAACGAATGCTTCTTGAAGCTTATGTCGCGACGCGTCCTACTCCAAGATCCGTGCACTCCATCCAACGACCAGTGAGACATTTGTTCAGAAATATGAAAAATCCGATGTCAGATTTTTAACATTTAGGAAAGGGAGAAGGGGTTTACTTATTCACTATTTCATAAAATAACGAAATAAAATATCCAAAATAATTATTTAATTAATGCAGTATAATGGACATGCAGTGCTTATGAGATGCACATGATGTGCAAATAATATAATAAATGAAAAAAAATCTAAGGGATTGCTCAAAGGTTGTTACAAAAGGTTTGTATCCCTGAAAGCTTCCTCGCTCAGCCTCATTGCCTCCACCCTCTCGGTGAAGTAGTCTCAATCTTCTTTGCTCCACGGACCCTTGGAGGCGTACCTAGGTTTGGAATCACATGAACTTGTCTTCGTACTAGTAGCAGTCATGGGTACACTCGTAAAGCAGCACCATGCAGTCGTCCTTCTGCTCCTCTCGCGACAGCAACAACGACAGATTGGCACAGTTGAGTTCCCGAAACTCTACACAGACATGTTAGTTTGGTTGGGCGAGGATCCAGACGATCCCATCGAACGGCAGCTGCCACATCTTTTTGCTTTTTCGCCGGATTCTCCTCCTCCTCATTTGGCGACGCGTGAACACTGCTCGACGGCGGTAGCCTCCACCTTTGTCTTGTTAGGGAAAACCTTCAGCCCTCACTCCACAGCCTCCTCCGGTGCTATCCGTTGATCTGATGGAGGGATTTAGCTGGCAAGAGGGATTTGGGTGCTCCAATTTGAGGCAAGAGATGGCAGAATTGATCCTTATATTTTGTTTGATGTTGTCATTGAAGGGTTTTAGGGCATATATGTTATTTAAGAGTGTCATGTAGATTAAATGATGATATAGAGGAGAGAGAAATCATATGTAAAAGCATGCCTTCTCTTAATTAAGAGACGGTCTCTTAGCACCAATATGTCTCATCACATATTTGTGATATTTAGTTATCCGTCTGTAGCGACGCTGGGCGAAGCCTGGCCGGCAAGGCGGTGGCAGGGTTTTCTCCTCACCCTTTCCATCTTGGCTGGCGCGGGATAACGAGATCGAGAGGAGCGTCAGACGAGCGTGGGGTCTAGCGGCACGGCGGGCGGGTCTCCCAGTGGTGTCGTGGGCGACGCGACGGCGACCTGCTTGTGGCGAGGTGGTGGCTGCGTTGGGCATGCCGGTGCTCGCGGGTGCTGTCGGACCTAGATTGGATCCATCTGGATCCTGTCTTTGGACACCGTCGGCCGCCATGGGGTGGTGGTGGTTGTTGCTGGATACGTCGGATCGCTGGGTTCGGCGTCTGGAGATCTACGATGGGTTCTTCTCGATCCTCCTTCCTGGCAGGTTGAGCCCCATGGCTCGTTGCTGGATCCGGAGCAGACGGAGGTTTGGTGGTATAGGATTGGGACCGGAGGAAACTTTGGTCGGCTTGTTCGGCCTGGCATCGGCGACGTCACTCGACGCTGTTACCCTCCGTGGAGGTGAAGCCGAGGTCTTGTCCTCTCCACCGCCGAACCCCTCCCGGACGAAAGTCCAAAATTCAGTCTGGATTGGGCGGTGGCGGCATCCTGCGCGTCGTATCCTCCATGGAGGCACCATCTTGGGAGGACCTCGTGTTCGGGGGAGCGATACCGTGGGTGGTGGGCTCCGCGTTGCTCCAGCAGTGGTGACGGTGTGGAGGTTGCCAGGCGGTGCGGCGTTGTATCTACCGCGTCGATGACGACGAGTATTGGCGGCATGGTGCAGCTGGATATCGAAGACGGATGCAGCTGGATGAGCGAGCGCAGGGCGGTGGCGCCGTCTGGCGCCATGGTGGCGTTGACGACAGGCTTGGCAAGGTCTATGCGCCAGTCTATGCTCTGGAGATGGATCGATGGAAGACGACGGCGGCGGCTTCGATGAGTGCGTCAGACCGGTGTGTTACTCGGTCCCGGTATTTTTGGCTGGGATGGGGCACCCGGCATTAGATGTTAGGTTTTGGTGCAATGTCTGTTTGGTATTAGGCTTGGACATTAGGCACCCCTGCATCAAGGGGATAGGAGTAGCGACAGGTGTCGTCAAGATGGTGGATCCAGGCTTACTGATGTATTATTTTGTAAAGTCTTTATGAATAATTAATAAAGTGGCTGGATGCGTCGCTCACATGCAGAGGCCGGGGTACATCCTCCTTTTCTAAAAAAAGATAGCCCATTGTACATCATTTTTTTATTTCCCTCACTAAATTACGTGATGGATTTAAGATAATACTCTCTTATTAGTTATTAACCACTACACAACATTGACAAAGGTCTTAAGAAGTTAAATTTGAACCACATCCCATTAGATTTTATGTCATCATCATGCCTGTCTGCCAAAAGAGAGCGGTCCAACTAAAAACTACAATCAAGATCTCAGCTACTACTGAAGATGAAGATGAGCAATGCTAATGGAATGTTTGAACATTATAAATATTAGTTTTGCAGCATTCACGAATGGAATGTTAATTTCTGCAAAACTTGGAAGTTTATTTCATTTCATTCACATGGAATCAAACATAATAATATGGTAACAATCTTTCATTGTGTTATTGTAATTCATTTTTGTATGATTTTTAATGAAGTTAAAATCTGAATAATTAATTCATGCACTAGGCATTTGCTCCAAAAGTCCGAAGAGAATTTTTTTCAAAACTAGTACGGATTTTGTAGCAAATTTGAAAACAGGTGCGTGAGTTGGAAAAATTTCAATACTAGTACCCTGTCGGCCAGTAGCCGGCCGAGCAGGGACCTGTCGGCCACCACCAGGCCGACCGGAGACCTGTCAGCCATCCGTAGGCCGAAAGGATCCTGTCGGCCAATCAGAGGCCAGGAGACAGGCCTGTCGGCCTGGGGTAGACCGAAAGGCACCTGTCGGCCACTGGGAGGCCGACTGGCCCCTGGCTAAGCCCCGACCCTCTTTTCTTCCTCCTCCGACCAGTCATTTCACCCTCACCCTTCCCCTTTTCCCCTCTCACTACCGTTGCTCTCCGGTGGTTCCACCGACTCGCCGATCTCCTCGCTGGAACACCCATTCTGTTATCCTACCCGCTTAATCAATAGATCAGGGCGTTCTCCACCGGCGTACGATATATTTTTTCCTTCGAACTCAATCGACTGAGAACTGTCAAGTCGGTACTAGATTTAGTTAATATTTGTCACCGTCCATCTGCAGGTAATGGCTTGTCCATTTTGCCACGCTCCAGGTGGCCCTTGTGTTGCCGTTGATTCCGGTGCGTCCGTATTTACTGTGGTGCTGGATCATCGATGTGCAAGACGTGTTGTAAGATTCGATGTCTTCATTATCTAACTGTGGCATATTCGAATGCCTTTGTTTATAAGTTTATGATCCTTGCTTCCATTCTTGTTGTAGTATGTTCCGTGCAGTGTTAGATCACATCTTGCTCGGTACATTGAGGAGTGTAGAGCTTTAGCTATTGGGAGGGGTGACACTGATATTGATCTTGCTCTGCACAACACTGAGGGTAACTTATACCATGTTATATTTACACATGGTAGGATGAGCAGTAAATTTCATGGTCCTTCGTGGGAGGAACTCGTGAATGATTATGGTCTCCGCCACAGTGACATGATGATTGTTATGCTTGAGCACTATGGAACTTATATTAGTGTCGAATTTCATCGGGATGGTGTTATGTTGTTTCCTTTACCCCATGTTGGTAAGATTTATGTTTGACAAATTTTCAGATTTGATTGAGCTTATACTTTTTGCGGTTCATGTCAGTAATTGAAATAATTTTTTTGTAGCTCTTGAGGATCTGAGTGAAACTCAGAGCGAACTTGTTGATAGCTGTTTTTATAGTCGTGGTGTCACTCTGAATTATCATCAAATGTATGTCATGTCGCGGCAGTTCTTTGATGACAACTACATACTGTGTACTCCTTTCGTTCATAGGATGGATCGAATGAACGTTATTTCCCAACATATGGTAAGCTTTGGTTTCTGTTTTTTATTATTTGTTTGTTATTTGCTGGTTCATAAGATGGATCATATAAGTTGCTTGTTTCTGTCAGGTTATTCCTACCATGGTTGCGAGGAGTTTGATGGAATTTGTGTCTATTCCTAGGACTGGTTCTTTACTTCTTGAAATTACTTTGGATTCAGAAGATGATGATATATTTGTGAGCATTCCTTGTTCCTACTTCATTGGCTTGGGTGATCGAATGGTTTTGAAGAAGGAAGGTTTCGGAATTTTTTTGCTCGCATCATCTATCGAAGTCAACAATTTGGTGCTCATAACATTCAAACAGCGTGAACAGGAGCTAGCTATTGTTTTCAGCTATCTGCCACAGTGAGAAAGAAAGAAAGGTCTCGTGCAGCCTAGGCAGCAGAAGAAGCTGGAGATGGAGAAGGAAAATATCCATGTTGGACTTAGTAGATTTATATTCTTGTAACTCAATTTCAGCAAGTTGTATCTTAATTTCAGCAAGTTGTATCTTACTTTCAGCTACCTGGCTGTGAAGTAGGTGGCTGCTGCCAGGAGTAGCCCCCCGGCTGTGAAGCAGGTGCCTGCTGCCAGGAGGAGCCCCTGGCTGTGAAGCAGGTGCCTGCTGCCAGGAGGAGCTCCCTGGCTGTGAAGGCCGTGGTTCTAAACGCTGCAGAGAGGGGCGTGGCGGACGATGTGCTGTACGAGTGTCAACAACATCGGAAGATCGCCTACATGTAACAGCTGCGACGAACCCGCGTATCTTCGCTTGAAGACTCTTCAATAGTGTTGCTTGCTCTCTCAGTGGGATATTTTCTCCTCTGTCAACACGGTCGACCAAAGCGGTAACCTCCTCTAGCGCCTGAGTTCCCAATTCACCCTGTACGTAGAAAGTTAACCAATTGTACATGTTCATGTATAGGGAAAATGTAGGATGTGAGACAAACTGAGGACATACCGCGTGGTGTCTGGTTCCCACTAGCGAGGAAGTTGGGAAGAGATCGCTAGCGAGAGGAACTGAGATATGTTCCGGAGCAGATGATGGAACCAAGTAGATCCTTGTGGTCTGTCTGTAACGCCTCAGATACAACCCGTATGTGTCCCAGTCGAAGACACGAACTTCATCCCATATATTTGTCGGGGCAGTATTCCATTCCTCGAGGTAAGGTCTGATATCGCGAACCCAAGAAGTATGAGACTTGTTTGCTCCGCTGCGAGTATACCTGATATTGAAATGCATGTTACATGATTAGCTATAAGTACTCCGAATAGTCTCAATAACCTATTAATGTAGAGATGAGAACCAAAATAGTATTACTTACTTGTGCACGTGATCTGGTAATCGTGAAATAACCGGAATGTCAGGCTCTTGGAATAGACCGAACTGTCTCATCACCCTATTGATAGCCATCTCCTCAACTGTCACATCGAAGACCAGCTTGGCCTTGGTCATCCAGTAATGCTGATCTCTAGTGCAGTTTCCAGAAATCCTGCCTAGGTATCTATCGGAAATAGCCTTACGGGTGTACGGTTCCCATATAACCTGATCCTCGTGCAGACTATCAAATTGCGCCGTGAAGGAGGGGTAGCAGCCCCTCACCTGGCTAGGCGTAAACTGTCTCTGCACATCACAACAAACATTAGTACGTAATATTGAATAGCGAGAAATAAACATTACTAATTCATATTGTTAATAATGAAAATACCTCTCTCCGTGCCCAAACAGATCCCATAGTAGGCAAGTCACCGATAGAAGTCCAGCAATGTCCTCCTTGCCGAAAGGTTTGTCAATGCTAACGTAGGGTCGACCAATGGGGAATCTCTCATAAGACCAAAGCTGCAACAGGAGTGGACATCCGAGAAGACCAGATTTCCTAGACCTCAACTGGCAAGCTTTGCAGAGGCCTCTGTACGTAGCTTCTAACATGGCAGAACCAAAACTCCTTCGCACAATGTTCTTAGGGGAACGTGCCTCAGCTATCTCTCGTGCAATGCCGATCAATCGTGCATCTACAGTGGTCACGTGGTTCTCTGTGAACATAGTCTTGCCAAACAACCACATAATATATGCCTCTAGGGACCGGTCAATCTGTGCCTTTGACAACTAATAAGTGGGATATCCTAAGGCAACAATCTGAAACTGGCTCAACCACCTGAAAAGAGGCCCGTGCCGATCGTTTTCTAGTGCGGTGGTTGTTGGCACCGCAGCCAAAAAATGGGCATGCATAGATGCTAGTCAACCATCTTCTACCTCTAAAGGTCCTATGGCAGCACCGGCGAGAGGTAATCCCAACAAGTAAGACACGTCATGTAAAGTAGGAGCCATCTCTCCCCATGGAAAGTGGAACGTATGTGTCTCTGGTCTCCATCTATCTACTAAGCAGCTAAGGAGTGACCTGTCATAAGAGATGCGTGAAACTGGCCTCTTGTGCAGCTGCATTGGTTCGCCCGCGTCATCCAAGTCCGGGTGATCAACCCACTCATCCAATGTACCCTCAACCAGTCGTGCCAAGGGTAGGAGTCCAGCCCAATTCAGCCTACAAAATAAACAAAATGTAGCTTACAATTAGCTACTATCAAAACGATGACGAATGTGCTACGTGATTGTACCGACACATACCTATCAACCCATACAGGGTGTATCATCCAGTTAGACTTTGGGGTGCGAGTGATCAACACGTCTAAGTTGGTGCCCGATTCCGTAATTGCGGCTCGGTGCCCTCTATCGATATTACCATTAAGCATCTGATATGAAGCCATATCTGCAATGAGAACATAGTACAAACATATTAGAAAATATAACATAGAAGGGGGCGCACTAAAAATAAAAACTTAGTATCCGAAAGGCATAAAAACATAGTCTCACATATTACAAATAAAAACATAGTGCACACATATTACAAATAAAAACATAGTCTGACATATTAAAAATTAAAAACATAGTCCGACATATTACAAATTAAAGACATAGTCCCACATATTACAAATACAAACATAGTCCCACAGATTATGTAGCTTCTGAGTTATTCATTCCTCGTCCGCCCCTTCGGCCTCGAGAGCCACGTCCACCACGACTGCCAGGACCTCCTCTTGCAACTGCTGTTGCAGTCGTCGATGCGGAAGCACCCGTCGATGTGGAAGCACCGTCTTTCTTTAGTGTGGGGCAATATTTCATCCTATGACCATACGCCGCACAGAGCAAACATTGCCTGGTTGCTCCACCTGCTTCAGATTGGTCCATGTCGTTTCGGATGCGCTTTACCTTATGCCTGCCCCTGCTAGTTCGCCGTAGTGCAGGATCCGGGATGTATACTCTATCAGCATCGTTTACCTTGTTGAAATTGCCGACGACTCTAAACCCTGTCATCTCACCTGTCCAGACATTGAGTACTGCCTCCTTTGAATAGTACGGAGACACGAAGGACATAGCGTCCAACTGAATCTGGCCACATGCAGCCAACACATGTGAGCAAGGCAGGTGCAACAACTGCGGCTTGTTGCATGTACACTCACAAGTTGGATAAAATTCTGCTCCAATTGTAACCTCATGCGTCCTCACCTCATTTCCAGAACCGAAACCATCAGTAGGAAGCTGAACCTCGTACCTCCTTTCCTGATTACCTCTGAGTGTGACGGTGTGCTTCTTGGCTTTCTTTATCTTATCAGCCATATACTCCATGACACGGCTGCAGTAAAGAGTGTTCTGATTATCTTCAATATGCTTCCTTGCCAACTCATGCCTTTCTCTGACATACCTCACAGTGCCATGGAATACACCCTCCACAATAGCTGTCAGTGGCAATGCTCTGTTCCCTCTGAGAACAAAGTTATAGATCTCTACAAGATTTGTTGTCATGTGGCCATACCTAGCTCCATGGGTGTCATGCAGCAAAGACCAATTCACTGGAGGTTCTTTCTCTATCCACTCAGAAAAATTCTTTATTGCCCTGCCCTTCTTTCGCTTCATATTAGGAGAGTCAATTGCTGGCAAGTCACAAAGACCAACTGGCCCCTCCATCTCCGCAATGAGTGCTATTAACTTAACCTGGTCTTTTTCCATTTTCTTCCTAGCAACGACCTGCTTCTTAGTGAACTCATCTAGTTTGGACCAAATAAAATCATATTTTCGCCGCTGGTTCTGCTTGCATAACTTCTTGAACAAGTTCATCAACCGTTTGTTCTTGAACTGTGAGAAAAAATTAGCACCAAGATGGCGCATGCACCACCGGCTTTGCAAGTCCTTCCAAGGTGTTGGCTCGTCAGCAGTTGGATTACTCAGTGTCTTCACGACCTTCAATATACCGGGATGTCTGTCATGAATGAGACACACATTGGGTATGTCCTTCACGATCGCAATTTTAATTTGACGGAAGAACCATACCCAGCTCGGAAAGTTCTCACCCTCCACAAATGCCATGGCTAGTGGGATGATTTGGTTGTTCCCATCCACACCAATAGCAGTCAGGATTTGCCCTTTGTACTGACCAGTCAGGAATGTACCATCCACAAACATCACAGGAGGACAATGCCTGAAAGCTTCGATGCACATACTGAAAGAGAAGAATACTCGTTTCAACACCTTGTAATCTGGTATACTATCCAACCTCGTGTGCTGAATGTTAACATAAGTGCCGGGATTCCTCTCCTTCAGTACGTCAAGGAGACGCACAACATTATCATAGGAGTTGAAGAACGTCCCAAACCTCTCCTCCATAGCCTTCTGCTTAGCTCTCCAAGCCTTCCCATATGGAATGTCATACTTCCATCTGACCTTCATTGCGGTCTGGATGTGCTTTGCTTCCATATCTTTCTTCGTCACTATCTCAGTATACATGAGTTGCGCTATGAGAGTTGAAGTAAGGTTTGGATGACGAGCCAACATGTTTTTCCTAACACAATTATGCGGTACAACATTTGTCACAACCCAGTGGATGTGATACTTTGGCACGTGGGCGTGCACCTTCGCAGGACAACCTGATTCAGCACACTTCACGGTATATTTCGTTGGACTAGATATGTGTGTCCGGAAAACCCTCTGCGTAGACATAACCCACTTTATCATCGCATACTTCAATTTCTTCTTTGTGTCAAACATAGCCCCGATCTGGACTTGGTTCAGATTATATTGCCATGGAGTCTCATGGCCATCGTTGACAGTAAAGCCGGCGGATATGTCCTGCTCCCATGCAGCAGGAATTGGTACCTCCTCCTCATCCTCGGAATTTTCAGAATCAAGTTCCTCTGCAATCCCATCCTCGTCCTCTTCCTCCATCACCCTCTGCATTTCCTCGCCTTCATCGTCCCCATCAGCAACACTAGAGGCAGCTAATACTACCGATTGAATACTCTGGCCAGCATTAACATAATCTGACTCATTGTCGGCTTGAGTATCATTCACATCCGGTGGCTGTGACCCGGATACATAAATCTCGTTAGCCACTTGACTACTCTGGCCTGGATCATACCCCACAGTTGGCGGTACGATGTTCTCCTCCTTCGCCACTGGTTGAACTAGGGCATACGGATGGATTCCTCGGTCTCTGCAACGAGTTAACAGAGACAACCAATGCTGGCTCCTATCTATCGGAATCAAATCTCACTTGACATTTTTACAGGATTTGGTTCACAAGGCATGAATACTGACGGAACAAACTTCAGGATCGAGGCTAAAACTAGTAGTCAACCAGTGCTTCAACTGCCTAATGTCCAGTCTGTCCGGGTCTGAAAGTGTCATCTCGCCTGTTTTAAAGTCGCTAAGACCAACCCCCAACTCATTATATCGAACAGTATCAGGGCCGTAATACACAGTCAGATTTACGGATTCAGACATTTTAACCTGATCAGACAATGCCAACTCCTCGTTATTCGCAGCGAATATATCGACACTAAAATAAAACTAACACTGTGATGTAACTATAAAAACTACACAAAAATGAGCTACACCAAAGGCACATAAAAAACCTACACTAAAATTATCTACACAAAAAATAACCGACGCTACTATGACTAAACTAACTAATCCTACACTACAAAAACAAAAACTAAAATCCGATACTAATATGACTACACTAATATGACTAAACTAAAATCACTACACTAACAACTAAAAATAACTACGCTACTAAAATTAACACAAACTAAATGTACGTACATTACAAAAATAACAAAAGAACGAAATTAACAACAAAAATTTATACCTTCGACGCGTGAGTGCACTCCTTCTTCCTCTCCACCTTCTTCCTCTCCACCACTCCACCTTCTCACCATTGTAAGCTCCACCACCACACCATCCTCTCCTCCACACGAACAAACCAGTACACGTTGCGGAAAATAAAACCGTAGGGCGGGGGAGAAACACAGGATCTATCAATTCATTGGATTGAAACGGCAAATTAGTGGAGGGATTGGGAGATCAATGGGGGGGGGGGTCATTCGGCCCAAAAATGGAGAAAATAGGGAGAGGAAGGAGGAAGAAGGCAGCTTGGCCGACGCTGCCTTATCCTGTGAGGTTTTGACCTCCACCTGGCCGAAAGGTGGGCTGTCGGCCTGGGGCTGGCCGAAAGGTGGGCTATCGGCCTGGGGCTGGCCGACTGGGCCTGGGGCAGGCCGACTGCCAGGTTTCGGCCCTGAGAAGGCCAACAGGGTACTAGTACTGCAACTTTTTAAACCCGAACCCTTTTTTTCAAAATTGCTACAAAAAAGATACTACTTCTAAAAAAAATTCGTCCGAAGACCTTTGCCTCTTTAGTTGGCAGGATTTAAAGAAAAGTAGGTATATGGTATGGTATGTTGAATCATATAATAATTGAAAACACAAAAATTATTTGAAAGAAGTGTTTTGGTTGACACAAACTAAAGTTTCCATGAGGTTGGACTTACTGGGATTTTGCAATACAAAATGAATTCTAGAAAATATTTTTATGATTTCAATCCTACATTTTTTATAAGAGATAGAATCCTCCAAAATTCCTAGTACAAAATTTATTTCAACCAAAGAGGCACTGAAACGTTTCCCCTTGTCTGGGGCTATGTACAGCTAGACCTGACAACTCCATTTTTCAGACGAAAACATCACAGATAGAATTCACTTTGTCATGGCATGGCCTGCTTCCTGGATCAACGTCCTTGCCTTCTCGTCTCACTTCATTCCTACGCCTTGTGGCAGGACTAGGAGGAGCTGCAAACTAGAAGAACAGATGAAAGGATGGGGCAACCCACCACTTTGTGCGTCGCGCCTTTGACCAGATGAAGCCATAAGCATGGCTACAGCTGGCGACCAAACAGAGCAGAAGTTCTCCTTGACGCCGAATAGCAAGATGGCCCAGAATGTGGTAATGGATCACTTTGTGCTCCTGTGACCAGCTGAAGCCATGAGCGTTGCTACAGCTGCGATGAACATCAGCAGCATGAGCACGAGCAGAGCGTACGTTTTCTTTGACGACTTCCGGTACTCCCCGAATAGCACGATGCCCCAGAATGTGCTCACAAGTGGTAATGCCTGATAAACAGCAATGCAGAAGCAATGCCCCAGAATGTGCTCACAAGTGGTAAGCCCAAACCCGGCCCTACGCCCCGCGTCGCCCCGCTCGAGCGACTCGGACGGTTCCCCAGCCCTCGCCGCCGTCGGGGCCGAGTCCTCCTTCCCTCACCCCCTAGCCACCGTCGGGGCCGGATCCTCTCTCCAACGTCTCACGGGTGGTGCAGAGCCCTTGCGCGTGTGGAGGCGCAGCAGATCCGATGACGGCGGCGATGGCAGCGGTGGCTGGCCCTGTCATGGGTGATGGCGACTACGGCGCGTCGGGCAGCCCGTCACGGGCGGCGGCGGGCAGCCCGTCACGGGCGGCGGCGGGCGGCGGCTTTCCTCGTTCGGGCGACGGCGACTTCTGCTGTGGCGGCGCGTCATCCGGCTTCGGATCGACAGCGGCGTGGAGGGCCTGGTGGGCTGCTTGCCGGCACCTCCGGTCAGATCTGTTTTGGCCGGTGCAGCCGGCGATGGTGGTCACCTCTTCCGTCGGAGGTGGTCGGCCTGAGGCTGGGTGACCGGATCTTGAGATCCGTCATCTAGTCCCGGCTGCGAGTCGGCGAGACATGGTTGCCGGTGAAAACCAAGTCAACGGCAGGCGATGGCGGCGTTCTACGCTGTTACCTTGATGAAGGCATCGTCGAGTAACTACTGTCAACCCATTCGTGTTGCTCTGGGGAAAACCCTAGGATCTGGTGTTTCAGATCGGACGATGGCGACACTACGGTGTCGTTTCTCTCTTGGGAGTATCGTTTGTGGAGCAGCGCTGGATGACAGAGGCAAGAGGCGGAGCGGCTTCGTCTTGAACGGAGCTTCGGTGGAGATGTCAAGTTATGCCTGGTCGACAGGTGCTACGCTGTGTCATGCCTGGTCGGCAGGTGCTACGCACGACAGATCTTCCAGAGTCTCCGCGTCGGGATGGACGAGCGCAAGGCGGTGGAGTTGTTAGACACCGTGGTGGCGTCGACGAATGGCCGGACTGGCAAGGATGTTGCGGATTGCTCTCTTGAAGACGGGACAGCGGTTCGATGATGATGACGGCTTCTAAAACGTGTGCATGTGGTATACGCTTTAGGTCTGCTGCATCGGGTGTACGTTCCGATACGTTATATGGATGAATCGGCGATGACATCGGTTATAGATATGGGAAGTGAGAGCACTCCACATTATCAAGTTTGTAGGTGTGAGTGGTGGCTTCAGATGGCTTGATGTACGTTTTTGTCAGACGAAATAATTAATAAAGATGGCTGCCTGCATCAATTAATGCAGAGGCCGGGATTTAACCTCCTTTTCGAAAAAAAAAGAAGCAATTAGAATCGTAGGTGTAGAGAAGTTTCCTCTTCATTCTGAAAATTACATCTACCACAGGATATGTTTTAGAGATTCAATATTGTTTTAACATCTTGATTGAATTACACAGAATGCAAACATGGTGCATTTCTCTTCAGATGTGAAGATGCTTTTTTTCAGGGTGCTGGATGCGAACATATAAGAACCACGAGACATTGGTTCTACCAACCTACAGCATCAGCAGCAGCATAACCAGCAGCCTGACCACCCATGAACTGGAAGCCATTGCCGAAACCACAAAGGAGACCAGCAAGAAGAGCCCATTGCCTGCCTTCCCAGTCATTCAGATAGGCCTTGAAGGATGACGTTGGCACGCCGGTCATTGGGCGGTAGAGGAACAAGATGTTCAACCCGATACCAATGACAAAACACGATATGGAGAAGTAGAAGAAGGCAGTGTATACAACCAGATGTGGGACACCGTCTTTCAGGGTGTGCCACTGGTCATTGGTGGCCAGATTGAGTGCTGGAGAGAAGAGCGAGAGGCAGACACCAGCAAAGAAAACTAGCCCAAGCCCCTTGAGGGTACTCGATCCAAATACCTGGAAAATGAAGAAGTTTGGACAGATCAGTTCATTGATGTTGCGATAACAATTATGCTTCTCGCTTTTGAAAACGAGGTTCAGAGGAAACATCCAGTACTATCTGAATTATTCTACAACGACTGGTGGCAGAATTATGAGTTTACCTTAATTGAACGCCGCCCTTCGAGCTCAATTAGGTGTTCTACAGTTCCTGCCTCAGCTCTGGTGGAATCTTCTGCAGAAGCTCCATTCTCTATGTCCTCTAGTGCATCTGAAATAGGCAAAGTTAGGAACTAGAATCTGCAACTGCAATACATCAACAATACCAGTAGTCATGCACCATATATAACTTGTGTGCTTGGCTCCATACATCCATTTTTCCTGTTAAATTAGACATTATAATGATCAGAGAAGCAACCATAAGACGTAAAACGGTTTACAAAGATCACATCTAATGCACCTAGCCGATGTAAGTGAACCAGTGGGTAATGTGACTCCGCATGACCAAAAAATGTGCAAGAAAGTGAGACCATGCTACCCAAGGTTGTAGCCGTTTGCGGATTCATTTAGTTTTTCTTCATTATCCGCTGAATTAGAAGCGTGTACAGCAGTCCCAAGGATGACCGCAACAAGGAAGCATGTTACTCCAGTGAAAAGAATGCCTGCCCTGTTGATGCGGTTGTCCAGGAAATAATTCAGTGTTGTGCCTGAAAATACAGCACACGAGTTAACGGAATAAATAAAGTAAAATAAAGAGGCAGCTAAAAACGTGTTGAATTCTTTGAGGACACAGGATAATAGTAGCAGATCCAACAGGTAATTTGGTGCATCAGTTTAATTAACCGGAAATGTTCTTTCAGTTCAGATATCAGCTATACTTGTATCTTTAAAGTTGTTCATATCTTGAGTTGTTTTTAAACCTAGACAATAATGCCTTGATAAATGATTCACCTACGATTGACAGACACTTTTTTCAAGCAACTAGAACTGTCAGATAACCACTGTCATTGGGC
Organism: Hordeum marinum; assembly: GCA_022496015.1. NCBI lineage: Eukaryota > Viridiplantae > Streptophyta > Magnoliopsida > Poales > Poaceae > Hordeum > Hordeum marinum. The sequence goes on along the minus strand of CM039676.1, from coordinate 111,822,338 downwards.
AAAAGACTAACTTAAACCAACTAGTACTAACCTAGTAATTCAGTCCCTATTGTAATGCTTAATAAAGGAACATTATGCTCAATAATGAGCTGTACGTCACGTGTCTCATCAGAAGCATAACCAGAAAAAATAACAAGAATGTCTACTGCAATTCAGTTGGCAGAGATCAACTGACCTATTACAACAACCATGCTTGCGCAGATAACCTCAGTAACTGAGAGACCCACATATGCCCAAGCATATTGTGTAGAAAGGTTCCCAATACTGAGCACAAGACCCCCTGCCATTGCAAACAGCACCGAAGGCCAGTTATCCTTTATCAAACAATTGATTCAGAGTCAGCAAACCGAATAAACAATCGACCGTGTCATCAGGAAGTTCTTGCATAAATAAATGAGTGAGTACTTAGAGAGCTAACCTGACTGAGCTGGGTGAAGAAATTGGGCATGTTTTGCTTGCTCTCCCCAAGCTGGCCCAAGGTGAGCGCAATGAGGACTGCGGCGAGGAGGTTGGTGATTGAGTAATCAAGGTACGTGTGCTGCGGTAGCTGTCCCCTGCGCTCCAAAAGGGTGAGCAATGCTGGCCATGTGCCCAAGAAGAGGAGGGCGGCACACATGAGAGCAATGGCATTGCCTTTGTCTTGTACGATGAACATCTTGAGGCCTGTTTGATGGAGAACACACAATTCAGTCAGGGGCCCTTCAACCACCTGCAGGCCATCAATTGAGAGTTCTCAAGTTATACGAATCTGGAATTAATTCTGGATACAGATGATCAATGAACACACTGATTTATCGGCGGGTACATGTATAACAAGAGACCTTTTACAGTACATCAAAGTAATAAGAGCCATCCAATTTTGTCCCCTGAACGGACTGGATTAACCAATACTACAGCTCTGATTGTGCAGTATTTGTGGCTAAAACAGTGTAGTATTTTTTGTTGGAGGGTAAAATCGGAATAACAACATAATAACTCTCAAATTCGTAGGGGCAAAAACAGATCAGGCCTAATGCATCCTTTGTAATCCCTCCATCTCAAAAATCGTTTGGTCTCTCGCCTGCTCCTTAAACACATCGTCATCACCACATGCTCACGCGCTGCAGTCGCTCGAGAGCTCACCGACCGACTACCCCCCGTGCGCAGCCGCAATGGGGTTGGTGGCTGCACGCGAGCTGCTCCACGAGAGCCACGCCATAACGATCTTCGAGAGTTCTGACCCTCCTCCCCTAGCGGCTGACAATACCTAGGCCTATGACCCACGCGCCAGCAAAACGAGCCCGCTCCACGCCGTTGTCTATGCATCGCTGCGCATCAACCTGCCATGCTAGCTCATGGGCTTCCCGAGCCATCACAACCTCGTGGGCAGGGTCTTTACCGGCGACTTGCGCACGCTCTCGGGGCCCTAGGAGGTGCTCCCCCCTATGCGTTCGTTGACTCTAGCGTCGCCTGAGGTGTAAGCTAAACGCCGAGGTGGTACGTGTAGTGCCGAGGCGACAAGGAGGCGGCCAGCTAGTGGAGGCGGGCGTGGAAACAAGGGAGCCTGTCCTTGTGCGCGACGGCGACCAGCTAGCGGAGGCGGGCGAGTGCCATCAGGATCAAAATAATAAATCCAGAGATTACCAATTTGTCCTCAAGCTTAATTCTAAGTCAACCTATATTAACCGTTGGATCAACTTAATACTACTCATCATATCAGGTAGTATGATGTACCGTAAAAATCCTCCATAACAAGGAAGGAGCAGGGTAGGAAGGAAGGGATATGCACCGGCACCGGAGTTGGACAAGACGGGAAGGTCGATCCTGAAGAAGAAGTTGTGTGTTTGTTCCTCCCTCCCCTTGCTTGCATTGCGTTGCGTGGCTAGATATATAATATACTGTATGTTGACGTTGAGACATGCGAGGCGGCGCTTGTCTAGCTTCCTTGGCGATTACGATAATGCGAGACGGATGCAGTGGGGTTTGTGTTTCTCCCCGTTCCGGTCAGTTTGCGAGGGAGAGCCGTTGGCCACCGTGGCGGCAGCGCAAAGCTACCTCCTCCTTCCGTCGCGTGGACCTACGGCCCAGATAGGTTTCATTGATAGGTTTTAATGAATTTTTTCTCACAAAAAGAAAACAGAGAAAAAAAACCCCAAACCGGGAGCATGTATTTTTTCCTTTCCCAAAGGCACGACTATGTCCCTCACAGAAGTAAATCCGTGCCTCTCATGATAGAAAAAAAAACACATTTTTTCATTTTTCCATGTCACTGTGGTAGGAAAAAAAAGAAAACACATTTTTTTTCCACTTTTTTACGCCTTCATGAGAAGTAAATCCGTGCCTTTCACGGAAGGAAAAAAGGAAAACGCATTTCCCCCCTTTTGAGAGGCTACACGCCTCTCGTAGGATCAAATATGTGCCTCTATTAGAAGTAAATTCGTGTCTCCCGTGGTAGAAAAGAAACATGTTTTCTCCCTTTCCGATAGGCTCGGTCGCGCCTCTCGCGGAAGGAAAAACGAAAATATGTTTTTCTGCTTTTCGAGAGACACGGCCATCTCGCGGAATCAAATCGGTGCTTCTGCGAGAAGTAAATCCGTGCCTCTTGTAAAAAAAATACATTTTTCCGCATCATTTTTTTATTTGTTTGGGTCCAAAACCTAAAAAAGCCAAAAATATCACCTGAAGCCGAAAACGCGTGTAAAAACAAAAATAAAAATTGAAAGAAATACCTGGAACGCGACACAAGACGACGGCTAAGAGCTTCCAAACCACGCCAAATGACCCTTGCGAAAGCTTTCAAAGGAGCACTCCTTGATTAGTTGCTTGATGCGTCGAAATCACTAGTTGGAGAGGATGCGGTCTACGATCGCTTAAAGCGACCCCTGAGGAGCCCGCTAAATGGGTCAGTTCAGCATGAAAGAGCGCTGCTCACTAGCCCATGGTTTTGAAATTTTCAAAAATATATTTATAAAAAAAAATGTACACATAACTGAAAAATAGGTTTCGAACAATTCAAAAAATGTACAATTTCGAAGAAAGTATTGAGTATTGAAATATTTAAAAAAATGTATCGTGTCATTTAAAAAGATGCAATGTAAAAAAATTGTTTGCATAGCATTAAAAAATGTTAAGTACCACCCAAAAAATGTATATGCCATTTAAAAAATATATCCACTTGTTTCAAAAATGTGATCGTGCCGTTTAAAAAAACTTTTTATATAATGTCAAAAATTGTCTATGCAGGTTAAATAAATTATTTCATGACACTGAAAAAATGATAAACGTGTATTTTAAGAAATGTTTGACATGTATTTCAAAACAATGTTCAAAAAATTATTTGAAAAAGGTTTAATGTGTATCAAAACAATGTTCCACATGTATATTAAAAATGTACATTGTGTATTGTAAAAAAAGTAGAAATGAGTTGGAAAAAGAAAAAGGAAGAAAAATTACAAAGAAAACCCTTGAAAAAATGTAGAAAACCCAAAAAAACCTTGAAAAAAAAATGGAAACGCATAGAGAAAAAAGAAAAAACTAAACTCGAGCCAATGCGCTAGAATAGTGGCCAGCCCATTCCCTTGTACCGACAGCGATACCGAGTTACATCTCGTAGCACAGAAGCAGCCAAGCGAGCTATGTGGTACTTCCTTTGTAAAAAAAAGCACTAAAGCGTAGCACTAAACACTCTTATATTAGTTTACAGAGGGAGTACGTCTCAGTGCGGCCACATGCTGCGCGTTTGATGCCTCCCAATCTGGGATGATTTTTTGGGTTTATGTTTTTTTCTTCAATTTTGTAGGTGGTTTTTTTTATTTTTGTTTGTTAGGAGCCCAGACCATATTTGTGTTTCTGCATGACGTAAGAAAGCAAATTATGTTTCCCCAAAAAATGAAGCACACATATGCTTCCTTGTGGAAAGCACAAATGTGCTTCCCCAAAAGTGAAGGGAGATTAAGACAATTGAAGCATAGGTCAGTATGGTTTTGTAGGACACATTTCACCGATTTTTTTATTGAAACCATCAACACGGATCTTGTTTTGAAGATCTTGACACAACGTTTTGAGAGATAAGTCATTTTGAAATATCGAATAAAAAAAGCACAACTAAATCCACCCATATCTCCTCACACACACATGTGGTGCGCAACTTGCCACCCCACATAAAAGATGTGAGTGACATTTGGGGTAACCCTTATAATGATTTCGACTGGGTAGCTTTTAACGGGACATGAAACCACTCGGGGTTTGATTAAATATATTTTGTAAAGTTCGGGGCATAAATCATTTGGTATTTGAAAGGATCGATATGGTTGACTAGAGGGGGGGAGGTTGAATAGGCAACTAACACTTTTTAACTTTTTCTTAACAATTTAGGCTTAGCATCAAATAAGTTAGCTAGACGTGCAACTAGGTGAATAACCTATATGATGCTAACCACAACAAGTACACAAGCAAGCAAGGGATATAACACAATAAAATCTTGCAAGAAGTAAAGATGCGAGATAACCAAAAGTGGAGCCGGTGGAGACGAGGATGTGTTACCGGAGTTCCTTACCTTGTGGGGAAGTACGTCTCCGTTGGAGCGGTGTGGAGGCACAATGCACCCCAAGAAGCCACTAGGGCCACCGTATTCTTCTCACGCCCCCACACAGTGCGAGATGCCGTGGTTCCACTATTGGTGTCCTTGAAGGCGGCGACCGAACCTTTACAAACAAGGTTGGGGCAATCTCCACAATAGAATTGGAGGCTCCCAACGACACCACGAAGCTTCACCACAATGGAATGTGGCTCCGAGGTGACCTCAACCGTCTAGGGTGCTCAAACACCCAAGAGTAACAAGATCCGCAAGGGATTAGTGGGGGGAATCAAATTTCTCTTGGTGGAAGTGTAGATCGGGGCCTTCTCAACCTATCCCTAGGAAATCAACAAGTTTGATTGGCTAGGGAGAGAGATCGGGCTAAAATGGAGCTTGGAGCAACAATGGAGTTTGGGAAGGAAGAGGTAAGCTTCTTGGGGAAGAAGACCTCCCTTTTATAGTGGGGGACAAGATCCAACCGTTATCCACAACCTCAGCCCCACGCGTCGCGGTACTACTGCAACAGCCACGGTACTACCGTGACGGCTTGCGGTACTACCGCAGCCTCATGCGGTACTACCGCTCGTGCGGGAGTAACTGGCTCTGGCCGTTTGCATAGGACAACAAGCGATAGAACCGCCGGAGCGGTACTACCGCGAGCCCGTGCGGTACTACGGCACGGTCGGCAGAGGCAGGCATTGGAGGTGCACGGAAGTAAAAATTTACTTCCATGCCTACCTTCGCAGAGGGAAACTCTGCGAAAAAGTCCGGCACGGTAGTACCGGACGTGAATCATGGTACTACCGTAGTAGGGCGGATGTAAAAAATTACATCCGCACCTACTACCGCAGGTGTAGGGGCCAAGGCAGGAGACAGCGGTACTACCGCTCCACCGAGCGGTACTACCGCTGGCACCTGCGGTACTACCGCTCCTTTGAGCGGTACTACTGCAGGCCACTGAACACAAACACCCAGCAGGCTTTCCTTTTGCACAGTGAAGGAAAATGAGTTGGGGCTCCATTGAAGAGAGGGAAAGGTGGTGCAAAGGAATATATGTGAACGTGTTGATTCCACCCAGACCTTTTTGAAGTGGACCCCCACTTAATAGTATGGCTTTCCTACGACTCAAATCCACCGAAAGGAAACATAGAGAACAACTGTCTTTGAGAGGTTCCGAGGGGCACTGAATCATCTTGTGCCTAGACCTGAGATATCTGAAATGCTCAATGCACACGATTAGTCCGCAATGGCATTGTCATCAATCACCAAAACCACTTACGGAGAAATATGCCCTTACAATCTCCCCCTTTTTGGTGGATTGATGACAATACGGGATTTGCACATAAGGATGTAAAATGAGCGTATGGAAACCCAAGACCTACAAAATATAGATGAGTTCTCCCTAGATGTGTGCATACTCTAGATATGCTTTGGGCTGCAAGGCACACACACTAGGATAAACACTCCCCCTATATTTTATAGGCAATGCAATCTTTGCAACAGAATGAACAAAACTAAGTATGGAACTAGGCATAGCATGTGAGCATTAAGATAAGGGTACGAAATAGGCAGACTCACAAGCTACGAATCATACTAGACAATAATAAGGTAGTAGAGATAGCATATGTCACACCATATGATAGAGGAAGTATCCAAGACACACACACACACACACGATATAACCCAAAGTTCAATGAAACCAAAGAGACGACGAAATGAAAATACTCACAAATCCTACACTCTCCCCCCTTTGGCATCGAGACGCCAAAAAGGCAGAGAGGACACCTAACACATAGGTGGTAGCTCCCATGCAGAAAGATCAGGCATCTGACTCCTCCTCTGAAGCGCCTGGGATGGACTCCGCATCTAAATTAGCCCACTAGAACTGCTGCTTCGCCATCCAAGAGGCCTCAGGAGTGATGTCCTTCTCAGACCCACTCGAGATAGTCTTGCCAAGCCTCCTCAGGATACGCTTGTCACGCTGGTGACTCTCCTTCTGAGCAACGTGAGCCTGATACTGGCCCTTGGCCTGCATGCAGAACAATGTCCTCATCTTGTGAGAGAGATTCTTGGCCCAAGATGGCTCAGAAGACGGTGGCACATAGGACTCAGAACTGTTATCTTCCTCCTCTCCGATCTCATCCTCATCAACCTCCATACGAGTAGAAGTTGGCTTAGTGGCGGTGTTGGCCCACTTGTCCTTCATACGCAAACGAATGGGCTCATGAAGAAACAAGTGCTCCCGCATGTCCTAACCTGGAAAGGTCTTGTCCCAATTAGCACGAATCAGGTGGAACAAGTAGGGCCCATAAATGGGGACCTTATGATGAAACACAGCATTGCGAAGCTCAGTCCACATAATGTGAGACACATCTAGGATGCCAAGTTCTTCATTTCTTCCTTTCTCACATAGCAGCAACATATCCACCAGATAGGAGTGAACCTTGTCCTTGTCTCCCATGCGAGGAAACAGAGTGTTGCGGAAGATCCGGTGCATGACATCAAGGAATGGGTTGAGCACAGGAATTTGCTCACCAGATCGTAAAGTCTTCAGAATGTAGAAAGGCACGAGCTGCTCCTTACGTGATGGCTGAGGGTTGCCGTGAGGGTGCAGTCCAATTGGCACATCAAGCCCGGTAGAGATTTTTCTTGCCCTTGATCACATCAATGTGTACAAGATACTGCTGCTTGGTCCAGAACAACTCATTGGCCCCAGAAACTTCCCTTGGATTGATGTAGGGATCGATCAACTGTCGAGCCAGAAACTCAGCTTGGGGCATGACCTCATAGTTCTCAACTGGTGGCTTGAGCTTGGATGCGGTCCTCTTGAAATTGCGGGGTGGATCATTGGATCCCTCAGGAGCATCAGGATTGCGGAGACGCTTGGAGCTTGTGTCACGAGACGGATTGGAGCATCTTGAAGCAGAGCTGGAACCAGAGCCACCACCTATGGCACACAACGCAAACACAATGGACAAATGGAAAAAGTAAGGCAAGGACGAAAGAAAACACGAAAACCATGTAGAAGGAAGAAGAGACAGGACAAAACGAGGTAGTTGTGGACCGAGCGGTAGTACCAGCACTTCTTGTGGAAGTAAAAATTTACTACCGCTCCAGACGCAGTAGTACCGCTGGGAGCGGTAGTACCGTGGATGGAGCGAAAGTAAAGTGTTACTACCGCCCAATCATTGGAATTAAAAAATTACTACCGCTACAGACATGGTAGTACCACAGGAGCGGTAGTACCGTGGCTAGAGCGGTAGTAAAATTTTACTGCCGCCCAGCGAGCGGAAGTAAAAAATTACTACCGCCCACGACGCGGTAGTACCGTGGCGTCAGCGGAAGTAAAATTTTACTTCCGCTCGACAAGTGATAGTACCGCAAGGTGCGGTAGTACCACGGGGCAGAATTCGCATGAACACAGATCGACAGATCTTATTGGTACTCCCGTGGATCGAAAATTATCCCATTTTATCCTATCAATACACACTCTACCGCAATAACACCCTCAAAACCTCTCCTCATGCATAGATTGGATCAAACAAAGATAGACCACCTCATATTTCCCCAAAAACCTAGATTCAAAAATAGAGAAGCAAAACAAGAAGGGATCGGGGAAATACCGGGGTCCATTGCAAGAGGACGAGGTGGGGAACGATCCCACTGGAGGAAATTAGAAGAGGGTGGCCAGAGACGGAGATCCGACGAGGTGCTCCAGCGCCGGTTGAGAGGAGGAGAGAGAGACGTGAGGGTAAGAGAGAAAATGGGGTATGGGGAAGATGGGAAACCCCCTTGTCGTCTCTTAACCCCCACGTGCACTCGTTGTTACGGTAGTACCGCGGTCATCACGGTAGTACCGCTCAACGGGCGGAAGTAATTTTTTACTTCCGCGCGGTAAGTGGTAGTACTGCTCCAAGCGGTAGTACCGTGGTCCCCCATGGTAGTACCGTGATGCCCTCTTAGTGCAGAAAATCGAAAAAACAAAACGAGAGAGAGAGATTTCCACACAAAAATAAGAGGCAGGATAAACTACGATGCAAGACAAAAACACGAGCATGGTCCATCAGAGAAGAGAGAATAAAATAGGACCAAAAAGTGAGCCTCTACTTCACATGAAGAGAGGGCGGTGGCCCTAGAGCCACCTATGTTTGAGTCAGATGGTATGGCTCCGCAAAGAATTATCCTTGGGCCCATGACCAAGAATCGTCGTTTGAAGCACAGTAACCATAAAAAATGGCAGGTGTGAAAGACTTCGATTAGTTTATGCATAATAGGAGGAGGGATAGTTCATTGAGAGGACTAGACTTCCCCTAAATCCATGCCTACACCTAGACAAGACATAACGATGAGTGTGGGGAGGTGTGCACTAAGTCAATCCACATTGCTCGAATCAATGATATTTAGCTCATGCCTTAACTCGCGAAATCTTGCTTCATCTAATGGCTTCGTAAAATATCTGCAAGTTGTTCGTTAGTGCTCAGATGAATAAAATTGATGTCTCCACGCTTGACGTGTTCCCGAAGAAAGTGATGACGAATATCAATATGATTCGTCTTGCAATGTTGAAATGGGTTGCTGGAGATCATAATGGCACTTTCATTATCACAGTAAAGAGGCACTTTGTCACAATTGACACTGTAATCCTTTAAAGTTTGCCTCATCCATAGAATCTGAGCACAACAACTGGCAGCAGCTACATACTCGGCCTCGGTGGATGAGAGAGAAACACAATTTTGTTTCTTTGAATACCAACTTACCAAAGACCGACCAAGGAATTGGCAGCCTCCGGAAGTGGACTTTCTATCCACACGGTCTCCCGCCCAATCCGAGTCAGTATATCCAACGAGATCAAACGAAACCCCCTTGGGATACCATAAGCCAAAGTTTGGGGTATGCGCCAAATATCGAAATATTCGCTTGACAGCCACATGGTGACTCTCCTTAGGTGCGGATTAAAATCGTGCACAAATACCCACACTTAACATGATATCCGGTCTAGATGCACAAAGGTAAAGCAAGGATCCAATCATGGAGCGATATACCTTTTGATCCACCGCTTTACCATTGGGATCGTTGTCAAGATGGCATTTGAGTGCCATGGGAGTGTTGGCTTGGGATGATTGAGATCATCCATCTTGAACCTCTTGAGCATGTCTTGAGTGTATTTGGCTTGATTGATGAAGGTACCATGACTTCGTTGCTTGACTTCGAAACCAAGGAAGAACTTCAACTCTCCCATCATGGACATCTCAAACTTGTTTTTCATCAAAGTGGCAAACTCTTCATTGAAAGCTTTGTTAGGAGAACCAAAAATAATATCATCAACATATAGTTGGCATATGAACAAGTTCCCGTTAACCCTCTTTGTAAAAAGAGTGGGCTCGATTTTCCCAATTTCAAACCCACGGTCTTGCAATATCTCGGTAAGGTGCTCATACCACGCACGTGGGGCTTGTTTAAGGCCATAGAGAGCCTTATCGAGAACGTATACATGATTGGGGAACTTGGGATCCTTGAACCCCGGGGGTTGCTTGACATATACCAACTCCTTAAGAGGGCCATTAAGAAAAGCACTCTTGACATCCATTTGATATAATTTAAAATTACGATGAGAGGCATATGCAAGCAATATGCGAATAGATTCAAGGCGAGAAACAGGAGCAAAAATTTCATCGTAGTCGATACCCTCGACTTGGGAGTATCCTTGTGCCACCAATCTTGCCTTGTTGCGAATGACAATACCGTTTGCATCTTGCTTGTTTTTGAAGATCCATTTTGTTCCAATGACATTGTGATTCTCCTTTGGTCTTGGCACCAGTCGCCACACTTGGTTGCGCTCGAAGTTGTTGAGTTCATCGTGCATAGCTTCAACCCACACCATATCCTCAAGCGCATCTTGAACCTTAAGGGGATCAATGCAAGAAACAAATGCGTGATGTTCACAAAAGTTTGTTAATTGTTTACGAGTGGTTACCCCTTTTTGCAAGTCACCATAGACGTTCTCCAACAGATGTTGTCTAACTTTGAGCTTGGCAGCATTCTTGGCGGCTTTCTTGGTGGCTTGTCTCTCTAAGATTTCTTCCGTGGACGGTTGAGAGACTGCATTCTATGAGTCATCATCTTGATGATCTTGAGCGCCTTCTTGAGCTTTCTCTTGATCTTGAAGAAGATCTTGATCTTGAGATTGCTCGGAGATAGGAACTTGATCTTGGGCATCACTTGGTGAGACACCATCATTAGTGGATTGATCTTGCCCTTGATCTTGTTCATGTGATAGAGGACCTTCAGTTTGTTCTTCGGAAGCGTGTGGGTCTTGCGTCGGTGATGGTTCCACTTGAGTGGAACATTGTCCTTCTCCTTCAGCCACAAGGGGTTCCTCAATAGGTAGGAAGTATCCCACACCCATTCTTATTATGGCTTGGGGAGGAATTTCATCACCTACATCACAAAGACAACTTTGCTCCACTTGGGAGCCATTATTTTCACCAAACTCTACGTTACTCGTCTCCTCAATGAGTCCCATGGACTTGTTGAGGCACGGTAAGCATGAGAGTTTGCAGCATAACCAACAAATATGCCCTCATGGGCTCTAGATTCAAATTTAGACAAACAAGCACCTTTCTTGAGAATGAAACACTTACAACCGAACACCCGGAAGTATGTGAGGTTGGGCTTGTTCTCGGTAAGAATCTCATAAGGACTCTTGTTCAAACCTTTGCGAAGATAGAGCCGATTAGATGCATGGCACGCTGTGTTGATGGCTTCGGCCCAAAAGTTGTACGGAGATTTAAACTCCGCCATCATGGTTCTTGCCGCATCAATCAACGTCCAGTTCTTCCTCTCAGCAACACCATTTTGTTGAGGGGTGTAAGGTGTGGAATATTGGTGCTTGATCCCTTCATCACTGAGAAACTCATTTAGGGTGTAATTCTTGAACTCAGTGTCGTTGTCACTTCTAATCATCAAAATCTTTGCATCATGTTGGTGTTGGACTTCATTTGCAAAGTCGATGATGGTATGTTGGGTCTCACTCTTCTTCTTGAAGAAATAAACCCAAGTATATCTCGAGTAATCATCCACAATCACCAAGCAATATTTTCTTCCATCAAGACTGTCAAAAGACGGAGGACCGAAGAGATCCATGTGAAGGAGCTCTAAGGTCCTCTTAGAGTATATTGTAGTGGTTGGACGATGAGCCTTCTCATGTAGCTTTCCTTTGATACAAGCATTGCAAGCACGATCTTTGGCAAAACTCACATTTGTTAGTCCAAGGATGTGATCCCCTTTGAGGAGACTTTGCAAAGATCTCATATTAACATGGGCTAGCCAGCGATGCCAGAGCCATCCCACATCAACTTTAGACATTAAGCAAATCACGGTCTTAGTGGGTTGCTCCGAGAAGTTCACCACATAGAGACCGTTCTCGACATGCCCAACAAAAGCTACTTTAAGAGTCTTGCTCCACAAAAGGATCACAGAGTCAATACCAAAGAAGGTACTAAAACCCATGGTTTCAAGTTGATGAACTGAAAGTAAATTGCATGCGAGGGTCTCAACAAGCATGACCTTCTCTATTGTGAGTTCCGGAGTGATTACCACCTTGCCAAGATCCAATACCTTTGAAATTGCATCATCACCAAATGAGACTTGGGTGGCCATAGATGTGTCAGGATGAACGTCCACCACCAAGTCCTTGCTTCCGGTCATATGATTTGTCGCTCCACTATCGAGCAACCATGATGTTCCTTCGGAAGCAAACCCCTACAAGAGATCAATGTTTGGCTTTAGGTACCCATTCTTTAATGGGTCCTTTCATGTTAGCAACAAGGGTCTTAGGGACCCAAATACACCATTCAATGTACTCATAAGAAGAACCAACATATTTGGCATAAACATGCCCATCACTAGCATGACATAAAACATAAGAGGGGTTAAAGTCGCCGGTCTTGTTGGGTTGTATGTTCTTGTTCTTTCCCTTCTTGGAATTCTCCAACACAACTCGGTCTTTCTTCTTCTCATGAGGACCTTCTCCAGCTCTTACAAAGGTTCGCTTGAGCGATGGAACTTCCTTAGTGTTTACCTTCTTCTTCTCATTAGTTTTGGGTACAAACACCATTCCTTCTTTTGCCACAACTTCCTTATGAGTACTCAGAAGGTCATTGAGTGTCGTCTCACCTTGGATACACGTCACCAAACCCTTTTTAAGCTGCTCTTTTAGCTTGGCATTTTCCTCCACAAGGTGTGCATGCTCACAACTTGGGTTAGTAGCAGATGCATTATCAATTAGAACAAAAGGAGGACATGTGGCAATTTCCTTAGTGAGTTTTACTTGGAGTTGATCATGCGACTCCTTAAGAGAGGCATGAGCACACATCAATGCCTTGTGAGCATTGACAAGTGTGTCAAGCTCAACTTTGAGACGATCATGATCCACCCCAAGTGCAACCTTCTCAGACTTGAGAGCACGATTAAGAACAATAGTATGATCATAATCTTTACGTAATTTAGTAAGGTCAAAATTTTGTGACTCCTTAGGAGTCATATGAAGACCTTGCTCTTCCTCAAGAGCAATAGATAGATCCGCTATCTCGTTGGCATAATCACGTTTATGACCTCTCAGTTCCTCAAGACACTCTTCTTGAGACTCAATAGTGTCATGGGCCTCACCAAGTTGTTCCAAGAGAGCAACGAAGTGCTTCTTGGACTCTCCCTTGAGTTTACACATGAATTTGTCAAACTCATTTTTATCTTCTTTCCCCTACTCAAGTTCATACACACAATCTAAGGATGAAGTGGAAGAAATGGAAGTCTTAATATTTGAGGTTATGAAGTTGGAGGTTACCTTAGTGATACCTTTAGCCATGAGGCACCTCGTGACGATGTTCTCATTGGGGGCGTCGAAGAGTGACACCTTTGTCGGGGTAGAAGAGGCAATTGCCACGGATGCCATTGCCATTCCTTAACCGCTTGTGTCTTTGTCATCAACATCATCATCTGAGGCATACTCTTCTTGAGCCACTAATACTTTGTGATGAGCCTTCTTGATAAAGTTGGTTTTGTTGGGGAAAGACTTGGCTTTATCTTTGCGAATGAGCTTGCCACCATTGTCTTCCCTCTTCTCATATGGACAATCCACCACAAAGTGACTTACATTACCACAGTTGTAGCAAGTTCTCACACGTTGCTTTCCCGTTGACCCATTTGAGTTGTTCTTGGAGAAGTTGGGCCTTGAGTTTCTTTTGTTGCCCCAAAATTGTCTGGACGCAAGAGCCATGTGCTCATGATAAGCATATTTGGTGTCCTTGGGGCAAACCTCTTCTTCTTCTTATTCTTCTTCTTGACTGACCTTGGCCTTCAATGCAAGATTGGGAGAGGACTTCCTTGACCGTTGAACATGAGCGAGAGCATTGTCGGCTGTCGTGTTTAGGATGTTCATTGCAATGAATTCATCCAACACATCACCAGAGGATAAGGTGTGAAAGTCTGGCCTTTGACGGATGACAGCGGACATGGCCTTATTGTAGGGCATGATGGCCTTCAGGAACTTATGCTTGATCCAAGTATCATCCACATCCTTGCTGCCATGATCCTTGAGGGAAATAGTGAGAACGGTCACCCTTGTATAGAGCTCATGCGGTTCCTCATCCTCTATCATCACAAACTCATCTCACTGATCAAAAACAACTTCATAGTTTGACCGTTGAATGCTTGAGCTGCCCTTGTACATGGAGATAATGTGTTCCCAACACTCTTTAGCAACAGTGAAGGGTCGCAGGTGAGGTAGATCTTCAGGAGGAATAGCAGCTTGGACTATGAACAAGGTGGAAGAATTTAGCTGTTTATCCGCTTGTTCTCTTGGAGTAAGATTGCGTGGATCATGAGGATAGTATCCTTCTTCAATGACTCTCATGAGATGAATTGAGCTGTGATCTAAATGAGACTTGATACTAAAAACCCAGTTAGCAAAATCATTCTTAACAAGTTTAGGAGGAGGACCGAGATTAACTATATGAGGTGGGTACACCGGTCCTCCATAGACCACGGGAGGGGGAACAGAGGCAAAGCTCCCCGACCCATTAACTCTTTGAGAATGATTATCTTTGTCAGCACTAGCCCCCTCCTTACCGGAGTTGACATCCGATGACGAGTTAGTGGGTTTGACCACTTGCCCCTCATCGGTAGACATTTTAAGAGTATTAAGGAAATCTTTAAACATGGATTGAACCTCGGTCGCCATGGAGGATTTGAGTAAGGACAAAGCATCGTTCAAATCCTCGCGTTAGACCATGTTCACACCCATGGCCTCGGGAATTTCTCGCACATGCACCTCTTCGCCAACCATACTCTTCGGGTGGTGAAACCCTTAATAAAGAGACGTGCTCTGATACCAATTGAAAGGATCGATATGGTTGACTAGGGGGGGGGGTGAATAGGCAACTAACACTTTTTAACTTTTTCTTAACAATTTAGGCTTAGCATCAAATAAGTTAGCTAGATGTGCAACTAGGTAAATAACCTATATGATGCTAACCACAACAAGTACACAAGAAAGCAAGGGATATAACACAATAAAAGCTTGCAAGAAGTAAAGATGCGAGATAACCAAAAGTGGAGCCGGTGGAGACGAGGATGTGTTACCGGGGTTCCTTCCCTTGTGGGGAAGTACGTCTCCATTGGAGCGGTGTGGAGGCACAATGCACCCCAAGAAGCCACTAGGGCCACCGTATTCTCCTCGCCCTCACACAATGCGAGATGCCGTGATTCCACTATTGGTGCCCTTGAAGGCGACGACCGAACCTTTACAAACAAGGTTGGGACAATCTCCACAACTGAATTGGAGGCTCCCAATGACACCACGAAGCTTCACCACAATGGAATGTGGCTCCAAGGTGACCTCAACCGTCTAGGGTGCTCAAACACCGAAGAGTAACAAGATCCGCAAGGGGTTAGTGGGGGAATCAAATTTCTCTTGGTGGAAGTGTAGATCGGGGCCTTCTCAACCTATCCCTAGGAAATCAACAAGTTTGATTGGCTAGGGAGAGAGATCGGCCTAAAATGGAGCTTGGAGCAACAATGGAGTTTGGGAAGGAAGATGTAAGCTTCTTGGGGAAGAAGACCTCCCTTTTATAGTGGGGGACAAGATCCAACCGTTATCCACTCCCTCGGCCCCACGCGTCGCGGTACTACACAACAGCCACGGCACTACCGTGACGACTTGCGGTACTACCGCTCGTGCGGGAGTAACTGGCTCTGGCCGTTTGCACAGGACAACAAGCGGTAGAACTGCCAGAGCGGTACTATCGCGAGCCCGTGCGGTACTACCACACGGTCGGCAGAGGCAGGCACTGGAGGTGCACGGAAGTAAAAAATTACTTCCGTGCCTACCTCAGCAGAGGGAAACTTTGCGAAAAAGTCCGGCACGGTAGTACCGGACGTGAATCACGGTACTACCGTAGTAGGGCGGATGTAAAAAATTACATCCGTGCCTACTACCGTAGGTGTAGGGGCCAGGGCAGGAGACAGCGGTACTACCGCTCCACCGAGCGGTACTACCGCTGGCACCTGCGGTACTACCGCTCCTTTGAGCGGTACTATCGCAGACCACTGAACACAAACACCCAGCAGGCTTTCCTTTTGCACAGTGAAGGAAAACGAGTTGGGGCTCCATTGAAGAGAGGGAAAGGTGGTACAAAGGAATATATGTGTACGTGTTGATTCCACCCAGACCTTTCCGAAGCGGACCTCCTCTTAATAGTACGGCTTTCCTATGACTCAAATCCACCGAAAGGAAACGTAGAGAACAACCGTCTTCAAGAGGTTTCGAGGGGCACTGAATCGTCTTGTGCCTAGACCTGAGATATCTGAAATGCTCAATGCACACGATTAGTCCACAATGGCATTGTCATCAATCACCAAAACCACTTAGGGAGAAATATGCCCTTATAGTATTGGACATCAAGGGAATATGGAGACATCAAGATGGATTTGACGGTGAAGCTATACTTTGCTCTTTTTGTTGCATGCCTTTTTTGGTTCCGCTTGATTTTGGTAAGAAGTATGAATCCCTAATGGTGTGGATCTGGGCTAGGGTTTTGCGGAGGAAGAGGTGGTGGCTGGCTAGTGTATTAGGGGAAACCCTAATGAGGTTAGGGTTGGCTTCTCAAACATGGAAAGAGGGGTTGTCTATATACATTGAAGGGTGAGATGCCTAGTTCGGTTGTGCTAGAAATGGACATCGGTCAATAAAGCTGATAATTTTTTTAATTTGCAAATGTTTTATTTATTATTCGGCTATAATGACCTCATATCCAATCATTCAGGTATCAAAGAAACTCAAAATCAGACAGAATTGGCCGTGTGACCTCGATTCTAATATAACAAGACCGCACACAAACATCCAAACATTTGGGAACATTTATTTCATGTTTACAAAAAAAAGTAGTGCATGACCATGTGCGAAGTCTTCACGTGGTCTCTGAGCAGAAGGGCAAAGGAACGAGGTACTCATTCACCATTCTAGAGAAAGGACAAAAATGTAATAAGGCTAGAGGTTTAACAATTAACAAAACATCCGGATGACTCAATACAAAGGCAACATGTTGTTGATGCAATGCTGATGATGTCATGATGATGCAAAAAAACAATCAATTTTCTGATTTGGGAAAAATCCTGGGCTACTACACCTTCCTGTGCAAATCCTATGATAGAAGTTGATGTTGGTCGGGAGTTTGCCGATTGGTGTGGGCAGCTGCAGCGGTGCATCTGACATCTAGAGATGCCACAAACATTGGGGCTTGGCTGTTCGCGGTGGTGTGGCTTCCACTCAAAGGGCATGCGAGCTAGACCAGGTTCGCAAAATATAAGGCACCGAGAATATGAAATTTTGTGTTTTTATGCACATGACAACCTGAACTAAAGAAAAAGTCCTTTTCGCCCTTGATGTTATATTATATCTTTACAAGCATATGAACACGCACGCTTGACAGAGTTGTTTGTTTTGTTGACCCAACAACACAACACAGGGTTTATCATTAACATGGTGAGGCAATAGTTCAAGAAAAACATTCATGAGACTGATCAGAAGATACAAAAGATGAAGGACAAGTAAGTCACTCCTCCATGGACAAGTTTAGTTCTTGGATGTTTCTTTCCATTTTTATTCTCGTTGCAACGTATCCTCTGAAACTCTTCCTTGGTGTGCGGTGTGGCAAGGGCCTTATCAATCACATCATATACGAGTCCGAGAAGACGACAACGACGGGGCGCAAGTTCTCAAGTTAAGACAGATGAAAATGGAGTCAGACCATATGCTGTCTAAACAATATAGGACCAGCTAATGCTCTACTTGGTTGTTGGCCAATTAAGACCACCGTGAATTTTTATTCATTTAGTGCATTTTGCCGGGTGTAATTGACTCACACAACACATGTAAGTGTCCAGTTAGCTTATGTTTGGTTGTTCTTTACATATTAATCCAAGCAATGACCAGAGGGTGAAGTCTTGGTTGGGGAAAAGGCGTTAGCGTAATGAGCAGGCCGGCTAGGTGCGCATGGTTAACCCTAAACCTACGTGCTCCCTCTTACCTATTTTCCCTGTACTTCAGCCTCGATAACATAAGCGTAGATGCCTTGCGCCGCTGTCACTCCTTCAAGGAGGTAGACGGTTGTTTGTTGGGCTGGCGGTGGGCTTTGGTCCTATATATCCTCGCTTAACTAATAGTAGCACACTTGTTAAAAAACAAATAGTAGCACTCTTTTTGTTATTTTTTGAATTCCGCCTTTTATGGTAGTCTTTTATCATGCCAATTAACATGCGCTCCCTCTTACCTGTTGGAGGTGGACGCATGGGCACGACTTTAGAAAGAAAGGCTTGTTTGCTTGTGTTTTGACCTTTGATAACATAAGCGCAGAAGCCCTGTGCGGGTGCGGCGACTATTTGTTGCTTTAAGCGAGGCGAGAGCAGAACTTTCGCTGAAAATTGTCCTCAACCTACATTGTATTGTGCCGGCCCACTCGCATGCACGTACGGATTAAAAATACAAGAGAAGAAATGGGAGACCCAGGGTTCGATTCCTGGTCTCCAGGCAGATCGATCAATGCCGCTAGCTACTCCGTCCAAGCCGCTCTTGTGGTAAGTTTGTAGGGCGCACCCTACTTAAGGATATTTCGAGCCGGTTTTTTCTTCTGTTTCTTTTATTTTTTTCTCCATTTTTCCATTCTTTCTTGCATATTGTTTCTTCATTTTCGGCTTTTTGCCTTTTGTTTCTTCTTCATTTTTCTTCTTCTCCATTTTCAGTTTCTCTTTTGTTTTTTCTTATGTTTGTTTATGTATGTGTCAAAAACAAAAAGTAAGTGATCAACATTTTTTATATACACATTCAACACATTCAACATTGTCCAATGCTTATTCAACATTTTCAAATACCTTTTCCATATTTTAATACTTATTTAAATTTTTTCCAAATACTCATTCACCATTTTTAAATATTTTTCAACATTTTTAGTACTTATTCAACCTTTTGAAATACCTGTTCAATATATATATATATATATATATATATATATATATAATAAAGTGTAAAAAGTATAAAAATGAAGCAAAAAACCAAAAACAGAAAATAGAAAATAGAGTAAAAAACAAAAAAAAATAGGCCGTGGCCTCCAGCGTGGCTGGGCCGGCCCATCTAGGCTCCCCCCGATGTGAGACTTTCCTCTGTGCTTGCTTAAAGCGAGACATAGGAACGCCTTTGCACGAACGTCCCTCCTATATATGGTAGTCTTTTATCCCCGCTCAACAAACAGTAGCCCCTTTTTTTGTTATTTACAAATTCTGCCTTTTATGGTAGTCTTTTATCATGCCAATTAACATGATTTTTACATCATATCTTTTGGATTCTTTTCTTGTGCCTCAAAATACCTCCGTAGATGAAATCCTGGTGAAAACGGGTAAAAGGGTGCGCGAACAAGGTAAAAATCTAACACTAAGGCGCAAAGTATAAAGGTATGATAAAATGATGCAAGAAATGTACTCATCACTTTGCCCGGTGGCGCCTCCCGGAGGTGCCAGGGGAGGAGGAAAGGAGGGGGAGGGAGTTCGATGGGAGCTAGGAGGAATGAAGAATATATCATGTTATCCCGTTCACAAATGGGATGCAAATTTGTGCATAATCGAGTAGTTTACTTAGTAGCAACATAATCATACCAATTACTCCCCGGAATTACTTGTCAAAACGGAAAGAAATGAATGTATCTAGAACTAAAATATAGCTAGATACATTCATTTCTATGACAAGTATTATTTTTGGACGGAGGATGTAATTCCCTGTGCACCATTTTAAATTCTTGATTTTGAAGCTAAACTGCATCCAAATCAAAGATAATAACTTCATAGACTCATAGTGATCTTTCGTAGCATTCCAGTGAGTCCTAGTTCCTCGTACTATTGGCTACAGATTTTTAGAACGAGCACACATCATTTTTTTATACATTTCTGCACTAACTTAAAATCAAAATGCATCAACATTTGCCATTTTTGTGGTTATGTACAGCTCCATTCAAACGAAAACTTCATGAATGGAATTCACTTTGTGTTGGCATGGCCTGCTTCCTGGGTCAAGGGCTAAGGCCCTTGTCTTTGTGTCTGGATTTCTTTGTGGCAGGAAGAGTTGCAAACTAGAATAACTGATGAAAGGATGTGGCAACAGATCACTTTGTGCTCCTGTGGCCTGCTGAAGCCATAAGTGTTGCTACAGCGGCGATAAACATGAGCAGCATGAACACGAGCAGAGTATACGTTTTCTTCGATGACTTTCTGTACTCCCCGAATAGCAGGATACCCCAAAATGTGCTCACAAGTGGCAATGCCTGATGAACAGCAATGCTGAAACAGTTAGAATCAACGGTGCAGAAAATTTTCCTCTTTTATCAGAAGGCTAAGCATTAATTGGGCAAACCTGGACAGCATCAGCAGCTGCATAACCAGCAGCTTGACCACCCATGAATTGGAAGCCATTGCCGAAACCACAAAGGAAGCCAGCAAGAAGAGCCCATTGCCTGCCTTCCCAATCATTCAGATAGGCCTTGAAGGATGACTTGGGCACGCCCGCCATTGGACGGTAGAGGAACAAGATGTTCAACCCGATACCGACGACGAAACACGAAATGGAGAAGTAGAAGAAGGCGGTGTAGACCACCAAGTGCGGGACACCGTCTTTCAGGGTGTGCCACTGGTCATTGGTGGCCAGGTTGATCGCCGGGGAGAAGAGAGAGAAGCATATGCCAGAAAAGAAAACTATCCCAAGCCCTATAAAGGTGCTTGATCCAAATACCTGGAAAATTAAGAAGTTTTACCAAATCAGTTCAGTGGTCTTACCGTTCAAAAAAAGTTCAGTGGTGTTGTGACAACAATTATGCTTCTCTGTTTTGAGCACAAGGCTCAGGACAAAGATCAAATACTATCTGAATTATTCTTCACTGATGATTGTATGACAGAATTGCACGCTACCTTAATTGAACGGCGCTCTTCGAGCTCAATTAGGTATTCTGCAGTTCCAGCTTCGGCTTTGGTGGAATACTCTGCAGAAGCTCCATTCTCCATGTCCTTCGGAGCATCTGAAATAGACAAAGTTCAGAATTAAAATCTGCAACTGAAACATCAACAGTGCCAGTACTTCATACAATGATGCACCATATTTGATACCTCTGTCTATAACTTGTTTGCCTGTCTCAGTACCTCCATCCGCCCTGTAAAAGTACGCATTATGATGATCAGAACAACAGAGGCAAGTTAAAAAGTGGTCTATGAAGATGGACCCCAAAAGCACCCCAACAGAGGCAAGTTAAAAAGTGTGTAAGATGATTCAGTTACTCAGCACGGCAAAAAATGAGCAAGAAAGTGCGAAGAATTTACCCAATTTTGTAGGTATTTGTGGATTCACTGAGTTTCTTTTCATTGTCAGCTGCATTGGAAGCATGAACAGCAGAGCCAAGGATGACTGCAACAAGGAAGCATGCCACTCCAGTGAAAAGAATCTCTGCCCTGTTGATTCGGTTGTCTAGGAAGTAATTTAATGTCGTGCCTGAAAATACAACATGCAACTTGACGGAACAAATATCCAAGAAAGAAAGAAGTGGCCTATAATTTGCCAGCTACTGAATTATCTGAAGAATGTTTTTTCAGTGATAATTCTTTTCGTCCTCTAATTGTGAATGCTATTATTTTCCAGAATGCGATGGAATTCAATGAATGATGTTAATGAAATTCAAAGAATGCTTTTATTGCCATCAATGGTTTGCAATTCTTCAGCTGTTTAAATCTGGATGAAGTTTTTTGAAGTGAGCTGACTAAGATTGATAGACCAATTTGCTCAAGCAAATTTTACTTTTAGCTGAAAAAAGCAACTCGAACTTTATGTCTAAAAAAGCAACTCAAACTTTATGTCTAAAAAGATAACTAGTGTTAAATAATTGAGTGCCTCCTGTATCGAGAAATAGTAAATAAAGATTGTGATCAAGAAATCTGTGACTCACATGTATCATCAGAAGCATAACCATCAAAATATATATTCCTTGCACTTTAAATAGTAAAGGAGATCAGCTTTACCTATTACAACAACCATGCTTGAGCTGATAACCTCAGTGACTGAGAGACCCACATATGCCCAAGCATACTGTGTAGAGAGGTTCCCAATACTGAGCACAACACCCCCTGCCATTGCAAACAACACTGAAGGCCAGTTGTCCTTCATCATAAAGTTCATTCAGAATCCGCAAACAGGCAACCGCCGAACCAATTTTCTTGCACCCGTAGTTACCAAGAATCCAAGATAGCTAACCTGACTGAGCTGAGTGAAGAAATTGGGCATGTTGTTCTTTGCATCTCCAAGCTGGCCGAAGGTAAGTGCGATGAGGACGGCCGCGAGGAGGTTTGTTATGGAGTAGTCGAGGTATGTGTGCTGCGGCAGCCGTCCCCGGCGCTCCAAGAGGGTAAGCACCGCTGGCCATGTGCCCAGGAAAAGGAGGGAGGCACACATGATGGCAATGGCACCCCCTTTGTCCTCTATGATGAACATGTTGAGGCCTTGTTTGATGGAGAGGAAGGAATTCAGCAGGGGCCCTTCAACCGCCTGCAGGGATCACAGTAGGTGAGATATTTCAAGTTACTGATTTGGATACAGACGATGAACAAAACCATGGCTTCTTTCTTCCTGCAAAGCTTGCATGAACTGAATGATTTGGAGCTCTTAATTGTTACAAGGAGCAAAAAAGAAGATAAACCTCAAAATAATAATAATCATTAGAGCATCCAATCATTGAGAAGCTAACATGAGCAGGGAAGTTGATAAGATGCCAATTACCACAGATGTCAGATGAAATTATCCAGAGAACCGAAAAGGAAAGAAAGATGAGCCCAAATGGGAGCCGAACATCCAACAGGAGTAAGAGGAGGATGAAGGTGGGAGTAGTACCTCTTGGCACGGAAGCAAAGAAGATGCACATGCTAGAGCATGGTCCATGGCCATGGGGGATTTTATAGTGGCAAGCAGTACAGCGCACAAAAGCTGGAGATCGAATGGGATCTTTTCACTCAAAGTCCAACCTGATCTGCACGAGTTTGACGCACAGAGCTATTGGAAGTTTGGGGCGTCTTTCCATACGGAGATCACCAATGGAGTTGGAGCTTTATGGGGAGGAAGATTTTTTTTAATGGGGCCAAGAAATGGACAAATGGTGCACGCATCAGCGGTTGGAATAATTGAACGTGTGACAATGACCTCCACACGAATTAAATCAAATCATGAAATGCCTTTGATTTGCGTAAAATGTTGAATATAAACAGAAGTATAGTATCACACTCATTGGCTAGAGATAAGGAACCCCAAACCATCTCTTTCAACTAGGCTATCCAAGAAAAGGGACATTAATTGACGAAGGGCAAGGAAGAGGAGTGCGGATTCCACCAAGAAATGGGTACTGAATCTTGTCTTTTTTTTCTCCCACAAGTAACAATTCTACATTTCTATTTATTGCTTCAGAAACACGATGGAGAAAAGTGAGACCCGATCGGTGTTTGAGCTCACATGGATCCAAGAACTCAGCGGCGAATACCTTACCAAATCAAAGAGAGCCACACAAGAGTTTGTCCATGTAGATAACAACACATTTGCAGTCCCGAAAAATAAAATCCATCATAGTCATAGACACATGTAAGAGGAGCAGGATAAGAAGAACACACACCTCGAGAAGAGAAGACCAAGACCAAGAAGAATCCTTCTCCTCCTTGAAAGAACTCAATGAATTGTGTCCTCTCTGTGTTGATATATATGTATATGTTCAGAATTCAGATCAGCGGTGGTTGTTGTGGCTCTCCTCTACTAGTACCTGAGCTGATGATACACGAGAATTAATTTAGTAATCAGGCACTCCATTGTTCAAGTACAGCTGTGTAAATATTGTAGGCGCACCAAACTATGATCCCCTTTGACTTCGGATCTGGAGTGCAGTTGGACAGATTCTCCAGATCAGTGCATGAATATCACGATTCTGTGTTTTTTTCCCACCCATTTGGAGAACCACCAGATTCCCAGTTTACACGGTTGGTTGGCCACAACCCCACCGCGCTGGATTTCTCGCGATCCTGACCGTTGGTAAATTTTCTAGCGGGCTGGATCAAGCCACGTCACATTCGTCACTCCTGAAGACACCTTTGTTCATGTAAATCTTGCGTTGACTCAGAAAAGCTCTATTCTAGACTCATAAAAATGAAAGGAAACTAACAGTTCCAAGTGTCGGGGGGGGGGGGGGGGGGGGGGGGATTCGAAGCCAGTCCAAGCAAGAAGAGGATGAAAAGAACAACTTCCATCTAGAGTACGTAGATGATAAGGAGGGATATGCTTTGGATGAAATGCTGCTGTACCTGACGGAGGAGGAGCGGTGGCGCTGGAAGAAGAAGAAGAAACGACAAGGCTTTGATCTAGTTTAGTTACTAGTAGTATATTACTCAACTGCCGAGTTGGGTTGGGTTGAGATGTAGAGAAATCCACGCTGCGCATGAATTGAAGGGTGGATCTTCTTGTAGGGTCCTCGTTGTTCGGAGTGGTCGTTTTTCTTGGCATTTTGTACCAAGTAGAAGCGGCGATGATTTTGTGGACTGCGGTTGTCCATAGATTCTGAGATAACTAGAATCATGTTTTTTGGGACCGAATCTGGAGTGGACGCAGTTGGACTGGAGGACGCGGAGATGCTCTGCTGACACGATTAGTTCTGAGGATTCCCATGCTGCGCGGTTCAGTTTGTTGTCACTCTCAGTGGATGTGCTTGTTTTGTGTGCCATACAATGGAGGTTATTTTGGTCATCTTGCACGCGGACCTCGAACCGTCCGTAACCATGGTCACTGTTTTTACCATTTATTGTAGTAATGTATCGGTGAAAAGTCTGTTTCTGCTCCCGAGCTCAAATGCATCTGCTTAAGAAAAAAATTAAAAAAACAGAAAAATATGATTTTTTTAACAAACATTGACAAAATTCCTATGTGACTGCAAAATTTCATTATGAAAACACATTTGTGAAAGTCGCAGCAAAAATAAAAAAAAATCATATTTTCAGATTTTTTTGAAATTTTTATGAATTTGTTTCTCAGCCAGGTGCATTTGAGCTCGGGCTCAAAATAGTTGCGTCTTGTATCGGCCCGTTTGGATGTCCAGACGTTCTTTTTTCCACAAATCGAAGTCATACGGATGGAGGAAAGAGCTTTGCGGGCATTCGGACGCACGCAAGCGTCTGACAAACCTGGCCTACCAAATCATCTTCTCACTCACGCCCTTTCCCCGCTGAAGCGGTCAGTGCCGCTCGACTGCCGCATTTATGTCGACCCAAAGCGGGCGTAACCTCTCATGTCGCTTCGGCATTGAAGCGGCGCGCCAGCCCAGAGCATCGCCCGCATCGCGTCTCGGTGCTTGCGACTGCTTCGCGTTCAAACGACATCCCGTACGTCTGCCTACCTACATTAAACATGTGCTAATGCCGAGGAACCTGCTCCGGCGTCACCCACCCATATTGTTCTGTCACCCACCATTAACCACCTCGTCGGTTGCCCTGTCATCTGTTATTTAAACTCCAGGCTTGGCCATAGCCGTATCCAATCTCCTCCGCTCCCTTTCTCCACTTTGCACCATGCCCGTCTTGGCCTCCTCGAGCTCCAAAGCCGTTTAGAATAGCCTCTCACCCGAGAAAGAAAGGATATCACCCCCATTGCAACCGGTTGGCAGGCCGACAGTCAGACAAAGGCCAGCGCAACGGACGCCCCAATGAAAGAGGTGGTCGACGACAAGCGGGCGCCCTCGGCCTCGCCGGCCAATGCCGACATCACCATGGGCGAGGCCCATGCTCACTACACCGAGATGGTGTTCAAAAAGCAGCGGACCGCGTTCCAACAGGCGCATGCCGATCGGGAGTACAACCTGTGCCTTCCCGACGAGCACTGGGAGTACAACCTATGTCTTTCATTGGAGCACCGACTCTCCACCGGCCCAGGCATCGTGCCAGAGATGGGCGTGGGTCAGGAGGAGACGTTGCTCCAATCCTCCACATCATCCACGAAATCCATCGCGACCGCTGGCGGTATCACGCTTGTCACGTGGAGTTAGAAACCGCCCTCAAGGAGATTGGGGAGACGGCGGATCGAGTGTACGACAAGAGTGAGGTAGAGAACGATGTCGCCAGGTCTGCCATGGCCGCGCCCCACCGCGACGACGATGAAACCGACACGTCCTCGGGCATTGGCAACGAGGAAGAGTAGAGCATGGGACGTCGCCGGTGCTTGGGTCCCAGAAAGGCCACCACTCCTTCCCTCCCGTTAAAGCTAAGCTTGGTCGACTTATCATCATCGTGCAATTAGCCTCTTGCCGTCTTCGCGGAGGCGGATGACTTTAGTTCCCGACGCTCATGGCAGGCCAAACATGGGCAAGGGCGTCAGAGGCCATTTAGACTAGGTTTAGAGTAATGTTTAATTGAAATGTGTCAAAATATAATGATTTTCCTCCACTTTAGATGAAAAGCATCTGATTTTATGTTAAAAATATCCATGTATGAATAAATATTCACTACTGCAGGAAAGCCAACCAGTGGCGGGTGCAAAAAGCCCAGCAGTGACGAGCCAGGCTCTCACGACGCCCAACTAACCTCCCGTCGCTGCTAACATGGCATCAGTGGCTGGGGCTGATACGCCTCAAACGCATCTATAATTTTTTATTGTTCCATGCTGATATATTATCATTCTAGGGTACTTTTTTGGGCATTTGTTTACCAATTATAATGTTTCTGAGCACTAAACTATTGACCTAGTGCCTAGTGCCAGTTGCTATTTTCTCCATGTTTTTTGACTTTTCAGGTTTACAATACCAAACGAAGTCCAATTGCCACGAAACTTTTTGATAATTTTTTTGGACCAAAAGAAGACCTGGAAGCTTCGGGAGGAGGCCGAGAGGCGCACGAGGGCCCCACCACACATCGGGGCGCGCCCTAGGGGGGTGCGCCCTGATATGTAGTGGCCCCCTCGGGCGTCCCCTGATGTTCCTATTTGGCCTATAAATTCTCTAATATTCCAAAAACCCTAAGGGAGCTCCCAAAACACTTTTTACACCGCCGCAATTTTCTATTCTGATGGGAGCCCATCTACAGCTCCGTTCCGGCACCCTGCCGGAGGGGGGATCAATAATCATGGAGGGCCAACTACTTCATTTTCATTTATGAATTTCATAGTAATAGAAATCCATGTCCTACCGAGACAGAATTTAGAACTTGCTGCCCTCATGATGATCTGTGAGTAGTTCATCACAGACCTATGGGTCCGTAGGTAGTACCTAGATGGAAATCTCTCTCTCTCTCTCTTGATCTTCAATACAATGTTCATCGCATCGTTGCCTTGATCTATCCGATGTAATCCCTTTGTATGGTGCGTTTGTTGGGATCCGATGAATTGTGAGTTTATGTCTAGATTATTCATGAATATTATTTGAGTCAAACCTAAATACTAATATTCTTATTTGCATGATCATTATAGATTCGTAATGCTCTCTGATCTATTGAGATAGTTTGGCCAACTGGATTGATATTTTTTCGGTGGGAGTGGTGCATTGTATTAGGTTGAACCTAGCGATTTTCTTTATCCCGGTGACAAAAGGGGACAAGTTGCGTCTTTGTGTTGCTTATAATAAGGATAAAATGATGGAGTTTATTCATATTGATTGAGTTTACTTTGTCTACATCATGTCACCGTTCTCCAAGCATTACTCTGTTTTACTTAATACTCTAGATGCATGCTGGATAGCAGTCAATGAGTGGAGTAATAGTAATAGGTGCAGGCAGGAGTCGACCTATTGCTTATGGACGTGATGCCTATATACACATGATCATTGCCGTGAAAATGGCATAACTATTCGCTTTTCTACCAATGGCCCAACAATAATTTGTTTACCCACCGTATGCTATTTCTATGAGAGATGCCACTAGAGAACTCTACGGCCCCGGGGTCTATTCACTTATATATTCACAAACGTTACTACTACCTTGCTGTTATTTCTTTTCTTTTCTTTTCTTTTATTTTGCAATTTACAATTATCTCTCATTATCTAAAATTATCTACACAACTCACTTGCTTGCAAATAACGAGATCAAAGGGATTGACAACCCTCTTGTCGACATTGGGTACAAGTTGTTTGTTCTTTTGTGTGCAGTCGCTGAAGACGGTAGAGGATTAATATTCCTATTGGTTCGATAAACCTTAGTTTGATAACTAAGGAAAATACTTACCCACATTGTGCTGCGATAACCCGTTCGTCTTCACGGAAAACCCAACGCAGATCACAAGTATCAGGAAGCATTTCTGGCGCAGTTGTTGGGGAATACCATCACCAACTATCAAGTAACTTTGCACAAATTTTCATTCACTTTTTCTTCTTTTTATTTTCTGTTATATTTAGTTGTCTCATAAAAATACAAAATACAAAAATATTTTTCTTTGTTAGTTACTGGTTTACTCCTTTGCTTGCTTTACTTCCTAGTTTACTTGTCTCGCTTGTTGCTTTGCTTGTTCGGTCAGTATGTCTCAAGATACTACTAAGTTGTGTGATTTCTCAAATACTAACAATAATGGTTTTATTAGTACTCCTATACAAGGTTGTCAGAATCACGATTCTGAATCGGATCGGAACTCTGATGGTAGGATTGCAAATCGTAGAATCTTCACTATTAGGATCGTATAAACGTAGATTCTATGAAGTAAAATTGTAGAATCAGAGGGGTTAATTTGGATCGTAAATTCATATAATCGCATAACAGAATCGCGATTCTGACAAATTTGCTCCTATGCCACCCACCACTAGTACGGAGACATCTGATATTAATGTTGTATTGCTAAATCTTGTCATGAAAGATCAATTTTCAAGAAGTCCTAATGAGGATCCCGTTTCACATCTTAATATCTTTGTTGAATTATGTGATATTCAAAATAAAAAGGATATGGATAATGACATTGTGAAATGAAAATTATTTCCTTTTTTCACTAAGAGATAAAGATAAAGCTTGGTTTTCATCTTTACCTCGTAATAGTATTGGAACATGGGATAAGTGTAAAGATACTTTTATTGCCAAGTATTTTCCTCCTGCTAAGATCATCTCCCTTAGAAATCAAATAATGAAGTTAAAACAGAAATATCAAGAGCATGTTGCACAAGCTTGGGAGAGAATGAATTGATGTTAGGAAATTGTCCAACTCATGGTTTAAACTTGTGGATGATTATCCAAATTTTCTATGTTGGACTAAACTTTGTGTCTAGAAATCTTCTAGATTCTGCGGCACGTGGTATCTTTATGGATATCACCTTAGGAGAGGCCACAAAACTTCTTGACAGCATTATGACAAATTATTCTCAATAGCATACCGAAAGAGTTCCAACTGGTAAGAAGGTAAATTCTGTCGAAGATATCGCTACTTTGAGTGAAAAAGTGGATGCTCTTATGAACATGGTTGCTAGCAAAAATACTCATGTTGATCCCAATTATATGCCTTTTGTCTACTTTGATTGAGAAAAATAATGATGCTATTGATGTGAACTTCATCTCGCGAAATAATTTCAATAACAATGCTTATAGAGGAAATTTTAATGGTACACCGTATCCTAGTAATTCCTCTAACAACTATGGAAATTCTTATGGTAATTCTTCTAAAAATGCTAATAGGATACCTTCTGATCTTGAGAACACAATTAAGGAATTTATTAATTCTCAAAAGGTTTTCAATACTACAGTAGAAGAAAAGTTGCATATGGTTGATGCTTTGGCTAAAAACATTGATAAAATTGCTCTTGATGCAGAAACTCTTAAAAATAAAACTTTGCCACCCAAGCATGATTTTAAGGAGACTATTAAATTTATCCAAATATCTATTAATAAAATTAAGGAGAGGACCGCCATGTTGAGAGCTAAGCGAGAATTCTTAGAAAAAGCTCTTCCACCCGGTTTTGACCGGAATCATGATGAATATCTTAAAATGATTGGTGTTTCTCATATTGAATCTTTGCTTACTTATCTGAATATGAATGATAAATGGACTGGATATGAGTCAACTTTAGTTGAGAAGCATTCCGTTTGCTTGGAGGGTGATGATTTTGATGCTAAAACTGAAAAAGTGGGTTCTAACTAGTGATGTGCCCACTATCTTGGATTACAAGGACTTTAATTATGATAAATGCTCTTTAGTAGGATGTATTTCCTTGCTGCAATCCATTATTAGCTCACCCAATTCTTATGAACAAAACAAATCTTTTACCGAACATATAGTGGAAGCTATGATAAAAGCTTATGATGAGAAACTTGAACTTGAAGTTTCTGTTCCTACAAAATTGCATGATGAGTGGGAACTGACATGGCTTGAGACTGCGTCGGTATTTTCCCAAAGAGGAAGGGATGATGCAGCACATCAACGATAAGTATTTCCCTCAGTTATGAAACCAAGATATCAATCCGTAGAGGAAGATCAAGCACCTTCATAAACATCACCTGCACACAAATAACAAATACTTGCAACCCGACGCGTAAGAGAGGTTGTCAAGCTCCCAACGATAAAAAGATAGATTAGGTAGTGATAGTTTCGGCAAATAGATCTTGCAAGAACACAAAATAAAATAGGTAAATAAATGGTGCAACAAGGTCTTTTTGGTTTTTTGGAATAATAGATCTGAAAACAAAACGACAAAACAGTAGATCAGAAAGCAATATGTTGGAAAAGTAGACCCGGGGGCCGTAGGTTTCACTAGTGGCTTCTCTCATGAGTATAGCACGCGATGGGTGAACAAATTACTGTTGGGAAATTGATATAAGATCAAATAATCATGAAGATATCCAGGCACTTATCATTATATAGGCATCACGTCCAAGACAAGTAGATCGAAACGATTCTGCATCTACTTCTATTAGTCCACACATCGACCGCTTCCACCATGCATCTAGTGTATTAAGTTCATGAAGAAACAGAGTAATGCAATAAGAACGGTGACATGATGTAGACAAGATCTATTCATATAGGAATAGACCCCATCTTGTTATCCTTAATGGCAACGATACATGTGTGCCTTGCTGCCCCTTCTGTCACTAGGAAAGAACACCGCAAGATCAAACCCCTCACAAAGCACCTCTGCCCATGGCAAGAAAAATCGATCTAGTTGGCCTAACTAAACCAAAGATTCGAAGAAGAAATATGAGGCTATAAGTAATCATGCAAATAAGATATCAAAGAAGACTCAAACCATATTCATGTATAGAAACTGATCATGAACTCAAAATTGATCGGATCCCAACAAACACACCCCAAAAGTCATTACATCAAATAAATATCCAAGAGACCATTGTATTGAGAATCATAAGAGAGAGAGGAAGCCATATAGCTATTGCCTGCAGACCCGTAGGTCTATGGTGGACTACTCATGCACCATCGGAGAGGCACCTATGATGAAGATGAACCCCTCCGTGATGGTGTTAGATTGGATCTCGAGGTTCTGGAACTTGCGGCGGCTGGAATTGTGTTTCGTCGACTCCCCTAGGGTTTTCTAAACATTTGACAATTTATAGAGGCGACAGTCGGTGGAGGGGGTTCCCGAGGTGGGTACCACCCACCAGGCCGTGCTAGAGGCCTCTGGCGAGCCCTGTTGGGTGTTCCCCACCTTGGGCCTCCTCTCTGGCATTTGTGTGGCCCATCTAGTGTCTTTTGGTCCAAAAAAGATTCTCCAAATTTTTTCATGATGTTTGGGCTTCGTTTGGTACTGATTTTCTACGAAGTAAAGAAAAAGAAGCAAAAAAACAACAAGTGGCACTTTGGCACTATGCCAATAGGTTAGTTCCAAAAAATGATATAAAGTTTCTATAAAATGATTGTAAAACATCCAAGATTGATAATACAACAACATTGAACAAGAAAAAATTATATATACATTAGAGACGTATCAGCATCCCCAAGCTTAATTCCTACTCGTCCTCTAGTAGATAAATGATAAAAACAGAATTTTTGATGTGGAATGCTGCCTAACATATTCATCACATATTATTTTCTTTGTAGCATGTTCATTTGGACTTTTAGATGGTTCAAAGCAATAGTCTAGTTTTGACATGAAAACTTTAATACTCAAGCATATCAACAAGCAACCTTGTCTTTCAAAATATCAACTCTAAAGCAAGTTATCCTTAGCCCACCATGCTCAATCATTGATCCATTCATGAAACACACTCAAATATTAGCTACACCTAATGCTCAAGTACAACCATAGTGCCTCCTAGTTGGTGCTTTGTAAGAGAAGATGGAGACTGAAGTAAAAATAAAAATTGCATAAAGTAAATAGATAGGCCCTTTGCAGAGGGAAGTAGGGATTTGTAGAGGTGCCAGAGCTCAAGGTTTAAATTGATAGAGAAACATATTTTGAGTGGCATGCCTTTCCTGTCAACAAAAATGACCAAGAGATTTCAATATCTTTCCATGCTAGATATATCATAAGCGGTTCCCAAACAGAAAATAAAGTTTATTCCTTTTTCCACCATACTTTCACTTTCCATGGCTAGCCGAATCCACAATTGCCTTCCATACCAACACTTTCCAAGGAATTTATTATTTGACAACATAAATTTTTTTCCTTTTAATTTCATTTCGGGAATGTGCATTCCTACTACTGCCGTACTCTCGTGCAATGACAAGTGAATAAACACTCATCTTGAGGATAACACATCTAGCATGGAAAAATATCGATCAACCCCTACCGTTTCATGAGCGGTACGAGCACACAAAAAGGAAAATTTATTTTGAAAATTATAGATGGCACATACGAATTTGCTTGGAACAGCATGGAAACACAGTATATAGGTAGGTATGGCGGATTCATATGGCAAAACTGGGTTTAAGGATTTTGGATGCACAAGTAGTATTTCTACTTAGTACAAGTGAAGGCTAGCAAATAGATTGAGAAGCAAGCAACCAAGAAACAAACAATCACATAAGCGAGCATTAAGCATAAATAACACCGAATAATGCACCATAAGTAGGATGTAATTTCCTTGCACAACTATTGACTTTCGTACTTGCATAGGGAATCAGAAACCTTAACATCAATATTCTTACTAAGCATAATTACTCACTAACATAACTCACATATTACTATCGTCATGTCTCAAAACTATTACAAAAAATCAAGTTTAATTTGTCCAATGATCTCCATGAATTATTTTATTATATCCCTCTTGAATATCTATCACTTTGGGACTAGTTTCATATATTGACATTGCTTTTGACAAGCTCATATAAATATAAGTGAAGAACATGAGTATAAAAGTTTCATCTCTCAAAATAATATAAGTGAGGAATGAGAGGATTTATTCAAAATTACTAACTCTCAAAATAATATAAGTGAAGCATGAGAGCATTTCTTCGAACATGTAAAAGCTCGCCATGCATAAAAATATATAAGTGGAGCACTAGAGCAATTCCATTGCTCAAACGGTTTAAGTGAAGCATATAGAGACATTCTAGCAAATTATAGCATAATTTTTGCTCTATCAAATAGGTGTGTGCAGCAAGGATAAAAACTAAAATAAAACAAAGATACAAGACGCTCCAAGCAAAACTCATGATATGTGACGAATAAAAGTATAGTTCCAAGTAAAATGTCGATGGTTGTTAGAAGAAAGAGGGGATGCCACTCGGGGCATCCCCAAGCTTAGTTGCTTGTTACTCTTTGGATATTATCTTGGGGGTGATGTAGCATCCCCAAGCTTAGGCTCTTCTTACTCCTTATTCCTTCACCCATCATCATCTCACCCAAAACTTGAAAACTTCAATCACACAAAACTTAACAAAATTCTTGTGAGATCCGTTAGTATAATAAAGCAAATTATCACTCTAAGTACTGTTGTAAACTCATTCATATTTTATTGTTTCATTATATCTACTGTATTCTAACTTTACCATGACTTATACCCTCCAATACAAGCCATAGATTCATCAAAACAAGCACACAATGCAATGAAAACAGAATCTGTTTCAGACAGAACAATCTGTAGTAATCTGTACTCTAATCATACTTATGTAACTCTAACAATTCTTAAATATTAGGACGGCGTAAATAATTTGTATACAAATATTGTGTTAAAATTTCAGCTCATTACAACTCTCCAGTAAAATAATGAAAATTCGTGGACTGGAGACAAAGTTTCTGTTTTAGATTCAACATTGTTTCTACTCATCTTATGAATCATCCTAAAGGTTCTACTTTGCACAAACACTAGACAATACATAAAAACACAATCATAACAGGCATAATTGTGTAAACAATGAAAAACATAAAGGAACAGACAAGATAAAATTTATTCATCGGGCTGCCTCCCAACAAGCTCTTTCTTTATAGCCATTAAGATAGGCTTGAGATTCAATGGTGCCCCCATGAAAGATAATAATAGCAACACAAAGAGAGCATGATGAAGCATATGGAAAACACACTTAAGTCTAACATACTTCCTATGCATAGGAATTTTATAATCAAACAAATTATCAAGGCAAGCAAAAACTAGCATATGGACGGAAGAAGAAAGAGACAATAGAAATCTCAACATGAAAAGAAGTAATTTAGTATCATGAAAATTTCTACAACAGTAATTTCCTCTCTCACAATAATTACATGTAGGATCATAATAAAATTCAACAATATAGCTATCATAAACAATACTCTCTTTATGATCAACATGCATAAAATTTTTATTATCTTCCAAAATAGTGGGATTATCATCAACTAAAGTATGACCTCTCCAAACTCACCTTTATCATAAAATTCGTAAGATTGAACACTCTCCAAATATGTGGGATTCTTTTTACCTAAAGTTGACACTCTCATATGCCCACTTTCGATACTATTGCAAACATTATTATGAATAACATATTCAACATGAGGCTTAAATAAATTTTCAAGATCATAAGAAGCATTATCACCCAATCATGATCATTGCAATAAGAAGTGGACATTGATAACCCACAAGTATAGGGGATCGCAACAGTTTCCAAGGTAGAGTATTCAACCCAAATTTATTGATTCGACACAAGGGGAGCCAAAGAATATTCTCAAGTATTAGCAGCGGAGTTGTCAATTCAACCACACCTGAAAGACTTAATATCTGCAGCAAAGTATTTAGTAGCAAATTAGTATGGAAGTAATGGTGACAATGGCAAAAGTGACAGTAGCAGTTTTGTAGTGATTGTAACAGTAGTAATGGAAAAGTAACTTAGCAAGGATCAATATGGGAAAAGCTCGTAGGCAATGGATCAGTGATGTATAATTATGTAGGATGGCATTCATCATGCAACGGTTATAACATAGGGTGACACAGAACTAGGTCCAATTCATTAATGTAATGTAGGCATGTATTCCATATATAGTCATACGTGCTCATGGAAAAGAACTTGCATCACATCTTTTGTCCTACCCTCCCGTGGCAGCGGGGTCCTAATGGAAACTAAGGGATATTAAGGCCTCCTTTTAATAGAGGACTGGACCAAAGCATTAGCACTTAGTGAATACATGAACTCCTCAAACTAAGGTAATCACCTGAAAGAATCCCAATTATTGTCAACCTGGGGATGTGGATCATAACTCGTAATAGGTGTTTACAACTTGCAAGATAGGATGAAGAACACATATATATTCATGAAAACATAATAGGTTCAGATCTGAAATCATGGCACTCGGGCCCTAGTGACAAGCATTAAGCATAGCAAAGTCATAGCAACATCAATCTCAGAACATAGTGGATACTAGGGATCAAACCCTAACAAAACTAACTCGATTACATGGTAAATATCATCCAACCCATAACCGTCTAGCAAGCCTACGATGGAATTACTCACGAACAGCGGAGAGCATCATGGAATTGGTGATGAAGGATGGTTGGTGATGACGATGGCGTTAATTTCACCTCTTCGGAGCCCAAAACGGACTCCAGATCTGGCCTCCCAAGGAAGAACAGGAGGTGGCAGCGGCTCTTTATCGTGAAATACGATGAAAATTTTCTCTCCAATTTTTTATCTCCACGGATGTGAATATATGGAGTTGGAATTGTGGTCAGTAGAGCTCTAGGGGGCCCACAAGCCACCTAGGTGCGGCCAGGGGGGTGGTTGCCCCCTGGCTTGTGGCCAATGGGTGGCCCATCTACGGTTGATTCTTTCGGCAATATTTTTTATTAATTCCAAAAATATTCTCCGTTAATTTTCATGTCAATCCGAGAACTTTTATTTCTGCACAAAAATAACACCAAGGCAATTCTGCTGAAAAGAGCGTTAGTCCGGGTTTGTTCCATTCAAATCATGCAAATTAGAGTCCAAAACAAGGGCAAAAGAGTTTGGAAAAGTAGATATGATGGAGACGTATCAACTCCCCCAAGCTTAACCCATTGCTTGTCCTCAAGCAATTCAGTTGACAAACTGAAAGTGGCAAAGAAAAACTTTTACAAACTCTGTTTGATCTTGTTGTTGTAAATATGTCTAACTGATGTTCAGATTTTCAACAAAGATTATAGACTAACCACGTTCATAATAATGTTTGGGTCTGACATTTACTCATATCAATGGCATAATCAACTAGCGAGCGATAATAATAATAATCGAATGGCAACAATTTTATCAAAACAATCATGATACAATATGATATAATGGTATCTCCCTAGCCCTTTCTGAGACAGCAAAACATAAATGCAGAGCACCCCTGAAGAACAAGGACTGAATGGACATTGTAATTCATGGTAAAAGAGATCCAGTCACACTCATACTCAATATCAATTAATAGCAAAGCATACAAATGACGGTGGTGCTCTCTAACTGGTGCTTTTTATAAGAGGAGGATGACTCAACAGTAAAGTAAAATAGATAGACCCTTCGCCGAGGGAGCATTGATTTGCAGAGGTGCCAGAGTTTGAGCTTTTAAAACATGGATGAATAACAATTTTGAGCGGTATGCTTTCATTTCCGACATAACAACCAAGAGATTTCACCATCTTCCATGCTAGATATATTATAGGTTGTTCCCAAACAAAATGATAAAGTTTTTACTCCCCCTACAGGAATCAAACACACTCCACGAATAGCCAAATCCATGGGTACCGTCCATACAAACACAATCCTGGCGGAGTTTTGTTTCGTTATATTTTGATTTGATTTTGAGCATGGAACTGGGCATCCCGAATACGATCCACTTTCGCATGAATATAGTGAATCAACACATACCGTGAGAATAACCCACCTAGCATGGAAGATACTGACCGCTCCCAGTCGCTACATGAGCGATTCGGGCATATAAAACAGAATATTATTTGAAGGTTTAGAGTTTGGCACATGCAAATTTACTTGGAACGGTAGGTAAATACCGCATATAGGTAGGTATGGTGGACTTAGATGGAACAACTTTGGGTTTGAGGAATTGGATGCACAAGCAGTATTCCTGCTTAGTACACGTGAAGGCTAGCAAAAGACGGGGAAGCGACCAACTAGAGAGCGACAATAGTCATCAACATGCATTGAGATTAACCAACATTGAATGTAAGCATGAGTAGGATATAAATCACCATGAACATAAATATCGTGGAGGCTATGTTGATTTTGTTTCAACTACATGCATGAACCTGTGCCAAGTCAAGCCACTTGAATCATTCAAAGGAGGATACCATCCTATCATACTACATCACAACCATTTTAATATGCATGTTGGCACTCAAGACAACCATTATCCACCCTTAGCTAATTAAGCATGGCATGAGTAACTATAATCTCTAATTGTCATTGCAAATATGTTTCACCCATAATGAGCTGAATTCAAAATGATGAGCTAATCATATTTACAAAAGAAAAATAGGTCAAGTTCCTACCAGCTTTTATCCATCTCAATCTTTTCATCATATATCGTCATTATTGCCTTTCACTTGCACGACCGAACGGTGCAAATAATAACAAGAGTGGACGTGCATTGGGCTAAGTTGGAATCTACAAACAATAACTCAAAGGACAAGGCAAGGTAAAATGGGCTCTCTTCTAGATAAAAAATAATGCATATGAGAACCACTCATCATTTTCATTGTGATCTTCTCCTTACGACCCAAAGAAAGAAATTTCAAACAAGAACGAGAAAAACTATTTACACGGGAAAGCTCCCAACAAGCAAAAGAAGAACGAGAGATCTTTTTTGGTTTTATTTTAATGCTACAACTAAATAGACTAGAAGGTAAAGCTAGAACTATTTTTTTGGATTTTCTCAAGGTTAATTAAGCAAACAAGAAGAAAGTGGAAAGAAGAAATAAACTACCGTGGAAGGTACAATGAAAAAGTATGAGCACCGACTACTAAGATGAGTGTATGAACATGAATGTAATGCCGATGAGGAATACGTACTCCCCCAAGCTTAGGATTTTGGCCTAAGTTGGTCTAGGGACATGGATGAAAATAACCATCTCCTGGATACTCCGGAGGGTCCCGAGGGTTCCACTGGTTGGCGAGCTCGTGTGGCTCCCACTGAAAAACTGGATCCGGATACGGATCAAGGGCTGGTGTCGGCTTAGGTGCTGGGGGTTGCAACAGACCCCAATATCTGTAGATGTCCTCAGGAATAATAGTGTACCTGCCTAAATGAATGTCGAACAAAGAAGAAGTAGGAAGAACAATAATCTCACAAGTACCTTGACTGAACACTAAGTTGTAAAGCAGCCTCCTATCATTATTCTTCCTAATAAAATCATGTGTTACCATACTATCATAGTATAAATATCTTGTAGGTAGCAGCATTTCCTCTTTCTCGTCAAGCCTAATGGGTATCTTAAAGTGTTTGGCTAGACGAGATGCATAGATACCTCAAAATATGGGACCCTTCGAACGGTTTAAGTTTAACCGTTGGGCCACCATAGTGCCCAAACTAAAAGTTCTATCAACAAGTAAAGGGCGGCGCAGGATGGCCAGGTCGGGAGCACTAAGGCCTCCACTCTCCCCATGACCAACTAAACATCTCCCCGCAAATAATGAATAATAGCGTATAAAAGGAAAATGTAAACTAGCCGCTCTTGCCTTTGACACCCCTCTCTCTTCCCCCATAGTGGTTGCGGTAATAAAGTCCTCCATGTCTGTAGGATGTGGTTCACCGATGCTTCCCTCATAAGGTATTTTGCAAACATTGCAAAAATCATGAAGTGTCATTTTCTTAGGCACATAATACAAGTAAAACTCTACCGTGGAAGGATCCTTCCCAGGGTAAAAGTGAAAGTTTTGCACAAAGATATTAGTGAGTAGGAGGTACTGGTCACACTTATCATTGAGGAAGTCGGTGATGCCTGCATTCTCTGCTAAATAATAGAAATCTTCATAAATTTTGGCTGCCCTCAAGAATGTATGACTTGGCCATTCACATGGCCAAACCTCTGCGATGCGAGGAAGATTGTATTTGGACTTCTTCTTCACCTCATTTTTATCTTCTTTAGAGCCCCGGCTTGAAGAGCCTCTTAGCAATCTCCTCATCATTTCTTTCTCTGAAAAATTTCTGTAATTTTTAGTGACTCAAAATAAAGGTGAACAAAACTCCACAAAATTTATAGCAACTACTCCCACAAGTGCCTAGAGCTTTTATCATGCATCAAAACTACTTGGGACCATACAAATTTGACATGCAAGCTCAAGAACAATGTCACCACAACAACAAAAAATTGCAATATATAAATCACTAGAACAAAAACTAATTGGACCATTGGAGGAGTCACATACCGAAGATCAATCCCCCAAAACAATTTTGCAATTGGAGCTTTGCACAAGGAGATCAAAAATGGCTGCAAAATGAGCTACAACACTAGTTTTAGAAATGGTGGTATTTTTTCTGGAGGAAGACAAAGTGGATGGTTGCTGGAATAAGTGAGGGGGCCTGCATGGGACCCACAAGCCACCTGGGCGTGACCAAGGGGTGGCCGCACCCTATGAGCTTGTGGCCCACTGGTGCAGCCCCTTGATGTGTTCTCAGTGCCAGAAATTCTTAAATATTCTAGAAAAAATCATACTATATTTTCAGGGCATTTGGGGGGAACTTCTATTTTTAGGTCATTTTTTATTGCACGGATAACTCAGAAAACAGAAAAATAATAGCATTTTTTACTTTGTCTAATCTAAACAACAGAAAGTGAAAGTTGGGTACAAAAGTTTGTGCCTTCTAAATTCATCCATCTCATGCTCATAAAAAAGAATCCGTCAATAAGGTTAATCAAGTCTTATTGGCAAACTTTTTTCGAATCACATGAAACCGGAGAATTTTTGAATAACACTAAGTTACCACAACGGGGATAGGCATGTCCCCTACCATGATTATCTCATATTTCATTTTGGCAGTAGGAAGAGGGAATTCAAAATCTCCAATAATGATTGTTGAAATCTTTTCAATGGAGTTGATACTATGAACTTGAGGTTGTTTCTTCGGAAAGTGTACCGTATGCTCATTACCATTAACATGAAAAGTGACATTGCCCTTGTTGCAATCAATAACAGCCCCTGCAGTATTCAAAAAAGGTCCACCAAGGATGATCGACATACTGTCATCCTCAGGAATATCAAGAATAACAAAGTCCATTAGGATAGTAACATTTGCAACTACGACAGGCACATCCTCACAAATACCGATGGGTAAAGCAGTTGATTTATCAGCCATTTGCAAAGAGATTTCAGTAGGTGTCAACTTATTCAAATCAAGTCTATGATACAAAGAGAAAGGCATAACACTAACACCATCTCCAAGGTCACATAAAAGCAGTTTTAACATAATTTCTCTTAATAGAGCATGATATAGCAGGTACTACGCGATCTCCTAGTTTCTTTGGTACTCCACCCTTAAAGGTATAATTAGCAAGCATGGTGGAAATCTCAGCTTCAGGCATCTTTCTTTTATTTGTCACAATATCTTTCATATACTTAACATAAGGAGACATTTTCAGAATATCAGTCAAGCGCATACGCAAAAAGACAGGTCTAAGCATTTCAACAGAATGCTCAAAGTCCTCATCATCCTTTTTCTTGGATGGTTTAGGAGGAAAGGGCATGGGTTTCTGAACCCATGGTTCTCTTTCTTTACCATGCTTCCTAGAACAAAGTCTCTTTTGTCATATCTTTTATTCTTTGGTTGTGGGTTATCAAGATCCACAAGAGGTTCAATCTCCACATCATTATAATTACTAGGTTGAGCATCAACATGAACATCATCATTAATATTATCACTAGGCTCATGTTCATTATGAGATTGTGTCTCAGCATCAGAAATAGAAACATCATTTGGGTTTTCAGGTGTATCTATAACAGGTTCACTAGCAGCATGCAAG
This sequence comes from Hordeum marinum, assembly GCA_022496015.1. Lineage (NCBI taxonomy): Eukaryota > Viridiplantae > Streptophyta > Magnoliopsida > Poales > Poaceae > Hordeum > Hordeum marinum. The sequence goes on along the minus strand of CM039676.1, from coordinate 111,780,877 downwards.
GTCCTATCATCCTTCATTTTCCCTTTATTAATGGAACGACTAGGTGCATCCGTATTAATCTCCTGAGACTCTTTCTCAATTATCTTAGGATGGCCCTTAGGATACAAAGGTTCCCGAGTCATTTTACCACCTCTAGTCACAACTCTAAAAGAATGATCATTGTTCTTACCATTCATCTCATTAAACAAATCATTTTGTGCCTTAAGTACTTGTTCTACTTGAGTAGTTACCATGGAAGCATGTTTAATAATAAGCTTAAGATCATTAATAGTTCTACTCATATAATCTCTTAAGCGACCAAGAATGTAAGCATTATGTTTCAATTGTCTACTGACATAAGCATTGAAATTTTCTTGCTTAACAACAAAGTTATCAAACTCATCCAAGCATTGGCTAGAAGACTTATTATAAGGAATATCGCCTTCATCAAATCTATGGAGAGAATTTACCTCTACTACCTGCGTCGGGTTATCAACACCATGTATTTCCTCATAGTTGGTAGATTCTTAACATCTTCAGCTTTAATACCTTTTCTTTGATAAATTTCTTTGCCTCTTGCATATCTTCAGGACTGAGAAATAGAATACCTCTTTTCTTCGGAGTGGGCTTTAGAGGTGGTTCAGGAATAGTCCAATCATTATCATTGCTAAATATATTATTCAATAGTAGTTCAGCTTGTTTAACAGTTCGTTCCCTGAATACACAACCATCACAACTATCTAGGTGGTCCCTAGAAGCATCGGTTAGTCCATTATAAAAGATATCAAGTATTTCTTTTTTCTTGAGAGGATGATTAGGCAAAGCATTAAGTAATTGGAGAAGTCTCCCCAAGCTTGTGGGAGGCTATCTTCTTTAATTTGCACAAAGTTAAATATTTCCTGCAAGGCAGCTTGTTTGTTATGGGCAGGAAAATATTTTTCAGAGAAGCAATATATCATATCCTGGGGACTAGCACAAACCAGGAGCAAGAGAATTAAACCATACATTAAGATCACCCTTTAATGAGAAAGGAAACAACTTAAGAATATAGCAATAACAATTTTTTCCCTCAGGAGTAAATTGGGTGGCTATATCATTCAATTTAGTAAGATGTGCCGCAACAGTTTCAGATTCATAACCATGGAAAGGATCAGATTCAACCAAAGTAATTAACTCAGGATCAACAGGGAATTCATAATCCTTATTAGTAACAAAGATAGGTGAAGTAGCAAACTTAGGATCATATTGCATTCTAGAATTCAAAGATTTTTCCTTCCACTTGCATAGCAATTTCTTAAGATCATCTCTATCCTTACAAGCAAGAAAGTCCCTAGCTAACTCTCCCTTCATAACATAACCCTTAGGTATATTAGGAAATTCATATCTAGGAGAGCTAGGTCTAACAAGTGTCTCATGGTGTTCAGTTTCAATAATGTTATCAGTTTCAGCATTGACTCTAGCAATTTGTTCATCAAGAAATTCACCCAGTGGCACAGTATTACCAAGCAAAGTATCATCATAAGCATCATGCATAGTAGAAGTGGAATCATCAATTACTTGCGACATATCAGAATCAATAGCAGGTGGTGGTGTCGCAAATTTACTCATAATAGAAGGTGAATCAAGTGTAGAGCTAGATGGTTTCCTTACCTCCCCTTGTAGTAGAGGGATAGATCTTAGTTTTTGGGTCTTTTAGATTCTAGTGATCAATAGATATAAATCCCAAGTGACTCAGAGAATAGAGCTATGCTTCCCGATAACGGCGCTAGAAAAGGTTCTTGATAACCCACAAGTATAGGGGATCACAACAGTTTTTGAGGGTAGAGTATTCAACCCAAATTTATTGATTAGACACAAGGGGAGCCAAAGAATATTCTCGAGTACTAGCAGCTGAGTTGTCAATTCAACCACACTTGAAAGACCTAATATCTGCAGCAAAGTATCTAATAGCAAAGTGGTATTGAAGTAACGGTACCGATTGCAAAAGTGACAGTAGCAGTTTTGTACTGATTGTAATAGTAGCAACGGAAAAGTAACTTAACAAGGATCAATATGGGAAAAGCTCGTAGGCAATGGATCAGTGATGGATAATTATGTCGGATTGCATTCATCATGCAACGGTTATAACATAGGGTGACACAGAACTAGCTCCAATTCATCAATGTAATGTAGGCATGTATTCCATATATAGTCATACGTGCTTATGGAAAAAAACTTGCATGACATCTTTTGTCCTACCCTCCCGTAGCAGCGGGTGCCTAATGGAAACTAAGGGATATTAAGGCCTCCTTTTAATAGAGAACCGAACCGAAGCATTAACACTTAGTGAACTACGGTAATCACCAAAAAGAATCCCAGTTATTGTCATCCTGGGGGATGCGGATCCTAACTCGTAATAGGTGTCTACAACTTCCAAGATAGGATCAAGAACACATATATATTCATGAAAACATAATAGGTTCAGATCTGAAATCATGGCACTCGGGCCCTAGTGACAAGCATTAAGCATAGCAAAGTCGTAGCAACATCAATCTTAGAACATAGTGGATACTAGGGATCAAACCCTAACAAAACTAACTCGATTACATGGTAAATCTCATCCAACCCATCACCGTCCAACAGGCCTATGATGGAATTACTCATGAACGGTGGAGATCATTAGGGAATTGGTGATGAAGGATGGTTGGTGATGATGATGGCGTCGATTTCCCCTCTTCGGAGCCCAAAACGGACTCCAGATCTGGCCTCCCGAGGAAGAACAGGAGGTGGCGGTGGCTCCGTATTGTGAAACACGATGAACTCTTCTCTCCGATTTTTTCTCCGTGGATGTGAATATATGGAGTTGGAATTGAGGTCGGTGGAGCTCCAGGGGGCCCACAAGCCACCTAGGCGCGGCTAGGGGGGTGGTCGCGCCCTTGGCTTGTGGCCAATGGGTGGCCCCCCTTCGGTTGATTCTTTTGCCAGTATTTTTATTAATTCCAAAAATATTCTATGTAATTTTTTAGGTCAATCCAAGAACTTTTATTTCTACACAAAAATAACACCAAGGCAATTCTGCTGAAAACAACATCTGTTGGGGTTTGTTCCATTCAAATCATGCAAATTAGAGTCCAAAACAAAGGCAAAAGAGTTTGGAAAAGTAGATACGATGGAGACGTATCAGACATGACAAAATTATCATCCCCAAGCTTGTAGTTTTGCATATCATTAACATAATTGACATTAATAGAGTTTATATTAACATCCTTGCAATCATGTTTTTTTCAATCAAGGAGCTATCATGAATCACCTTATAAATTTCTTATTTCTACACTTCATCAAAATTTCCAGATTCATGATTTTCAAACAAAACTTCATAGAGATAATCAAGTGCACTCAACTCACTAGCAATTGGGTCATCATAATTTGGAATTTTAAAAAGATTAGCAAGTTGAATAGGATCCATATCAATAGATTTTTAGCAAGTAAATATGCAAGCAAATAGAAGGCACATGGAAACACAAGGAAAGAAAGCAAACAAGCAAAAAGGCAAACGGAAAACAAGGCAAATAAAACAACAACTTTTTGTGAAGTGGGGGAGAGGGAAACGAGAGGCAAATGGAAAATAATGTAAATTGCAAGGAGATGAGATTTGTGATTAGGAACCTGGTAGATGTTGATGGTGTCTCCCTGGTGCCCAAGCTTGGCACGCTAGAGACATTGCTTCCTCCCCGACAACAGCCCCAGAAATTCCTTGGACGTGGTTTGAGACTATGTCGATATTTCCCCAAAGAGGAAGGGATGATTCAGGATAGCAACGATAAGTATTTTCCTCTGTTATGAAACCAAGTTATCAAGCCGTAGAGGAAGATCAAGCACCTACGTAAACAACACCTGCACACAAATAACAAATACTTCCAACCCGACGTGTAAGATAGGTTGTCAAGCTCTCAATGATAAAAAGATAGATTAGGTAGTGATAGTTTTGGCAAATAGATCTCGAAAGAACACAAAATAAAATAGATAATAAAAAGTTCAACAAGGTATTTTTGGTTTTTGGATTAATAGATCTAAAAACAAAATGGCGAAATAGTAGATCGGAAAGCAATATGTTGGAAAAGTAGACCCGGGGGCCTTAGGTTTCACTAGTGGCTTCTCTCATGAGTATAGCACGCGATGGGTGAACAAATTACTGTTGGGCAATTGATAGATGATCAAATTATCATTATATAGTCATCACGTCCAAGACAAGTTGACCGAAACAATTCTGCATCTAGTTCTATTACTCCACATCAGCCACTATCCAACATGCATCTAGTGTATTCAACCTGGCGAGTAGTGCGTTTTAGTAGGTTCAATCTGGCGAGTTTCTATATCCCAGTGATAGAAGGGGACAAGTTGCGTATTTGTGTTGCTGCTACTAAGGATAAAACAACAGGGTTTATTCATATTGATTGAGTTTACATTGTCTACATCATGCCATCGTTCTCCAAGCATTACTTTGTTTTACTTAATACTCTAGATGCATGTTGGATAGCGGTCAATGAGTGGAGTAATAGTAATAGGTGCAGACAGGAGTTGACCTATTTGCTTGTGGTCGTGATGCCTATATACACATGATCATTGCTGTGAAAATCACATAACTATTCTCTTTTCTATAAATTGCCCAACAATAATTTGTTTACCCATCGTATGCTATTTCTATGAGAGATGCCAATAGAGAACTCTACGCCCCCTGGTCTATTCACTTATATATTCACAAACATTACTACTACCTTGCTGTAATTTATTTTATTTTATATTATTTTGAAATTTACAATTATCTACACAACTCACTTGCTTGTAAATAACGAGATCAAGGGGATTGACAACCCTCTTACCGGCGTTAGGGGCAAGTTGTTTGTTCTTTTGTGTGCAACCGCTGAAGACGGTTGAGGATTGGTATTCCTATTGGTTTGATAAACCTTGATTTCATAACTAAGGTAAATACTTACCCACATTGTGCTGTGATAACACTTTCCTCTTCATGGAAAACCCAACGCGGATCACAAGTATCTGGGATGCACCCGCCACTGGGACATAACCTCCAGTGGAGGGCATTATTTTCTATTCGCCACAGGTCAATGTTGTTGCATGCCACAAATGCCATATTGGATGTGACGGTTGTGCCTCAGCGCCCTCCACTAGAGGGTAAGTATTGAGAGAGAACACCATTTGTTGGCATTGCGTGTTGACACACATTACTTCCAAAAGGTTAATTCACGTAGTCATATGATTCCCAATATAACTGAACCAGACTGAATTATTTTAGGAAACAAGCAACAAACTTATTAAGTAACACTTTAAATTTGTTCAACTTAAGAAACACACATCAATATATCACATTCATCTTAAAATACTAACTAACAGTTCACGGATAATATATTCATGACTTAGACTATATTTCTAAACATGCCCAATGACAACCATCATCTACAAGTTGTTACAGTTGTTGTTAGTTATGGTGATTATCACTAGTGTGTCCACCCTTAGTGTAACACCCCAAGAGAAACATTTCATCCTTGTAACCATTCCATAGGATCAAGCTTGTATGGCTTTCCATGATTTGATTTGATTTAATAAAAATTGCTTCATGACATCCCTTTGCATCATGGCATCCATTCTTAATGTGCATCATGGTATGTTTGAGTGTGCGTGTGTGTTGTGGTCATGTGCATTGCAACCTTGAGTTATGTTCAGGTTTGAAAGAAAACAAGTTATTTCAAACAAAACCCTTTCCTTCCTATTTCTTTGTGGGGACTCCGACTCATAAGTCGAGACCACCGAATGCACATGTATAGTGATCCCAGAGATCAATGCTCACTGAACTCACAGAAGCTGAATAACAAGAGTCTTACGTCCACATTTAATGTCTTACACAAATAAAGACCATGAAGGTCAAGTCTTACATAGATAGGTCCACGAGGGGCAAACACTTAAATAGAACAAGCAGCGGAAATCTTGATCGAAAGTGTGAACCCATGCCATCTGCCTTAAACCTACACGCATTCTCACTAGGAAGTGTCCTAGTTCGCATGTTCTTCACCAACGAACTCTTCAACAAACTCCTGTTCTTCCATGCCTGGCCAATTAAATAACCAGTGGCAAGCCATTGAGTACTTTGAATGTACTCGCAAGCAACCCAAGTTGTGGAACAAGGTAATAATGATGCATGATATAGCACTAAGTAGGTAATTTGCGGAAAGCCAATTTTTGAATGTAATGACATGATCAAGTAATTAAGTAAGCATGCATCAATAGTTTGGCAGATATCCAAATGATCTAGTTATAGATATCATCATAAGCAGGGGTTGAACATCTCATGTTCATCCCTCACACCAAGTCCTCAAACTTGTCTCATGTACCGTCTGAACACCTCATGTCCAGTCATCAAGCTAAGTCATCCGACTCGATTCAAATACCATCCTTGTCACCACCCACACACCCACCAAGTTCTATGAAAACATCAGGACATAGTTTAAGCAGCACCACCCAACTGTCCTTGACCATGGACATGGATATTCGAATAGTTTTACACTCTACAGAGGTTGCACACTTTACCCACAAGACTCGGGGAACTTCCGTGTCATCCACGACTCGCGGTATATAACATACCTGAGATAAGAACCCGAAGAATGCCTTTCCCCTAGCAGTACTAAACAAAGAGTACACTCGATTGGTACCCAGCCCTCACGATGTACATCACACGAGCCTCTCTCCAGATCATACCATCCATGAGGGGACCAACGGTGTGCCCGGTGCCCGTGAAGACAGCGCATGATCGGACATGCCGGTACGACCCCGAATCGAGAGTGACCACGCCACTCTCGCCACTAGTATTGTGGGATCCTTGCCAGTACCCACCAAGGTAATCAACAAAGCCCCGTCCCATAAGGGGTATCGTGGTTGCGCATGTAAGGTTGGGACGGTCGACAAATCTTAAATCTAATCCGTTTTTGAAAGCACTTTCACTTGCTTCGATACACCATTTCTTTCTCAAGTGGTCACCCATATCATCATCCTCTCCCTCAGGCATTAGTGGCACCCAACGGGGTTTTCGAAAAGTATTTGAAATTATTTCCACCTTTCCATCTGTATGCATAAACCCAACCACACTTGCGTAGCATCTACTAGCATCCTATCTACACCCGCCCGCATAACCCTCATAAGGTGGTAAGGTCATGCACGATGCAAGTGTCAATGGTAAAAGTATTGGAGGCAACCCACTGAAGTGGGGAGGGGGGAACACCACATCATGATCAAACATCAAAACAACAAGTGCTATATGCCATGCATGAAAAAGTTTCTTAACATGGTCAAAGGGCTGCTTGCCTGGCTTAGCAACGTCTTCGAGGTCTTCACACGCTTCTCGTCCAACTCCAAGCACTTCATCTACTTCGTCAACTATCGCTAGAAACAACCGCAATAAGCAACACAACAAGAAGAAAAATAAAGTGCTCTATAAACATGAGTTTTATTTTTCATGGACACCTCTGGTCATGAGAAAAATAACCAAGAAGGTTTTATTGAATCTGGATAAAGGGAGATTTTTGAATGGTGGAAATGAAGGAAATGACAATCCTATAAGAATTCTATAGGAAATATTTTTATAAAAATGGCGAATGCACCTATTAAATAGGTCATGATCTTAGAAACACGCAGGAAGTGGTTTCACTGGTTTTGGAGTTGGGATGATTTTCCTATGAATTTCCTAAGATGGTAATAATGAAATATGGGGCTATTTATTTGATCCAGCAGAATTAGGGCATGGCGAAAATGTTAACCAAGGCCTGATAAATAAGGCATGATATTTAGAGCACCTATAAATTGGAATCACTCCATTTTGAGTTGAGTTGGATGTTCTAGGAAATTTGCAAGAGGGGCTTGAATAATCCAAATTTGAATTTTAATATGAATAGGGCAGAGACTTGTGGTAGAAAATTATGGGAGTAGTATCATTATATAGGTGGAATTTCTAAGAGTATTTAGGAATTTGAATCATCAAAATTGGAGGTTATATGAATTTATTATGAATTTTACAAGTTCTGGAAAAACAGAAATTGGAAAAAGGGGGGTTTCACTTAATGGGCCATTCACGCACTGTGTGCAAGATAGCCACTGGGCGCACCGGGCCGGCCCAGACGCGCAGACTAGGTGCCACGTCGATGGCGTATTTGCCCGAATGCGCCTTCGGTTGGAGAAAACGCCAATCCCTGGGCCGTCTCCACTTAAACCGGTCGGCCCGACCCTTGAGTGGCTTATAGGTGGCCCGACCAGTAGGGCTCCTCCTACCTCCTGCCAGGGCGAGACAGGGGAGGCGGGACCGAGTGCTCGCTGGCGCCGCCCCAGTGGCTCAGACTGCCCCGGGCGAGGATTCGGCTGCTGGCGAGGACGGGGCGAAGGGCCGCACCCCCAGGGGTCCTTTCCTCCGTCGGGGAGTGCCAGCTTGAGCGCGGCCTCACCCGCGACGGACTTTGGTGATGACGACCACGGAGCTCGGCATTCCGGCCCCCAGAGGACGAACCGATGAGCGAGGGAGGGTGGTGGTCGAGCTAGAGATGTCCTACACGGTTTGGGGGAGAGGAGGGAGCCGGGTTGGCACGGACTGGGCCGAGGTCGTGGCGGCACCATGGCGGCCGTGGGGAGGACTGGAGGGCACGAGAGCAAGGGGGCTCGGTCTGGGGAGGTCCAAGGGAGCAAGGGAGAGCCAAGGGGGGGTGAGAGGGGGCTCGAGAGTGGTCCTATAGGCGGGGGGGGGGGGGGGGGAGCTCGGGTGGCCTCGGACGCGCCTAGGGCACGGTGAGCACGCACGCCAGAGGTGCCTTGGAGGTTTCTAAGTGTTGGGGAGGGGCGTGGGAGGTCGAAGGGAGGTCGATGGCACGCTGGGATGCTCTAAGAAGGACGGACGCGAGCTACAGGACAATGACAAGCGGAGAGCACCATTTCTGCATGCTGGCTGCATGGTCACCACGCCAACCCTTGTCGAGGGCATCTTTTTGGTCGGCCAAAGTTGTTGGAGTTGTGAGGCGCGCATGCACTAGAATAGTGGTAAATTCTCAGGGTAAATGGGGCTGGTTACATGGGCTTTCCACAAGGGGTAAGTCTGAAGCAACAAACTTGGGCCTGATCTAGTAGGTTTTTACTCTAGGTCTCTATTGATAAAACTTTGTCTAGCCCCAGGTATGGAAGGACTATACTCCCACCAATTTGCAGCTCAGGAAAATGATTCTACAGAGTACTTGCAGTACAAAGGCACTATTGCTACCATAATGGAGGTTTAGATTAACTTCTCATATTTTCCACATGGGCCTGCCATATTTGGGTTTGGTTTGATGCATATGTATGCAAGTGAGGTTGTGGAACAGTTTGGAGTCATTAGCATCATCAGAAGGGAAGGAGAGGTGCTGCCATGGTATAAAGAGAGGGAATAAGAGAGAGTTACCCCCCAAATAATTGACCAGAGGCCATGGCAAAGTTACTGGAGGTAGAAGAGGGTTATAATATGCTGTGTTAAAAAGTTGGGGGCAAGGGGAATCTTTTTGGGTCAACTTTGCTTGTCCACTAGTTTATGGAAGAAGGTGTTTGTGCTGTAATTGGGCTAGGTAGAGGGATCATATGACCTTGATATTTACCACGGGTAAATGGTAAGTCCATTTGGTCTTGATAACAGGATTGGAGATAATTTGAAGAAAGTTTGCAATGTAAACATAGTAAACCCTAGGATTCAATAGAATCAAGTTTCTGTAGATCCAGTTGGGTTAAACTAATCTTCTTGATTCACAACTTGGTGTAACATCATTATTTGGGGATTAGAACATGACCACAAAGTTTGGGATCAATAAGAGAAACTTCACAATGCAAAGTTGATCAAATTTGGACCTGGATAGAGAGGATTTTGGGATATTTTGGTGAACCAAAACAAATGGTATTTATGTGGAACTTGGCAAGATGATCACATATACCATAGGTGACATGCTAGAATTTTCCTAGATTTATTTGAGAATATTTCTTATAGAAATATTTCAAATGCTTGAAATAGGCAGAAATGGTTTTGAAGGGTTTTGTCCAATACTTTGAACATGACCATGTGATTAAACTCTTATATGTGGACAATATATGTCCACGGAGTGTTCCTAAATTTTCTCAAATATTTTTAAAGCATTTAAATAATTTTTCCTTTAAAAGACCATTTCTGTCCTTAAGAAAAAGCCTTTAAATAAAATAGTAAAATAATCTTTAAAAATAATATTTGATGGTTTTTAGAAGTCATATATATAGTAGGTTCCAAATAATATCATTGGGAAAAAAGTATCCACCCAATTTGAGGACTTGTAGTACAAACCTCATCTTAGGGTTTTTTGAAAACCTAATTTAAATAAATGCTTTTCGGCCAAAGTAATATTTCTAAAAATATATTTAAGTCCTATTCACATGGCATGATCATTAGACAAGATATGGTATCAAGGAAAAGAGTTTTGAGAGTAGGAGGGATTTTATGAATATAGAGCACTAGCAAGCAATCAAACAATCAACAATCAAGTCAAGCATAACAAGCACACAAAAGTTTTAATTGGCCCTAATTTTTGAGTCATGATAACTTAGTCATGAGGCAAATCACAGGGTGTGACAGACCTACCCCCTTACAAGAATCTCGTCCCCGAGATTCCTAGGCTAGGCGTGGGAAGGATGCGGAAATTCAGAGGTGAGGTAGTCTTCACGTTCCATGTTGCTTCTGCTCCGGCATGGTTGTCCTTCTGGGCCTTGAAGTGCTTGATGATATGTCTTCGAGTGCATCATTGACTTCGTCTGAGAGTGAATGGGGTTCCAGCAACCTGCTAGGCTTTCCTAATGGTTAAGGGTTCGGTGGACGAGGTCTTGGCAAGGCCTGGCTTGCGTGTGTATTCCAAAGTCGGGATACATGGCCAAGTAATGTGACTGCGCTAGTCCCGGGGTTGCTCACGTTGGTTAGTGAGATGTCTCGTGTTAGAATAGAAGGGTTGAGTCTTGGTGTAGCTTCTCGTTGACGGGGAAGTCCTCATCTTCCTTAAAGAAGGGGTCTTCAGCCGTAGGTGGTCTCCATTCTTAAGAGTGCTGAGGTGTGTCCTCATGGGCTTCTCGTCAAGATCTTCTGCTTGAGTAAGCTTCCTAGGTAGATTCTGTTGGGGAACGTCGCATGGGAAACAAAAATTTTCCTACGCACACGCAAACCTATCCATGGTGATGAGCATCTATGACAGGGAGAGTGGATCTACATACCCTTGTAGATCGCTAAGCGGGAAGCGTTAAGAGACGCGGTTGGTGTAGTCGAACATCTTCGCGATCCAAATCGCCGAGCGTCCCGCGATCTCATCACGATCCGTCCCACAATCCAATCACGATCCGTCCCGTGAACTCATCACGATCCGTCCCACGATCTCATCACGATCCATCTCACGATCTGTCCCGCGAACTCATCACGATCCGTTCCGCGATCTCATCACGAACCGTCTCGCGATCTCGATCACGGTCCTTCCGATCTAGCGCCGAACGGACGGCACCTCCGCGTTCAGCACACGTGCAGCTTGATGACGATCTCCACCATCTTGATCCAACAAGAGGAGGTGGAGAGGAGAGAGAGTTCACCGGCAGCGTGACGGCGCTCCGGTGATGGTGGTGGAGTGATTCCGGCAGGGCTTCGCCTAAGCGCTGCGGAAAACCGATCTAGAGGAGAAACTGTGCACCGGTGAAACGGGTAGCACATGGCTGGAAATTCTGTCCAAAAACCACCCAATCCACTAGTATATATAGGAGGAGAGGAGAGGAGAGGCAGCCAAGGCCTTTGGGTCGGCCTAAATAGGAGGTGGGAAGCAATCCTACTTCACCTCCAATCCTAGTTGGAGCAGGATTGCCTCCTATTGGCTGATTTTCCACCTTTTGCTTTAGGACTTTCTCTCCTGCACCATGGGCCTTTGTGGCTGTTTTCCCAGCCCACTAAGGGCTGGTTATTATTCTCCCACAGCCCATGGACCTCTTGGGGTCGAAATACCCCTCCCGGAGGCCTCCCGGTACACTACCGGCACTCCCGGTACACTACCGATGAGCCCGAAACTTTTCCGGAAACCAAACTGGGACTTCCTATATATGAATCTTTACCTCCGGACCATTCCGGAGCTCCTCGTGATGTCCGGGATCTCATCCGGGACTCCGAACAAACTTCGGTCACCACCATACATAACTCTACACTACCGAAACGTCATCGAACCTTAAGTGTGCAAACCGTGCGGGTTCGAGAACTATGTAGACATGACCGAGACACCTCTACGGCCAATAACCAATGGCGGGACCTGGACGTCCACATTGGTTCCTACATATTCTACGAAGATCTTTATCGGTCGAACCTCTATGTCAAGGATTCAGTTAATCCCGTATAACGTTCCCTTTGTTCTTCGGTATGTTACTTGCCCGAGATTCAATCGTCGGTATCTCCATACCTAGTTCAACCTCGTTACCGGAAAGTCTCTTTACTCGTTCCGTAATACAAGATCCCGCAACTAACAATTAGTCACAGTGCTTGCAAGGCTTATTGTGATGTTGCATTACCGAGTGGGCCCCGAGATACCTCTCCGTCACACGGAGTAACAAATCCCAGTCTCGATCCATGCCAACTCAATAGACACCATCGGAGATACCTGTAGAGCACCTTTATAGTCACCCAGTTACGTTGCGCCGTTTGATACACACAAGGCACTCCTCCGATATCTATGAGTTGCATGATCTCATGGTCATAGGAACACATACTTGACATGCGGAAAACAGTAGCAATAAACTGACATGATCATATGCTACGTTTGCAGTTTGGGTCTTGTCCATCACATCATTCTCCTAATGATGTGACCCCGTTATCAAATGACATCTCATGTCCATGGCTAGGAAACCTTAACCATCTTTTGATCAACGAGCTAGTCTATTAGAGGCATACTAGGGACATGGTTTTATCTATGTATCCACACATGCATCTAAGTCTCCGATCAATACAATTATAGCATGGATAATAAACGATTATCATGAACAAGGAAATATGATAATAACTAATTTATTATTGCCTCTAGGGCATATTTTCAAAGTCTCCCACTTGCACTAGAGTCAATAATCTAGTTCACATCACCATGTGATTCGCATTGTTATGAATCTAACACCCAACGAGTTCTGGGGCTCGATCATGCTTTGCATGTGAGAGAGGTCTTATAGTCAACGGGTTTGTAACATTCAGATCCGTGTGCACTTTGCAAATACCTATGTCAAACTGTAAACACTGCTACCACACTTTGCTCGGTACTATTCCAAATGGCTGCTCCACTATACGTATCCAGATTGCTACTACGAGTCATCCGGATTAGTGTTAAAGCTTGTATCGACGTAACTCCTTACGACGAACTCTTTATCACCTCCATAATCGAGAAACATCTCCTCAGTCTCTTAGTTACTGACGATAATCTTGACTGCTATCCAGTGATCCACTCCTGGTTCACTCTTGTACCCCCTGATGGACTCATGGCAAGGCACACATCGGTGCGGTACACAGCATGGCATAATATAGAGCCTATGGCTAAGGCATAGGGGACGACGTTTGTCCTTTCTCTTTCTTCTGCCGTTGTCAAGCTTTGAGTCTCACTCAACTTTCACACCTTATAAATCAGGCGAGAACTCTTTCTCTGACTGATCCATTTTGAACTCTTTCAAAATCTTGTCAAGGTATGCACTCATTGAAAGTCTCATCGAGCATCATGATCTATCTCCATAGATTTTGATGCTCAACAATTAGGTAGCTTCATCCAGGTCTTCCTTTGAAAATCACTTTCCAAATAACCGTTTTATGCTTTCTAGAAACTCTACATTATTTCTGATCAACAATATGTCATCCACATATACTTATCAGAAATTCTATAGTGCTCCCACTCACTTTATTGCAAATATAAGTTTCTCGTAAACTTTGTATAAACATCAAAACTTTGATCACCTCATCAAAGCGTATATTCCAACTCCGAGATGCTTGCTTCAGTCCATGGAAGGATCACCGAAGCTTGCACACCTTTTAGCATCCTTAGGCCTGACAAAACCTTCTGGTTGGATCACATACAACCTTTCCTCAAGTAAACCGTTAAGGAAACGATGTTTTGACATCCATCTGCCAGATTTCATAATTGAAAACACAGCAACTGCTAACATAATTCCAACAGACTTTAGCACCACTATGAGTGAGAAAGTCTCATCGTAGTCAACTCCTTGAACTTGTCACAAACATCTTTGCAACAAGTCGAGATTTACAAATAGTGGCATTCACCATCAGTGTCTGTCTTCATTTTAAAGATCCATTTGTAGTCAACGACCTGCTGTCCAACGAGCAAGTCTACCAAAGTCTACACTTGGTTTTCATACATGGATCCTATCTCGGATTTCATGGCCTCCAACCATTTGTCGGAATCCGGGCCCATCATCGCTTCTCCATAGCTCGTAGGTTCATCGTTGTCCAACAACATGACCTCCAAGACAGGGTTGTCGTAGCGCTTAGGAGCAGTACACATCCTTGTCGACCTACGAAGTTCGATAGTAACTTGATCCTGAAGCTTCATGATCATCATCATTAACTTCCTCTTCAACTAACGTAGGCTTCACAGAAACAACATCCTGCGCTGCGCTACTCTCTGGTTGAACAAAGGTTTAACAACCTCATCAAGTTCTATCTTCCTCCCACTCAATTCTTTCGAGAGAAACTTTTCCTCGAGAAAGGATCCGTTTTAGTAACAAACACTTTGCACTTGGATCTGAGATAGAAGGTTCACCCAACTGATCTTAGGGTATTCTATGAAGATGCATTTGTCCGCCTTGGGTTCGACCTCATTAGGTGAAAACATTTTCCACACAAGTGTCGCAACCCCAAGTATTAAGAAATGACAACTTAGGTTTCTATCAAACCATAATTCACATGGTGTCATCTCAACGGATTTAGATGGTGCCCTATTTAAAGTGAATGTAGTTGTCTCTAATGCATAACCCCAAAATTGTAGTAGTAAAACGATAAGAGACATCATAGCACGCACCATGTCCAATAGAGCATAACTATGATGTTCGGACACACCATCACACTATGGTGTTCCAGGTGGCATTTAGTTGTGAAACAACTTTCACATTGTCTTAAGTTGTATGCCAAACTCGTGACTCAGATATTCACCTCCACGATCATATCGCAGTCATTTTTATCTTCTTGTCACGATGATCTTTAAACTTCACTCTGAATTTTCTTGAACCTTTCAAACGATTCAGACTTGTGTTTCATTAAGTAAATATACACTATATCTACTCAAATCATCAGTGAAGGTAAGAAAATAACGATATCCACTTCATGCTACAAGACTCACTAGATTGCATACATCAACATGTATCATTTCTAATGAATCACTTGCCCACTCCATCCAATGGGGTCCTTTAGTCATCTTGCCCAAGAGGCATGGTTCGCATGTCTCAACCGATTCGAAATCGAATGACTCCAAATATCCATCACCATGGAGTTTCTTCATGCGCTTTATACCAATATGACATTTTTGCGGCAGTGCCACAAGTATGTGGTACTATCATTATTTAACTTTGTATCTTTTGACATCAATGTTATGAACATGTGTATTACTACGATCAAGATTTCAACAAACCATTCTCACTGGGTGCATGACCATTGAAGGTATTATTCATGTAAACAGAATAACCATTATTCTCTGACTTAAATGAATAACCGTATTGCAACAAACATGATCTAATCATGTTCATGCTCAACGCAAAACACCAAATAACATTTATTTAGGTTCGTCACTAATCCTGAAGGTAGAGAGAGCGTGCGATGTTGATCACATCAACCTTGGAAACATTTCCAACACACATCGTCACCTCACCCTTAGCTAGTTCTCCGTTTATTCCGTAGCTTTTAATTCGAGTTACTAACATTTAGCAACCGAACCGGTATCCAATACCCAGGTGCTACTAGGAGTACTAGCAAGGTACACATCAATAACTCGTATATCAAATATACTTCTGTCAATGTTGCCAGCCTTCTTATCTACCAAGTATCTAGGGTTGTTCCGCTTCAGCGATCTCTCACCTCATAATAGAAGCACTTAGTCTCGGGTTTGAGTTCAACTTTGGGTTGCTTCACTGGAGCAGCAACTGACTTGCTATCCATGAAGTTTCCCTCCTTGCTCTTGCCCTTTTCGAAACTAGTCGTTTGATTAACCATCAACACTTGACGCTCCTTCTTGATTTCTACCTTCGCGGTGTCAAACATCGCGAACAGCTCAGGGATCAATACTTCTATCCCTGGTGTATTATAGTTCATCACTAAGTTCTAGTAGCTTTAGTGACAGTGACTTGGAGAACTATATCAATCACTATCTTATCTGGAAGATCAACTCCCACTTGATTCAAGCGATTGTAGTACCCAGACAATCTGAGTACATGCTCAACGATTGAGCTATTCTCCTTCATCTTACAGACAAAGAATCTTGTTGGAGATCTCATATCTCGCAACACAGGCACGAGCCTGAGATCACAATCTTTGCTCCTAGAACATCTCATATGTTCCGCGACGTTCAAAACGTTTCGGAGCCTCAATTCTAAGCCGTAATGCATGACGCACTAAACTATCAAGTAGTCATCGAAACGTGCCTGTTAGATGTTCACAACATCTATAGACGACGCTAGAGAGGGTGGCGCACCGAGCGGTGCATTAAGGACATAAGCCTTCTGTGCAGCAATGAGGACAATCCTCAAATCACGGACCCAGTCCGCAATTTTGCTACCAACATCTTTCAACTCTATTTCTCTAGGAACATATAAAAATTTAAGGGAGCTACAGCGCGAGCTAGTAATCTACAACATAATTTGCAAAGACACTATTGACTATGTTCATGATAATGAGTTCAATTAATCATATTACTTAAGAACTCCCACTCAAATTGACATCCCTCGGGTCATTCGAGTGATACATGATCCAAATTCACCAACTCAAGTCCGATCATTACATGAGTTAAGGTGGCTTCAATGGTGAACATCATTATGTTGATCATATCCACTATATGACTCATGCTCGACCTTTCGGTCTCTTGTGTTCCGAGGCCATGTCTGTACATGCTAGGCTCGTCAAGTTTAACCCGAGTGTTCTGCGCGTGCAAATCTGGCTTCTATCACACCCGATCATCACGTGGTGTCTCAACACGATGAACTTTCGCAATGGTGCACACTCGGGGAGAACACAGTTCATCTTGAAATTCAAGTGAGGGATCACCTTATAATGCTACCGCCGTACTAAGCAAAACAAGGTGCATAAAAGGATTAACATCTCATGCAATTCATAAGTGACATTATATGGCCATGAACTTGTGTTTAAGATCTCCATCTTTGAAACACCGGCATGATCTCCATCGTCACCGGCACAACACCATGATCTCCATCAATGTGTTGCCATTGGGGTTGTGGCGCCAGCCCTGCTTCTACTTCTATTGATATCGCTTAGCGATAAAGTAAAGCATTACATAGCGCTTAATGATTGACACGCAGGTCATACAATAATTAAAGACAACCCTATGGCTCCTGCCGGTTGCTGTACTCAACGACATGCAAGTCGTGAAATTCTATACATCACATGATCATCTCATACATCACATATATCTCATCATGTAATTGGCCATATCACATCACAACATACCCTGCAAAAACAAGTTAGACGTCCTCTAATTGTTGTTGCATGTTTTACGTGGCTGCTACGGGTATCTAGCAAGAACGATTCTCACCTACGCATAAACCACAACGGTGATACATAGATTGCTTTTCAACCTTCTCAAGGACCGCCTTTGTCGGATCCGATCCAACTAAAGTGAGAGAAACTGTCACCCGCAAGCCATCTAAGCAACAAGTTGCGTCGAGGGAACCGGTCTCTCGTAAGCGTACGAGTAATGTTAGTCCGGGCCGCTTCATCTCACAATCCCGCTGAACCAAAATCCGACCAAGGGAGGAAGCAATCTAAGCATCAATGCCCACAAACCTTTTGTGTTCTACTCGAGATCTCATCGAACCATCAACCTAGCTCTGATACCACTGTTGGGGAACGTCGCATGGGAAACAAAAATTTTCCTACGCACACGCAAACCTATCCATGGTGATGAGCATCTACGAGAGGGAGAGTGGATCTACATACCCTTGTAGATCGCTAAGCGTGAAGCGTTAAGAAACGCGGTTGGTGTAGTCGAACATCTTCGTGATCCAAATCGCCGAGCGTCCCGCGATCTCATCACGATCCGTCCCGCGATCCAATCATGATCCGTCCCGTGAACTCATGACGATCCGTCCCGCGATCTCATCATGATCCGTCTCACGATCTTGATCACGATCTGTCCCGCGAACTCATCACGATTCGTTCCGCAATCTCATCACAAACCGTCTCGCGATCTCGATCACGGTCCTTCCGATCTAGCGCCGAACGGACGGCACCTCCGCGTTCAGCACACGTGCAGCTTGATGACGATCTCCACCGTCTTGATCCAACAAGAGGAGGTGGAGAGGAGAGAGAGTTCACCGGCAGCGTGACGGCGCTCCGGTGATGGTGGTGGAGTGATTCCGGCAGGGCTTCGCCTAAGCGCTGCGGAAAACCGATCTAGAGGAGAAACTGTGCACCGGTGAAACGGGTAGCACGTGGCCGGAAATTCTGTCCAAAACCACCCAATCCACTAGTATATATAGGAGGAGAGGAGAGGAGAGGCAGCCAAGGCCTTTGGGTCGGCCGAAATAGGAGGTGGGAAGCAATCCTACTTCACCTCCAATCCTAGTTGGAGTAGGATTGCCTCCTATTGGCTGATTTTTTTGCTTTAGGACTTTCTCTCCTGCACCATGGGCCTTTGTGGCTGTTTTCCCAGCCCACTAAGGGCTGGTTATTATTCTCCCACAGCCCATGGACCTCTTGGGGTCGAAATACCCCTCCCGGTACACTACCGGCACTCCCGGTACACTATCGGCACTCCCGATACACTACCGATGAGCCCGAAACTTTTCCGGAAACGAAACTGGGACTTCCTATATATGAATCTTTACCTCCGGACCATTCCGGAGCTCCTCGTGATGTCCGGGATCTCATCCGGGACTCCGAACAAACTTCGGTCACCACCATACATAACTCTACACTACCGAAACGTCACCGAACCTTAAGTGTGCAAACCGTGCGGGTTCGAGAACTATGTAGACATGACCGAGACACCTCTACGGTCAATAACCAATGGCTGGACCTAGACGTGCACATTGGTTCCTACATATTCTACGAATATCTTTATTGGTCGAACCTCTATGTCAAGGATTCAGTTAATCCCGTATAACGTTCCCTTTGTCCTTCGGTATGTTACTTGCCCGAGATTCGATCGTCGGTATCTCCATACCTAGTTCAACCTCGTTACCGGCAAGTCTCTTTACTTATTCCGTAATACAAGATCCCACAACTAACAATTAGTCACATTGCTTGCAAGGCTTATTGTGATGTTGCATTACCGAGTGGGCCCCGAGATACCTCTCCGTCACATGGAGTAACAAATCCCAGTCTCGATCCATGCCAACTCAACAGACACCATCGGAGATACCTGTAGAGCACCTTTATAGTCACCCAGTTACGTTGCGACGTTTGATACACACAAGGCACTCCTCCGATATCTGTGAGTTGCATGATCTCATGGTCATAGGAACACATACTTGACATGCGGAAAACAGTAGCAATAAACTGACACGATCATATGCTACGTTTGCAGTTTGGGTCTTGTCCATCACATCATTCTCCTAATGATGTGACCCCGTTATCAAATGACATCTCATCTCCATGGGTAGGAAACCTTAACCATCTTTTGATCAACGAGCTAGTCTATTAGAGGCATACTAGGGACATGGTTTTATCTATGTATCCACACATGCATCTAAGTCTCCGATCAATACAATTATAGCATGGATAATAAACGATTATCATGAACAAGGAAATATGATAATAACTAATTTATTATTGCCTCTAGGGCATATTTCCAACAGATTCTTGATTCTTCTTTGGTCGTTTGTCTTCATCGTCATGGAAGCATGTCTCTGGAGGGTCTTTGAGTGTTTGGTCTACTCGTCTATCCATGGCAAGGCCTGCGCTGTGTCTCACCCCTAGGACTGAGCTTAGAGACTTAGTGTCAAAGTGGGTTCTACCATCTGGGAAGGTTTCAGTGGGGTTCTGGATAAGCTGACTATACAGAGTATAGATCAGCCATCTAATCCCCAAGGTCTGATGCTTGGCAAGTGGGGTGATGTACCTTTGTTAGGTGGTTTACCATGATCAAGTCAGGTTCATGTCCTTGATTGAACCAAAAAAGGCTAGCAATGAGGTCATGACAGTCGTTCCACTCCGTTCCAGGCATCTGAAGGGAGTAGAATGTCATGCTCAACATACACCATCAAGGTGGTGGGGTGAGGGTGCTGTCAACTTCTTAGTTCTATCCTGGTCAGGAACTGATAGATGACCATTCAAAGCGAGGGGATCTTTAATCCTCTTGATGTCCAAGGGCTTCACCGGGCTTCAACGTATATGCTTCTGGATATAGTCGAGTTGAGGTATCCGGCAGAGGAGTGGTGGTTGACTTCTTCTTCATCATCACCGCGGCTCCGCACTCGTAGTGGTTCTTCGTCTTGCTTGGGCAAGAAAGTCTTCTTTTGCAGGGAGAGTGCTTCAAGTAGTCCAACTCCTTCAAGGTGAGACCTTACTCTCGAGAGGCATGGTAATGGGTGTTCCTGGGGCTAGTCCAAACAAGACTAGGGTGTTCCTCCTCTCATTGGGTAAATAAGCATGTTATCCCAGAGGACAACAACCTATTTCCCGAAGTATCATATAAACACATTGCTCATGGGGTATGTTAGAGGAGGGGATATTCGTCCCGGATGGTCACTAGTCTCAAGGGTTTGTGGTCCAACCTAATACAGGTCCTCATGGCCACCTTCCTTTGGACAGGACTAGTGGTGGTCGAGGTGGAGTACTGACCGTAGTCTTATGACTGAGAGCCAAGACATATGGTCACTTCCGACCTTGTTATGGATTGGTAAAGCTTCAGGGTTTCAAGGAGCTTAGGATGTGAGTGAACGTCTATCATCTTATCCTTGAGAACGGTTCTTAGATGCCAATAGTACAACCTATTACTCCAAACAAAATCACCCTATATCCTTGAAGGCACCATCTCATATGAGTCAACTCCAACATTACACATACTACTCATACCTCCAAGGTTTTGAGAGAAGGACTATACCGAAAAATCTCGCATGTATATTGTAGCCAACTCACATATATCCCTATATAAAAATCCTCGGGATAATTTACAAGCCGCTAAGCTTGATCATGACATTACTAATACAAGTGTCCTTTTGACCTATCCTAGGTCTAAGGTATTGCATTACCACGCTAAGGAAACATGTAATAAAACACTCCAAGATCTTGTTTCCTTCCTACGAATCCAATTTAATTGATCCATGAATATCATCCACTATTACATGATCCATTACTTCTACAAATCCAACATCGATGGTGTCCAACATAATCTCCTCTAGTTCATATAATCCACATCTCATTGCAAGGACTATTATCACAATATATCCATGAACTTCCAATCTCATGGCCAACTAAACCCCAAGGTCAAGCTTATATAGATCCCTGAATTATCCCTAACATCATCCGATTCCTTCTACTATCATCCATCGAGAAACATGGTACCATGATCAAGATCATTGGACTAAATCCAAGTTACTCTGAACCATGTGGATTGATTGATCTTGAGCACCTATTAGGATCACCTATTTAAATCTAATTTTTACACCTAGTAAGAGCTTCCTACTAGTTATGCGAGTCACCATCACTCCACTATCTACATTACTTGCCAAAGTCAAGTCATTAATCTAGCAAGAATTTCAGCCTGTGATCATATTTTTCCTACCAATCCAATTTGCTCAAGGGGCAAGCAAGTTATGCTACTCTATCAATCTTGATCCACCAAGTTTCGTCCACCAACATTAAGCCTCGTAATCCACCAAAGGGTCTGAACTACTTGCTCAAAACATCTATTATGCCTAAATCAAATCATTGTCCAGAATTCGTATACCCTTAGAATGATCCTCAATATGGCATCAAGGTTCTAGTGCTAGCATATGAATGAAGGATGTTTGTTCACTATGATCACTAGCTCCATAATGAACCCAGTGCAAAGCAGGGGTTATTGAAGCTCAATAAGTGCTCTGGAAAAATCCGTGTATTAAACACGTGATCAGAGATTTGTGCTGGGGAGCTTGTGAGGTATAGGTTGGGCAAGGGAGGGGTCTTCCAATCTTGAGGGAAAAGCATAACTCTACGGGGTTGCATCTGGTTGAGTCCGTTGTAGTCATAGTCTTCAACGCTAGCTATCCGTCGAGGTGGTGCGTTGGTGCATCTTGTCTTGCCGGTCTTCAGTTGACGATATCGGGGAGGGAAAGTAGCATTAAGAGGAGTGCCTAAGGGGGTGGTATAGTGCAAGTGCAATCAAACAAGTGCCGAGAAGGCCAAACACAAACATTAAGGTAAGGTAGGAGATAAAGTCGCGCACTCGTTGCCCAGGGAAAAAGTGTGACTTACACCAAAGCACAATCAAGCAAAACAAGCAACACACATCATGGTTCCATTCGAACCATCATACAGACTCGACCTCGCATAGGGGACACACGACCTATCCTACCCTAGGGGTCCTCGAACATAGTAGTCGTGCTTGCTTCGTGTCTTGGAGAGGAGTCCTCTTAGTCTTCTGTGTCTTCTTTAGGTGTCGCTATGTCTCCGGTTGTTGTTCATCAAAACGATCCTCGTTGCACCTGAAGAGTTGTTGATGACTTTGGGTCTGTTGAGTTGACGACGAAGGTGAATCTTCACGACAGTTGTTGACAGGGTCTTCTGGTGTCTTCGTAGTCATGGCAATGTCTTCTAGTCTTCTGAGACGTCAAGGGTTCCAGGTAGGCAACCTTTTATGTAATGACGTTAACAAGGCATGGTGGAGTTGTATCCTGCGGGTCACGTTGACAATGTCATCGACACCAAGAGTGGGGAATGATGAGAACCATTTTCCTGCTCACTATATTGAGGCGGACCAAATGGCAAGGTTCTCATACACCGGTGGTTACCGATATAACAATGAAACGGACATGGTTGCTCTACTAGCGATGCATTATCATGACATTGCATGCTTTATGCCCTGGTCATCGAAGGCCAAGGTGGCATCGTCCTTGGGCTGTGTCGAGGGTGTCGCTATCATCTAAGTCTTGACATCCTTATCCTTCGAGAAGGTATCCTCTGCTGGTAGCTCCTTATCATGGGGTCGTCAAACTTATGTGAATGTCTCGCAAGGTGGCTTCCTTCCAGGTTACCCACGAGGATTTCAAGGAATCCCGTGGCCGGGGGCACAAGGGTAGTAGCGACCATTTGCGAAGTTTTGAAAAGCAGATGAGGAGAGTTTGAGAGAATAGGGTGGATGTGCTAAGGCAAAAAACTTTGCTTCCCTTGGAATTTTAGGAGAGGGGAGAAATATAGAGGCTTTGTAAGGGATTTTGAAGGGCCTGGAGAAATAGTTTTGTCCTAACTAACGTCCATGCTAACTAAGGGCTTCCTACAGTCAGGATGGCTCTGATACCAGCTCTGTGGGGACCCCAACTCATAAGTCGAGACCACTGAATGCATGTGTACAGTGATCCCAAAGATCAATGCTCACTGAACACACATAAGTTGAATAACAAGAGTCTTACATCCACATTTAACGTCTTACACAAATAAAGACCATGAAGGTCAACTCTCATATAGATAGGGCCACGAGGGACAAACACTTAAATAGAACAAGCAGCGGAAATCTTGATCGAAAGCACGAACCCATGCCACCTGCCTTAAACCTATAGGCATTCTGACTGGGAAGCGTCCTAGTTCGCATGTTCGTCACCAACGAACTCTTCAAAAAACTCCTGTTCTTCCATGTCTGGCCAATTAAATAACCAGTGGCAAGCCAATGAGTACTTTGAATGTACTCACAAGCAACCCAAGTAGTGGAAAAAGGTAGTAATGATGCATGATATAGCACTAAGTAGGTAATTTGTGGAAAGCCAATTTTTGAATGTAATGACATGATCAAGTAATTAAGTAAGCATGCATCAATAGTTTGGTAGATATCGAATGATCCAGTTATAGATATCATCATAAGCAGGGGTTGAACATCTCATGTCCATCCCTCACACCAAGTCCTCATACTTGTCTCATGTACCGTCTGAACACCTCATGTCCAGTCATCAAGCTAAGTCATCCGACTCGACTCAAATACCATCCTTGTCACCACCCACACAGCCACCAAGTTCCGTGAAAACATCAGGACATAGTTTAAGCAGCACCACCCAACTGTCCTTGACCGTGGACACGGCTATTCGAATAATTTACACTTTGCAAAGGTTGCACACTTTACCCACAAGACTCGGGGAACTTTTGTGTCATCCACGACTCGCGGTATATAACATACCCGAGGTAAGCACCCGAACAATGCCATTCCCCTAGTGGTACTAAACAAAGAGTCCACTCGATTGGTACCCAGCCCTCACAATGTACATCACACGAGCCTCGCTCCAGATCGTACCATCCATGAGGGGACCAACGGTGTGCCCGGTGCCTGTGAAGACAACGCATGATCGTACAATACCGGTATGATCCCGTATCGAGAGTGACCACGCCACTCTCGCCACTAGTAATGTGGGCTCCTTGCCAGTACCCACCAAGGTAATCAACAAAGCCCCGTCCCATAAGGGGTATCGTGGTTGCGCATGTAAGGTCGGGACGGGCGACAAATCTTAAATCTGATCCATTTTCGAAAGCACTTTCACTTGCTTCGGTACACCACTTCTTTCTCAAGTGGTCACCCATATCATCATCCTCTCCCTCGGGCATTAGTGGCACCCGATGGGGTTTTCGAAAGGTCTGAAATTATTTCCACCTTTCCGTCTCTATGCATAAACCCGATCCCACTTGCGTAGAACCTACTAGCATCCTATCTACACCCGCCCGCATAACCCTCATAAGGTGGAAGGGTCATGCACGATGCAAGTGTCGATGGTAAAAGTATCGGAGGCAACCCACCAAAGGGGGGGGGGACACCACATCATGATCAAACATCGAAACAACAAGTGCTATATGTCATGCGATAAAAAGTTTCTTGACATGGTAAAAGGGTTGCTTGCTTGGCTTAGCAATGTCTTCAAGGTCTTCACACGCTTCTCGTCCAACTCCAAGCACTTCATCTACTTCGTCAACTATCACCGAAAACAACCGCAATAAGCAACACAACAAGCAAAAAAATTAAAGAGCTATATAAACAGGAGTTTTATTTTTCATGGACCCCTGTGGTCATGAGAAAAATAACCAAAGAGGTTTTATTGAATCTGGATCAAGGGATATTTTTGAATAGTGAAAATGAAGGAAATGACAATCCTATAAGAACTCTACAGAAAATATTTTTATAAAAATGGCGAATGCACCTATTAAATATGGCATGATCTTAGAAACATGCAGGAAGTGGTTTCACTGGTTTTGGAGTTGGGATGATTTTCCTATGAATTTCCTAATAAGGTAATAATGAAATATGGGGCTATTTATTTGATCCAGCAGAATTAATGCATGGTGAAAATCATAACCAAGGCCTGATGAATAAGGCATGATATTTAGAGCACCTATAAATTGGAATCACTCCATTTGGAGTTGATTTGAATATTCTAGGAATTTTGCAAGAGGGGCTTGAATAATCCAAATTTGAATTTTTATATGAATAGGGGAGACACTGGTGGTAGAAAATTGTGGGAGTAGTATCATTAGATAGGTGGAATTTCTAGGAGTATTTAGAATTTTGAATCATCAAATTTGGAGGTCATATGAATTTATTATGAATTTTACAATTTCTGGAAAAACAGAAATTGGAAAAAGGGGGGGTTTCACCTAATGGGCCATTCACGCACTGGGCGCAAGATAGCCACTGGGCGCACTGGGCCGGCAGAGACGCGCACGCCAGGTGCCACGTCGATGGCGTATTTTCTGGAATGTGCCTTCGGTTAGGGAAAACAGAAATCCTTGGGCCGTCTCCACTTAAACCGCTGGGCCCGGCCCTTGACTGGCTTGTAGGCGGGCCCGACCGGTAGGGCTCCTCCTACCTCCCGCCAGGGCTAGACAGGGGAGGCAGGGCCGAGCGCTTGTCGGCGCCGCCCCGACGGCTCAGACCGCCCCTGGTGAGGTTTCGACTGCTGGCGAGGACGGGGCGAAGGGCCCCACCCCCAGGGGTCCTTTCCTCCGTCGGGGAGTGCCAGCTTGAGCGCGGCCTAACCCGCGGCGGACTCCGGTGACGACGGCCACGGAGCTCAGCATTCCAGCCACTGGAGGATGAACCGATGAGCGAGGGAGGGTGGTGGTCGATCTAGAGGTGTCCTGCACGATTTGGGGGAGAGGAGGGAGCCGGGTTGGCGCGGACTGGGCCAAGGTCGTGGTGGCCCCATGGCAGCCGTGGGGAGGATTGGATGGCACGGGAGCAAGGGGGCTCGGTTTGGGAAGGTCCAAGGGAGCAAGGGAGAGCCAAGGGGGGGGGGGGGCGAGAGGGGGCTCGGGAGCGGTCCTATTGGCGGGGGTGACCGGGGGGAGCTTGGGTGGCCTCGGACGTGTCTAGGGTGTGGTGAGCACACGCGCCAGAGGCGCCTTGGAGGCTTTTGAGTGTCGGGGAGGGGCGTGGGAGGTCAAGGGGAGGTCAATGGCGCACTGGGATGCTCTAACGAGGACGGACGCGAGCTACAGGACAACGACAATCGGCAGAGCGCCATTTCTGCATGCTGGCTGCGTGGTCACCATGCCAACCCATGTCCAGGGCATCTTTTTGATCGGGAAAAGTTGTCTGTGTTGTGAGGCGTGCATGCAGTAGAGTAGTGGTAAACTCGAAGGGGAAATTGGGCTGGTTATATGTGCTTTCCACAAGGGGTACGTTTGAAGCAGCAAACTTGGGCCTGATCTAGTAGGTTTTTACTCTAGGACAATTGATAAAACTTTGTCTAGTAGACCCAGGTATGGAGGGACTATACTCCCACCAATTTTAAGCTCAGGAAAATGATTCTACAGAGTACTTGCAGTACAAAGGCACTATTGCTGCCATAATGCAGATTTAGGTGAACTGCTCACATTTTCCACACGAGCCTGCCATATTTGGGTTTGTTTTGATGCATAAGTGTGCAAGTGAGGTTGTGGAACAGTTTGGGGTCATTAGCATGATCAGAAGGGAAGGAGAGGTGCTGCCATGGTAAAAAGAGAGGGAATAAGAGAGTTACCCCCCAAATAATTGACCAGAGGCCATGGCAAAGTTACTGGAGGTATAAGAGGGTTATAATATGATGTGGTAAAAAGTTGGGGGCAAGGGAAATCTTTTTGGGTCAACTTTGCTTGTCCACTAGTTTATGGAAGAAGGTGTTTGTGCTTTGATTGGGCTAGATAGAGGGATCCTATGACCTTGAGATTTACCAGGGGTAAATGGTAAGTACATTTGGTCCCGATAACAGGTTTGGAGATCATTTGAAGAAAGTTTGTAATGTAGACATAGTAAACCCCAGGATTCAATAGAATCAATTTTCTGTAGATCCGGTTGGGTTAAACTAATATCCTTGATTCGCAACTTGGTGTAACATCATTATTTGGGGATTAGAACATGACCACAAAGTTTGGGATCAACAAGAGAAACTTCACAATGCAAAGTTGATCAAATTTGGACGTGGACAGAGAGGATTTGGGGATATTTTGGTGAACCAAAACAAATGGTCTTTATGTGGAACTTGGCAAGATGATCACATATATCATAGGTGACATGCTAGAATTTTCCTGGATTTATTTGAGAACATTTCTTATAGAAATATTTCAAATGCTTGAAATAGGCAGAAATGGTTTTGAAGGGTTTTGTCCAATACTTTGAACATGACCATGTGATTAAACTCTTCTATATAGACAATATATGTCCACTGAGTTTTCATAAAAAATTTCAAATATTTTTAAAGCAGTTAAATAATTTTTCCTTTAAAAGACCATTTCTAGCCTTAACAAAAAGCCTTTAAATAAAATAGTAAAATAATCTTTAAAATTAATATTTGATGATTTTTAGAATTCATATATATAGTATGTTCCAAATAAAGTCTTTGGGGAAAAAGTATCCACCCAATTTGAGGACTTGTAGTACAAACCTCATCTCAGGGGGTTTTGAAAATCTAATTTAAATAAATGCTTTTTGGCCAAAATAATATTTTGTAAAAATATATTTAAGTCCTATTCACATGGCATGATCATTGGACAAGATTTGGTATCAAGGAAAAGAGTTTTGAGAGTAGGAGGGATTTTATGAATATAGAGCATTAGCAAGCAATCAGACAATAAGCAATCAAGTCAAGCATAACAAGCACACAAAAGTTTTAATTGGCCCTACTTTTTGAGTCATGATAACTTAGTCATGAGGCAAATCATAGGGTGTGACAGACCTACCCCCATTACAAGAATCTCGTTCCCGAGATTCCTAGGCTAGGCATGGGAAGGATGCAGAAATTCAGAGGTGAGGTAGTCTTCATGTTCCATGTTGCTTCTGCTCCGGCATGGTATTTCCTTCTGGGCCTTGAAGTGCTTGATGATATGTCTTAGAGTGCATCGTTGACTTCGTTTGAGGGTGAACGGGGTTCCAGCAACCTACTAGGCTTGCCTAATGGTTAAGGGTTCGGTGGATGAGGTCTTGGCAAGGCCTGGCTTGCATGTGTATTCCAAAGTCGGGATACATGGCCAAGTAATGTGACTGCGCTAGTCCTAGGGTTGCTCACGTTGGTTAGTGACATCCAGATGTCTCGTGTTAGAATAGAAGAGTTGAGTCTTGGTGTAGCTTCTCGTTGACGGGGAAGTCCTCGTCTTCCTTAAAGCAGGGGTCTTCAGCTGTAGGTGGTCTCCATTCTTAAGAGTGCTGAGGTGTGTCGTCATGGGCTTCTCGTCGAGATCTTTTGCTTGAGTAAGCTTTCCAGGTAGATTCTTCATTCTTCTTTGGTCATTTGTCTTCATCGTCATGGACACACGTCTCTGGAGGGTCTTTGAGTGTTTGGTCTACTCGTCTCTCCGTGGCAAGGCCTGCGCTGAGTCTCGCCCCTAGGACCGAGCTTGGAGACTTAGTGTCAAAGTGGGTTCAACCATCTGGGAAGGTTTCATTGGGGTTCTGGATAAGCTGACTATCGAGAGTATATATCAGCCATCTAATCCCCGAGGTCTGACGCTTGGCAAGTGCGGTGGTCTACCTTTGTCAGGTGGTTTACCATGATCAAGTCAGGTTCATGTCCTTGATTGAACCAAAAAGGGCTAGCAATGAGGTCATGACAGTCGTTCCACTCCGTTCCAGGCTTCTAAAGGGAGTAGGGACGTCATGCTCAACGTACACCGTCAAGGTGGTGGGATGAGGGAGTCGTCAACTTCTCAGTTCCATCTTGGTTAGGAACTGATAGGTGACCATTTAAATCGAGGGGATCTTTAATCCTCTTGTTGTCCAAGGGCTTCACCAGGCTTGAACGTAGATGCTTCTGGATATAGTCTAGTTGAGGTATCCAGCAGATGAGTGGTGGTTGACTTCTTCTTCATTGTTGCCGTGGCTCCGCGATCGTAGTGGTTCTTCATCTTGCTTGGGCAAGAAAGTCTTCTTTTGTTGGGAGGGTGCTTCAAGTAGTCCAACTCCTTCAAGGTGAGACCTTACTCTCGAGAGGCATGGTAATGGGTGTTCCTGGGGCTAGTCCAAACAGGACTAAGGTGTTCCTCCTCTCATTGGGTAAATAAGCATGTTATCCCAGAGGACAACAACCTATTTCCCAAAGTACCACATAAATACATTGCTCATGGGGTATGTTAGAGGAGTGGGTATTCATTCTGGATGGCACTAGTCTCAAGGGTTTGTGGTCCAACATAATACAGGTCCTCATGGCCACCTTCCTTTGAACATGACTTGTGGTGGTCGAGGTGGAGTACCAACCATAGTCTTATGACTGAGAGCCAAGACATATGGTCAATTCTGACCTTGTTATGGATTGGTAAAGCTTCAGGGTTTCAAGGAGCTTAGGATGTGAGTGAACGTCTATCATCTTATCCTCGAGCACAGTTCTTAGATGCCAATAGTACAACCTATTACTCCAAACAAAACCACCCTATATCCTTGAAGGCATCATCTCATATGAGTCAACTCCAACATTACGTATGCTACTCATACCTCCAAGGTTTTGAGAGAAGGACTATACCAAAAAATCTCATATGTATACTATAGCTAACTCACATATATCCCTATATAAAAACCCCCGGGATAATTTACAAGCCGCTAAGCTTGATCATGACGTTACTAATTCAAGTGTCCTTCTGACCTATCCTAGGTCTAAGGTATTGCATTACCATGCTAAGGAAACATGTAATAAACCACTCCATGATCTTGTTTCCTTCCTATGAATCCAATTTAATTGATCCACGAATATCATCCAGTATTACGTGATCCATTACTGCTACAAATCCAGCATCGATGGTGTCCAACATAATCTCCTCGAGTTCATATAATCCACATCTCATTGCAAGGACTATTATCACAATATATCCATGAACTTCCAATCTCATGGACAACTAAACCCCACGGTCGAGTTTATATAGATCCCTGAATTATACCTAACATCATCCGATTCCTTCTACTATCATCCATCGAGAAACATGGTACCATGATCAAGATCATTGGACTAAATCCAAGTTACTCCAAACCATGTGGTTTGATTGATCGTGAGCACCTATTAGGATCACCTATTTAAATCCAAGTTTTACACCTAGTAAGAGCTTCCTACTAGTTATGCGAGTCACCATCACTCCACTATCTACATTACTTGCCAAAGTCAAGTCATTAATCCAGCAAGAATTTCAGCCTGTGATCATATTTGTCCTACCAATCCAATTTTCTCAAGGGACAAGAAAGTTATGCTACTCTATCAATCTTGAGCCACCAAGTTTCGTCCACCAACATTAAGCCTCGTAATCCACCAAAGGGTCTGAACTGCTTGCTCAAAACATCTATTATGCCTAAATCAAATCATTGTCCACAATTCGTATACCCTTAGAATGATCCTCTCTATGGCATCAAGGTTCTAGTGCTAGCGTAGGAATGAAGGATGTTTGTTCACTATGATCACTAGCTCCATAATGAACCTAGTAAAGCAGGGGTTATTGAAGCTCAGTAAGTGCTCTAGAAAAATCCATGTATTAAACACGTGATCAGAGGTTTGTGCTGGGGAGCTTGTGAGGTATAGGTTGGGCAAGGGAGGGGTCTTCCAATCTTGAGGGAAAAGCATAACTCTACGGGGTTGCATCTGGTTGAGTCCGTTGTAGTCATAGTCTTCAACGCTAGCTGTCCGTCGAGGTGGATCCTTGGTGCATCTTGTCTTGCCGGTCTTCAGTTGACGAGATTGGGGAGGGAAAGTAGCATCAAGAGGAGTGCCTAAGGGACTGGTAATGTGCAAACAAGTGCCGAGAAGGCCAAACACAAACATCAAGGTAAGGTAGGAGATAAAGTCGTGCACGCGTTGCCCAGGGCAAAAGTGTGACTTACACCAAAGCACAATCAAGCAGAACAAGCAACACACATCATGGTTCCATTTGAACCATCATACGGACTCGACTTCGCATAGGGGACACATGACCTATCTTACCCTAGGGGTCCACGGACTTAGTAGTCGTGCTTGCTTCGTGTCTTAGAGAGGAGTCCTCTTAGTCTTTCAGGTCTTCTTCAGGTGTCGCTATGTCCCCGGTTGTTGTTCATCAAAATGATCCTGGTTGCACCTGAAGAGTTCTTGACGACTTTGGGTCTATTGAGTTGACGACGCAGGTGAATCTTCACGACAGTTGTTGACAGGGTCTTCTGGTGTCTTCGTAGTCGTGCCAGTGTCTTCTAGTCTTCTGAAATGTCGAGGGTTCCAGTTAGGCAACCTTTTATGTAATGACGTTAACAAGGCATGATAGAGTTGTATCCTGCCGGTCACGTTGACGATGTCATCGGCACCACGAGCGGGGAATGATGAGAACCATTTTCCTGCTCACTATAGTGAGGCGGACCAAATGGTAAGATTCTCATACACCGGTGGTTACCAATATAACAATGAAAAGGACACGGTTGCTCTACTAGCGATGCATTATCATGACATTGCATGCTTTGTGCCCTGGTCATCGAAGGCCAAGGTGGCATCGTCCTTGGGCTGTGTCGAGGGTGTCGCTATCATCTAAGTCTTGACATCCTCATCCTTCGAGAAGGTATCCTATGCTGGTAGCTCCTTGTCATGTGGTCGTCAAACTTATGTGAATGTCTGGCAAGGTGGCTTCCTTCCAGGTTACCCACGAGGATTTCAAGGAATCCTGTGGCCAGGGGCACAAGAGTAGTAGCGACCATTTGCGAAGTTTTGAAAAGCGGACGAGGAGAGTTTGAGAGAATAAGAGTGGATGTGCTAAGGAAACAACCTTTTCTTCCCTTGGAATATTAGGAGAGGCAAGAAATATAGAGTCTTCATAAGGGATTTTGAAGGGCCTAAAGAAATAGTTTTGTCCAAACTAACGTCCATGCTAACTAAGGGCTTCCTACAGTCAGGATGGATCAGATACCAGCTCTATGGGGACCCTGACTCATATGTCGAGATCACTGAATGCACGTGTACCGTGATCCCAGAGATCAATGCTCACTGAACACACAGAAGCTCAATAACAAGAGTCTTACATCCACATTTAATGTCTTAGACAAATAAAGACCATGAAGGTCAAGTCTTACATAGATAGGGCCACGAGGGCCTAACACTTAAATAGAACAAGCAGCGGAAATCTTGGTCGAAAGCGTGAACCCATGCCATATGCCTTAAACCTACAGGCATTCTGACTGGGAAGCGTCCTAGTTTCGAATGTTTGTCACCAACGAACTCTTCAACAAACTCCTGTTCTTCCATGCTTGGCTAATTAAATAACCAGTGGCAAGCCAATGAGTACTTTGAATATACTCGCAAGCAACCCAAGTTGTGGAACAAGGTAATAATGATGCATGATATAGCACTAAGTAGGTAATTTGCGGAAAGCCAATTTTTGAATGTAATGACATGATCAAGTAATTAAGTAAGGATGCATCAACAGTTTGGCAGATATCCAAATGATCTAGTTATAGATATCATCATAAGCAGGGGTTGAACATCTCATGTTCGTCCCTCACACCAAGTCGTCAGACTTATCTCATGTACCGTATGAACACCTCATGTCCAGTTATCAAGCTAATTCATCCGACTCGACTCAAATACCGTCCTTGTCACCACCCACACAACCACCAAGTTCCGTGAAAACATCAGGACATAGTTTAAGCAACACCGCCCAACTATCCTCGACCATGGACATGGCTATTCGAATAGTTTTACACTCTACTGAGGTTGCACACTTTACCCACAAGACTAGGGGAACTTCCGTGTCATCCACGACTCGCGGTATATAACATACCCGAGGTAAGCACCCGAGCAATGCCTTTCACCTAGAGGTACTAAACAAAGAGTCCACTCGATTGGTACCCAGCCCTCACGATGTACATCACACGAGCCTCGCTACAGATCGTATAATCCATGAGGGGACCAACGGCGTACCCGATGCCTATGAAGACAACGCATGATCGTACATACTAGTACGACCCCGTATCGAGAGTGACCACACCACTCTCACCACTAGTAATGCGGGATCGTTGCTAGTACCCACCAAGGTAATCAACAATGCCCCATCCCATAAAGGGTATCGTGGTTGCGCATGTAAGGTTGGGACGGTTGACAAATCTTAAATCTAATCCGTTTTCGAAAGCACTTTCACTTGCTCCGGTACACCACTTCTTTCCGACGGGTTTTTTCAAAAGTCTTTGAAATTATTTCCACCTTTCTGTCTCTATGCATAAACCTGACCCCACTTGCGTAGCATCTACTAGCATCCTATCTACACCCGCCCGCATAACCCTCATAAGGTGGTAGGGTCATGCACGATGGAAGTGTCAATGGTAAAATTATCAGAGGCAACCCACTGAAGGGGGTGGGACACCACATCATGATCAAACATCGAAACAACAAGTGCTATATGTCATGGATGAAAAAGTTTCTTAACATGGTCAAAGGGATTCTTTCCTGGCTGAGCAACGTCTTCTAGGTCTTCACATGCTTCTTGTCCAACTCCAAGCACTTCATCTACTTCGTCAACTATCGCCGGAAAGAACCCCAATAAGCAACACAACAAGCAGAAAAATAAAGTGCTCTATAAACAGGAGTTTTATTATTCATGGACACCTCTGGTCATGAGAAAAATAACCAAGGAGTTTTTATTGAATCGGGATCAAAGGAGATTTTTGAATGGAGGAAATGAAGGAAATGACAATCCTATAAGAAGTCTACAGAAAATATTTTTATAAAAATGGGCGAATGCACCTATTAAATAGGGCATGATCTTAGAAACATGCAGGAAGTGGTTTCACTGGTTTTGGAGTTGGGATGATTTTCCTATGAATTTCCTAAGATGGTAATAATGAAATATGGGGCTATTTATTTGATCCAGGAGAATTAATGCATGGTGAAAATATGGGCCGGCCCAGACGCGCACGCCAGGTGCCACCTCGATGGCATATTCGCCCGAATGCGCCTTCAGTTGGAGAAAACGCCAATCCCTAGGCCATCTCCACTTAAACCGCTGGGCCCGGCCCTTGAGTGGCTTGCAGGCGGGCTCGACTGGTAGGGCTCCTCCTACCTCCCGCCAGGGAGAGACAGGAGAGGCAGGGCCGAGCGCTCGCCGGCGCCGCCCCGACGGCTCAGACCACCCCCGGCGAGGCTTTGGCTGTTGGCGAGGACGGGGCGAGGGGCCCCACCCCAGGGGTCCTTTCCTCCGTCAGGGAGTGCCAGCTTGAGCATGGCCTCACCCGCGGCGGACTCCGGTGACGACGGCCACGGAGCTGGCGTTCCGGCCACCAGAGGATGAACCGATGAGCAAGGGAGGGTGGTGGTCGAGCTAGAGGTGTCCTGCACGGTTTGGGGAGAGGAGGGAGCCGAGTTGGCGCGGACTGGGCTGAGGTCATGGCAGCGTCATGGCAGCCGTGGGGAGGATTGGAGGGCACGGGAGAAAGGGGGCTCGGTCTGGGAAGGTCTAGGGGAGCAAGGGAGAGCCAAGGGGGGGGGGTGAGAGGGGGCTCGGGAGCGGTCCTATAGGCGGGGGTGATCGGGGGGAGCTCGGGTGGCCTCGGACGCGCCTAGGGTGCGGTGAGCATGCGCGCCAGAGGCGCCTTGGTGGTTTTTGAGTGCCGGGGAGGGGCGTGGGAGGTCGAGGGGTGGTCAATGGCATGCTGGGATGCTCTAACGAGGACGGACACGAGCTACAGGACAACGACAAGCGGCAGAGTGCCGTTCTGCATGATGGCTGCGGGTCACCATGCCAACCCTTGTGCAGGGCATCTTTTTGGTCGGCCAATGTTGTCTAGGTTGTGAGGCGCACATCCAGTAGAGTAGTGGTAAATTCTCAGGGTAATGGGGCTGGTTACATGGGCTTTCCACAAGGGGTAAGTTTGAAGCAACAAACTTGGGCCTGATCTAGTAGGTTTTTACTCTAGGACACTATTGATAAAAACTTTGTCTAGTAGCCCGAGGTATG
This sequence comes from Hordeum marinum, assembly GCA_022496015.1. Lineage (NCBI taxonomy): Eukaryota > Viridiplantae > Streptophyta > Magnoliopsida > Poales > Poaceae > Hordeum > Hordeum marinum. The sequence goes on along the minus strand of CM039676.1, from coordinate 111,745,074 downwards.
GAATGACTATACTCCCACCAATTTGCAGCTCAGGAAAATGATTCTAGAGAGTACTTGCAGTACAAAGGCACTATTGCTGCCATAATGCAGGTTTAGATGAACTGCTCATATTTTCCACATGAGCCTGCCATATTTGGGTTTGGTTTGATGCATATGTATGCAAGTGAGGTTGTGGAATAGTTTGGGGTCATTAGCATGATCAGAAGGGAAGGAGAGGTGCTTTCATGGTAAAAAGAGAGGGAATAAGAGAGAGTTACCCCTAAAATAATTGACTAGAGGCCATGGCAAAGTTACTGGAGGTAGAAGAGGGTTATAATATGTTGTGGTAAAAAGTTGGGGGCAAGGGGAATCTTTTTGGGTCAACTTTGCTTGTCCACTAGTTTATGGAAGAAGGTCATTGTGCTATGATTGGGCTAGGTAGAGGGAGAAGGTGTTTGTGCTATGATTGGGCTAGGTAGAGGGATCCTATGACCTTGAGATTTACTAGGGGTAAATGCTAATTCCATTTGGTCCTGATAACAGGTTTGGAGATGATTTGAAGAAAGTTTGCAATGTAAACATAGTAAACCCTAGGATTCAACAGAATTAGGTTTCTATAGATCCAGTTGGGTTAAACTAATCTCCTTGATTCACAACTTGGTGTAACATCATTATTTGGGGATTAGAACATGACCACAAAGTTTGGGATCAACAAGAGAAACTTCACCATGCAAAGTTGATCAAATTTGGACCTGGACAGAGAGGATTTTGGGATATTTTGGTGAACCAAAACAAATGGTATTTATGTGGAACTTGGCAAGATGATCACATATATCATAGGTGACATGCCCGAATTTTCCTGGATTTATTTGAGAATATTTCTTATAGAAATATTTCAAATGCTTGAAATAGGAAGAAATGATTTTGAAGGGTTTTGTCCAATAGAACATGACCATGTGATTAAACTCCTATATGTGGACAATATATTTCCACTGAGTTTTCCTAAATTTTCTCAAATATTTTTAAAGCATTTAAATAATTTTTTCCTTTAAAAGACCATTTCTGGCCTAAATAAAAAGCCTTTAAATAAAATAGTAAAATAATCTTTAAAATTAATATTTGATGGTTTTGGGAAGTCATATATATAGTAGGTTCCAAATAAAGTCTTTGGGGAAAAAGTATCCACCCAATTTGAGGACTTGTAGTACAAACCTCATCTCAGGGTTTTTTGCCTAATTTAAATAAATGTTTTTTGGCCAAAATAATATTTTGTAATAATATATTTAAGTCATATTCACATGGCATGATCATTGGACAAGATTTGGTATCAAGGAAAAGAATTTTGAGAGTAGGAGCGATTTTATGAATATAAAGCACTAGCAAGCAATCAAACAATCCACAATCAAGTCAAGCATAACAAGCACACAAAAGTTTTAATTGGCCCTAATTTTTGAGTCATGATAACTTAGTCATGAGGCAAATCAGAGGGTGTGACATTCTTCTTATTTTTGCAAGTGTGTTCTCTCTATCTCATTTAAATGCCTACTATTTTCTAAATCACCTAAACCATGCCTCGCAGCCATCCTCCAAATTTCAGCTCCTTTCATATTGTTTTCATTGGATTCAAAAATGCCTCAAGTTTGAACTAAATTTAAACTTGGTTTATTTTTCTATCTCTAAAACTGCCCAAACCAATTTTGTTAAATAAAGCATAAATCCTTGAGTTTCAAACATATTTTGTTTCAACCAAAAACTTTTCCATTTGGCTTTGGCATTTTTCTCCTTCTTTTCTATTTTTAAATGACTAAAATGCAGAAAGGGAGAGAGGCCACTTACCTGGGCCGGCTTAGCTAGTCTCCAAGAGCCTTGCAGTAGCAGTCGTGCATGCCCTTTCCATGCTGTCAGCCTCTCCTCCTCCCACCTTTCTTCCTCCTCATTCCTCTCTCCTCTCATAGTAAAAATCAACACTGGCAGTGCACATGGCCATGGCGGCAGCGAACGAGCCGTGCCCGGCCTATAAATTAGGCCTCGGCGTCCACCCCTCCTGGGGTTCCTCCATCCAGGAAACCACCCATGGGGTTTGGCCTTTCTCCCTCTTCTTCTTATCCACGAGTTCTCGAGAGAGAGAAGCGGAGTTGCCTCGTCACCGGTGTGCTCCTTCGTTGTCACCCCCTGCTCCGTATGGGTCCACTTCCATGATGTCCCCTACTGATACTTATGATCTGTGTTGGTTTTTCCGTGAAGAGTAACAGGTTATCGCAACACAATGTGGGTAAGTATTTCCCTAAGTTATGAAACCAGGGTTTATCAAACCAATAGGAATACCAATCCTCAATCGTCTTCAGCAGTTGCACACAAAAGAGCAAACAACTTGCACCCAACGCTGGTAAGAGGGTTGTCAATCCCCTTGGTCTCATTATTTGCAAGCAAGCGAATTGTGTAGGTAATTATAAATTACAAAATAAAATAAAATCAAGTAAATGGCAGCAAGGTAATAGTAGCGTTTGTAAATATATAAGTCAATAGACTCAGGAGCCGTAGTGTTCTCTAGTGGCATCTCTCATAAAAATAGCAAATAGTGGGTGAAAAAATTACAGTTGGGTGATTGATAGAAAAGCGGATAATTATGCGATTTTGACCGCAATGATCATGTGTATATAGGCATCACATGCATAAGAAAATAGGCCGACTCCTGCCTGCACATATTACTATTACTCCACTCATCGACCGCTATCCATCATGCATCTAGTGTGTTAAGTAAAACAGAGTATTGCTGGGAGAATGAGGACATGATGTAGACAAAGTAAACTCAAGCAATATGAATTTACCCCATTGTGTTATCCATAGTAGAAGCAACATAAATAGATATCTTGTCCCTACTATGTCACTAGGATATAGAAACTTGCTAGGTTGAACCTACCACAACGCACCACTCCCATCGAAGAAATAACAATCTAGTTGGCCAAACTATCTCAATAGATCGGAGGGCATCACAAAGCTATAAAAATCATGCAAATAAGGATCATAGTAATCAGGTTTGCCTGAAATACTTCATGAATAATCTGAACATAAACCCACAATTTATCAGATCCCAACAAACGTACCATACGAAGGGAATACATTGGATAGATCAAGGCAAAGATGTGGTGAACATTGTATTGAAGATAGAGAGATAGGGGAGAGAGATATTGCCATCTACGTACTACCCACAGACTTGTAGGTTTGTACAGAACTACTCACCCATCATCATGAGGGCAACAAGGTTGATGAAGAGGCTCCCATCAGAACAGAGACTTGCGGCGGTGTAAATAGTTTTTCGGGACCTACTCTAGGGTTTTTGTGATATTAGAGAATTTATAGACCGAAGAGAGGCATTGGGAGAGCCACAAGGGGACCACCACACATCAAGGCGTGCCCCCCAGGGCACGCCCTGTTGTGTTGTGGAGCTCTCGTACGGCTTTCGACCTCCTTCCGAAGCTTCCAGGTCTTCTTTTGGTCCAGAAACAAACATAAAAAGGTTTTGTGGCAATTGGACTTCGCTTCATACCATAAACCTGAAAAGTAAAAAACATGCAAAAAACAAAGGCACTAGGCGCTGGGTGAATAGGTTAGTTATCAAAAATATTATAAACTGGTAAACAAATTCCCAAAAAGTATCCTAGAATGATAATATATCAGCATGGAACAATCAAAATTTATTGATACGTTGGAGACGTATCAAGCATCCTCAAGCTTAATTCCTGCTCGTCCTCGAGTAGGTAAATGATAAAACCGATTTTTTGAATTTACATGCTACCCATTATGTAATCTTTTGTATGTATGCTCATTGATAAATGGTGAATTAATAAACATTAACATAGCAATACTTATTAGCAAGTCATGGCTCCGTCTTCACCGCATAAATACAAATGTTATGGTAATTTATAATGAAAAGGTAATTCCCACTAGCATATGGAAGTGACAAAACAAGAGAATCTCTATATGAAGAACATGGTACCACTTTGAGGCACAAGTGTGGTAAAGGATAGTAACAAAGTCCCTTCTCTCTTTTCTCTCATTTTTTTTCATGGTGGGATTGTTTTCCTTTTTTCTTCCTTTTTTGCACTCCGTCGATCTGACTTCACACACGGCTACCGCATGCGTGGTCACAAACCCCGACAGAAGCTGTAGCATGTCAAGAGCTGAGACCGAACCGCCGGCGGCGGCGACGAAGCTCCAACAAATAGGTTAGCCGCCGTCACAACAAGGTATGCACCAGAATAATAGATCGATTCAAATTAGTTTCAAGGGTGACATTTGATATCCCTATAGAAGAGGATTTCTATTCCAATAAATTAAATAATTACCTCATCTAGTTTTATTCGGAGTCTTAATGTAATTAGAAAATGGTTAGCCCTATCGGACGTGGTGTGTCGTGCAAGAGGTGAATCGGACCTGGGAGTATGTACTCCTAAGAGTACTAAACCATTTTCATATATAGAGCTGGGAGTATATATATATATATATTTGTGTTGGGCTCATTTGGCCTCCCCCATTTTCCATTTTTCGTCCGGAGTCTCATCCCGACTTGTGAGGGAATCATAGTCTTCATCATCCTTTCCTCACTGGGATAACGCTTAAGGAAGACCACCACACTTTTATTTGCTTACAACTCAATATGAAAAACTGATAGGACGATATGACTCTATATGAATGCCTCTTGCAGTGTTCCAGGATGTGCAAGATCTAGTGTGACATGTATAAAAAATATGATGATCCGTGACTTTGCCACAAATACTATGCCAGCTCTATATGACCATGCAAAGAAATATGATGATTAATAACTAGTCATGTGAAGTGACGATGGAATTTGCATGACACTATATCTCAGAATGGCTTCAAAAATGCCATGATAGGTAGGCATGTTGGATATTTTGAGAAAGGTTAGGCTTATGTGCTACCGAGCGTGTTATATCACGGGGTTTGGATGCACCGGCGAAAGTTGCACCGATCCTCCAAGTGATAATGGGCTATGCACAATACCTAAGAGGCTAGCAAATATGAGAAGGTGGAAAATGCGTATGTTCATGGTATCACATTAGTCATAAATGATGAGGACATCCCTGCTAATGCTACACCCACAACTCCGACTGCTATACATACATGACCAATTTCTAGAGCTCGCGCACGTGAATTGAATTACCAGGTACTTTCGTTTCTTGCAAATCCTTCTAATGTTCATGAACATATGATGCTGCCTAAATTAGATAATTTTGTTTTACTTATGAATGAAGGACCTGGCATGGACAAGAAGGATGACCATCGGAGCGGGATCAAGCATGGAGAAGAAGGTGCGCGCGCGGGAAAGAACAATGGAGCTTCCAGTGATGATTTTCGCACTTTGAAGCCACCATAATGGGAGCAAGAAGCCTTGGACGAAATATGCATGATGCTACTTTATAAAATTCGTCCCTAGGCTAATATAGTGTTGCGCCACCTTATTGTTGGGCCAGGCCCATGTATTTTCGAAATACCATATTATAGGCTGTTTTTAGAGTCCTTATGAATGGGGAAACTGAGTTAAGGTCGGTTTCGGACCCCTCCTCCAAGGGCCCATGAAATTCCCCTCTATTCCCCCATATTTACAGCCCTTAGGACGTCGTTTTAGGGTTGGGTTTTGTTTAGAGTACAAGTTCGGCATAGCTGCAACTTCGCGTTCTTCGTTTGTGTTCCACGACCAGACAAAGGCATCACAGAACCCCACTTCATCAATAAAGCTTTCTTCTTATATTCACAATATCCCGATTGCAATCTTAGTTTCTTGCTTGTTCTTTGTTTGTGTGCAGGAAACAGACCCTCGTGGTCAGGTTGATCGTGCTCCGGCGTGGTCAATAACCTGTCGAAGTTGGTTTAGTGATTGCTAAGGCGCGGCGTCATCACACGTTCGTAGTCGGATCATCAAAGTCTACTCCACCAAAAACGATAGCCACCATCTCATCGAAAGACAGGGACAACTTCACCTCTATCAAGTGGTATCAGATTTCCAGGTTGCTCGGTGAGATTTTACCAGTTTTCGTAGTTTAGATCGCACCTGTTATTCATACCTTTAGTCCACGAAAAAGCCACAAAAAATTTAGGGTTAGATCATCATATCCGAACCAATCTGAGCCTTTGCATAGTCTTTTCAATATTTTGCTTTGTTGAATTTGCGGTTACATCATCGTGTCGAGTTGCTCATCTTAGTGTCTAGTCCTTTAGAGTTTCGAGTTCTTTTCACAGGTTGTCATGCCGCCACCGCATCGTCTTCATAGTTGCCATATACCACCACCATCATCACCGCTGCCATATATCACCATCCATCATCACTATCCATTGGTGTTCATATATACCACCACAAATCCTCCACCAATCCGAGTCTAGCTCGTTTTAGGTTTAGTTTTGAGATCCTTTTGATTTTGGATTCGTGTTTTTTACCTGCGTAGGTGTCGGAAAAAGAGTCTGGCACGCTTTGCAGAGCACGTTTTGGCCCAAAAAAAATTCGGCTGGAAATATTTTTTCCCTATCTTGGTTTTAGGTTATTCGGAGCGTTTTGAGACACTTGCCATCATAGTGATTTTTGTCGAAATTTTTGGTCATCGCAGCCCCCGAATTGCTCCAGAAAAAGAAAAAAAATTATTCCAACAAATTTCGTGCCCATCTTGCTTATACGACGTGGGAAGAGTTTTGAGACACTCGCCATTGTAGTGATTTTTTGAGCAAAAAAACGGTTTTTTTCAGAGTGTGCTTTTCCCTTGATTACGTGTAGCGTCGTGATTTTGTTGGTGTTTTAGGCTCGCGTCTCTAGTACGGTCTAGCCTAGGACCAGCACAGTACCGTTGTTGAGCATTTATTCAACCTTGCATCTCTGAATTGATTATTGCTAACCCTTTTTGCTACCATACTATAAGCCATCCCAGCTCCACATACATCTACGTCGTGTGTTTGTGACCACCTGGCAATCGCTCTATCCAAGCTTTGAGAGTTTGACTACAACGGTTGCCGATTACCGCCTGCTACTGGGTAAGAACTGGTAAGAATTTGAGATTCACTTAAACGATTTGTGACACACCACCACCACCACCACATCCCAGTAGTCTATAGGTTTCATATTCTTGTGTGTTTCCTATTTCTGCTAACCATGTCAGGATCACACGACGACGGGAGCGACTGGGAGAGCATGACCAACAAAGCGCTCTATGAAAAATTTCAGCAAATGATGGCTGACCAGGTACAAGACTTCGTGACCAACTTTGGAGAGGCCATGGAGAAGCTCGATGGTTTGGAGAAGACATTTGACACCAAGATGGACGCCAAGTTCAATGAGGTGCTTGCCCGTCTACCACCACCAGCTGCAGCTCCTATCCCTTCGAACGACGAGCGCGACGTGTGCCTCTCGACCAAGGCCAACATACTAGTACTGTTGATACTGCTGCTACTTCTGTGGCTCCTGCTGCTAGTGTCGTTGAGCAGGTTGAAGATTATGATGGTGATTACGATGATGAGGGAGAGGTTGCTCCAGATCAGCCTCAGGGGCAACCACCACGATACGCACCAGGTCGACCACATGGCTACAACTGTAACGGTAGGGCTGCACCACCCCCTCAGGTACGGGATCATGACCATCTACCTAAACTTAAATTGAATATTCCGACGTTTGAGGGTAGATATGTTCCTGATATATATCTTACATTGGAGTTAGAAACAGAACAACGTTTTACATGCTTACAATTTCCTGAGGATAGACGTGTTGCTCTTGCTGTTTGTTCATTCACTAGTTTTGCTTGTGTTTGGTGGTCAGAACATTGTAGAATACACCATGCTAATATTCCAACTACTTGGTCTGCTTTGAAAACTGCTATGCATAATCATTGGGTGCCACCTTATTATCAACGTGAATTGCTTCAAAATTTGCAGCGTTTAAGACAAGGAAAAAATTCTGTAGAAGAATATTATCAGGAATTACAAACTGGCATGATTAGATGTGGTATTGATGAGAAGAATGAAGCTATGCTTGCACGTTTTATGGGTGGATTAAATAGAGAGATTCAGACTATTCTAGAGTATAAGGAGTATAACACTATCACTCGTTTATTTCATCTTGCTTGCAAAGCTGAACGTGAAGTACAGGATCGACATGCAATGGCGAGAACTACTTTTTCTGCAGGTCGCACTTCATCATGGACGCCACGTACCTCCTCTACTTCCGCATGTCCTGCTGCAACACCACCTACTTCCACTTCCAACTCCAACTGCGATACCAGGAAACAGGCTCCTACTCCACCCTCTGCGAAGAGCACACCTTCTGGGCCTGCACAGAGATCTTCTTCATCTATTGCATCCATAGGGCAAACACATGAGGTTATATGCCGTCGTTGCAAGGGTGGAGGTCACTTTGCGAGAGAATGCCCTTCCAAGCGTGTAATGATTGTTACTAAGGATGGTGGATATGCGTCCGCTAGTAATTATGATGAGGAGACTTTGGCTCTCATTGCAAGTGAAGAACAGGGTGGCGAGGATGCAGAACCAGAGACACACTACATGGCTGCTGATTATGCTGACAGGTATGAAAGTTTAGTTGCTCAACATGTTCTCAGTGTGCAGGTTACACAGGCTGAGCAAAATTAGAGGCACAACTTGTTCCACACAAAGGGAGTTGTGAAGGAGCGTTCTGTTCGCGCCATCATCGATGGAGGGAGTTGCAATAACTTGGCTAGCATGGAGATGGTGGAGAAGCTGTCTCTAACCACTAGACCACATCCTCATCCTTATTACATCCAATGGTTCAACAATAGTGGCAAGGTTAAGGTAACACGTACTGTTCATGTGCATTTTAGCATTGCTACATATTCTGATTATGTGGATTGTGATGTGGTACCCATGCAAGCATGTTCTGTTCTACTTGGTAGGCCATGGCAGTTTGATAAAAATTCTGTACACCATGGTAGGACAAATCAGTATACTCTTGTTCATAAGGATCGAAATATCACTTTGCTTCCTATGTCTCCAGAACATATTATGAAAGATGACATTGCTAGAGCTAGTAAAGTAAAACAGGAGAAGAATAAGAGTGAAAATCAGATTGTAGCACGGGAATTTGAGCAACACCATAAGCATAATAAACCATCATCTAATGTTGCATCCGAAATAAAATTGAAGAGTGGATGTTTACTTGCTACTAAATCTGATATTAATGATTTGGATGTTGCTACATCTGTTTGCTATGCTTTTGTATGCAAAGAGGTATTATTTTCATTCGAGGACATGCCTCCCTCTTTGCCTCCTGCTGTCATTAACATTTTGCAGGAGTTCGCTGACGTCTTCCCACAAGACGTGCCACCAGGATTACCACCTATTCGCGGGATTGAGCATCAGATTGACTTAATTCCCGGTGCATCCCTACCCAACCGTGCGCCATACCGTACCAATCCATAGGAGACAAAGGAGATTATGCGTCAAGTACAGGAGCTGCTTGACAAAGGTTATATACGTGAATCCCTTAGTCCTTGTGATGTTCCTATTATTCTAGTGCCTAAAAAGGATGGTACATCGCGCATGTGTGTGGATTGTAGAGGCATTAATAATATTACTATTCCTTATCGTCATCCTATTCCTAGACTAGATGATATGCTTGATGAATTAAGTGGTTCTACAATTTTCTCCAAAGTTGATTTGCGTAGTGGATACATCAAATTCGTATGAAATTGGGAGATGAATGGAAAATAGCATTTAAAACTAAGTTTGGATTATATGAGTGGTTAGTCATGCCTTTTGGGTTAACTAATGCACCTAGCACTTTCATGAGATTAATGAACGAGGTTTTACATGCTTTCATTGGACGGTTTGTGGTAGTCTGTTTTGATGATATATTGATTTTTAGTAGATCTTTGGAGGAGCATTTGGAACATCTACGTGTTGTTTTTATTGCTCTACGTGATGCACGTTTGTTTGGTAACCTTGGGAAGTGCAACTTTTGCACCGACCGAGTATCTTTTCTTGGCTATGTTGTTACTCCACAGGGAATTGAAGTTGATAAAGCCAAGATTGAAGCTATTGAGAGTTGGCCGCAGCCCAAAACGTTCACACAAGTGAGGAGTTTTCTTGGCCTCGCTGGTTTCTATAGGCGTTTTGTGAGAGATTTTAGCACCATTGCTGCGCCTCTCAATGAGCTTACAAAGAAGGACATGCCTTTTTCTTGGGGTACCGCACAGGAAGAAGCCTTCACGGTCTTGAAAGATAAGTTAACACATGCTCCGTTACTCCAACTTCCTGATTTTAATAAGACTTTTGAGCTTGAATGTGATGCTAGTGGAATTGGGTTAGGAGGTGTGTTATTGCAAGATGGTAAACCTGTTGCATACTTTTCTGAAAAAACTGAGTGGGCCTAGTCTGAATTATTCTACTTATGATAAGGAATTATATGCTCTTGTTCGGACTTTGGAAACATGGCAACATTATTTATGGCCCAAAGAATTTGTTATACATTCTGATCATGAATCTTTGAAACATATTAAAAGTCAAGCAAAATTGAACCGTAGACATGCTAAATGGGTTGAATTGATTGAGACTTTCCCTTATGTCATTAAACACAAGAAGGGTAAAGAAAATGTTATTGCTGATGCTTTGTCTCGTCGTTATACTATGCTTTCACAACTTGACTTTAAAATATTTGGTTTGGAGACCATCAAAGATCAATATGTGCATGATGCTGAATTTAGAGATGTGTTGCAGCATTGTAAAGAAGGGAGAACATGGAACAAGTTCGTTATTAATGATGGATTTGTGTTCCGTGCTAACAAGCTATGCATTCCAGCTAGCTCCATTCGTCTTTTGTTGTTACAAGAGGCACACAGAGGAGGATTAATGGGACACTTTTGCGTGAAGAAGACGGAGGACGTACTCTCTACACATTTCTTTTGGCCAAAGATGAGATGGGATGTTGAGCGTTTTGTTGCTCGCTGCACTACATGTCAAAAAGCTAAGTCACGACTCAATCCTCATGGTTTATATATGCCTTTGCCTGTACCTAGTGTTCCTTGGGAGGATATATCTATGGACTTTGTTTTAGGTTTACCTCGAACTAAGAAGGGGAGGGATAGCATATTTGTTGTCGTGGATAGATTTTCCAAAATGTCACACTTTATACCATGTCATAAAAGTGGAGCTGCTGCTCATGTTGCTGATTTGTTCTTTCATGAAATTATTCGGTTGCATGGTGTGCCAAATACAATTGTTTCAGATCGTTATGCTAAATTTCTTAGCCACTTTTGGAGATGTTTATGGGCTAAGTTGGGGACTAAACTACTTTTTAATACTACATGTCATCCCCAAACTAATGGCCAAACTGAAGTAGTCAATAGATCATTGTCTACTATGCTTAGGGCTGTTTTGAAGAATAACCTAAAAATGTGGGAAGAATGCTTGCCTCATATTGAATTTGCTTATAATCGTTCACTACATTCTACCACTAAGATGTGCCCTTTTGAAGTTGTGTATGGTTTCTTACCTCGTGCACCTATTGATTTGTTGCCTCTTCCATCTTCGGAGAAGGTTAATTTTGATGCTAAAGAACGTGCTAAATTGATATTAAAGATGCATGAGTTAACGAAGGAAAACATTGAGCGTATGAATGCTAAATACAAAATTGCTGGAGATAAGGGTAGAAAACATGTTGTCTTTGCACCTGGAGATCTTGTTTGGTTACATTTGTGTAAGGATAGATTTCCTGATTTGCGCAAGTCAAAGCTAATGCCACGTGTTGATGGTCCTTTTAAGGTGTTAGAGAAAATAAATGATAATGCATATAAACTTGAGCTGCCTGTAGAGTTTGGGGCTAGCCCCACTTTTAACATTGCAGATTTGAAGCCTTATTTGGGTGAGGAAGATGAGCTTCCGTCGAGGACGACTTTAGTTCAAGAAGGGTAGGATGATGAGGACATCCCTCCTAATGCTAAACCCACAAGTCCGATTGCTATACATACAGGACCAATTACTAGCGCTCGCGCACGTCAATTGAATTACCAGGTACTTTCGTTTCTTGCAAATCCTTCTAATGTTCATGAACATATGATGCTGCCTAAATTAGATACTTTTGATAAAAACAATATGAATGAAGGACCTGGCATGGACAAGAAGGATGACCATGGGAGCGGGATCAAGCATGGAGAAGAAGGTGCGCGTGCGGGAAAGAACAATGGAGCTTCCAGTGATGATTTTCGCACTTTGAAGCCACCATAATGGGAGCAAGAAGCCTTGGACGAAATATGCATGATGCTACTTTATAAAATTCATCTCTAGGCTAATATAGGTGTTGTGCCACCTTATTGTTGGGCCAGACCCATGTAATTTCGAAATACCATATTATAGGCTGTTTTTAGAGTCCGCATGAATGGGGAAACTGAGTTAAGGTCGGTTTCGGACCCCTCCTCCAAGGGGCCACGAAATTCCCCTCTATTCCCCATTTATACAGCCCTTAGGGCATCGTTTTAGGGTTGGGTTTTGTTTAGATTACAAGTTCGCCATGGCTGCAACTTCGCGTTCTTCGTTTGTGTTCCACGACCAGACAAAGGCGTCACAGAACCCCACTTCATCAATAAAGCTTTCTTCTTATATTCGCAATATCCATATTGCAATCTTAGTTTCTTGCTTGTTCTTCGTTTGCGTGCAGGAAACAGACCCTCGTAGTCAGGTTGATCGTGCTCTGGCGTGGTCAATAACCTCTCGGAGTTGGTTTAGCTATTGCTAAGGCGCGGCATCATCACACGTTCGTAGTCGGATCGTCAAAGTCTACTCCATCAAAAACGATAGCCACCATCTCATCGAAAGATAGGGACAACTTCGCCTCTATCAATAAAGAACTCATATAATTATTGCAAAGTTTTATTAGTTTTATCATAAATCAAAGTACTACTTGCATGCCCCGAGGGAGGAGGTTGGGAGGAGTTAACCATCGCGCTCCCCCGACTCGAAACAACACTAGGGTTTCAACGAGGAATAGAAATGCTCACACATCATCAACATGCCTCTTTAATTTTTAGATGAACAAGAATTTAACACCTCTTAATATCGACACTTCTATGAATCAATAATTATGAACTCACACCTTTTTCATATTACCACATTAATGTCATTAACCCGCAATTTCTCTATATGTGCTACATTGAATACCTATTATTTTTGGGCTAGTCTGATGACCCATGAAAATTACCATTACTATTCATTAACTCTCAAGCAAATATAAGTGAATAACAAGTGTGGAATCATTTCTATAATATCTACACGCCACCATGCTCAAAAAGATATAAGTGAAGTACTAGAGAAATTGCTAGGCTAAAAATATGTAAGTGAAGCACATAGAGTGCTCTAATAAATTATGATGAAGGTGTGTCTCTCTCAAATAGGTGTGTCTAGAAGATGATGATTTTGGCAAACTGAAAGTAAAATCAAACAAAAACAAACGACGCTCCAAGCAAAACTCCTATCATGTGATGAATAAAAATATAGCTCCAAGTGACATACCGATGGATTGAGACGAAAGAGGGGATGCCTTACGGGGCATCCCCAAGCTTAGATGCTAGAGTCTTCCATAGAATATTACCTTGGGGTGCCTTGGACATCCCCAATCTTAGGCTCTTGCTACTCCTTGTTCCGTGCTCTATCGTGATAACACCCAAAACATGAAAACTTCAATCACACAAAACTCAACAAACCTTCGTGAGATCCGTTAGTATAAGCAACATATTGAATACTTTAGGTACTGTTATAAATTGATTCTTATTTCATTTTTGCATAATAGGTACTTCATTATAAATTCTCCATGGCTTATACCCCCAGATACAATCCATGACATAATCAAAACAATCAAAATTTGCAAGCAAAACAGAATCTGTCTAAAACAGAACAATTTGTAGCAATATGTAAAGAGCCTATAGTTATGTAACTCTAATAATTCTGAAAAATTAGTACAACATGGATAATTTGTATAGAAATATTTTGTAAAAGTTTTATATCATAATCACGCTCCAGTAAAAAAATAAAATTCCTGTACTCGAGTCAAAAGTTTCCGTTTTGTTTCAGCATCGTTTCTACACAGCTTGTGAGTCATCCCAAAGGCTTTACTTGGCAAAAAAAACTAAGTAATACAAAAAAATATAATCATTCTAGAGGAAATAATCATGTTATCACAAACTTACAGAAAGTAAAAAGCTACAATAAAGATAACTATTGGGTTGCCTGCCAACCAGCGCTATTGTTTTATGCCCTTAGCTAGGCATAATACATCGTTTCAAGTGTTGTAATAATCATGGAAACGATTCTTCATTGTAGCTTTTTACCTACACTATTGTTTTATGCCCTTAGCTAGGCATAATGCATAGTTTCAAGTGTTGTAAGAATCATGGAAACGATTCTTGATGATATAATCATATCCCCTTCTTTCAGCAAGAAGTTTTCTAATAGGTAAGTAAAAATAATTGAAGGTACTAAACTTCACAACACAAGGGTCCGAGAGATCTATTTCAGGAGGAATGCGAGGCTGCTCTTTAGGTTTGTCATATGTGATAATCATCTCTTCATTGTACAAGTTTTGATAAAGATATTTCCTCAATTCCCTCTCAAGCTCATAATGCATTCCACGTTTTGGTATAGCAAATTTAACATTATGTTTAGAAATTTTATGAACTAGGACATTAGGTGGAACCTTGTTTCTAAGGTTTTCATCATAAGCAACATAATCCTGTGTGTATCAAACGTCACAACATAACTGGGTGACTATAAAGGTGCTCTACAGGTATCTCCGATGGTGTCTATTGAGTTGGCATGGATCGAGACTCGGATTTTTTACTCCGTGTGACGGAGAGGTATCTCAGGGCCCACTCGGTAATACAACATCAGAATGAGCCTTGCAAGCAATGTGACTAATTGTTAGTTGCGGGATCTTATGTTACGGAATGAGTAAAGAGACTTGCCAGTAACGAGATTGAACTAGGTATGGAGATACCGATGATCAAATCTCGGGCAAGTAACATACCGAAGAACAAAGGGAACGTTATACGGGATTGACTGAATCCTTGACATAGAGGTTCGACCGATAAAGATCTTCGTAGAATATGTAGGAACCAATGTGGACGTCCAGGTCCCGCCATTGGTTATTGACCGTAGAGGTGTCTCGGTCATGTCTACATAGTTCTCGAACCCGAAGGGTCTGCACACTTAAGGTTCGGTGACATTTCGGTAGTGTAGAGTTATGTATGGTGGTGACCGAAGGTTGTTCGGAGTCCCGGATGAGATCCCGGACATCATGAGGAGCTCCGGAATGGTCCGGAGGTAAAGATGGATATATAGGAAGGTGGTGTTTGGACTCTGGAAAGATTTCAGGCACTTTCGGTAGTGTACCGGGAGTGACGAATGGGTCCCGGGGGTCCACCAGTGGGGCCCACCCACCCCATGGGCCAAAGTGGCGACCCACCAGCCCCTAGTGGGCTGGTGGGGTCGGCCAAGGTGGCCTGGGCGCAGGGAGAGAGGCCCAAACCGAATTGGGGTGGAGTCCTCCCCATGTTCCACCTCTCGTGTGAGAGGTGGACTCTCAGGTGGAGGAGGACTCTTCGTCCACTTGGTTCGGCCGAGCCAGCAGGCCTTGGAGGCCAAGGCTGTGCCCTCCTCTCCCTCCCTCCTATATATACTGGTGGAATAGAGGGTTTTTGCATAGAATTTACGGCCACGTGCTACCCGTTCCACCGGTGCTCCTCTAGATCGGTGTTCTGCAGTGCTTAGGCGAAGCCCTGCCGGAATCACTCCACCACCATCACCGAAGCGCCGTCATGCTGCCGGTGAACTCTCTATCCTCTCCACCTCCTCTTTCTGGATCAAGACGATGGAGATCGTCATCAAGCTGCACATGTGTTGAACGCGGAGGTGCCGTCCGTTCGGCTATAGATCGGAAGGACCATGATCGAGATCGCGAGATAGTTCGTGATGAGATCGTGGGACGGATCGTGATGAGTTTGCGGGACGGATCGTGATGAGTTCGCGGGACAGATCATGATCAAGATCGTGAGATGGATCGTGATGAGATCGCGGGACGGATCGTGATGGGATCGCGGGACGGATCATGATGGGATCGCGGGACGGATCGTGATGAGATCGCGGGACGCTCGGCGATTTGGATCGCGAAGATGTTTGACTACACCAACTCCGTTTCTTAACGCTTCCCGCTTAGCGATCTACAAGGGTACGTAGATCCACTCTCCCTCTCGTAGATGCTCATCACCATGGATAGGTTTGCGTGTGCGTAGGAAAATTTTTGTTTCCCATGCGACGTTCCCCAACAGTGGCATCATGAGCTAGGTTGATGGTTCGATGAGATCTCGAGTAGAACACAAAAGGTTTGTGGGCGTTGATGCTTAGATTGCTTCCTCCCTTGGTCGTATTTTGGTTCAGCGGGATTGTGAGATGGAGCGGCCCAGACCAACATTACTCGTACGCTTACGAGAGACCGGTTCCCTCGACGCAACTTGTTGCCTAGATGGCTTGCGGGTGACAGTTTCTCTCACTTTAGTTGGATCGGATTCGACAAAGGCGGTCCTTGAGAAGTTTGAAAAGCAACTAGTGTATCACCGTTGTGGTTTTTGCGTAGGTGAGAATTGTTTTTGCTAGATACCCGTAGCAGCCACGTAAAACATGCAACAACAATTAGAGGACGTCTAACTTGTTTTTGCAGGGTATGTTGTGATATGATATGGCCAATTACATGATGTGATATATGTGATGTATGAGATGATCATGTGATGTATAGATTATCACGACTTGCATGTCGATGAGTATGGCAACCGGCAGGAGCCATAGGGTTGTCTTTAATTATTGTATGACCTGCGTGTCAATCATTAAGCGCTATGTAATGCTTTACCTTATCGCTACGGTAGCAATAGTAGTAGAAGCATGCAGGGTGTGACAACCCCGATGGCGACACGTTGATGGAGATCAAGATGATGGAGATCATGGTGTCATGCCGGTGACAATGGAGATAATGCCGGTGCTTTCATGATGGAGATCAAAAGCACAAGATCATGGCCATATCATGTCACTTATGATTTGCATGTGATGTTAATCCTTTTATGCACCTTGTTTTGCTTAGGACGATGGTAGCATTATAAGGTGATCCCTCACTTAATTTCAAGATAAATTGTGTTCTCCCCGAGTGTGCACCGTTGCGAAAGTTCGTCGTGTTGAGACACCACGTGATGATCGGGTGTGATAGACTCTACGTTCACATACAACGGGTGCAAGCCAGATTTGCACATGCAGAACACTCAGGTTAAACTTGACAAGCCTAGCATGTACAGACATGGCCTCGGAACACAAGAGACCGAAAGGTCGAACATGAGTCATATAGTAGATATGATCAACATGATGATGTTCACCATTGCAGCCACCTCAACTCACGTGATGATCGGACTTGAGTTGGTGAATTTGGATCATGTATCACTCGAATGATCTGTGGGATGTCAATTTGAGTGGGAGTTCTTAAGTAATATGATTAATTGAACTCATTATCATGAACATAGTCAAAGTGTCTTTGCAAATTATGTTGTAGATTACTAGCTCACGCTGTAGCTCCCTTGTATTTTTATATGTTCCTAGAGAAATAGAATTGAAAGATGATGGTAGTAATATTGCGGACTGGGTCCGTGATATGAGGATTGCCCTCATTGCTGCACAGAAGGCTTATGTCCTTAATGCACCGCTCGGTGCGCCAACCCCTCTAGCGTTGTCTGTAGATGTTGTGAACATCTGACAGGCACGTTCTGATGACTACTTGATAGTTTAGTGCGTCATGCATTACGGCTTAGAATTGAGGCTCCAAAACGTTTTGAACGTCACGGAACATATGAGATGTTTCTAAGAGCTGAAATTAGGATCTCAGGCTCGTGCCCATGTTGCGAGATATGAGACCTCCACCAAGATTCTTTGCCTGCAAGATGAAAGAGAAGAGCTCAATCGTTGAGCATGTACTCAGATTGTCTGGGTGCTACAATCGCTTGAATCAAGTGGGAGTTGATCTTCCAGATAAGATAGTGATTGACATAGTTCTCCAAGTCACTGTCACTAAGCTACTAGAACTTAGTGATGAACTATAAATTGCCAGGGATAGAAATAATGATTCCTGAGCTTTTCGCGATGTTTTGACAATGCGAAGGTAGAAATCAAGAAGGAGCGTCAAGTGTTGATGGTTAACCAAACCACTAGTTTCGAGAAGGGCAAGAGCAAGGAGGGAAACTTCATGGATAGCAAGTAAGTTGCTGCTCTAGTGAACCAACCCAAAGTTGAACTCAAACCCGAGACTAAGTGCTTTTGTTATGAGGTGAACGGTCGCTGAAGCGGAACAACCCTAGATACTTGGTAGATAAGAAGACTGGCAACATCGACAGAAGTATATTTGATATACGAGTTATTGATGTGTACCTTGCTAGTACTCCTAGTAGCACCTGGGTATTGGATACCGGTTCGGTTGCTAAGTGTTAGTAACTCGAAATAAAAGCTATAGAATAAACGGAGAACTAGCTAAGGGTGAGGTGACGATATGTGTTGGAAGTGTTTCCAAGGTTGATGTGATCAACATCGCACGCTCTCTCTACCTTCAGGATTAGTGACGAACCTGAATAAATGTTATTTGGTGTTTTGCGTTGAGCATGGACATGATTAGATCATGTTTGTTGCAATACGGTTATTCATTTGAATTAGAGAATAATGGTTATTCTGTTTGCATGAATAATACCTTCAATGGTCATGCACCCAGTGAGAATGGTTTGTTGAAATTTTTGATTGTAGTAATACACATGTTCATAACATTGATGTCAAAAGATACAAAGTTAATAATGATAGTACCACATATTTGTGGCACTGCCGCAGAATGTCATAAAGCGCATGAAGAAACTCCATGCTGATGGATCTCTAGACTCATTCGATTTCGAATCGGTTGAGACATGCGAACCATGCCTCTTGGGCAAGATGACTAAAGGACCCCGTTGGATGGAGCGGGCAAGTGATTCATTGGAAATGATACATGTTGATGTATGCAATCCAGTGAGTCTTGTAGCGTGCAGTGGATATCATTATTTTCTTACCTTCACTGATGATTTGAGTAAATATAGTGTATATTTACTTAATGAAACACAAGTCTGAATCGTTTGAAAGGTTCAAACAAATTCAGAGTGAAGTTTAAGATCATCGTGACAAGAAGATAAAAATAACTGCGATATGATCGTGGAGGTGAATATCTGAGTTACGAGTTTGGCATACAACTTAGGACAATGTGAAATTTGTTTCACAACTAACGCCACCTGGAACACCATAGTGTGATGGTGTGTCCGAACGTCATAGTCATGCTCTATTGGATATAGTGCGTGCTATGATGTCTCTTATCGTTTTCTACTATAATTTTGGGGTTATGCATTAGAGAGAACTACATTCACTTTAAATAGGGCACCATCTAAATCCGTTGAGATGACACCGTGTGAATTATGGTTTGATAGAAACCTAAGCTGTCATTTCTTAATGTTTGGGGCTACGACACTTGTGTGGAAAATGTTTTCACCTAATGAGGTCGAACCCAAGGCGGACAAATGCATCTTCATAGAATACCTAAGAACAGTTGGGTGAACCTTCTATCTCAGATCCGAGTGCAAAGTGTTTGTTGCTAAAACTGGTTCCTTTCCCGAGAAAAAGTTTCTCTCGAAAGAATTGAGTGGGAGGAAGATAGAACTTGATGAGGTTGTTAAACCTTTGTTCAACCAGAGAGTACCGCAGCGCAGAAAGATGTTTCTGTGAAGCCTACGTTAGTTGAAGAGGAAGTTAATGATGATGATCATGAAGCTTCAGGATCAACTTACTATCGAAATTCGTAGGTCGACAAGGATGTGTACTGCTCCTGAGCGATACGACAACCCCTTTCTTGGAGGTCATGTTGTTGGATAATGATGAACCTACGAGCTATGGAGAAGCGATGATGGGCCCAGATTCCGACAAATGGTTGGAGGCCATGAAATCCGAGATAGGATCCATGTATGAGAACCAAGTATAGATTTTGGTAGACTTGCTCGTTGGACAACAGGTCGTTGAATACAAATGGATCTTTAAAATGAAGACAGACACTGATGGTAAATGTCACCATTTGTAAAGCTCGACTTGTTGCAAAGATGTTTGTGACAAGTTCAAAGGAGTTGACTACAATGAGACTCTCTCACTCGTAGCGGTGCTAAAGTCTATTGGAATTATGTTAGCAGTTGCTGCATTTTTCAATTATGAAATCTGGCAGATGGATGTCAAAACATCGTTTCCTTAACAGTTTACTTGAGGAACGGTTGTATGTGATACATCCAGAAGGTTTTGTCAGTCCTAAGGATGCTAAAAGGTGAGCAAGCTTCAGTGATCCTTCTATGGACTGAAGCAAGCATCTTGGAGTTGGAATATATGCTTTGATGAGTTGATCAAAGTTTTTGAGTTTATACGAAGTTTACGAGAAACTTGTATTTACAACAAAATGAGTGGGAGCACTATAGAATTTCTGATAAGTATATGTAGATGAAATATTGTTGATCGGAAATAAGGTAGAATTTATGGAAAGCATAAGCGGTTATTTGGAAAGTGATTTTCAAAGTAAAACCTGGATAAAACTACCTATTGAGCATCAAGGTCTATAGAGATAGATCAAAGATGACTTGATGAGACTTTCAATGAGTACATACCTTGACAAAGATTTTGAAAGAGTTCAAAATGGATCAGTCAGAGAAAGAGTTCTCACCTGATTTGTAGGGTATGAAGTTGAGTGAGACACAAAGCTCGACCACGGCAGAAGAAAGAGAAAGGACGAACGTCGTCCCCTATGCTCTAGCCATTGGCTCTATATAGTATGCCATGTTGTGTACTGTACTTGTGTGTGCCTTGCCATGAGTCCGTCAAGGGGTACAAGAGTGATCCAGGAGTGGATCACTGGACAGCGATCAACATTATCCTTAGTGACAAAAAGACTAAAGGAATTGTTTCTCGATTATGGGGGTGATAAAGGGTTCGTCGTAAGGAGTTACGTTGATGCAAGCTTTAACACTAATCCGGATGACTCGTAGTAGCAATCTGGATACGTATAGTGGAGCAGCCATTTGGAATTAGTACCAAGTGGAGTGTGGTAGCAGTGTTTACGGTTTGACTTAGAGATTTGCAAAGTACACACAGATCTGAATATCACAGACCCGTTGACTATAAGACCTCTCTCACATGCAAAGCATGATCGAGCCCCAGAACTCGTTGGGTGTTAGATTCATAACAATGCGAATCACATGGTGATGTGAACTAGATTATTGACTCTAGTGCAAGTGGGAGACTGTTGGAAATATGCCCTAGAGGCAATAATAAATTAGTTATTATCATATTTCCTTGTTCATGATAATCATTTATTATCCATGCTATAATTGTATTGATCGGAGACTTAGATGCATGTGTGGATACATAGACAAAACCATGTCCCTAGTATGCCTCTAATAGACTAGCTCGTTGATCAAAAGATGGTTAAGGTTTCCTAGCCATGGACATGAGATGTCATTTGATAACGGGGTCACATCATTAGGAGAATGATGTGATGGACAAGACCAAAACTACAAACGTAGCATATGATCGTGTCAGTTTATTACTACTGTTTTCCGCATGTCAAGTATGTGTTCCTATGACCATGAGATCATGCAACTCACAGATATCAGAGGAGTGCCTTGTGTGTATCAAACGTCGCAACGTAACTGGGTAACTATAAAGGTGCTCTACAGGTATCTCCGATGGTGTCTGTTGAGTTGGCATGGATCGAGACTGGGATTTGGTACTCCGTGTGACGGACAGGTATCTCAGGGCCCACTCGGTAATACAACATCACAATGAGCCTTGCAAGCAATGTGACTCATTGTTAGTTGCGGGATCTTGTGTTACGGAACGAGTAAAGAGACTTGCCAGTAACGAGATTGAGCTAGCTATGGAGATACCGACGATCGAATCTCGGGCAAGTAACATACCGAAGAACAAAGGGAACGTTATACGGGATTGACTGAATCCTTGACATAGAGGTTCGACCGATAAAGATCTTCGTAGAATATTAGGAACCAATGTGGACGTCCAGGTCCCGCCATTGGTTATTGACCGTAGAGGTGTCTTGGTCATGTCTACATAGTTCTCGAACCCGCGGGGTCTGCACACTTAAGGTTTGGTGACGTTTCGGTAGTGTAGAGTTATGTATGGTGGTGACCGAAGGTTGTTAGGAGTCCCGGATGAGATCCCGGACGTCACGAGGAGCTCCGGAATGGTCCGGAGGTAAAGATTGATATATAGGAAGGTGGTGTTTGGACTCCGGAAAGATTTCGGGCACTTTCGGTAGTGTACCGGGAGTGATGAATGGGTCCCGGGGGTCCACCAGTGGGGCCCACCCACCCCATGGGCCAAAGTGGCGACCCACCAGCCCCTAGTGGGCTGGTGGGGTTGGCTAAGGTGGCCTGGGTGCAGGGAGAGAGGCCCAAACCGAATTGGGGTGGAGTCCTCCCCAAGTTCCACCTCTCGTGTGAGAGGTGGACTCTCAGGTGGAGGAGGACTCTTCCTCCACTTGGTTCGGCCGAGCCAGCAGGCCTTGGAGGCTAAGGCTGCGCCCTACTCTCCCTCCCTCCTATATATACTGGTGGAATAGAGGGTTTTTGCATAGAATTTACGGCCACGTGCTACCCGTTCACCGGTGCTCCTCTAGATCGGTTTTCTGTAGTGCTTAGGCGAAGCCCTTCCGGAATCACTCCACCACCATCACCGGAGCGCCGTCATGCTGCCGGTGAACTCTCTCCTCTCCAAATCCTCTTGCTGGATCAAGACGGTGGAGATCGTAATCAAGCTGCACGTGTGCTTAACGCGGAGGTGCCGTCCGTTCGGCGCTAGATCGGAAGGACCGTGATCGAGATCGCAAGACAGTTCATGATGAGATCGCGGGACGGATCGTGATGAGTTCGCGAGACGAATCGTGATGAGTTCGCGGGACAGATCATGATCAAGATCATGAGACGGATCGTGATGAGATCGCGGGACGGATCGTGATGGGATCGCGGGACGGATCGTGATGAGATCGCGGGACGCTAGGCGATTTGGCTCGCGAAGATGTTTGACTACACCAACCGCGTTTCTTAACGCTTCCCGCTTAGCGATCTACAAGGGTACGTAGATCCACTCTCCCTCTCATAGATGCTCATCACCATGGATAGGTTTGCGTGTGCGTAGGAATTTTTTTGTTTCCCATGCGACGTTCCCCAACATTTTTTCCTTTTTTTCTTCCTTTTTTCGCACTCTGTCAATCTGACTTCACACACGGCTGCCGCATGCATGGACACAACCCCCGACAGAAGCTGCAGCATGTCAAGAGCTGAGACCGAACTGCCGTCGGCGGCGACGAAGCTCCAACAAATAGGTTAGCCGTCGTCACAGCAAGGTATGCACCAGAATAATAGATCGATGCAAATTAGTTTCAAGGGTGACATTTGATGTCCCTATAAAAGAGGATTTCTGTTCCCATAGATTAAATAATTATCTCATCTAGTTTTATTCGGAGTCTTAATGTAATTAGGAAATTGCTAGCCCTATCGGACACGGTGCATCGTGTAGGAGGTGAATCGGACCTGGGAGTATGTGCTCCTAAGAGTACTAACCCATTTTCAAATATAGAGCTGGAAGTATATATATATACATATATATATATGTATATATATATATTTGTGGTGGGCTCATTTGGCCTCCCCCATTTTCCATTTTTCATCTGGAGTTTCATCCCGACTTGTGAGGGCATCATAGTCTTCATCATCCTTTCCTCACTGGGACAATGCTCCAATAAGAATGACCATCACACTTTTATTTGCTTACAACTCAATATAAAAACTGATAGGACGATATGACTCTATATGAATGCCTCTCGTAGTGTACTAGGCTGTGCAAGATCTAGCGTGACATGTATCAAAAATATGATGATTGGTGACTTTGGCACAAATACTATGCCAACTCTATATAACCATGCAAAGCCATATGATGATGAACAACTAGTCATGTGAAGTGACGATGGAATTTTCATGGCACTATATCTCGGAATGGCTTGGAAAATTCCATGTGTTGGGGAACATTGCATGGGAAACAAATTTTTTCCTATGCACACGCAAGATCTATCCATGGTGATGAGCATCTACGAGAGGGAGAGTGGATCTACATACCCATGTAGATCGCTAAGCGGGAAGCGTTAAGAAACGCGGTTGGTGTAGTCGAACATCTTCGTGATCCAAATCGCCGAGCGTCCCGCGATCACATCACGATCCATCCCGGGAACTCATCACGATCCATTCCGCAATCTCATCACAATCCGTCCCGCGATCTCATCACGATCCGTTCCGTGAACTCATCACGAACGGTCTCGCGATCTTGTTCTCGATCCTTCCGATCTAGCACCGAACGGACGGCACCTCCGC
Organism: Hordeum marinum; assembly: GCA_022496015.1. NCBI lineage: Eukaryota > Viridiplantae > Streptophyta > Magnoliopsida > Poales > Poaceae > Hordeum > Hordeum marinum. The sequence continues at coordinate 111,720,565 of CM039676.1, read as the reverse complement.
ATTCAGCACACGTGCAGCTTGATGACGATCTCCACCGTATTGATCCAGCAAGAGGAAGTGGAGAGGGAGAAGAGTTCACGGGCAGCATGACGGCGCTCCAGTGATGGTGGTGGAGCAATTCTGGCAGGGCTTCGCCTAAGCGCTGCAGAAATCTGATCTAGAGGAGAAACTATGCACTAGAGGAACGGGTAGCACGTGGCTAAAATGTAGTGCCAAAAAACCCTAAAAATGCTAGTATATATAAGAGGAAGAGAGGAGGAGGCTTGGCCCTCAAAGGACCAGCAATTGGGTCAGCCAAATCAAGTGGGAGAGGTTGAATCCACCTCCAATCCTAGTAGGACTAGGATTCACCCTATTTTTTTGCCTTTTTCCACCTTTTTCACTTTGCGATTTTCTTCCCAGACTCATGGGCCTTGTGTGGAATTTCCACCAGCCCACTAAGGGCTGATATTTACTCTCCCACAGCCCATGTAGCCTCTTGGGTCGAAATACCCCTCCTGATGGTCTCCCGGTACACTCCCGGCACTCCCGGTACACTACCGATGAGCCCGAAACTTTTCCGGCGACCAAAATAGGACTTCCTATATATGAATCTTTACCTCCGGACCATTCCGGAGCTCCTTGTGACGTCCGGGATCTCATCCAAGACTCTGAACAACCTTCGGTCACCACCATACATAACTCTATACTACCGAAACGTCACCAAACCTTAAGTGTGCAGACCCTGCGGGTTCGAGAACTATGTAGACATGACCGAGACACCTCTACGGTCCAATAGTGGGACCTGGATGCCCATATTGGTTGCTACATATTCTACGGAGATCTTTATTGGTCGAACCTCTATGTCAAGGATTCAGTTAATCCCATATGATGTTCCCTTTGTTCTTCGGTATGTTACTTGCCCGAGATTCGATCGTCGGTATCTCCATACCTAGTTCAACCTCATTACCGGTAAGTCTCTTTACTCGTTCCGTAATACAAGATCCCGCAACTAACAATTAGTCACATTGCTTGCAAGGCTCATTGTGATGTTGTATTACCGAGTGGGCCCCGAGATACCTCTCCGTCACACGGAGTAACAAATCCCAGTCTTGATCCATGACAACTCAACAAACACCCTCGGAGATACCTGTAGAGCACCTTTATAGTCACCCAGTTACGTTGCGACGTTTGATACACACAAGGCACTCCTCCAATGTCCGTGAGTTGCATGATCTCATGGTCATAGGAACATATACTTGACATGCAGAAAACAGTAGCAATAAACTGACACGATCATATGCTACGTTTGTAGTTTGGGTCTTGTCCATTACATCATTCTCCTAATGATGTGATCCCGTTATGAAATGAAATCTCATGTCCATGGCTAGGAAACCTTAACCGTCTTTGATCAACGAGCTAGTCCATTAGAGGCACACTAGGGACATGGTTTTGTGTATGTATCCACACATGCATCTAAGTCTCTGATCAATACAATTTATAGCATGGATAATAAACGATTATCATGAACAAGGAAATATGATAATAACTAATTTATTATTGCCTCTAGGGCATATTTCCAACAGCATGATAGGTAGGCATGTTGTCTATTTTGAGAAATATATGATGAGGCTTATATGCTACCGAGCGTGTTATGTCACGGGGTTTGGATGCACCGGCAAAAGTTGCACCGATCCTCTAGGTGATAATGGGCTATGCACGGTACCGAAGAGGCTAGCAAATATGAGAAGGTGGGAAATGCGTATGTTCATGGTATCACATTAGTCATAAAGAAATCATATAATTATTGCAAAGTTTTATTAGTTTTATCATAAATCAAAGTACTACTCGCATGCCCTGAGGAAGGAGGTTGGGAGGAGTTAACCATCGCGCTCCCCCGACTCGAAACAACACTAGGGTTTCTACGAGGAATAGAAATGCTCACACATGATCACCGTGCCTCTTTAATTTTTAGAAGAACAAGAATTTAACACCTCTTAATACCGACACTTATATGAATCAATAATTATGAACTCACACCTTTTTCATATTACCACATTAATGTCATTAGCCCGCAATTTCTCTATATGTGCTACATGATGGTTTTGATTATCACACATTGAATACCTATTATTTTTGGGCTAGTGTGATGACCCATGAAAATTATCATTTGCTATTCATTAACTCTCAACCAAATATAAGTGAATAACAAGTGTGGAATCATTTCTATAAAATCTACACGCTACCGTGATCAAAAAGATATAAGTGAAGTACTAGAGAAATTGCTAGGCTAAAAATATGTAAGTGAAGCACATAGAGTGCTCTAATAAATTATGATGAAGGTGTGTCTCTCTCAAATAGGTGTTTCTAGCAGATGACGATTCTGTAAAACTTAAAGTAAAAGCAAACAAAAACAAACGACGCTCCAAGCAAAACTCCTATCATGTGATGAATAAAAATATAGCTCCAAGTGACATACCGATGGATTGAGACGAAAGAGGGGATGCCTTACGGGGCATCCCCAAGCTTAGATGCTAGAGTCTTCCTTAGAATATTACCTTGGGGTTCCTTGGACATCCCCAAGCTTAGGCTCTTTCTACTCCTTGTTCCGTGCTCCATCGTGATAACACCCAAAACTTGAAAACTTCAATCACACAAAACTCAACAAACCTTCGTGAGATCCGTTAGTATGAGAAACATATTGAATACTTTAGGTATTGTTATAAATTAATCCTTATTTCATTTTTGCATAATAGGTACTTCATTATAAATTCTCTATGGCTTATACCCCCCTATACAATCCATGGCATAATCAAAACAAGCAAAATATGCAAGCAAAACAAAATCTGTCTAAAACAGAACAGTCTGTAGCAATATGTAAAGAGCCTATAGTTATGTAACTCTAATAATTCTGAAAAATTAGTACAACATGGATAATTTGTATAGAAATATTTTGTAAAATTTTTATATCATTATCACGCTCCAGCAAAAAATATATTCCTGTATTCGAGTCAAAAGTTTCCGTTTTGTTTCAGCATCGTTTCTACACAGCTTGTGAGTCATCCCAAAGGGTTTATTTGGCAAAAAAAACTAATTAAAACATAAAAAAAATAATCATTCTAGAGGAAATAATCATGTTATCACAAATTAATAGATGGTAAGAAGCTACAATAAAGATAACTATTGGGTTGCCTCCCAACAAGCGCTATTGTTTTATGCCCTTAGCTAGGCATAATACATAGTTTCAAGTGTTGTAATAATCATGGAAACGATTCTTCATGATATAATTATATTCCCTTCTTTCAGCAGGAAGTTTTCTAATATTTAGGTAAAAATAATTGAAGGTACTAAACGTGACAACACAAGGGTCCGAGAGATCTATTTCAGGAGGAATAGGAGGCTCCTCTTTAGGTTTCTCATAGGTGATAATCGTCTCTTCATTGTACAAGTTTCGATAAAGATATTTCCTCAATTCCCTCTCAAGCTCATAACGCATTCCTAGTTTTGGTATAGAAAATTTAACATTATGTTTAGAAATTTTATGAACTAGGACATTAGGTGGAACATTGTTTCTAAGGTTTTCATCATAAGCAACATAATCCTTGGATCTCACTTTCCTTATACCTTCGAGCTCATAAAGGATTCCTTCTATTGGTGGGCATTCACAATTAATCCTATAATGAGAAAATATATATCTAGCTTCTTGTATGATATTCTTAAATTCTTGAACAAGAAAAATAGTGGCTAGACGTTTAGTAGGAGCTTCCTGAATATTTGAGAATTCTAGAAATAACCATTGTATGAAAGGATGGATATGGACAAATTGTCTTTCCAACTATGTTATAAGCAAGGATATAGCATCCGCATAACTTGTAGTTCTAGCAACAATGGAACCTCCTATCAATGATAATGATACCGCACAATTGAAAAAACATCTTGAATCACACTTTTACCAATAATATTCCCACTACATATGCAGAGTTTCTTTGTTTGCATAATGGGTTCACTTTTAAAAGGATCGTCATCCGCAAGATTCTCAAGTTTTTCCTTAGCAACTTTATCAAAACTTATTTTAGCATTATGAGCACAAGGTTAATTTGGAACCTCAAGGGTTTCCACACTAGATGCGGAAACACCACTAATTTCAAAATCAGACATGATAGCAACATTCAAGCAAGCAAAACAAGCAAAGAGGTAAACTAGTAACTAGCAAAGATAAATATTTTTTGTGTTTTTATGAGCCACACTAAATATAACAACAAATAAAAAGAATAACAAGTGAATTATAATTTGTGTGAAGTTACTTGATAGTTGATGATGGTATTCGCCGGCAAAGATGCCAGAAATCCTTCCTGATACTTGTGATCTTCGTTGGGTTCTCCGTGAAGAGGAGGGGGTTATTGCAGCACAATGTGGGTAAGTATTTCCCTCAGTCATCAGACCAAGGTTTATGGAACCAATAGGAATACCAATCCTCAACCGTCTTCAGCGGCTACTCACAAAAGAGCAAACAACTTGCAACCAACGTTGGCAAGAGGGTTGTCAATCCCCTTGGTCTCGTTATTTGCAAGCAAGTAAATTGTGTTGATAATTATAAATTGCAAAATAAAATAAAAGCAAGTAAATGACAGGAAGGTAATAGTATCATTTGTAAAAATATAATTGAATAGACCCGGGGTTCGTAGTGTTATCTAGTGGCATCTCTCATAAAAATAGCATATGATGGGTGAACAAATTACTGTTGAGCGATTGATAGAAAAGCGGATATTTATGCGATTTTCACGGCAATGATCATGTGTATATAAGCATCACGTCCATAAGCAAATAGGCCGACTCCAGCCTGCACCTATTACTATTACTCCACTCATCGACCGCTATCCAACATGCATCTAGAGTATTAAGTAAAACAGAGTATTGCTTGGAGAACGATGACATGATGTAGATAATGTAAACTCAAGCAATATGTATTAACCCCATCGTGTTATCCTGAGTATCAGGAACACAAAAATGTATCATGTTCTCTATTTTGTCACTGGATATAGAAACTCACTAGGTCGAACCTACCACAATGCACCACTCCCACCGAAGAAATATCAATCTAGGTGGCCAAACTATCCTAATAGATCGGAGGGCATTACAAAGCTATACCGGTCACGCAAATAAGAATCATAGTAATCAGGTTTGACTCAAATAGTTTTCATGAATAATCTGAACATAAACCCACAATTCATTGGATCCACACAAACGCACCATACAAAGGTTTTACATCCAATATGTGAAGTCAAAGATGCAATGAACATTGTATTAAAGATCAAGAAAGAGAGATTGCCATCTAGGTTGATGAAGAGGCCCTTCGTGATCGATCCCCTCTGACAGGGTACCGAAACAGAGCTATAGATGGGGTCCTATCGGAATAGAGACTTGCGGCGGCGAAAAAAGTGTTTTAGGAGCACTCCTAGGGTTTTTGGAATATATGTGAATTTATAGGCCAAAGAGGGGCATTGGGAGGTGCTAGAGGGAGGCACAAGCCATCAAGGTGCGCGCCCTAGTGGCACACCCTATTTTCTTGTGAGCCTATTGTGGCTCTCCCGGCCTCCTCCCGAAGCTTTCAGGTCTTCTTTTGGTCCAGAAAAATCATCAAAAAGTTTTGTGGCAACTGGAATTCATTTGGTACTGTAAACCTGAAAAGTCCAAAACATGCAGAAAACAACAATGGGAACTGGGCACTGGGTCAATAGGTTAGTGCTTAAAAATATTATAAATTGGTAAACAAATGCCCGAAAAGTATCCTAGAATGATAATATATTAGCATGGAAAAAGCAAAAATTATAGATACATTGGAGACGTATCACATGCTTCCTCGACGTCGACTACAGGGCCGAGGGACGCTAAGATCGACCTCACCTTCGTCTTCTTCCTCATAGTCCACCGTAGCATCCTCCGTCAAATTATGATGGCTCGGACGTCCTCTTGTTGATCCAAGCATGTCAGGGCTCTTGTGGTGACCACACGATCCTCCCTACCTGTTTCTTTCCGTCGGGTTCGTCCTCTAGCGCTAGTTGCCATGAGGGCAAAGAGCCTGCTCCACCTAAGCTTGTCGCCGGCCTCGCTCCGGTCACCAAAGCCACTAATTTATTCTCGTGGAGTACTTATAGTAGACGCATGATTCAGTTTTTTTGCCATTAGTAGAACATTTTAGCTCTCGGTTGCGTGTGTCCATCCGCGCCCGAACCAGCTCCCCTCCGGCGTATTGCCGACGTCATGTCCATCGATGATTGGTTCCCTGCTAGGACCCTAGAGCAGTGGCTTCATGCGTTGCATCCATAGCTCCTTAAAAGGCCTACCTAGAGCATAGAAATCCACCTCCGGTGAGAGATCCGCCATCTCTATGGTTGTCGACGACGAGCCTCTCATTTTCGTATGAGTGCTCTATTCTGTGTTGATGACATGTGGGACCGTGTGCGTCCCCTAGGTTATTTTAGATGGCCTTGAGCCCCTGTTCTAACATGAGACGCCGCCTAGTACGACTGGTCGAACCAGGCCAGGTCAATCAAGAGGTCACGGGTTCGACCCCGCTCCCCTCTGACATCGAAAAACCCATATTTTCCTTCGTGTGTGTGACCGACATGTACCCCCTGGACCCACTTGTCATCCTCACACGGGCCCTCCTATGTCACTACACATGGAGCCATATAGCATATTCTTTTAATTTTGTTTTGTTATCTCTTTTTGTTGGAACGTAGCATGGGAAACAAAAAAATTCCTATGAACATCCAAGATCTATCTATGGAGATCAACAACTATGGGTGGAGGAGTGCATCTACATAACATTGTGGATCTTTAAGTTGGAAGCGTTAAGAAACATGGTTGATGTATTCGAACGTCTTTGCGATCCAATAACGATCCGTCCCGCGATCCAATCATGATCCGTCCCGATCTAGCACCAAACGAATGACACCTCCACGTTCAAAACACGTACATCTCGACAACGTCTCCACCTCCTCGATCCAGCGAGCATGGGTGAAGTAGTGGTTGAGTTCTCCGGCAACACGATGACGTGGTGGTGGTGCAATCTCGGCAGGGCTTTGGCAAGCACTACTGCGACGCGATGGTGGAGAAGAACTACTAGAGAGAGAGAGAGAGGGAGGGCGCCGCCAAGGCTTGGTGTGTGGCTGCCCGCCCTCCCCTTTCACATATATAGGGGCAAGGGGGAGGGGAGGTCGCCCTGGGGATTCACCTAGGGTTAGGCACGGCGGCCTGGGGGGCTGCCTTAGCTCACAAGGCAAGGGGGCGGTGGCCACCCTAGGGCCAACCCTTGGCCTTAGGCCACATGGGACCTTGGAAGGCAGGACACCCAGCCCACCAGGGGCTGGTGTGCCTCCCTCTCCTCCCATGGGGCCATCCGGGGAAGGTGGCCCCACCAGGTAGACCCCCCAACCCTTTTTGACACTCCCAATGAAATTTGATAACTCCAAAACTACTCATGTGCCCGAATACCAGGTTCCTATATATCAATCTGGACCTCCGGACCATTCTGAAGCTCCTCATCATGCCCGGGATCTCATCCGGGACTATGAACAACCTTCGGTTACCATCGTATTCAACTCAACAATACTATCTCATCATCGAACATTACACATGCGGACCCTACGGGTTTGAGAATGATGCAGACATGACCGAGACACTCTCCTTGATAACCAATAGCGGGACCTGGATGTGCATATTGGTTCCTACATATTCCATGAAGATCTTTATCGGTTAAACCACAATGTCAAGGGTTCAATCAATCCTGTATCCAGTTCCCTTTGTCCAGCGGTATGTTACTTGCGTGAGTTGATCGTCGATATGTCCATACCTAGTTCAATCTCGGTACCGGCATGTCTCTTTACTCATTGCGTAATACAAGATCCCATGACTAACTCCTTATTCACATTGCTTGCAAGCTTCTTGTGATGTTGTATTACCGAGTGGGCCCACATATACCTATCCATCATACAGAGTGACAAATCCCAGTTTTGATCCATGCCAACCCAACATACACCCTCGGAGATACCTGTAGAGCACCTTTATATCCACCCAGTTACGTTGTGACGTTTGATATGCACAAGGCATTCCTCCAATGTCAGGGAGTTGCGTGATCTCATGGCAGTAGGAAAAGATACTTGACATGGATAAAGCAATAGCAATAAACTAGTATGATCAAATGCTATGCTTACGATTGGGTATTGTCCATCACATCATTCTCCTAATGATGTGATCCCGTTATCAAATGAAAACTCATTTCTATGGCCAGGAAACCTTGACCATCTTTGATCAACGAGCTAGTCTAGTAGAGGCTCACTAGGGACACTATTGTTTGTCTATATATCCACACATGTATTTGTGGTCCCGATCAATACAATTCTAGCATGGATAATAAATGATTATCATGAAAAAAGAAATATAATAACAACCACTTTATTATTGCCTCTAGGGCATATTTCCAACAGTCTCCCACTTTCACTAGAGTCAATAACCTAGTCCACATAACCATGTGATTCACATTGTAATGAATCTAACACCCATAGTGTTCTAATGTTGATCATGTTTTCCCGTGGAAGAGGTTTAGTCAACGGTTTTGCAATATTCAGATCTGTATGTACTTTGCAAATGTTTATGTCCTCCTCCTTGATATAACCGCGAATAGAATTGAAATGACTCTTTATGTGTCTGATACTTTTGTGAAACCTCGGCTCCTTGGCTAGATCAATGGGGCCAATGTTGTCACAGAAGAGGGTCATTGGGTCCAGTGCCCTGGGCACATCTCCAAGATCTGTCATCAAGTGCTTCATCCATACACCTTCCTTCGATGCTTCTTAAAAAGCTATGTACTCTGCTTCACATGTAGAATCCACTACCACGCTTTGCTTGGAAGTGCACCAGCTTACCGCTCCTCCATTCAGAACAAATACATATCCGGTTTGTGACTTAGAGTCATTTGGATATGTGTCAAAACTTGCATCAACGTAACCCTTTACGATGAGCTCTTGATCACCTCCATAAACGAGAAACATGTCCTTAGTCCTTTTCCGGTACTTAAGGATATTCTTGACAACTGTCTAGTGTTCCATTCCTGGATCACTTCAAAACCTCCCTGCCATACTTATGGCAAGGCAGACATCTGGTCTTGTGCACAACATCACATACATGATAGAGCCTATGGCTGAAGCATAAGGGATGACACTCAACTTTTCTCTATCCTCTATATTGGCCGGGCATTGAGTCTTACTCAACTTCACACTTTGTAAGATAGGCAAGAACCCCTTCTTGCACTGATCCATTTTGAACTTCTTCAAAACCTTATGAAGATATGTGCTTTGTGAAAGTCCTATTAAGTGTCTCGATCTATCTCTATAGATCTTGATATCTAATATGTAAGCTGTTTCACCGAGGTCTTTCATTGAAAAACTCTTGTTCAAATATATCTTCACACTTTCTAAAAGTTCTATATTGTTTCCAATCAGTAATATATCATCCACATATAATATTAGAAACACTATACAACTTCCACTCACTTTCTTGTAAATATAAGCTGCTTCATATACTTGTATGAACCCAAATGATCACCTCATCAAAGCGAAGATTCCAACTCCAAGATGCCTGCACCAGTCCATAAATGGATTGCTGGAGCTTGCACACTTTGTTAGCATTTTTAGGATCAACAGAACCTTCTTGTTGCATAATATACAACTCTTCCTTAAGGAAACCATTAAGGAACATTGATTTTACATCCATCTGCCAGATCTCGTAATCAAAAAATGCAGATATTGCTAACATAATCCTAATGGACTTAAGCATCGCTATGGGAGAGAAAGTATCATCATAGTCAACTCCTTGAACTTGTGAAAACCATTTTGCAACAAGTTGAGCTTTATAGACAGTGACATTACCACCCGCGTCCGTTTTTTCTTAAAGATCCATTTATTTTGTATGGCCTTAAGATCATATAAAGTCCTCCAGAGTCCACACTTTGTTCTCATACATGGATCCTATCTCGGATTTCATGGCCTCTAGCCATATGTTGGAATCCACACCGACCATCGCTTCTTCATAGCTCATAGGTTCACTGTTGTCCAACAACATGACCTCAAAGACAGGATTGCCATACCACTCAGGGGCGGTACGATTACTTGGCGACCTACGAGGTTCGGTAGTAAGTTTATCTGAGGCCTCATGATCACCATCATTAGCCTCCTCTTCACTTGGTGTAGGCGCCATAGAAATATTCTTCTACATCGTGCTACTATCCAACTGAAGTGATGGTTCAACAACATCATCAAGTTCTATTTTCCTGCCACTAAATTCTTTCGAGAGATACTCTTTCTCGAGAAAGGATCCGTTCGTAGCAACAAACATGTTTCCCTCAGATCTGAGATAGAAGGTATACACAACTGTTTCCTTAGGGTATCATATGAATATGCACTTGTTCGCTTTGGGTTCGAGCTTATTAGGTTGAAGCCTTTTCACATAAGTGTCGCAGCCCCAAACTTTAAGAAATGACAGCTTAGGTTTCTTGCCAAACCATAATTTATACGGTGTCGTTGTTGGAAATATGCCCTAGATGCAATAATAAAATGGTTATTATTGTATTTCCTTGTTCATGATAATTGTCTATTGTTCATGCTATAATTGTGTTAACCAGAAACCGTAATGCATGTGTGAATACATAGACCACAACATGTCCCTAGTAAGCCTCTAATTGGCTAGCTCGTTGATCAATGGATGGTCACGGTTTCATGACCATGGACATTGGATGTCGTTGATAACGGGATCACATCATTAGGAGAATGATGTGATGGACAAAACCCAATCCTAAGCCTAGCACAAGATCGTGTAGTTCGTTTGCTAAAGCTTTTCAATGTCAAGTATCGTTTCCTTAGACCATGAGATTGTGCAACTCCCGGATACCGTAGGAATGCTTTGGGTGTGCCAAACGTCACAACGTAACTGGGTGGCTATAAATGTGCACTACGGGTATCTCTGAAAGTGTCTGTTGGGTTGGCACGAATCGAGACTGGGATTTGTCACTCCATGTGACGGAGAGGTATCTCTGGGCCCACTCGGTAAGACATCATCATAATGAGCTCAATGTGACTAAGGAGTTAGCCAAGGGATGATGTATTACGGCACGAGTAAAGAGACTTGCCGGCAACGAGATTGAACAAGGTATATGGATACCGACGATCGAATCTCGGGCAAGTATCATACGATAGACAAAGGGAATTGTATACGGGATTAATCGAATCCCTGACATCGTGGTTCATCCGATGAGATCATCATGGAGCACATGGGAGGCAACATGGGTATCTAGATCCCTCTTTTGGTTATTGACCGGAGAGATGTCTCGGTCATGTCTACGTGTCTCCCGAACCCGTAGGGTCTACACACTTAAGGTTCGATGACGCTAGTGTTATAGGGAAAAAGTGTACGTGGTTACCGAAGGTTGTTCGGAGTCCCGGATGAGATCCCGGATGTCACGAGGAGTACCGAATGGTCCGGAGACAAAGATTGATATATAGGAAGTGAGGTTTTGGTTACCGGAAATGTTTCGGGGGTCACCGGTAACGTACCGGGACCACCGGAAGGGTTCCGGGGGTCCACCAAGTGGGCCCACTGGCTCTAGAGGGCTGCATGGGCCGAGGGTGGAGGGAACCAGCCCCTAGGTGGGCTGGTGCACCCCTCCACCAGGCCCAAGGCGTAGCTGAAGTGGGAGGAGGGGCAAACCCTAGGGCAGATGGGCCCTAAGGCCCACCCTAGGGCAACCGCACCACTCCCTCCCTCTCGCCGCCGGCCAAATTGATCTGGTGGCTGCTGCACCACCCTAGGGTGGAAACCCTAGGGCGTAGACCTCCCTCCTCCTTCCCCCTATATATATGTGAGGTTTCAGGGCTGCCCAACACACGATTCTCTCTTCCTCTCGGCGCAGCCCTACCTCTCCACCTCCTCGTTCTGCGTAGTGCTTAGCGAAGCTCTGTCGGAGTACCACGTAGCTCCACCGTCACCATGCCGTCATGCTACCGGAGCTCTCCCTCAACCTCTCCTTCCTCCTTGCTGGATCAAGGCATAGGAGACGTCACCGGGCTGCATGTGTGTTGAACGCGGAGGCACCGTTGTTCGACGCTGAGATCGGGGTCCACCGCGATCTGAATCGCTACGAGTACGACTCCACCAATAGCTTTCTTGTAACGCTTCCGCTTAGCGATCTTCAAAGGTATGAAGATGCAATCTCTCCCCACTCGTTGCTGGTTTCTTCATAGATAGATCTTGGTGACACGTAGGATTTTTTTGATTTACTACTACGTCTCCCTACAGTGGCATGAGGAGCTACGTCTATGCGTAGAATCTATGCACGAGTAGAACACAAACTTGTTGTGGGCGTCGATCTTGTTAATTTGCTTACCACTACTAGTCTTATCTTGATTCGGCGGTATTGTGGGATGAAGCGTCCCAGACCAACTTTACACGTACGCTTACGTGAGACCGGTTCCACCGCCTGACATACACTAGTTGCATAAGGTGGCTAGCAGGTGTCTGTCTCTCCCACCTTAGTCGGATTGGATTCGATGAAAAGGGTCCTTATGAATGGTAAATAGCAATTGGCATATCATGTTGTGGTTTTGGCATAGGTAAGAAACGCTCTTGCTAGAAACCTATAGCAGCCACGTAAAAACTTGCAACTACAAATTAGAGGACGTCTAACTTGTTTTTGCAGCATATGCCTTGTGATGTGATATGGCCAAAGGATGTGATGTGATGCATTGTGATGTATGAGATTGATCATGTTCTTGTAATAGGATTCACGACATGCATGTCGATGAGTATGCAACCGGCAGGAGCCATAGGAGTTGTCTTATTTTATTGTATGACCTGCGTGTCAATCATAAATCCCATGTAATTACTTTACTTTATTGCTAAACGTTAGCCATAGTAGTAGAAGTAATAGTTGGCGAGACAACTTCATGAAGACACAATGATGGAGATCATGATGATGGAGATCATGGTGTCGTGCTGATGACAATGATGATCATGGTGCCCCGAAGATGGAGATCAAAGGAGCAAGATGATATTGGCCATATCATGTCACTATATTGATTGCATGTGATGTTTATCATGTTTACATCTTATTTTCTTAGAACGACGGTAGTAAATAAGATGATCTCTCAATAAAATTTCAAGAGAAGTGTTCACCCTAACTGTGCACCGTTGCTAAGGATCGTTGTTCCGAAGCACCACGTGATGATTGGGTGTGATATGTTCTAACGTTTGCATACAACGGGTGTAAGCCAGATTTACACACGCGAAACACTTAGGTTGACTTGACGAGCTTAGCATGTACAGACATGGCCTCAGAACACGGAAGACCAAAAGGTCGAACATGAGTCGTATAGAAGATACGATCAACATGAAGATGTTCACCATGGATGACTAGTCCGTCTCACGTGATGATCGGACACGGGCTAGTTGACATGGATCATGTGTCACTTAAATAACTAGAGAGATGTCTATCTAAGTGGGAGTTCATTAAATAATTTGATTATGTGAACTTAATTATCATGAACTTAGTCTAAAATTGTCTTTACAATCTATATTGTAGATCCAATGGCCAACGCTAATGCCAACCTCAACTTCAACGCGTTCCTAGAGAAAACCAAGCTGAAAGATGATGGACGCAACTATGTGGACTGGGTCCGTAGCTTGAGGATCATCCTCATAGCGTCCAAGAGATTGTATGTCCTTGATGCACCGCTAGGTGACCCACCTATTCTCCCAGAAAGCAAGACGTTGCGAACGCTTGGTATTCTCGCTATGATGATTACTCCCTTGTTCAGTGCGGCATGCTTTACCGTTTAGAAACGGGGCTCCAAAAGCATTTTGAGCAACACAAAGCATATGAGATGTTCCAAGAGCTGAAACTGGTTTTCCAAGCTCATGCCCGGGTCAAGAGATATGACATCTCCGGCAAGTTCTTCAGCTGTAAGATGGAGGAAAATAGTTCTGTCAGTGAGCACATACTCAAGATGTCTGGGTCGCACAACCGCCTGACTCAGCTAGGAGTTAATCTCCCAGATTACTCGGTCATTGACAGAATCCTCCAGTCGCTCCCACCTAGCTACAAGAGCTTTGTGATAAACTACAACATGCAAGGTATGGAGAAGTCCATTCTTGAGTTGTACTCGATGCTGAAATTAGCAGAGGTCGAGATCAAAAAGGAGCATCAAGTGTTGATGGTGAATAAGACCACTAGTTTCAAGAAAGGCAAGGGTAAGAAGAACTTCAAGAAGGACGACAAAGCTGTTGCCACGCCCGGTAAGCAAGTTGCCGGGAAGAAGAAGAACAAGAATGGACCCAAGCCTGAGACTGAGTGTTTTTATTGCAAGGGTACCGGTCACTGGAAGCGGAACTGCCCCAAGTACTTAACAGATAAGAAGGACGGCAACGTTAAAGGTATATGTGATATACTTGTTATTGATGTGTACCTAACCAGCGCTCGTAGTAGCTCCTAGGTATTTGATACCGGTGCAGTTGCTCACATTTGTAACTCCAAGCAGGAGCTGCGGAATAAGCGGAGGCTGGCAAAGGATGAGGTGACGATGTGCATCGGGAATGGTTCCAAGGTCGATGTGATCGCCGTCGGCACGCTACCTCTACATCTACCTTCGGGATTAGTGGTAAACCTTAATAATTGTTATTTAGTACCAGCTTTGAGCATGAACATTGTATCTAGATCTCGCTTGATGCGAGATGGCTACTCATTTAAATCTGAGAATAATGGTTGTTCTATTTATATGAGAGAAATGTTTTATGGTCATGCCCCGCTGGTCAATGGTTTATTTTTGATGAATCTCGAACGTGATGTTACACACGTCCATATATAGTGTGAGTACCAAAAAGTGTAAGGTTGATAACGATAGTCCCACTTACACGTGGCACTGCCGCCTTGGTCATATTGGTGTCAAACGCATGAAGAAGCTCCATACTGATGGACTTTTGGAGTCTCTTGATTTCGAATCATTTGACACGTGCGAACCATGCCTCATGGGCAAGATGACAAAGACTCCGTTCTCCGGAACAATGGAGCGAGCAACTGACTTGTTGGAAATAATACATACCGATGTATGCGGTCCAATGAGTGTCGAGGCTCGTGGTGGCTACCGTTATGTTCTCACCCTCATTGATGACTTGAGTAGATATGGGTATGTCTACTTAATGAAACATAAGTCTGAAACTTTTGAAAGGTTCAAGGAATTTTAGAGTGAGGTAGAGAATCAACATGATAGGAAAATAAAGTGCCTACGATCTGATCGTGGCAGAGAATATTTAAGTCACGAGTTTGGCACGCACCTAAGGAAATGTGGATTTGTTTCACAACTCATGCTGCCTGGCACACCTCAGCAAAATGGTGTGTCTGAACGTCGTAATCGCACTCTATTAGATATGGTGCGATCTATGATGTCTCTTACCGACTTACCGCTATCATTTTGGGGATATGCATTAGAGACTGCCGCATTCACTTTAAATAGGGCACCGTCAAAATCCGTTGAGACAACACCATATGAATTATGGTTTGGAAAGAAACCTAAGCTATCATTTCTAAAAGTTTGGGGATGCGATGCTTATGTGAAGAAACTTTAACCTGAGAAGCTCGAACCCAAAGAGGAAAAGTGCGTCTTCATAGGATATCCCAAAGAGACTATTGGGTATACCTTCTACCTACGATCCGAGGGCAAAGTCTTTGTTGACAAGAATGGATCCTTTCTCGAGAAACAGTTTCCCTCGAAAGAAGTAAGTGGGAGGAAATAGAACTTGATGAGGTAATTGTACGTCCACTCGAACCAGAGAGTAGCGCAGCACAGGAAGTTGTTTCTGTGGAGCCTGCACCGGCTGGAGAGGAAATTAATGATGATGATCATGAAACTTCAGATCAAGTTACTATTGAACGTCGAAGGTCCACTAGGACACGTTCCGCACCAGAGTGGTACGGCAACCCTGTCCTGGAGATCATATTGTTGGACAACGGTGAATCCCCGAACTATGAAGAAGCAATGGCGGGCCCGGATTCCAACAAATGGCTTGAGTCCATGAAATCCGAGATAGGATCTATGTATGAGAACAAAGTATGGACTTTGGTGGACTTGCCTGATGATAAGCGAGCCATTGAAAATAAATGGATCTTTAAGAAGAAGACTGACGCGGACGGTAATGTGACCGTCTATAAGGCTCGGCTTGTCGCTAAGGGTTATCGACAAGTTTAAGGAGTTGACTACGATGAGACTTTCTCACCCGTAGCGATGTTGAAGTCTGTCTGAATCATGTTAGCAATTGCCGCATTTTATGATTATGAGATCTGGCAAATGGACGTCAAAACGACATTCCTTAATGGCTTCCTCAAGGAAGAACTCTATATGATGCAGCCGGAAGGTTTTGTCGATCCTAAAGATGCTAACAAAGTATGCAAGCTCCAGCGCTCCATCTATGGGCTGGTGCAAGCATCTCGGAGTTGGAACATTCGCTTTAATGTGGTGATTAAAGCGTTTTGGTTTATACAGGTTTATGGAGAACCCTGTATTTACAAGAAAGTGAGTGGGAGCTCTGTAGCATTTCTTATATTATATGTGGATGACATACTGATAATGGGAAATGATATAGAACTCTTGGAAAGTATAAATGCCTACTCGAATAAGTGTTTTTCAATGAAGGACCTTGGAGAAGCTGCTTACATATTAGGTATTAAGATCTATGGAGATAGATCGAGACGCCTCATAGGTCTTTCACAAAGCACATACCTTGAAAAGATATTGAAGAAGTTCAATATGGATCAGTCCAAGAAGGGGTTCTTGCCCGTGTTACATGGTGTGAGATTGAGTATGACTCAATGCCCAACCACGGCGAAAGATAGAGAAGAGATGAGTGTCATCCCCTATGCTTCAGCCATAGACTCTATTATGTATGCCATGCTGTGTACCAGACCTGATGTGAACCTTGCCATAAGTTTGGTAGGGAGGTACCAAAGTAATCCCGGAGCGGAACACTGGACAGCGATCAAGAATATCTTGAAGTACCTGAAAAGTACAAAGGACATGTTCCTTGTATATGGAGGTGCTGAAGAGCTCGTCGTAAAGGGTTACGTCAATGCTAGCTTCGACACAGATCCGGACGACTCCAAGTCGCAAACCGGATACATGTATATTTTGAACGGAGGCGCAGTCAGCTGGTGCAGCAGCAAGCAAAGCGTCGTGGCGGCATCTACATGTGAAGCGGAGTACATAGCTGCTTCGGAAGCAGCAAAGGAAGGAGTCTGGGTGAAGGAGTTCATCACCGACCTAGGAGTGATTCCCAATGCGTCGGGCCCGATGACTCTATTCTGTGACAACACTGGAGCTATTGCCCTTGCAAAGGAGCCCAGGTTTCACACGAAGACAAGACACATCAAGCGCCTCTTCAACTCCATCCGTGATTACATTCAGGAGGGAGATATAGATATTTGTAAGTGCACATGGATCTGAATGTCGCAGACCCGTTAACTAAACCTCTCTCACGAGCGAAACATGATCAACACCAGAATGCTATGGGTGTTCGATTCATCACAATGTAACTAGATTATTGACTCTAGTGCAAGTGGGAGACTGTTGGAAATATGCCCTGGAGGCAATAATAAAATGGTTATTATTGTATTTCCTTGTTCATGATAATTGTTTATTGTTCATGCTATAATTGTGTTAACCAGAAACCGTAATGCATGTGTGAATACATAGACCACAACATGTCCCTAGTAAGCCTCTAGTTGGCTAGCTCGTTGATCAATGGATGGTCACGGTTTCATGACCATGGACATTGGATGTCGTTGATAATGGGATCACATCATTAGGAGAATGATGTGATGGACAAGACCCAATCCTAAGCCTAGCACAAGATCGTGTAGTTCGTTTGCTAAAGCTTTTCAATGTCAAGTATCATTTCCTTAGACCATGAGATTGTGCAACTCCCGGATACCATAGGAATTATTTGGGTGTGCCAAATGTCACAACGTAACTGGGTGGCTATAAAGTTGCACTACAGGTATCTCCAAAAGTGTCTGTTGGGTTGGATCGAATCGAGACTGGGATTTGTCACTCTGTGTGACAGAGAGGTATCTCTGGGCCCACTCGGTAAGACATCATCATAATGAGCTCAATGTGACTAAGGAGTTAGACATAGGATGATGTATTACGGAACGAGTAAAGAGACTTGCCGGCAACGAGATTGAACAAGGTATAGGGATACCGACGATCGAATCTCGGGCAAGTATCACACCGATAGACAAAGGGAATTGTATACGGGATTGATCGAATCCCCGACATCGTGGTTCATCTGATGAGATCATCAGGGAGCACGTGGGAGCCAACATGGGTATCCATACCCCACTGTTGGTTATTGACCGGAGAGGTGTCTCGGTCATGTCTACGTGTCTCCCGAACCCATAGGGTTTACACACTTAAGGTTCGATGACGCTAGGGTTATAGGGAAAAAGTGTACGTGGTTACCGAAGGTTGGTCGGAGTCCCGGATGAGATCCTGGACGTCACGAGGAGTCCCGGAATGTTCCATAGACGAAGATTGATATATAGGAAGTGAGGTTTTGGTTACCGGAAATGTTTCGGGGGTCACCGGTAACGTACCTGGACCACCAGAAGGGTTCTGGGGGTCCACCAAGTGGGCCCGCCGGCTCCAGAGGGCTGCATGGGCCGAGGATGGAGGGAACCAGCCCCTAGGTGGGCTGGTGCGCCCCTCCACCAGGCCCAAGGTGCAGCTAAAGTGGGAGGAGGTGCAAACCCTAGGGCAGATGGGCCCTAAGGCCCACCCTAGGGCAGCCGCACCACTCCCTCCCTCTGGCCGCCGGCCAGATTGATCCGGTGGCTGCCGCACCACCCTAGGGTGGAAACCCTAGGGCGCAGCCCTCCCTCCTCCTTCCCCTATATATATGTGATGTTTCAGGGCTGCCCAACACACGGTTCTCTCTTCCTCTCGGCGCAGCCCTACCGCTTCACCTCCTCGTTCTCCGTAGTGCTTAGCAAAGCTCTGCCGGAGTACCACACAGCTCCACCGTCACCATGCCGTCGTGCTGCCGGAGCTCTCCCTCAACCTCACCTTCCTCCTTGCTGGATCAAGGCGTAGGAGACGTCACCGGGCTGCACGTGTGTTGAGCACGGAGGCGCCGTTGTTCGACGCTGAGATCGGCGTCCACCGCGATCTGAATCGCTACGAGTATGACTCCACCAACCACGTTCTTGTAATGCTTCTGCTTAGCGATCTTCAAAGATATGAAGATGCAATCTCTCCCCACTCGTTGCTGGTTTCTTCATAGATAGATCTTGGTGACACGTAGGAATTTTTTTGATTTACTACTACGTTTCCCAACAGTCGTCTCAACGGACTTTGATGGTGCCCTATATAAAGTGAATGCGGCTATCTCTAATTCATAACCCCGAAATGATAGTGGTAGACCAGTGAGAGACATCATAGATCGCACCATATCCAATAGAGTACGATTATGATGCTCGGACACACCATTACGCTGTGGTGTTCCAGGTGGCGTAAGCTGTGAAACAATTCCACATTGTTTCAAATGCATGCCAAACTCATAACTCAGATATTCTCCACCATGATCAGATCACAGAAATGTTATCTTCTTGTTATGATGATTTTCCACTTCACTCTAAAAGTGCTTGAAGTTTTCAAATGTTTCATACTTGTGTTACATTAAGTAAATATACTCATATCTACTCAAATCATTAGTGAAGGTAAGAAAATAGCGATACCCACCTTGTGCTTCAACACTCATCGGACCGCACACATCAGTATGTATGATTTCCAATATGTCACTTGCCCGCTCCATTGTACCTGAGAACGGGGTTTTCTTCATCTTTCCCATGAGGCATGGTTCACATGTATTAAGCGATTCAAAATCGAGTGATTCTAAAAGTCCATTAGCATGGAGCTTCTTCATGCGTTTTACATCAATATGACCTAAGCGGTAGTGCCACAAGAAAGTGGTACCATCATTATTAACTTTGCATCTTTTGGCATCAATGTTATAAATGTGTCTATCATTACTATCGAGAATCAACAAGAATAAACCATTCACATTGGGTGCATGACCATAAAATATGTTACTCATATAAATAGAACAAGCATTATTCTCCTATTCACATGAGTAACCGTCTCACAATAAACAAGATCCAGATATAATGTTCATGTCCAACGCAGGCACCAAATAACAATTATTTAGGTTTAAAACTTATCCCGATGGTAATGGAAGAGCGAGCGTGCTGACGGCGATCACATCAACCTTGGAACCATTTCCGACGTGCATCATCACTTCATCTCTTGCCAGCCTTCGTTTATTCCGCAATTCCTGTTTCGAGTTACAAATATGAGAAACCAAACCGGTATCAAATACCCATGCACTACTACGAGAGCTAGTGAGGTACACATCAATAACATGTATATCAAGTATACCTTTGTTGACGTTGTCAGCCTTCTTATCAGCCAGGTACTTGGGGCAATTTTGCTTCCAGTGGCCAGTCCCCTTGTAATGGAAGCACTCAGTCTCAGTCTTGGGTCCACCCTTGGGTTTCTTCACGGGAGCGGCAACTTGCTTGCCACCCTTCTTTAAGTTCCCTTCTTTCCCTTAACTTTATTGAAACTAGTGGTTTTATTCACCATCAACACTTGATGCTCATTTTTGGTTTCTACTTCTATGACTTTCAGCATCACGAATATCTTAGAGACGGACTTGTTCATCCCTTGCATATTATGGTTCATCATGAAGCCTTTGTAGCTAGGTGGCATTGACTGGAGAATTTTGTCAGTGACCATTTCAGTAGGAAGCTCAACTCCCAAATCAGTCAAACAGTTGTAGTACCCATACATTCTGAGTAGGTGCTCACTGATAGAACTATTCTCCTCCATCTTCTCCTCCATCTTGCAGGCGAAGAATATATTGGAGGTCTCATGCCTCTCGATCTGGGTATTTAATTGAAATACTAACTTCAACTCCTGGAACATCTCATATGCTCCATTGCTCTCAAAATGCTTTTGAAGTCCCAATTCGAAGCCATACAACTTGGCGCACTGGACTATTGAGTAGTCATTAGAACACGCGTGCCAGACATTCACAACCTCTGCAGACGACACTGGAGGGGGCGGCGCACCAAGCGGTGCATCAAGGACATAAGCCTTTTGTGGAGCCGTGAGGATAATCCTTAGATTACGGACACACTCTGCATAGTTACTTCCATCATCTTTCATCTTATCTTTCTCTAGGAACGCATTAAAATTCGGGGGAGCTACTACGTGAGCCATTAATCTACAACATAATTTTGCAAAGACAAACTTAGACTATGTTCATAATAATGAGTTCAATTAGTCATATTACTTAAGAACACCCACTCAAATCAACATACCTTAGGTTGTCAAGTGTGACATTATCCAAATCTACCAAGCCAAGAACAATCATCACGTGAGATGAGGTGGTTTCAATGGTGAACATCTCCATATTGATCATATCTACTATATGACTCATGTTTGACCTTTTGGTCCCTTGTGTTCCGAGGCCATGTTTGTACATGCTAGGCTCGTCAAGTTTAACCCAAGTGTTATGCATGTGCAAAAACTAGCTTACACCCATTGTATCGAACGTAGAGTCTAGCACACCCGATCATCACGTGGTGCTTCAAAACGACGATCCTTCGCAACGGTGCACACTTGGGGAGAACACAAATTTATCTTGCAATTTTAGTGAGGGATCATCCTATAATGCTACCATCGTCCTAAGCAAAATAAGATGCATAAAAAGATAAACATCACATGCAAATCAAATAAGTGACATGATATGGCCATCACCATCTTGTGCTTTTGATCACCATATCCAAAGCACCGGCATGATCTCCATTGTCACCAGCATGACACCAAGATCTCCATCATCGTGTCGTCATGTGGTTGTCGCGCCAACTCTTGCTTCTATAACTATTGCTAACTCATAGCGATAAAGTAAAGCAGAAAAGGAAAAAGTAAATTAAAGACAACCCTATGGCTCCTGCCGGTTGTCGTACTCATTGACATGCAAGTCGTGATAATCTATATAAAACATTATCATCTCATACAGCTCATATATCACATCATGTCTTTGGCCATATTACATCTGGGCATGGGCAGACCGGCCCGAGCCCGACCCGAAAAACCTGGGTCGGGTCGGGTCAGGCTTTGTGTTCGGGCCAGGCTCGGGCTTGAAAATCGGGCCTGGGAAGCAGTTCGGGC
The DNA here is from genome assembly GCA_022496015.1 of Hordeum marinum. Taxonomy (NCBI): domain Eukaryota; kingdom Viridiplantae; phylum Streptophyta; class Magnoliopsida; order Poales; family Poaceae; genus Hordeum; species Hordeum marinum. The sequence goes on along the minus strand of CM039676.1, from coordinate 111,698,252 downwards.
CGGGCTTGGGCTTACAAATAATGATGATTTACATAGAGATCCGGCCCGGCCCGGCCTGGAATTCACGTTTTAAGTCCATTCGGGCCGGGCTCCGGCCTAAATTTGCATTTTTTTTGTCTGGGCCGGGCCAGGCTCGGGCTTGGGATTTCCAGTTTGGGCTTTGTAAAGCTCGCCCCGAAACCCGGCCCGGCCCGGGGTATGCCCAGGTTTAGGCCATATCACATCACACCATGCCCTGCAAAAACAAGTTAGACGTCCTCTACTTTGTTGTTTCAATTTTTACGTGGCTGCTATGGGAAACTAGTAAGAATCGTTCTTACCTATGCAAAACCACAAAACGGTGATAATAAAGTTGCCTTTTAACCTTCTACAAGGACTGCCTCTGTCAAATCCGATTCAACTAAAGTGGGAGAGACAGACACTCGCCAACCATATTTATGCAATAAGTTGCATGTCAGTCGCTGGGACCGGTCTCTTGTACATGGACGAGTAAGGTTGGTCCGAGCCGCTTCATCCGAAAATACCACCTAATCAGGATAGGACTAAGGAGGGAAGAAATCTGAACATAAACACCCACAAACTCTTTTGTGTTCTACTCGTGCATGTTATCTACGCATAAACCTAGCTCATGATGACACTGTTGGGTAACGTTGCATGGGAAACAAAAACTTTCCTACGACCACCCAAGATCTATCTATGGAGATCAGCAGCTATGAGAGGAGGAGTGCATATACATATCCTTTTAGATCGCTAAGCGGGAAGCGTTAAGAAACGCGGTTGATGTAGTCGAACGTCTTCGCGATCCAATCACGATACGTCCTCTGATCCAATCACGACCTGTCCCGATCTAGTGCCGAACGGATGTCACCTCCACGTTCAGCACACGTACAGCTCAACGATGTCTCCACCTCCTCGATCCAGCGAGCGTGGGTGGAGTAGTGGCTGAGTTCTCCAGCAGCATGACGACGTGGTGGCATGGTGGTGGTGCGATCTTAGGAGGGCTTTGCCAAGCGCTGTCGCAACACGACGATGGAGAAAAACTACTAGAGAGAAAGAGAGGATGCTGCCAAGGCTTGGTGTGTGGCTGCCCTCCCTATCCTATCATATATATAGGGGCAAGTGGGAGGGGCGGCCGCCCTAGGGTTTCCCTTAGGGTTGGGCGTAGTGGCCTGGGGGCTGCCTTGGCCCCAAGGCAAGGGGCGGCGGCCACCCCAAGGCCATCCGTCGGCCTTCGGCTGCATGGGCCCTTAGGAGGAGGGGTGCCCAGCCCACCAAGTCCTGGTGCGCCTCCCTCTTAGCCGATGGGGCCCTCCGGGGCAGGTGCCCTCCCCACCCCTAGTGGACCCTCGGAACCCTTTCCGACACTCGTGATGAAATCCGGTAAACTCTAAAACTATTCCGGTGCCCGAATACCAACTTCCTATATATCAATCTTTACCTCTAGACCATTCCAAAGCTCCTCGTCATGCCCGATATCTCATCCAGGACTATGAACAACCTTCATTTGCCATCATATTCAATTCAACAGTACTATCTCATCATCGAATGTGACGTGTGCGGGCCCTATGGGTTCAAAAATGATGCAGACATGACCGAGACACTCTCCGGCCAATAACGAATAGCGGGACCTGGATGCCCATATTCGTTCCTACATATTCTATGAAGATCTTTATCGATTGAACCACGATGTCAAGGATTCAATCAATCTCGTATCTAGTTCCCTTTGTCCAGCGGTATGTTACTTGCCCGAGATAGTCGGCATCTCCATACCTAGTTCAATCTCGTTACTGGCAAGTCTCTTTACTCGTTCCGTAATACAAGATCCCATGACTAACTCCTTAGTCACATTGTTTGCAAGCTTCTTGTGATGTTGTATTACCGGGTGGCCCAGAAATACCTCTCCGTCATACGGAGTGACAAATCCCAGTATCAATCCACGACAACCCAACAGACACCCTCGGGGATACCTGTAGAGGACCTTTATAGCCACCCAATTATGTTCTGATGTTTGATACACACAAGATATTCCTCCGATGTCAAGAATTGCATGATCTCATGGTCGTAAGAATAGATACTTGGTATGGATAAAGTAGTAGCAATAAACTAATACAATCAAATGCTATGCTTATGTTTGTGTCTTCTCCATCACATCATTCTACTAATGATGTGATCCCGTTATCAAATGACAACTCATGTTTATGGACAGGAAACCTTGACCATCTTTGATCAACGAGCTAGTCTAGTAGAGGCTCACTAGGGACACAGTTTTTTGTCTATATATCCACACATGTATTTGAGTTTTCGATCAATACAATTCTAGTATGTAAACGATTATCATGAACAAAGAAATATAATAATAACCACTTTATTATTGCCTCTAGGGTATATTTCCAACATTTTTCTGTGATTTCTAGGATTTTCAAAAAATAAGCAAAAATTGCATAATTATTTGTGGCATATTTTTGTAGAGTAACATATGCATATTATATATGTTTTTGGGATAGAAAAATACGTATAATTTAACTGCTACTTTAGTTTTGCAATTTGAGCAAGTTTTGGTGCATGTCATTTTTACTGTTTTAGGCTTTTTGCCATTTTTGTGTGATTATTCCATGCACATATGAAGTAGTTTTGAACATGAGCTAGGGGTATTTTTGTATCTACTTGATGATAGTATTTTTTATTGCCATAGAATCCATGTTTAACTAGTTATTTCTTGCTGGAAACATGCTTACAAAATGTTGCTGATTTTGAGATGTCAAAATATTTCTATGTAGCTCATTGTTTTGTCTTGAGAATAGCCATTGATCTATAGCCCCTTTGATGTTGCTCACATGGAGTGTGTTGTAATGCATGTTGTGGACTATCATGTTGTGCCACGATCTGCCATGAATAGGTTTTGAATCATAGTTATTTCAGCTGTTAAACCTGCCTACTTGTTAAAAACGGTTGCTCAGTTGCACCTTGTTATTTTTACTAAGACCGAGAATATGTTGAGTTCAAATAGCCTTTTTGTGTTGATGATAGCCATGATTTTGTGCATATTTTGATGATGCACATATTGAATGAAATGAAGTCCATTATGTCAACTACCAATCTATGCATTTTCATGCCATGAAGAGTTCTGTAGCATATATAATTCTTGCTGTGAAGATGCCTTAATTTTAAAACTTTTTGTGAAAGCCTGATTTTCACCAAGTCCTTAAATGCTATGTTTTCTAGTCATGTTGTGAGCTTCCTAGCAATTGATCCATGACTATTTTCACCATGATTACTTTTGATGAAATGAAGTGTATGTAATATGCTACTGCCTCATGCTTTGTTTCTGCATTTTAAGTTCATGTAGCTTGATGTTTTGATGTGTGCAAATTGACATGTTGCTGTTTTGCACCAATTGCATTACACTAGTTAAATGCTCGTGGGTTGCTACGGGTGACAAATAGATATTGATGTGACATGTATGATTTTGAAAGTGGTATCATTTTCTGCCCCCAATAACCTAGTTTCGCCTACCATGGCAACTTGTTGTCCTTGACCTGGTGTCACGTATACTTTTTTGAACATTGTCTTGTCACTACATAAGTTTCAAATTCATTTTACTAACAAAATTTAGAGACAATAATCCTAACCACAAATTAAGCTGGTACAATAAAATTGGCTGAGACGCTCATAATTTAGGATGTTATTCTCTCTTTATATCGATTTACAGGTACAATCACATGTTACAAAGCTAGCTTACATGAGCTTAGTCGACAGAGATTGGAAAAGATGTACAAACAAGGAAGGGAATTGTGCCAGCTTCCATATTATTAAAATGCTAGCTCATGTTGGATTTGACCTAATAAAGTAGTCTATTTCTATAAACCATATTCCCTATTTCTGCTATTTGGTGTTCAGTTGTGCCCCCTCATAAAGGAAACGTCTTAGACGTTAAGTCTACTGATTTGTCTTTCTGTCTTTTTTTACGGGAAATTTTTCTTTCTGCCTTTTATGTGTAGGATCGCACAACTATGTATTGATATAAAGAAAATAAGAAAATCACTCCATTGTCACCATTGTAAAATCTTTAAATAAATAATTAAAGGAAATGTCATTATAAGCCTAGAATGAATCGGAGAACCTCATACAATCAGGTATCATGGTAACTCATATAAATTCATCGAGATTTATATGTGCCCTTACATCTACGTCCTAACTAAGACGTGGCTATTAAACTACATGGACTGTTAAGTATCCCTGGACTTCATGACCACATTACCTGCTATTGTGCTTGGAATCAAAGGTTGCATCATTGGAACCATCACATGTTGCTGGACATGGGCATGGCAACGGCAGCAATCTGTGCCAAGATGTTCATCCTTGTCGTCATCGGCTTCCTTCTCTACGTGATGATGTCTGGGCTCCCCGTTACCTCCATTTACCAGCCCACGTCGAGGTCTCGCTCTGAATCAATGCTTGAGTGTTGTTGGAACGCCTCACCCTCTTGGATATCGTCGCATCCTCGGGTCCCACGTGTGCGCCATCTCCCATGGCATAATTTATTATGCTACATACCCCCATTAAATCTAAACAATATAGAACAATATGATATTGATGTAACAACTACATGCATATTCTCAGTTATTGCCTTTTGTACAAAATGTATGATCAATCATTCCCCGCCAAGGACATAACCGAGAGCTAGCCTGCAAAAGAAACAAATCATATGTTCAGTACAAAGTCCATTGTTCTTTCAGATGGAAGCATATATAATCTGGAGGATGATAATAAGAGAAGGGAAACCTAGTAAACTAAACTTCGAAAACATGATAGCAGAAGAGTTAGAATTAGTCTTGTTTCCAGGAAAAAAATATCAAGGAATAAATGACTATCAAGACACTTCTTGGGAGGGCTACTTTGGTCGAACGAAACAGATATGGTGTCATTGGCCGCCGATCAACACGAGGTGATGCTCCCATTGGCCTCCTCCCATGTTGTTGGTTTCTTGACATGTTCTCCTTCTTGATGTATTGTGTAGCACCAGACTGTCCATCGCCTAATAACCATAGTAAATACCAAGTGTCTAACATATAATATGAGCTTATGCAAGTAGCAATGTATATGGATTTTCAGAATGGCATGAGATCAGGGAAAATAAATTACTTAAGACAGTTGGAGCTCTAACCTCCATGGCTTCCTACATCTCTAGAATACAGTGAGTGGACCGAGACTCATCATATGTATAAAGCAAGTGATTGGAAACCAACAGCTACAAACGAAGAACAATGGCAATTGCAATATATCTTAATCTAACTATGCTTTCTGCAATCTGAAAAGAACTTAATAGTCATGAACAGGAAACTATATTTCTTTCAAGGTTCAGAACACTCAAGAAACTTAGATTCAATTATGGTTTACAAAAGCATGTATTCACTTGGCAATATCAGTTAGCGTGAAACAAACCAAATGGAGGTACACTTTGAACTATAACAAAGGCACACAGAACAAATGGCACACCTGAATTATAGGGATCATTTGAAGGGTCAACAGTGGACACCAGCAATATAATTTCAAGCTTCTGGTCAGTGTGAATGGAATACTCACGATGTAGGTAGCGAACGCCAGTGAGTATGGAGGCATATTGCTTTAACCATTGGAAGCGGAACGTCAACTTCAGGGGCACATACCTCTGCATTATTATAACCAATAGATTCAGAAACACTAAACTGAACAATGGTGGCAAAAAAAATCAAAATATCGGATTGACGGATAGCAGGGTAACTAACTAATTATCACAAATGAAATTGGCATAAACGAAATTAGCATTTCTTCTTATGATTGAAGACAAAAGAACTAATATTTGGAAAGCCGCTGCATACAGATCGATATACTCATATGTATCATTGTGAATCCTATTAAAAAATAGAGTGATTTAACTGTAGATTCTAAGACAATGGTAAGCACGTATAAATTGTGCTGTGTCCGGGACGAGCCAAATGGTGGAGAAGTTCCCCCAGTCAGGCTTGGACTGCAACGTGTGCGCTGTGCTTGAAGGAGTCGTCGATCGTGAACGGCGTGGCACCCACCACGGAGGTAGCCATTGCACTTGTCCCTCCCCGTCCCTAGTCTCCGCTGACAGCTCCCCTATGGTGACTCGATAGAGCGCGGCAGCGGTGATGCCGTTGGAGTAGCCGATGAAGTTGCACCTGCCAGCGAGAGTGGTGGCGCCCATCGGCCGCGAGGTATTCTCGCAAGCACCTTGCACACTTCCCCGAGCTCTCCTCCTCCTTGACCTCCGCCATATCCGCCTCCACAGCCGCAGCTCCTGTGCCCCCCTCCTCCTAGACCTTCGTTGCTGCCTCCATCATGCGGTGCAGGTTCCGACCATGTCTACTCTGCGGGCATGGCAAAAGGAGGCGTCCATGGCGTAAGGACCATGACCAGGGCGACACAAGATGGGCGTAGAGGGAGTCACGCTCACGGGAGAGGGAGGAGTCGGGCAATCGCCGGAGAGTGCAGCTTCCATCGGAGGCGCTCGGTGGTCACGGGGGAAGAGATGCGGACGGGTCCTGTTTGGGGAGAGAACTCTGGGATACAAACGGGAAGGCCGGGGAGGAGTGGAGATCGTGCGGATTGTTTCGTATTTTTTTTTCTATCCTCGATCGTGGGTTGTTCCCGATCTTTTCTAGCGCGATCGTAGGAGAGGAGGCCAGGTTACGTCAAGCCGATTAGAAAAAAAATTGGTGGGAGGTTTCCACGTATGAGGGGGAGCCGGTGCGTGCTATCGAGGGGTGGGAAGGAGGCCCTTTAATAGCAGAGATATTTGTTTTGGGCATTATGTGAGTTCTATGCATTGGATTGTCATGATCTTTATATTCATTCTATTAAAAAATTCATTTGCAAGCCAGTGGCATACCTGGGAGACCAAGAAATTGCCACTAGCCTCTCTAAAATCCCGATCTATCACTATTTCCTTTTGTATCTTGTTATGAGTGTTCCGAGAGATCTGTAACTCCGATTGCAACGATCTTATATGCATTTACATTATTTTCATGAGTAGAATATATTTTTGCCATGTTCATGCATGTCATAATTACCCATGTTGATGTTTTGTCCAGAATGTTAAACACAACTAAATTGCATATGAAGTGTTGCTTGATCCATGCTTCACATGGATCAAGACTTCATTTAATGTGACTAGAATTGGGTTGTCATGTTAAACCATTAAATGGACATGCATCATAATTGTTTGAGCATTTTCCATGGTCATGTGTTTATTATATGTTATTTTTTCTTGTGGGTAGTTCTGAGTGACGAGTCTGAGTTCGAGGAGCCTGTCGAGAATGTTTTCGAGGAGCAAGCTTGTTATCCAACCAAAGAACCTCAAGGCAAGATGATCATTACATTGGACACATCTACTATCTTTAATTTGCTACATGTCATGTTGCTATTGCTATGTCCCATGACCTACCACTTGTTTGTCAAGCCTCCCAACATGCCATGAAAAGCCTCTAACACTCCACATCCTAGCAAACCATTGTTTGATTAAGTTACCGCTATCTTAGCCCCTCTTATAGCATTGCTAGTTGCAGGTCTAGGTGGATCCATGTGATAACCTGGATATCTTGGGATATCACATACTATTCTTGTTATTTAATTAATGCATCTATATATTGGTAAAGGGTGGAAGACTTGGCCTTTTGCGTCGTGTTTTGTTCCACTCTTGCCGCCTTAGTTTCAGAGTACCGGTGTTGTGTTCCATATTGAGCACTCCTAACATGCTTGGGGTTGTTATGGGGACCTCCTTGATTTTTGTTTTGGGATAAAATTCTTTCGGCAAGACCCAACATTGGTATTGTTTTCTTAATAACAACTAAAACTTGAATATGACATGATTACTCCACGGTTACGTAATCAACAACCCGGGCCAGTGCTCCTCATGAGGGTTGGTCCACCTACCTAGCATTCGGTAGTGCCACCTCGGGACAACTCGAGGCATTTTCTTTGTCTACCGTCCACTTTGCACAGATGGATGATACAAGTAGATAGAGAGTGCATGGCTCTAGATACGGATCTGGATCACTAGGAGGGCTTGCTGGATTTGTTTTACCTTTGATAAACGTCTTATGCACCGAGACTCCAAGGATACTACGGGCTATCCCCCGATTGAGGTTTTCCGTCGCAGCTTGTGGCTAGTTTGTGATGGATGAGTTGGAGCACCCCCGCAGGGTTAAATCTTTCTGAAAGTTGTGCCCATGGTTTTGTGGCAACATGGAAATTTTATAATAACACGTAGTAGAAAACTTGAAGTAAAGTCAACTAAAACACACCAACCGTGTGCATAATCGTGACCGTCTCTTTTCAAGGGAGTTCGGCAAGATAACTCGGTGGGGTTATGCTTGATCGTAAGTATGTGTTCATGATCACTTCTTGATTATGTTTAGAAAATGATCGTCATACGTAGAACGGTCTTCTTATTCTTTTACTCGTACGCTAGCCAATAAAATTGCTTAGTGCTGCTGCAACCTCACCACTTAACCATATCCCACCTGTAAGTTTAGATAGCCTCGGTACCCTGGGTAATATGATTGTTGAGTCCCCGTGGCTCACAGGGGTTGATAATATCTTCTCTTCATTTCATTTTGTCCATAATCGGACCCTGCTCTTCTCGATGATGATTGTGTTAATGTTTTGTACTTGAATAATGAATTATTTAGCATGTGTCGAGTGTAAGCCAACTCCACATACTCATCTCTTCATTACATGTACTGTGATGATATTATTCTTGCAAAGTGTTTCGAAATGCGTTTCAAGCCTTTTGCGTGGCCCTCGTACCTCCGTTAGGATTGAACTGTGTTTTGGGCATGATATTTAGTTATCTCTTTCCCATCATGAAGTCCTACCAACGGAAATTATTGAAGGATATGCGCCCTTCTGGTTCCGTCCAGTACTGAACAGTGGTGACATGCCGTGTTGGTACATGTCATACTCCAGCTTTGCCGATGACGGGGATGTTCACTCCAGAAAACATCTCAATAGGTAATTTCCAAAGTTCCTCGTCATTAAGATAAAAAAGAGAGCACACAATGTTAGACATCTCACCATATTTGGTTGTGAAAAATATGAAAGAATTCAAAACATCTCACCATGACGTTTTTAATGACGTTGGTTTTAGTTAAACGACGCACAAAGGGCATCCCCAAGAATGCCACACTCGATGGTAACATCACGACGACATTCATGGTCTCCTCCTAAGTAAGTTTCTTCCTTATTTAAGATAAAATTTTAGAATTAAATGGACCATAATCATAATCATCGTTACTATCCTCATCATCTTGCTCATCCTCACCATTCTAGTTGTCATCATCATCTTGGTTGTCCTCATCTTCATTCATCATCATCATCTTCAACAACCTTATCATATTGGTTGTAGAAATATAACATCCTTAACCCGAGCATCATGTGTCCCTCTGCTCCTGATCCCATGTCCATGCTGTCTCTTGTATGCGTATGTGCTATGTGTTGTACCCTTCTATGTACTCATTCTGCTTTCCTTCTATCAATTAATGATACTCAAGCTTTGTGTATTCGCGAAAAAATAAATACAGTGTCATTAAACTATTGACCACTCCTTTCAAGGAAAATTCTATGTACTCTCCTTTGATGGAATTATTCTTTGAAATATACTGCTTCCATTCATTGCCATATATGATGATTCTATCCTTTTGCTTAAGCACATCCAGTTCGAATGTGCGCCCCTCATTACCCTCAGAGTCTATCGTGGTTATGTCATGGCGGATGTTCTCATAGGAGAACTTAGGTGTGATGCCATCGCCGCTCTATGGCGACTCAAAGGGTTTGATCGGGAACGAGAGACGAAATTACCAAGGTTCGGCCCCTCCAATGGAGGTAAAAGCCTACATCGTGCTGATACGTCCATTTTGCATCATGATTTTATATTGATATTTATTGCATTATGGGCTGTTATTACACATTTTGGTACAGCACTTATGCCTTTTCTCTCTTACTTTACAAGGTTTACATGAAGAGGGAGAATGCCACCAGCTGGAGTTCTAGACTAGAAAAGGAGCAAATCCGAGATACCAATTCTGCGCAACTCCAAAAGTCTTAAAAATCTACGAAGAATTATTTTGGAATTTTAAAAAAATATTGGGAGAAAGAAATACATTAGGGGACCCACCAAGCAGCCACAAGCTTGCTGGGCGCGCCCTACCCCCTAGGCGCACCCCTGGGGCTTGTGGCCCACCTAGCAGCCCTTCGATGCCCATCTTCTGCTATATTGAGGGTTTCGTCCTGGAAAAAAATCATAACAGAGCTTTTGGGATGAAGCGCTGCCGTCTCGAGGCGGAACTTTGGCATAACCAATCTAGAGCTCCGGCAGGGCGATCCTGCCGGGGAAACTTCCCTCCCGGAGGGGGAAATCGAAGCCATTGTCAACACCAACGATCCTCTCATCGAGAGGGGTGAATCTCCATCAACATCTTCATCAGCACCATCTTCTCTCCAAACCATAGTTCATCTCTTGTATCCGATCTTTGCCTCAAAACCTCAGATTGCTACCTGTGGGTTGCTAGTAGTGTTGATTACTCCTTGTAGTTGATGCTAGTTGATTTACTTTGCGGAAGATCGTATGTTCAGATCCTTGATCATCATTAATACTCCTCTGATTATGAACATGAATATGCTTTGTGAGTAGTTACGTTTGTTCCCGAGGACATGGGATAAGTCTTGTTATAAGTAATCATGTGAATTTGGTATTCGTACGATATTTTGATGAGATGTATGTTGTCTCTCTTCTAGTGGTGTTATGTGAACGTCGACTACATAACACTTAACCATTGTTTGGGCCTAGAGGAAAGCATTGGAAAGTAATAAGTAGATGATGGGTTGCTAGAGTGACAGAAGCTTAAACCCTAGTTTATGTGTTGCTTCGTAAGGGGCTGATTTGGATCCACATGTTTCATGCTATGGTTAGATTTATCTTAATTCTTCTTTCGTAGTTGTGGATGCTTGCCGGAGGGGTTAATCATAAGTGGGAGGCTTGTCCAAGTAAGGGCAGCACCCAAGCACCGGTCCACCCACATATCAAATTACCAAAGTAGCGAACGTGAATCATATGAGCATGATGAAAACTAGCTCGACATAAATTCCCATTTGTCCTCGGGAGCGCTTTGCTTTATATAAGAGTTTGTCCAGGCTTGTCCTTTGCTATAAAAAGGATTGGGACACCTTGCTGCACCTTTTTTACAATTGTTACTTGCTACCCGTTATGAATTTTCTTATCACAAAACTATTTGTTACCGATAATTTTAGTGCTTGCAGAGAATACCTTACTGAGAACCGCTTGCCATTTCCTTCTGGTCCTTGTTGGGTTCGACACTCTTACTTATCTAAAGGACTACGGTAGGTCCCCTATACTTGTGTGTCATCAAGATTCTTTTCTGGCACCGTTGCCGGTGAGTGAAGCGCCTTTGGCGAGTGGAACTTGATAAGGAAAAAATTTATATAGTGTGCTGAAATTTACGATCACTTGTTACTATGGAAAGTAATCCTTTGAGGGGTTTGTTTGGGGTATCTTCACCTCGACCGGAAACACAAAGAGTTGTCCCTCAACCTACCAAGCCTACTGAAAATATTTATTATGAAATTCCTTTGGGTATGATAGAAAAACTGCTAGCTAATCCTTACACAGGAGATGGAACACTACATCCTGATTTGCATCTAATGTATGTGGATGAAGTTTGTGGATTATTTAAGCTTGCAGGTTTGCATTAGGATGTTGTCAAAAGGCATTGGCATGGTACAGGCTATGTGATGATATTGGGTCATGGAACTACAACCGACTAAAAATGGAATTTCATCAGAAGTTCTATCCTATGCATCTGGTTCATCGTGATCAGAATTATATTTATAATTTTTGGCCTCGTGAAGGAGAAAGAATCGCTCAAGCTTGGGGGAGTATTAAGTCAATGTTATATTCATGCCCCAATCATGAGCTCGCGAGAGAAATTATTATTCAAATTTTTATGCTCGGCTTTCTCGTAATGATCAATCCATGCTCCATACTTGTTGTGGTGGTTCTTTTATGAAGAAAGATATTGAATTCAAATGGAATTTATTGGAAAGAATTAAACACAACTTTGAAGATTGGGAACTCAACAAAGGTAAGGAGTCAGGTATGAACCTTAAGTTTGATTGTGTTAAATCTTTCATAGACACCGATGCTTTTCGTGAATTTAGCACTAAGTATGGACTTGACACTGAGATAGTAGCTTCTTTCTATGAATCTTTTGCTACTCATGTTGATCTCCCTAAGGAGAAGTGGTTTAAATATCATCCTACCATTGAAGTGAAATTAGTTGAACCTATTAAAGTTGAAGAGGAGATTATTACTTATAATGTTGATCCTGTTATCCCTACTGCTTACATTGAGAAGCCACCTTCCCCTGTTAGGATAAAAGAACATGCTAAAGCTTCAACTGTGGTTCATAAGAGTTGTATTAGAACACCTACACCCCCCAAACAAATTAAAGTTGAACCTAGTATTGCTATGGTTAAATATCTCTTGGTTGATAATATTGATGGGCATGTCATTCATTTCTGTGATGAAGAGGCTAGAATTGCTAGACCTGATACTAAGCATAAACATAGACTAGTTGTTGGCGCGCCTGTTGCTTCTGTTAAAATAGGAGATCATTATTATCATGGCTTGTGTGATATGGGTGCTAGCGTAAGTGCAATCCCCTATTCCTTATACAAAGAAATCATGCATGATATTGCACCAATTGAATTAGAGGAAATTGATGTTACTATTAAGCTTGCTAATAGAGACACTATTGCATCGATGGGGATTGTTAGATATGTCGAAGTCTCGTGTGGGAATACAAAATATCCTACTAATTTTCTTGTTCTGGGTTCCCCACAAGATAATTTGTGCCCCATTATATTTGGCAGACCTTTCTTACATACTGTTAATGCTAGGATTGATTGCGAGAAAGAAATAGTTACTGTGAGTTTTGGGGATGTGTCTCATGAGTTAATTTCTCTAAATTTCGTAGACAACCCCATGAGAAAGAATTGACTAGTAAATATGAAATTATTGGTCTCGCTTCTATTGTTGTGCCTCCTACCGATCCTTTAGAACAATATTTGCTAGACCATGAAAATGACATGCATATGAATTAGAGGAACAAAATAGATGAAATTTTCTTTGAACAACAGCTTATGTTGAAACACAACTTACTTGTTGAAATACTTGGGGATCCTCCTACACCCAAGGGTGATCCCGTGTTTGAGCTCAAGCTGCTACCTGATACACTGAAATATGCTTATCTTGATGAAAAGGAGATATACCCTGTTATTATTAGTGCTAACCTTTCAGAGCATGAAGAAAAGAGATTATTGAAAACTCTGAGGAAGCACCGTGCTGCTATTGGTTATACTCTTGATGATCTTAAGGACATTAGTCCCTCTCTCTGTCAGCATAAAATTAATATGGAACCTGATGCCAAACTAGTTATTGATCACCAATGACGATTGAACCCTAAGATGAAAGAAGTGGTAAGAAAAGAAATACTAAAGCTTCTAGAGGCAGGTATAATTTATCATGTTGCTGATAGTAGATGGGTTAGTCCCGTCCATTGTGTCCCTAAGAAGGGAGGTATTAACGTTGTTCCTAATGATCAAAATGAATTGACCCCGCAAAGAATTGTTACAGGTTATAGAATGGCAATTGATTTTAGGAAATTAAATAAGCTACTAAGAAAGATCATTACCCTTTACCTTTTATTGATCAAATGCTAGAAAGATTATCCAAACATACTCATTTTTTCTTTCTAGATGGTTACTCTGGTTTCTCTCAAATACCTGTATCAAGCCAGGATCAAGAAAAAACCACTTTTACTTGCCGTTTCGGTACCTTTGCTTATAGACGTATGCCTTTTGGTTTATGCAGTGCACCTGCTACCTTTCAAAGATGTACGATAGCTATATTCTCTGACTTTTGTGAAAAGATTGTTGAGATTTTCATGGATGATTTTTCTGTTTACGGAACTTCATTTGATGATTGTTTGAGCAACCTTGATCGAGTTTTGCAGAGATGTGAAGAAACTAATCTTGTCTTGAACTAGGAGAAATGGCACTTTATGGTTAACAAAGGTATTGTCTTGGGACACAAGATCTCCGACAGAGGTATTGAAGTTGACAAAGCTAAGGTTGATTCCAGTGAGAAATGTCGTGCCCTAAGGATATCAAAGGTATAAGAAGTTTTCTTGTTCATGCTGGTTTTTATAGGAGGTTTATCAAAGATTTCTCTAAGATTTCTAGGCCTCTCACAAATTTTTTGTAAAAAGATGTCCCATTTGTTTTTGATGATGATTGTGTAGAAGCATTTGAAATTCTTAAGAATGATCTGATTACTGCACCTGTTGTTCAACCACCTGACTGGAACCTACCCTTTGAACTTTTGTGTGATGCTAGATTATGCTGTTGGTGCTGTTCTAGGACAAATAGTCGATAAGAAATTAAATTTTATCCATTGTGCTAGTAAAACTCCAGACAATGCTCAAAGAAACTATGCTACTACCGATAAAGGATTTTTTTGTCATGTTTGCTTGTGATAAGTTTAGACCTTATATTGTTGATTCCAAAGTAACTGTTCACACCGATCATGCTGCTATTAAGTACCTTATGGAGAAGAAAGATGCTAAACCTAGGCTTATTAGGTGGGTTCTTCTGCTACAAGAATTTCATTTGCATATCATTGACAGAAAGGGTGCTGATAACCCTATGGCAGATAACTTGTCTAGGTTAGAAAATGTTCTTGATGACCCACTACCTATTGATGATAGCTTTCCTGATGAACAATTAGCTATCGTAAATGCTTCACATAATGCTCCATGGTACGCTGATTATGCCAATTACATTGTTGCTAAATTTATACCTCCTAGTTTCACATACCAACAAAAGAAAAGGTTCTTTTATGATTTAAGACATTACTTTTGGGATGAACCGCACCTTTATAAAGAAGGAGTAGATGGTATTATTAGACGTTGTGTACCTGAGCATGAGCAGGAACATATCTTACGCAAATGTCACTCCGAAGCCTACAGAGGACACCACATTGGATATAGAACTGCACATAAGGTACTACAATCTGGGTTTTATTGGCCTACTCTCTTCAAGGATACTCGTAAGTTCGTCTTGTCTTGTGATGGATGTCAAAGAATTGGTAATATTAGTAGATGTAAGGAAATGCCTATGAATTATTCTCTTGTTATTGAACTATTTGATGTTTGGGGTTTTCATTATATGGGGACCTTTCCACAATCTAACGGGTATACTCATATTCTAGTTGCGGTTGATTATGTTACTAAGTGGGTAGAAGCTATTCCAACTAGTAGCACTGATCATAACACCTCTATTAAAATGCTTAAAGAAGTTATTTTCGCTAGATTTGGAGTCCCTAGATATTTGATGACTAATGGTGGGTCAAACTTTATTCATGGCGCTTTCCGTAAATTGCTCACTAAATACGATGTTGATCATAGAATTGCATCTCCTTAGCATCCTTGGTCTAGTGGTCAATTAGAATTGAGTAATAGAGAAATTAAGTTGATTTTTTCAGAAGACTATTAATAGATCTAGGAAGAATTGGGCTAAGAAACTTGATGATGCAATGTGGGCTTATAGAACTGCTTACAGAAATCCTATGGGTATGTCTCCGTATAAGATGGTTTATGGTAACGCATGTCACTTACCTCTAGAACTAGAACATAAAGCTTATTGGGCAATTAAAGAGCTCAATTATGATTTCAAACTTGCTGGTGAGAAGAGGTTATTTGACATTAGCTCACTTGACGAATGGAGAACCCAAGCCTATGAGAACGCCAAGTTGTTTAAATAAAAGGTTAATAGATGGCATGATAAAAGGATACAAAAGCGTTAATTTAGTGTAGGAGATCATGTCTTTCTATACAATTCTCGTTTAATTTTGCAGGGAAACTTCTCTCTAAATGGGAAGGTCCTTACGTTATCGAGGAGGTATATCGTTCTGGTGCCATCAAGATTAATGACGCCGAAGGCACAAACCCGACGGTGGTGAATGGTCACAGAATCAAGCATTATATCTCAGGTACTCCCATAAATGTGGAAACCAATGTCATTAATACCATAACTCCGGAGGAGTACATTAGGGAGACTTACCAGAATGTTTCAGACTCCAAAAAGGAATATGTATGTGTTACGGTAAGTAAAAAGACTCCATAACTTTTTTAATGGCAATTTTTATCTATTTTGGAATATTTAAAAAATTAGGAAAATTTAAAGTAGTCCGAATAGTGCACGAGGAGGCGACAAGCCTGCAGGGCGTGCCCTACCCCCTAGGCGCGCCCCTGGGGCTTGTGGCCACCTCGTGCACCTTATGGACTCTGTTTTCTTGTGGCATACTCCTTCGGGTCAGTAAAAATTCATTATATAATATCCCAAAGGTTTTGATTCTCGTATCATGATAATATCTCCTATTTCTGTTTTAAGTTGTTTCTATAGCAGTTTAGATCAACAAGGCGTCCCCAAGTGTTCCGAAGGACAAGTTCTCCGAGAAGGTCATCAGCCCCTACCTTGCGGAGGTGCTGCAACACCCTAAAACCATTGAGGTGCGTGAGGGGGTGCTGCACATCCATGATGTGGAGGG
Source organism: Hordeum marinum (assembly GCA_022496015.1). Taxonomy (NCBI): domain Eukaryota; kingdom Viridiplantae; phylum Streptophyta; class Magnoliopsida; order Poales; family Poaceae; genus Hordeum; species Hordeum marinum. The sequence continues at coordinate 111,681,562 of CM039676.1, read as the reverse complement.
GCCAAAGAAAACCGGAAGCATGGAGACAAGGCTCAAAGCAATGGAGCAGCAGGTCTTCAAGTGACAAGGGATGGTGGAACGGGGACTCGATGAGCACCAGATGATGACCACGAAGTTTACCCATAAACATAATCTATACGATGAGGACGTTGTGGATCACATCTTCAAGCTTTATGAGAGAATCAAGCACCTCCAAGCCCAGATCTACGACCTGCAAAACCAAAACTGTGAGTATGAATACAGATTTAAGAGAATGAGTTTGGCTGCAGATTTGAGGATTCCGGAGACTCGTTCATCCTTTTATGATGGTGAGCCTATGCCTTGGAAGATGGAGGACAAGCTTACAACCTCATCAACAACTCCAACATCACCACCTCCGAAGCAAGACAACTAAAGACATGGGTACAGTCACTCCCCTTGGCTTGTGCCAAGCTTGGGGGAGGTGCCCTGGTATCGTATCATCATCACATCTTTCATTTTTATTTTTATTTTTATTTTTATTTTTATCATCTCTCCTTAGTTCGATCCTTTTGGTTATATCTTGATCTAGTAGAATAAAGTTTTCGTGTGATCTAGTTTTGAGTCTTTGCTTTATGATTTCCCGTGTGTAAGCAAGTCCGTGGGTTATATAATAAAAATTTCTTTTGAGTTGAGGTATTTTGCTTGTTTGTCATAATCTTGATCTTGAGAAAGATGAAGTAGAAAGAAGTATAGAATAAAAGAAAAGAGTACATATGGAAATCTTATGGGGAGTGATGACTTCACATACAAGAAGTATGTCGATTGAAACCTGTTGGGAGTTGACAAACATAGTTGTTGGTCATTGGGGCAATTAAAAGGAAGTAATAAAGAAATAGAGGTGCACATATATTATGAAACACTAAAATATGATTTTGGGCATCTTCTATGATTGTGAACACTCATTAAAATATTATATGTTAAAAAGTTGATGTCAGACAAGGAAGACAACATAATGGTTTATGTTTGCTTATTTCCGAATAGAAGTTATATTGTTATGGATACCTCAACATGTGTCGCTTGCTTCCACCTAATATCAACCAAAACCTCCGCACCAAGTAGAGATACTACTTGTGCATACAAACACCCTTAACCTAGTTTTGCCATGAGAGTCTGCCATACCTACCTAAGGATAGAATAAGATACTTCAAGTAAGTTGTCATCGGTGCAAGCAATAAAAATTTCTCTCTAAATATGTGTGATCTATTAATGTGAGGAAAATAAACTTTATACGAACTTGTGATAGGGAAGAAATAAAAGCGACAGACTGCATAATAAAGTTCTCTATCACAAGGGGAAATATATAGTGACGTTCTTTTGCATTAAGAGATTGTGCATCCAACTATAAAAGCACATGACAACCTCTGCTTCCCTCTGCGAAGGGCCTATCTGTTACTTTCATTTTCTATTACTTACCTTTATGCAAGAGTTGCGGTGATCTCCATCACTTTCTCTATTTTCACCTTTATTTTCTGGCAAGTGTCACGTGTTGGGGAATGATCTAGGCACATATATCCACTCGGAAGTGGACGAGCATGCGTTATTACTGTTGACATTACCCTTGAGGTAAATAGTTGGGAGGCAACACTACAAGCCCCTATCTTTCTCTGTGTCCGATTGAAACTTTGAACTCATAGGTACCTCATGAGTGTTAGCAATTGTGAAACACTAAAATATGATTGAGTGTGTGGGTTTGCTTTACAAGCTCTTATATTGACTCTTTCCTATGTTATGATAAATTGGAATTGCTTCAATGACTGATATCATAGTTTGTTGGTTCTCAATAGAGTTCTTGATTAATACTTTGCCATTGTGAATGAATTATTACTTTAGCATAAGAAATTATATGTCAATATATGTTGCTGTTCTAAACATGATCATGATGTCTTCATGTCCATATTTTATTTTATCCACACCTCTATCTCTAAACATGTGGGCATATTTATCGATTTCGTCTTTCGCTTGAGGACAAGCGAGGTCTATGCTTGGGGCAGTTGATACATCCATTTTGCATCATGATTTTATATAGATATCTATTGCATTATGGGCTGTTATTAAACATTTTGGTACAAAAATCATGCCTTTTATCTCTTATTTTATAAGGTTTACATAAAGAGGGAGAATGCTGTCAGCTGGAGTTCTGGACTAGAAAAGGAGCAAATCTAAGATACCTATTCTGCGCAACTCCAGAAGTCCTGAAAATCTACGGAGAATTATTTTGGAATATATAAAAAAATTGGGAAAAAGAAATACATCGGGGGACCCACCAGGCAGCCACAAGCCTGCTGGGCACGCCTTACCCCCTAGGCGCACCCCTGGGGCTTGTGGCCCACCTAGCAGCCCTCCGATGCCCATCTTGTGCTATATTGAGGGTTTCGTCTTGGAAAAAAAATCATAACAGAGCTTTCGGGATGGAGCGTCGCCGTCTCAAGGTGGAACTTGGGCAGAACCAATCTAGAGCTCCGGCAGGGTGATTCTGCTGAGGAAACTTCCCTCCCGGAGAGGGAAATCGAAGCCATCGTCATCACCAACGATCCTCTCTGAAAGCACATTTGCTCCCTTGGTGGTTTTGGTAATTAATAACAACATATAAGTCATTGAACTAATGTTTCCACCAAGTATATTTCAGGAAAAGTTCAATGATAGGGTTGGCAAAAGGATTGTGGAGATTGCGTAATCACCCCAAGATGCAAGGAAAAATGTTGGCCAAGCTTCAAGCCAGAGGACTCTACATTTTACATTTGTGAGAAATCACTTTGAGTCCATAGGAAGTGAGCCAATACTATTAAAAGGGGGTAAGGTTTTGTTGGTGAACAAAATGCTCATACGTGCACAAGTGATAGTCACCAAAAACATCCAAAAGCTCTCCCACCAAAGTCTATCTCTATCCAAACATTCAAAATTGGTGCAACCAACATTCCTATCCCGGTGCCACCAATTCTAAACCCTAGATAGACACAGCCAAACCCTAGCCACTTTGGTGCAGCCGACATTGCTTTCGGTGTCATCGAGTTGGGTTGCCAACTTTCTGTCACGCAAGTTCACACTTTCGGTCCATCCAAGAATGTTGGATCGGCGTCACCGAGTTTGGCAATTCTGACCGTTGGTCACCTTGTCGGTGCAACCAAGATTTCTATAGCGGTCTCACCGAGATTCAAAAGTTGCCACCTTTTGGTCACTTCGGTACCACCTGGATTAAAACATCGGTGTCACCGATTTGGTCATTTTGTGTGTAATGGTTGGATTTTTGGGGATGCCTATATATACCCCTTCGCCACCACCCACTCGAAAGAGAAGCACTCAGAACTATTCCATAGCTATCCTACTCACTTTTCTGAGAGAGAACCACCTACCCTTGTGTTGAGGTCAAGATCTTCCACTCCAACCATATGGATATTGATTTCTAGCCTCCCCAAGTTTCTTTCCACCAATCCCATCTCTTCTACCACGCCAAATCTATGAGAGAGTGATTGTGTGTTGAGGAGTCTATCATCTTGAAGCACAAGAGCAAGAAGTTCATTGTAATTACCGAGCCTATTATCTTTTGGAGGGTGGTGCCTCCTAGATTGGTTAGGTGTCGCTTGGGAGCCTCCTACTTCGTGTTGTGGAGTGAACCAAGAAGTTTGTAAGGGCAAGGAGATCGCCTACTTCGTGAAGATCTACCCCTAGTAGGGCTAGTCCTACATGGACGTAGGCCGTCATGGTATAGTCAAGGTTGCTTCTTCGTGGAACCCTCCATGGGTAGAGCTCTCGTGAACTCTAGCGACCGTTACCCTCTGTGGGTTGAAGACTCCAGGAACATGGATGTACGATAGCACCACCTATCGGAACCATGGGAAAAATCATCGTGTCTACAATTGCATTTGATCTTCCTACCCTATCATTTTACTCATGCTTGTTGTTGCTTTCCGCTGCTATACTCTTAGACTTGCATGTGTAGGGTGTACTTGATATGTTATGAATGCTAAACCTTGCCAAGAATTAAAATTGGGAAAAAGCGTAGTTTTATTAGGTCAAGTAGTCTAATCACCCCCCCTCTAGACCTACTTTCGATCCTACAAGTGGTATCAGAGCTTTGGTCTCCATTACATTGGTTTCACAACCTAGGAGAAGTATGGCATCTAGTGAGGGAAATTATCACCGTAGAGGTCCGTACTTTGCTGGCACTAATTTTGCTAGTTGGAAGCATAAAACGAAAATGCATTTGCTTGGTCATAATCCCGCCATTTGGGCTGTTGTTCGTATTGGCTTGCAAGGTGAAATCTTTGGTTATGGAGGAGAACCGGATCGTGAAGCGAACGTGGAAGAATTAAAGATGTTGCGACTCAATGCTCAAGCATGTGACATTATCTTCAACTGCCTATGCCCTGAAGAATTCAACAAAATCAATCGTCTTGAGCAGGCAAAAGAGATTTGGGATATTTTGGTTGATATGCACGAAGGAACTGAGTCCGTGAGAGAATCCAAGTTAACTGTCTTCAAGGTCAGCTTGATAAGTTCAAGATGAAGGATGGTGAAGGAGTTGTTGAAATGTACTCTAGGCTAGCTCTCATCACCAATGAGATTGCCGGCTTAGGAAGCGAAGAAATGACTAACAAGTTCATCATCAAGAAGATACTTCGAGCTTTGGATGAGAGATATGACAGCGTGTGCACTTTGATCCAAATGATGCCCAACTACAAAGATCTCAAACCAATGGAAGTGATTGGTAGAATTTTTGCTCATGAGATGACACTCAAAGACAAGGAAGAGCTTCGCCACAAGTCTAGCGGTGCTTACAAAGACACAAGTGATGCTCCCGCTACCTCAAGGGACAACCTTGTTACAAATAAAGAGATAAGACTCATGGTCAAGAAGTTCAAGAAGTTCTACAAGAATACAAGCAAAGATCGAAGCTCCAACTCAAGACATGAAGAGAAGCGTTCGTCAAGTCGTGACCGAAACTGCTACAATTGTGGGAAGCCCGGACACTACTCCAATGAGTGCACGACTCCCTACAAACAAATAGAAGACCAAGGAGACGAAGCTCAAGAGATGAATCACCTCGAAGTGAGAGAAGGAGTAGAGATGATCGTTATGAACAAAGACCCTCAGGGATAAGTAGGGACTTAGAGAAGAAGGACAAGTACACCAAGAGCTACTCAAGAAGGAAACATCAAGCTCATGTTGGTGAATGGGTTTCCGGCTCTTACCCCGACAACCACTCCGAGAGAAGCTATCACTCCAACTCTGACCATAGTCAAGATGATGGTGTTGCCGGAATTGCACTAGTGACAACCAACTCCTATGATCCATTTGATTCGCCAAATGAAGGGAGTGGAAGTTGCTTCATGGCTAAAGGCCCAAAGGTATCACACCCCGAATATGTTGATTTCGATAGTGATGAAGATGATTTGCTTTACGATGATGACTTGCTATGTGAAAAAACTAGTGATGTTGATCATAATGAACTTCATATTTCTCATGCTAGTCAAGATAGGTCAATTGAAGATGATAAGATGAAAATAGAAGAACTAACTAAAGAACTTAACACTCTTAATTTAGCCCATAAATCTACTCTTGAAGATCATAGAGAGCTTGTAAGAAATCATGAGAAGATACGCTTCGAGAAGCTCAATTTGGAGCAAGAACATGAATTTCTTAAAGCTATCAATGATCATCTCCGAAAGAAGACTTCATCTTATCTTGCCAAATGACTATTCTTGTCTACATTCATGCCACAAGTCAAATCTAAGCAAACTAGTAACAAAGGCAAGAAAGGTTCTTCATCTAGTAGCAACAATAAAAATGCAAATATCCAATGATGTTGCTCCTAGTAGTTCTATTGATTCCACTAATGATAACTCCCTTAGCCAAGTTACATTTGAGCAATAAAATGCTTTATTGAAAGGAATTATAGAGAAAGGTATCTACAAGAGTCTTGAAGGGTACAAACAATTTGATGAGATTGTACGCAAGCATGGAGGATACCAGAAGAATCATGGTGTTGGCTACCTCAACGCAAATGGAGTTGAATGGGAAGAAGGTTAATACCCCAATCCCAAGTTTGTTCCTCAAAAGGAAAAGTATGAAAATACTCTTCCCATGGGAACAAAGTTGCAAGATGACCTTCCACCACAAGACACCAAGCTCAAGGGCAAGAACAAGCTCCAAGAGGACTTTGACTCTCATGAAGATGAATTGCAAGCTTTGGTGAAGTGGATTCCCAATGCTACTACAAGCTCAACTTCTACAAGTGCTACTTCAACACCAAGGATCCCCATCAACTTGATGTGGGTCCCCAAGAAGAAGAACTAGAGAGTTCTTGAGGGGTGACTCCGCCAATGAAATTCACTTACATTCATTATTGGCAAGATCTATTTGCAATCAACATCAACCCTATGCAATAGATCAAGGACTCACACATTCCCTCAAAGGTAAGAAAGGGACAAGGTAATCAACAAATCAATGGACATCATCACATATGATTTGCACTCCATGTCCATAGATATACTTGTATTTGTCTCTTGTGTCTTCGGACTAACCCATGTAGGTGAGAAGAGTAAGGAAACAATAAGGATGCTCCCAAATCTTGGTGATCTTCATGAACTTTGAGCATCCACCACTACCTCACCAATATGAAGTCTTCATCGACAAAACCCAAGGTTAGATTATCCCTCTTATGGGTTGATGTCACATCAAATGGGAGATTTACTCTAAGACTTGAGTCAAAGCATCTCTTAGTATGTGACAACATTAAATGCTTTATGTAAAAGTGGTAACCCCACTTGTGCTTAAACGATGAGTATGACCTATGATCAAGTATTCTTACTTGGCTCCTAAGTCAAAATACTCATATATAGATGACCTCGTCATCGCCAAAGTGCTTGTTAGACCCTAGAGTGTTTGTGCATGTTTGCCATGATTTAATTTGACATCTTATTGTGTGAGCATGTTGGTCTGCATTTATTTACTCATTCGAGGATATCCGATTGTGGCTATTTGGCTTTTGATTTATCTTTTTCCAATTGGATATACAAGAATGTCTAGGACCAATACTTTAGCTATATATGCTTTCTCACCTCATACTCTATTCATGCTGCATCACAAAATTTGAACAAGTGCTTTTCAATCCCTCTATGTGTGGAGCACTCGGAGTTCCATATCGACAAGGACTGATCATTAAAACCTCCCAAGTGCATCTCAGTGGAACCAACTACAAAATCTCGGTCTCATTGAATGCCTAGGGTTGATTTGGTTTTCAATCTCGATACCACCGATTCCATCTTCTCGTTACACTGAGTTTCCCTGTCAACTGACAGTTCAGGAACTCGGTGTTGGGACACGTCGCATGGGAAACAAAAATTTTCCTACGCACACGCAAACCTATCCATGGTGATGAGCATCTACGAGAGGGAGAGTGGATCTACATACCCTTGTAGATCACTAAGTGTGAAGTGTTAAGAAACGCGGTTGGTGTACTCGAACATCTTCGCGATCCAAATCGCCGAGCGTCCCGCGATCTCATCTCGATCCGTCCCGCGATCCAATCACAATCCGTCCTGTGAACATATCACGATCCGTCTCGTGATCTCATGACGATCCGTATCATGATCTTGATCACGATCTATCCCGCGAACTCATCACGATCCGTTCCGCGATCACATCACGAACCGTCTCGCGATCTCGATCACGGTCCTTCCGATCTAGCGCCGAACGGACAGCACCTCCGCGTTCAGCACACGTGCAGCTTGATGACGATCTCCGCCGTCTTGATCCAGCAAGAGGAGGTGGAGAGGGGAGAGAGTTCACCGGCAGCATGACGGCGCTCCGGTGATGGTGGTGGAGCAATTCTGACAGGGCTTCGTCTAAGCGCTGCAGAAATCTGATCTAGAGGAGCACCGGTGAAACGGGTAGCACGTGGCCGTAAAACTGTCTCTAAACAGCCCCAATCCACTAGTATATAAAGGAGGGAGGGAGAGGCAGCCCTTGGCGCAAGGCCAAGGGCCTCTAGGATTCGGCCGGCTAGAGGGGGAGGAGTCCTACTCCTCCTCCACTCCTAGTAGGAGTAGGACTCTTCCTTTTTAGCCTTTTTTCCACCTATTCCTTTAGGAATTTTCCCTCCTGCGCCATGGGCCTTATTGTGGCTGTTCCTCCAGCCCAGTAAGGGCTGGCTATCACTCTCCACAGCTCATGGACCCTCTGGGGTCGAAATACCCCTCCCGGAGGTCTCCCGGTACACTACCGGCACTCCCGGTACACTACCGATGAGCCCGAAACTTTTCCGGCGACGAAACTGGGACTTCCTATATATGAATCTTTACCTCCGGACCATTCCGGAGCTCCTCGTGATGTTTGAGATCTCATCTGGGACTCCGAACAACCTTCGGTCATCACCATACATAACTCTACACTACTGAAACGTCACCAAACCTTAGGTGTGCACACCCTGCGGGTTCGAGAACTATGTAGACATGACCGAGACACCTCTATGGTCAATAAACAATGGCAGGACCTGGACGTCCACATTGGTTCCTACATATTCTACGAAGATCTTTATCGGTCGAACCTCTATGTCAAGGATTCAGTTAATCCCGTATAACGTTCCCTTTGTTCTTCGGTATGTTACTTGCCCGAGATTCGATTGTCGGTATCTCCATACCTAGTTCAACCTCGTTACCGGCAAGTCTCTTTACTTGTTCTGTAATACAAGATCCCGCAACTAACAATTAGTCACATTGCTTGCAAGGCTCATTGTGATGTTGTATTACCGAGTGGGCCCCGAGATACCTCTCCGTCACACGGAGTAACAAATCCCAGTCTCGATCCATGCCAACTCAACTGACACCCTCGGAGATACCTATAGAGCACCTTTATAGTCACCCAGTTACGTTGTGATGTTCGATACACACAAGGCACTCCTCCGATATCCGTGAGTTGCATGATCTCATGGTCATAGGAACATATACTTGACATGCAGAAAACAGTAGCAATAAACTGACACGATCATATGCTACGTTTGTAGTTTGGGTCTTGCCCATCACATCATTCTCCTAATGATGTGATCCCGTTATCAAATGACATCTCATGTCCATGGCTAGGAAACCTTAACCATCCTTTGACCAACAACCAGTCCATTAGAGGCATACTAGGGACATGGTTTTGTCTATGTATCCACACATGCATTTAAGTCTTTGATCAATACAATTATAGCATGGATAATAAACGATTATCATGAACAAGGAAATATAATAATAACTAATTTATTATTGCCTCTAGGGCATATTTCCAACAGTCTCCCACTTTCACTAGAGTCAATAATCTAGTTCACATCACCATGTGATTCGCATTGTTATGAATCTAACACCCAATGAGTTCTAGGGCTCGATCATGCTTTGCATGTGAGAGAGGTCTTATAGTCAACGGGTCTGTGACAATCAGATCCATATGTACTTTGCAAATCTCTATGTCAAACTGTAAACACTGCTACCACACTCCACTTGGTACTATTCCAAATGGCTGCTCCACTATACGTATCCAGATTGCTATTACGAGTCATCCGGATTAGTGTTAAAGCTTGCATCGACGTAACTCCTTACGACGAACTCTTTATCACCTCCATAATGAAGAAACAATTCCTTTAGTCTTTTAGTCACTAAGGATAATGTTGACCGCTGTCCAGTGATCCACTCCTGGATCACTCTTGTACCCCTTGACGGACTCATGGCAAGGCACACACAAGTGCGGTACACAGCATGACATACTATATAGAGCCTATGGCTAAGGCATAGGGGACGACATTCGTCCTTTCTCTTTCTTATGCCGTTGTCGAGCTTTGAGTCTCACTCAACTTCACACCTTACAAATCAGACGAGAACTATTTCTCTGGCTGATCCATTTTGAACACTTTCAAAATCTTGTCAAGGTATGTACTCATTGAAAGTCTCATCAAGCATCTTGATCTATCTCTATAGATGTTGACGCTGAACAATTAGGTAGATTTATCCAGGTCTTCCTTTGAAAATCACTTTTCAAACAACCATTTATGCTTCCCAGAAATCCTACATTATTTCCGATCAACAATATGTCATCCACATATACCTATCAGAAATTCTATAGTGCTCCCACTCACTTTATTGTAAATACAAGTTTCTCGTAAACCTTGTATAAACATTAAAACTTTGATCACCTCATCAAAGCGTCTATTCCAACTCCGAGATGCTTGCTTCAGTCCATAGAAGGATCACTAAAGCTTGCAAACCTTTTAGCATCCTTAGGACTAACAAAACCATCCGGTTGTATCACATACAACCTTTCCTCAAGTAAACAGTTAAGGAAACGATGTTTTGACATCCATCTACCAGATTTCATAATTGAAAATGCAGCAACTGCTAACATAATTCCAACAGACTTTAGCATCGCTACGATTGAGAAAGTCTCATCGCAGTCAACTCCTTGAACTTGTCACAAACATCTTTGCAACAAGTCGAGCTTTACAAATGGTGACAATTACCATCAGCGTCTGTCTTCATTTTAAAGATCCATTTGTACTCAATGACCTGCCGTCCAATGAGCAAGTCTACCAAAGTCTATACTTGGTTTTCATACATGGATCCTATCTCGGATTTCATGGCCTCCAACCATTTGTCGGAATCTGGGCCCATCATCGCTTCTCCATAGCTCGTAGGTTCATCATTGTCCAACAACATGATCTCCAAGACAGGGTTGTCGTACCGCTCAGGAGTAGTACACATCCTTGTCGACCCACGAAGTTCGATAGTAACTTGATCCTGAAGCTTCATGATCATCATCATTAACCTCCTCTTCAACTAACGTAGGCTTCACAGAAACATCTTTCTGCGCTGCACTACTCTCTGGTTGAACAAAGGTTTAACAACCTCATCAAGTTCTATCTTCCTCCCACTCAATTCTTTTGAGAGAAACATTTCCTCGAGAAAGGATCCGTTTAAGCAACAAACACTTTCCACTTGGATCTGAGATAGAAGGTTCACCCGATTGATCTTAGGGTATTCTATGAAGATGCATTTGTCCGCCTTGGGTTCGACCTCATTAGGTGAAAACATTTTCCACACAAGTGTCGCAGCCCCAAACATTAAGAAATGATAGCTTAGGTTTCTATCAAAACACAATTCACACGGTGTCATCTCAACGGATTTAGATGGTGCCCTATTTATAGTGAATGTAGTTGTCTCTAATGCATAACCCAAAAATTATAGTACTAAAACGATAAGAGACATCATAGCACGCACCATATCCAATAGAGCATGACTATGATGATCAGACACACCATCACACTATGGTGTTCCAGGTGGCGTTAGTTGTGAAACAAATTTCACATTGTCTTAAGTTGCATGCCAAACTCGTAACTCAGATATTCACCTCCACGATCATATCGCAGTCATTTTTATCTTCTTGTCACGATGATCTTAAACTTCACTCTGAATTTGCTTGAACCTTTCAAACGATTCAGACTTGTGTTTCATCAAGTAAATATACACTATATCTACTTAAATCATCGGTGAAGGTATGAAAATAACGATATCCACTGCATGCTACAAGACTCACTGGATTGCATACATCAACATGTATTATTTCCAATGAATCACTTGCCCACTCCATCCAACGGGGTCCTTTAGTCATCTTGCCCAAGAGGCATGGTTCGCATGTCTCAACCGATTCGAAATCGAATGAGTCCAAGATCCATCAGCATGGAGTTTCTTCATGTGCTTTATACTAATATGACATTTAGTGGCAGTGCCACAAGTATGTGGTACTATCATTATTAACTTTGTATCTTTTGACATCAGTGTTACGGACATGTGTATTACTATGATCAAGATTTCAACGAACCATTCTCACTGGGTGTATGACCATTGAAGGTATCATTCATGTAAATAGAATAACCATTATTCTCTAACTTAAATGAATAACCGTATTTGCAATAACCATGACCTAATCATGTTCATGCTCAACGCAAAACACCAAATAATATTTATTTAGGTTCGTCACTAATCCTGAAAGTAGAGAGAGCGTGCGATGTTTGATCACATCAACTTTGGCAACATTTCCAACACATATCGTCACCTCACCCTTAGCTAGTTCTCTGTTTATTCCATAGCTTTTATTTCGAGTTACTAACATTTAGCAACCGAACCGGTATCCAATACCTAGATGCTACTAGGAGTACTAGCAAGGTACACATCAATAACTCGTATATCAAATATACTTCTATCGATGTTGCCAGCCTTCTTATCTACCAAAAATTATAGTAGTAAAACGATAAGAGACATCATAGCACGCACCATATCCAATAGAGCATGACTATGATGATCAGACACACCATCACACTATGGTGTTCCAGGTGGCGTTAGTTGTGAAATAAATTTCACATTGTCTTAAGTTGCATGCCAAACTCGTAACTCAGATATTGATCTCCACGATCATATCGCAGTCATTTTTATCTTCTTGTCACGATGATCTTAAACTTCACTCTGAATTTGCTTGAACCTTTCAAACGATTCAGACTTGTGTTTCATTAAGTAAATATACACTATATCTACTTAAATCATCAGGGAAGGTAAGAAAATAACGATATCCACTGCATGCTACAAGACTCACTGGATTGCATACATCAACATGTATTATTTCCAATGAATCACTTGCCCGCTCCATCCAACGGGTTTTTTCTAGTCATCTTGCCCAAGAGGCATGGTTCGCATGTCTCAACCGATTCAAAATCGAATGAGTCCAAAGATCCATCAACATGGAGTTTCTTCATGTGCTTTATTCCAATATGACATTTAGCGGCAGTGCCACAAGTATGTGGTACTATCATTATTAACTTTGTATCTTTTTGGCATCAATGTTATGAACATGTGTATTACTACGATCAAGTTTCAACAAACCATTCTTACTGGGTGCATGACCATTGAAGGTATTATTCATGTAAATAGAATAACCATTATTCTCTAACTTAAATGAATAACCATGTTGCAATGAACATGATCTAATCACGTTCATGCTCAATGCAAAAAACACCAAATAACATTTATTTTAGGTTCGTCACTAATCTCGAAGGTAGAGAGAGCGTGCGATGTTGATCACATCAACCTCGGAAACATTTCCAACACACATCATCACCTCACACTTAGCTAGTTCTCCGTTTATTCCGTAGCATTTATTTCGAGTTACTAACATTTAGCAACCGAACCGGTATCCAATACCTAGATGCTACTAGGAGTACTAGCAAGGTACACATCAATAACTCGTATATCAAATATACTTCTGTCGATGTTGCCAGCCTTCTTATCTACCAAGTATCTAGGGTTGTTCCACTTCAGTGACCGCTCTCCTCATAACATAAGCACTTAGTCTCGGGTTTGAGTTCAACTTTGGGTTGCTTCACTGGAGCAGCAACTGACTTGCTATCCATGAAGTTTCCCTCCTTGCTCTTGCCCTTCTCGAAACTAGTGGTTTGGTTAACCATCAACACTTGACGCTCCTTCTTGATTTCTACCTTCGCATTGTCAAAACATCACGAAAAGCTTAGGAATCATTATTTCTATCCCTGGCAATTTATAGTTCATCACTAAGTTCTAGTAGCTTAGTGACAGTGACTTGGAGAACTATGTCAATCACTATCTTATTTGGAAGATCAACTCCCACTTGATTCAAGCGAGTGTAGCACCCAGACAATCTGAGTACATGCTCAACGATTGAGCTCTTCTCTTTCATCTTGCAGGCAAAGAATCTTGTTGGAGATCTCATATCTCGCAACACGGGCACGAGCCTGAGATCCTAATGTCAGCTCTTAGAAACATCTCATATGTTCCGTGACGTTCAAAACGTTTTGGAGCCTCAATTCTAAGCCATAACGCATGATGCACTAAACTATCAAGTAGTCATTAGAACGTGCCTGTCAGATGTTCACAACATCTACAGACGACGCTAGAGGGGTTGGCGCACCGAGCGGTGCATTAAGGACATAAGCCTTCTGTGCAGCAATGAGGACAATCCTCAGATCACGGACCCAGTCCGCAATATTACTACCATCATCTTTCAATTCTATTTCTCTAGGAACATATAAAAATACAAGGGAGCTACAGCGTGAGCTAGTAATCTACAACATAATTTGCAAAGACACTTTGACTATGTTCATGATAATGAGTTCAATTAATCAATTACTTAAGAACTCCCACTCAAATTGACATCCCACAGATCATTCGAGTGATACATGATCCAAATTCACCAACTCAAGTCCGATCATCATGTGAGTTGAGGTGGCTGCAATGGTGAACATCATCATGTTGATCATATCTACTATATGACTCATGTTCGACCTTTCGGTCTCTTGTGTTCCGAGGGCATGTCTGTACATGCTAGGCTCGTCAAGTTTAACCCGAGTGTTCTGCACGTGCAAATCTGGCTTGCACCCGTTGTATGTGAACGTAGAGTCTATCACACCCGATCATCACGTGGTGTCTCAACACGACGAACTTTCGCAATGGTGCACACTCGGGGAGAACACAATTTATCTTGAAATTAAGCAAGGGATCACCTTATAATTCTATCGTCGTCCTAAGCAAAACAAGGTGCATAAAAAGGATTAACATCACATGCAAATCATAAGTGACATGATATGGCCATGAACTTGTGCTTTTGATCTCCATCATGAAAACACCAGCATGATCTCCATCATCACCGGCATGACACCATGATCTCCATCATCTTGATCTCCATCAATGTGTCGCCATCGGGGTTGTCACGCCCTGCATGCTTCAACTACTATTGCTACCGCTTAGCGATAAAGTAAATCATTACATAGCGCTTAATGATTGACACGCAGGTCATACAATAATTAAAGACAACCCTATGGCTCCTGCCAGTTGCCGTACTCATCGACATGCAAGTCGTGATAATCTATACATCACATGATCATCTCGTACATCACATATATCACATCATGTAATTGGCCATATCATATCACAACATACCCTGCAAAAACAAGTTAGACGTCCTCTAATTGTTGTTGCAAGTTTTACGTGGCTGCTACGGGTATCTAGCAAGAACAATTCTCACCTACGCATAAACCACAACGGTGATACACAGTTTGCTTTTCAACCTTCTCAAGGATCACCTTTGTCAGATCCGATCCAACTAATGTGAGAGAAACTGTCACCCGCAAGCCATCTAAGCAACAAGTTGCGTCGAGGGAACCGGTCTCTCGTAAGCGTACGAGTAATGTTGGTCCGGCCGCTTCATCTCACAATCCCGCTGAACCAAAATACGACCAAGGTAGGAAGCAATCTAAGCATCAACGCCCACAAACCTTTTGTGTTCTACTCGAGATCTCATCAAACCATCAACCTAGCTCATGATGCCACTGTTGGGAAACGTCGCATGGGAAACAAAATTTTTCCTACGCACACGCAAACCTATCCATGGTGATGAGCATCTACGAGAGGGAGAGTGGATCTACGTACCCTTGTAGATCGCTAAGCGGGAAGCGTTAAGAAACGCGGTTGGTGTAGTGGAACATCTTCGCGATCCAAATCACCGAGCGTCCCGCGATCTCATCATGATCCGTCCCGCGATCCAATCACGATCCGTCCTGTGAACATATCACGATCCATCCCGCGATCTCATCACGATCTGTATCATGATCTTGATCACGATCTATCCCGCGAACTCATCACGATCCGTTCCGCGATCACATCACGAACCGTCTCGCGATCTCGATCACGGTCCTTCCGATCTAGCGCCGAACGGACGGCACCTCCGCGTTCAGCCCACGTGCAGCTTGATGACGATCTCCGCCGTCTTGATCCAGCAAGAGGAGGTGAAGATGGGAGAGAGTTCATCGGCAGCGTGATGGCGCTCCGATGATGGTGGTGGAGCAATTCCGGCAGGGCTTCGCCTAAGCGCTGCAGAAATCCGATCTAGAGGAGCACCGGTGAAATGGGTAGCATGTGGCCGTAAAACTGTCTCTAAACAGCCCCAATCCACCATTATATAAAGGAGGGAGGGAGAGGCAGCCCTTGGCACAAGGCCAAGGGCCTCTAGGATTCGGCCGGCTAGAGGGGGAGGAGTCCTACTCCTCCTCCACTCCTAGTAGGAGTAGGACTCTTCCTTTTTAGCCTTTTTCCACCTTTTCCTTTAGGACTTTTGCCTCCTGCGCCATGGGCCTTATTGTGGCTGTTCCTCCAGCCCAGTAAGGGCTGGCTATCACTCTCCACAGCTCATGGACCCTCTGGGGTCGAAATACCCCTCCCGGAGGTCTCCCGGTACACTACCGGCACTCCCGGTACACTACCGATGAGCCCGAAACTTTTCCGGCGACGAAACTGGGACTTCCTATATATGAATCTTTACCTCCGGACCATTCCGGAGCTCCTCGTGATGTTTGAGATCTCATCTGGGACTCCGAACAACCTTCGGTCATCACCATACATAACTCTACACTACTGAAACGTCACCAAACCTTAGGTGTGCACACCCTGCGGGTTCGAGAACTATGTAGACATGACCGAGACACCTCTATGGTCAATAAACAATGGCAGGACCTGGACGTCCACATTGGTTCCTACATATTCTACGAAGATCTTTATCGGTCGAACCTCTATGTCAAGGATTCAGTTAATCCCGTATAACGTTCCCTTTGTTCTTCGGTATGTTACTTGCCCGAGATTCGATTGTCGGTATCTCCATACCTAGTTCAACCTCGTTACCGGCAAGTCTCTTTACTTGTTCTGTAATACAAGATCCCGCAACTAACAATTAGTCACATTGCTTGCAAGGCTCATTGTGATGTTGTATTACCGAGTGGGCCCCGAGATACCTCTCCGTCACACGGAGTAACAAATCCCAGTCTCGATCCATGCCAACTCAACTGACACCCTCGGAGATACCTGTAGAGCACCTTTATAGTCACCCAGTTACGTTGTGATGTTCGATACACACAAGGCACTCCTCCGATATCCGTGAGTTGCATGATCTCATGGTCATAGGAACATATACTTGACATGCAGAAAACAGTAGCAATAAACTGACACGATCATATGCTACGTTTGTAGTTTGGGTCTTGCCCATCACATCATTCTCCTAATGATGTGATCCCGTTATCAAATGACATCTCATGTCCATGGCTAGGAAACCTTAACCATCCTTTGACCAACAACCAGTCCATTAGAGGCATACTAGGGACATGGTTTTGTCTATGTATCCACACATGCATTTAAGTCTCCGATCAATACAATTATAGCATGGATAATAAACGATTATCATGAACAAGGAAATATAATAATAACTAATTTATTATTGCCTCTAGGGCATATTTCCAACACTCGGTGACACCGAAAAGTTAGAATCGGTGACACCAGTAGTGGTTGGTATATCAGTTGTGGACCCCAACAGTTTGATATTCAATCTCAATCGTCGCGCCTCAAAACCCTAAGTTGCCGCCTTCGAGACCCCTGGTCATCGCCCTTGTCTCCCTACGATCCTCCGCTGCTGGGAATCGCCGCCTTCGACGAAATCCTCTCCGTCGTCGCCGCCGTAGCGAATCCGCACCAAGTTAGGGTACGGATTCGACCTCCATTGCGCTCCTTGTCTGATTCTTGCACAATGGATTTAATTTTTTCTATAAGCCAATCATTGCACGCACTCATATCCTCTCAAAAGTCCAATAGTCTAGCGAATGTTAGTTTTTCTAGGGTTTTGTCGTCCGCCCGATGGAACTCGGTGGAACCGAAGCAAACAAATCGGTCTCACCGATTTGTCTTTCCGTCTTGCTGAGAACGGTCTCGGTGGAACCGAGTACTTCTTTTCGGTCTCACTGAAAAGAGTGCCAAGGTTCTATTAAGAGAGACAGCCAGTCTCGGTGGCACCAAAAATGTCACTTCGACTGTACCGATATTCATTTGATAGAATGCAAAAACTTTGAAAATCTATTGTTCAATCTTTCAAAAACAAGCCTCATTTTGGGATGACTCATCTTCTTCTGCTCTTCTATACTCTATTCACAGGGTCAGTATGTCAGATGCTGAGGACAGTCAAAATTTGGCAGAGCAGGGAGTTGATATGAGTTTAGGAACAAGCCGAGAACCCAGTTCTTTTTTAGATCCAAGCACCCCCAGCTCCCATGGGTTGCCCAAGGCTGCCACCAGGACTAGGAAGAAGCTAAATTATGATGAAGAAGATTCAAACTTTATCCCTTAGGAGATTCTTGCCAAGAAGCAAGAGAAGGCTGCTAAGAAATCTGCTAATGAAGCCACCTCTTCCAGGACGGTGGTTAGCAAAGTATATGCACCTTCTGAAGCTATGAGAGCACCTAAGAGTGATAGGTCCACAATGACTATTGATCCCCCAAGGAAGTCTTTGCCTGAGAAGGCAGGGGAGAAGAAAGGCATAAAGAGGATCATTCATGTGATTGGCAGGCCTACCTCCATGTATGAAGATCCAGAGGAGGCTACTGGTGCTGCTGTTGAGGAAGAGGAGGATGAGCCCGCTGCAAAGGCTCCTCCCAATAAGAAGGCCAAGAAGCTTATGGATGATGCTATGCCAAAGACTGGCACATCCAAGAGCACCAAGCCTACATCCAAGAAAGCTGCTGCATAGAAGTCCAAGAGGACTACCAGAGATATTCCAGCTTCTCAGAAGAACACAGGAACTTCTTCTAAAATTGAAGATGATGACTTGACACCATTGATGAAGCTCAGACCACATCTTCCAGTACATGATGTCATCCACTTAGTTGCAGATGATATGAAGAAGAGGAAAGACTCAGGATTGAGAGCTTGGAGAGCTATAGATCCTTATGCCCAGAGGAAGAAAACTGATGTTGACTACAGGTTCTACACCAGAGAGCAACAAGACTTTATAAGACAAGAGCCCAGCTGTTAGTGATATGAGATATGTTGATTGGAAATTCATTAAGGAGAATGAGGACTACTTTCCAAGTGTCCAAGATAATTTCCACTGCATTGGTCTGGATGAGTTCATTGGCAGAGAGCTTACTGCATGGAACGATGAGATGATCATGCAATTCTACTCCACTGCACATTTCTATGGAGATGGTAGAATTGTATGGATGATTGAAGGAGCAAGGTATGAATCCGCTGTTGATGAGTGGGCTGCACTTCTAGGAGTTCCAGAGGTTCAGGATGGTGATCTGGATGTATACTCAGAATCCAAGGCGAGCCACAATGCCATGAAGGATATGTATACTCCTATCCCCACGAACAAAGTGCAATCTCACAATCTAGGATCCATCTACTATCTACAAGTAGGCCTTCGTACCATGAACACTATTCTGAGGCATACCTTGATGCCCAAATCAGGATATGACAAGATGATCCGAGGCTACTCCATCAACATGTTGATCCACCTTGACGGACACACCAGGATTAGAGTCATGTATTTGATTGTTGAGACAATCAAGAGGGTTGCTGCTGATCAAAAGCGCTCTTGCTTCTATGCACCCTACATCCAGATGCTTATCAACTCTCAGTTGGAGAAGCACATATTTGCTCTAGATCGTCCACATTTGCCCCTACAGCCAGAACTTGAGGATAATGTTGTGGTGATGGACCCAGATCATCCCACATCTGCTACAGCACACGCAAAGGCTGAGACAGTTCGAGCCGCTAGTGCTCAAGTCCCTAAATCCAGAAACAAGCAAATGGATCTTTTGATATCAGCAGTTTAGGGCATGCAGAAGGATATCAAGGGGATTCTAGTCAACCAGATCATTATTGTGAGGATCTTTGAGATAAGGATCAAGACTCTTGGTGATAAGGTCGACAAGGTGACTAAGACAGTTATAGGGCTTCAGAAGGAAGTTGACTCAGTGCACATCCCTCGGGTCTCTTCTACTACTACTTCTTCTTCTTCTTATGATGATGATGATGAGGATGGATCACCTCTCAGGCTGAGAACACAGTTCATTACTCAGGCTAGATCAGTCATAGTGCCTGCACCAGACTTGAGGCCCTCTTCATCAGCTCCTGCTACTGTCAGCACATCTCCTGCTTCATCAGCTCCAGTTCCTCCAGGGACCACTCCAGATCCATCCACGACCTCTGCAGAGTTATTTGCCGACATTGTTCTCTCGACTCCTTCATCAACAACCGGTGGAGATCAGCCCAAGAACGCTTAGATATATGCCTTTGAACTTTTTGGTAACTTGTTTCCAAAGGGGGAGAAGTGTATATAGATCTTTAGGCTTCGAGTGAGAGATTGTTTGGTGTTTGTTGCTTATTTTCAAAAGAAATTGCTTTTGGTTGTTGTGACACTCTTTTGGTTGCTTGTGATACACGTTTGATGATGTCTGAGCATACGCTTTAATGTGTGATGCTACTGTTTCCTATCATCTTAATGCTTATGTGATGATCATTCATCTTTGGTTGATTGTGTTGTGCTATGATGTTCATTATAATTACTCTCGCACACCACCAAGTGGTATGTGACATGTAAGAAGTGACCCATATACCTAATCGATTGTGCATTTGCAGTCAAATGCAAAATTAAAATAATGCAAAAATTTAGGGGGAGCTCTTTCTTGTCACATACTTCTCAAAGCTACAATTATATTCATTGATTATATATTTGTCAAAGGTTTGATCTATTTGTTGTCATCAATTACCAAAAAGGGGGAGATTGAAAGCACATTTTCTCCCTTGGTGGTTTTGGTAATTAATAACAACATATAAGTCATTGAACTAATGTTTCCACCAAGTATATTTCAGGAAAAGTTCAATGATAGGGATGGCAAAAGGATTGTGGAGATAGTGGAATCACCCCAAGATGCAAGGAAACAGTTGGCCAAGATTCAAACAAGAGGACTCTACATTTTACATTTGTGAGAAATCACTTTAAGTGCATAGGAAAGCCAATACTATAAAAAGGGGATAAGGTTTTGTTGGTGAACATCCACAAGCTCTTCCACCAAAGTCTATCTCTAGACAAACATTAAAAATCGATGCAACCAACATTCCTATCCCGATGCCACCGATTCTAAACCCTAGACAGACACAACCAAACCCTAGACACTTCGGTGCAGCCGACACTGCTTTCGGTGCCACCGAGTTGGGTTGCCAACTTTCTGTTACGCAAGTTCACACTTTCGGTCCATCCGAGAATGTTGAATTGGTGTCACCGAGTTTGGCAATTCTGACTGTTGGTCACCTTGTCAGTGCAATCGAGATTTCTATATCGGCCTCACCGAGATTTAAAAGTTGCCACCTTTTGGTCACTTCAGTACCACCGAGATTAACACATCGGTGTCACGGAGTTGGTTATTTTGTGTGTAACGGTTGGATTTTTGGGGATGCCTATATATACCCCTTCACCACCACCCACTCGAAAGAGAAGCACTCAGAACTATTCCATACCTAACCTACTTAGTTTTCTAAGAAAGAACCACCTACCCTTGTGTTGAGGTCAAGATCTTCCACTCCAACCATATGAATCTTAATTTCTAGCCTCCCCAAGTTTCTTTCCACCAATCCCATCTCTTCTACCAAGCGAAATCTGCGAGAGAGTGATTGTGTGTTGAGGAGTCTATCATCTTGAAGTACAAGAGCAAGGAGTTCATCGTCATTACCGAGCCTATTACCTTTTAGAGGGTGGTGCCTTCTAGATTGGTTAGGTGTCGCTTGGGAGCCTCCTACTTCGTGTTGTGGAGTGAACCAAGAAGTTTGTAAGGGCAAGGAGATCGCCTACTTCATGCAGATCTACCCCGAGTAAGGCTAGTCCTCCATGGGTGTAGGCCGTCATGGTATAGTCAAGGTTGCTTCTTCTTGGAACCCTCTGTGGACTCTCACAACTGTTACCCTTCATGGGTTGAAGACTCCATGAATGTGGATGTATGATAGCACCACCTATCGGAACCACGGAAAAAATCATCGTGTCTAGAATTGCATTTGATCTTCCTACCATATCCTTTTACTCATGCTTGTTGTTACTTTCCGCTTCTATACTCTTAGACTTGCATGTGTAGGGTGTACTTGATATGTTATGAATGCTAAAACTTGCCAAGAATTAAAATTGGGAAAAAGCATAGTTTTATTTTGTCAAGTAGTCTAATCACCCCCCTCTAGACCTACTTTAGATCCTACACTCTGTCGAGAGGGGGTCAATCTCCATCAACATCTTCATTAACACCATCTCCTCTCCAAACCCTAGTTCATCTCTTGTATCCGATCTTTGTCTCAAAACCTCAGATTGGTACCTGTGGGTTGCTAGTAGTGTTGATTACTCCTTGTAGTTTATGCTAGTTGATTTACTTGGTGGAAGATCATATGTTCAGATACTTGATCATCATTGATACTCCTCTGATTATTAACATGAATATGCTTTGTGAGTAGTTACGTTTGTTCCCGAGGACATGGGATAAGTCTTGTTATAAGTAATCATGTGAATTTGGTATTCGTTTGATATTTTGATGAGATGTGTGTTGTCTCTCCTCTAGTGGTGTCATGTGAACGTCGACTACATAACAATTCACCATTGTTTGGGCCTAGAGGAAGGCATTGGGAAGTAATAAGTAGATGATGGGTTGCTAGAGTGACAAAAGCTTAAACCCTAGTTTATGCGTTGCTTCATAAGGGGCTGATTTGGATCCA
Source organism: Hordeum marinum (assembly GCA_022496015.1). Taxonomy (NCBI): domain Eukaryota; kingdom Viridiplantae; phylum Streptophyta; class Magnoliopsida; order Poales; family Poaceae; genus Hordeum; species Hordeum marinum. The sequence goes on along the minus strand of CM039676.1, from coordinate 111,658,922 downwards.
CATGTTTCATGCTATGATTAGATTTATCTTAAATTTTCTTTTGTCGTTGCAGATGCTTGCGGGAGGGGTTAATCATAAGTGGGAGGCTTTTTCAAGTAAGGGAAGCACCCAAGCACTGGTCCGCCCACATATCAAATTATCAAAGTAGCCAACGCGAATCATATGAGCATGATGTAAACTAGCTTGACATAAATTCCCATGTGTCCTCAGGAGGGCTTTGCTTTATATAAGAATTTGTCCAGGCTTGTCCTTTGCTATAAAAAGGATTGGGACACCTTGCTGCACCTTTGTTACAATTGTTACTTGCTACCCGTTACGAATTATCTTATCACAAAACTATCTGTTACCGATAATTTCAGTGCTTGCAGAAAATACCTTACTGAGAAACGCTTGTCATTTCCTTCTGCTCCTCGTTGGGTTTGACACTCTTACTTATCAAAAGGACTACGATAGATCCCCTATACTTGTGGGCCATCACCTGCTTTGGTGTCTATATTGATGGTGTTCTCGATTACAAGGGTGCGTAATCGTTGACCTAACTTTCGAGAGTTTCTGACCTAACCTATGGACGTCAGGGGTTCACCTTTATATACATGTCGAGGCCCCCGGGTCTACAAGAGTCTGAGCCATATTATGTTTCATGACCTATTACAATTCTACCTTATCTTCTCTTCCAAAATAAGAAAGCTTCTGACATGTTCCGCCTCATGGGCCTTGAGTCACCATCTTCATATACTGGGCCGCCATGCGGCTCACTTGGTTAGTCTCCTTGCTTGTCTTTCTATCACCTCTATGTCCCATCGAGCATATGCTCCTTAAGTCGCCCATGGTTTAACCTGGCCCGAATGATGAGTTACACCGCAGGGTCATATCCCTGTCATTAGGCCCAGGTTGATTTGAACTCGTTGATGTCAATCATCGTTGCTTCATCATGCGGCTTAGCTTTTGCCTTGTATTTGTGTCTTCTCAGTTTCTCTAGACTTGGCTTATAGTTCCTCCAGATTCGTCATCTCTTTTGCTACACCCATCCGTGACGTCACCCGCCAGATTTTCATGAGACTCATAATGATGTTTCAACAGATCTTTTGCATGTATCTCTGTATCCCAAAAATTGAGGCATCAAAATTTTCAATATTTACTGCGTCTCCTTGTTTCCCATGCCTGTTAGTTGCCTCTTCAGGTTCTCACCCTATTAATATTCATGGTGTAACTGTTACTCACTTTCCTCTCCTTCTTCTTCCTTGCTATTCCCCCCTTTTAGTCGAACACCGCCGGAGCTCGATGACATCGCCAGGGTCTTCCAACCATGCCTCTCAAGCCACCAGATCTCTTCACAGTCGCTAGAACGAACGTGTCGTCTCCCTCTCGTTTTCTATAGGATCTGGTACATTCCATCCCCATTTAGGGTTTGATGTTTTCTAGTGTTCACGTCGTGTTCTTCGTATCCGCTTGTAGATCCATAGCTCCTTTTATTCCTTTAATATCCGTGGTTCGGTGGTATTCTCAGCATCTCATTTCTCGTGAATAGATCCAAAAATGAAGCCTTGAATAGTAGTCTCAAATGCCCCAGTTCGGTTCTTCCGCTAGCCAGCACGTATTTTACCTTTATTTTCTTATGTTTATCCAGATCCATCGCAGCAGTCATCTTGGTAGAAACTTGTTTGCACATAAACTCTTTGCTAAGTCCCATGTAGATATGACTCGCCTTTATGATCTTCCAGTGGCTTAAATTATTGTCGGCTTGAATATTTTTCCCGTATCAACTATAACCTTTCTCACTTATGCTCAATCCATAAACTGGCGGCTTATGTTACGTTCCGGTTCGTCTTTACTCTGTAGTTGTTCTGTGACCCGCCATGGCACCTAAGAATGCCAAAATTTGTAACTGGGTCAGGTCCCAAGAGTCCAAACTCACTTTGGATTACCTTGTGAGCAAAGGGTTCCTGTCGCCTCGCAAGGAGATTGAATGGCGTGCTCCCAAAGAAGAGTCTTACCTCGGCCTCGACAAGGGGAAGTTGTCATCTTAGTTGATCATCCACGTAGGGGACTTCGCTCCCCCTGGCTCAAAAAAATTCAGAGATCTATAGCATTTATTCAATCTCCACCCTCAGGATATTTCGCCTAACTCAGTGACCAACATCTACCAATTTCACGTCCTATGCAAAGTTTATTTGCAGATAGAACCGACCGTGACCCTCTTTAGGGATTTTTTTCTATTTCAACTATTAAACCGAGACCAAGAATGGACCCGCCTGCGAACTTGGTTGAATTACCATTAAGAAAAGGAAGAACAGTCTCTTCCCTGATTGCAAGCTGGTGAGTCATCTGAAAGGGTGGAACAAGACTTGTTTCTATTGCAAGAACACTGCCCCTGAAGGTGAAAATCCTCTTCAGGTTATAGAATGGACCGGTTTATGAGTAACATTGAGCTTCCGGGTTGGCCCTCAGATGAAGAGAGGGATCTGGTGGCGCCTCTTCACACAAAAGTAAGGGCCCTGATTGCCCATGGCTTGACTAGGATCGAATTGGTCCGTTGCTGGCTGAAGTGGCGGATCCAACCCGTCAGCGTAAGAGGAAACCTTATGTATAAATACTTGGGCAAATCATCTGATGCTCAACGTTTATCTAATGAGGACTTATCAGATGACGTCCTTAACAAGGAAACAAAGAGATTTTTTGCCGACCCAAATGAGAAATGCAGTGTGACCGGCTTGTGCCTGTTCTATCTGCTAAATCGAGCTCCTTTGGTATTCAATCTTTCTTGCCTTGTATATTTTCCTCTTTCTGTGTTTTATTTAATCCATCTTCTTATCTTATGCTTTATGTCGCTGCAGGAGGGCTCTAGTTTCTAGAATGTCACACCTCAGGCCCTTGCTACTTCTACGGGCCAGAAGGATGACCCGCCCCTTGAGTCATCTTCAAGAGAACATTCTGAGGTAAAAACGTGACTCTTTCTACCATTTGTTTACTGAATTTTGCTGACACAATTCATTAGCAGGGCGACTCAGAATCCAATCTAGCCGGCGACATTGAGGTAATTCCGATGCCTTCTAGTTCCTCAAAGACATTTATCCCAAGAAAACCAAGATGAACCGTCTGGAAGTTTAAACTGTCACATCAGAATGCTTACTTAGCTCACGATTTTCATTTGAAGAAGAGTCAATTTGCTAGTCAATCAAAATGCAAGACTCGGAGTGACTCGGTCGACTTAGCCCCTGGTTTGTCTCATGCACCGCCAGCTTGGAAGCCGCGTCTTGAGGTACCAAATAATCCAGTTCATTTCCATTCTAAAATTGCTCTCTTTAAACAATATTTAAAAGCAATCAAACTTATTTGATCAGGAATCTTCTTCATCTTCGCGTGACTCATCTGCAACACAACTTCATGCTTTCAATGTCAATTGTGGGTAAGAATTTGAACTTTGCACAAACTTTTCATATTTGACCATTGAGCTGTATCTTCCTTAATACAATTATATAACATCTGTTAACTATAGGGTGAAAGATTTTTTTCAAAGCGTGCTGCCAGGTCGACGTCACGTACTGCAAGCCAAGATGTTTTAAAGCCCCCTCCTGAGAAGATAACCGATGAAGTTGATCTTCCAGGAAACAACAATCATGATACCACTGTTGAGATGGTAGATGATGTTGAGGCTTCTAGGCAAGATAAGCCGGTCTTTATGGAAACAACAGTAAATGTCGAAAGTATCTCAACTAAGGCCCGACGTGTCTTCCCAATCCGGAGAATCAAGTTGATAACCCCAATCCGGCATGTCAAAGTGACCCGGATGTTGTCATTGTTAAAGAGGCTTTCCAAGATCATGTCGCGTCTACCTCTTTAGCAAAAATTGTGGCCAAGGATGAGCCACTTGATTTAGGAAAGGGGGAAAGCCAAACTAGAGGTTCCCATCTTGTTTACTCTTGAAGTTTAAGACATTCACCAGAAATATTTGACCCGGCTGTCGGAAAATCATGAGCTTGAGATTCATTTAATCAATGCTCTTAAAGAGAAGTATGAGGTTATATTCTTGTTTCACTGTTTGGTCATTATATCCTATCATTAGCCCTCAAGGACCATCTTACTATGAAAATGGTGAGCTGGTTCTTCAAAATAATCATAATGGTATTGAACTTACAGTTGTAGCCCCCAAGGACCGGCTTATCTTTTTGAGATAACTCGGGTATTTAGTACCTCTGTAGAAAACCAACCTGTAGCCCCCAAGGGCTGGCTTATCTTTTTGAGATAAGTTGGATCTTCTTAATGATGTGTTGATATGAATTTTAGCACATTAGGCCCCATGTGTCATGTGGATTGTTTACAACTTCACGGGACTTTTGAAAATAATTTGGAGATGTTGTAGCTCCCAAGGATCAAGTCGCCCTGTCAAGAATATATGGAAGACTCTGAATCTTGTGGCTTGTAAATTTGCATGAATATCTTAAAGAAGAAGTGAAGCTAAAAATTGAAGCTAGTCTTGCACCATCTCGCGCTGAAGAATCTGTGCGTGAGGCTCAAGACCATTTTGAGCAAGCTGTAAAGAAGTTTGAAGACGATAAATCCGCCCTCTTGAGGCGTGCTGACAAGGACGAGGGTGAACTTGGGCCTTTGAAAGAAAATTATAACACCTTGGTGAAGCAGATTAGTGAGATGTTTACAGCCATCTTTGGCATGTGCTCAAAGCTCTTCTTACTTGAATTACCGAGTTATGATCATATGGAGACTCATCATCACAATTGTCTTTGTATGCAGGACAAAAAGAGTAAACCCTTGTTGAACTGTCTATTGTGAAATTAAAGGCATTTTTCACATATGTGGAGTAACTATTCAAAGGGTCTGTCTATTCTATTATGGCAGTAAAGAACTTGAAGCACCCTCCCAAGAGCATCAAGGACATGTTGAAGCAATTGTCCACTTTCCCATAATAGATTACAGAGACCCGAAATCGGCGGCTCGTGGTGAAGCAAACATGGCTCTCGCCCATGCAAAGGCATACTTGCCTGAGATGGATTTGGAGGCTCTGAAAAATGGCTTCCATGAATATAAATTGGATGACTCAGAGTTCACCCGCGCCGATTTTACCAAATGTTTTAAGAAGACTCGGCCATTGGCAACTCTGATGGCCGAAGAAATCAATCTTTCGCAGTATAACCCCGCATACTCCATTAAGAATGACCATATCGATGCCCCCATTTATGAGCTGTCAGATTTGGTGCCACCCTGACGTAAGAGACCCTTTGCTCCTAATGTTGATGCATCAAGTCTTATTGAGGGGTCGTTAAACTTCGAACCCTTATTATCAATTCAGTGGCAACAAAAGGACCAGCATGCTGAAGATGAGGAAGAGCCGGTAGAGATTTGCCCAGAGGCGGCTGACGCATGCCAAGCTTGAAGGTGAACATTTGACAATGAATAAGCCGCCTGGCGGCTCAGGCCCATGAGTGTTGGGCAGAAAACATTAATATCTTGTGTATCATAGTATGAGCCTATAATAGGGATAGTTTAAAACACTGAAATTCCCTGTCATGCCATCATGCACATTCATTGCATCCTCTTTATGGTAAAAACTGTCATGGTACCTTGATGTTTTAAGTTGTCTCCCAAAATACTATCATGCTTATGCCCTTCCTAGCCTCTCGATTTCTGACTGAATTTGAAGAAGTAAATTGGCTACCTTTCGGAAGGATTTGTTTATGAGGTTTTTTTAAGTTTTTGATGAATTCTTCTACAACATTGTCACAGGAGATTCTTCATTAAAGTCGGCCTTGATAAGGTCCAGTTTTGTAATCTGAATACTTGCTAATGAGACGACAAATACAGGTGATAGCTTAGTAAATTGGAATACATGGCTATATAAATAATAAAGAAACTGTAATGAACCGGCTCAGTGAGACTCGGCAAGAAGACCAGATTTCGAGGCTCAAGTCTTGCTTCAATGAAGCGGGTATGATAACCGATGGTTTATCCTAGCTCTCTGTATGTCATCTCTCACGCGACTCAACCAATGTTTTAACCTTGAACAGTTCAGGGTCCATAATGGATTGACTAGTCAAGAGTTCATGGAGTCACCTGATCGGAGTCACATCAAGCATACAAGCAAGTTTAACCATCTTTGTGGCGTTGTTTATACGGGTCAAGAGGGTGAGAAAGCTAAACTTGGTGAGTTGGAAGCCACCAAGTTCCCTATGATCATGGAAAAGGTCGGCATAGGATATACAGGAGGCAATGTGATGCGGAGCATCCTACGAACAACACCATGGCAAGAGTCCCTTTGCCAAGTGACACGTGCTGCAACTAATCCACATATATAAAGGTGAATCTTCTCCTTTACATGTGCTGACTTGACCCCTTCGAGGATGGTATACTACTTGACACTCCTCTCGTGTGCATGCATAGGTATTGTCGGAGCTTCACAGATGATGATGAGGAGTGTGTTTCTCTATTGCCCTCCTCTATATTTGTGATCTCTTGCTTTGCATTTTGAGTCCTTTGGATTTATTTCAACATTTACAATATCTTGGACTTTAATTTACATGAATTTTTGCCACTTGTCCTAACTGAGCCACTCGATAAGCTTTATGTTGTAGGTGTGAGTGAACAAGTCCATTACCAATTACACTATTATCTCAATTCACATTGAGCGAAACGGGATACATCCTCAAGTTTGGGAACGGTATCTTGGTATTGTTTATCTCATTTCCCAATCACCTTTGCTTGAGTCTTGTGATGGCTAGGCAAAGCACATCATCTTTGGTCTTCGACGCCTACATCGACATGAGCAACAACATCACCCAAAAATTCAAGCAACTCGCCATCGACATACGACACTCCGAAGGTTGGAAAAGAGACATGGTGGATGCACACATGGAGCAACGACACACGGTGGCCAACTACAAGTCTTCTTCCCCTTTGTCATCATCAATGTGTAGACGCTCAAGTTGCACATCTTCAATGAAACAAGTGTGTGAAGACCAAGATCACCACCAAGGACAAGATTCGACGCCAAGATCAAGGTGATCGACTACATGCATGGATGACCCTTCCATCTTCAGAAGCATCCCAAGGAAGATAGCCGAGCATGGGATTTTTCCTTCGGTCATGGAGGAGAGTGATGATGCGCCATCTTTGGCCTTCATCCATGACGATGGCGACGAGTTGGTTGAGCATGGGATTTTCCCTTCGACCACGATGATGTTTGGTGATGAGTTGTGCGACTTTTGCCACCATATTGAGAGTGAGAGTGACTTCACCACTAGCCCCATATATGATGAGTTTCCCCCATTTACATGTGAGGAGAGCCACAACCCCCACCACTTGAGTGAGATGAGTGACTCCACCATATGTGAGTATGAGCGCAACTACCTAGAGGGAGTGAGTGAGCCACCACCACATAGAGAGAGTGAGGTAGTTGATAGGTCATGTGAGTTCATTTCGATTTCTAACAACTTAACCTCCACCTCTATTGTGTCTTCTCCTTGACGAATTCATCCTCCCTTTTGACAAGACGATGGCCATGGTGGATGAGGATGCACCCCCCACATGGTTACATCATCATGACGAGGGCCACGAGTTGGTTTCTCCCACCTCACCTACACCACATGAGTGGAATGAGAAAGGTATAATAGGTGAAGGTGATGTCTTGTCCCACTAGTGGACTATCTTCACATTGATTTCTTGCATGATGTTGATCACCTTATGGATACTTCACATGCTACGTCTTCTTCATGCTTACATGTGCCACCAATTTATGATGCATATGATGATGAGCATGTCGAATTTCCTAGTTGTGATGCTATGCTCCATAAGATATCATATGAAAACTCTATTGGTCACATAATGTTTGACAATCCGCTTGACTTGTCATATGCTATGTGTGAAATTTCCCATATTGCATCTTTGCAATCTCACCATAGTGACCATGCATATCCCATAAAAATTAATCCAATTTGCTCATATGGCATAGACGACAAGCCCATGGTTATTGGCATTTGCTTTTGTTGTGATGATATTGCCATGCTTCCTTTGCACAATAATTCTCATATGACATGCCATGACCACCTAGCTTTGGATATGCATTGTTTTCGATGTTGTCCATATTCTCCATATTATGCTTCAGCTATTGCACATGAGGAGGCCCCCATAGCTTCCTCATACATTTTAGGAGATTTGGTTCCATCTCATCCATTGCATGATCCCCAAACTTGTGTGCGAGATATGCTACCCATGAATAAAAATGCTATTGATGTGCCATATATCTGCATGCTCAATTTGTGTCCCCATCGTGTTATACACAACAACTATTCTTTCATGATTGATGACATGTTCTTATACCATGCATCGTGTTTCTTTGAGCATTTCTTATCTTGTGCTAACTTACACAAGCACATGCACATCCTAACAGATGATGAATACATATACCATGCACACACAATTTTCCTTTTGTCTTTGTTGTGTGTAGGTACCCATGATTACTCGTCAACCTGACAATCCCATGAGTTGACGAAAAGAACACTTAAGAGCACGGATGCTTTGGGATTCATCGGAATGTGTCTCAAACCATTCCTCTAGCGCAAGGACTATGCGCATATCTTCTACATGGCCCTCACATGGTTATGGCTTCTTGTGCATTTTATATCCTTTGCCCATATTTCCACGTTCACTTTGCATGATATTATCATTTCTATGCCTTTGCCATGCATTTGTGACCCATGCTTTGCATTACACAGGACCCATGCTTCTCATATTTGTATGTGTATTTGCGAGCTTGGTAGAGATACTACTTGTTATTGCCATGTTTGCTTTGTGCCCCATGCCTATGACGATATATTGATCATGTTTTGTTCCCATGCTTGCGTTATGTCATGTGCATTGTCTATGCCTATTATTTGCTCAAATGACATGATTGCCATGATTTCCCCTAGTACGTTGCATCTTCCCACTATTAGTTTGCACTACATGATGACTATGCTTGCTTATGTTGCATTATCGATGTGCTCCTTTTATGTTGTTGATGACAACCATTGCCATGCTTTGCATATGATTGATATTGCATATTGTCACATGTCTCCATGTGTTGCCTCTTCCTTGCTATATGATTTTCCATGTATTGAGTGCAAAATTCCTATTAATCTTGCTATTGAGATTGCCCCCATAGCTTTCTCACATATTATTGGATCTTTTGACATATTTCATGGGAAGCATGCTTGTCTTCCTTCTTTGCACCATATGCCTAGTGCCATGAAAATAGCCATTGTTGCATCATATTGCTCATGCACCTTTGTTCCTAATGGTTATGTGCAAGAGAGGAGAACCATCATGATGGATGATGTGTTTATCTACCATCCACATGCCTCCTTTGCTTTGTTGTGTGTATGTGTAGGATACTTTGACTATATGTCCACTTCCACTTCACGTGAGTTGACGATTCGAGCTCTTGAGAACGAGCCATGCTACACCAACGCATTTCTACATTGCACTTTCTTGCGCATCGATATTGTGACGGACGCACAAGGTCACACCTTCAAGGTGACATCCTTCTTGGGCATGGATATTGTGGCTCATACTACTTGTGTTGCTTGTACCATGCCATATATTGGTCATCTTGGACCACTTACTTGCACACATGTTAGATACATTGCTACCATTATAGATTGCCATCTTTTCATGCCTCATGACATATATACCTTGTGCGTCGCACCAACTTGTGGATTGCTTGTTCTTATCAGATGCTTGGTTGCTACAATGTCCATCCTTAACATTAGTCATGCTACATTTCTTGCTATATGCTTGACTTGATTGCCTCACACATGGTGACCAATTGATCTTTCTATTGTGTTGACTGCCTCAATATCTTCACTACACCATGTGCACATTATGCTTGGATTGTCTTGCACTTTGGATTGCACCTTGTGTTTCAACACTTCATTCTACTGGGTGTTGTGAATGATTCCTATGCCTATCGTAGACCTTTAATTGCTTGCTTTGTGCATACTTGCTATGACCATGAGGTAGATGCTTGTTATATTGTCACACATATTTGCATCCCTACCTCACCATGGCATACTTGCTCCCATGATTACATTGCTTGTGCTCAATTTGTATGATTGCATGCCATGTCATAGTCCCTTGTCACGCCACATGTTATGCATGATGACAACACTTGTGCGGTGATTCACCACTTGAATGCTTGGTTTTGCACTAACGCTAACCACATTTATTTTTCTGAGTGTTTGTTGTCCTTGCTCCTTTTGAAGGAATTTCAAGACGGTTCGACATTGGAGAGTGCACCTTTAGAGCTTGATGATGATGAGTGCTTGGTGATCTCCACTTCTACACGGCGACGCCATCTCCTTCCCATGGTGACTTGGATCTTGATCCGAGGACGGATCTTTCCCAATGGGAGGAGATGATGCGGAGCATCCTACGAACAACACCATGGCAAGAGTCCCTTTGCCAAGTGCCACGTGCCACAACTACTCCACATATATAAAGGTGAATCTTCTCCTTTACATGTTCTCACTTGACCCCTTCGAGGATGGTATACTACATGAAACTCCTCTCGTGTGCATGCATAGGTATTGTCGGAGCTTCACAGATGACGAGGAGGAGTGCCAGGACCTATGTACGACTACACCATCCGCTAGGGAGGCTTGGAAGAAGAAGTGAGGACAAGTCTCTGGAAGACCCATACCTTTCGGCCTGCTCGGAACCTCTGGACCTTGGACCTTCCGGCCCGCCCAAAACTTCCAGCCTCAACGCATCCCAAGCGTGCCAACTCTCTGGAAACCCTAGAACCTGCCAGGACCTTCCCCGGAACTTCCGGCGCCCGGAACTTCTGGCCCAGCCTGGAACTTCTGGCATGCGTGCATCCGTCCACTCGGGCCCAAGGCCCATGTATCCCTTTCTCACCTCCACTTCTCCCTAGACTACATATACTCATCTCCCACCTCCATTCTAGGGTTAGCATTGGTTTAGCTCATAGATAGTTGAGCCTTCCTCCTTCCACTTCCTCCTCCCATGGAGATGACCACCTCTATGTGAGAAGATCCAAGTCAAGACCCCTCTTGTAGGTAAGATCCTCCGGATATCAAGGCCCCATCTCCCCATGGGATTTGGGATGAATTCTACCATGTATCCTTCTTTCCCTTTGTTTTTCATGTACCTTTGTGGATCTTGTGTGTGGTGAGTCTAGTGGATGTGTGTTTGGACTTGTTATTGAGTGTTTCGTCTTGTGATTTCTCCTCATTCTTCCCCGTGTTCTTCGTGGAATCCCCCTCTAATTCGTGAAAGATCGACACCTACGGGTTTGCCCCGTATCACAATGCTTCTACTACAAAACATCTGGCATTCAGATAAGCCAACTTTATTTCAATGATCATAAAATTAAATGACTCATTAAGACAGAAGCCCCCAAGTAATGTGCTTCAAACAATAAAGACTCATGCTCAATATATAGGCCAAAACAACAAAACATAGAAGTATGGGATTTTTATTTCTGTGCCCCTGGTTCCTTAGCTCTACTCATTCATCCCCATGCTCTTAACGTTTGCTCACTTTTCCCCACTCCCTTGCCCGAAACCCTCAGAACAAGTTACAATGGGCGTTGCCGTCGGGTCAATGACTCTGACCGTTAACTCTGACGAGTGGGGCTGCTCCCGCACATGCATCTGACCATGGTCATGGGGTCGCACGTGTCCATGGGACTTGCCCGAAACGTCACATTGTATAAAGAGGGGCAACCACCTCCATCGCCCTACCATTACCCCCCAAATCCCCTCCCTATAGCATCGTCTTCCTCACCCCCACCGCCGTCGTCTTGATGTCCTCCACTGCCTCCACCGCACCATCTCACTCTCCCCCATCGCATCCTCTTACTCACCTTCATCGCCTCCATCTGTCCAATGGCGGAAGCTCGTGGCGACACCGGCACAGCGGCCAGAGATGTAGTGGAGCTACAGGGCACGGTGACCGTGGATGAAGTGAAGGATGTTGGCAGCGTCCACGGCGGTGCGGGGAAACTCGCAACTAATGCGGATGTGGATAACGAGGTGGGGGGCTCCGCCACAGCGCTGCAGAAGGTGATGGTGTCGAGCGGTCCAGTCCATCCCGATACCCCCGATGTGCAGCCTAGCGAGGAGCAGGAGGTATTTGCACTTTCTTTAGGATATTAGCTTGTAGAGTTAGTTGCATTGGTTAGATTTTGATTCATACGGTAGTTGAGATGGTTAGAGTAGTTGGTTTGACAGATGGGCCGGGGTTTTCTGTATTGGGGGGATTGGGGTTTTTGTACTAGGGTTTTTTGGATTGCATTCTTTGCAAAAATGCTAGATAAATCTGTATGAGAGATAGGGATCTCTGTGCTTCAATGCTACACATATGTATGATTTTTAGATTTTGTTTTTAATGCTCACAGATTGGGGTTTTTAATGCTACAAACATGTATGATTATTAGATTGGGTCTGTATTAGATTTGTTTTTGAATGCTACTCAGAATGGGGTTTTCAATGTCATATGCCCAAATGGAATCCATTGATTAAGAAGTTATTTGATTCATTAGTATATAAATTTGTACACAATATGTACTTATATTAGCTCTGTTGTTCAATGTGTGTGCATGACAATGGAAGATGCAAATAGGATCATAGTATATTAGCCCTATGATCAATGTAAAATGCATATGTAAATTTTCAATGGGATGTAATTGTATATTCAGGAGGATGACGGTTGGGGAAAAAAGAGGAAGCTGGACCTTACTGACTTCAAGGACACGTACGATCCAGGGTATTGGATCGACCAAGAGTGTGAGGTAAGCCTGCTTGAAATTTAGATTGTTCATTTACCCTAGTTCCTTTGACATGGTCTATATGGAACTATAATGTATATATATCTGAAATCATTCGTGTGTGTAGTACATCTGTGGAGAAGATGTGGATGTGGACAAGTCCTTCAAAGCGAAGGAAGAGGAGAATATTAGGGCCAAGGGAGATGATTACTACTACAAGAGCAGGACCAAAATTTGACGCTGCCCCTACTGCACCACCGAGGCAAAGCCAAAGTCCGTCCGCTTCATTCACCTTCTAGCTCATGCAGAAGATGTAGCCATCCACGGCGAGGACTACAAGATCAGGGGCCAGCATGCTGCCCTCGCAAAAGTCCCGACTCCCATTCCCAACTAATTGATGATGTGATGATGTGTTTTAATGTGAACTTTGTGTGTTTTGTTGTTTGGGAACTTTGTTTGTGAACTGGATGTGTTCTATGGATGGTATGGTATTATGTGGTCTACTATATATGCATGTGGCAATCTATATTTCTTATTTGTGTGTTTTTAAATTTGTCTGTAGGATTTTTTCAGTGCTTATTTTCAAAGTTTAGGTGCTGCAATGATCACACATGTTGTTTCAGTGTTGCTTCACTGATCAGACATGCTGCAAAGAATAAGAAAAAAGAGCAAATAGTCCATCACTTATCAAATATTCCAATAATAGAGCAAAAACAACATTTGAATGAAGATGTAATGATTTTTGTAATAAAGGAGTACAAAAATTATTTGTCTCATGTTTTATAATCAAATGCATGCCTTTTCCCACCAGCATGTCTCATTATCTGATGTTTTGAACTGACATTCGACATGATAGTATAAATTCAAGAAAATGCAAAAAAACCTTGACAAACTATCTATGTTTGTGTAGGAGATCATGTGTGCAAAATTTGAGGTGATTTAGAGGAGGTCAAAGAAATTTGAATTTGAGAAATGTGCTCCAAATGAGCTCCCAGGCTAGGGTAAACAACCCATTTGTAATCAAGTTTTTTTGGACCTGCTCTAAATGAGCCAAATGTTTTTTATTAACACCTATTCAATCTATATAGTGTAGATTTGAAGTCTCACTATTTTTTGAATTAATCTTCATATTTTTACATTTTATTTTGAAAAAATATGCTTTAACATAAAAATATTAAAAACACGTTTAAAATATGAAAATGGAAAACTAAGTTCACATCCTTCTTATTCACTTTGAAATAAAGCTTTGGTGATTTTTTGAATTTTTTAAAAAATTCACACCCTATAGGTAACCCTACCTCCTCTCCTTGAACTCTATGAAATCTTGTACGTGATAGCTCATATGTGTGAAGGTTTTCTCATGAGAATGACCATAGACCAAGTTTAAGATTTTTGCTTGGTAACATGTCACATAAGACAACATTGTGCGCAGGTTATTTTTTTTGATTTTTTTAAATTAATGGTGCTCATTTGACCTCGATCGTGCCAGCTAGGTTTTTTTCATGAGAATGACGATAAACCAAGTTTAGTATTTTTCCTCGTTAGTGTGTCTTATAAAACGACGAACGGCCAACGTTTCATATGTTTTCGATTTTTTTAAATTAGTTATGCTCGGTTAAAGCCTTTGAAACCCCGTTGACCAGCCCAAAACCCCTTTAACCCCCCAGGGTTTCGCCTAACCCTAGCTCCGAACGTCAGCCGTCCAATCATACCCTAGCGCCGTTGGATCAAAAGGAAGGCTCCGCATTGTTGGATCATGGGGCAATCCGCGAGAGGTGATCCTATTGGTTGTGCTCGGCTGCTCGCCCACAACTGACTCCGTGAAAAAAATGGATCCTGTCCGTCGAATTGATATTGGGCCCAAAAGGAAACCAAGCTCTGGTTGGGCCGTCGAATTGCGTCATTTTATGCATCGTTTGCACTATTTTTTGTGAACGTGCTGGCTTTGTTTCTTGGTTGCATCGTTTGGTATTACACAATAGTTGACATTGCATAGAAAATTTAGTTCTTTTTGTTCTATACAAATGCAAAATGACCAAATTTATAAAGGCCAAATTTATCTTTAACAGGCAAAATGGCCACAAATTATTCAAAAATTGTCTCTTTTTGTTCATATAGTATATTTTTTGGGGATTTTTTGACGTATTTGTTCATATAATATATATGACCATGAATTCCCACGCGTGTAATTAGTTTCTTTTTCTTCTTCTTTTCAAACCACCGTTTCCCACGCGTGTACACTCCCGATGCTGCGGTGGGTTTGAAAACGGGCTACTTCACATTTGACCCCGCGATTGCCACGGCCAAATAACACATAGCACTACGGCTATTCAAGCCACCCTCTGCCTCTGCCATCCCTCATCCATATTCCATCCTCTGCCATCTGCCCTTCTTGCTCTTTGCCCCCTTCTCCTCCTTCTGCACATCCCTCGGCAATGCAATACACCGGACCAACCTACCCCTTCCCACCCACTGTGCTGGAGAGGCTCTACCCTACCGGCGTGTACATTGAGCGCACACTACGTGTGTGGGCGATATCAAGGTGGAGGACCGCAAGGAACTTCATCGAGTTCTTCCTCGGGGCCGGCTACAGACACCTCCTGCGGGGATCTCCAACGATGTTCCGTGTCGAGGAGTTCATCCAAAACGGGGTAGTGGTTTCTCTCCTTGCCCACTTCACCAACACATTCGACGCCTTCTACCTCCTCGGCCGGGTGTTTTGGTGTGTCTGCGAGTTCATCGCTTTCACCACCCACAACATGTTTACGGAGTACACCATCATCTTCCCCACCGCGTCGCGCATGCACACGCTTCTGTACCCCATAAAAAACGCCCCGGAGGAGCAGTGAAGGGCGCATGAAGGAGGAGCAAGGTGGAGAAGGCGGATACTAGGGCTCTAAACCCTCTATCTGTTTTTTAATCTATGTTATGTTAATTAAGTTGTAATTGAACTATGTTGGAGATATGGGCTTCTTGGCCCTTTTATTAAGTTCTATTATTAAGTTTTCTATCTATTCTATTATTAAGTTCTTGCTAGTTTGAACTATGTCATCGTGCTATGGGCTTGTTGGCCCTATCTACATATTTGTTGATTGTTTTCTTAGAGAGCTCACTTTGTTAGTTACCACCTAGTGCATGCAGACACAACGAAAAGGCTGAAACTGATCATAAAAACGATGCTCTAAATCGAGGAGACAAGCGTGCGAGAAGAGAGTTACCAGCAGTAGCGACCGTCACTTTATCCGTGGCGGCTAGCATGCACGAAAGCGGCTTGGTCAGTGCATCGTGGCGACATGCATCAACGCATGCAGGCTCGGTCGGCGCATGCAGGCTCAGTCGATGCATCGTGGCAGCGCACATCAACCCATGCATGCAGGCTTGCTGGGTGCATGCATAGCAAGGGCCTATCGTGGCGGCGCGCGCAGGCGGTTTAATGCGAGGGGTGGCCCAACAAAACCATGGTCGAATAGCGACACCGCCCAACGCAGCCCCACTTGTCAGGTCCAACGGGTGACACAGTCCACCATGGCCCCACTCATCAGAGTGACCGGTCAAGCCATTGACCCGACGACAATGTTCGTTCTGACCTGTTCTGAGGGTTTCGGGCAAGGAAGTGAGGAAAACCGAGCAAAAGTTAAGAGCGCGGGGATGAATGAGTAGAGATAAGGAACCAGGGGCACAGATGTAAAAAAACCTAGAAGTATATATAGAAATTGGGGATCAATACAGAAAATAGCGAGCCAGTGTCTCTATGTATGATAAGACTAAAGGTGAGCCGGATCAACTCACTCAAGTGTTGATTTTCTTGAGGCGATTCCGATTGACTGGGTCAACATCAACCGTAGTGGCCTTAATTTCTGAACATCACAGGCCGGCTCAACGTAAGCCGCATCTCCTTCCTCACACTTTCGAGCAATCTTCCTATCGCCCACACAACTATAGTTCCTTTGGGACCCGACATCTTGAGCTTGAGGTAGATGTAACAGGACGAGCCATGAAACGAGCGTAAGCCGACCTTCAAAAAAGAGTGTGGTAAGGGATTTTTATTTTCACCACCTCAAAAGTTAAGAGCTCACATCCTTAGTTATATTCATCACCAAAAGCAACATCAAGCTTAACTTGCCCAACTGGGCATGCTGATCTCCCGGGAACAATGCCATGAAAAATTGTGGTTGAGGGTTGCTAAATGCTATCTGGGAGACTCATCCGTCGAAAGGTGTCATAATATAAGATGTTGATGATGCTACATCCATCCATGAGAACCTTTGTGAGGGTATATTCACCCACCTGAGGTGCCACCATCAAAGCCAGATCTCCCGGGTTATCAACCCTGGGAGGGTGATCCTCCCTACTCCAAGTGATTGGTATCTTAGACCAATTGAGGTACCTAGGAACGGCCAGTTCTACCATGTTGACAACTCTTTGTTTGAGATTTTTGTCTCATTTGCAGGTATTGGTCGTAAACACATGGTATTGACCACCACTTAATAGTTTAGGGTTACTTTGAAATCCTACTTGGCTATTATGCTATTGACCGCCCTGACTAGAACGCTACCCATTGCCATTGTTTTCTTGGTGTTGAAAACCCGGTCTTGGAAATCCACCTAGTGAGCCGCCTTGTGAGCCACCCTAACCATACTAACCCGGATGTCCTCCACCATTGCCTCCTGGATGATTTTGAGACGCCTGGTTGCAGAACTCCTGCATGATATAGTAGTTTTCCCATGAGTGGATAGCTGGCTTGTCCTGAATATTATGCTTGGGAATGGGCCCCTTGAGTGCCTCTTCGTAATTACGGCTTATTCCCATTATAACCCCCCCATGATGGCCATTCTGGCGCTGGTTTTTGAAACCAGTATTGGTATTGGCCACAACTCTGACCTACCATCGGGCTATTTTCGTTTGTTGCTTTGACCTCCAGAGTTTCCACCTTGCTAATGACCCTTGCCACCATCACCTTTCTTCCCTTTGTCAATTCTATCCTCATCTGATCCGGGATCCTTTGTGCTATCTGACTCTGCATACCTAGTAAGAATGTCCATCAACTCGCCCATATCTTGAACTTTAAACTTCAATCGTCCAAGTTTTAGGACCAAGGGCTAAAAATGGCAGTTTTTCTCCAAGATGAGCACAACCTGAGCCGCCGTGATGGTGTATGGTGAGTGGATGATTTCAGCAACCCAGCGAGTCCAATGATGCGCTGACTCATCCGTGCGCTGGATAAAATGTGGATATCTACGATTGTCATGGGCCTTTTGCATGTTCCTTGGAATTTTTTGATAAAACGCTCTTTCAACTCTGTCCAAGAATTGATGGAGTTGGGCAGATGGTTTTTCAACCATGTTTGGGACTTACTTCCAACATCATCGTCAAATACTTCGCGCATACTGCATCACTGACATCAAGCATGTCCATAGCTAACTCGTAACTTTCAATCCACGCAACCGGCTCGAGATCTGTTGTGTAGCTGGGCACCTTACGAGGCCCTTCAAATCTTTAGGTATCGTCTCACCATGAAGAGCCAGTGATAAGCAAGAAGCATCGATCGTCCTGTTATTGGTTCTACACCCCAATGCCGTTGGTCGTGGTTCCATGATGAGTGAGTCGGCTGTAGCGCATCCGCCTCGGCCTTTGCATGTCGGTTTGCTCTAGACGCGTCAACTACTGCTTGAGCATCGGGTAACACATGTCGGGTTAGAGAAACCTGGGGCTACCGCTAACGCCCGCTACTACAAACAGCCGGATACTCCTCATGGTGGTTCTTGCTGGCTTAAGACATGGAGTGCATCCAATCACGGTTGTAGAATATTTTGCTTGATGTACCATGGCTGTGTTTAGCATCTTGATGGTGTTCCTTGCCTTGATCTTAACTGGGGTGTTCTCGTGAATCAGGAGTGCCTCTAAATTGCGCGTTGCTACCAACATGTTGTCGACAGGTTTGGAGAAGTGGCCTTTTGCTATCTAGAAACACTGAGTCGATGATTGAGAAGGCGGTTTCCGAACCGGCACAACATGTTGTTCTTTGTGACGACGTAGATCCTGGCCTGTAGCTGGTGTATATGGACTAGCGAATAACTGTGTTGGGTCGAGACCTATAAGCAGTCAGCTCTAGTGTCTCCTTTGGTCAACCGCCTCAGAAGAATCCCGACGAAGCCCTAGCCGCCAAGCCTCAATCCTCAAATGTTTCGAATCGTCATGGAGACGAACCTACACTTCAGCCAAATGGGTGTTTTCAGCGTCAATATCCTCTTGAACCTTGGTCATCTCTTGAAGCTTGACTAGTTCCCCATTAAAAGCTTCTTGATTCTTTGTAGTGACAAGAATCTCCACGGGTTTGGCCATCTCAACCATCAAGTCACTCATGGCCTGAGTTGGCGTGTTGCCTGACCCGCCTGAGCCGTTTGCAGCAGCTGCCATAGACAGATCTTGAGCCGTCGGGGTCCCTGTGATGTAGATGGTGGCCTGGTGAGGCAGCTCGTATGACTCCTTGTCGGGCTCCTCTTCTGAGCAGCCCCAAGTCTCCCATCGTAAAGAGGACTAATCGAGTCGGTGTCTCCCATGGATGAATTGCCATCAGAGATGACAGGGATACCTTCGCCATCTATTAGCTCGTCCAGAAGGTTGACTCCTTGGGTAAAACCTACAAAGATGTGATGGCAGCTATCTTGATGCTGGCCGGGTATAGCATGCCGAGCCGTCTTGACGATGTCAGTGCACACGTCCAGCTGGGGCACTAACGCACCGATCTTGCCGATGAAGACGTCGATCTTGCCTAAGGGTAGCCGATACAAAGACTCGACCGAGTCGGCATTGGGCCCCAGTTTGAATTGTTGATGACAAGCATGTTGCAGCGACTCTTGCGCATCTGAGTCACCGCAAAGCTCTCGAACCCTGGAATAGCTCCCTCTGAGAACTCAACTCCACCGCGCGAAGGCCCCACGATGGGCGCCAACTATCGTGGTTTTGTCATGGCATATGTTCTCATAGGAGAACTTAGGTGTGAGGCCATCGCCGTTGTGAAGCGACTCGAAGGGGTTGATCAGGAACGAGAGAGGGATTTACCCAGGTTCGGCCCCTCCAATGGAGGTAAAATCCTATGTCCTACTTTGGTGTCTATATTGATGGTGATCTTGATTACAAGGGTGCGGAATCGCTGACCTAGCTTTCGAGAGTTTCTAACCTAACCTGTGGATCTGAGGGGCTTAGCTTTATATACAGGTTGAGGCCCCGGGTCTACAAGAGTCCGAGCCATATTATGTTTCATGACCTATTATGATTCTACCTTATCTTGTGTCCCAAAATAAGAAAGCTTCTAGCGTCTTCCGCCTCATGGGCCTTGAGTCGCCGTATTCATATACTGGGCTGCCATGCGGCTCACTTGGTAAGTCTCCTTGCTTGTCTTTCTGTCACCTCTATGGCCCATCGAGCATATGCTCCTTAAGCCGCCCATGGTTTAACCCGGCCTAAACAGCAGGTTACGCCGCGGGGTCATATCCCCGATAGAGTCCGTAAAGTTACAGCGCAAAAACAATCATGTAGAGGCTAACCCTACCTAAAGACTAATTATTTTGGAACTCAAAGGGTTTTCCACACAAGAAGATGAAACCGTAAATAACAATTTATTCTATAAATTATCTACAGACGAACCCTAAATTCTAGAGCGTACTTTAGTTAGGGAGATAGTATACCAGCTCCGTCAGTTGACGCGATGGTGGGCGAAAGTATCGCAGCGTCGGTCAAGGCGATGGACGGCAGTGGCGGTTGAGGCGAAGGACAGTGGTGGAGGTCGTGGTGGAGGATAGAGGCAACAGTCGAGGCGGACGACCTGATGGAAGGTAGATCCAGCAGCGGACGCTTGGAAGGAGCTTCTGGCGGGTCAAAGGGATGATGTCGGTGGTCGAGTCAACGGATGGCGCGGAAGGGGAGACTATAGGAACTGTTTGGGAGAAATGAAAATAAGTCCAACACTGTCGGGTTGGCACGAAAGGGGTAACTGTGCATGTAGTGCAGTGCCAAGTGACGACCCTATATTTTATGCATTTTTAGATCTTACTTGTTGCATGTTCTCTTTATATATCATGTCCCACTGAACCAAATAGTTCTCCATTATGCATGATTACCGGTTTTTGCACTTTCCATTGTGAGCATTGCACATTTAGTATGTTATTTCGTTTTTATTAGTTTTCTTTGTTTTCTTCTGTGTGTAGGTGTTTAGGAGCAACCCAGGACCAAGCATTATGAAAGGACCAAGGATGGATTCAATATGGAGTCAACCAGGGGCCAGATTTAGCCATTTCGGAGGTAAAAAATGATTTTTCCAGAGTGTTGGAAATCAAGATCCAATACCAGGAATGATCGGACCCTTTCATACGAATCCAACAAGCCCAAGAACGTTAAATTCTGAGTTCGTATGAAGAAATGGCAACCGTTCTACCAGAGGGTGACACATTGAAAGATGGTCTTTCATGAGAGTGCACATGATCGTTTGGCCCATCCTTCGATGTACATAAAGCTCCAAAAGTTTCCCTTCCATATGGGATTCTTCATTGATTTCGTATTCAATTGTTTCCATGTGATACTTAGCTCATAATGAAGGGGTTGGGAGAGGATAGGGCACATCTAGAGTCATTGGATGGAGGAGGGTCCACACCAATGGAGGCAACCCGGGAAGGCCTCCTATATAAACACGCCCAACCCTGGCCATCATGTTCAGCATCATCATCCACCACAACTCTCGGCATCCCCCGGGAGGCTCTCCATCTTGGCGAAGGCCGCCCCCAACCCTAGTATTCCTCCACCACTAAGGTCTCCATCTAGTACTAGTCAGACTGAAGCCTAGACACCGCCCTTCTCTCTATTCAATCCTAAATTTACAAAAAACCCTCCTTTAGTTTATATTCTATCTTAGTTTATTTCCATATCCTATCTCGTAGTTTAGTTAAAACACTTATATTCTCGCTTCCCAGCAACCGATAGAATAAACTATTTTCAAACTGCAGTTTTGGTGCGAACGCAATACGCAAGCAACATAGTTGCGGGGTTGGTAGTGTCTTTATATTCGCTCCCTTTGGGATTTGACACTTACTTAACACAGGATGCAATAGCCATGTTCCCTTGAAGGTCATCAAGCATTTCTTGCACCATTACTGAGGAGCATAGTATTGGCATTACCTTCCCACTCGTATATAGTTTTTTCTTCTAGTTGTTATTTATCTTTCATTTTTTCCTTCAAATAAAAAAACAGCTTATCATGTCTTCTAAGATGAGTACTCAGGAAATATTGCAACAACGAACTAGGGATGATACAACTTTGGTCACTAATGTCCCCTAAGAAGAATCAACATCCATTGATCTTGTTGCTATGACACAAGAATTGGTAAGACTATTTAAAATATGCAAACGTCACACTAACTTGTAGACAAATGATGGGGACGACAAAGTACAACCAACCTTGGATGAACAAGTATGCATAGAAGAAGAAGAGAGCAATGAGGAGGATGCAGAATAGGACTAGATTGATAACCCGTGTGAATCTGCCACCTCTGACAATAACTTTTTTGTGCACACTCAATCAATTTCTTGACAAATAAATCCTTCAAAAATGCATGATTGATATGAATACTACAGAATTGCTAGACTTATGGAATGAATGTGGATATATGCTAAGTTCTCTGTATCAAGTTTCATGCAGATATTGCTGGTCTCCAAAACATATTGATTTCCAATGCACTAAGGCCTATGATGAGGTGGTAGCATCTTACAACACGATTAATGCCACCATGGTTTTCATCCGGTATTTGTTGAGGACAGGTGCATACATGCTATTTCCGGAGATCAAAATGGTTCAAGTTTGCTGTAAGGGTAAATTACTTGACTGGATACACTACAAGGTGTATTCAATAATTTATATTTGTCAAGAACATCTTTGCGATGACGAAAGATCGCAAGGTGATACTAATATGTGGGTACAAGAGTATGATGTTGCCTCTAGTTTAAAGGAACTTGATGCTAACAAATCTTTCATGCAGGAAATTCATCCTCAAGTTGAGGATGATGATTATCATGTTAGTGTTAGCAATAATGACAAATTAGAGGACAAAAGTACTTTCGATTCATCTGTGCTAATGTCCAGCTATAATTAGTTGGAAAAATTTGTTGAGGAGGGGAAACCATTACGGAGTGTTGAATTACCAACTCCAGATAAAGTATTTTTTGAAGTGTTCCCCTACAAAGATAGCCAAGGTAATATTTCAAATTTTACATATAAGTCTCTAAGTCTTCTATTGCAAAAAAATAAGGAGACATGCTCACCCCACTTGGTGGATCGGTCTCGCTTAAGTGTGGGGACATATTTATCTACATGTTGCCGATGCACCGTAAGCGGGTACGACTCCCACCAGACTTTGATATGACTTGCTTCGAACCTCGACCGAAGGTAAGACATACACTCGGGGTTGACATACCTTGACACACCTGCGAGGGACTTAATGGAGCACTGAAACCTAGTTACATGGCTATAAAGAAAGCATGTTGCATCCATGTTTCTCAGCTCTATGTCTTGAGTCGAGTTGCATCCATGTTGCATTGGCACATTCATTTCCATTTTGAGTAGTTGCTATTTGAGTTGGTTGTAATAGTTTTCACTGGTAAATTTTATAGCATGTCGGTAGCCTGCAAGTTTATTACAGACATCCTCAAATTTATATTATAGGTATGCTCTATGCTTAACGTGAGGAGGAAGCACAAAAAAGTCCGTGTAGTTGTGCAACTCCAGAAGAAAATACAGTGTTCCATATGACCATCACAATCAGATAGGTGCTCATATGAGCTCGTAGCCGCGAGCAACATCATGTACGAAATCAAAGACAACCAACCATATGGGTGTAGGCACTCATACGAGCAGTCGTATCAACTGGCGACCACAAAGGAGCACTTCATAGAGCTAAAGACGACGTACCATGTGAGCGTTCGCGCTCGTACGTACGGTCGTATTCCATGTCCACCCCTACGATGAGATTTCCAGAATGAAAGATGAAGTTTTGCACGTATGCTCGTATCAGAGGGTGACACGGAGCATTGGCGACCAAGACGCACGACGGCGTTCCATATGACCACACCTAGTCTTATGTGCGCTAGGGCAAAACCACCTCTATTTGTTTCAGTTCAACGACTGAGGTTGACGAGGTGTTTTCTAACCAACCATTTTCTTTCTAATTAGTACTAATTACCTATGAAATTTCTTAGCCAAATATCCTCAATAGGAACTATGTTTTCATTTATTTCTTTTTTCCAGTTGGGTATACAAACTCCGTTCGTATACAGAATCAATGTTTTTTATTCACGCATTATTTTCGTAGGGGCTTGGACCTTATGTGGAGACATGTAAGGTATGGTGCCAACCGTATGAAAGACCCACACAAGCCCTTTGGTTGCTTCATCATAACAAACTTCAATTATAAATGGTTGATAATGTTTTCCAATCTGAACCTTGCTCAAATAAAAGATGCTTAGTATGGATTTTCTCACATTACGCGAGGATCTCTCTTTTTTATTTGGCACGTAGGAGCTCTTGTGTTCTATATCTTTCCTCACATGCACTTCATCCCAACCTAGGAGTACGCATCTTCTAGACATAGTTTGTGTAATTAAGCTAGTGCTTAGGTTAACTGGTTAACAAACCGATCTTTATGAGGCAGATTTTTATCATTTGTGTTGCTAATTATTTGTGTTGCAGTTTTTTTGAAAAAACAACAAAATCACAAAAATACTTTGTTTTATTTTCATTTTATTCTAGCAGGTTCTATCGGAGTCCAGCCACCACACGATGACAAGGAGATCAATTGAAGGACGATACATGCCTATTAGAAGAGACGTCATATGCACCTCAATGGTAAAAGTGTCTACCCTTTTGCTTAATTAAGCTTAGGGGAGGTAACCACTTCTCATATTCTCTTTTAATAACTACACTTTCTTTTTTCCTTTTGTAATTTTCCCTATTTTAGTTCTAAGCATGGGGAGGTTACTTTTGCATGGCTAGTGTCATGTGTGATGATCTTGATCATAAGGTTTTTGTGCATTAGTGTGTGTCAGTATTTTGACATGTCTACTTTCCATTTTTTTACTTAGCATGTGGAAAATTTGTTATCTTCAGAAAACATTGCCATGATCTTTTATCAAAAACTCAATAAAGGAGTCCTTTGAACTAGTGCCTTTATTTCACCTAATCACATAAGTTGGGGACTCCGGTGATGACTTGATTGGCGATTGAATGATTGTAGATACTTTTTGCTAATGACCTAGCATCTTTGGTTGATCTGGGATGCATTAAAAAGAGTTATATCCGGCAAACTATTCCCTCGGGGTACTTAGCTTTTGAGTTTTATGCAACATGACACTACGATAGTCATGTGTAGTTTTTGAGTTCTTTATGACTAAAGCAAGTTCGAAACCTTTACACTTCCATTAATCTTTTTATTTCTAGCCTCTACGGTATAGTGCTTTGTCCACTCTCACATTGAGGCTTGGCACATACTTCACAGGTACATCTCAACCCATGGGAGGACTTTCTCTTGTTCTCCTACACATAAGACACGTCATCTCCACAAAAAGCCACCATACCTACCTACATGGCATTTTCGTAGTCATTCCGAGCATATCGCCATGCGGTACCATCATATTACATTACACGATTAGAGGAATGTTTTCCATTTGCCTTGCATGATCATAATGTCGCTAGTTCAATATTTTAATGGATTTTCCATTTTTTATGTCTATGTTATGCAGTATCATTGCACATACTAGTACACTGCTAGAGGCATTCATCATATAAAGTTTCTCTCATGTTTTCTGTTTTGAGTAATGATTATATTCAGTCGAAGTGAGTCATTGTAAAAGTGTATTGTTCATAAATGTAAGGTGTTGCTCCTACAAAAAAAGGAGAGAGAGAGGAAATAAAAGATGCACCACAAAGGTGCCACAAAAAAGAATAAAAGGAAGAAAAAAGAGAAAGAAAGAAAAAGAAAAAAGGAAAAGAAAGTGAGGAAGAGAGAAGGACAAACACCATTATCCTTTTTATTATACACTTATGCTTCAAAGTAGCACCACATTATGCATTGTAAGGTAGAAAGTTTCATGATCTTCATATGTTTCACACTACTGGGGAACCTACATTATCGAACTTGGCTTGTATATTCCAATGATGAGCATCCTCAAAAGCTCGAGGTCTTCATGAGCAAGCAAATTGGATGCAATCCCAGTTAGTCCATATGACAGCTTTCATACATGCATAGCTCTTTGTCCATCCTAGTTGCATGGCCACCCCAACTCCTTGTATTAATATCAATCATAAGGACTTCTCCATAGACTAGTGGTCAATTGTGTTGATGCATGACTTTCTTCGTTTTTGACTTCATCAAACCCCAACCATTTTCTATATTACCCTTAACTGTGAGGCATAGGCTTGTGCTCAGTGCTAGATAGGTAGTTGAGCGTTTTAGTAACACACACAAATGATCTTGCTATTGTACCTGGTATACGTGGGGTTGGTGTTTTTGAAGGGACCGCTGATGCTTGATCTCTTTAGTTTATGATAGTTATTGTTGTGTCCCTAACATAATATTGACCTTCTTTCTAAACCTTTGGAAATGGTACTTTGGGATCCATAGAACTATTTTCCTTTTTCTTGACCTCCATGGCAATGGAACTAAGAGGATAACTTGTATTACTCCCTTGTTGGTTAACTTTTACATGCTTTCATGATGATCATGGATAGCACTTTTGGGGTTTGTTTCAATGTATGCTCTAGAGTTGGTAGCAATGAGCTTTTGGTAGTCAACCTCCTTACTCATGGACGAGGAAGTTTTAAGTGTGGGAGGTTCATGTCTCTAAATTTTATGCATTTTTAGAGCTCATTTGTTGCATGTTCTCTTTATATATCACACCCCATTGAACCAAATCATTGCCCATTATGCATGAGTCCGGACCCCGACTCATAAGTCAAAGCCTCCGATTGTGCATGCACAGTGATCCTGTCACACCCTATGTTTGAAGCACATTGATATGTTTGGGTTTATAAAATTTGGAGCCAACTAAAACTTTTTCTATGTGTTTGTGCTTACTTGCGATGTTGGTTGCTTGCTTGTTGATTGTGTTGTATGGCACTACTAGGTTCCATTCCACTCCATAACCATCTTCCTTGATCCAAACCCCTTGAACTATGATCATGCCATGTGAATAGTGCCCAAAACTAATTTTATCAAATTTTGTTTTAACCAAAAATGATTTATTTAATTTAGGTTTCCAAAACCCCCTGGAATGAGGTTTGCACTACAAGTCCTCAAATCAGGTGGACCCTTCTTTCCCAAGGGCTCGATTTCAAACCTACTATATTTATGACTTATAAAAACCACCAAATATTATTTGTAAAGATTATTTTCATATTTTATTTAAAGGATTTTTCTGAAGGAAAAAAATGGTTTTTCCTAGGGAAAAATTATTTAAATGCTTTAAAAATATTTGAGAAAACTTAGAGAGACTCAATGGACATATATTTTCCATATATATGAGTTTCAACACAAGGGCATGCTCATATCATAGGCAAAACCCCTCAAAACCCTTTCTGTTTAGATCAAACTTTTGGAATATTTCTATAAGAAATATTCTCAATAAATTCTAGGTAAATTCTAGCAAGTCAACACTACCATGGGTGATGATCTTGCAAAGTTTCATCACAACCCAAGTTGGTTTGGTTCATCAAATCATCCCAAAACCATTCCTATCCAGAATCAAAATTGAGCAACTTTATATTGTGAAGTGTCTCCCCTTGGCCTCAAAATTTGTGGGAATGCTCTAATGGACAAATAGTGATTATACACTAAGTGGTGCATCAAGGGTAAAAGCCTAGCATCATAGGATCTACATAAATCAGGTTCTGCTAAATTCTAGGGTTTATCAAAATTCCATTTTCAACCTTTTCCCCTTGAGCTCAAATTTGGTGAAGCATCTCATTTCTACCTAGCCCTTGAGCTTGGTAAATATCTCAGTAAGCTGGTAAACATTTATTTCCCAAAACTCCACCAAACACCTTCTGGTGATTTGGTAAAGCCCCTATTTCTACCTCTTATCCTTTTACCCTTGGCCTCAACTTTTTACCAGAGTCTGTTGTGGGCACCTTTCACCCTCATTAAGAATCTTAGGTCACCCAGCCACTGGTAGGTGGGGTAGAATCCCCATTTACCCCTCTGGACAGCTCCATTTCTACCCCTCTCCCCATTTCCTTCTACCCTAAGTCTCCTCTAGAGCTCTCCCCTAGCTTATCCTAGCCTTTGGGCATCTCCAATACCCCAAGGCACAAGAGGACACGCAGGGGGGCTAAAATAAGGCCCTGGCATGCAGAGCTCGTGCTCTGGAGCGTGCTACAGTGCACACCCGCACTGTAGCCGCTGGCGAACGGGCAGCCCTGACCACCTCGGGCCGCCCCAGCATGTCCCCTCTACCCCCCTCGGCATAAGCAGCACGCCGCCCGGTCGCCCATCTCTCTCCCCTCTCTCTCTCTCTCTCGCGTGCACGGAACCGCCTGAACCGGCCAGTGGCCGCGCTCGCATACGCGCACCGCCAGGACCCCTCCTCCCGTGCGCGGACCGCGTCTAGGTAGCCCCAAGACACGGCAACGCTTGCCCCCGTGGCCCGTGGCAACGCCCTGGTCCTCGCCGGCGCACCATGTCCGGGCTGGGCCCGTGGGCAATTTTAAAACAAACCTGCCTCGCATGACTCCTCGCCTGGGCCAACATCCCTCTTGGGCCGGTTACGGCCAAGCATTCTCGCCTGAAAGGGCACATCAGCCTTTTCTTTTTTCTTTTTCTGTAGGTTTCCTAAAATCCCACAGGGTGAAATATTTATTCAATGCCAATATTTCTTCCACCAAAATTCATGAAATAATCCCTAGAATTTAATAGTGCCATTTCTGAAAAATGTTTGAAAATATTTTTAGTACAAGTTTATTTTAAAATCTATATGTAGGCACCTTTTTGCCTTTGTTATTTTAATTCCAAAATCTTTTTCACAGCAATACCCTAAGAGAATATTTTTAGAATGACTTGTAGTGTTTATCAGAATAGGTTAAGATTTTTTGTAATAGATTGAGTGCTCTATTTTGTGTGATTGCTTATTTTTATCGTTTTATTTCGCGATGATAGATTGCGCGGTTGACGAAGAAGTTGGACCCAAAGACTTCAAAGACCCCGGAGCCTTTGTTGAGCTAGGCAAGCAAACCTTTGACCATGATGAGAAACCATTTTTATTGCATGCCATATAGCACTTTACTTTCATCATACTCGATCATGTGTTGTGGTGATTCCCTTTCGGTGGGATACCTCCGATACATTTCTTTTGACACTGGCATCGTGCATGACCCTATCACCTTATGAGGGTTGTGTGGGTGGGAGTAGTTAGGTTGCTAAGAGATGCTACGCTAGTGGGATGGGACTTATGCATAGTGATGGAAAGATAGTGATGATTTCAAAGACTTTTCGAAAACCCCATCGGGTGCCACTAATGCCCGAGGTAGATGATGAGAAGATGGGTGACCACTTGAGAAAGAAGTGGTGTGCTGGAACAAGTTGAGGGTGTGTTTTCGAAAATGGATTACATTTAAGATTTGTCGGCTGTCCCAACCTTACATGCGCAACCACGATACGCCTTATGGGACGGGGCTTTGTTGATTACCCTGGTGGGTACTGGCAAGGACCCTGCATTACTAGTGGCGAGAGTGGAATGGTCACTCTCGATACGGGGTCGTACCGGTATGTACCATCATGCGATGTCTTCACAGGCACCGGGCACACCATTGGTCCCCTCATGGATGGTATGATTAGAGCGAGGCTCGTGTAATGTACATCATGGGGGCTGGGTACCAATCGAGTGGACTCTTTGTTTAGTATCGCCGGGGGAAAGGCATTGTTTCGGTGCTTACCTCGGGTATGTTATATACCGTGAGTCATGGATGACACGAAACTTCCCCGAGTCTTGTGGGTGAAGTGTGCAACCTCTACAGAGTGGAAAACTATTCGAATAGTCGTGTCCACGGTCAAGGACAGTTGGGTGGTGCTGCTTAAACTATGTCCGGATGTTTTCGTGAAACTTGGTGTGAGTATGGGTGCGATGGTGACAAGAGATCACATGAACTAGGTCCGATGACTTAGTATGAGTACTGAACTAAGTCCGATGACTTAGCATGATGCATGAACATGAGGTGTTCAACCCCTACTTATGTTGATAACTGTATCTTGTTTGTACGGCTACTGCCTGTTGTTGATGCATGCTTACAGGATACTTGACCATGTCATTGCATTTAAAATCAGCTTTCCTCAAACTTACCTATTGGTGCTATATCATGCATCATTATTACCTTGTTCCACAACTTGCGTTGCTTGCGAGTACATTCAAAGTACTCATTGGCTTGTCACTGGTTATTTAATTGGCCAGGCATGGAAGAACAGGAGTATGTTGAAGAGTTCGTTGGAGATGAACATGCGAACTAGGATGCTTCCCAGTCAGAATGCCTGTAGGTTAAGGCAGATGGCATGGGCTCATGCTTTCAACCAAAATTTATGCTGCTTGTTCTATTTTAAGTGTTTGGCCCGTGTGGCCCTATCTATGTAAGACTAAGACCTTCGTGGTCATCATTTGTGTAAGACGTTAAGTATGGATGTAAGACTCTTGTTATTCAGCTTCTATGTGTTCAGTTAGCATTGATCTCTGGGATCAATGTACACATGCATTCGATGATCTCCACTTATGAGTCGGGGTCCCCACAGAGCTGGTATTAGAGCCATCCTGACTGTAGGAAGCCCTTAGTTAGCATGGACGTTAGATAGGATAAAAGTCGTTTTCAAAACTACACCTAGCATTGGAACTTAGGAATTGTGCACTGTTTACCTTTCCTATGCTTCACACAACACTTTGCTAACTCTCCTCCTTTCAAACCTTGTAGATGGCTGTCGTACCCAAAGCCTTCCTGACATCCGGCTTTCATTTACTCCTTGGGGATAGCCTAGAAAAGTGCCAGTTTTGCCAACCACTCATTTTCCTCTACCACGAGCACTGGGTCGATGCCGTCACGAAGGAGTACCACGTGGATGTGGTCGTGAAGGCAAACGACTCCCTGACTAGTTGGTTCTTTGAAGGACCACGGATGGAGACCATGATACTCGCAGTCAAGACAGCTGCACGCAAGGCACTCCTACACCTTTGAGACATCATTCCAGAGATGGCTGACGAGCCAGCTACTCGCTACCTTCCCTTCAGGAAGGATGACTTTGGCGAGAGTTGGACGCTGATTCCGACCAAGGAAGATGGCACACCACTCAGGTTCCAGACCTACTTCAGCCTCTCCGCCGATAGTCTGGTTCATAACTTGATGAAGGAGTATGTGAAGCTCCACGAGGAACTTCACCACACCCGAGAGCTACTTCGACAAGCCAAGATGAAGCCAAACAAGATCAAGAAGGATGGAGCCCCCGAGGGACGACCAGCTATCGCCTATCGAGGAGGAGTACCCCCAGCTAGTGATGCACCTACGCGTAATCATTGCATGAGTGCGAAGGATTACCGTGAGCTCTTCACCGACCCACCTGCAAAGCGTCGTCGTGATGGACCTCCTCGTTCCTCGACCCCTTCGACCGGGAACGATGCCTATTCAGATGATGAACAGTAGGAAGGCCCAGAGGAGCATGACTACAAGACTGAGCACTCCACCACCTGAGTCCGAGAACCTGTAGGGTAGGATCAGTCATGTATCCCTCATGCGAAGTCGAGTCCGTGTAATGGTTCATATGAAACCATGTGTGCTTGTTGTTTGTTTTGTTGTTTGTGTTACAATGCAAGTCACGCTTTTGCCTTAGGCAACATGTAAGCGACTCCATCGTCCATCTTAATATATGTTGTTGGTCTTTCGACCTTTGTTTTAGCACACTTGCACTTGACCGACCCCCTTAGGTTCACTTTTTCCGTTATTGCTTATTATCTTGTCAATCCCAGTTGTTTGACTTGGCTGCTCCAAGAAGGATGGTGACTGCTACCCGCAACAGCTCCTTCACCAACCCTGAAGCCGCCAACTCGAGCCAGCAACAGGGAGCTGGTGGGGCTGCTCATGTTGGAGGACACCAGGAGCAGCCACAAGGCGACATTCCCCCGCCACCACCTCCACTAGAGAACATGACCATAGCTTAGTTTATTCAAGTTCTCCGGGAGGAGCGCCAAGCCAACAATGCTGCTATCCAGCAGATGGCTCAGGCCCTCATGAACAACCAACAGCAAGGCAGGAACGGTAATGGCCGCTCCACACTGTCTAAGTTCATGAGGAACTCGCCCCCAACCTTCACCAAGACTGCCAAACCATTGGATGCTGATGATTGGATCCGCACCATCGAGGACGTCCTTGCATTGGTCAACTGCAATGAGGATCGTGAGAAGGTGCTTTATTCCTCTCACTGCCTCGGAGGTACCGCCCGAGCTTGATGGGATGGATTCAAGGTCATGCAAGGAGAACGTGTGATCACGTGGAATGACTTCAAAAAGGATTCCACACTGCCCATATTCCTTCTGGGATCATGGCTATCAATAAGAGAGAATTCTGAGCGCTGAACCAAGGAAGTGGCTCTGTCAAGGAGTACCTGCAGAAGTTCAACCTACTGTCAAGGTATGCACCTGAAGACGTCAGCATAGAGGCTGCCAAGAAGGAACGCTTCATGGAAGGACTTCAGCAGGTCCTACAATACCAACTCATCATCTGCGACTGTCGTACCTTCCTCGATCTGGTGAACAAGGCCCTCATGCTGGAGGACAAGCGACGTGCCATTGACGACACTCGCAAGCGCAAGATGATTAGCAAGGGAAGCTCAAGCAACCAGAAGCCTCGCCCTTGGCAGCCAGCCCCAACCAAGCCAACCTATCAGCCGCAGCAGGCTAGACCTCCTATACCTTGTCCGAGCTACCAACCTCAGGAGTATGCCGATCCCAGGCCAACATACAACAACAACCCCAATAACAACAATGGTGGCAGAAACTTACACAACAACCCTAGCCAAGTCGCTTGCTTTGGATGTGGTCAGCGAGGACACATATCTCGGCTGTGTCCCAACAAGAAGCCACATGCCCCGCGCCCCAATGCGCCAGCTCATGGCCAAGCCCGTGGAGCACCACCAAGGAACCCCGCTCCCCGCAACCAGCCCAACAATGGCAAGGGTCGCGTGAATCACGTCACCGTAGAGGAAGCCTAGGAAGACCCGAACGTCATACTGGGTACGTTCCTCGTCAACTCAAGCCTAGCAACAATATTTTTTGATTGTGGAGCTTCACATTCTTTTGTCACCCAAAAGTTTGCACTAGAGAGTGGCATGAAGCCTACACCCCTGGGTAACCATATGTTGATACAAACCGCGGGATCAGTTATGAAGTCTATGATAGGTTGTAAGGGAGTTGAGATTAACATCAACGGGGTAGACTTCCTAGCCGACCTTATCATCCTAAAGTCAGAAGGCTTGGATGTGATCCTAGGCATGGCCTGGTTAACCAAGCACCAAGGCTTGTTACACTATGCTAAGAGGATTGTCACCATGACCAATAGCCAAGGAGTGGAAGTCAAGTATGTTCCCACCCCTGCCTCCACTCAAGCCCCTCGGGCTAACTGCCTATCGGGAGTTGAGTTGGATCAAGTGCTAGTGGTATGTGAGTACCCGAATGTGTTTCCTGATGAGCTGCCCGGAATGCCTCCTGACCGCGACATCGAGTTCATCATTGAGCTTATGCCCGGATCAAGGCCCATCTATAAGAAAGCCTACAAGATGGGATCCGAAGAGTTGGCGGAGTTGAAGAAGCAACTGGCAGAGCAGCTCAGAAAAGGATTTATTCACCCTAGTGCCTCTCCTTGGGGATCACCTGTTCTATTTGTTTCAAAGAGGGACGAAACTATTAGACTCTGTGTCGATTACCCTTCTCTCAAGGAAGTCACAATAAAGAACAAGTACCCACTCCCCAAGATCGAAGACCTGTTTGATCAGTTGAACGGAGCCAAGGTGTTCTCCAAGATCGACCTCAGGTATGGGTACTACCAGCTTAAGATCAGACCCCAAGACATCCCGAAGACAAAATTTGTAACCCAGTATGGCTTGTATGAGTACACGGTCATGTCATTCGGGTTAACTAATGCTCCTGCCTACTTCATGTACCTCATGAATAAAGTCTTCATGGAGTGCTTGGACAAGTTCGTTGTTGTCTTCATTGATGACATACTCGTCTTCTCCAAGTCTAAAAAAACATGAGGAACACTTGATATTGGTCCTAGAGAAACTTCGAGAGCACCAGCTTTATGCCAAGTTCAGCAAGTGTGAATTCTGGCTGCATGAACTTGGATTCTTGGGTCATGTGTTGATTGCAGAAGGGTTATCAGTGGATCTTGCCAAGATTGAAGCCATGACTGAATGGCAAACCCCAACCACCGTGAAGGAAGTCAGGAGCTTCCTCGAACTCGCGGGATATTACTACAAGTTCGTGGAAGGGTTCTCAAGCATTACCCAGCCCATGACCCAGCTTTTGAAGAAGGACAAGAATTTTGAATGGAGAACTAAGTGCGAGGAAAGCTTCCAGGTGCTCAAGAAGAGATTGACCACCGTCCCTGTTTTGGCCACCCCCAATATTCACAAGGAGTTTCTGATTTATTGTGATGCATCAAGAACCGGGCTTGGAGGTGTTCTGATGCAAGAAGGCAGAGTCGTAGCATATCTATCCAGATAGCTACGCCCTCATGAAGAGAACTACACAACTCATGATCCTGAGTTGGCAGTCGTGGTTCATGCCTTGAAGACATGGCGACATTAGATTATGGGGAAGCGATGTGAGATATTCACAGACCACAAGAGTTTGAAGTATATCTTCACTCAAAGGGAATTGAACATGAGGCAGCGGAGATGGTTGGAATTGATCAAGGATTACGACCTCAGTGTTCAATACTACCCCGGAAAGGCCAACGTGGTAGCAGACGCCTTAAGCAGAAAGGCTTGTTCCTTGAATGCTATGATTAAGGAAAGGCTACCCGCCTTGTATGAAGAACTTGAGAGCTTTGGCCTGGAACTGGTTGCACCAGGATTCTTTGCCAACCTCGAAGCAAAGCCTACCTTGATGGATGATATCAAAGAGGCCCAGAAGGGACACGAGAGCATTGAAGTCATCAAGAGGAAGATCAAGGCAGGCAAGGCCCCAGGATTCTCAGTGGATGAACAAGGAGTTGTATGGTACGGGAATCGCATATGCGTGCCCAACAAAGAAGAGCTCAAGAACCTGATCTTGTAAGAAGCTCATGACACTCCCTACTCCATCGATCCTGGAGGAACCAAGATGTATCAAGACCTCAAGGAAAGATTCTGGTGGCATGGCATGAAACGGGAAATAGGCACTTTTGTCGCCAAGTGTGACATATGCCAAAGACTCAAGGCTGAGCATCAGTGACCCGCTGGACTATTACAACCTCTCAAAGTGCCAGAATGGAAGTGGGATAAAGTTGGGATGGATTTCATCACTGATTTACCAAGGTCAAGCAAGGGACATGATTCCATTTGGGTCATCGTCGACCACGTGACCAAGGTAGCCCACTTCATCCCCGTCAGAACCACCTACGATGGAAGCCAGCTCGCAAACCTCTACATCAACCGCATTGTGAGTCTTCACGGAGTTCCAAAGGAGATCGTGTCAGATCAAGGAACCCAATTCACCTCAAGATTCTGGAAGAAGTTTCAAGAAGCTATGGGAACCAAGCTCTCCTTCAGTACTGCTTTTCATCCCCAGACCGGTGGGCAAACAGAACGAGTGAATCAAATACTCTAAGATATGCTCCGCGCTTGTGTTTTGGTGTATGGACCCAAGTGGGAAGATTGCCTACCATTTGCTGAGTTCTCCTACAACAACAGCTATCAGTCAAGTCTTAAGATGGCACCATTTGAGGTGTTGTATGGGCGCAAGTGTTGTACTCCCCTCAACTGGTCAAAGACCGGAGAAGGATTAACTTTTGTACCGGACATGCTCCGCGAAGCCAAAGAGCAAGTTCAACTTGTCCAAGAGCGCCTCGGGACCACCAAGTCAAGACAGAAGAGCCACGCTGACTCTCACTACCGAGAACTGAACCTCAACGTCGGAGATTATGTCTACCTTCATGTCACGCCCCTAAGGGGAACCATGCGTTTCCACGTCAAAGGGAAGCTCGCACCCAGATACATCGGCCCCTTCAAGATCACCGCAAGACGAGGAGAAGTTGCATATAAGCTAGAGTTACCTTCCGAGCTGTCAGATGTGCACAACGTTTTTCATGTGTCACAACTCCGGAAGTGTCTAGAAGTTCCCAATCGCCTCGACCTCTACAAGGACATCGACCATCAAGCCATCGATCTTCAGCCAGATCTCACTTATCGTGAGAGGCCAGATCGCATTTTGGATGAAGCCGAGCACTGCACCCGAAGCCGCACCATCACGTACTTCAAGGTCCAGTGGAGCAACCACACTGAAGCTGAAGCAATCTGGGAGCGTGAAGATTATCTTAGATCGGAGTTCCCTTATCTTTTTAGCGCTTAGCCTAGGAATCTCAGGGACGAGATTCTTGTAAGGGGGAAAGGTCTATCGCACCCTATGTTTGAAGCACATTGATATGTTTGGGTTTATAAAATTTGGAGCCAACTAAAACTTTTTCTATGTGTTTGTGCTTACTTGCTATGTTGGTTGCTTGCTTGTTGATTGTGTTTTATAGCACTACTAGGTTCCATTCCACTCCATAACCATCTTCCTTGATCCAAACCCCTTGCCTAATGATCATGCCATGTGAATAGTGCCCAAAACTATTTTCATCAAATTTTGTTTTAACCAAAAATGATTTATCTAATTTAAGTTTCGAAAACCACCTGGAATGAGGTTTGCACTGCAAGTCCTCAAATTAGGTGGACCCTTCTTTCCCAAAGGTTCTATTTCAAACCTACTATATTTATGACTTCTCAAAACCACCAAATATTATTTTTAAAGATTATTTTCATACTTTATTTAAAGGCTTTTTCTTAAGGCCAAAAATGGTTTTTCCTAGGGAAAAATTATTTAAATGCTTTAAAAATATTTGAGAAAACTTAGAGAGATTCAGTGGACATATATTTTCCATATATGTGTGTTTCAACACAAGGGCATGCTCAGATCATAGGGAAAACCCCTCAAAGCCCTTTCTGTTCAGATCAAACTTTTGGAATATTTCTATTAGAAATTTTCTCAATAAATTCCAGGTAAATTCTAGCAAGTCAACACTACCATGGGAGATGATCTTGCAAAGTTTCATCCCAATCCAAGTTGGTTTGGTTCATCAAATCATCCCAAAACCATTCCTGTCCAGAATCAAAATTGAGCAACTTTACATTGTGAAGTGTCTACCTTGGCCTCAAACTTTATGGGAATACTCTAATGGCCAAATAGTGATGATACACTAAGTGGTGCATCAATTGTAAAAGCCTAGCATCATTGGATCTACAGAAATCAGATTCTGCTAAATTCTAGGATTTATCAAAATTCCATTGTCAACTTTTTCCCCTTGAGCTCAATTTTGGTGAAGCATCTTATTTCTACCTAGCCCTTGACCCTGGTAAATATCTCAGTAAGATGGTAAATATTTCTTGCCCAAAACTCCATCAAACACCTTCTGGTGATTTGGTAAAACCCCTATTTCTACCTTTTATCCTTTTACCCTTGGCCTCGACTTTTTACGAGAGTCTCTTGTGGTCACCTTTCACCCTCAATAAGAATCTCAGGTCACCCAGCCACTGGTAGGTGGGGTAGAACCTCCATTTACCCCTATGGAAAGCTCCATTTCTACCCCTCTCCCCATTTCCTTCTACTCTAAGTCTCCTCCAGAGCTCTCCCCTAGCTTATCCTAGCCTTTGGGCATCTCCAATACCCCAAGGCACAAGAGGACACGCAGGGGGGCTAAAATAAGGCCCTGGCATGCAAAGCTCGTGCTCTGGAGCACGCTACAGCGCGCACCCGCACTGTAGCCGCTGGCCAACGGGCAGCGCCGACCACCTCGGGCCGCCCCAACATGTCCCCTCTGCCCCCCTCGGCGTAAGCAGCACGCCGCCCAATCGCCCATCTCTCTCCCTTTTCTCTCTCGCGCGTGCACGACACCACCCGAACCGGCCAGTGGCCGCGCTCGCATGCGCGCACCTCCGGTCCCCCCTCCTGGCTGCCTTCCCTCCTCCCACACGCGGACTGCGTCCAGGTAGCCCCCAGACACGGCAACGCTCGCCCCTGTGGCCCGTGGCGACGCCCTGGTCCTCGCCAGCGCACCATGTCCACGGTGGACTGGCAGCCCCCTATAAACAGGGCCTCCCTGAGCCTCTACCCCTCTCTCCTCGCTCCCTCCTTCCCTCTGCTTTTCCCCCGTGCCCAGAGCGCTCTCCCCCGTGGTCGGGAACCCTCTCCCGACACAAACCCTCACCGCCGTCGTCGGGCTCCCCCCTCGCCGGTGTTCCCCTCTCTCCCCGGCAACTCCGCCACTTCCCTCTGATGCATGACGCCCCCAGGAGCATGCCGATACCCTCCATTCTGGCCGCCGTGGCCCGTAGCCCTCTGGTGAGCCCCTCCTCTGCCCCTATCGCGAGGAGAGGGATGACAGGTGGGGCCCACCTGTCATCCCCTCGCCCCTCCTCTCCCTCTGGCTGGCCGGGCCTGCAGGCAGGTTTAAAACAAACCTGCCGCACAAGGCTCCTCGCCTAAGCCGGCATCCCTCTTGGGCCGGTTTCGGCCAGGCATTCTGGCCCGAAAGGGCACAATAACCTTTTCTTTTTTTCTTTTTCTGTAGGTTTCCAAAAATCCCACAGGGTGAAATATTTATTCAATTCCAATATTTATTCCACCAAAATTCATGAAATAATCCCTAGAATTTAATAGTGCCATTTGTGAAAATGTTTGAAAATATTTTTAGTACAAGTTTATTTTAAAATCTATATATATATATGCACCTTTTTGCCTTTGTTATTTTATTTCCAAAATCTTTTTCACAACAAAACCCTAAGAGAATATTTTTAGTATGACTTGTAGTATTTATCATAATAGGTTAACATTTTTGGTAATAGATTGAGTGCTCTGTTTTGTGTGATTGCTTATTTTTATCGTTTTATTTCGCGATGATAGATTGCGCGGTTGACGAAGAAGTTGGACCCGAAGACTTTGAAGACCCCGGGGACTTTGTTGAGCAAGGAAAGCAGCCCTTTAACCATGATGAGAAACCATTTTTATTGCATGTCATATAGCACTTTAGTTTCATCATATTTGATCATGTGTTGTGGTGATTCCCTTTTGGTGGGATACCACCGATACGTTTCTTTTGACACTGGCATCGTGCATGACCCTATCACCTTATGGGGGTTGTGTGGGTGGGAGTAGTTAGGTTTCTAAGAGATGCTACGCTAGTGGGATGGGACTTATGCATAGTGATGGCAAGATAGTGATGATTTCAAAGAATTTTCGAAAACCCCGTCGGGTGCCACTAATGCCCGAGGGAGATGATGAGAAGATGGTGACCACTTGAGAAAGAAGTGGTGTGCCGGAACAAGTTGAGGGTGTGTTTTTGAAAATGGATTAGATTTAGGATTTGTCGACCATCACAACCTTACATGCGCAACCACGATACCCCTTATGGGACGAGGCTTTGTTGATTACCCTGGTGGTCGATACAGGGTCGTACCGGTATGTATGATCATGTGTTGTCTTCATAGGCACTGGGCACACCATTGGTCCCCTCATGGATGGTACGATTAGAGCGAGGCTCGTGTGATGTACATCATGGGGGCTGGTTACCAATCGAGTGGACTCTTTGTTTAGTATCACCGGGGGAAAGGCATTGTTTTGGTGCTTACCTCGGGTATGTTATATACCGCGAGTCATGGATGACACGGAACTTCCTTGAGTCTTGTGTAAAACTATTCGAATAGTCGTGTCCACGGTCAAGGACAGTTGGGTGGTGCTGCTTAAACTACGTCCGGATGTTTTCGTGAAACTTGGTGTGAGTATGGGTGTGATGGTGAAAAGAGATCACATGAACTAGGTCCGATGACATAGCATGAGTATTGAACTAAGTCCAATGACTTAGCATGATGCATGAACATGAGGTGTTCAACCCCTACTTATGTTGATAACTGTATCTTGTTCGTATGGCTATCTGCCTGTTATTGATGCATGCTTACAGGATACTTGACCATGTCATTGCATTTAAAATCAGCTTTTCGCAAACTTACCTATTGGTGTTATATCATGCATCATTATTACCTTGTTCCACAACTTGGGTTGCTTGCGAGTACATTCAAAGTACTCATTGGCTTGCCACTGGTTATTTAATTGGCCAGGCATGGAAGAACAGGAGTATGTTGAAGAGTTCATTGGACACGAACATGCGAACTAGGATGCTTCCCAGTCAGAATGCCTGTAGGTTAAGGCAGATGGCATGGGTTCACGCTTTTGACCAAAATTTCCTCTGCTTGTTCTATTTTAAATGCTTGGCCCGTGTGTCCCTATCTATGTAAGACTAAGACCTTCGTGGTCATCATTTGTGTAAGACCTTAAGTATGGATGTAAGACTCTTGTTATTCAGCTTCTGTGTGTTTAGTGAGCATTGATCTCTGGGATCACTATACACGTGCATTCAGTGATCTCGACTTATGAGTCAGGGTCCCCATAGATCCCAAGATTAATGCTCACTGAACACAACAAGCTTAATAATAAGAGTTTACATCCATTACAGTATGTCTTATAGAAATATGACCATTATGGTTCAGTCTTACATAGATAGAGCCAGGAAATCTAAACATCAAATAAAACACACGCATTGAAAATATTTGCCGATAACATAGACCCATGCCATCTTCATTCACCCTATAGACATTCTGACTTGGAAAGCATCCTAGTTTGCATGCTCGTCGCCAAAGAACTCTTCATCGAATTCTTGTTCTTCCATGGCTAGCTAGGTAAATATCCAAGGACAAGCCACTAAGTACTTTGAATGTATTCGTAAGTAACCCATGATTGAAAGCAGAATAAACATGCATGGCTTAAAACTAAGTTGGTATTTTTGTGCAAAGGTAGTTTTTGAGTTTAATGACATGTCCTATAATTTTGGAAATCATGCATCATTAGGTTACGGATATCAATATAAATAGAGTTATCTCAACTCTAGTTTCATCATCTTGGTATGTCGTCTCTTATAGACCAAAGATTTCTTCTCATTCCCCAAATTGGTAAAACACTAGACGTAGTTTAGGCAACACCGCCCAACTGTCCTTGACCGTGGAAATGGCTATTTGAATAGTTTGACATTCTGCAGAGGTTGCACACTTTACCCACAAGACTCGGGAAACTTCTGTGTCATCCACAACTTGCAATAAATTAAGTATCCGAGGAAAGCATATGAACATTACATTTCCCTAGACAATACTTAACTTAGAGTCCACTCATTGATACACACCTCTGATCATAAAACATAACATTAAACAATTTTATATCCATGATGGGACTCAATGGTGTGCCCGGTGTATGTGAAAACAGCCATAGTCATC
This sequence comes from Hordeum marinum, assembly GCA_022496015.1. Lineage (NCBI taxonomy): Eukaryota > Viridiplantae > Streptophyta > Magnoliopsida > Poales > Poaceae > Hordeum > Hordeum marinum. Next base: position 111,617,522 of record CM039676.1, on the reverse strand, counting down.
CAGCCAGGCATGATCCCATATCGAGAGTGGCCGAGCCACTCCCACCACAAGTAATGCAGGATCTGTGCTAGTATCGGTTAAGGTAATCAATAAAGCCCCTTCCCATATAGTGGTAGTGTGGTTGTACATGTTTGGTTGGGATGGTCGACAAAATTAAATCTAATCCATTTACGGAAGAAAAAGCACACAACTTGCCTCGGTACACTACTACTTTACCAATTAGTGACTTGAGCTCACCATCTCCCAAGGGCATTAGTGTCACTAGTTTGGTTTTTTGAAAGTCTTTTTTATAAAACCAAATTTGTTACTCATCACGCATAACCCTGCCCCACTTTGCGTAGCAGATACTACAAGCACCTATGTACTTCCCACAAGCACAACTATAGGTAAGGCTAGAGCTATGAGCAATGCAAGTATCAACGAGAATGTGCAACAGAGGCAACCTAGCAAGTTTGCCATCTCAAAGTACCATGTTTTTTTATGCAAAAGTAATTACTATAATGTCATAAGAAGGGTTTCATCAACATGGTCAGAGGGCTGCTTGTCTTTGTTGGCTTGCTCTTCAAAGTCTTAAAATCCTTCTCCTTCTATTCCTTCATCGCAACTGTCATCTAACATCGCAAAGTAACGAGACAAAATAAGGCAATAGAAAAATAGAAAAATAAAATTGTTCATAAAAATGTCAAACCATTTTCATTAAATACTAGGGTGAACACCAAAATATCAATATTCTTAGTTTTTGGGTTGGACTTCCAGCAATAGAGATATGGATTTTTGAAGGTGGACATGCATGTTCAAATTTGAATTTAAATTTTAACATTACATCAAAGCCTGGTGGACATATATGAAAGTTGTACCATAAAATAGTGGGACTTCTATAAGAATATAGGAGTTGGAATTATTGCATTTCAGAAAATATTCAAGGGATTTGTATTTTCATGCCCTTCATTCCTTTGTTCTGCTCAATTTTGCCCAAGCCAACAAACTTTGCTCACTGTTGCCTTCTGTTGGGAGACGTAGTAGTAAATCAAAAAATTTCCTACGATCACCAAGATCGATCTATGGAGAAACCAGCAATGAGTGGGGAGAGATTGCATCTTCATACCTTTGAAGATCGCTAAGCGGAAGCATTACAAGAACGCGGTTGGTGGAGTCATACTCGCAGCGATTCAGAACGCGATGGATTCCGATCTAAGCGCCGAACAACGGCGCCTCCGTGTTCAACACATGTACAGCCCGGTGACATCTCTTGCGCCTTGATCCAGCAAGGAGGAGGGAGAGGTTGGGTAAGAGCTCCAATAACATCATGGCGGCGTGGTGGTGGTGGAGCAGCAAGGTATTCCGGCAGGGCTTCGCCTAAGCACTGCGGAGGAGGAACAAGAGAGGTAGGGATGCGCCGTGGGAGAGAGAGAGATCAAATCTTGTCTCAAAACAGCCAAAACCTCAAGTACATATAGGAGGGAGAGGGAGGGCTGGCTTGGCCCCTCCTCCAAGGAGGAGAGGTTCGGCCGAAGCTAGGGAGGAGTCCACCTCCCATAACGGAGGTGGATCTCTTCCTTTTGAATCTCCTTTAGCCTTATCTCTTTATCCCTAGCCGCATGGGCCTTTCTGGAAGGACTTGGCCAGCCCAATAAGGGCTGGTACACCTCCTTTAACAGCCCACAAAGTCCTTTGGTCGTCACACCCCTCCCGAGGGTCCATCGGCACCCTCCCGGCACTCCCGGTACACTACCGATGAGCCCGAAAACTTTCCGGTGACCAAAACAGGACTTCCTATATATCAATCTTTACCTACGGACCATTCCGGAGCTCCTCGTGACGTCCGGGATCTCATACAGGACTCTGAAGAACCTTCAGTAATCATGTATACCATTTCCCTATAACCCTAGCATCATCAAACCTTAAGTGTGTATTCCCTACGGGTTCGGGAGACACGTAGACAGGACCGAGACACCTCTCCGATCAATAACCAACAGCGGGATCTGGATACCCATGTTGTTTCCCACATACTCCATGATGATATCATCGAATGAACCACAATGTCGGGGATTCTATCAATCCCGTATACAATTCCCTTGGTCTACCGGTATGATACTTGCCCGAGATTCGATCGTCGGTATCCCTATACCTTGTTCAATCTCGTTACTGGCAAGTCTCTTTACTCGTTCCGCAACACATCATCCCGTGGCTATCTCCTTAGTCACATTGAGCTCATTATGATGATGTCTTACTGAGTGCGCCCAGAGATACCTCTCCGTCACACGGAGTGACAAATCCCAGTCTCGATTCATGCCAACCCAACAGACACTTTGGGAGATACCCGTAGTGCACCTTTATAGCCACCCAGTTATGTTGTGACGTTTGGCACACCCAAAGCATTCCTACGGTATCCAGGAGTTGCACAATCTCATGGTCTAAGGAAATGATACTTGACATTGGAAAAGCTTTAGCAAACAAACTACACGATCTTGTGCTATGCTTAGGATTGGGTCTTGTCCATCACATCCTTCTCCTAATGATGTGATCCTGTTATCAACGACATCCAATGTACATGGTCATGAAACTATGACCATCTATTGATCAACGAGCTAGTCAACTAGAGGCTCACTAGGGACACGTTGTGGTCTATGTATTCACACATGCATTCTGGTTTCCGGTTAATACAATTATAGCATGAACAATAGACAATTATCATGAACAAGGAAATACAATAATAACCATTTTATTATTGCCTCTAGGGCATATTTCCAACACCCTCCCCCCTCCATCACCTGCTCACAAAAGGCCAAATGGAGCACCACCGTCTAGTCAAACCCTTTGACCATTACCTCCTGACTATGGGTCGTCCTGATATCCTGATAAGTGGGTCAGCGAGTTTGAGTCGGTCAAGCATGTACCCAACCCTTGGCTGACCCATTTTCTTGTGCGCATCACATAAGTAAAAAGAGGCAAATTCAAACTTAATACTAAGTATACATTAAACGGCTGCCAACACCCGCCAAAGTCCACATTCACTTTAGTTAAAACATAAAAAAATTAATTAAGGGTCATCGTCGCCATGGTGCCCTGGGTGTCCTCACCGTATGCGCCAGGATCGTTGGTTAGGCCCCCCTCAGCTCCGGTGACGGGCCTGCCCAGGGAAAGGTAACCTCCCATGCATGAGTTGCGTCCTGCGTCAGCTGTGTCGTCGACGGGCCTCCTTCGCAGCGGGAATGGGCGAACGGCGCTCCGCCTCGTCCTCCAAGCGCTCATCCTCCTCCCCATGTGCACAACAGGCACAATACTCATCCTCCTCCTTGTGCTCCGCCTCCATGAGGCGCTCGGCTTCCTCCCGCTCCACCTCCAGCTGGTGCTGCCTCTAGTAGTCCGCCTATTTTTCCTCCACCCTGTGTTGCTCCTCCTCCATGGACCTTTTCATGGCAGCCTCAAGTGCCGCCTAGTGCACCTCCTCCTCCAGCTTTACAATGGGGGTGGTTGAGGGTTGGTGTGTTTCTCCTAGACGCCGAGGCCGTGCCGTTGCTCCTCGTGCTCGAGGGCAACCCACCTCCCCTAGTTGGGAGAGTCCGGAGCGTATGTTGATACATCACCAACATATCTATAATTTTTTATTGTTCCATGTTGTTATATTATCATTCTAGGATACTTTATATTCTATTTTATATCATTTTTGTGAATTAACCTATTAACCTAGTGCCCAGTGCCAGTTGTCGTTTTCTGCTTATTTTTGGCCTTTCAAGAAACCAGTATCAAACGAAGTCCAAATGACCTGTAACTTTTTGATGATTTTTCTGGACAAAAATAAGAGTTGGAAGGTTCGGAGGGAGTCCACAGGCAGCACAATGGGTTCCTAGGCAATAGTGTGCCCCTTGCCTTGGGACCACCTCGTGGCTCCATTTTACCTACCTCCACCTCTATATATTCTCTAAAATAGGGATATCAACAGAGAGCCACCCGAAACCCTTTTTCCGGCGCCGCAAGTCTCTGTTCTCCTGTGTATCCATGTGGAGCCATGTTTCGATACTCTGCCAAAGGGGGGGGGTCAACCACGTAGGGCCTATACATCAACTTTGTTGCTCCCATGATGATGTGTGAGTAGTTCACCATAGACCTATGGGTCCATAGCTAGTACCTAGATGGCTATCTCCCCCCATGATATTCAATACAAAGTTCACTGCGATTCCCGCGGTGATCTCTTCGATATAGTCCTCTTTTCGGTGTGTTTGTTGGGATCCGATGAATTGCGGGTTTATGATAAGATATTCATGAATGTTAACTGAAACTTCTCTGAATTCTTTTATGCATGATTTTTTATAGCTTTGTACTTCTCTTTGATCTATTGGTCTGGTTTGGCCAACTAGATTAATTTATCTTCAGTGGGGTGGTGCGTCATGATGGGATTAATTTTGCGGAACTCTATCCTCATGACATAAGGGGTTAAGACACGTGTTGTCTTACTCCCATTAAGCGGAAAATGGTGGGATTTATTCATATTAGTTTATTTTACTTTGTGTACATCATTTCACTTGCTAAAAGCATTATTATGCTTCATACATAATACTCTAGATGCATGCTCGATAGCGGTCGACGAGTGGACTAATAGTAGTAGATGCAGGAAGGCGTAGGTCTACTTGCTTACGGACATGATGCCTATATACATGATCATTGCCTTGACTGATTGTCATAACTATGTGCTTTTCTATCAATTGCCAAACAGTAATTTGTTTACCCATCATATGCTTTCTTTGAGAGAGAAACCTCTAGCGAACACTTTGGTCCCGGGGTTTAAATATAAATACTAAAACAATATTTATCTTTCTATGTTTTATTTATTTTATTTATTTTGCATTTATAATATCTATCTATGAAGATTTAATCTTTGCAAGTAACATGTTCAAGGGGCTTGACAACCCTCTTGCCCGCGTTGGGTGCAGTGTTATTTTGTGCAGGTGTTGTTGATGGGGGTTTGTGTCATTCTCCTATTGGTTCGATAACCTTGGTTCTCATTGAGGTAAATACTTATCTCTACTGTGATGCATCTCCTCTCCTCTTCGGGGAAAAACCCAACACAGTTTACATCTAGCATATGTGTCCATCCGACGTTGCTCTGGCGTAAGGAGCTCCCGCTGCCTGCGCACCTACTCGGTGTTTGCTGGTTGCGACCATGACATAGCCGCTACATATCCAGATGCCAGTCGTGTGGCAGCATGACATCTGGGTATGAAAGCGGCTACCTATGCAGCTAGCGCCAGCGTGCCTCGTGCATAGAAAGGTGCAGGCACTGCCGCACGGGGGAGGGGGCAGGCGTCGGTGGCAGCGGAGGGGGAAGTGCATGAGGAGGATGCATCGGCGGTGAAGTTTGCCTTGACCTTGTCGCGGCCGCTAAGGAACCCCATGGCTAGGATTTGTTGGGTGCCGGTGAGGGAGCACAAGGGACGGGGTGGCAGCGAGATGTCGATGGGCAATGGAAGTGGATGATGCTGGGGCCCCGCACGCGTGGATAAAAAAGGACGGACCTTTGTAGCTTCCAGTCGTTGATGCGTGGGTTCGTGGTAAATGGATGTGTTGAATACTACCGCGTCTAGTAGTTGGCTGGGAGAAATGTGGGGACTCAGCGGACACCGAAGATTGGTGATTGTATGCAGGCAGTGGACATTCTACTCAATAGGCTTCAACAGGCTCTAGCCTACCCTCAAAAATTGCCACACGGAAAAACACCACCAATGATTAACACACTAGTAGTTACGTGCAACACATAAAATGGCTTCTCACATCAAAAAATTAGTATCCTTGAAGTTGAGCATCCCTTCATTTACATCCTAGTTTCGAGCTTCCTATAGTGGTACAACAAGTGGTCAACAGGAGCAGAAATATTACACATTTTTTCATTGAAAAACTATAGTGTGAGCATGCCATGCTTTTCTTGGCCATGAAAATTTAGTGTGCAAATATAGGGTCCATGCCCAATGTGGGGTCATTTGGACAAACTATTCCATGGTTAACCCTAATCTCTAGCTCATTCCCCTTAAAAATCATCAAACCTTGTTTGTGGTTGATAACTTATGTGAAGGGAATTTCATGCAAATATCTGTAGTCATGGTTTCGTATTTTTCCTAGCAACTTAGTAACTTAAAACGATGGTGTGCGCAAGTTTTGTTTTTTTATTTTGTTTCAATTTAATTGTGCTCAACCGTACCTCTCAAAATCCATCAAACCCCTCTCAAAACCCCTCACTCTCAGGGCCATTGGATCGCTATTTGGGAATGGTTTCGATTAGGTTCTAGGGTTTGTTGATCCACGAGATGACCCTAATTGGTTGGATGCGGGTGGGGTCTTTCGTGGCTATGGACATGATGTCCCACCAAACAGCAGGGGAACAGGGACATATGACAGCAGTTGTGGGCTGCATGCTTGACGTATTCGATCGGGGCTGGACGCTCGTTGGACCGATGGGTCGTCCAACGACTCATCCTGCCATGCATGCATGCATCTACCTAGCACATGCCATCTGGGCAATTAGTGCATCCTCAGGACGCGGCTATGTCGCACATGGGCAATAAGTGCACCCTCGGAATGCAGCTTTAGCAATCGACATGCCTCGGTTGAGTGTGAAAAACGCATCCAAATGCCAAACATTCACACACATAGCGCTGTGGTGGGCAATTATTAGTGGGTGCTCCGATGAACACATTCAAATGGGTGCATCAAATCGTGGCTATTTAAACTCCTCCCGACTACATCTTCGCCTCAAATAGCATCCATGTTCTTCCTCATCAAAATCCAAAGCAAAGCTAGGTACTGCTCAAGACAAAGATGCAGTTCTATGGCCCAAGCTACCTCCTGCCAGCCATCATGTCGGAGATGCGGTACCTAGTACGTCTCCAACGTATCTATAATTTTTTATGGTTGCATGCTATCATATTATAATTCTAGGATACTTTTTAGGCATTTATTTTTCAATTCATATTATTTTTTAGCACTAACCTATTAACCCAGTGCCAAGTGTCACTTAATGTTTTCTGCGTGTTTTTAGCTATTCAGGTTTACAATAACAAACGAAGTTCAATTGCCACATAAATTTTTAAAGATTTTTTCTGGACCAAAATAAGATCTGAAAGCTTTAGGAGAAGACTAGATGCCGCACGAGAGAGGAAACACACATCAGGACGCGCCTAGGGGGGTTGTCGTGCCCTATTGTGTGCTGGCTCCCCCTGGAATCTCTTAACGCCCTCTCTGCCATATAAATTCCAATACTAGTTGAACCGTTGCGCCAAATGGCGTAGAGACCCGCTAAAGACATGTTGTTAATGAAAATAGTTTCATTTGTTCGATACTGGCATTCGAAAGCATATCAGTTACATCATGTTATTCAAGCTGTGAAATCCGAGTTTGGAAAAAATGGCACAAAGGCCCTTTGAATACATGTACACAATGAAAATAAAATACATGATTTAGTTGCAAGCAATCATATATGGTAAAAATTATAGAAATGATATGGTTCCACCGACGAATAATCACGATCGCGTTCACCGGCTTGGACGTGATGGACCTAGATCTCAGGCTCTCTCATTTCTGCAACAAAGCCTCTCTTGCAATAAAAGTATTGTAATAGGACCTCTTCTACCAAAATAATTAAATTATAACAAGGACTCTTGCAAAAAATGTAAGAAGACTTCTATTGCAAAAACAAATTACAACATGACCTCTAATGCAAAAAAACTTGTAAGAAGGCCTCTTTTGCAAGAATAATAATTATAGCTTGACATATGTTTAGATTTCTGCAACATGATTGATGTTATAGAAAATTACTACAACACAACCTTTGTTGCAATTGTTGAGGATGACACTCGGTTGCTCACCCTGCCCGATTGGATGTCTAGCAAGGCGACGAGTCTTTCTTATTCTGCCCGATCCGACGTCTAGCGAGACGACAAATCTTTTCGAAACATCCGTGGGCCGAAGTGTAGAAACACCCAACAAATGAACACCCTCTAATTATAATAAATGATGACTTGTTGTCTACAATAAAAAAATGATTGGTTTGATTCGTTATCTACTATGACATCCGCACAAAGGTGTAACTTTAGTTGTGAGCAACTAATTAGAGCTCTAACACAAACCCTTTTAATCAATGATTAAGGAGGACTTCTTTCTACAAATATACACTTGAGAATGCGCAATTTGAAATCAATCACATTTTCAAACATGGGATCGGAACACCTCTTAACATATCTAACACTTTGCATTTAAGTGTAGCATATGACAAGATAGGCATAAAGGTTTGGTTCATCCTTGGAGATGCACAAACTTCAGTACACACATACATAGACCTAAAAAATATTTCTTCACCAGGAATTACTTCACATGGTAAGGCTCCATCATCCGTGAAATCAAACTAATTTAGCTGCCCATCAAGACATAGAAAAACATTCTCATGCAAACTTGCACGTTCATTCTCCTTTGCAACCTTAGGGTGTGTTTGGTTGCTGTCACCGAGTGGAACGTCACGGGTCCGTCCTGTTCCTAGAGCCCATTCCCATGTTTGGGTAGCCGAAGGGACCGGAACCCACTAGTCCCAGAAAATGGAATAATCGCTGTTTATGCGGAACCGAGGGATACCTACAATTCGGGCGAACGACGAGGAATGAGCCCTCCCCTCCCGCATCGCCCCCTCCCTCTCAGCATCGCAACCCCTCCCGCAACTCCTCGCCCTCCCGCACTGCTCCCCTCCCTCAATCCGATATGCCTCGCCCTCCTGCATCGCTCCCTCTTCCTCTCCCTCTCTGGCGCAAGCGCCACCACCCGCATCGCTCCCCCTCCCTCTCCAGCGCAGGCATCCTCTCCTCCCCATCGTTTCTCCTCCTGCATGGTGTGAAGCTGAGAAGCTGGTGGAGACCTCGCAGCGGTGGTAACCTAGCAACTGGTGGAGACCTCGCAGCGGCAGCGACCTAGCAGCTGGTGGACCTCGCAGCGGCGGTGACCTAGTAGTAGGGGTGGCAGCTGGCAACGGGGCGACGGAGGAGAAGGCATCGAGCGGGGCGACGGGAGAACTGCCAGCGGGGTTCAGCGGCCAGCAGCAGAGGCAGGGTATGTTTCCTACCCCTTCTTCATGCTAGATTGATTTTTACTTACTGTTTGTGCAATGTTCTTCCTCATTTTGACCATATATTGTTGTCCAAATCCATTATAAGTCAATAGTAGGTATATTTTTGATAGTATATGCATCACTTGTAGATGGCCAGCGAGATGAACAAAAGAAAAAGGATGGCTAGAGGAGTCGCTGTTTTTGTTGCAGTTGCTGCTATGGCAGTCATTGCTCGTGTTATTTTAAGGAAGAGAAGACCACGTTAGTTGTCACCTCTGATCATGTTAGAAACCATCTCAAGAAGTGGAGGAAGATTTGGGTTAGGGTAGTCAGTTTGAAGAATTTAAGTGGAGCACTATGGGATGAAGATACTTGCACAATTAGGCTTAGTGAAGAACACTATGCAGGTCATTGTATGGTAAGCTTATGCATGAACAAAATCCTTTCATTTTCTGCCTTCATTATGCTAATGACTTTCAGTTTTTTTGTAGACCCACAAATCTGATGCTCCCTTCTTGAACAACCCAATTTAACACTATCATGCCATGGCAACCATTTTTGGAACAACCGGTGCTAAGGGGATGAATGCAAGGTTTGGAAATGATCTTCTTTCTATTGACCTCGATGATGAGGAGAATGGTGAGGTGAATGGCGAGATGAACACGTCACCATAAGTTGGTGAGTCTACTAACCCCAAAGGACCACAGAAAAAGAAGGCCAAGGTGGTGAATGTTCTAGAGGATCCACTAGGTGCCATTCTCAAAGATGGGTTTAAACTTGTGGCTGAAGCTCTTGTGAAATCTGGTGGAGATGATGATGATATACCCGATGATCTTTGGGATGTAGTCTCTAGTTTGAAAGAATTTGATGAAGAGCACCTTGCCCACTACTATGCAAATCTTGTTGACAACCCCAAGACCGCAAGAGCATTCATGAAACTTTTCGACACCAACAAGTCTGTTTGGGTGAGTAGCTATGCGAAGAAGAACTTCTAAATTTGACATGGCTGTATTGTTGTCAAGTATGTGCACTTGACATGTATGGTTGTAATGCCATGTGGTTGCTTTTGGATATTTGGTATGTGAACATGTATGGATGTAGTGCACTTTGCTTTGGGTTGTATGTGAACAAAGACATGTATTGGCTGATTGCTTTTGGATGTGCCAAATGAACTTGCTATCTGATGATATTAGTGCTGAAAATTGTGTTCTATGTTAATATATATATTGTTATGTTGTTTTTCTTCAAAATACAAATGAAATGTTGTCGAAATTTTGTGTTTTTTTCATTCCATTTTGCATTCCATTCTTCCAAACCAAACACTGAAACAGAGCCAACCGTCCTACTTTTTTGTACCTACCAAACACAGGAATGGAACCGACCCGTTCCTCTGGAATGGAACCATTCCATTCTGTGACAGTTGGTTCCTCAACCAAACACACCCTTACCTCACGGAACCCAGCTTCAAGGGAAGATAGACATGGGGTCCTGTACTGTCATGATTTTTGAGAATGCAGAACACACCACATGAGTTTTATTAAGAAAAATAATTTATATCAGTTTCTAATTGGCTGACATTATAGCAGAAATGATTAGATGTGACAACATGCTGGGAAGATAGAGTAACAATATGTTTCCCACAGTCAAATTAGCCATATTAGAATTTCCACATGTAAATACTGCCACAACATATGATAGAGTCTGTAACCTCACTGGATAACAGAGTTTTCATTAACAATAGCACAATCTGGCCCAAATAACTTTGGAATTGCTGCACATGGTTGAAATTTATAAGACCCACATTCATTATTATAATTAAGGCGAGCGAAAAGTATTGAAACCATGATGACCTAAATCGTACATCAGCAAGAGAGCATTACCTGCACTGGCCCAATGATGGCATGATCTCCTTGCTTGACACCAAACGACGAAGACCTTGTTCACCAAATTCTTCCATTGGATTCTTGCGCTGCTTTTATCTCCCAGATCTGTAAATTTTATACGAGGAAATCAAAACCAGAGAGGCAGAAAAATCAACAGGTCCAAAGAGAACACCTTATAGTGATTTGTCGAGAACTTCCTCTTGCTACCTTCGTAGAATTGTTTTGCCCATCATTGTGTCTAGATCGCTTCCTCCTTGATGCACCCACTACATTGGTACACAAAGCCGATGAATGATCAGTAAACTAAGGACCATGAATTAAGATCACTTGTTAAACAAGAAATCATGTGATGGACAAAAATGCAAAATAAAATAACAACCACATGGCAAGAACCGGTAACTCATTTTGCAGTTAAATATTTGCCTAACCCTTTCTGCAAATGGTCAACACTACAACACAACGGCACATAACAGAAAGTTCATACAGAAGGATAAAAGGAAACTATGATTGTAGCACAATGAGACAAATCCATATATTCAAATGCACTAAGATTACACCTTTGTCTAATGGCATCTATCATTCTTTCCTTTAGTATTGTGAACCAACAATGATGGATGGATTATAGGTCCGTGGACACAAAAATTCCTAAATATAATTAAATTTAGTGTGAAAAATCAAAGTAAAGTGGTCAACATCAGAGTTCATGGACAACAATCGATTCTACACCTTTTCTCTGTGCATTTCTTTATTTTTGTTTATGTATGTCTGAGATAATTTACAACTTTTCTCATTCCTCGGTGCTCTGCTCATATCATGGTAATCTAGAAGCACCAAAGGAATAAGCACTTTGTGCATATATAAGTATCAGTAGCTAGTCGAGCATGGTTAAACAATGGCATGAAATATAATTATGGCAGTCAATGCTAATAAGGTAGGCTACAATCTTATGTGAACCACTAACTCACAGGGCACTAGAAATGAAATAAACACAACAACCTGAAACCAATGATGCTAGCATATGGAAGTTATAGCCTATCCGATAGACAAAGAAAGTGGTTACAAGACCAACAACAATTTTGATTCCAAAAAAGGGTATTTATTACAATTAGAAAGGAATTTTTTTATAATTACAGATAAACTATCATTTTGAAGTAATGGATTTGCCAGGCTGGTGCACATTGCAAGAGAAGTCTACAAAGAATCAGACCTTACAAAGGGTTGGGATGTTAGGTCGACCAAAATAGTATCCAACTGCAGGAATTTTATCTTGGTCTTGTTCCCTCTTAGCTCAAATTATTCTTCGTCTCTTCTATGTTAGATCTGCACTAGTCGAGTTTAAAAATCCGGATATTAGCAAAGTAAAATATGAGTGAGGAAGGAAGTAAGAGACGGAGAGAAAGAGTGGAGGACCTAGTTCGCCACCGGCTTGCTTCGCTCGAGCCGCCTCCAACAAGAATGTGGTGTCCTCCTCATACTCCAGATCCACGAGGCATACATGGGAGGAGGGATGAGCTCCTGCTTCCTCTTGTCTTCCCACACCGCCTGAGGATGGGGGGAGAGCAACAGGGAACGTGGAGCCACCGCACCCCTCCCTCTCCATCCCCGTTGTTGCTTGCCTTCATCATTGGCCTCCTCGTTCCTTTTACCGTCTCCAACCTACCCCTCCTCTACATCCCCACCTGCACTGCGAAGACCCTGCGGCCGCTTCTCTCCCACGAAGATGACATATGTTCGATCTGGATCGATGGCAACATGGGAGAGGACAGGAGGAGGCAATCAGAGGAGAAGGCCGACGTTGTGATCGACGGAGACATGGTAAAGGAGAGTAGGAGGCGAGTGGAGGGAAAAGGTCAGCGGCCGCGGGCGAGGAAAGAATGTGGTGGGAGGAAGGGTGGGAGGGGTGAGGCGGGTGTGGAGATTGGAGAGGGAGGGGTGCGATGTCTCATGGGGATCGAGGGGAAGGAGAAAGGGGCTAGGGTTCTTTGGCAGAAGGGGTGGGAGTGGGGCGAGGCGCAGGTGATTGGGCGTGGAGCATGCCAAGATGATTGGAGAAAACCTTCTACACATGGAAAAGTCCAAGCCAGCGAGTGAGCCCACTTGTCATTGGACAACTAAAACGACTGTGAGGTAAAATTGGGTTTGACCACGGGGTGAAGATCTAACGGCCCAGACATGCCATAAAGCCAAATCGAATGGCCAACGAAGAACCAATCGAGGGAGCTTCCTGGGGGCAAGTTGGCTAGCCTCCTTATTGGTTTAAATATCCCGAGGACCCTAGACAGCCTCCCTAAACACTTATTCCACCATAAAAAGTACTTGTTCCGTCATGTGCCCATCTGGAGCCATGTTCCCGTGGCCTGCCAAAGGGGGGTCGATCACGGAGGGCCTCTACATGAAAATTTATGCTCCCATGGTGATGTGTGAGTAGTCTCCCACAAACCTACGGGTTCGTAGTTAGTACCTAGATGGCTATCTCTCTCTCTATCTCTCTCTCTTTCTCTCTCTCTCTCTCTGTGTGTGTCTCTCTCTCCCTTCAATACAAAGTCTCGCATCTTCACGGTGATCTATTCTATGCAATCTTCTTGTGTGGAGCGTTTGTTGTGATCCGATACATGGTGGATTTATGTTTAGACTGTTCATGAAATTATATTGATTTCCTTTCTAATCCTTCTTTACATATGCATGATTATATGAAAGCTCTGTAATTCTCTCTGATCTATTGAAATGGTTTGGCCAACTAGATTGATATTTTTTCAGTGGGAGAGGTGCGTTGTAGTGGGTTCAATCTGGCGGTGCTCCATATCTAGGTGAAAGAAAGGGACAAGACACGTCTTTGTATTCTTTCCACTAAGGATAAAGTGATGGGGTTTATTTATTTTGAATAAATCTACTTTGTCTACATCATGTCAATGTTCTCCAAGCAGTATTGTGTTTTACTTAATAATCTAGATGCTTGCTGGATAGCGATCGATGGGTGGAGTAATATTAGTATTTGCAGGCAAGAGTCGGTCTAGTGTCTTACAGACATGATGCCTATATGTAATGATCATTTCCATAAACAAATATTGCATGACTATGCGCTTTTCTATCAATTGCCCAATAGTAATTTGTTTACCCACCATATAACCACTTCATGAGAGATGCCACTAGGGAAAACTATGCCCCCCGGGTCTATCCACTTATATATTTACAAAAGTATCAATTAACTTGCTGACATTATTTATCTTTTATTTTATTATTCAATTTACAATTATCTACTATCATCTACACACTTCATTTGCTTCCAAGTAACGAGTCCAAGGGGATTGACAACCCTCTTGCCTACGTTGGGTGCAAGTGTTTGCTTCTTTGTGTGTAGTCGTTCAAGACACAGGTTGCATGATACTCCTATTGGTTTGATAACCTTGGTTCACACTGAGTGAAATACTTATCTATACTATGCTGCATCACCCGCTCCTCTTTGCGGAAAACCCAACGTAGATCACAAGTATCGGGAATGATTTTTGGCACCGTTGCCAGAGACTATCACCAACCTACTATCAAGTACCTTGAGACAAATTATCATTCACTTGTTCTACTTTTTATTTGTTGTTATATTTTTCTTGCTATATAAGAATCAAAAATAAAAAAATATTTTTCTTTCCTAGTTTGCTAGTATACTTCTTTACTTGCTTTACTTGCTAGTTTACTTGTTCTGCTTGCTACTTTGCTTGCTCAGTCACTGTTGGGGATATAACCCCACGGTGAGAGCCACCCTGAGCACTCCGGGTCATACCTAGTGGCTCGTACACCAGCCAAAGAGTGAGCTGTGGGGACTTAAGGCCCAAGACGCTCGGCGGCTCGACAGGATGGGCCGGCAGGTGGCCCGGATGAAGAAGACCCGGGTGTGTAAACCACCCGGGGACAACTTGGTCAGGAAAGGCAAGAGAACATAGAGGTAGACTCGGACATGTAATGAGAGTCGGTTACAACTTGTATGATCCCTGGTCTTGACCTCCTATATAAAGGCAAGACCCAAGGCGACTTAGAGATCAGGTGATCGAGAACTAGGTCGAGCAATAGCTCCTTTGTAATCGATACATCAAGCAATACAAGCACAAGCAGGACGTAGGCTATTAACTCAACTTGAGGGGCCGAACTTGGGTAAACTCGTGTCCTTCATCCGGACCAAAACCTTTGAGTCCATCACGTTAGCAATGGCCTCGAACCCAAGTCCGTTCACCCAGACATTTGCCGTGATAAAACCACGACAGTTGGCGCCCACCGTGGGGCCTGCGCTCGGTGGTGTTGAGTTCTCAAAGGGCTCTCTACCAGAGCTCGAGGGATACGTGGTGGTAAGGATGAGCAAGAGTCGTCGCGACCGGCTCTACATCGACGACGCTGACTTGGGCTTGATGCCGACTCTATGGAATATGGATTTCGCGTTCCTTTCGGCGGGATTCACGTTTTCATCGGAAAGACAGACGGATCTACACCTGGGCCGGACATCTGCACCAACATCGTCGAGCCGGCTCGGCGCGCGCAACCTACCCATAATGTGCAGCCCGCCCATGTTAATTCGGGCTAGAGGCACGTCTTCATAGGCTTTACTCAAGGTATGGATCTGGAAGCGACCGGGTCATAGGAAACTCTTGTCTATTCAGAAGACGAGTCTTCGAGCGGAGAGACGGGGTCAATTTACCAGCTCCACAATGGCGGGCTCGGGGGCTACGATGAGCTTTGCCCTAAGTCAGATCGTTCTGAGTCGGACGCTCTTGGGCCACCGGTTCATGCTGCCGTATTCATGGCAGGGTCAGCCCCAGGCACGAGCAGTACAGTCGCGGGAGCGGCAACCTCCGGCGCTGACCCGCCGCCACTGGCTCAAGTTCTTTTGGATTTGATGGACGAGCTCGTGATCATGATGGCCACTAAAGTTACACCAGATAATCAGGCTGCCCGGAACTTAGAGATCGTATGGCTCAAGGACTGGATGGCGGAGGAGCAACAGAGGATAGCCGAGCTGAAGGTCTAGATGGAGGAAGAGGCAGAACGTATTAAAATGGATGCCTTCTGCCTTGGGCTGGAACAGCAATCGACAGCTCCGGTACATCGGATGAGGCATCAATCCCGTTTTCCAAAACGATATGAGGCTAGGAACCTCTTCAACACACCAGGAACGGGATGAGCAGCGGATGCACCTGGAAGCCGCCCGGCGGCTCGACCGACGTCTCACCCGGCCCAATGAAACCAGGCCTCACCAATGGTCTTTCCAACACCGGCGGGTCATTATTCTACCCCAGCCGAGAACATGGTGGCCACAGCCACCCAGCTTGAAACAATTCCTATTCCAGATGAAGCGCCTTTTGCGGAAGAGGTATGGAATGCCATTGGATACCTTCAGATGGTGATGGACCGACAGGTGAAGTATACTCACAGTCGGAGCCGCGTCCATTCAACACCTCTCCCAAGCTGCAGCTTTAGCCGGCGCTATGAGTCGTCGGTGGTTTGCAGCAGTGATCAGCAAAGAGGAACTCCAGGGACGATCAGCCGGCTCTAGATGCGCAAGCGCTCATGAACTGGGCAAGAAACCAGCAAGAGGCGGCAGCTTTGGCCACGATGACTCACCAAGAGCCCGCACCCTCTGTATTAGTAGGAGCAAGAGTAACGACCAGGGCCGTGGGAGTGCCTTGCTTATTGCCGGCTCTGCAAAGTGAACAGTTGCCGAAGGATTTCAAAGGACCTCGCAAGGTTCTGAATTACACTGCTGATTTGCCTGCGGAGGCCTGGATCGAAAGTTATGAACTGGCTATGGAAATGCTAGATGTCAGTGAGGCAGTGTGTGCTAAGTACTTTATCATGATGCTTGAAGGTCCGGCTCACACGTGGTTAAAGGGGTTGCCTCCCAATACCATCAATTCGTGGGCTGAGTTAAGGGCAAGGTTCATCAAAAAAATTCAAGGGACTTGCAAACAGCCTATGACCATCATGGATCTTGGTCACTGCGTCCAGCAGGAGGGTGAGTTGGCTCATCATTGGGTCCGACGGGTGTCAACCATCATCCACTCGTCTGAGCAGATCACGGCGGCCCAAGCCATGCTCATCTTAGAGAAGAACTGCCACTTCGTTCTGCTGAAGCAGAAACTTGGCTGGCTCAAGCGTACATGTCAGGATATGGGAGAGCTCATGATGGCTCTCACAAAGTATGCTGACTCTGATAACACGAAGGACCCATGCTCTGATGAGGAGAAGGCCGATCAAGGTAAGAAGAACAATCAAGGAAAAGGTGTGGTTAACAATGGTAATCAGAACAAGCGGAAGAATCCCGATGGCGGATCAGAACTGGTAGCCAATGCAAGTACCAGCCAGAATCCTCCTAAGGGCAATGGGAAGTTCAGCTCACCTTTTAATCAGAACAGGACTCCCTTCAATTTGGAGGAGGCGCTTAAGAAGCCCTGTCCAGAATACAGCCAACCCGGCAAACCTTCGTCGCACGCATGGGGTGATTGCCACATTATGCAGAAGTTAAAGAATTACTACATGCAACCCAACAACCAGGGTGGTGGTCCGCCAGGTGGCTCAAGACCGGGCGGGTCAGGAGCCGGATTTGGGTCCGGCGGCTCAGGGTCCGGTCATCATGGTCAAGGTAATCAAGGAGGGCATCCGCAGCATTCTGGTAACAACAACCAGCAGCAACATAACCAATCTGGATATCAAAGTAATCCGAAGCAGCTCAGCTCAAGCCAGTATCATGTTTTCACGACCAGCCTTAACAAGCGGGATCAGAAATTATGCAAGCGAGAGCTTCATGCGACTGCGCCGGCTCTGCCGCAGTACTTAAAGTGGTCTGAATATATCATAACGTGGAGCTGGGAAGATCACTCGCCGCGTGTGGATGACCCAGGGCGGCTGGCTTTGGTGGTTTCCCCCCGAGTGGGAGGATATATGGTGAATAAGGTGCTTATGGATGGAGGCAGTAGTATCAACATCCTCTATTATGACACCTTTCGGCGGATGAAGTTGCTTGACAAGGATCTTAAGCCCTCATCCACCGTTTTTCATGGTGTGGTGCCAGGCAAGTCGGCTTATCCGGTGGGCAGGATTTCTTTGGAAGTTGCCTTTGGTGACGAATATAACTACAGAGTGGAGTCCTTGTGGTTTGAAGTGGTCAAAATCAAGAGCCCTTACCATGCGTTGTTTGGGCGGCCAACTTATGCTAAGTTCATGGCTAGGCCCTGCTATGTCTACTTACAGCTCAACATGCCCGAGTTAAAGGTACAATTACAGTTCATGGCGATCGGAATATGGCTATTGAGTGCAAGGAAGGAGACACGGCTTATGCAGAATTGGGTTGTGCTCAGGAGGAGCTTAAATTTTATAAGGAGAATGTCGACCCGGAGTATACGACGCCACTGAAAAAGCCCACAACGGAGGTTGAGCCACCCCTTAAGTTTTCGGTGGATGGTACCAAGGCAATAGACTTCACTTCGGGCGACTCATCCAAACAGCTCATCATTGGGGCTCATATGGATCCCAAATAGGAAAGCGTGGTCATCGAATTCATCCGTGAGAATCGGGACATCTTTGCATGGAAACCCTCTGACATGTTGGGTGTTCCGAGAGAGTTTGTTGAGCACAGTCTTCATGTGGATCGTAAGTTTAAACCCATCAAGCAGTTTCTACGGCGGTTCAATGAGGAGAGGCTCAAGGCCATCGGGGAAGAGGTCGCCCGACTCTTAGCAGCGGGTTTCATCGTCGAGGTCTTTCACCCGGAGTGGCTTGCTAACCCAGTACTGGTGCTCAAAATGAATGGCACGTGGCGGATGTGTATGGATTACACGGACCTTAACAAGGCTTGTTCGGCTGATCCCTTTGCTCTCCCGCGGATTGATCAGATCATTAATTCTACGGTGGGTTGCGAAAGCTTGTGCTTCCTGGATGCCTATTCAGGATATCATCAGATCAAGATGGCAGTTAAGGACCAAGAGAAGATGGCTTTTATTACGGCTTTTGGAGCCTTCTGTTATGTATCTATGCCTTTCGGGCTCAAGAGTGCCCAAGCAACTTATCAGCGCTTTGTGCAGAATTGTCTTCACAGTCAGATCGGGCGCAACGTTCACACTTATGTAGATGATATTGTGATCAAATCAAGGAAGAAGGAGACCCTTTTGGACGACTTAAGGGAAACTTTTGACAATCTCCGGGTCTATAAGATGATACTTAACCCGGCCAAATGCGTCTTTGGTGTTCCGGCTGGCAAGCTCTTGGGATTTCTGGTTTCTGAGTGTGGCATTGAGGCTAACCCGGATAAAATCAAGGCTATCACATCTCTGGCAGAGCTGGCCTATGTTAATGATGTCCAACGCCTGGCGGGGCGAATCGCCGCGTTAAGCCCGTTCATAAGCCGCCTCGGTGACAAAGCAATTCCTCTATATCGGATGATGAAAAAGGCAGACAATTTTGTCTGGAGTACGGCGGCAGGTGAAACATTGGAAGCACTCAAGAAATAGCTCACTGAGCCACTGCTATTGGCTGCTCCGGCTGAGAAAGAACCTTTGCTCCTGTACGTTTCGGCTAACAACTAGGCAGTCAGCGCCGCAATTGTGGTTGAGCGCAAGGAAGCCGGGAAGGAGTATCCGGTTCAAAGGTTGGTTTATTATATCAGTTAGGTCCTGACCGAATCCAAACAGTGATATCCACATTGGTAGAAGCTACTGTATGGGGTGTTCATGGCCAATCGCAAGTTAAAGCACTATTTCTTAGGGCACCTGATTATTGTGGTCAGCTCTGCTCCGTTGGGGGACATAATTCAGAACAGAGAACCCATCGGTAGGATTGCTAAGTGGGCGTTGGAGCTGGGACCTCTTAATCTAACATACGTGCCTTGTACGGCTATCAAATCCCAGGCCCTTGTGGATTTTATAAACGATTGGACAGAGTGTCAAGCTCCTGAGGAAAAGCCAGATAACACATACTGGACTATACATTTTGATGGATCCAAGCAGCTGGAAGGATCAGTGGCAGGAGTGGTTTTGACATCTCCCAAAGGTGATAAATTTTGTTATGTACTCCAGCTGATGTTCCCTTGCACCAACAGTATGGTTGAATATGAGGCTCTGCTTCATGGTCTCAGCCAAGGAGATGAATTTAAGCCGGGTAAGGTGTTTGGGCGACTCAGATCTTGTGGCTCAGCAAGTTTCAGACACTTGGGATTCCAGGTACCCACGGATGGCGGCTTATCGACAGGCGGTGGATGTCATTGCTGGTCACTTCAAAGGTTATCAGGTGGATCACATTGATTGTCGTAGGAATGAGGCGGCTGATACCTTATCACGGTTAGGCTCTCAACTAAAGCCGATGCCACACAATATCTTTTTGGACGTTTATATCACCCGACTGTCAAGTTGCCTTCAGAGGAATATTTGGCTATCCCTGATCTGGAGGGGCAATTGGTGACGGCTGTACATGCTATTCCGGATTGGACCGTGTCTTACCTGGACTATTTGACTCGGGGCGAATTACCTGATGATGAAAATTTAGCCAGATAGATCACCCGGCGGTCTAAGTCGATGACAATAGTTAATGGTGAGTTGCACAAGTGCAACGTTACCAGGGCTTTTTAGCGTTGTGTCTCACTGGAGGAAGGTCAGGAAATTTTGAATGAAATTCACGCTGGAGATTGCGGACATCATGTTGGATCTAAATCTCTGGTAGCTAAGGCGTTTCGGCACGGTTTCTTTGGTTGACGGCTCACAAAGACGCATAGGATCTGGTCCGCAAGTGTGGCGGCTATCAAAAATTCGGCTGGCGTACTCATGTTCCGGCTCAAGAATTGCGCATGATACCAATTACTTGGACATTTGCAGTATGGGGGCTTGATATGGTAGGACCTTTCAAGAGATCCAAGGATAAGAAAACGCACCTCTTGGTGTCGGTTGATAAGTTCACCAAGTGGGTAGAGGCTGAGCCAATTAGCAAGTGTGACGCGGCCATGGTGGTTCAGTTTATTAAAAAGCCGATCTACCGTTTTGGTTACCCTGACAACATCATCACTGACAATGGCACAAACTTGTCCTTGGGGCTATGAAAAATTTCTGCGATGGAGAGCACATCCGGCTTGATGTTTCAGCAGTTGCTCATCTAGAGTCCAACGGTCAGGCAGAGCGTGCCAATCAAGAAATCTTGAGGGGTATCAAGCTGCGGCTTATGGTTCCTTTACAACGAACGCCCGAGTGTTGGGTAGAAGAGTTACCTTCCGTCTTATGGAGCATCAGAACCATCCCCAATAGATCTACAGGATATACACCTTTCTTCATGCTCTACGGTGCCGAGGCAGTATTACCAAGTGACATCCGGCATGACTCGCCGCGATTGGCGGCTTACGTTGAGACGGACAATGAGACGTCACGTCAAGACGCGTTGGATGCTTTGGAAGAGGAACGAGAGCTGGCGGCTACCCGTTCGGCGATTTATCAACAAGACCTGCGCTGCTATCATAGCCGCAGGGTCAAGACCCGCACATTTCAAGAGGGCGACTTGGTGCTACGGCTGGTTCAAGACCAGACAGATATGCATAAATTATCTCCTCCATGGGAAGGAACTTTTGTGGTCAGCAGAAACCTCATCAATGGGTTGTATTACCTCATTGACATCCGGGACGACTCAAATACTTCGGGTCAGGAGACCCGCCGGCCGTGGAACATAGCACATCTGCGGCCTTATTACACTTAAGATTGTTGAGAATCGTCACTATACATTATCATTGTACATATCATATTTATATATGAATAAAATAGCATCCCTGCAAGCCGAGGCCTCTGCCACGTCGCACATCTTCATCGATGCAAATACATTGGCTGTTGAAGGGGGCTTCTTACCTTCGGGTATCGCTTATCTCACCCTAACAGCTGGCTTTATGCCATTTCCGGTTAACATGTTAGCCGTGGTTGTCGAAGGGGGCTTCTTACCTTCGGGTATCGCTTATCTCACCCTAACAACTAGCTTTATGCCATTCCAGTTGACATGTCAGTTGCGGCTGTCGAAGGGGGTTTCTTACCTTTGGGTATCGCTTATCTCACCCTAACAACCGGTTTTATGCCATTTCTAGTTAACATGTTAGCCACGGTTGCTGAAGGGGGCTTCTCATCGACGGGTGTCGCTTATCTCACCCTAACAACCGACTATATGCCATTCCAGTTGACATGTCAGCTGCGGCTGTTGAAGGGGGCTTCTTACCTTCGGGTATCGCTTATCTCACCCTAACAGCAGGCTTTATGCCATTTCTGGTTAACATGTTAGCCATGGTTGTCGAAGGGGGCTTCTCACCGACGGGTGTCACTTATCTCACCCTAACAACCGGCCTTATGCCATTCCAGTTGACATGTCAACTGCAGCTGTCGAAGGGGGCTTCTTACCTTCGGGTATCGCTTATCTCACCCTAACAGCTGGCTTTATGGCATTTCCGGTTAACATGTTAGCCGCGGTTGTCGAAGGGGGCTTCTTACCTTCGAGTATCACTTATCTCACCCTAACAACCAGCGTTCGTACCAAATATGTTGACAAGTCAACAATGGTTGTAGAAGGGGGCTTCTTACCTTCGGGTATCGCTTATCTTACCCTAACAGCTGGCTTTATGCCATTCCGGTTAACATGTTAGTCGTGGTTGTTGAAGGGGGCTTCCCACCTCCGGGTGTAGCTTATCTATCCCTAACCACCGCCGTTCGTGCCAAAAATGTTGACAAGTCAACATAGCCATACAGGGGGCTTCCTGCCCTACGGGTGAAGCTTATCAAACCTTTATCGGCCGGATCGAGCCAAGCAATGGTCTCTGTCAGCACTTTGGGGAAGACACAATATATTCAGGTTGTGCTTTTAAGCCGCCCTCCTAACGGTATATAGGTATATCTATGTAGGCAGGAGATTAAGCCGGTAAGGCATACAATGAGAAGATCAAGAAAGATAGCAAATATCTATTTTAAAGTCGGGCTTTCATATGTGCACAATGTCACAAGTTCAACAAGGGCAAACGTTGTTGCTATCCTGTTACAGACGCTCTCTATGGAGCCCAAAATATTATCAAGTTTTTACATCGCCCATGGTGGGTCATGGAAAGCCATCTATTACAAGTTTTCTACAAAGCAATCAGCTAGCTGGCGGGTCATCCTGCTCCGGCTCTTCGGCTGCCTTGATCTGGAGATTTTCCAAGTCCCAGCTGCAGTCAGTTAAAGCCACAAAAGTTCCTTCTTCGAAGAAGGGGGACGGGTCAAGATCAGAGGCAAAGAGAGTCTTATTGCGAGCAGGTGTCAGATCCTTGCACTCAAAGAGCGGACCACGGATCCTTTTTCGATTGGTGTTGTAAGCCGCCTGGTAAGTTGCCAGATTGACCTCTTTTGCTAAGACGAAGGCCAAGACTTTGGAATACTTTATGCACCGGGCATAGTCAGCGTCTAAAAATTCAGAGCCGTCGTCCTTCTTGGAGGGAAACCCATCCATCATCTCAGCTGGAGTAAGCTCTAGAGCAAAAGCCAATGCCCAGCTTATGGCCGCAATCGCCCCCTGGCGGGCGGCTGATTTCTTCAGCTCCACAATCTGTTTTGGCATCGTTGACAGGAGCTCCAAGACACCTTTGAGAGCTGAAGGAATGTTCTCTTTATACTACACAACCTTGATTATGCATACCGCCCTGCAGTACAGTTGTTTTGTCAATGTGTATATAGCCTTCAAAGGCAGCGGACTGTCGGAGGCAAGTTGGCGGCTCCTAGGACCTACATAAGACAGAGGCCTCGTTATGAGTCGCCAGCACAAGTCCAAAAATCCAGATCGATCCAAGCTATTAAAAACTTACCAAAGAGGGCAGCTGCCATCTTCGTGATGAGACGCTTCAAAGACTGCAGCTCGTCAGATATGATCATGAGTCACTGATCGGCATCATCCACCCATTTAGTCAATGTAGCTTTTTCAGCCTCAACAGATTCCTTGAAGGTGGTGAAGTCAGCTTTGATCTTAGCTAGCTCTTTGACAAGGAGCCGGCGTGTCTCGTCAGCTTCACTCCGGGCGGCTTACTGAGTAGCTAAGTTGGTTTTTAAGCCGGCCAATTCTGACCCGGCTTCAGTTAAAGCTTCCTTCGACATATCAAAATATGGAGTACATAAGCAAGTCTCAAACAGATTGCAAGCAATATGCATGACACTTGGGGGTAATGTCTATTTTCGAGACAGTTCCGACTCAACTTCGACAAGATTAACCCAAAACTTGGGGGCTACATATTGGTTTTCTAAGGAGGTTCAACATGAAAGTCCCGACTCAACTTTCGAAAAGAGAAGTTCTGACTCAAAAAAATTCAATTATTGAGCCGGCCCTTGGGGGCTAGGACAATGATTTGAGATCAAGGCTAAGTAGATTGAGGCCTACATATTACATGTTTCTACTTCTACTAAAATGGAAGAACCGGATTATTATCGGCCAATATTAACCCGGCTCTTGGGGGCTACGTAAGGGTGTAAGGAGGGAAAAGGAATACCTCATATCGTCTCTTCATTAAGTTAACCAGTTTGAGCTCTAAATCCCGGCTTCTAGAGAGCCGGTTCATATAGCCAGCATGAAGTTTGCTGGCTGTCATTTTCACTAAGGCAGGGAGCTCAAATTCAAGCTTCCTCAAAGCTTCAGCTATTTCACTATGCTTGGTTAGCACGTGAGGTGAAGGAGAGTGCAAGCCAGTGCCGGTAATCATGATGTCCGGGGCAGCAACGTCATCAGCAGCCTTGGCAGGGCTTGGCGGCTTGGAAATGTCCCTTTGCGGGCTCTCAAGAATAATGTCATCAGCTGCCGGCTCTGCAGAAGTCGCGGGGGGGGGGGGTCCGGCTTAGCAAGCTCTGGTTCTTGAGCAGTAGGGCCAGGGGAGGACTTGTTGGTTTTCCTCCGCTTAGCTTGAGCCCTAGGAAAGACATGAAGGTCAGAATTCAAGGGTTACAACCGCCGAAGAGCCGGACGTAAAGGCTACAAAATGCTTACAGCGGATTAATCTTCGGAGGTGGAAGAGTGGTGGCCGTAGAGTCGCCGGATGAAGGTGATCCCTAAGAGATAGTTTAGATGATATAAGGAAGTGTTGAGAGTACAAAGGAAAAGCTAATAAAATCAAACAGAGATACATACCTCTGCGGGGCGCTTCTTCGGAGCCGGGGAGTTAGGCAACCCGGACATGAGATCAGTAGAGCCGGCGCTCCGGGCTTGACAGCGGTTGACTTGTTGTTGCTTTTTCAAAAGAAATTGGGGATCCAAATGAGAAGAGGATGAGAAAGGGGAACTTTTTGAACAACCCGCCGTATCTTCTGGGGTACAAAACATTCTGTGTCGGATGAAATATAAGTTACCTCAGGAACATTGGTGCAACTCATCTCTACCTCGTCCTGCAAATAAGTTGTTATCAGTAAGGTGAATAATGAGGTTACAGAAAATAGTCAAAACTATACCTCTGAGCCGGATGATTCTGGTGGTTCAAACCATTCTTCTTGAGGGGTGGTCTTCTTCGTCGTCTTCTTGGCTGGGGCCTTCTTCTTGCTCTTCTTCAAAGGAGGAATATACTTCTTCTTCCAAAAGTCGGAGTCATCCTGGAAAGGTAAGCCGGTTAATGGTGATGAACTGACAATATCCTAACTAAATAGAGAGAAGAGACAATGAAGATTCGTCTTACGTCTGGAGCCGGGTTAACGACACTAAAAGGCGCCAGCCCAATAGCGCTGCAAGCTCCTGACGTCTCATGAACAAGACTCCGGATGACAATGATAATACCGTCTTCGGTTAAAGTTATCCGGCTGAAGCATAGGGAACCATCGTACTTGCCTGGATATTCGCACATGAGGCGGATTCTCAGGCTCAAAGGCATAACTCTCCAGGAGATCCAGCAGCGGATCAAGTCCAGACCCGTCAATCCATTGGCCATGAGGGATTTAATCTTGGCGTGAGCCGGCTCGTGCCTTGCACGTTCAGAAGTTGATAGCCGGCCAGGAAACTCCGAAGTTGCTTAAGCCAGGAAGGGCGATAGCCCAGCAACGGATGCTCACCCTCCGAGGAGGTATCCTTGCAGTAGAACCAAGTCTTATTCCAATCCTTTGGATGACTCGGCATTGGTACAGCCGGGAAGGTAATATCCCGGCGCGTGTGAATAGAAATTCCACCAAGTTCTAAGCTCGGGCTGACCTTTACTTCAGTTTGCCGGTTCGCGTAAAAGAATTGTCGGAAGAAACCTACAGATGGTTGAGTTTGCAGATAGACCTTGCTGAGTACTTGGAAGTTGCAGATATTTGAGATGGAGTTGGGGGCAAGATCTTGAGGATGCAGCTTATAGAAATGAAGGATGTCCTGGAAGAATTTTGAGCCGGGAGGTACGAATCCACGTTCAATATAATCCAAAAAAACAACTACCTCGCCCTCCTAAGGAATGTGCTTCAGTTCATTATCCGGAACCCGCCAATGGATGACCTCTTTGGCAGGAAGGGTGCCCGCAAATACAAAGTCCATCAGAAACTCTTCGGTAATGCAAGAACCGACCCAGTTGCAGGAGTTAGATGCACGAGACATGGCGGCAGTTTTTAACTGCACAAAGTAACCATATATGGCGAGTCAAGAAAATGGTGAACAAATATGGGCGTCTTAAAAGGCGTAAGACCTTAAGGGTGAGACACCAAGATCCGACTGATGAGAGCCGGAACAGCATGGCGGGTCAACATCACGAAAGGACAGGGAGAAATTTGGCTAAGTACTGAAAACAGGTTCCACGAAATATTGCTAAAATTGTGGATCTACAAAAACATAAGAAATGTATATATTTCCAAACTTAGAGATGAACTGGTGAAAGACTGAAATGACAGGCGGAGCCATAGTGAATCTAGAAAGCATCAGTGTCGATCTCCTACCTAGCGGCGCCATGGAGACAGGATATAATTGAGGGCTCATGGACTAAACATGGCTAGCATTGACAGAACCTGAGTTCTAAGAACAGTGGCGACGGAGCTCCATGGAAACCCTATCGTAACAAGTTGTGGATATAAGGGGAGAAAGACTCACCGGCGATGGCGCGATGAAGGCGGAAGATACTCTAGATCGCGTCAGGTTGATGCAGCAGCCCTGTCGATGGCGAGGAGGAGACGGCGCCGGAGCAGGAGGCGCTGGACAGGGAAGCGTCAGAAGGAAGGAGATGACGGGGCAAGCGGGAGAAAGAAATGCCACCAGGGCGGTCCTATTTAATAGAGAAAAGGCGGAACGGGCACGTAAATCCAAGCGACGGATGTCGTTTGACCAAGGCGGATGCCCTCGATCTTTGGGCTATTCATTTGATAAGAAGATTCGTTGCGTGCGCTAGTGGATCTTTTTTGCAGATTTGACATGACGTCACAGCGGTTCATTTCCGGGCGACTCGTCGAAGAGTAAGAAGAAAGGCTGAAGTGAGCAAGCTCAAATCAACCTAGGGCCTAATGTTGGGGATATAACCCCATGGTGAGACCCGCCCTGAGCGCTCCGGGTCATACCTGGCGGCTCGTACACCAGCCCAAGTGTGAAGTATTGGGACTTAAGGCCCAAGACGCTTGGCGGCTCGACAGGATGGGCCGACAGGTGGCCCGGATGAAGAAGACCCGGGTGTGTAAGCCGCCCGGGGACAACTTGGTCAGCAAAGGCAAGAGAAGATAGAGGTAGACTTGGACATGTAGTGAGAGTCGGTTACAACTTGTATGATCCGTGGTCTTGACCCCCTGTATAAAGGCAAGACCCAGAGCGACTTAGAGATCAAGTGATCGAGAACTAGGTCAAGCAATAGCTCCTTTGTAATCGATACATCAAGCAATACAAGCACAAGCAGGACGTAGGCTATTACCTCAACTTGATGGGCCAAACCTGGGTAAACTCATGTCCTTCGTCCCAACCAACCCCTTTGAGTCCATCATGTTAGCAATGGCCTCGAACCCAAGTCCGTTCACCCAGACATCTGTCATGATAAAACCACGACGGCCACCATGTCTCAAGATACTACAATATAGTGTGACTTATCAAATACTAATAACAATGATTTTATTAGTACTCCTATACCACCTGCCACTAGTGCGGAGTTTTATGATATTAATGCTGCATTGCTGAATCTTATGATGAAAGTTTTTTTGGGAAGTCCTAATGAGGATCCCACTGCTCATCTTAATACTTTTGTTGAATTATGTGATATTCAAAAGAAAAAGGATGTGCATAATGATGTTGTCAAATTAAAATTATTTCCTTTTTCACTACGAGATAAAGCTAAGGCTTGGTTTTCATCTTTACCACATAATAGTATTGGAACATGGGATAAGTGTAAAGATGTTTTTATTGCCAAGTATTTTCCTCGTGCTAAGATCATCTCCCTTGGAAATAAAATTATGAATTTTATTCAACATGATCAAGAACATGTTGCACAAGCTTGGGAGAGGATGAAATTGATGATTAGAAATTGCCCTACTCATGGTTCAAACTTAGGGATGATTATACAAAATTACTATGCTGGACTAAACTTTGTGTCTAGAAATCTTCTAGATTCTGCGTTAGGTGGTACCTTCATGGAGGTTACATTAGGAGAGGCCACCAAACTTCTGGACCACATCATGATAAACTACTCTCAATGGCATACCGAAAGAGCTCCAACTGGTAAGAAGGTCAATTCTGTTGAGGAAATCGCTACTTTGAGTGAAAAAGTGGATGCTCTTATGAATATGGTTGCTAGTAAACAGGCTCATATTGATCCCAATGATATTCTTTTTTCCACCTTGATTTAGCAACATAATGATTCTATTGATCTGAACTTTATCTCGCGAAACAATTTCAACAACAATGCTTATAGAGGAAATTTCAATGTTAGACCATACCCCCATAATTCCTCTAATAATTATGGTAATTATTATGAAAATTATTAAAATAATAATAATAGTATACATACTTATATTTAGAAAACCATTAAATAATTTATAAGTTCTCAAAACATTTCTAATAATATCGTAGAAGAAAAGTTGCATAAAGCTGATGACTTGCTTAAGAACATGGATAGAATTGGTCTTGATGTGGAAACTCTTAAAAATTTTTTTGCCACCAAAGCATTATTTTAATGAGACTATTAAATCTATCCTAATATCTATCATTGAAAGTAAGGAGTGGTCCGCTAAATAGAAAGGTAAGCAAGAATTCTTAGAAAAGGTTCTTCCACCCGTTTTTTACAGTAATCATGATGAAGATCTTAAAATGAATGGTACTACTACTATTGAATATCTATTTACTAATATCAAAGTAGATGATAAAGGTACTGTAGATGAGTCAACTTTATCTAGAAGGCATCCCGTTTGTTCAGAGGGTGAAGATTCTAATGCTAAAACTAAAAAAAGTGGGCTCGGAAAGGTCAAAACTTTAACTAGTCATATCCCCACTGTGTTGGAATACAAGGACTTTAATTATGAAAGTTTCTCTTTAGTATAATGTATTTCCTTTCTGCAATCCATTATTATCTCATCCAATGCTTATTAAGAAAATAAAGCTTTTACTCAACATATAGTAGAAGTGATGATAAAAGCTTCTGATGAGAAACTTGAGCTAGAAGTTTCTATTCCTAGAAATTTGCATGATTAATGGGAACCTACTATCAAAATAAAGATTAAATAATATGAATTTAATGCTTTGTCTGACCTTGGTTCTAGTGTTTCAACAATACCTAAATCTCTTTGTGATGTGCTTGGTGTCACCAATATTCAAGATTGTTCCCTTAACTTGCATCTTGCAGATTCTTCCATTATGAAACCTTTATGTAGAATAAATGATGTGCGTATTATTGAAAATATAAATTATGTGCCTGTATATTTCATTGTGCTTGATATTGAATGCAATCCGTCTTGCCCAATAATACTTGGAAGACCTTTCCTATGAACTATATGTGCAATTATTGTTATGAAAGAGGGAAACATAAGTTTCCAATTTCCATTCAAGAAAGGTATAATAGTTCCCTAGGAAGATAATTAAACCAACTTATGATTCTATCATGAGAGCTACTTATGGGTGGAGTGTGAAAGATGACAACACTTGATCATATGCATTATGCCTAGCTAGGGGCGTAAAACAATAGCACTAGTTGGGAGGCAACCCAATAGTTAAATTCTTTTCTTGCTTTTACTTTATGTTTTTTTACCAGATGATTATTACTATTGTAATGATCGTGTTTTATTTTTAAATTAGTGTTTGTGCCAAATAAATCCCTTGGGATGTATTAGATGATGAGTAGAATCGATACGATGCAAAAACAAAAAGATTAGCATCTAGTGCAGAATTTCTCTTATTGTACTGGAATGCCATTTTCATATTAATGTTTTATACAGTATTTTTATACAAATTCCCTAGGTTTTCCCATATTTTAAGAATTTTTGGAGTTACAGAGGTCTGGTTTCTTTACAGATCATTATAGTTTGTTTTGTTTTAGACATATTCTATTTTTGCTTGCATAGTTTGCTTGTTTTGATGATGCTATGGATTATATGGGGGTTATAAGACATGGAAAATTTATAATATAGTACCTTATGCAATAATAAAATAATAATAAATTTATAAAAGTACCTAAAGTGTTTGATATGTTTATTCTACTAACGAAACTTACGAAGGTTTCTCTTGAGTTTTGTGTGTTGAAGTTTTCAAGTTTTGAGTGCTATCACTATGGATGAAGGAATAAGGAGCTTAAAGAGCCTACGCTTGGGGATGCCCAAGGCAACCAAGTAAAATTCCAGGAAGACTCAAGCATCTAAGCTTGCGGATGCCCCGGAAGGCATCCCTTCTTTCGCCTCAATCCATCGCTATGTCACTTTGAGCTATATTTTTATTTATCAAATGGTATGAGTTTTGCTTGGAGCGTCGTTTGTTTTAGTTTATTTTTATTTTTGTTTTACACAATCATTGTTTGTTGGACACACCCACTGGCGAGAGACACAATATCACCATGATTTATTATAATACTCTGTGTGCTTCACTTATATCTTTAGAGCTAAGCAGTTGCTCTATTACTTCACTTATATCTTTTAGAGCATGGTGGCGTCTAGATTTTAAAGAAATAATTGCACTCTAGTTCTTCAATTATATTTTTTGAGAGTTAATAAATAGTGACGGTAATTTTCATCGGTTATAATACTAGTCCAATAATAATAGGTATTTAAGGAGTGCACAATCAAAACCTTCATCTAGCACATAAAAGAGAAATTTTGAGTTAAAGATATTAATGTGGTAATGTGAAAAGGCATGAGTGCATGATCATTGGTTAGTGAAAGTATTGTGAATTAGGGGATGTTAACTGTTGTTCCTCTAAATATTAGGCATGGTGATGATGTGTGAGAATTTTTATTCCTCGTTGATATACTAGTGTTGGTTATGTCGGAGGCGCACTATGGTTAACTCCTCCCAACCACCTCCCTAGGGGCATGCGAGTAGTACTTTGCTTCGAGAAAGCTAATAAGATCTTGCAATAAGTATGTGAGTTCTTTAAGAATAATGTGAACCCATGGATATACGCACTCTCATCACCTCATATTTGCTAGCCTCTTCGGTACCGTGCATTGCCCATTCTCACCTCAAGGATCGGTGCAACCTTCGTTGGTGCATCCAAACCCCATGACATGATATGCTCTATTGCACATAATCCATCTTATTTCTTCCTCAAAACAGCCACCATAGCTACCAATCATGGAATTTCCATAGCCATTCCGAGATATATTGCCAGACAACTTCCACCGTTACAACATATGCATGTATTTTCGTTGTCATATTGCTTCGCATGATCATACACTAGTGCAACGACGTGCTATGCAAATGGTTTTTCACCCCTTTTAGTGACGTAGTTCAAACCTTCACCTTCCTAGTGTGGGCGATAGGGGGTCCGTTGTACACGCTATACATCCCACATAGTTCAACACAAAAACTAATTGCAGTTTGGATTAGCATCACACATAGTTATTTCATGAAAATCGTATGTACTGTGCGATTCATGGCACACCATTAAAAATAAAAAAACTGTGTGTGATGTAAATGCCATCACACAATCAAAAAACTTTGAGCAATGTGTGATCTTAACGACATGTTAATTAGTCCTAAAATCAGCTAGACATAGTTTATTTTCTATGATCATGTTTTGACAATCAAACATAATGCAAAAATGCACATTCCAAATCCACAATATGATTTCTTTTCAAGCTTTATCATACAACATCCAAAGTATGAACGTACTATCTCACATCACATGACAACCAACACACCAAATAGGAATGACATCTAATTACGTTGTAAAGATTCATCAGTTTCTTGTTCATCGATGACATCAACTCCCAAACCATACGAGATTTCTTATTGTATCTCATCCTAAAAAACCAAGAGAAAAGGGTGACAAGGTCAAATAAAAGTAAACCCTTACACAGAGAAGTAATTCAGTGCCTAGGCTCATCTGCACCTTCGATCGTAACAAAATCAAAACAAATACTAGAAAATTCAAAAAACTCCAATTTATTGCATGGTAGAGAATTTGGTGCGTATGGTTCGCTCCAAATTTCAAATTGTTCGGACATGTGAGTGTCCCTTGATAAAAAAGACAAATTTGGGGTCTGTAAAAAGGTTTATTGTTCATGTATTATTCTGACCCGATTTGTTTTTTTTGTTGACAACAACTGATATTTCCAAATGAGCTGAAATTTGGAGCGTACCTCATGCACTAAATTTTGTACCACTAAAAAATGGATTTTTTGAATTTTACTTCCATTTCCATTTTTTATTTTAGATACTCAAGTATTCTACTTGACATTAATTCTTACACTAGTTATGCATAATATATTTATCAAAAAGTACTAGAAGAGAAAGTTTAGGACTTCACAAGAGATATTTTTTGATTAGTTTGGTATATTGGGAAATCTTGATGGATGGGAAGAATCAAGAATCGATTAGATGGCTAGACATCATACTTAGACATACAAAAAACAAGATTAGTTTAGTACTATCCGGCAAGCTAGATAGCAGCAAGCCTGGTGGATGGATTCTCAGAAACAGAAGCACGGGAAGCTAGCATACATGGCCACGAACTGCACCTCCATGACAGTGCCTCTCAAGATGTTGAACTTGTTGAAGCAGTTGTGCCACTGCATGAGATCCCAAAGTTGTATGGCCCCTTCGTCCTCGTGATCGTGCTCATGTCTTGCAACATCCCAAATTTTGGAATGTTATAATAAATATTAGAATGATTGTTTGTTTGATTGAGTGATTGAAATTGAGTGTAAAATTTGAAACTTTTTGAAAACTTTTGAATGAGAGGGAATGACATGACTTTCCCATATGCTTTTGGAATTCAAATTACTACATTTCAAATCAGTGAGAGAAGATGACATGACTTCTTCAATATAAAAAGATTTGAAGAGTGAATTTGAGAGCATTTGAAATTTTCAGATATGGAATTCATTTCATATTTGGTTTCATTCTAAATTTGAAAGAATTCAAACCCCTTGACAAGACTTGAGAGGAGTAATATGACACTCCACACCAGGGTTATTTTGTGAAGTATTTGAACCATAAAACCCAGGGGGTTATTTGAAAATTTATTGCAAAAGAATTTAAAATCAATTTAGGCATTTGCTGAAAATAATTTTTTTAAAGTATTCATTTTGGCTGTGGAAAAATGTTCATTAAATAGAATTTATTCCCCTCATCAATTTGATATATATATCTTCAATTGTTGGAAAAAATTTTAATGCCTTAATGAGATTTCAAATCTCTAGAAATTAGAAAAAAGGAAACGAATGTAAAGTTTTAATTAATAAACCGGCCGGCCCACCAGCCTTAACTCCCGAATTTACTCCGAATCGGCCACCGACGCCGCGCCCTCTCTCTCTCTCTGACTGCGCAGCCGCACCGACCGCTCGCGCTATCACCGCGGTCGCCTCCCTCCTTTGTCTCCTCCCCTTACCACGCCGGCGTCGACCGGATCCGTTGCGGTCTCCCCTCTCATTCCTTTCAGAAGACGCCGAGCCCACCTATAAAACCCCACCCATGCCCGCATCCGTTCCCCTCCAAACCCCCAACTCCCGTGCGCTGCCCTCGCCACAATCGCTCGCCAGAGCCCGAGCGCCGCCGCCTCGCCATTGCCCCACCCTGCCCGCTCACGACGCCTCTGACCACCATCGCCACCACCAACCAGTTCGTCTCGCTCTCCTGCACCTCCCTATGCATTCACCTGTGCTCCAGTGCCACCGGAGACGCCCCTCCGTCGACCACCCGAAGACCTCCTCCACTCACAAGCTCGCCGTCGTCAACACAGTCGTCCCCGAGCCATTCAGCGCCACCAGACGGATCCCCATCCTCGCCTGCGTCGATTGGTGCCGTCGCCATTGCCGGAGGACCAACAGAGCGTCGTCCCCGTCAACCTTGCCGCCTCGGACGTCGTCGGAGCATTGCCAGAGCTCCGCTCCTCCTCTGTAAGTCACCGGAGCCGTTTCCCTCCGTTAGATCTCATTTGCATGGCGTAGATTAGAAACAATATAACCTTTCGGTTTATTTAAAAGAACCGGACGGTTTTATTTATTTTAACTTAGACCGAACCGTTTTTCTTTAAGTACCGGCCGTCCGCTCGACTCGCTAGAATGCACACACACTTCAGCCAATCAGAGACTGCCACGTGTACCCTATCCGTTATTTAGATTTTTTCTTTTTTTGTTTTTGTTTTAAAAACAGAATAGTTTCTGATTTTGTTTTCTTTATATCTTTTATGTTTTTAATTGTTTTAATTTGATTTTTTTGCATTGTGTCACAAATTTTATCTAGTTTCTGTAGATATAAAGTTTGACCATATTTGAATATTTTAAATTTGAATTCAAACAGATTTGATTCAAATCTTATTTTCTAAATATCTTGAGTTTCAAAATATATTTTTAGTTGATTCCTTTCGCTACTTGTCACTAGTAACTTTATTTAACAGTAGGTATAACTTTAGAATTTTTATAATATCTTAAGTTAGTATTTTTAACAAAACAGATTCTGTTTTAGTTGTTTTTAGGTTTATTTATATTTCTTTTGTTTTAAATTGTTTTAATTTATTTTTTATTTTTTATTAGTTGATAAATTCTCCTTTGTTTTCTGTTAGTTAGCAGTACTATTTTCAACAAAATTTATTTTTATGTCATTTATTATTTTTATAGCATGAAATCAATTCTAGTTTCATAATAACTTGCAAATTGATTTCATTGCTAGTTGGATTTCCTATTTGAAATTATTTTCATAATTTTTTTATAAAGTTTCACTTCATGTTAACTTTATGTTAGATCATAAACAATTTGTATTAAAGTTGAAATTGTTTGTGGTTAATTCAAGGTTAACATTGTTGAGGTCATAAGATGAGTTTTGATAAAAGCTTTTGATTAGTTTTTAAGTTGTTCTTCAAAAGTAATTCTTTTGCTAGAAAAATATTTACTAAAATAATTTTGTTATATTTTACTTTGTTTTTGTGTTTTACCTTTGAATATAGGATTTACTGGTAGAGAAAACAAACCTTAGTGGTGTTGTTGTAACTTTGTTGTTTTAAGTTTTGTCTTAAGTATTTCCTTCATCACAACCTTGTTGCTTTGGGTTTTGTGTTACTTTTTGATTGTTAGAATTGATTGCTAGTATGATTGCTTATATGAATGCGATGTTTTATTATTATAGATTTTTCATCGGAGAGTGACGAATAGTTCTAACAAGTATTTCTGAGAGCTATATTATTCTTCATCAACAGTACAGGCAAGTTCATTTTAACCATCTATTTCATACCTATGTTTTATTGCATGTAGTGACATCATTCAACAAATCCCTCCAGTAGTGTTATTGAAATTCTTGTAGTTGAGTAGAATGCATGAGGTAGGAACCCACCACTTGTTACTAAAGCCCCGGGAATGTTATTTATTTTAATGCTATGCTAAAGTAGACGGGGTCTGGTATGAGTGTTCGTGAGTGGTGTGAGAAGGAGGACTCCACGTCAATACGACAACTTCATGAAGGCATCTTCAACTCCTGCATCTTCAAGACCTCAAGACATTGAGACTCGAGAAAACAAGTTTTCAATACGCACTACTGGGTGAAGGATGGTTGATTGGGCATCCCTGGAGTAACTAGTGGATGGTCGGGATGCATGGAGAAGCGCCATGACATCTTGCGGAAAGCTTCACCCAGACTCAAAGAGACGGATGAATACTTCATGCCTGGAAGCTTACCTATGTAGCCACAAGTCATTATGGGCTCTGGCTTGGTTGATCTTTGTTGTGACTCTGGCTGGGCAGTGCTACGAGATGTAGTCGACGTTAGGAATGGATGGGCACCGACAATAGTCAGGGAAACACTCTGAAAGACCATGTTTCGTTCATCCTGTTCTCAAACACCCGGCAGTGCGAGGACTTACCAGGAGGGAACGAATCTTGTGGGTAAAGTACACAACACTCTACAGAGTTAAACCTAATCGATTAGATGTGTCCCCGGTTATAGACAATTTGAGCTTCTAGTCTTGGATCTATCTCTCAACTCTCAAAACTGGACTGATAATTAATGGTGGGCAACTTATGATACTTGTGGGCATTAAGACATCGGTTGGTGGAACCATGTCATGTTAGGTAACTCTGTAGTGAAAATTCCTGATATTCCTTTGTTGTAGGAAAATAAATAAAATGAGCTTTCATGCAAAAACTTAGGCACAAATCCACAAAGCCTTACTGCATATTGAATAGTTTTTATCTTCTGTTCTACTATGGTGATCTTGCTGGTACATTCAATGTACTGATCTACACGGCTGCAACGTCTCATGTTGCAGATACTCTTCTTCGATGAGTAAGAGTACAATTCAGGGTTACGGTCTACACTCAACCTGCCGTTGGTGTTTATTGGGACTCCACTCCCGTTGACTGTTTCTGCTGAGATTTTAAGGTATATATCAGTTTTACGTTAATTACATGTCATTGCACTTTGATATATACATTGATGTACTATGTGTGACAGCATACTGATCCAAGGATGGCACAGAACACATAGAGGCTTGACTCGTTTTGAGTCGGGTCGCTACAGAAATGGTATCAGAGCACATGTTGACTATAGGATGTGACCCTAGGAAATGGATTAGAAATAGGAAGACCTTGAAAGGAACAACTTTTGTTTTCACTACTCCTGTAACTTCTAAAATTCTTTTACTGAACCCTCCCTGTTTCAAACTATAGATGGAGAACTACACCCTAAACAAAAGAGAGGACTATGAAGATGTTCTCGGAGGCTCAATCCTCATGGAGCTACTACAGATGGTGAAGCTGCCGATACCTAAGATCAAGGCGACTAAGAGGAAGTCTAGATTCTGGGGCATCAAACCTAAGGTTTTTGGACGTGAAGAAGACCCCAAGACTGAAGACATCAACTATGGCACATTGAGCCATGAATGTGAGATGGGCATGAACACTGCTGTCCATGATGCCATCACGCGTTTGAGCTATCATCATCGTGCTAAGTTGTGCAACCACTACTTTGGAAGGCTTGGATGGCAGAAGCCTGATGGAGCACTCACTGACCTGACCGACGAACAGAAGATGAAGTTTTCACCCATACTTTTGTACAATCAAGAACTGGAGTGCTACATCAAGAACCTTCAAATGGACCTTCTCTCAGAGTTATTTGAGAACGAAGCACTTCGTGAGAGCCTCAAGAACGAGAAGCTGAAGGTAGTCAATCTGAAGAAACATGATCCCGAGATTTAGAAGCTTCGTCAAGACTTGAAGAATAGTCAGGCCATGGCTCATGCTAGAGACGTTGAAATTCAAAAGCTGAAGAACCAACTCCTAGAACTACAGGGACGACACCAGGAACTCCGCATCAACAGGCTAAATCTGGTAGAAGAACTTGATAATATCAAGCATGACCAGAAGAAGCACACTGAAGACGAAGACATGATATAGACTAGCTTAGTAGTAGCCCCACCATGAGAGAATAAGGATAAACGTTTTTACGATTTGAGTGATCGACCATACCAACCTTATGTGGGTGGCGATACCATAGTTTGATTGAACTTTATGAATGTGTGGACTTGAGTTTGATGTTTTTGAGTTGTTTGTATCCCTTCTCTCTCTCTGTCTCTCTCTCTTACCCATCTCATCCCCAAAACCTTGAACCCAATAGATGGTGAATGAAGCTGGACTTGAATTCTCTGGACCAATGACCCAGCTGGAGGTAGAAGTATGGATTCAAAACCTGGATGAAAATGAGTTGTGGATGCATAAATTGGGATTTTGCTAAAGTTCAAGGATATAATAGAATATGGTAAATGGAATAGAAGCTTGGTTTGGATGATAAGGAATGCTTACACAAGAAGAAACATATGTTATTCTGAGTACCTTTTTCTGACACCTGTAGATGACCACCCTTTATGAGTCTTTTCTCAAGGGCCCGAAGACGACCATGACCCTGACTAGTGATCATGATTACCCAAGGATCCTGAAGGATATGATGAAGCACATCGATCTCGAAGGAGATGCAGTCTACAAGGGCTATCCATTCATGGCAAATGGAGTGGAACTCTGGTATGTGGAGGTACACTTCCACCGTGTGAAAGGAGTTTGCCCAAAGACTATGGGACAATACTTTTACATATCTTGTGTACCACCAAAAACTTTCTTTGACGTTGTTCATGATGCTGCCATGGAAGTCATACGTCGGATTGGAGAAATACTTGAAGCAAGACTCCGTCATACTCAGGAATACCTGCATGAGGTGCATACAGAGATGATGGAGCTGAAGCTCATGTCCACCCTGATCAAGCAAAATATGGATGATTTCAAGGAGCACATCGCAAAGTTCCAGTGGTACTAAAAATATCTCCAGGGGGAATAAATGAATAAAGTTGGGAGTGATGTTGTACCATGCCAAACTATGTGGATGGCAGCATTTGTAATAAAGTACTTTTAGGAGTTTTAAGAAGTGATTGAGGATGTGACAAAGGACTGAATACGAGAAGAAAGCTAGAATGGAGTAGTTAAGATGGCAATAACTGTATCATGAAGCACTCTTGTTTTCATGAGATTATTATGTAACGGAAGTCTCAGAGTTTGTAATAAATTCATGAGTCAATGGAATTATGGTTCTCGAATGTTATAAGAACTATTACTCTATGAACAAAGATCACTGACCATTTTCAAGGATATGAGAAAATATGATCTATGTAGGCATGTGTACATTTGATTTTAAGTGTGGTAGTAACCACAGGGACCAATGAATGAAGAAAGTACCATTCTTGTTAAGGAGTTTGGATAAGTGAATATAGGTGAAGAGAATGTGGAAACATATCCAGCTATGTGGATGGCAACACCTGAAATTGTATACCTTGGATTCGAATATGATGAACGAAAACTGTTATTGGTAAACAGACCAATGGAAAGGAAAAACATATTCAAGGAATAGAACGTGTATCAAGGATGGATCTCATGGTTTCATGAAGGTTACCCCAAGATCATGAAGCAAGAAGTTGTCATTGGATCAACAAACGTTTTTCTTAGGAGTATACGAAAACCTGAGGGATGTGATGAAACGATAGATGTTTGTTCAGATTGTAGAATCAATGGATTTATCCAAAATTCGTTCGTTGACAAGAGGAATTTCTACAACGCTTGTGAGGAAGCCCAAGTGTTAGAATGCGAGATTCACTGAACCTTATACAAGGAAATGATTTCAGTGTCGCATGGATTGATCACCATGACAACTTACTCTTATCATTTCTCTTGCTATTCGGAATGGTAAATCTGAGTGACTTACCCATAGTAAAGAGACGACGTTCTTTTGAAGCTTTTGTTTAAGCCTTAGAATGGTATGAAGAAAACCCCTTGTACCTGTCAGTTGTTGCCACACCTAGGAATTTTACGGTGAGGAATGAAGCCAAGACCATTTCACTATAGAAACCACTAATGGTAGATCACCATGAGATCATCGATAGGTTACTTAGAATGAATGCGAGACCTGTCAGTTAAGAAGACCCAGTATCGAAGGAAATACATTTTGTTATGAGAACACAAGATTTTGATATAACGAAATATCGTTACCAAGGAAGATACTGTGAAGAATGTGGACAGACAGATGCACCCACAGGGTCGCCATGACTTTTGAAGGACTAGTAACTCTCATTTTAAGTGTGGTAGACCCACACTTCTAGGACAATGGATTTGTTAGAAGACCCCAAAGCCTAACCTTTTCTTTCTAGCCCTTTTGAATCTCGAGGACGAGATTCATTTTAAGTGTGGTAGGTTTGTAACATCCCAAATTTTGGACTGTATAATAAGTA
This sequence comes from Hordeum marinum, assembly GCA_022496015.1. NCBI lineage: Eukaryota > Viridiplantae > Streptophyta > Magnoliopsida > Poales > Poaceae > Hordeum > Hordeum marinum. Next base: position 111,577,234 of record CM039676.1, on the reverse strand, counting down.
TTTGAATGATTGTTTGTTTGATTGAGTGATTGAAATTGAGTGTAAAATTTGAAACTTTTTGAAAACTTTTGAATGAGAGGGAATGACATGACTTTCCCATATGCTTTTGGAATTCAAATTCCTACATTTCAAATCAATGAGAGAAGATGACATGACTTCTTCAATATAAAAAGATTTGAAGAGTGAATTTGAAAGCATTTGAAATTTTCTGATATGGAATTCATTTCATATTTGGTTCCATTTTAAATTTGAAAGAATTCAAACCCCTTGACAAAACTTGAGAGGACTAATATGACACTCCACACCAGGGTTATTTTGTGAAGTATTTGAACCATAAAACCCAGGGGGTTATTTAAAAATTTATTGGAAAAGAATTTAAAATCAATTTAGGCATTTTCTGAAAATAATTATTTAAAAGTATTCATTTTGGCCGTGGAAAAATGTTCATTAAATAGCATTTATTCCCCTGATCAATTTGATATGTATATCTTCAATTGTTGGAAAAGTTTTGAATGCCTTAATGAGATTTCAATTCTCTGGAAGTTAGAAAAAAGGAAATGAATTTAAAGTTTTAATTAATAAACCGGCCGTCCCACCGGCCTTAACTCCCGAATTTACTCCGAATCGGCCACCGACGCCGCGCCCTCTCTCCCTCTCTCTAACCGCGCGTCCCCACCGCCGATGCCAAGTTTCATATTTATTAGACATTATTTACATTTTCTAGAATTAAAATACCAATAAAATTCATGTTCATTGTTGATTCTTGCCACATAGATATTTGTATTTTATATTTATTTCTTCTATGAGGCATACACATATATTCACTATCCTAAATATTATTATTTTCAAATCATTGTATACTTTTTTCTGCACTCGTAGTACAAATTTGAATGCATCTGTTAAATGACTAGAAATCTAGTTAATGACTCAAATATAGAAAATGATCTCCGAAAAGTGCAAAATTTTAATGTGGGGGATTCTATGGTGTATCTTAACTGTAGAAAAAATATTCAAGGTCAAATGATAACGGAAAACATAAGTTTGCCACCAATTTGGTACATTCACTCTCGAAACCATGATCTATCCTCGGAGGTTGACAGGTTTCTAAAGGATATACATAAAAAATGTGAAACCTTCTCAAATTTGTACCACACCATGGTGAGGTCATATCATGACACTATGCCAAGTTTCATATTTTTCAGACTTCATTTACAAATTTTTATCATTTCAATACAAATAAACTCTATGTTCGCGGTTTATTGTTGCCACATATGTCTAATAAATTTATATTCATTTCTTGTATGAGGCATATAAATATACTCAGTAACCTAAATATGCTTTTTCAAATCATTTTTGCATACTATTTCATGCATTCATAGTTCAAATTTGAATTATATCCATTAAATGGCTAGAAATGCAGTTAATGACTCAAATATAGAAAATGAGCTCTAGAAAGTGTCAAGCTTTAACAAGGAGTATTCTATGGTGCATGTTAAGTGTAGAAAAAAATTCCAAGTCAAACGACGAAGGAAAATGTCAGTTCGCCTTTAAACATATCGTGCAAACCAGTATTCTTTCAAAAAATAATAATTGCAGGCATCACACGTTGTTTCATTTATGAAAATGTGTGCGGTGATAGACTACATCGCACACACAATGTATGCAAAAAACGTGTGCAAGGCATCACACATGTTTGCGTATTTAACACCGTGTGCAATGATATGCTACATCACACATACAATTTTTGCAAAAATTGTGTGCATGGCATCACACACGGTTGCATTATAATAACTATGTGCAATGATATAGTACATCACACACACATCATTTGTAAAAACCGTGTGCAAAGCATCACACATGCAACTCTTTTCCGAATCATATTTGATGGATCTGCCATCGCACACAATTCGCATTATTAGCGACGGAGCTTGAACAATACCGTTTGCGATTGGTGGATCGCACACAGTTTCATCTAAGGGACTCTGATTAATGTGTTGTCTTTGGACCATCTTGCAATAGTGATATAAGCTGACATAGTATTTGTAGCAAAGCTACCATTCATCATTTTTTGATACATGTTACACTTGATCATTGCACATCTTGGTACACTGCCAAAGGTATTCAATAGAGTCATACTATTTTTTAGTAGTTGTTCATATTGAGTTATAAGCAAATAAAAGTGTGATGATCATCATTATTAGGGCACTACCTCAGTGAGGAAAGGATGAGGGAGACAATGACTCCCCCACAAGTCGGGATGAGACTCCGGACGAAAATGAAAAAAAAGAAAATAAGAGAAATAATAGAAACAGGAAGAAAAAGAAAAAAAGAAAAAGAAAATAAATGAATGAAAGAGAGAAGGGACATTGCTACTACCTCCTTTTTCATGGTTGTGCCTCAACGTAGCACCATGTTCTTCATATAGAGAGTCTCTTGTTTTGTCCCTTCCATAAGCTAGTGGGAAATTTTCATTATAGAACTTGGATTGTATATTCCGATGACAAGCTTCCTCAAATGCCTGAGGTCTTCATGAGCAGGCAAGTTGTATGGACACCCACTTAGCTTCAGTTGAGATTTCATACACTTATAGCTCTAGTGCATTTGTTGCATGGCAATCCCTACTCATCGCATTGATATCTATAGATGGGCATCTAAAAAAATATGTTAAGTTGATGCAAGACGTTCTTCTCCACTTTTACCCCTTTGGAACCTACCACCATATTCTATTTCACCTTTATGTTATATCCATGCACTAGTGCAGCCGCGTGCTATACAAACGGTTTTAACCCCTTTCTGTCACGTGGTCTTAATCCGTCGCCTTGTATGTGTGGCCGACAGGGGGGGGGGCTATCCCACACGACAGGAAAAACCCGTCGGCGATGCCTACACCTGGTCGCATACGATGGGCAAAAATATATCATTTGCAATTGGAAGGACCATCACAAACAGACATATTGGTGAAGACATGTGAGATGACTTAGCATCCCACATAGGGAATCCCAAGGGTACATTTCCGTTCGTATTGCATATCATACACAATTTTCTACATAACATCATTTGTGATAGGTGTGTTCATCACACACAATAATTATAATTATGTCGTTTGCATTACTCAAAACATCACTCACGGTGTCTAGAAGAATCTATTTGGCATTGGGCTGCCCATCAGACACACTAGCTATGTGAAAATGTTTGTGATTGGGTGTCCTAACGCACACAGTTGTCGACAAGAAATCATGTGTGATTTCTCAACGATCCAACAAGCCGACTTTCTAGAAACCGTGTGGGGTTTCTCATGTCATCGCCCACGGTTTTGTCTTAGAAACCGCCTGCAATGGGAACCCCCAATAATCAGCCTTATTGATCAATTATTTATAATCCATTTAGTAACCAAAATTAAGATTTCATATCAACCATAGAATATATTTCTTATTCGTAGTACGACAACCAGGATTTCATAATTGAATTCATCAGGGTACAACCTCATATAGGCATATACTACCTAGCTACCCAATTGCACAACAAGACAAAGTTTCAAATGCATAACGATCTAAAACATTTGGAAATTAAGTATCGTCATGGACGGTAAATAGATAGATGAATCTCATCTAGAAAATTCTTAAAATGGAAGGCGAATACTGGGCCTTCAATGATGTTGAAGGTCCTAGCAACTTTAGACCAGTGCATGTGGATGATTGCCCGCCCATTCTTCGTCCTCTTAAGGAAGACTTCAAGATTATACCGTGGGTGTTGTATGAATACCTTCATCGCCTCTTGATCATACATGTGGTTTGAGACATAATCATCGATGAACCGCCTTGAGAAGGAGTAAAAACAAAAATACGCATAAATATCTTTTCTAAACTAGGAAATGGCGCAAAGGGAAAAGGACAAGGTGAAAGAGATGGTACCATCCTATAGTTGACTGATGTCTTTTTCATTGTGTAGAAAAATATATTGTTATTTTTCGTAACTAGTTTCTTTATCTTAACGATCTTTCTTAGTTTCATCATTTGACTGATATTCAAGGACACCTCATTTCACCACATGCAAAAAGGGTCGAACAGTGGGTCTAAACCTCTTACGACAAGACCTACATGTGCAAGAACAAATTATTAATAAAAACATTCATATTACAATGGTTTCTGCAATTGCACAATAATGTGTTATTAGCCAAACGACCATGGATGTGCAGACCTCAATGGTAAACTTCAGTGTCCCCCATTGTTTCCCCCTGCAACATATTTAAGACAAATATTCATCAGGTTAAAAATGATATTTGGCATACTATCACTGAAATATGTTAATGGAAAATAAACACATTGCGGATCCAACAGATTAGTTCGAGCCACATTGAAAATCTAGTTATCTAAACCAAGCGTGCTAAGAACTAGGAAATGTAGCACTTTTATATGTTGCACATGTATTTAGTACATATAAATTCGATTTATTTGTCACATGCATAACAATACAAAATTGTACCAACAACAATTGTACATCACATTTCAGATAAATAGTTAAATGATCACCACAACAAATGAACGAAACATTTAACTATGCACCACATTGCATAATAGAACATACTAGAAGGTTAGGTTGCAGTAGCATTACATTGGACATTTCAGTAGAATTTCTAAATGAAAGGCAGTAGCGGCATAGTCAATAGCTAAACAAAACATGCTTAACCGGCGTAGCTAGGTGAACATAGGTCCTAACTGATAAAGCTAAGAAAAACAAGCTATTCCTCATGGTCGGAGATATCGATGATGATGGGCTCCATCAACTTGGAAGAGGGCAAGGCCTCCACACCATGGGTGCACCCCTCGTAGTGGTGAGTGGCCTGATCATGCCCCGACACCAACATACCGGCTCTGGAGTTGAGGTAAGCACGGGCACGCTGAGAAAACACAACGAAGTCTTCATCGAATGCACTGGCGGTACCCTTGAGAAAATACCGCAAACTGGCGTTTATGGCAGCCAACCGTGTGGCGGCATCAGCGCGCGAGGCGGCGATGGTGGCCTCGACGGCGTGGTGCTCCTCCAAGATCTGGGGGTTGACATGCATAGAAGCCATAGCTGCTTCATCTGCATGTGCAACCGCGATTTACTTCTCTGCAGCCTAATGCTTTCTGAGATCCTTGCTATACTACGTGCACCATGGCTTTCGTCGGTGATTATTTGGAGGATGGGGCAATGATTTGGGTCGAAGGTGTTGCACCAATGATCGGGCCACGCGCGATGGAGGAGGAGGGGGTGAGGGGGTATTGGGGAGGTGTCGATTACCTAACTAGATGGACAAGGCCGAGCAGCGTAATTTAACATCAGTTGCTAATTTGGGTACTACACAAAAGAGCCTAAACCACATCCCGCACTTACTTAATCGAGCAATTAAATAGAGTTGGTTGACCTAAACATTACTCTAACAAAAGACTAGTGCTCTACACAACGAGTAATGTTCTGCCTGACGCTCGTCGATCTCTGTCGCATCCTCCATGACCAGCTCGCGCTTGATGACCTCTAGGAGAAGGAGCTCCATGGCATCCATCGCCACATACTTTGCAAGCATCTCGCCGTCCATGTCTGCCATCTCTTTGGAAAAGGCCACCACGAGTTTGGCATGGCTGGCCGTGGTCTGGGCATTGACGGCCTCCATCTTGGCAAGGGAGGCTGTCGACAAACAGATGGCTTCCCAAGCATTCTCGGCGATTTCCAACTCTTTAGACGTACCGTGACGAGCATAGGCATGGTTACCCGCCATCAGGTCTACGGCGGCCGCTGAGGAACGGATAGCTGTTGTGCCGTTCACGCCATTTGCTATCCTAGTCGCGGATGTTGCTCCCGCCATCTCAGATGTAGCAGCTGCACTTTCGGTGGCCGCAGCTGCCCTGTCGGAGAGTGTGGCTGCATTCAAGGATGTTATGAGGGTGTTCCTGGCTGTTGCAGTTGCGCTTGGGCCGGAGTGGGCCGCCGAAGTTGCCCTCACGATGCGGATCCACGTCCCCATCTTTAACAGGCGACGCTTGAACAATACAGTGGTCTTGGAGAACAAGTGTGATTTTGTTGGGGAAACGATACCTATGGGATCGGGAGGATCCCTTTACAGTTCGGTGGGGAAGAAGGCACGCACAAAGAGAAGATCTGATGGCTAGCACATGGGATTTTACCCAGTTTCAGTCCGCAAAGATGCATAAAACCCTACTCCTTCTTGGTCGTATTGGATGAGTTCTAGCCCAGGTTCTGGGAGCGCTATAGTACACAGTTGCTACTCATGCAGAATGGGCTACAGAAGGTGCAAAGAGTCCAAAGGTCAACAAAAAGTCCTCAACTGTAACCCCTGGCCCTCCTTTTATATGACAAAGGGGATCCCAACAGTGGCGTACAGTGCATACACGAGGTGTACAATTCTATAGTGCTATCATACCTAACACTGACAGTGCAAGACAGGTGCATTTAATGCTCCGTCTGGTGCCTCTGACCGTTCAGGGGATGGGACAGGACGCCGTCCCATCGGCACCGCTTAGCCCCTCCATCTCCGGTGCCTCGACACGTGCCCAGGTGGAGCGACACTTGGCCTCTGCGCTGGCGGGGGCTTGCCGGGGCTTCGCCTTGTCGAGGATTCACCTTGCCAGGTCTTGTCGGGGTTTTTCCTTGAGTACTTGGATGTCTTCTTGATTCTCCTATGTTTGTATTTAGCAGCTCCCTACCGAGCCTTGCTGCCAGGGTGGCTACTACTGCCCGTGCACGAGTAAGGGGCACTAGAGAACCCAAAACTCTAGTGCACCGACAGGAGCCCCCGGGCCTGGGCCACACACGGTGCGAGGCGTTGTTGGGCTAGGCCCAAACAGTGCACGGGCACGCATGGCAGGGATTAACTTCTATAATCATTGCGCTTACTACACCTCCCCATGACGCCCATTGAATGCGGGATGTGAGGGACATGCACGGCACGGCCGTTATAGCAGCGTGCCCGCGAAGCGTTTCTATATTAATTTAGAAAAGAGGCTGCCTCGCGCCTTCCCCATAAAAAGTAAATCGCACAGGCGCTGCTTATTTACCTCTTGTCTTTCCCAATTTGAAAACCGTCGTGATCTTCCTCCTCAAGCCCGAAACAGAGCTCCTCCCATTCATCCACGCCTCCACACCTTCCCCGCCTTCAGCCTCTGCCTCCATAGCCACCATGCCACCCAAGGCCTTCAAGGGCAAGGTTGCGGAAACTGCCTCGGAGAACAAGCTGGTGAGGATGCGGAAGGAGCATGCTGTCTTTTCGCCAGGGCTTGACGTGGGCGCTCTAACGGAGCGATACCGGAGTATGTGGGCGTCGGAAACGACAGCGCATCCCGCCACCCGCGTGAGTCTAGGTTCTTCTAGGGGTGGCCTAGATAAATATCCCTTCTTTGGCGACTATTTTTTACTGCGGGCTCTGCCCCCCTTTCTCAGATTTCTTCAACGACATCATGTTTACCTACGACTTCCAACTCTTGGATTTCACGCCGAATGCTGTGACATGCATGTTAGTTTTCGCTCACCTTTGCGAAAACTTTGTCGGAGTAGTTCCAAGCACCGCCCTTTTCCGCCATTACTTCATTCCCCGCATCCAAAGAGGTGAAGCCCTTTCTAGTTCCATCGGTTGGATTCCACGGCCAGGAACCATGGAGTTTTACCCAGACGGGGCCTACTACGAGAGCTGGGACGAGTGGCGAGGCAAATGGTGCTGGATTTAGGAGGAGAAATTCCAGCCTTTCTGCTTGCCACAGTAGACCAAGGTGGTGCACGACGACAACTGGAGAGCCCTCGACCCTGAGGATGGGAAGCTCACAATCGTGACTACTAGGATTCACCGCCTCAGAAATACCAGCCTCATAGTAGAGATGATAGGCATCGATTTCCTTCGCCGGTGCATTGCCCCTCTACAGAACAAGGGGAGGCCAGCTTGGGAATTACGGAACGCGGCCGACATCATGAGGCTATGCCCCGAGCTGAACAACAATCTGACATTTATGCAGCACACAACTTTCTGTCAGAAACTGTTCACGGGTGATGTGGTATGTAAGCTGTCGGAAAGCACAATCCCTCTGTGTAACAACTCTGCTCTAGGATGAATCATTGCCATGATGCTGGTGTTTCACCCTCACAGCCTTGATGCGACCTGGATTGAACCACCTAAAGAGCAGGCATTGCAATTCTTTGATAACTTGACGGAGAGGGCCGTCCGCGAAGAATAGGGCCTCATCCGCGACACCACTGAGGAAGAAATGGCATATATTACCAGCAGGGCGGAGGAAGCAAATCTTGCCGCAAAGGCTGGCAGCGCCGGCTTCTTGGAAGAGGAAACCAGCGGAGGGGAAACGCTGCCGGACGAGAATCTTGCCAGGCAAGGCGGTACTGCTAAGGAGCAAGGCGGCACATCTGCCGGGGGCCGTCCTGCCGAAGATACGGCTAAGGAGGAACTGCTCAACGAGTCCCTGATATGTCTCCAATGTATCTATAATTTTTGTTTGTTTCATGCTGCAATATTATCATTCTTGGATGTTTTACAATCATTTTACCACAACTTTATATTATTTTTGGGACTAACCTATTAACCTAGACCCCAGTTCCAGTTCCTGTTTTTTCCTTGTTTTGGGGTTTTACACAAAAGGAATATCAAACGAAGTCCAAATGGAATAAAACTTGACGATGATTTTTTTGGACCAGAAGAGACCCACGGAGCATCGGAGTTGGGCCAGAAGACCCACGAGTCAGTCACAAGCCTCAGGGGCACGACCACCCCCTGGTCGCGCCCTGCAAGCTTGTGACTCCCTAGTGGCCCATCCGGACTTATCTCCACCGCCATAAATTCCTATAAATACCAAGAACCCCAACGCAAAACCTAGATCGGGAGTTCCGCTACCAAAAACCTCCAGAGCCATGAAAAACCAACCGGGATTCCGTTTCGGCACCCTGCCGGAGGGGGAAACCATCATCGAAGGCCATCTTCATCACCCCGGTGCTCTCCACGAGGAGGAGGCAGTAGTTCTCCCTCGGGGCTGAGGGTATGTACCAGTAGCTATGTGTTTGATCTCTCTCTCTCTCGTGTTCTTGAGATGGCACGATCTTGACGTGCCATGAGCTTTTTTGATATAGATTGAATCATATAGAGTTTCCCCCTCTCTATCTAGTTGTGATGAATTGAGTTTTCCCTTTGAAGTTTGCTTATTGGATTGAGTCTTTAAGGATTTAAGAACACATGATGTATGTCTTGTGATGGGATATCCGTGGTGACAATGGGTTGTTCTATAGATCCACTTGATGTATGTTTTGGTGATCGACTTGCGGGTTCTGTGACCTTGGGAATCTATGCATAAGGGTTGACACACGTTTTTGTCTTGAATTTCCTGTAGAAACTCTCGGGCACTCTTTGAAGTTCTTTGTGTTGGATTGAATATAATGAATCTGAAATTATGTGATGCATTTCGTATAATCAATCACACGGGTACTTGTGGTGAAATTTTAGTATCTAGGTGACATTAGGGTTTTGGTTGATGTGTATCTTAAGGTGTTATCTTAGCATGAACTCTAAGGCTGTTCGTGACACTTATAGGGATATCTCATAGGATTGATCAGAAAAGATAACTGTTAGTGCATCTGGTGCCCCTCAGTGATTTTGGTGTATTGAAGACTTATAGGTTAATGTACTAATGTGTTTGTGAGTGTACACATTCTCTATAACTCGATGAGGAGTTTGATACATCTGGTGATTACCGACCCCTAAAAATGTATGTCTTCAACTAAAGACTTTTGTGAAGACTTTGGTATTCCCTGAAGACTTTGAAAATGAAGAAGTTGGTGTGACCTTGAAGATATGAACGAGGACTATGAAGCATGAAGACTTTTCTTTTTGTAGTTTCATTTCCTTTATTTGAGTCATAGGAAACACCGTACTATTAAAGGGGGCCGAGGTAATACTAAGGAAAATTTCCAACTAATGCTCAATTCCAAAATCCTCAACCTATACAATCCTTCGAGTGAAGCCTTTGGAAATCTCTTATGGTTCACTCAAGTTCTTCAGTGACAGAGACGATGTTCTTCTGGTATCTCAGGAATTGATCTAACTGAGGAGTTAGGATTTCGCCAGTGCGAATTGCCTACAAGTGAGGAACATGATATGTCTGAGGACTTTCATAGTTCGAAAATCCGACAGTTGCTGTGCTTAGCGCCAGCTGTCCCCAATCATAACATCCACATAACGGTCATGTCATTGGGGGCATTTATGTCTTATCATGTCAGGTTGCACCCTGGCTATAAATAGACACCCCCCACAACCACTAGTTGGTTGGCTGCTCCGAGAGAGAACTGACACTTGTCATTTGAGAGCAACCCATCCTCCGAGGACTTTGAGTGAAAATCATTAGTGAGGAAAAACCCACAACCCAACCACCAAACCCAAAGTGATTGAGCATCACTGAAGAAATTCATGTGTGGATGTGACGCTTGTTACCTTTGAGGACTGTGCACACTCCAAATGGTTAGGCTTCATGGTCTAGAGCATCTAGCAGTCAATTAGGGATCACGAAGTGACCTTGGTCTAGAGCATCCAGCAGTAAGTTGTGGATTCTTGGGTGACCAGTTTGTGAGGGTTTTGGAAGTCTACCCTGAAGACTTACCACGAGTGTTGGGCGAGGACTGTGTGACCTTAGCTCAAGGAGAATACGGTAAGGACTGTGTGTCCTGGGACTGTGTGTCCTCTAGTTAAAATACCAGGCCGCTCCAAACCAGACGTACGACTGTCCTAGCAGTTGGAACTGGGTCATCAAACCATTATCTTCATCGAGCTACCTGGTTGTATTTCCTCAACCCCCTTATTCCTTGTATACTTGTTGATGAAATTGATCGTTACTGTTTGAAGAATTTGACTGAAGACTTTCACATTTTCCTCACCTCAAATTCTTCAGTTAGCTTGTTCATCACTGCTTATCCTGTATCACGCTACCTGTAACTTGTGCATGTTCATTTCATCATCATGACTATGTTGTTGCTATGTTCCTCATGCACTTGAGTACTTATTCCGTTGCTAGTTATTCATCACATTTCAAATTCCTCAAGTATGAATTTGTAAAAATCGCCTATTCACCCCCCTCTAGTCGATATAACGCACTTTCGATTGGTATTAGAGCAGGTACTCCCTCGCTCTGTGTGATTTTGGTTTAACCACCTCGAGTTCTAGCTATATCGACTACAGGTATGATCAAGGTTTCTGCGGGCTGTCCTACCTTCGAATGGACTGACTACCCCTACTGGAAGAACAAGATGTGTATGCACCTTGAAGCTATTGACAACGATTTCTGGTACGTTGTGGAAAATGGTGTACCCTTTGTCACTCCCACTGTTACTGCTGCTGATGTGAAGAGATTCAAGCAAATCGACTCTCAAGCGAAGAATATCATTTGTGGCCATCTGAGCAAAGGTCAGTATGGCAGAGTGAGTGCTTTGGAGACTGCTAAGCTTATCTGGGATAGGTTGTCCAAAGTCAACGAAGGTGTTTCCACTCAATGTGACTCTCGTGTTGATGTTCTTCGCAATCTCTTCAACCGCTTCAAGAGGCTTGACAATGAAAATGTTCAGCAAACCTTTGACCGTCTCACTGATATCTCAAATGAACTTCAAGCACTGGGTGCCACTGATATCACCGACCATGAAGTGGTGAAGAAACTGCTGAGATCTCTTGACTCCTCATTCGATACTCTGGCTTTGATGATTCAAGAACGTGGAGACTACAAGTCACTTGATCCTGTTGATATTCTTGAGAGACTCAATACTCATGAATTCCAACAAGCTGAGAAGAGAGACCTCTATGGGCCAAGCTAGGGAAGATATCGTGCTCTGAAGGGAAAAGCAATTTCCTCATCCGAGAAGAAGATTCTGACAGCAGCCTTGGTGATCCTGAAGAACTAAGTCATGAGCTGGCAATGCTCGTGACGAAATTCCAAAAGTTCTCAAGGAGAGGTGGATTTGGAAAGTCATCAAAAAGTGGCTTGAGGAAATCAGATTCCTCAGAAGACTACAAGAAAAGAACCTGTCATCGTTGCAAGAAGCCTGGTCACTTTATCTCTAACTGTCCTCTCTGGGAAAAAGATTCAAAGAAGAAGAAGAAATACAAGGATGATAGTTCTGATGACTCGAAGAAAAACAAGAAATCTTCAAAGTCCTCATCTGCAATGTCCTCATCTTCAAAGTCCTCATAGCACAAGAAGAATGGTTCCAGAAAGGCTCGAGCATTCATCGGCAAGGAAATGGATTTTGAGGAAGAATATGAAGAATATGAAGAACAGGACGAATCTGAGGTGGAATCAGAACCTGGTGTCGCTAGCCTTGCTCTCGCTACTGCTTTCGTCAGCAAGTCCATCTTCAACGATGAAGAATATGACTACTCCAATGACTCTAACATCAGCAATGATGACTATGCTCCCACCTATTGCTTCATGGCAAAACGATCAAAGGATGATACTCCAAAAGCTACTGAGTGGGTCCTCGACAGTGGATGCACAAACCACATGACCGGTGATAAGAATCTACTGATGAATTTGCCACTTGCTCCATCTCATCTAAAGCATATCACCTACACAGACAAAGGAAAAGCAAGGTACTGGGTCTAGGTAAGGTTGCAATCTGAAAGGACCGAACCATGGATAAGGTGATGCTTGTCGAATCCCTTTGGTTCAATCTTATGTCTGTCTCAGTGCTTTGTGATCTTGATATGATTGTCGTATTTGGAAAATATCGTTGTGTTGTCATCATGGAATCTGACAATTCCAAAGTCTTCGAAGGCTTTGGGAGAGGAGACTTGTATATTGTCGATTTCTCTACAGGTTCTCAGCCTGCCACATGCTTACTTGCAAAGTCTTCAGAAGGCTGGCTGTGGCATCGACGACTTGGACACGCTGGTATGAGGAACTTGCACACGCTCGTGAAGAAAAAGCACGTCATAGGCATCGAAGGTGTCAAATTCCTCAAGGACCACCTCTGTGGTGCATGTGAGTCTAGAAAGATGACCAGATCCAAGCATCCCTCAAAGACAATCATGACCACAACACGACCTTTTAAATTGCTTCACATGGATCTCTTTGGCCCCACTCATTACTCCACACTAACAAATTCTTCAAGTTTCTATGGCTTTGTCATTGTTGATGATTATTCTCGATACACTTGGGTGCATGTTATTATGTACAAGACTGACGTGCGGGACGTCTTCAGACGATTTGCTTCAAGGGCCTCCACCAACTTCGGCGTCAAGATCAAGCATATTAGGACTGATAATGGGACTAAGTTCAAGAACACTAATCTTGATGAATATCTTGATGAACTCGATATTACTCATGAGTTATCTACCCCTTATACTCCTCAGCAGAATGGCGTCATGGAGCGTAAGAACAGGACTCTTATTGAGATGGCTTGCACCATCCTTGATGAATACAAGACTCCTCGGCGCTTCTGGCCTGAGGCAATTGATACTGCAAGCCACATCATCAACAGGGTATATCTTCACAAATTCTTCAAGAAGACTTCGTATGAACTTATAACTGACAAGGAACCCAATGTAAGTTATCTCAAAGTCTTCGGTGCAAAATGCTGGATTAGAGATCCTCACCACAGTTCTAAATTTGCACCAAAAACACATGAAGGTTTTATGCTTGGTTACGGAAAGGAGTCGCACACCTATAGAGTCTTCAACACCTACCACCACAAGGTTGTTGAAACTGTAGATGTGCAGTTCGATGAAACTAATGGCTCGCAAAGAGAGCACCTACCTTCTATGATAGATGAATAGTCTCCTAAGGAATCCATTAAGTTGAAGGCTACTGAAGACATCATACCCACTGAGGAAGTCATTCCAATGAACGAAGACATTCATGCTGATACACCTGAACAAAATGGTGTTGATGAAAATCCTCAGCCACGTCAACCTGCTCACCTAAGAGTTGCACATGAAATGCAGATTGAAAAAATCACTGATGACATCAATGCACCAGGTCCCCTCACTCGCTCAAAAGCTTAACATTTAAATAACTTTTGTGGGCACTTTGCCTTTGTCTCTATCATAGAGCCCACCAAAGTTGATGAAACATTCAAGGAGCCTGAGTGGATTCAAGCTATGCAAGAGGAATTGCATCAATTCAAGCTCAACAACGTGTGGGAACTTTTCAAGCGGCCAGATCCTCGCAAGCACAACATCATAGGTACCAAGTGGATCTACCACAACAAGCAAGATGAAAATGGCCTTGTGGTGAGGAATAAGGCTCGTCTTGTAGCTCAAGGCTACACACAAGTTGAGGGAATTGACTTTGATGAAACTTTTGCACCTGTTGCTAGACTTGAAGCTATTCACATATTGCTTGCTTATGCTAACCATCACGATATCATCTTATGTCATATGGATGTGAAAAGTGCATTCCTCAATGGTAAGCTTGAGGAAGAAGTATATGTTGCTCAACCCCCAGGTTTTGAAGACCCTATGCATCCTGACTATATCTTCGGACTCAACAAGGCCCTTTATGGCCTCAAGCAGGCCCCTCGGGTGTGGTACGACACTCTGAAGGAATTCCTCATGAAGAAAGGCTTCAAACCCAGTTCACTCGACCCAACTCTTTTCACAAAATCCTATGAAAATGAATTGTTCATATGCCAAATATACATAGACGATATTATCTTTGGTTGTACTGACAAACGTTATAGTGATGAATCTGCCTACATGATGAGTGAAGAATATCAAATGTCTATGATGGGAGAGTTCAAATTCTCCTTAGGTCTTCAAATTCGTCAGCAAGACAACGACGTCTTCATCTCACAAGAGAAATACCTCAAGGATGTTCTAAGGAAATTCAACATGCAAGATTGCAAAGGCATCAAAACTCCAATGCCATCAAAAGGCCACCGCTGTACTGACGAAAATGGTAAAGATTTCGATCAGAAGGTATACCGCTCCATAATTGGCTCATTATTGTATTTACGTGCATCTTGGCCTAATATTATGCTGAGTGTGTGCATGTGTGCCCGATTCCAAGCAACACCGAAGGAATCACACCATAAGGCTATGAAACATATTCTTCGATACTTATCTCACACACCAATGTTTGGATTATGGTACCCCAAGGGCTCAAACCTTCACCTCGTCGGATACTCTGATACTGACTATGCTGGAGATCGTGTGGATTGCGAGTCAACCTCAGGCAAATGTCATTTCCTCGGACGATCCTTAGTCTGTTGGTCCTCAAAGAAGCGGAACTGCGTTTCACTATCTACTGCAGAAGCTGAGTACATTGCTGCTGGCTCATGTTGCGCTCAGTTACTGTGGATGAAGCAAACCCTCAAGGACTACGGCATCAAGTTGAAGAATGTGCCTCTTTACTGTGACAACGAGAGTGCCATCAAGATTGCTTACAACCCAGTTCAGCATTCCAAGACCAAGCACATCCAGATTCGTCATCACTTTCTTCGAGATCATGTACTCAAGGGCAACATCTCCATCAACCACATCCCCACTGAAGAACAACTGGCCGATATCTTCACAAAGCCCTTGGATGAAAAGAGATTTTGCAAGTTGCGGTGTGAGCTAAATATCTTAGAATCTTCGAATGTTCTTTGAAAAAGGACACACATCCTAACACTTATGCAAAATTGATGACTTAGATGTGCAACACACGAAGTAATGTTTTTCTTCAATCAATGAAGAATAACCCTCTAAGTGTGAAGAAATTAATGAAGAATTTGATTGTCAGAACCCTATGACAATTGTACGCGGTGTCTGAAATCATCATTCTTATACAGTGGGTCACGCCACCAAGCAAATTTGAAATTCTTCAAAATTGAGTTTTTCGTCATTTTGCAAATTCTTCAAAATTTTCAAATTCCTCAAGCTTTCAAATTCCTCAACCTTTCATATTCTTCAAACTTTGAAACTCATGTTCTTCACTGACTATATATATACACATATATACACATATATACACATATATATACATATATATACATATATATAGTTGAGTTTTGAATGTCCTCAACAGCATTCACTTATTGCTAATTCTTGAAGTTGATTTTCACCTAAGTGAATGTGATCGGACCCCTTCCCCCTCTATGCTAAACTCAACCTAGTCTATTCACAAATTCTTCATATGCGTTATACTTTGAAACTCGTTCAAAGTCTTCATTGTGTCCTTGACTGCTGAAGAATTCGCGAATGGAAACTTTGAAATTTTCACTATCAAAATTTTCGGCGGTTCCCGCTCAAACGGTTCCGATTCCCATGACTGGTTAACCCACGACCCCCCACTATCGCCACTTCTCAGTACGTGGGTGACACCTGTCGCGTGGAGAGCAAGGGTCGGGAGCAATCCTGTCCAAAATCTTCGGGCGGATTGGTTTTCACCTCCACTATAAATACCCCCTCCCCTTCCACGGTGCTCGGTTACTCCTCATCTCTACTCTCTCTCTCTCCCGAGCTCCAACCTAGCGCCATCGCTAAAGTCATTGATGCCGGTGTGGAAGAGCTTCAGTGGATCGACCTTGCCGTTGTCGTACTCGCATAGGCCATGGAAGTCTTCATCCCGCCGCCGCTATAGCTGTCTCCCTCTGCCAAGCTAGGGCGTGGGAGATCTGGACTAATGAACTTCCTCAATCTCATCTCATAGTTCGTCGTGTTCTTCATCAGGGTAAATAAAATTTATTTTTACTGCCCTTATTTGATCTTCAAGATTTCCCAAATCTTCATAAAGGTTTTTATTCTTCAAGAACCTCATTCTAAAGCACCTTACATGTTCGTACACTTGATGACTTACCCTAAGTTATGATTTTCTTCAAGATTCCTCAGTTGTGTGAATCCTCAAATTTTGCACAACTCTGGAACCTAAGACAAAGAAAACTTAGTGAAATTCCTCAAGACACCAATGGTCAAATTCCTCACACCTATTTTTATTGTAAAAATTTCTGAGAACGCATATGACCTCTTCAAATTTCTTGCACCTATACTCTGTTCACAGGTACAACATGTCCGCTGATGAATCACCAGGTTCTCATCAACTTAACTCATTTGCAGCATTCCTTGAGGAAAAATTGTGTACTTGTTTATTGTCCTCAAGAGTTCAAATTCCTCACGTGAAGAAAATGGCTGACGGAAAGAAACCTCACAAAGGTGGAAAGAAGCCAGATGTGCACACTGTTTTTGAGATTCCAGATGACTTGTATGAGGAATATTGCACACCCGATGAAGAAACTCATAGCAAAGAGACAACTAAGCAGAGAAAGATTTGTCTACAGAAAATTGAGAGGAGATGGGCAAAGGAATGGAATGAATATGGTTATGTAACTCCAAAATACAGCAGGCCACCTTTGGCCCAAGACCAAACTGTTGATCCCACGAGTCTCAAAACTGGTGAAGACTTTCCTCATATATGGGAAAAACAGCAAGCCAAGCATGCAAGGAAAGCCAAAGAGGCAGTGAGGAAATTTAATGAAGACTCTGATGTCGCTTTCACTACCGGAGCCTTATCTAGTGCTCCGAAGAAATCAATGACGAAGAAATCTGCTGTGAAGACAAGTTCTTCAACCTCGAAACCATCACAGTGGATTCCTCAAGTCCAAAGGCCTCAACCTTCAAAGGCCTCAGATGTTGGTACTATTGCTGCTCAGTCCTCAGCTACAGCTGCAAAGTCCTCAACCCCTGTGCATCTGGCATCATGTAAGAGGACTGAGGGATTCTCAAAAGTTCCAAAGATCTCGGCAAGCCCCTCTACTACAGCAAAGTCCTCAACTAGCCCTACAGTGTTGAAGCTGAAGTAAATGGCTAGACGAGGTCAAAGACCAAGTCCTCACACAAGCAAAGTTGTGGTAACGATACCCTCAGGATCTGAGGATATGATGATGAAGCTGATGATGAAGAACTTGAACAAATCATCAGAAAGAGCCAGCAAAAAGTTGCAATAGCCAAAGGCAGCTCTGTTCCTCTCATGTTGTACCCCAAGATGATCCTCAATTTCATTGATATATGGCATGAGGATCCAAACACTCCACTTTCTTCACTGAACCTGCCTCTTGGTGTGGATCATGTCCTCACCCACTTCATTTCTGAAGAAAAATGGAAAATAGAACAAGCTCAGAGAGCTAAGAGGAACAGAGCTCGGAAAGAAAAATTTCCGAGGGATAACGTGATGAACTTGACCCCAACTCAACTCGTCACAGTTTAGTCTAAAATTCGCACACTCTCTGAGGATGAAGACAGGTATGATGCTGAATTGAAAGGCACCAAGGTGAGATTCGTTAGGGCTACTCAAGCTGCTGTGAAGGACCACAACATAAGGGTTGCAGCTCGATCGCAACCATAAAATTCTCAGTCTGATGAAATTCCTCAGGCTGCTGATGAAACTGCTCAGCCTAATGAAAATGATTCTGCACCAAAAGCAACAGCCAATACTGCTAAGGAAACTCAGACCACTGATGACCATGCCAGGACAACCTCCATTGTTGTGCCTGAAGAAACTGAAAGGCCAGCTGAAGCTTTTGTTGCGCCTGATGAACCTGAACCCACCAGGGCAACTACATCAGTCGTGCCTCAAGAAATTCCAGCTACAGAGGAAAAGACTCTGAAGAGGAAAGCATCAAATTCAGAATCCTCACATGTGAAGAAGTTGAAGACTATCACAAGTTCATCAACTAGACCCATTGATGCTACACCAATCTCCTCTACACCTGCCTATGAACTTGTACCATTTAGGGTTGACTATGTCATCCCAGATGAAGAAGATGAAGATCATTCTGCTGCTTCGACAGAGCAGATTGATGAAGAAATTGAAGTTAAAGACAATACTTCAACTCCAAAGGTATCATCGCCCCAGCCTCAGTTCACTACTAAAGAGGTTGGTGTTGAAGAAAATGATGAGGATGTAGACATTGGCAATAAAACTCCTGTCATCAATGATGAATATTGGGAATCAGCACACCCAAATTCACCAATGACTAGTCCTCTAACACAGATTCCTCAATCCCCTGCCCACATTGAAGAAATTCATGAAGAATCTGATGACCTGACCGCACAAGTCACTAAAGAAATTCCAGCTACAACACTTGATGACATTGCTGCTCAAGCTCACCCTGAGGAAACAGTTCTACAAATTCTTCAGTCTGAAGAACTTCCTCCTATGCCAAAGGAAATCAAAAGCCACTTCAAGCAAATCTTCAACCGAAGCCCAGAATGCCATTCAAAGCCTCAGCTTGCCCCAAATTCCTCAAGAGCAATTTCTTCAATGAGTGCATGTTCTTCATAGGTCCAAATCCATATGACTCAGTGAGGGCTGGACGAAGCAGATTCTGTACTGCCACTCAAATGAACTACTATGCCTTAGTCTTGTTCGAGAAGAAGAAAGTCTTTGAGCACCACCAGATTCCTCATGCGGACATGAAAACACTTCCATCATTCACACCGGTGCTCCAAGTTCTTCACGATGCAGGCATTCTTCCTTTCTGCATCGACATTTGCGACTGGAATGAAGAACTCATCCTTTAGTTCTATGCCACACTGCATATCAGTGGAAATGCTTCAGACATCAACTCCTGGGTTTTGGATTGGATGACAAGATCAACTCACTTCACTGCTCAAGCATCTGAACTACTTCAGTGTGTACTAGTTCCAATTCCCTCAGATGAAGCTCGCAGACTGTTTGATGAACCTACACTTCCAAATCAACTGATCCAAGTGCTGATGAAGACATTGCCTCCTGGAAAGCCTCAACGGAAAACCTTCCTTGTGAAGGATTTGCTATATGTGCCTAGGACAGTCGATCGCAATCACAAGTGGGTAAAGCGTCAATTTGGTTACATTGTGCAAAACATGAATGTGACGCAAAACACTGTGAAGAGGAATCACTACTATGCGCATGAAAAACTCAACCGCACTTGGGCGATATTGTCTCACCTCAAGTCTTCTAATGAACTGAATGAGCTGGATCTTGAGGAAAATCCTGACTGGGCTCGTCAACCAAACAAGAAATTCAAGAACGTCCAAGTTCGTCTAATGGTCACAAATTCATATTCTTCATCTCGTGAGAGAGATGAAGATGAAGACATTGATGACACTGCGGCAGGCCCTACATCGATAAACGACCCCGACAACGCTGGCGCTCCTTCCTCCCCAACACGATGAAATTCTTCAAAGGGGCGTTAGTCCTCACTTTTTCGTCCCTTTTGGTCTTTGATGACAAAGGGGGAGAAAATTTGAGTTAGCCTTCAAGCAGGTCTCTATATATATGGGCTATTTTTGTTTAAGTTACAACTCTCGCTCTTTTGAAGTTTTTGTAGATTGAGTTGTAAACTTAAGTCAAATGGTGGTCTGACACTTTTGACCTATTTCCTCACATGTTTATTTCCTCAAGTACCTTAATGAATACATGCTGAATTTTGCCAGACACCATTTTCCTCACGCATTTCAAATTCTTCATATCATATGTTCAAATGCGTGTATGAATTACAAGATATAGGGGGAGTTCTCCATGTTTTCACCTGCCATGTGCATTTGTATCCAAAGAAAATTCCTCAAATATGCACATCTTCAGGGGGAGTTCTTCTATATCTTGCAATCAAATTCCTCAAATTTAGTACTTTCACTTCATATGTTTATCCTCATTGAAAACTTAACCTATTTGTCATCAATCACCAAAAGGGGGGACATTGTTAGTGTGTCTAGTGCCCCTTAGTGATTTTGGTGTATTGAAGACTTATAGGTTAAGGTACTATTGTGTTTGTGAGTGTACACATGCTCTATAAGTCGATGAGGAGTTTGATACACCTAGTGATTACCGACCCCTAAAAATGTATGTATTCAACTGAAGACTTTGCTGAAGACTTTGGTATTCCCTGAAGACTTTGAAAATGAAGAAGTTGGTGTGACCTTGAAGATATGAACAAGGACTATGAAGCGTGAAGAATTTTGTTTTCATAGTTTCATTTCCTTTATTTGAGTCATAGGAAACACCGTACTGTTAAAGGGGGCTGAGGTAATACTAAGGAAAATTTCCAACTAATGCTCAACTCCAAAATCCTCAACCTATACAATCCTCCGAGTGAAGCCTTTGGAAATCTCTTACTGTTCAGTCAAGTTTTTTAGTGACAGAGATGATGTTCTTCTGGTCTCTGAGGAAATTGATCTGACTGAGGAGTTAGGATTTCGCTAGTGCGAATTGCCTACAAGTGAGGAACATGATATTTTTGAGGACTTTCATAGTTCGAAAATCCGACCGTTGTTGTGCTTAGCGCCAGCTGTCCCCAATCATAACATCCACATAACGGTCATGTCATTGGGGGCATTTATGTCTTATCATGTCAGGTTGCACCCTGGCTATAAATAGCCACCCCCCACAACCACTAGTTGGTTGGCTACTCCAAGAGAGAACTAACACTTGTCATTTGAGAGCAACCCATCCTCCAAGGACTTTGAGTGAAAATCATGAGTGAGCAAAAACCCACAACCCAACCACCAAACCCGAAGTGATTAAGCATCACTGAAGAAATTCCTGTGTGGATCCGACGCTTGTTACCTTTGAGAACTGTGCATCCTCTAGATGGTTAGGCGTCATGGTCGAGTGCTCCTACAGTCAATTGGGGATCACGAAGTGACCTTGGTCTAGAGCATCCAGCAGTAAATTGTGGATTGTCGGGTGACCAGTTTGTGAGGATTTTGGAAGTCTACCCTGAAGACATACCACGATTGTTGGGCGAGGACTGTGTGGCCTTAGCTCAAGGAGAAATATGATAAGGACTGTGTGTCCTGGGACTGTGTGTCCTCTGGTTTAAATACCAGGCCGCTCCAAACTAGACGTACGACTGTCACAGCAGTTGGAACTGGGTAATCAAACCATTATCTTCATCGAGCTACCTGGTTCTATTTCCTCAACCCCCTTATTCCTTGTATACGTGTTGATGAAATTGATCGTTACTGTTTGAAGAATTTGACTAAAGACTTTCACATTTTCCTCACCTCAATTTCTTCAAGTTACCTTGTTCATCACTGCTTATCCTGTATCACGCTACCTGTAACTTGTGCATATTCATCACGTTTCAAATTCCTCATGCACTTGAGTACTTATTTCGATGCTAGTTATTCATCACGTTTCAAATTCCTCAAAGTTGAAATTCCTCAAGTGATGAATTTGTAAAAATAGCCTATTCACCCCCCTCTAGTCGATATAACGCACTTTCAATAACTATGAGGTAGGTTCGTACCCTACAATAATTTCTTCATTAGTTCTCTGCTATTTGTGACTTTGGAGTGAACTCTTTGTTGCACGAGAGGTACTTACATATGATTCAACTATGCCAATATTGTTGAGAGAAATTGCACTAGTGAAAGTATGGACCCTAGGCCTTGTTTCCAAGCATTTATACAACGTTTTGCTCATCATTTAATATTTGTTACCTTGCTGTTTTGATATTTTCAGATTACAAAAACCTATATCTACCATCCATATTGCACTTGTATCACCATCTCTTCGCCGAACTAGTACACCTATACAATTTACCATTGTATTGAGTGTGTTGGGGACACAAGAGACTCTTTGTTATTTGGTTGCAGGGTTGCTTGAGAGAGACCATCTTCATCCTATAGCTCTCACAGATTGATAAACCTTAGGTCATCCACTTGAGGGAAAATTGCTGCTGTCCTACAAAACTCTGCGCTTGGAGGCCCAACACGAGTCTACAAGAAGAAGGTTGTGTAGTAGACATGAAGCTTTTTTCTGGCGCCATTGCCGGGGACGTGAGTGCTTGAAGGTATATCTTTAGATCTTGCAATTTAATCTTTTAGTTTCTTGTTTTTCATTAGTTTGGTTTTATAAAAGAAAACTATGAAAAAATGGAATTGAGGTTGCCTCATATGCTTCATCTTTTTAACATCTTTCGTGAAAATGATAGAAAGGAAAATTGTGCTCAAGTGTTAGAAGAAGAAGTTATTAAAATGTTTGGCACTAAATCTTTGAGTGATTTGCAAGATTGCAATGTTGTTAGTATGAATTCTTTGAATATCCATAGTACTAATTATCATTGCACTAGTCATGATAAAAATATTTCTTATAAGCATGTCAATTTTTGTGGAGTGCATAGAGTTTGTCAAGACATTCCTAGCAGGGAAGATAGATTTTGTAAGAGGCATAAGTATTAAGAAACTAAATGGTTGCAAGATAGGCTATTTGTTTGTGCTGAAAGACTTCATATTTCTTGTCGTCCTTGTGAACTTTGCAATGAACATGGTCATTATAATTTCCAGTGTGAATTATTTCATGATCGAATTATGTCAAAAATTGTGATAACCTCATTAGCCTTGAGCATCATAATGAACTTACTCTATTTTTGGGGTATGAAGAAATGAAATGTGAAATTAAGGATGTTCCAGCATGGGCTCTCATGAAAAAATTTGATTTTGATATAAATGAAATTTATATGTATTGCATGGTAAATTGCATTGAGAATCCTTATATTGCCAATTACTTAAAGACAAGAAAACAATTAGAAGAGGAAGAGAATACTAGTGAAGGGGAAGAGGTTTCCCAATGTCCTCCTATTTTTTCTTATGATAAATCAGGTAACGAGGAGAAGCTTTTTATTCAACCAACCTATTCAAAAATAAGTTTGGAGGAATTAAATAAATCCACACATAATGTGGAGAAGAATAATAAAAGAAGGAAAAGTAAAGGTAAAGAGGTATCTCTCCAAAATAATGTTGCTCCCATTATTGATAGGCCTCATGAGAATGAATCAAAAATAGTTGTGGAATATGATACACTTGAGGATGATTTTGTTATGACTATTGCTTGTTGTGATAATTATGATTGGGAGGATAATGATACTTCTTATAATCTTGAAAATATTTATGGCACCAACTTGGAGGACGATGATAATAATTGCTATACTATTGGTGCTATTCATACCATTAATGATGAGAGTGATTATGTTTATGATATACAAAGCCACAAGCTTGGGGATGCTATGCTTGATGAAAATGAAATGTTTGAGAATTTATTTGCTGCAATTAATATTTGTCCCAAGCTTGTGGATGCTATGCTTAATGAAGATGATCTTTTTATTTCCCCTACTATGAATGATCAAATTTATTATAATGATTGCATGCCTCCTACTTATGATGATTATTGTGATGGTACTTATGCAATGAAAAAGAGTGATGATTAATATTATGATACTTGCAATAATTATGAATATCCTTTTACTAAATATTACTCTTTTAGTGTGGAACCAATTTGTAGTATTCAAGTCTTTTACGATACTCCCACTCCTTTGCATGAGAAGAAATTTAGTTGTGTGGAGAGTAGTACAATTTATATGCTTGTAGATCATGAAGACAGTGATTTGTGTGCTGGTTATATTGTGAAATTCCTTAATTATTATACTGAAAATTATTATGAGGGAGTAACATATGCTTATAGGAATTGCAATAATAGCAAGTTTCCTCTCTATGTGTTCAAATTCTTGAAGTTGTGCTTGTTTTGCCTTCCTATGCTAGATGATTATTGTTCCCATAAATTGTTTGCTCACAAAATACCTATGCATAGGAAGTGGGTTAGACTTAAATGTGCTTGTCATGATATTCATGATGCTCTTTTGCATGTTTCAACTACTATTCCTATGTGAGCATCATTGAAATCATCATGCGTAGCTAAATGGCACTAAAGAAAAGCGCTTGTTGGGAGACAACCCAACACTTTTACTTTCTGTTTTTGTGTGTAACATGATTAAGCTACTGTATTAATCATGTTTTGTGTCTTTTAGTTCAATAAAGTGCCAAGTAAATCCTTTGGGATAGTGTGGATACTTGCTTGTTTGATTCTGTGCAAAAATAGAAAGTTTTGCGTCCAGTATATGAATTATATGATTTTACTGGAGCATTAAAAAATTCTGAAATTTTTATAAAAACTTTATATGCCAATTCCTTGAGTTTTCCTAATTTTTAAGAATTTTTAGAATCATGTAAGTTTGGTTATCATTCGGATCTTTAGAGACTGTTCTGTTTTTGACAGATTCTGTTTCGCATGCATAATTTGCTTGTTTCAAGTGTTCCTATAGCTTATATTGAGTAATATAAATCATGGGAATGATGTAATACAGTAGGTATCATTTTCTAAAAATTATGAATCTTTTCTTGAGAGTACCTAAGTGAATGATTTATCTTTACTACACTAACCCTTCTCACAAAGTTCCATTAAGTTTTGTGTGATTGAAGTTTTCAAGTTTTTGGTGAGACACCGATATGAGAAGAATAAGGAGTGAAAATAACCTAAAATTGGGGATTCCCAAGGCACCCCCAAGTTAATATTAAAGTAATACCCAACCGTCTAAGCTTGGGGATGCCCCGGAAGGCATCCCTTCTTTCGTCTTCAACACTATCTGTATATCTTACTTAGAGCTATATTTTTATTCGTCACATAATATGTGTTTTGCTTGGAGCGTCATTTTATTTTGTTTTTATATGTTAGGTGTTATTTATAATCTTGTTTTCAATAAAAAGTTCCAAGAATTTCCTTTAGGATGCTTGCATTGCATGTTTTGATATGTGCTGGGTAAAAACAGAAAATTCTACTGTAGTGTTTGAATTTTCATATTTTACTGGAACGTGGAAAGGTTCTGAAATTTTTACAAAGTGTTTTAATATAAATTTTAGATAATTTCCTAAATTTTCATAACTGTTTGAGTTACATAAGTACAATGTTTTCATAAGTTGCTACAGACTATTCTGTTTAGACAGATTGTTGCCATAGTTTTGTTATCTACTTATCCTATAGTTTCCATAGCCTATATTGGTAGATATAAATTGTGTAAATGATAGTATAAAGTACCTAATGTTTTAAAATTATTATGAAACTTTTCTTGGCAGTACATAAAGAGTAGATTTATTATTATGTGTAGTAACCTATCTCATGAGTTCTTTTTGAGTTTTGTGTGGATGAAGTTTTTGAGAATAGGTGAAACCGTGGTATGAGAGGATTGAACGAGATACAAAAGCTCGAGCTTGGGGATGATCAAGGAACCCCAAGTAAATATTTCAAGATGTCTCAAGCATCTAAGCTTGGGGATGCTACGCGCCCCACCTCTCTTTATCAACAATTATCGGTTAGCCTATGTTGAGCCTGAATTTTTATTCGTTCACATGATGCGTGCTATTCTTGGAGTGCTATTTTTGTTTTGCTTGCTATTTGAATAAAGTACCTAACATCTGAAAATATTTATTGAGGGAGAGAGATCCCTCACATAGCTACTTAATTGTTTGACTACTCATTAATCTTCACTTATATCTTTTGAGCTAGGTAATGTTTCTCTAGTGCTTCACTTATATCTTTGTAGAGCATGGTGGTGTTATATTTTATAGAAATTATTGAACTGTCATTCCTCACTTATATTAGTTTGAGAGTTTCTTAAAACATCAGGGTAATTTGTTTTGGTTATGAATTTAGTCCTAATATAATGGGCATCCAAGAGGGATATAATAACAACTTTCATATTAAGTGCATTAAAAACTATGAGAAGTTTGATTCCTTGCATATAGTTTTGAGATAAGAGAGATGGTAATATGAGAGTCATGCTAGTGAGTATTTGTTAATTGGAAGAGATACATGTGTTAAAGCTTGTGATTCCCATAGCATGCACGTATGGTGAACCGTTATGTAATGAACTCGGAGCATGATTTGTTTAATGATTGTCGACCTTTGTGTGAGGGTCGAGAGCGTGCGATGGTTAAGACATACCAACCTATCCCATAGGAGCATGAGTCTAATGATTTATTTTATAACTAATAGTCTTTTGCAATAAGTATGTGAGTTCTTTATGACTAATGTGAGTCCATGGATTATATGCACTCTCACCCTTCCATCTTTGCTAGCCTCTCTAGTACCGCGCAACTTTCATCGGTACACCAAACCCTCCTTCCTCAAAATAGCCACCATATATTCCTCAAAACAGCCACCATACCTACCTACTATGGCATTTCCATAGCCATTCTGAGATATATTGCCATGCAACTTCCACCATGTAGTTTTTTTCTATGACTTGCATCATCACTCCATATTGCATATAGAGTTATATCTTGTCATAGTAATAGAGTTGTAATTTCTTTTACTTTGAGTTATAAGTAAATAAAAGTGTGATGATTTTTCATTAATAGAGCATTGTCCCATGAGAGAAAAGGATGATGGAGGCTATGACTCCCTCACAAGTTGGGATGAGTATCTGGACTTTACAAAAAATAAAAGAGGCTAGTGAAGCCCAAACAAAAAAATAAAAAAGTCCAAAGAAGCCCACCAAAATAAAAATAAAAAAAGAGAGAAAAAAATGAGAGAAAGAGAGAAGGGACAATTTCTACTACCTTTTTCCACACTTGTGCTTCAAAGTAGCACCATGATCTTCATGATAGAGAGTCTCCTATTTTGTCACTTTCATATAACTAGTGGATATTCATTTTGCACAATCACTTAATTTTCTTTTTGGGCTTTCATACACTTATAACTTTAAGTGCATTTGTTGCATGGCAATCCCTACTCACTCACATTGATATCTATTGATGGGCATCTCCATAGCCCATTGATACGCCTAGTTGATGTGAGACCTTTTTCCTTGCACCTCCTCCATATACTATTCCACCTATAATGCTATATCCATGGCTTGCACTCATGTATTGCATGAGACTTGGAAAGGTTTGAGAGCACCAAAAGTGTGAAACAATTTCCTGACTTGTTCATCGGGGTTGCGCATGATTTAGATACTTTGTGTGGGGGAAGATGGAGCATAGCCAGACCATATGATTTTGTAGGGATAACTTTCTAAGGCCATGTTATTTCGAAAGGACACGACTACCTTGTTGGTGTGCTCGTAGTATTACTGTTTTTATGTCAATATTAGACTATTGTTTTGAATCTCACGGATCTGAATATTCATACCACAATAAAGAATATTACATGGAGAAATTTGTTAAGCAGCATTCCACATCAAAAAATTCTTTTTTATCATTTACCTACTCGAGGACGAGTAGGAATTAAGCTTGGGGATGTTGATACGTCTCCAACATATCTATAATTTTTGCTTGTTTCATGCTCCTATATTATCATTCTTGGATGTTTTAAAATCATTTTACCACACCTTTATATTATTTTTGGGAATAACCTATTAACCTAGAGCCCAGTGCCAGTTCCTGTTTTTTCCTTGTTTTGGGATTTTACACAAAAGGAATATCAAACGGAGTCCAAACAGAATAAAAATTTACGATTATTTTTTTGGACTAGAAGAGATCCACGGAGCATCGGAGTTGGGCCTGAAGACCCACAAGGCAGTCACAAGCCTCAGAGGCGCGGCCACCCCCTTGTGACTCCCTCGTGGCCCATACGGACTTATTTCCACCACCATAAATTCCTATAAATACCAAAAAAACCAATGCAGAACCTAGATCGGGAGTTCCGCCGCTGCAAACCTCCAGAGCCATGAAAAACCAATCGGGACCCTGTTTCGGCACCCTACCGGAGTGGGAAACCTTCACCAGAGGCCATCTTCATCATCATGGCGCTCTTCATGACGAGGAGGGAGTAGTTCACCCTCGGGGCTGAGGGTATGTACTAGTAGTTGTGTGTTTGATCTCTCTCTCTCTCTCTCATTTTCTTGAGATGGCACGATCTTGATGTACCGCAAGCTTTGTTGATATAGATTGAATCATATGGAGTTTCCCCTCTCTATCTAGTTGTGATGAATTGAGTTTTCCCTTTGAAGTTTACTTATCGGATTGAGTCTTTAAGAATTTAAGAACACTTGATGTATGTCTTGCGATGGGATATCTGTGGTGACAATGGGATGTTCTATTGATCTACTTGATGTATGTTTTGGTGATCAACTTGCGGATTCCGTGACCTTGGGAATCTATGCATAGGGGTTGGCACACGTTTTTGTCTTGACTTTCCTGTAGAAACTTTGGGGCACTCTTGGAAGTTTTTTGTGTTGGATTGAATATAATGAATCTGAAATTATGTGGTGCATATCGTATAATGAAGCCCACGGGTACTTGTGGTGACATTGGAGTATCTAGGTGACATTAGGGTTTTGGTTGATGTGTATCTTAAGGTGTTATCTTAGTACGAACTCTAGGGCTGTTCGTGACACTTATAGGGATAGCCCATAAGATTGATCAAAAAAAATAACTTTGAGGTGGTTTCGTACCCTACAATAATGTCTTCATTAGTTCTCCGCTATTTGTGACTTTGGAGTGAACACTTTGTCGTACGAGAGGTACTTACATATGATTCAACAATGCCAATATTGTTGAAAGAATTGCACTAGTGAAAGTATGGACCCTAGGCCTTGTTTCCAATTATTTATACAACGTTTTGCTCACCATTTACTATTTGTTACCATGCTGTTTTTATATTTTCATATTACAAAAACATATATCTACCATCCATATTGCACTTGTATCACCATCTCTTCGCCTAACTAGTGCAGCTATACTATTTACCATCATATTGGGTGCGTTGGGGACACAAGAGACTCTTTGTTATTTGGTTGCAGGGTTGCTTGAGAGAGACCATCTTCATCCTACACCTCTCATGGATTGATAAACCTTAGGTCATCCACTTGAGGAAAATTGCTACTGTCCTACAAAACTCTACGCTTGGAGGCCCAATACTAGTCTGCAAGAAGAAGGTTGTGTAGTAGATATCAGGCCCCGACTCTTGTGCCAAGGAAGAGGCACATCCTTTGGAGCACCGTTTCTGGGGTTCTGGTTCACCAAGCTTCTTCAAGTAGTGCAGCCCCCGGCAAGAGGGCAGCCGGCAAAGCCACGCAGCGGCAAGGAACTCATGAGCAACCTGCGCCTGTCGTGGCCAAGTGATCTAGGAGCACGCCTGCACCTCCCCCCACAGGCACCATGGTGGATGTCTCCTTCGACCTCACTAGCCTTAGCTCGGGAGAACCGGGGAATAAGATGAGGAGTAAGGATCTTGCCGCATCTTTTGCCTTTCAAATTTTTGGTTTTACTTAACCCATTTGCTTTGCTTTGGCTTGTATCCATAGGGATGCGGGAACATTGGCGCAAAGGGTAGCGAAGAGGGCGAAGACCTCGATGGATGTGGATCCGCCGGCAAGCACTTCAGGTGCGCTAGAGACGACCATCGTCAACCTGGAGGCTAGCCCGCGATGCAGCCCTCGACTCAGCCACCAGTGTAGCCCCCAGTGTGAGCCCATTACTCACTTCCCGCTGACAAGTGCCGAGGTGTGCATCTTTGCTGCTGACATCACCAGACATGCTAGAGGAGAGCAGCAACAAGGAGAACCATGAGAGGTCGTCCCTGATATACCACCTCCATCATCTACGCCGCCCAGATATGGTTCTTTGGCAAGGACTTCCTCTAGTATGCTTTATCGCGACGAGGAAGATCTGGCAAGCACGAGCACTGGCAGGTCTACACCAGCAACCGAAGTTGGTGCAGTTACTTGTTATTACGTTCTTATTTTTTTGTCCTCTTGAACTTCCACCTCAATCTCGTTTGGTTTGTTTTCTTGGCCTTCAAACATTCCCTGCACGGAGCGCATGAATGTTGACACTGTCATCAAGGAGACCACCAGGGATGCTGCTGCCAAGGCTGACAGGATCGTTGTTGAGGAAGCCGCCAAGGGTGCCATTGCCGAAGCCGCCAAGAACGCTGCCGCCACGGCCGCCAGCGCCGCCAAGAATGCTGCCGCTGAGGCCGCCAGCGCCGAGGCTGCCAAGGCTGCGCGGGAGGTGTTGACACCTGATTTTCGCACGGTGCAAAATGCAATAAAGATGGACTCAAACGAAAAGGATTTTTCTACAAGAAATTCCATATTGTCGAGTGAAACAATCTTGATGTTTAGGCCATCACCATTCGGCATCATTTCAAGAGCCAAATCACACTTGGATTGTCATGTAGATGTTCTGAGTGCTTTTTTGGTCTATTACGCCTCCAAGGAAATCTCGAATGAAGGAATGTTCCACATGGATTGTCTTCGTCTTGTCGAGCTGATCGGTTTTGATATATAAATCATCTCAATCTGAGGCCGTATGCAAAAGATAGAGCAACTAGAGTGCAGCCCTACCACAAAGCAGAATGTGGCGGACGAGATCAGACACATCTCTGATGGGTCGCGTGAGTCATTCTTCCCTCAAGACTTCCCCGTATGGAAAGACTTACAACATGAAAAAGTTTCACGTCATCGAGGTGATTGATTTTGATATATAAATCTTCTCAATCCGAGGTCGTATGCGACCTGGAGAGGCACAACAAAATCAGCCTGGAGTTTCACTCGTGATTTCCGAGTGAAAGTTTGCCGACCGAGTGAAATTGCCGTCCAAGTGAAAATTGCCGTCCGAGTGAAAAGTACCGATCGAGTGAAAGTATTGGCCGAGTGCAATTGCCGTCCGAGTGAAAAATATCGGTCGAGTGAAAGTTTCGGTCGAGTGAAAGTTTAAAATAGCCTCGGATGGAAAAGTGATAAACATGAAAGTTCTTCGAAACGTCATAATGGTCAACTTTTATTTTAAGGTCATTATCATCTGAGATAGTATACGGCCTGGAGAGATGCTACAACACTCGGACAGTCCACTTTGCTACGTGATTGAGTCCGATTCGAAGTTAAAGATGACCTCGTGGAGTATTCAAGATGGCTTTATTTGGGAAATTGATCAACATACGGATTGTTGGCCTCGTCGACGCACACAAAATTGATGTTTGGACAGTCTCCATCGGAGGTCATATGCAGATCCACGGCCCACGTAAGAAGTAAGACAGAAGATTGGGCTAGATTTGGGCTGAATCCGAGTGGAACTAGAACTAGGACTCTAGGACGTGAATTGATGTAATTTTCTTGTAAGGAAAGCCTAGATGCATACTTTTCTTGTACGGGAAGTCCAGCCGCCTCTTATATATGATAGGGGTGATGGCCGATTGAACAACACACAATCGAACAAATCAATCTATACTACATTTTCATCTACGTTCTTCGTTTTTCTCTCGTTCTTAGCTGTTCTTCGTTAGAGAGCTGCGAATATCGAGGCTCTAGGGGCGAGTGAATCAACCTAGTGAAGCCCATAGCCACCGCACTCCCTGACGGGGCCCCTTCCGGGCATGCGGGGTTTCGGGTCTACAAAAGCGTCTGCCGATTGTCTTGCGTATCGCGGTACCGGATAGACCTCCTTCGACGTGAGATGCGGTGCATCACCCCTGGCGTCGAGGGTACACAGTGACGTGTTCGTGTGTCAATACACTTTTTGGCGACTTCGCTGGGGACCAAAGATCAATCATCCTCATCAACCATCATGTCTGATCTTCCCAAGCCATCTAAGATAGATGCCGATAACACCATCAAGCCCAAGCTTGATTAACTATCGGCTGATCATCGCCAAGCTTATGAGGAGTACAAGAAGGCACGTGAAGAGAAGGAGTTGTAGGAATTCCTTGGAAACTTCAAGAAAGATTGCCAAGGCAGCATCACTCCGATTGGAGAAATCAAGTTCCCTCCTCTTCAAGCCAAGCAGCTTAAATCTCCTGTAAGTACAACCTTTTCTCCTGAGGAGTGGGCTGAGATTGAGAGTTGTATTGCCGATGGTAATAATTTAGTATATCAAACTTCCATAGAAAA
This sequence comes from Hordeum marinum, assembly GCA_022496015.1. Lineage (NCBI taxonomy): Eukaryota > Viridiplantae > Streptophyta > Magnoliopsida > Poales > Poaceae > Hordeum > Hordeum marinum. The sequence goes on along the minus strand of CM039676.1, from coordinate 111,544,579 downwards.
CACCAATGCGCAGAAAAATATACCTCAATCGTCTAATGGTAATATTGGTTTGGCTGCTAGTGTAGAAAACCCTAACCTGTCTTTACCTCTTTCATCGATACCTCCCATGCCGATGAATTACTATCCTACCCACACCAATCAGATTGTGGTTGCACCTGCTAATTCCATCACGAGCATATCAAGTTCGGCACCTATACCGAATCAAGATGTACCTATAGGTGCAAGCACTCGGCCACAGCTGAACTATGGTTCGGCATATGTGCCACAGTTCCTGCCTATTGATAGCAATTCTACTCCTCCCATCCCACAGCAGCAAGCTTCACCGTCTACTGCAGATGATACTTTAGCTAGTTTCAGAGAGGAGATGGCTAAGATGCGTAGAGAGAATTTTGGAGTTGAGTTACCTCAGAATCGGATTTACCAAAAGCCGTATACCGAGTACTTTGATGCTATCCAGTGCCCTCCGGGATATAAAATTCTAGATTTTGTTAAGTTCAATGGAGAAGGCACCAAAACTACATGGGAACATGTTAGTCAATACTTAGCACAACTGGGTGAAGCAGGCTCACTAAATGAATTGAAAGTGCGCTTGTTTCCTTTATCATTAACTGGTACTGCTTTTTCATGGTTTTCTTATCTACCACATGGTTTTATCTGTGTGTGGTCGCAGCTAGAACGGAAATTTCATGATCACTTTTATAGCGGTGACAACGAACTTAAATTATCACATCTTACATCGGTTAAGCAGAAAAATCATGAATCGGTCTCCGATTACGTCAAGAGATTTAGAGATACAAAGAAGAAGTGCTATAGTTTGGTGATAACTAAGAGGGACCTGGCTGACCTTGTGCTCTGTGGTTTGAAAACTCACATTAGGGAAAAGCTAGAAGGCTATGAGTTCTTAAGTGTCAACCAGGTCTTGCAAAAAGCTTTGGCTCAGGAGAGCCGAAGCAAAGACCTTAAGGAGGTGCATAGATATAAAACCGATCGTCCTAAGATTAATATGGTTGAGTATAGTAGTGATTACTCGGACGATGAAGGTAATATGTATGCTGATGAATTTGTTTGGCCATCTAAGTCCAAATCATTTACTTGCAATGATCTAAAACCGATTCATAGGAATCGTGATGAAGAGATGAAATATACTTTTAACATTGCTAAGTGTGAAAAAATATTTGATGCTTTGTGGCAAGATAAGATCATTAGGATATCTCACACTTTACCGTCAATTGAAGAGTTGAAATGGCGTGCTTATTGCAAATATCATAATTCTTTTTCTCATGCTACTAATGATTTCAATGTTTTCCGACGACAGATACAATCAGCCATTAATGACGGGCGATTGAACTTTTTTGAGATGTAAGTTGATAAGGAACCTTTCCCAATGAACACTCGGGATTTGGAGGGGAAAAAGTTGCTCATTTGGCCAGAGGTAGCCGAATCTGCTAATAAAACTAATGTCATTATTGGTGAGCCTAGGAAAGGCAAGGAGGACAGCAAGGTCTTGGGGAGGCAGGTTGTGCTTGACAAGCAACCCGATGGCAAGGAAGTAATCAAGATCACCATCAAGAATCCTGCACTCGGGGGGCAACAACAAGTGCAACAAGACACTCGTGTTAAGTTTGTTAAACCCAAGAATCCAGAAGTTGGCAAGTGGAAAAGGAATGAAGCCAAGGTACATCGTAAGCGAGTCAAGCCAACTTTTGATATGCTGTTGTCCAAATATGCAAATCAGTCAGCCGGTTCTAGCTCTAATAGGTCATCGTACCTGAAGCGACCAAGGTCGCCATCAACTGATATGTTCAGTCGGCATGCAAAACCGACTGGATCAAGGATGCTGCTTCCACACAAGAACAACGACAAGCTGTTTGGGGTCGACTTGTATGCTCGAATATGCCTCCGAGTGGAAACTATCCGAGTGTAAGAATTCACTCGGGCAGAAGTTATCTGAATGAAAGAATATGGTCGAGTGGATACTACGCAGTCGAACTTCCGAGTGGATTTCGTCCGAGTAAAAGGGTGCACCCGAGTGAAAACTTTGTAGGCCAGAAAAGTCGACAAGAGTGGCGCGTCAAGTTGTCAAGTGTTGCAGCAGTGGAGTCAGGGAAGGGTAAGGAAAATATCAATGCTGACTCACTCATCCTGGGTAGTTTAAGTTCACCACACAGCAGCCGTCTGTGCATAGCAACCCAACTGAGCCGATACTTGTTATCGTGCCGAAGCACTCGACCAATGATCATGAAGCAAGTACCAGCCAAGTGAAGCCAGTTGATCCTAAATACACTCGACCAAGGTGGTGTCCTCCAGGTCTAAAAAAGACACAAAAGAGGAAATTACAGAGGTTGAGGAATCAAGAGATGGCAGAACAAGAAGCTGAGAAGCAAAGGGATGAGTTGTTCGATGTCACTCGGCCCATGATACCAGCGAAGCAAGTGTGTAAGCCTAAACCAATGCAAGACTTAGTGGCTTCTACATCTATCAGAGTAGCAATTGCACCACCAAAAGAGGACGATGTACCTATGACATCGTCTCAGTCGCCTGTTACTTCTCCTTCACTCGGACAGAATTCATATTCGGTGGATGCACGCGAGGAGGAAGATGATCTGTTGGACTATGAGTCTACACCGGTTCATGAAGGTATGGATATCAATATGGTGTATTACTTACCCGCTAAATTCCGTGATGTAGATGAAGAAGGGGAAGTGGCTCAGCTGGATTTTGGCCCCAGAAATGTGATATTCGAGAAGCCAAAAGAACCAGTGACGCACTTGAAACCATTGTACCTCGGAGGTCATATAAATGGATCACCACTCACTCGGATTTTTGTTGATGGTGGTGCTGTGGTGAATCTCATGCCCTATTCGGTCTTCAAGAAATTGGGTTTGCCCAATGATGAATTAATCAAGACCAATATGGTGCTTAATGGGTTTGAAGGCAAAGAGAAAACTGAAGCCAAAGGTGTGATGTATGTGGAGCTTACAGTCAGGAGCAAAACTTTGGCTACTTTTTTTTTGTTGCTGAGGTCCAAGGTAACTACAACGTCATACTAGGCCGTGATTGGGTTCATGCAAACCAGTGCGTACCATCTAACATGCACCAGTTTTCGATCCAGTGGGTTGATGATGAGGTGGAAGTCATTCATGCGGAAACTCGGCTTGTGTTGCTTTGGCCGATGCATCGGTGGATTGGCAACATCCCAATGCTACTTGCTTGACGGGACGCGACTTGTCAGAGTTTGATTTCCTTAGTGCAACGAAGAATGGCTTTGTGCCCGTCTCTTTAATGCCGATTAATGGCAATCGGCTCCAAGGTATGATATGTTTAAATGGATTCTAATTCCGAGTGGTTACAGAAATGTCTTGCAAAATATCAGTCTAGTGAGAACAATATGTATGAACCTGTAGAGGAGTTCGATGACATGGATAAATTAGGACAGGGCTTTCAATCGGCAGATCCATTAGAAGAAATAGATATAGGGGATGGTTCAGTTCCTAGGCCGACGTTTGTAAACAAGAATTTGAAAGACGATCATAAAGCTGAGTTGATCGGGCTATTGAAATAATATGTTTGTTGCTTTGCATGGGAATATCATGAGATGCCAGGTTTAAGCCGAGAGCTAGTGGAGCATCAGTTACCTATAAAGGCCGGTTTTAGACCTTACAAACAATCGGCTAGAAAACTTAATCCAAAAACATATGACCGGATCAAGGAGGAGATCGGTTGGTTGCTCATAGGTAATTTCATTCGGCCTTGCAGGTATGCCGAGTGGATCTCTAACATTGTGCCGGTGGAGAAGAAAGGATCCGACAAGTTAAGGGTGTGGATTGATTTCAGAGATTTGAATAGAGATACACCCAAAGATGAGTACCCCATGCCAATAGCCGACATGCTTATTAATGATGCTTCTGGACATAAAGTTATTAGCTTTCTTGATGGTAATGTGGGTTATAATCAAATTTTTATGGCCGAAGAGGACATGTCCAAGACAGCCTTTCGTTGCCCTGGTTTCCTTGGTTTATTCATGTGGATAGTGATGACATTCGGATTAAAAAATGCTGGTGCCACATATCAAAGGGCTATGAATTTAATTTTCCATGATTTACTCGGAACTATACTTGAAGTCTATATTGATGATATTGTTGTCAAATCGGATGCTTTTAAGTCTCATTTGGCCGATTTGCGTTTAGCTTTTGAAAGAATGAAAAAATATGGACTGAAGATGAATCCTTTGAAGTGTGCATTCAGCATGTCAGTTGGAAAGTTTTTGGGTTTCATTATTCATGAGAATGGTTTAAAAATCGATCCCAAAAAGATAGAAGCTATACAAAAAGTGGAGGCTCCAACATGCAAGAGAGATATGCAAAAATTCCTTGGCAAGGTCAATTATTTGAGAAGGTTCATAGCTAATTTGTGAGGGAAGGTTGATGCGTTCACTCCTATCCTTCGGTTAAAGAATGATGCTAATTTTACTTGGGGGGCAAAACAGCAAAAGGCATTCGACATGATCAAGACTTATTTGAGCACTCCTCCGGTGATGAAAGCACCCAAACATAAAGAACCCTTTAGGCTTTACATTGCGGAAGAGGAAGGTGTTATTGGTGCTATATTGACTCAACAAACTGAAGGAAGATAACATGCTATTACATATTTGATTCGACGCTTATGGGATGCTGAGACAAAGTATACATTTATTGAAAATTTATGCCTCTATTTATATTATGGTTGCACAAAACTGAGACATTACCTTGTGCCGAGTGCCTGCATAGTAGCTGGTCAAACCGATGTCATTAAATAGATGTTGCGTAGGCCAATTCTTAGTGGTAGGATTGGCAAGTGGGCTTATGCCTTAATTGAGTATGATTTGGCTTATGAATCTCTAAAATCCATGAAAGGCCAAATTGTTGCTAATTTTATTGTTGAGCATCGGATTAATGACAAGCATGATGTTGATATAAATCTTGTATCGTTGGTACCATGGAGGTTATATTTTGATTGTTCAGTTTGTAGCAATGGCCAAGGTGTTGGTATTGTTTATATATCTCCCCATGGTGCTATTTTTGAAGACTCATGCCGACTGGAATACTTTTGCACAAATAATCAAGCCGCATATGAAGCATTGTTATTCGGTTTAGAGATGTTGCTCGCTATAGGTGCTACGCATGTTGAGGCTTTTGGTGATTCGTTATTAGTAGTGCAGCAAGTGTCCAAAATCTTTCAATGTTTAGACGAATCACTTAATGTTTATCTTGATAAGTGTCTAGATGTGATTTCTACTTTGGATTATTTTAGCATTGCTCATATATCTAGACATGACAATTGGAGAGCAAATGAGTTAGCACAACAAGCATCCGGCTATCATATTGATCATGGCATGTTTCATATTTCTCAGAAGCTGATGTCTTGTCTTGCTAATGTGGGAGAGGCCGAATTAGAGCCCACTGATTACTTGTGCAATCCGAGTGAAACGGTGGACAGGGCTGTTCGGCGTATGGCTTTGAAATATACGATGAGAGATGATGGTCTTTATCGCCGAACGGTTGAAGATGTTCTTTTAAAGTGTTTGGACGAAGACCAAGCAAGAGTTGCTATGGGAGAGGTACATGAAGGCATTTGTGGTACTCATCAGTCGGCACCCAAAGTGAAATGGCTCTTGCGGCATGCTGGATTTTATTGACCGACTATGATTAATGATTGCTTCAGGTATTATAAAGAGTGCGAAGCTTGTCAAAAATTTGGTGATAATCAGTTAGCTCTTGCTGCTATGTTGCATCATATTATCAAGTCGTGGCCTTTTAGGGGATGGGGTTTAGACTTCATTGGACAAATTCATCCATCTTCTTCGAAGGGGCATCGGTTCGTGTTGGTGGCAACCGATTATTTCACTAAATGGTCTGAAGCAGTTCCTCTCAAGAACATGACACATACGGAGGTAATTCAATTCATAAGTGAACACATTATTCATAGATTCGACATTCCTCAGACATTAACTATAGATCAAGGTTCATCTTTCATGTCACATCAAGTTAGAGAATTTGCCAAATCATACAACATAAAGTTGCTCAATTCATCTCCGTATTATGCCCAAGCTAATTGACAAGCTGAGTCTAGCAGCAAAATATCGATTAAACTCATCAAGAAGAAGATTGAGGATAATCCAAGAAAATGGCATGAGTTGTTGTCTGAGGCTTTGTGGGCACATAGGATCTCAAGGCATGGTGCTACTCCGTATGAGCTAGTATACGGGCAAGAGGTTGTTTTACCAGTGGAGGTAAATTTGAGTGGTTTGAGAATAGCCAAACAAAATGATTTATTGGCAGTGAACTTTTATGATTTTATGATGGACAATATTGATGAGGTTGCTGATAAACGTTTGGCTGCATTAAAGGCCATAGATAAGGACAAATTGAGGGTAGCAAGAGCTTACAATAAAAAGTCCAAGTTGAAGAATTTTTAGGTTGGCGATCTTGTGTGGAAAGTGATTCTGCCGATTGGTTCTAGAGATAGAAAATTCGGGAAGTGGTCTCCAAACTAGAAAGGTCCTTTCAGGATTGCAAGAATAGTTCCTGGAAATTCATATTTAGTGGAATCCATACAAGGAGTATTATTACCTCGAGCTCTCAATGGCAGATATCTGAAGAAGTACCACCCGAATGTGTGGCAAGAAGCCTGATTAGGCAATGGACGATATATGATTATCGCCCTTAGCATAAACATGGCCGATACATAATTATCGCATTGACAAATATAGATGGCCGATGGAGTGTTGACATCGTCCTTAGAACAAACATAGTGCAAATTATTTTTCGGCATGCTAGCTTTGCCGAAAAACAGGGGGCATGTGTTGACACCTGAGTTTGGCACGGTGCAAAATGCAATAAAGATGGACTCAAACGAAAAGTTTTTTTCTATGAGAAAGTCCATATTGCCGAGTGAAACAATCTTGATGTTTACGCCATCACCATTCGGCATCATTGCAAGGGCCAAATCACACTTGGATTGTCATGTAGATGTTCTGAGTGCTTTTTGGTCTATTATGCCTCCAAGGCAATCTCGGATGAAGGAATGTTCCACATGGATTGTCTTCGTCTTGTCGATCTGATCGGTTTTGATATATAAATCATCTCAATCTGAGGTCGTATGCAAACGTTAGAGCAACCAGAGTGCAGCCCTACCACAAAGCAGAATGTGGCGCAGGAGATCACACACATGCCTGATGGGTCACGCGAGTCGTTCGGCCCTCAAGACGTCCTCGGATGGAAAGACTTACAACATGAAAAAGTTTCGCATCATCGAGGCAATTGATTTTGATAAATAAATCTTCTCAATCCAAGGTCGTATGCGACCTGCAGAGGCAAAACAAAATCAGCCTGGAGTTTCACTCTGGATTTCCGAGTGAAAGTTTGTCGACCGAGTGAAATTGCCGTCCGAGTGAAAATCACCGTCCGAGTGAAAAGTACCGGTCGAGTGAAAGTACTGGCCAAGTGCAATTGTCGTCTGAGTGAAAATCACCGTGAGAGTGAAAAATATCGGTCGAATGAAAGTTTCGGTCGAGTGAAAGTTTTGGTCAAGTGAAAGTTTAAAATTGCCTCGGATGGAAAAGTGTTCAACATGAAAGTTGTTCGAAGCATCGAAAGGTCATTATCATCTCAGATAGTATACAACTTGCAAAGACACTACAACACTCGGACAGTCTAGTCTGCTACGTGATCGAGTCCGATTTGAAGTTAAAGATGACCTCGTGGAGTATTCAAGATGGCTTTATTTGGGAAAGTGATCAACATACAGATTGTTGGCCTCGTCGGGGCACACAAAATTGATGTTTGAACCGTCTCCATCGGAGGTCATATGCAGATTCCACGGCCTATGCAAGAAGCAAGACAGAAGATTGGGCAAGATTTGGGCTGAATCCGAGTGGAACTAGAACTAGGACTCTAGGACGTGAATTGATGTAATTTTCTTGTAAGGAAAGCCTAGATGTATCCTTTGCTTGTATGGGAAGTCTAGCCACCTCTTATATATGTTGGGGGTGACGGCCAATTGAACAACACACGATTGAACAAATCAATCTATATTACTTTTTCATCTACGTTCTTCGTTTTTCTCTCGTTCTTCGCTGTTCTTTGTTAAAGAGCTGCGAATACCGAGGCTTTAGGGGCGAGCGAATCGACCTAGGGCAGCCCATAGACGCCACACTCCCTAACGGGGTCCCTCCCGGGCGTGCGGGGTTTCGGGTCTACAAAAGCATCCGCCAACTGTCTTGCGTATCGCGCTGTCGGACGGACCTCCTTCGACGTGAGCTACGGTGCATCACCCCAGCGTCGAGGGTACACAGTGATGTGTTCGTGTGTCAACAGGAGGACGCCACCAAAAAGTCTACCGAGAAGGCAGGCGAGGAGGCCATTGACCATACTAATGGCATTCCTGCCGCGGAAGCACCAGGCGCCGCGCCGGCCATGGAGCCCCCAGCTGTCGGGGAGGCGGCCGTCGAGGACCAGCTATGTACATTCGAAGCCCCTTCATCAAGAAGGTACCTTAGGGTCATCAATAACTTGTTTGTCAGCATCCCCGGCAAGGCAAGCACTGGGTTCCATCTAAAGGGGAGGTTTCTGACGAGGAGATCATTAATGCTTCCGGGCTCAAGATCATTGATGAACCAAGTGCCAGCAGCAGCAAATCCCAGGAAGAGAAACTCCTCCAAACCATGGGCAACAACTTCTGAAAGCTTCAAGTGCTTTACCGCGCCCAAAATGAGAAATTGGACTCCAGGGCAGCAGTTATGGGAGCGACTGAGGCAGACTTTCAGAAGCGTGTCGCGGAAACGCGGTCTGGTTCGCCCAAGCTTTCCAGGAGTTGAAGTACGGTCAAGAGCAACTGAGCCAAGGCTGGAGAAAACTCTTCTTGAAGCATTCCGACATTGAGCAGGCGCAAGAGGAGGCCAGGCAACGGGCTGTTACAGAAGACGCTCGCTTGACAGAGCGTCGTATCGGTCTTGATGCCCACGAGGACGACCTTGTCACTCGCGAGAAGGCGTTTGCCAACAAGCTTCGCGGCAAGGAAGCGGAGATCGAAGGGCTTGTCGCGTGACGGACCTAGGAGCTGGAGCAGAAGCACAGGGAGACGCTCGAAGCTCTAACCGCATATCACGCCGACAACTTGAAGGAGGCCGTTGATGCTGCCAGAGCTGTAGAGGCTTCCAAAAACTTGCTGGTGTTGGAGATATGCCCTAGAGGAAACCATGTATGATGATATTTCCTATGTGTTTATGAATAAAGATAGTCCTTGGATATTATCATTGATGTGTATTAACAAGTATGTGACTTGTTTGTGAGACTATGCATTGTGTGATGACTGTCCTAAATGGTCCCTAGTTGAAAGGGTTGTGTGGACGCGTAGCTAGTTAGACTAGCATATGACACGGTGGATGGTCCGGTCTCACTAACCATTTAGCATTGGATGCTAGCTGGATAATACGGACTCGGAAAGATCTAGTCGGATTCGACATAGTCGGATCAGAGTCGAGATAAGGCCTGAGTTGGACAGATCCAACTATGAGACGCAGCAATAGGTTATCTGTGTGTCTCTAGTACAACATACATTCTATGTCGTAAGACCTGAGCTGGCGCATGTACTCGGGATGGTGACAGACTTTCTTTGGGCCGACCAAACTCTACTCTGTGACTGGGTAGTAACAAAGGTAGGCTTCGGGCATGTCCAGACCCATGTTGCGGGACATGGTCGAGCAATATGGGATTTGCCCCTCCGATGAGGAGAGATATACTCTGGGCCCCTCAGGTGATCCGACCTGGATAAGCATGGCCATGCGATGAGGATTATGAGATAATCTGAATGTTGGTTAGATTCACCAGAACGAGAAAGAGGTCGTGCTGCAACAAGGATGACCATGTCGCCTTGTGCATGACAACATATATCGCCTGGCAAAGGGAACAGAAGTGTGAAGTACATGTTCACCTAACCAGCTTCATCGGACACTTGGAGTCGGCATGTCTTGCTAGAGGCCGCTACCGACTGGTTGAGTCGTATGTCATCTGACTCGCGACCAAGTGGACGAGAACCTAAAGGGTCTCGTGCTTAAGGGAAGGAACACATGGGCTTTAGGATCCGTGCGAGGCCCAAGAGTTGAGCCCGCGCCGGATGCCTATATATAGTGGAGGTGCGACACACCCATCTGGTTGAGCGCTTCGGTGCTGTCATTAGGGCTTTGCATGATTTGCAACTAGCAACCTCCACTCGCCGCCGCCGACCATGTGATCGAACCTAGCAGTCCGCCGCACGGTTGTTCCTCCTGCACGTGTGGATACCATTAGAGACGGTGCACTTGCATTGCCCCGGCGAACCTGTACGTGGAATCTGGCGACCGGCTGTCCGAGAGAGATCGAAACGGCTGTTCGAGGGAGATCGGACGAGGAGGAGACGGACCACATGAACGCGTTGCCCCAAATCTACTTCCCCTGCACGGCACTGCGCGTCTAGTGGTAACAACCTGTGATCCATCTCCGTAGCAAGTTCTTGGATGTTCTGCGCGTAGGAAAATTTTAATTGGCATGCGATGCACCTACGGTAGAACCCAACAGTGGTATCAGAGCCTCTGTTATACGATTTGGATTCAGATCGGCTAACGGGACCGTCGTGTGCGTAGCGCTTTGTAATTTGTACACGATCACACAAACCGGTAGAATGCCATTCTATGCATAAGTTTGTTTTGCAGGTTTGATGTGAATAGTATGGCTCATATGTATGTGATGCATGTGTGTAATTTAACATGACCTGCATGTCATGATTGTCAGCCGCCAGGAGCCAAAGTGTTGTCATTATATTGTATAACAACATGTGTGTCGACTTGTGATTCTCTGTGAATTCATTACTAGTTGTAGTAGTTGGAGGACAGAAATCAAGTTCGAGAGTTTGGCGTCCTGGCGTGACGGACAAGATGGAGTTCCACCTTGGTCATCGAAGTAGGAGCCGGCCATGGAAGGATACCCATGAAGGAGCCATACTATTTCACATACTTATGTTTATATGTAATGGATATTGCTTCTTATTTCTATGGATGTGAGTATGGTAGAAGGATCCCGCATTAATATCAAGCATATTGCCATTCCGAATGTTGCACCTTTGCATGTCAAGTACGTCTGGTAGTGGGCTCATAAAATTGAGGTGCTACTGGGTTTCCTTGAACTGGAGGGTTCGTATCGGACATGGACATGCACTACATCAGGTTAACTTGACAAGGCTATCAAAATGGTTTTGGGCCTTGTGGCAAAGAAGGTTGGGAGTCGGGGTATAAGATACCTACCCGACCGATAGGAGTCGTATAGAGATACGATTAGCAAGGAGTTTCTTACCGAATAGGCAAGTTGCTAGAAGTGATGCTAAAGCTCACTAGTTGCTCGCGCTAGACGGGTCCTGAATCACTGAGAGTTTGTGGAGGGATGCTAACTTCAGTGGGAGTAGTTCTGTTTAAGGCTTGAATTACTCTACATAAACACATTGCTTAGTGATTGCATATTTTCTGTTGTACATCAATGGAACCACCTGCTCAACCCAACTTTGCATTGAAATCAATTCTAGAAAAGGATAAACTAAATGGAACAAACTTTACCACATGGTATAGAAATCTGAGAATTGTTCTCAAGCACGATAAAAAGTAACATGTTCTAGAGGATCCACTTCCGGAGGAACCTGCCGAGAATGCTAATGCCACAACCAAGAATGCCCACCAGAAACTCGTTGATGAATCAAATGAGATCAGCTGCCTCATGCTGGCTTGTATGGAGCCTGATTTGCAACCGCATTTCGAAAACATTCAGGCTTTTGATATGATCGAGAGTTTGAAGAGCATGTTTTCAGGTGCAACATAGGACCGAAAGGTTCAACGTATGGCAGTCCTTGATAGATTGTAAGGTGAAGGAGGGTGATCCACTGAGCCCGCATGTGATCAAGATGATCGGGTACGTGCAAGCTTAGGATCCGTTAGGCTTCCCACTTGGGGATGAGCTGTCCACAGATGTAATTTTGGGTTCTCTTCCACCTAGCTATGGGACGTTCGTCTCGAACTATCATATGCACGGCTTGGATAAGAAGCTCACTGAATTGCATGGGATGCTCAAGGTGGCAAAGCAAAATATTAAGAAAGACACGCATCAAGTGTTGATGCTGTATAACTCGGCTAAATTCAAGAAGAGTTGGTCCAAGAAAAAGGGTAAGGCAAAGGGCATGGAGAAGGCTGTCTCCACTACTGAGCCAAAGTCCGGACTGAACTCAAAGACCATTTGCTTTCACTGCAAGGAAGCTGGTCACTGGAAGAGGAACTGTAGCAAGTGGCTTGCTGAGCACGGCAAGAAGGCCGGAGATGCTTCTTCAGGCAAAGGTACACTTGTTACATATGTTATAGACATTTACCTTGCTGACATACCTAGTAGCTCTTGGGTATTTGATACCGGATCGGTTCTTCATATTTGCAACTCGATGCAGGGGCTAGTAAGAACTAGGCGTCTGGCACAAGGGGACATTGACATCAGGGTCGGCAACAAAGCAAGAGTTGATGTGTTGGAGGTCGGCACGATGCAGATCAAGCTTCCTTCTGGATTTATTTTGGAATTGCATAATTGTTATTACATTCCTGCACTTAGTCAGCACATTAGTTTTGCCTCATGCTTGATGAGTCAAGGTTATGAATACAATATAAAGGACAATGGTCGTTCATTTTATTTGAATGGAATGTTCCATGGCTATGCACCCATAGTAGATGGGCTATTTATTTTAAATCTAGAAATGGAACTAGTCTATAACGTGAATGTCAAGAGGCATAATCCTAATGAGATAAATCCGACATACTTCTAGCATTGCCGGCTTGGACACATTAGTCTGAAATGCATGAAGAAGATCCATGATGATGGACTCCTAACTTCGTCCGACTTCGGGTCGTTCAAGACATGCGAATCATGCTTGCTAGGCAAGATGACTAAGTCTCCTTTTGCAAAAAGTTGCGAGAGGGCGTCCGAGCTGTTGGAGCTTATATACAGTGATGTGTGTGGTCCAATGAGCACAACGGCCAGAGGAGGCTATCAGTACTTCGTGACTTTTACCGACGACTTGAGTAGATATGGATATATCTATTTGATGAGGCACAAGTCGGAAACTTTTGAAAAGTTCAAAGAGTTTCATAACGAGGTTGAAAATCAGCTCGGCAAGATGATAAAACTTCTACAATCAGATCATGGAGGTGAGTACATGAGCCAAGAGTTTGATAATCATCTGAAAAGCTGAGGTATAGTACCGGCTCACACCTCCGGGTATGCCGCAAAGAAATGGTGTGTCAGAACGGAGAAATCAAACCTTGTTGGACATGGTCCGTTCTATGATGAGCAAATCGGATTTACCCTTGTCATTCTAGGGACACGCTCTAGAAACTGCAGCTTTCACACTTAATAGACCATCAAAATCCGTTGACAAGACACCACATGAGATGTGGACTGGGAAGACTCCTAGTTTGTCTTTCCTAAAGATTTGGGGTTGTGAAGCTGTTGTGGAACGTTGCATTGGAAACAAAATTTTCCTACGCACATGTAGGATCTATCCATGGTGATGAGCATCTATGAGAGGGAGAGTGGATCTACATACCCTTGTAGATCACTAAGCGGGAAGCGTTAAGAAAAGCGATTGATGTAGTCGAACGTCTTTGCAATCCAAATTGCCAAGTGTCCCGCGATCTCATCACGATCCGTCCCACGATCCCATCATGAATCGTCTCGCGATCTAGATCACGGTCCTTCTGATTTAGTACCGGACGGACGACACCTCCGCGTTTAGCACACGTACAGCTCAATGACGATCTCCGCCTTCTTGATCCGACAAGAGGGAGCAGAGAGGTAAACAAGTTCTCCGGAAGCGCGACAGCATGGCGGTGATGGTGGTGGAAGTATTCTAGCAAGGCTGCGCCTAAGCACCGCTGAAAACCGATCTAGAGGAGAAAACGATCTAGAGGAAGAAGAGGGCAACACGTGGCAATTAGGGTTAGGGCTGCCCTCAAAACCTCTAGTATATATAGGAGGAGAGGAGGAGGAGGCTTGGTGCCAGGGCTAGCCCCTCTTTGGTTCGGCTAAAGTGGAGAGGAGGAGTCCTCCTCCTCCACGCCTAGTAGGATTAGGACTCCTTCCTTATTTCCACATTTTTGCCTTTTTGTCACCTTTTCCACTTTGGAATTTCTTCCCAGCCGCATGGGCCTTCTGTGGGACTTCGGCCAGCCCTCTAAGGGCTGGTTTTACTTCTCCCACAGCCCATGTAGCCTCTTGGGTCGAAATACCCCTCCCGATGGTCCCCTGGTACACTACCGGCACTCCCGGTACAGTACCGATCAGCCCGAAACTATTCCAATGACCAAAACAGGACTTCCTATATATCAATATTTACATCCGGACCATTCCAGAGCTCCTCATGACGTCTGAGATCTCATCCAAGACTCCGAACAACCTTCAGTCACTACCACACATAACTTTATACTACTGAAACGTCACCAAACCTTAAGTGTGGAGACCATGCGGGTTCGAGAACTATGTAGACATGACTGAGACACCTCTATGGTCAATAACCATTAGCGGGACCTGGATGCCCAATTTGTTCCTACGTATTCTATGAAGATGTTTATTGGTCGAACCTCTATGTCAAGGATTTAGTTAATCCCGTATGTTGTTCCCTTTGTTCTTCGGTATGTTTCTTGCCCGAGATTCGATCGTCGGTATCTGTATACCTAACCTCGTTACCGACAAGTCTCTTTACTCGTTCCGTAATACAAGATCCCATGGCTAAAACTTAGTCACATTTCTTGCAAGGCTTATTGTGATGTTGTATTACCGAGTGGGCCCTGAGATACCTCTCCGTCCCACGGAGTAACAAATCCCAGTCTTGGTCCATGCCAACCCAACAGACACCCTCAGAGATACCTGTAGAGTACCTTCATAGTCACCCAGTTACATTGCGATGTTTGATACACACAAGGTACTCCTCCGGTGTCAGTGAGTTGCATGATCTCATGGTCATAGGAACAGATACTTGACATGCAGAAACTGTAGCAATAAACTGACACGATCATATGCTACGTTTATAGTTTAGGTCTTGTCCATCACATCATTCTCCTAATGATGTGACACCGTTATCAAATGACATCTCATGTCCATGGCTATGAAGCCTTAACCATCTTTGATCAACGAGCTAGTCCATCAGAGGCATACTTGGGACATGGTGTTGTCTATGTATCCACACATGTATCCGAGTTTCCGATCAATACAATTCTAGCATGGATAATAAATGATTATCATGAACCAGGAAATATGATAGTAACCAATCTATTATTGCCTCTAGGGCATATTACCAACAGTCTCCCACTTGCACTAGAGTCAATAATCTAGTTCATATCACCATGTGGTTCGCATTGTTATGAATCTAACACCCAATGAGTTCTGGGGCTTGATCATTCTTTGCATGTGAGAGAGGTCTTTTAGTCAACGGGTCTGCGACACTCAGATCCGTGTGTACTTTGCAAATCTCCATGTCATACTGTAAATACTACTACCAAACTTCACTTGGAACTATTCCAAATGGCTATTCCACTATACGTATCCGGATTGCTACTAAGAGTCATCCGGATTGGTGTTAAAACTTGCATCGATGTAACTCTTTATGACGAACTCTTTATCACCTCCATAATCGAGAAACATCTCCTTAGTCCTCTAGTTACTAAGGATAATCTTGACCACTGTCCAGTGATCCACTCCTGGTTCACTCTTGTACCCCTTGACAAACTCATGGAAAGGAACACACAGGTGCGGTGCACAGCAGGGCATACTATACAGAGCCTATGTCTAAAGCATAGGGGACGAGTTTCATCCTTTCTCTTTCTTCTGCCGTGGTCGAGCCTTGAGTCTTACTCAACTTCACACCTTACAAATCAAGCAAGAACTCTTTCTCTGACTGATCCATTTTGAACTCTTTCAAAATATTGTCAAGGTATGTACTCATTGAAAGTCTCATCAAGCATCTTGATCTTTCTCTATAGATCTTGATGCTCAACAATTAGGTAGCTTTATCCAGGTCTTCCATTGAAAAACTCTTTTCAAACAACCATTTATGCTTTCCAGAAATTCTACATCATTTCCGATCAACAATATGTCATCCACATATGCTTATTAGAAACTCTATAGTGCTCCTACTCACTTTATTGTAAATACAAGTTTATCATAAACTTTGTATAGACTCAAAAACTTTGATCACCTCATCAAAGTGTATATTCCAACTCCGAGATGCTTGCTTCAGTTCATAGAAGGATCACTGAAGCTTGCACACCTTTTAGCATCCTTAGGACTGACAAAACCTTCTTGTTGTATCTCATACAACCTTTCCTTAAGGAAGGAAATGATGTTTGGACATCCATCTGCCAGATTTCATAATTGAAAAATGCAGCAACTGCTAACATAATTCCAATAGACTTTAGCATCTCTACAAGTGATAAAGTCTCATCGCAGTCAACTCGTTGAACTTGTCAGAAATTTCTTTGCGACAAGTCGAGCTCTATAAATGGTGACATTTACCATCAGCGTCTCTCTTCATCTCAAAGGTCCATATGTACTCAACGATTTGCCGTCCAACGAGCAAGTCTACCAAAGTCTATACTTGGTTTTCATACATGGATCCTTTCTCGGATTTCATGGCCTCTAACCATTTGTCAGAATCTGGGCCCATCATCGCTTCTCCATAGCTCGTAGGTTCATCGTTGTCCAACAACATGACCTCCAAGACAGGGTTGTCGTACCACTCAGGAGCAGTATGCGTCCTTGTCGACCTACGAGGTTTGATAGTAACTTGATTCGAAGCTTCATGATCATCATCATTTACTTCCTCTTCAACTGACTTAGGTTCCACAAAAACATCTTTCTGCACTGCGCTACTCTCTGGTTGAAACAAAGGTTCAACAACCTCATCAAGTACTATCTTCCTCCCACTCGATTCTTTCGAGAGAAACTCTTTCTCGAGAAAGGACCCGTTTTACCAATAAACACTTTATGCTTGGATCAGAGATAGAAGGTTCACCCAACTGGTCTTAGGGTATTCTATGAAGATGCATTTGTCCTCTTTGGGTTCGAGCTCATTAGGTGAAAACATTTTTTCACACAAGCGTCACAGACCCAAACATTAAGAAATGACAACTTAGGTATCTATCAAGCCATAATTCACACGATGTCATCTCAACGGATTTAGATGTTGCCCCATTTAAAGTTAATGTTGTTGTCTCTAATGCATAACCCCAAAATGATAGTGGCAAAACGATAAGAGACGTCATAGTATGCACCATATCCAATAGAGCACGACTATGACGTTCGAACACACCATCACACTATGGTTTTCCAGGTGGCGTGAGTTTGTGAAACAACTTTCACATTGTCTAAAGTTGTATGCCAACCTCGTAACTCGGATATTCACCTCCATGATCATATCGCTGACATTTTTATCTTCTTGTCACAATGATCTTCACTCTGAATTCGCTTGAACTTTTCAAACGATTTAGACTTGTTTCATTAAGTAAATATACACTATATCTACGCAAATCATCAGTGAAGGTAAGAAAATAATGATATCCACCGCACGCTACAAGACTCATTGGCTTGCATACATCAACATGTATCATTTCCAATAAATCACTTGCCCGCTCCATCAAACCAGAAAACGGGGTCCTTAGTCATCTTGCCCAAGAGGCATGGTTCGCATGTCTCAACCGATTCAAAATCGAATGAGTCCAAACATCCATCAGTATAGAGTTTCTTCATGCAATTTATACCAATATGACATTTAGCGGCAGTGCCACAAGTATGTGGTACTATCATTATTAACTTTGTATCTTTTGGCATCGATGTTATGAACATGTGTATTACTACAATCAAGATTCAACAAACCATTCTCTTTGGGTGCATGACCATTGAAGGTATTATTGATGTAAACAGAATAACCATTATTCTCTAACTTAAATGAATAACTGTGTTGCAATAAACACGATCTAATAATGTTCATGCTTAACGCAAACACCAAATAACATTTATTTAGGTTTGTCACTAATCTTGAAGGTAGAGAGAGCATGCGATGTTGATCACATCAACCGTGGAAACATTTCCAACACACATCGTCACCTCACACTTAGCTAGTCTTTGTTTATTCCGTAGATTTTACTTCGAGTTACTAAAATTTAGCAACCGAACCGGCATCCAATACCTAGGTGCTACTAGGAGTACTAGCAAGGTACACATCAATAACACATATATCAAATATACTTCTGTCGATGTTGCTAGCCTTCTTATCTACCAAGTATCTAGGGTTGTTCCGTTTCAGCAACCGCTCTCCTCATAATAGAAGCACTTAGTCTCAGGTTTGGGTTCAACTTTGGGTTGCTTCACTAGAGCAGCAACTGACTTGCCATCCATGAAATTTCCCTCCTTGCCCTTGCCCTTCTTGAAACTAGTGGTTTTACTAACCATCAACACTTGATGCTCCTTCTTGATTTCTACCTTCGCGATGTCAAACATCGCGAACAGCTCAGGGATCATCATTTCCATCCCTGGCATAATTATAGTTCATCACGAAGTTCTAGTAGCTTAATGATAGTGACTCAGATAACTATATCAATCACTATCTTATCTGGAAGATCAACTCCCACTCGATTCAAGTGATTGTAGCACCCAGACAATCTGAGCACATGCTCAACGATTGAGCTATTCTCCATCATCTTGCAGGCAAAGAATCTTTTTGGAGATCTCATATCTCACAACATGGGCACGAGCATGAGATCCCAATTTCAGTTCTTAGAACATCTCATATGTTCTGTGACGTTCAAAACATTTTTGGAGCCTCAATTCTAAGCCGTAATGCATGACGCACTAAACTATCAAGTAGTCATCGGAACGTGCTTGTCTGATGTTCACAACATCTACAGACGACGCTAGAGGGGGTTATGCACCGAGCAGTGCATTAAGGACATAAGCCTTCTGTGCAGCAATAAGGACAATCCTCAGATCACGGACCCAGTCCGCAAGACTACTACCATCATCTTTCAACTCTATTTCTCTAGGAACATATAGAAATTCAAGGGAGCTACAGCGTGAGCTAGTAATCTACAACACAATTTGCAAAGACACTACTGACTATGTTCGTGATAATGAGTTCAATTAATCATATTACTTAAGAATTCCCACTCAAATTGACATCCCTCCAGTCATTCGAGTGATACATGATCCAAATTCACCAACTCAACTCCGATCATCACGTGAGCTGAGGTGGTTTCAATGGTGAACATCATCATGTTGGTCATATCGACTATATGACTCTTGTTCGACATTTCGGTCTCTTGTGTTTCGAGGCCATGTATGTACATGCTACGCTCATCAAGTTGAACCTGAGTGTTCTGCATGTGCAACACTATCTTCCACCCATTGTATGTGAACGTAGAGTCTATCACACCTGATCATCACGTGGTGTCTCGACATGACGAACTTTCACAATGGTGCACACTCGGGGAGAACAAAATTTATCTTGAAATTAAGCGAGGGATCACAATGGTAGCTATCGTCGTCCTAAGCAAAACAAGGTGCAATAAAGGATTAACATCACATGCAAATCATAAGTGACATGATATGGCCATGAACTTGTGCTTTTGATCTCCATCTTGAAAGTACCGACATGATCTCCATCGTCACCGGCATGACACCATGATCTCCATCAACGTGTCGCCATCGGGGTTGTCGTGCCCACCATGCTTCTACTACTATTGCTACCGTTTAGCGATAAAGTAAAGCATTACATAATGCTTAATGATTGACACACAAGTCATACAATAATTAAAGACAACCCTATGGCTCCTGCCGGTTGCCGTACTCATCGACATGCAAGTCGTGATATTCTATACAACACATGATCATCTCATACATCACATATATCTCATCATGTAATTGGCCATATCACATCACAACATACCCTGCAAAAACAAGTTAGACGTCCTCTAATTGTTGTTGCATGTTTTACGTGGCTGCTACGGGTATCTAGCAAGAACAATTCTCACCTACGCAAAACCACAATGGTGATACATAAGTTGCTTTTCAACCTTCTCAAGGACCGCCTTTGTCGAATCCGATCAACTAAAGTAGGAGAAACAGACACCCGCCAGCCATCTTTGTGCAACAAGGTTACACATTAGTCGATGGAACCGGTCTCTTGTTAGCGTACGAGTAAGGTTGGTCTGGGCCGCTTCATCCCACAATACCACTGAACCAAAACATGACCAAGGGAGGAAGCAATCTAAGCATCAATGCCCACAAACTCTTTGTGTTCTACTCGAGACATCATCTACACATAGACCTAGCTCTGATACCACTGTTGGGGAACGTTGCATTGGAAACAACATTTTCCTACGCACACACAAGATCTATCCATGGTGATGAGCATCTACGAGGGGGAGAGTGGATCTACATACCCTTGTAGATCGCTAAGTGGGAAGCGTTAAGAAACACGGTTGATGTAGTCGAACTTCTTCGTGCAAATCGCCGAGCGCCCCGCGATCTCATCATGATCCGTCCCGCAATCTCATCACGATCCGTCCCGCAATCTCATCATGAATCGTCTCGCGATCTTGATCACGGTCCTTCCGATCTAGTACCGAACGGACGACACCTCCGTGTTCAGCACACGTACAGCTCGATGACGATCTCTGCCTTCTTGATCCATCAAGAGGGAGCGGGGAGGTAGACAAGTTCTCCAGCAGCGCGATGGCGTTGCGGCGATGGTGGTGGAGGAATTCCAGCAGGGCTTCGCCTAAGCACCGCTGAAAACCGATCTAGAGGAGAAAATGATCTAGAGGAAGAAGAGGGCAGCATGTGGCAATTAGGGTTAGGGCTGCCCTCAAAACCTCTAGTATATATAGGAGGAGAGGAGGAGGAGGCTTGGCGCAAGGGCCAGCCCCTCTTTGGTTCGGCCGAAGTGGAGAGGAGGAGTCCTCCTCCACTCCTAGTAGAATTAGGATTCCTTCCTTAATTCCACCTTTTTGCCTTTTTCCACCTTTTCCACTTTGGAATTTCTTCCCAGCCGCATGGACATTCCGTGGGAATGTGGCCATCCCACTAAGGGCTGGTTTTCCTTCTCCCACAGACCATGTAGCCTCTTGGGTCGAAATACCCCTACCGATGGTCCCTTGGTACACTACGGGCACTCCCAGTACACTACCGATGAGTCCGAAACTTTTCTGGTGACCAAAATAGGACTTCCTATATATCAATATTTACATCCGGACCATTTCATAGCTCCTCATGACGTACGGGATCTCATCCGGGACTCCAAACAACCTTCAGTCACTACCATACATAACTTTATACTACCAAAACGTCACTGAACCTTAAGTGTGCAGACCCTGCGGGTTCGAGAACTATGTAGACATGACCGAGACACCTCTATGGTCAATAACCAATAGCAGGACCTGGATGCCCAATTGGTTCCTACATATTCTACGAAGATCTTTATCAGTCGAACCTCTATGTCAAGGATTCAGTTAATCCCGTATGTTGTTCCCTTTGTTCTTCTGTATGTTACTTGCCCGAGATTCAATCGTCGGTATCTGTATACCTGGTTCAACCTTGTTACCGGCAAGTCTCTTTAATCGTTCCATAACTTAGTCACATTGCTTACAAGGCTTATTGTGATGTTGTATTATCGAGTGGGACCTGAGATACCTCTCCGTCACATGGAGTAACAAATCCCAGACTTGATCCATGCCAACCCAACAGACACCCTCAGAGATACTTGTAGAGCACCTTTATAGTCACCCAGTTATGTTGCGGCGTTTTATACACAAGGTACTCCTCCGGTGTCAATGAGTTGCATGATCTCATGGTCATAGGAACAGATACTTGACATGCAGAAACTGTACCAATAAACTGACACGATCATATGCTACATTTATAGTTTGAGTCTTGTCCATCACATCATTCTCCTAATGATGTGACCCTGTTATCCAATGACATCTTATGTCCATGGCTAGGAAACCTTAACCATCTTTGATCAACGAGCTAGTCCATAAGAGGCATGCTAGGGACATGGTGTTGTCTATGTATCCACACATGTATCCGAGTTTCCGACCAATACAATTCTAGCATGGATAATAAACAATTATCATTAACAAGGAAATATGATAATAACCAATTTATTATTGCCTCTAGGGCATATTTCCAACAGAAGCATTTGTCAAGTGACTCATGTCGGACAAGCTTACAACCAAGTCGGATAAATGCATATTTGTGGAATATCCGAGGGAAACCTTGGGATACAACTTCTACAACCGAGAAGAGAAAAAAGTGTTTGTTGCTCAGAACGGGGTTTTCCTAGAGAAAGAGTTTCTCAATCGGGAGGCTAGTGGGAGAATGTTGCCACTCGAAGAAATTCGAGAGCTAGTCAGGGACGACTCGGCTGGTGATGAGATCATACCAGAGTTGATCAGGGAACCCGTAGTGGAGTCAGCACTTGAGCCACGAAGGTTGGAAAGATAGAGTGTGTGATGTTTTGTTGCTAGAAAGTGACGAGCCAACCGCGTATGCGGAAGTGATGGTGAGCCTAGATTCCGAGGCATGGTTAGAGGCCATGAGATCTGAGTTAAAGTCCATGGATGAGAATCAAGTCTAGGACTTGGTTGATCCGCCACTTGGCGTAGTTGCCATTGGTTGCAAATGGGTCTTTCAGAAGAAAACCGATGTGGATGTAAATGTTCAGGTCCACAAATCTCGGCTTGTCGCTAAAGGTTATGGACAAGTTCAAGGAATTGACTACGACGAGACCTACTCGCCGGTAGCGATGCTAAAGTCGGTGAGGATCATACTAGCTATAGCTACATATTTTGATTATGAGATATGGCAGATGGATGTCAAAATGGCTTTCCTTCATGGAAATCTAAAATAGGATTTATACATGATACAGCCCAAAGGTTTTGTTGATCCAACTAACGTTGGTAAAATATGCAAGCTCAAGAGATCTATTTATGGATTGAGGCAAGCAGCTCGGAGTTGGAACATTTGTTTTGATGAAGTCATCGTTGACCTTGGTTTCATCAAGAACGAAGAGGACTATTGTTTATACAAGAAGTCTAGTGGGAGCTCGGTAGTATTTTTGATCTTTTATGTGGATGACATATTGCTTATCGGAAATGATGTTTTGATGTTGAACTTAGTCAAGGAATCATTGAATGGAAAGTTTTCGATGAAACACCTTGGAGAGGCAGTGTACATTTTAGGCATCAAGATCTATAGAGATAGATCAAGGAGGCTTCTCGGCTTAAGCCAAAGCACGTACATAGACAAATTGTTGAGGAGGTTCAACATGAGTGAGGCCAAGAAAGGGTTCTTGCCCGTCTCACATGGTGTAAGGCTAAGCAAGACTCGGAGTCCTACGACTTCTGATGAGCTAAGCCGGATGAGTAGGATTCCATATGCCTCAGCAATTGGAGCCATCATGTATGCCATGCTATGTACATGGCCTGATGTTGCCTATGCAATAATCTTAACAAGCAGATACCAGGCCGACCCAGGTGAGAGGCACTAAGCAGCAGTGAAAACTATCTTGAAGTACCTGAAAAGGACTAAAGAGATGTTCCTAGTTTATGGAGGTGAGGAGGAGCTCTGTGTAAAGGGTTACGCTGATGCTAGTTTCCAAACCGATAGGGATGATTGTCGATCGCCAACTGGATTCGTGTATGTCATGAATGGAGGAGCATTGAGCTGGACGAGCTCCAAGCAAGATACGATGGCCGACTCCACAACAGAGGCCGAATACATTGCGGCTTGTGAAGCTGCAAAGGAAGGTGTTTAGATTCAGAAGTTCCTGGAAGATCTTGGTGTGTTCCAGGGCTGGTCAAAACTGTTGGACCTTTATTGCGATAATTCAGGTGCCATCGCACAGGCCAAGGAGCTGAGACAACACCACAAGACCAGGCACATAGACCGAAAATATCACTTGATATGAAAGCTTGTATAGAAAGGTGATACCAATTTGTGCAAGATTCATACGGATGCAAATTTTGCGGATCCATTGACGAAGCCACTTCCACAACCCAAGCATGAGGGGCACATTAGAGCTATGGGCATTCGATGTCTATTTGATTGACTCTAGTGCAAGTGGGAGACTGTTGGAGATATGCCCTAGAGGCAATCATGTATGATGATATTTCTTATGTGTTTATGAATAAAGATAGTCCTTGGACATTATCATTGATGTGTATTAACAAGTATGTGACTTGTTTGTGAGGCTATGCATTGTATGATGACTGTCCTAAATGGTCCCTAGTTGAAAGGGTTGTGTGGACGTGCAGCCAGTTAGACTAGCATATGACATGGTGGATGGTCCGATCTCACTAACCATGTAGCATTGGATGCTAGCCGGATAATATGGACTCAGAAAGGTCTGGTCGGATTCGACATAGTCAGATTCGAGTCGAGATAAGGTCTGAGTTGGACAGACCCAACTATGAGACGCAGTGATAGGTCATCTGTGAGTTTCTAGTACAAAATACGTTCTATGTCCTAAGACCTGAGCTGACGCATGTACTAGGGATGGTGATAGACTTGCTTTGGGCCGACCAAACGCTACTCCGTGATTGGGTAGTTACAAAGATAGGCTTCGGGCTTGTCTAGACCCATGTTGCGAGACATGGTCGAGCAAGATGGTATTTGCCGCTCTGATCAGGAGAGATATACTCTGGGGCCCTCAGGTGATCCCACTTGCATAAGCATGGCCATGCGATGAGGATTATGAGATAATCTGAATGTTGGTCGGATTCATTGGAACGAGAAAGAGGTCATGCTGCAACAAGGATGACCATGTCGCCTTGTGCACGACAACATATATCGTGTGGCAAAGGGAACAGAAGTGTGAAGTATAGGTTCGCCTAACCAGCTTCATCGGACACTTGGAGTTGGCACATCTTGCTAGAGGCCGCTACCGGCCGATCGAGTCGGATGTCATCTGACTTGCGACCAAGTGGACGAGAACCTAAAGGGTCACAAGATTAAGGGAAGGAACACGTGGGCTTTAGGATCCGTGCGAGGCCCAAGAGTTGAGCCCGCGCCGGATGCCTATATATAGTGAAGGTGTGGCACACCCATCCAGTTTATCGCTTCGGTGCTGTCATTAGGGCTTTGCATGAGTTGTAACTAGCCACCTCCACTCGCTGCTGCTGACCGTGTGATCGGACCTAGCAGTCTGCCGCACGGGTGTTCCTCCTGCATATGCGGATACCGTTAGAGGCGGTGCACTTTCGCCGCTCCGACGAACCTGTACGTGGGATCCGGCGATCGGTTGTTCGAGGGAGATTGGAACGGGTGTTTGAGTGAGATCGGACGAGGAGGAGACGGACCACACGAACGCGCTGCCCCAACTCTACTTCCACTACACGGCACTGCGCATCTAGTGGTAACAATCTGCGATCCATCTCCGTAGCAAGTTTTTGGATGTTCTGCGCGTAGGAAAATTTTAATTGGCATGTGATGCACCTACGGTAGAACCCAACAGCTAGAGGAGTGGGTGAAGGAGCTGGAGGAAGATCTTGAGGATCACGGTAAGAAGATATCGTCACTCGAGACTGAAAGGGACAAGGCCCTCCGAAGCCTGGTGGAGATACAGATCGCCATATCCGACAAGACCAAATAGCTCTCTTCAGTCAGTGAATCCATTGATGATCTGAAAACAAAGCTGGCTACGCTAACCGAGACTCTTGAGACTGCCAGGACCCATGAGAAGGCTCTGGTCAAGGATCTCCGAGAAGAGGAGGAGATGGTCAAGAGTGCTGCTATCTCCCACAATGACTATGTGCAGGGAATACAAGTCTGGACCGAGAAGCTTGTCGACATTGCGGAGAAGCTTGCCACACAACTTTCCACCATGGGCCTGGAAGGCTTTAGGTATTCTTCTAACGGCAGAGTGTCCACGAGCGCCAAGCTGATCATGTTCTTCGACCGCATGCTTGAAGCCCTGGAGCAGCTTCGCTCTAACCAGGCATCCTATCTGGCCAGTGAATCACGCAAACTTTGCCAGACCGTTCTCCGCAAGGTGCTCGTCAAGGTGGCGCACAAGAACCCTGGCATCAACCTCTCTAATGTCTTTGACCGCTTGCCAGGGGATGCCGACGTCATGGCGCTTATGGAACTTGTCGCGCCCATGGTCGACAGGGTAAACCAAGTCAACCGGGTTGAAGGTGATTGCCCGGATTAGCTGCCTTACTTCTCCCCACCATCCATGCCAACAATAGTTTATCTTATGTTAGAATGGTGGCGAGATTGATGTAATATAACTTGCTATGCTTTGAACAAATGCTATGCTATTCCCCTTGCTTAATTTGTTTCTGCATGCATTCAACCTACGCGTGATTGGAGGCTTGTCGACGCGCGCACCCTTGCCATGAGCGCTAGGAGCGGTACTTTAGCAGCCTGCTGGCGGGGGGAGCTACCGGAAAGAGCCCTTGGTGTTTTCAGTGCAGCCACCTAGACTGTTGAGCAGACTCGACACAGGGTAGGGGCGTAACCAATCACAACAAGGTTCCTTCACGCGCAGGTTTTCCGTACAAAAATTCAAAACCGTTCAGGGAGAATAACAAAACAAAAATATGTCTTAATGTTTCTGTGACTTAACTTTTCGTCACTGCAGTCCTTCCGGCAAGATGTTTTCCTCGAACATCGCCTACCGGTATCCATACCACCATTCCCCCCAGCAAAGCTGCACGCGAGGTAACCTTCTGTCCTTTGAGAAAAAGAAAGAAGAGAAAATATGGATATGGAACCTTGGCGGTCCGTTAGCTCTTGTTGGGAGTAAGCGCAATACAATATCTCATATAGACATGTACATAAGTAAACATAAGAATGAGCGAGATTTGTAGAACACTTAGCTTTATTCGATTATGTAGAGGGTCTACGCCTGGCTTTGTACAAAGGATTACATGCTTTGGCGGCAAGACTTGTACAAAAGGTGGTTGTCGGGAGACCCAGCAACCGCACCTTATGGGTAGAACTTACGAAGATGTTTGATATTCTAGGAGTTGCTCACTCGGATGCCATCCTCAGTCTCTAGGCAGACTACACCAGGCTTGGTGACTCACACTACCCGATAAGGGCCTTCCCACTTCGGCATTAACTTGTTGGAATTCTTGGCGAACTGAACTCGCCGAAGAACAAGGTCGCCTTCCTCAATACTTCAGGCATGAACCTTGTGGCAACGATAGTGGCACAAACCTTGCTGGTAGCATGCAGCTCCCACAGCAGCCTAAAGACGATCTTCCTCGTGGAGCATCGCGTCATCTTGCCGCAACTGCTCTTGCTCAAGCTCATCATAAGCGAGCACTCGAGGTGACCCATGTATGAGTTCCATGGGGATAACTGCTTCCGCCCCATATATTAGGGAGAAGGGTGTCTGGCCAGTGGCTCGATTTGGAGTTGTCTTGATTGACCAAATAAATATCAACAAGTCATCAATACAGCGCCTTCCGCACTTGCGCAGCTTGCCAAAAGTTCTCGTCTTGAGGCCTCGCAGCACTTCAGCATTAGCCCTTTTCGCATGTTTGTTTCTCCTTGGGTGGGCAATAGAAGTAAAACAGATTTTGCCACGAAGGTCTTGGACATATTGCATGAAGGTGCAGCTCGTGAACTGTGTGTCGTTGTCAGTGATGATCCCGTGGGGAACACCAAAGCGGCAGACTAGTCCTATGAAGAACTTGATGGCTGACTATGCAGTCACCTTTCTCACTGCTTCCACTTCTGGCCACTTGGTGAACTTATCGATTGCGACATACATGTACTCAAAGCCCCCGGTAGCACGGGAAAGGGGCCCAAGATGTCGAGCCCCGAAACCAAAAATGGCTAGGAGAGAGGGATTGTCTAAAGGGCTTGAGCTGGTTGATGCGATTTCTTCAAATGAAACTGGCATGCTTCACAGTTGGTTACTAGCACAGTTGCATCCTGGAGGGCAGTGGCCAAAAGAAACCTTGCCGGAATGCCTTACCGGCAAGTGCTCTTGATCCTATGTGGGAGCCACATATGCCTCCATGTATCTCTGCCAACAGCCCTAGTCCATCTTCCTGAGAAATGCACTTGAGTTTCACACCATTCGGCCTCTTTCTGTATAGGACGTTGTCCACGAACTGGTACATATTAGACCAGTGGCCTACTTTCTCTACTTCTTCTCGTTCCTCAGGGAGTTCTCCTGTTTGAAGGAAACAGACGATGTGATGTGCCCATGCTGGAGCTTTGGGCTCGACAACAAGGACTGAAGGCATATCTTCAGCCAGGGAAGCATTTATCTCAACGGCAAGGGCTCTAGGCCCTGCCGGAGCCTGTTGTCCCCCGGCAAGCTTGGCGGGAGCGTGTGCTTTCACGAGAAGAGCCTGAGGCCCTGCCGAAGCATGACGCTCACCAGCAAGCCTGGCGTCGTTCCCAGAAAGTTCCTCACCGGCGGCTTCTGGGAGATCAGCTAGGAAATACTTGCCGGAACTTAACTTTCTTCTTTTCTCTTGTCCAATTGATGGTGTCACGGAGGGTTGAGTCACTCGAAGCACGAAAGTTCCTGGTTCCATAGGCAACTTAAGGGCAGCATACTTTGACAGGCCATCAGTAATATTGTTCTGTGCACACGGAACGTGCTCCATCTGTAGACCGTCAAAATGTTCTTCCAACTTTCTCACTTCATATACATAAGCTTCCATCAATGGACTCTGATAATCCTTATTCACCTGCTTGACGACAAGCTGAGAATCACCCCTGACGATAAGTTTCTTAATCCCTAGGTCTATCGCGATCCTGAGACCGGCAAGCAGCCCTTTGTACTCCGTAGTATTGTTTGTTCACCTCTCCTAGGGAAAGTGCATCTGAATCACATATTTGAGGTGCTCTCCAGTGGGTGCGGCAAGCAGCACTCCAGCACCGATGCCTTGCAGCGAGAAAGCTCCGTCAAAATACATGATCCACTCTCTATTTGTTTCCTTGCCGGGGAGAGTTGACTCTAGAACTTCTTCATCTGTCGTCGGTGTCCATTCCGCAATGAACTCTGCCAAGGCTCTACTCTCGATAGTCAAAGTACTTTCAAACTTGAGACCAAAGCTTGACAGTTCCAGAGCCCACTCCACAATCTTGCCGGTAGCATCTGGATTCCGCAAAATCCGCTGTAATGGGAAGCGACTGACAACGGTGATCTCATGTGCTTGGAGGTAATGGTGTAGCTTCCTTGAGGCCATAAGGAGGCCGAAGAGCAAATTTTGCACGCCAAAATATCTTGACCTAACCCCTACAAAAGGGAGCTGACAAAATAGACTGGGCGCTGCACCATCTCCTTCTTCTGAATTACTTCTTTCGACTATGCAGATCCTGCTTTGCCGGCACCAGACCCTACCGGGGAATCCCCTGGCTTGCTGCTTGGTGGTCCTGCCGCTACCGCTGCTTCTTCGTCAACTTCTCTTTCATCCACTAACGCAGCCTACACCACTTGATTTGTCGCCGCTAGATATAGCAGCAACGGCTCTTGTGGTTTTGGCGCGACTAGGACTGGCGGAGAGGAGAGGTATTTCTTGAAATCCCGTAGCGCTGCCTCTGCTTCTGGAGTCTATTTCATCGGACCTGCCTACTTCAAGATTTTGAAAAAGGGCAGGGCGCGCTCAGCAGATTTTGAAATGAACCTACTCAAAGCGGCAACACAGTCGGCAAGATGACGCACATCCTTGGCAGTTGGTGCTTCAATTTGCTCAATTTCTTTGATCTTGTCAGGATTTGCTTCGATTCCACGTTGAGATACAAATAACCCGAGAAGCTTGCCGAATGGGACGCCAAACACACACTTCTCAGGGTTGAGCTTCAAGTTGATCTTGTGCAGACTTGCAAATGTTTCTTCTAGGTCTTATATGAGCGTAGCCTTGTCCTTGGTTTTGACCACTCTGTCATCCATATAAGCCTCCATATTTCTATCTAGCTGGGGCTCAAAACCAATCTGGACCATTCTTGCAAATGTAGAACCAGCACTTTTCAACCTGAAAGGCATACACAAAAAGCAATATGTACCACATGGGGTGATAAATGCGGTCTTCTCTTCATCTTCCTTGGCCATCTGATGATATCTGGAGTAGCCGTCAAGGAAAGGCAAAAAGTCATAGCCGGCGGTGGAGTCCATGATCTGGTCGATGCGCGGCAAGGGAAAAGGATCTTTGGGGCAAGCTTTATTGATATTTGTGTAGCCAATGCATAGCCTCCATTTCCCATTCGCCTTGCACACAACAACTGGATTGGACAACCATGTTGGATGAAGTACCCCTCTAACCAAGCCGTTCGCTTCCAATTTCTTGATTTCTTCAGCAATAAATTGTTGCCACTCCAAAGATTGCTTCCTGACCTTCTGCTTGACGGGTCATGCGTGTGCACAGGCGGCAAGGTGGTGCTCAATCACCTTCCTCGGACCACTGGGGATATCAGATGGTTGCCACGCAAACACATCGACATTCGCCCGGAGGAAGGCAACGAGCGTCCTTTCCTATTTGTCGTCAAGGGTGGAAGTTATGGTGAAAGTTCCTCCCGTACCATCCTCCATAGCGGGCACCTTCTTAGTCTCTGGTGGGGCAGCTTTGGACCTTTTGCTCTTGCCGGTGGAGCTCCATGCCACATCGTCAATGGGGGCGCAGCACTCCGAGGAGGTGCGCTTGCCGGAATGTGCGCCAGAGGCCTTGCCGGTCTTCTCCCCCCAGAGAGCTTCAGCGGCAGGAGCAAATGCCTTAGCGGCAGGTGCTACAATTGCATCTCGGTAGAGTTGATCGGCGCAAATAAGCGCGTCTTTTTTGTCGGACTAGATAGTGATGACGCTCATCGGCCCAGGCATATTCAACATATTATAGGCGTAGTGCGATGCCGCCATGAACTTGGCTAATGCCGAACGACCAAGGATCCCATTGTATGGCAACAGAATTTCGATGACGTCGAAAACAACCAAACGTTACCGAAAGCGCAATATTTCCCTTGGGTTGTCTCCTTCCTGGATTGACCCCTTGAAACGAGCCCGTTTCCTCGAGATCTCCATCAGGAATTTGCAATCTCTTGATCACCTCTGGCGAGATCAAGTTCAAGCCGTCCCCACTTCAACTAACATTTTCGTCACTTTGAGGTTGTGAATCGTTGGTGAGACCAACAATGGCAAACACCCAACCGCAGTTACAAGGTCAGGGTGATCCTCAACGTCCAAAATGATGGGCATGTTGGACCATCTCAAGGGCTTCCAGGCGCCGACAAATGGTTCAGCCTCATTAACCTCATGCGCCCACTGTTTAAGTTGACGGTGAGAAGAATGCAACGAGGGGCCTCCATCGACGCACATGGCGTCTTTAGCTCTCTGGAATTCTTGCTCACTAGACTCGTCATCCTCTTCAATGCCATCATCACTCCCCTCTTGCTTGTCACGGCCACGAGCATGCCAGTCCTTCTGTTGCTTGGCCTTGTTGCGGCGACCTCCATGGCCACTGTGCTTCTTGCCGGACCCCTCTGCACTATCCTGGCCCTTCTCCTTGTCTCGCCTCTCATATTCGGCTTTTTGCTTCTCGGCCAGTTGCTCAACTTGCTGGCAGTCGTGGAGATCATGGCCTTTAGTGCGATGGATCTTGCAATACTGCTTGGGGGAGCCTTTCGGCTTGTCGGCAACCGCCAAGGCCTAACAGGAGACGCACCCAGCAACATCCTTGCCGGGGTCATCAGCCTTGGACTTCTTAGCGATGTCGGGGTTGCCGGATCCGTCGATGGCAAGCACAGCCTTGCTCTTGCGCTTTTTGTTATGTCGCCGGCCTTTCTTTGTCGGGGCGGTGGTGTCCTCATCCTTAGAGTCGACCCCTATGCCAGCATCCTCGTCGGGGAGCCTCGTCCCTTCTTCAGCCCGAGCACATTTATCTGCCAGAGCATAGAGCTCGGCAACATCCCTGGCCTTGTTCATCGCCAGCTCTTCCCACATCCTGCGGTTGCGCATGTTCTGATGGAATGCGCTAATAACAGTGGCAAGATAAATGTCTAGTATGTTGTGGTGTACACGGCTAAACCTCTGGATGTACTTGCGCAAAGTCTCACCCTCCTTCTGGGGAATGATGTGCAAATGACTTTCCTAGCTAGGAGTTTGATTACCTCCGGTAAAGGCGCCAACAAACTCATGGCACAGATTTGCCTAGGAAGAAATGGATCCTTCCAGCAAGTGCATCAACCACGACCTGACGTTGGGGTTAAGCACCAAGGGAAGTAGTTGGTGAGTATCTTGTCGTCGCGAGCCTCGGCAGCTTGCAGCAATGGTGTAGATGCTCAAGAACTCTAACGGGTGTGTCTTGCTGTCATATTTCTCTAGGACCTCCAGCTTGAAAGAGCGGGAATTAGGCCACTGGACTTGCCGTGGCTCACAGGTAAATGCTGGACAACCCACCTCGTAAGGTAGGCTAGCAGGATACCCTGTCACGGATTTGTCTACGGTGGGTCCTGTGAGCTTATCATATTGATGACGCGCTTTCCGTTGATGCTCAGTTGTAGTCTGAGCGTGTTCTTTGCTTCGTTCCTAAAGAACTTGACACTAATTGCGGCGAGTTCGTGGATCGAACGACACCGTCAAGTAACCATCGTAAGCGTCAGTCCGTCGAGTCGGTGACCAGCGTTGTTGCTGTGGACCAGAGTGCACCGTGGTCGCACCGCCTCTGGCCTTTCGCCACTGGCGAGAGCTGTCTCAATGGACCAAAACTTGTCAGTGAGGCTGAGGAGGCTATGAATGGTTGCTCTCCACTCGCGAGCTTCTCCGCAGCAAGAGGGAAGTTCAGGAGTAGTTGTGCCCGCACCATTGCTTCTTCCAACATGGTCGACATCGAACGGCATGAGGAACGCGAGGTCCTCTGACTCCTAACCATGTTATAAGGAGCTTCGTCGCGGTCCCACGTTTGCACGACACTCCCACTAGCATGTTGGTTCAGCGCATCTGGGGAGCGATGTGCAGGAGCTTTCTCGTGGGGACGTCGGGAACCACCAACACCACAGTGCTGCTCGCCGCACGCATCCTGAGAAGGTCACGATGCGTGCGCCGGCATGGGTGTCTTGGAAGGTACCCTTCCGCCCCCATAGTTCACTGTACCGCTCGCAGGCGGTAGAGCCCCGTCCTGAGACGCAGCGACGCGTGGGTTTCCACCGCCGCTGAGAGTGTTTTGGCAGCGGGCATCACCGCTCCTTTGGCCTTGATCATCGGAGTGTCGTGTGGGCGTAGGGTCTCCGCTCCCTCCGCCTACGCCCACTCCGTCGCCCGCTTGGGAGACTATGGGTGCGGTGGACATAGAGGGTTCCACCGCCGTGAAACCCTCCTTTTTGGGAGCCATGGCGATGATGATTATGAAGGAACTGACGCACTAGTCACAAAATCAGGTCTACGTGACCTGCTTCCCCCTACTCGGCGCGCCAAAGATGTCGGGGAAACGACACCTATGGGATCGGGAGGATCCCTTTATGGTTTGGCGGGGAGGATGGCTCGCACAGAGAGCAGATCTGATGGCTAGCGCACGGGATTTTACCCAGGTTCGGGCCACAAAGATGTGTAAAACCCTACTCCTGCTTGGTTGTATTGGATGGGTTCTAGCCCAGGTTCTGGGAGCACTATAGTACACAACTGCTACTCATGCAGAATGGGCTAGAGAAGGTGCAAAGAGTCCAAAGGTAAAAAAAGTCCTCAACCGTAACGCCCTGGGCCTCCTTTTATATGACAAAGGGGATCCCAACAGTGGCGTACAGTGCATACACAAGGTGTACAGTGCTACAGTGCTATCATACCTAACACTAACGATGCAAGATAGGTGCATTTAATGCTCTGTCTGGTGCCTTTGACCATCCAGGGGACGGGACAGTCCACCGTCCCATCGGCACTGCTTGGACCCTCCATCGCCAGTGCCTCGACACGTGCCCAGGTGGAGCAACACCTGGCCTCTGCGTTGGCGGGGGCTTGCCGGGGCTTTGCCTTGCCGGGTCTTGCTGGGGTTTTGCCTTGATTAGTTGGATGTCTTCTTGATTCTCTTGTGTTTGTATTTAGCAGCTCCCTGTCGGGCCTTGTCGCCAGGGTGGCTACCACTGCCTGTGCACGAGTAAGGGGCACCGGACAACCCAAAACTCTAGTGCACCGAAAGATTTTGTGGTTAACGCAGCGACGATGGACTGAAGCTTCGGGCCTAAGCCATGTATGAGGATTGGTCCAAGATATTTCGATACCACATCAGACACGTTTCATGATCAAGAACTATTTGCGTTGTATTTGATTTTCAAACTGCTTTGAGACTAAAAATGAAGTTCCATTGGCAATTGAAGGTGTTTGGATGGCAATAACGTTTATCTGCATTGAGCTTGCAACTATCAGACTGTGTGTTAAATATAGAATAATTCAGGGATGTTTAGGCCCTTTAAAATATTTAAAGAGTTTTTTGGACATTTCATGTGCATAGTTCAAATTTGAACAACACTTTATTAAGCACATACTAGAGGGCACCTGAATGGGTTGAAAATCAACTGTTTTTCACTGGATACATGTTTTGGTCCCATGCAAGAAATGGAAATCTAATGAATTCCAAACCTCATGGTATTTTGGGTCGGCCATAGACTTTGATAAGTCGTGTTTTAAAATTCGGTAAATCCAAAGATCGTGACAAATTCATGAAACTTGGCATGGTGTGTTGTCATGGCCCATGTGTGTTGTGGTAAAAACAATGCCTAGTTTGGGACAAGTTTTGGCAGAAACCTCTTACAAACCAAAGATTCTCAAAAGAAGTCATGTGATTCCGGTAGGGACAGTTCACATTTTATGTGCGAAACAACATCTGATGTCGCTTCTCGCCTTGGATTTATTTCTAGAGTCTCCATAGAGTAACGTGAATGTGTCATGCGAATCAATGGGGTCTGATAGAGTTTTATTGGCCTTTGAAGTACATCAATTGAGTTTTGTAGGCATTCAGTTAATGTACATATATATAATTCAAATTTGAACAACAATCATTGCACGGTACAACTCATGAAAATGTGTCGAACAACCATATACGTTTCACTGGCTGCATGTTTAGGTCCCACACAATAAATGGGAATGAATTTTGAACATATATATCTACGGCACAAGGCTCGACCGCAAACATATGAAAACTTAATTTTTAAATTCATGTAAATGCAAACCTCGACAATAATTCATGAAATTTGGGCATGGTGCCATCAATTGCCATGTTGTGTGTGTTGTGATAAAAAAATTGCCCAATTTTGGACAGGTTTTGGGACAAAGCCTCTTACAACCCAAAGGTTCTCACAAGAAAGTCGTGTGTTTCGATAGGGAAAGTTCACATTTTATGTGCGAAAAAACATCCATTGTCTCTTGTGGCCTGCATTTATTTCTGGAGTCACCCACGAAGCAACTTTCTAACAGTCATGCTAAACTGTGATTTTTTTCCAGGGTTCGTGAGACCTGTTTAACACATTGATTGAGTTTTCTAGTCGTTTAATGTGCATAATTCAAATTTGAACTACAATCACAAGGTCCAACACATGAAAAATAGGTTGGAAAAATATGTCTTTCCATGGATGCATGTTTAATTAGGACACACGCAAGAAATGCGAATGAATTTCTAACATCTCATCGGCTATTTGCTCGGCTGCAACCATTGAGATGCTTGGTTTTCAAATCCCCGTAAATCCAAAACTGGCCAGAAATTCATGAAACTTGTCATGGTGTTGTGACAAGGGCACAAACATGCCGTGGTAAAAAATCTGTCCAAATTGGACATGTTCTTGCACAATCCCCTTACAAGTCGGAGCTCCTCACAAGAAGCTTTGTGGTTTCGATAGGGAACATTATATATGGATGCCACATCTGCGGGAGAAAATACATCTGATGCCTCCTCTCTCCTTGATTTTCTTTATATAAACAACATAGACATATGTACGTGTGAAGTACAAAACTATGATTACATAAGGGATCATCTGACTTTTAAATACATTGATTGAGTTTTTGGTGCATTATTTAATGTGCCTAATTCAAATTTGATCTACAATCACAAGGTCCAGAGTGGCACCATGGGTTGAAAAATCATATATGCATCCTTAAATATATGTGTTAGGTCACATGCAAGAAATGAGAACGAATTTCAAACATATAAGCATGTTGGCTCGACGACAAATATCGAGAAACTTGGTTTCCAAATTCTCATAAATCCAAAACTCTATCAAAAATTCATGAAACTTGGAATGGTGTCGTGTGAAGGCACACATATGTCGTGGTAAAAAAAATACCAAGTTGGCCATGTTTTGTAGGAAGCCTCTTACAAACATGAGGTTTTCATACAATAATAATCTACGTCCAGTGTTCCGTTAGGGAACATATATATGCATGCCACATCTGCGAGTGAAAAATGGCATCCGATGCCTCTTCTCTCCTTGATTTTTTCCTAGAAACAACATAAAGCAATACGCATGTACTGAAAACATATTAAATTATTAACGGATTGTTTGGCTTTTTTATACATTAATTGAGTTTTATGTGCATTTAATGTACATAATTCAAATATAAACTACAATCACAAGGTCTATGAGACAAAAATGGGCAGGGCCTCATCACATAAAGCATAAATATGTTGTGCTATTTTTAGTGTCCACTTTGAGAGAAATAGCAAGCATTATTAATAGCCAACAAAGGCATTTTGGAACAAAAATATATCACGTTACCATAGCAAACGGGAGTATTATTTATAATTCATGGACGTTCTACAGACCTTACGTGCAGGCCACATGTCGCTATATGTATTGGCAAGGAGGTAGTGTGCGGACAGGTGTTTGAGTACACAGATGGCGTGCGGGCAGTGTCCTATGCATGCTCATCGGGGTGGTGTGTCCTTTGCCAGTCGTCAAAGATGTTTTAGACTGAATACCCGTATGCAAACCGAGGTCAATTGTTCCTTCTCTACTAAGATAAGCAAAAAACTAGTGCAAAGGAATTTTTTCATTGCGTCATTGCAAACAGTTGTGAATGATGACCTGTGTTCCCTTCCCGATGCTACAACTTCTACTGTTTCTAACTGCTAAGGTTACCATGTATGCAAAAAAAAATCTGATGTGAGGAGGTAATTAAGGAGAGATATGAGTTTGGTGACCACATGAAGAAACAATGCCAGGTGCGTGAACCTTGGAAAAACACTTAAATGAAATAAACTCACCAACCCATGCAAGAGTTTAGTTGCTAAATCATTAAATGAGGGACCTTAGCAACAATGCATTATGGACTTGAGTTGCTAATACATTTAATACACTAAGCACCCCACGTAAGCACCGATCGACGCATTGGCAGCAGGAGTCAGGTAAGATTCGAATCTGTCATATTGGGTAAATTTTCATTTTTCAAATTGGAAACACTGAGATTTGTCCAATTTTGTAGGAACAAAATCACTATTACGGTGCAGTTTTGCAACTAAAATTCAGTAAACATAGATTTCATTCATGGATAGCTGAATCGAACAAACTTTTCCCCATTTGTGGCAAACCACGTACTGAAATAGCTAGTTCAACTATATATACTAGCTAATTTAAAGTACGTGGTATAGTTCAACCATATCTCTAGTTAGATGAACTGAACAAAATAGCCCCTAAATACTACTCCGGAGGGGCTTTGTGCTACTACCAATAGCCTTCTCCTCTACCGAGCGCATTTAGTAAGAGGCAGGGGAGGAGAAGCCTACCGACGAGCTGGAGGAGTCGAATTCATCGGCTGCCACTGTTGCCCTCCGTCGCTCCTAACGTGCCTCCTGGAAGCTGCGAGACATGGTGTAGATCTCCTCATTCTGCACCATAGTTGCGGCATCTGTTGCAGCCACGGCAGCGGTGAGCCTTTGTGCGTGCTTGACCTGGCGCTCCTCCTCTTCATGTAGGAAGTTGATGTAGTGCGCTAGGCCACTGGCGCAAAAGTCGAGCGGTTGTGCTTCGGCAGCAGGCTCCTCCTCCCTCCTTCGGGCTGCGTAGCAGAGCGGGTGATGGCCTTGGCGGCTGACTGTGGGGTGGCTGCCAAGGCGGACGCTAGTGTGGTGGCGGCTAAGGAGGCATCTTGTGAGGTGGCGAAAATGGCGACCGACGATGGATTGGGGGTGACGGCGACCGCTGGCAGCAGCTGCCTTCGAGAAAATCTGGGGGAGCATGTGGTGGGTGCCGTGCGCACAGCCAACAAGGACGCCACACACACTACATGCTTCCGGGTACTGTGTCGTCGACATGGTGCAGCCTCCCAGTTGGATCTGCCCTCTAGCGGGGTGGTGGACCGACGACGACGGACAGGTGCCATTGGCGATTGGGGGAGAAGAAAACTTGGGAAGCTACTGTCAGGGAGGGGATGAATGCGATGTGGAGACGCCGGCCATGAGGGTTTATAAACCAGGCGGCCGAGGGGAACTGGGCAGGAAGCTTGCACGCATTCATGCACGGGAACAGGAAGCTTGCGTGCGTTCCTACGCGGTTTCGCAGGAACGGGAAGCCCAAAAGAAATGTTGTGCGCTCCTGAAGCATTGGGTGTTTGGGGCATTTTAGCACGCTGGGCAGGAAACTTGCACGCACCCAAAGCGTGCACTAGAATCCTCGTGCGGCAGTGCGGTGACAAGACTAGACGGAGGTGGGAGAAATGATAAGTATGGAGACGGTTAATATTAAATAACCGTTTGCGTTTTATTACAAAGAAAACAGTCGTTCTGTATGCACCGTCGCGAATGAATGTACACATGAGGCGGTTGATGCGGTCTTGGCGCGCAGTGCTTGCATCGTGCCCAGCCGCTCCGCCTGTGTCCACGCGTGAACGATCAGGCACATTTGGGGAGCCATATGCAAGCGGTTGCGCCGCTCCCGGTGCCACCATGCAGTTAAGCGCTGCAAAAATTGTCATGCGGTTGATGCGACCATTTACCTTCGACTCTTCCACCTTCCGATCGTGCCACACAACCCAAGAATCACACCCACGACGGCAAATAATATAGAGAGGATGCACATCTCTTCATCGCTTCAACCTTCCAGTGCGGATCCAATGGCGGCTGCCAGCGCCGAGCAGAAGTTCGCCACTATTGTCAAAGTGGACAGACACAGCAGGAAGACGGACCTCTCGGTGGTGTACACCAAGGACCCAGTCGTGGTGGTGAACTCCATCAACACGTTGGAGCAGCTGTTCGCTGAGGATGACAAGTACAAAGTGGTTGGCTTCGACCTCGAGTATACCGGTGGTCATGCGGGAGATGATCAAAAGTTTGTCGTTGCCTAGTTGTGCATGCGCCATCACGTGCTCGTCTACCACTACTTCCTGGCACAAGGCCTTGCAAGTGTTTCGCCAGGTTTGTCAATAGCCCCGACTACAAGTTCGCAACGGTGGAAACCACAAACAATCTAATGGTGCTCAAGACTTCGGGCTTGTCCTGTCAGAAGCTTCTCAACATCCAAGGTCACTACATGGTCTGTGGGGTGAGAAGAAGAAGCAGAAGGACTTCCTGGTTGACCTCGCCACAGCCATCATCGACCCCTACTGCAGAGACATGAAGGCTGAGTGACACAAGGACAAGACTGCCTGGCACGTGGCCTGGGTGGACGAACTGGATGAAGAACACATCAAGTACGCGGCCAAGGATGCGTACACTAGCTACGAGATGTACAGGAGGACCATTGACATGAGGAAGTGCCTCCTTCCTGCACACGGCAAGGGATAGCCAAAAGCAGTGCAGTGTTGGCAACCGTCATCAGACGAACAGTATGATTTGGCGATCGTCTACTTCTTGTAAATTTATATTGAGGAATGTACATGTGTTGTGTAGTCACTTATAGAACTGTATGTTCAAGTTGGTTATGCAACAATATTTTTGGTGTTCTATATACAGAGCATATAGATGTTGTGCAAACAGAGAAAATCATATCTCATACAATTATTAGCAGCAATTGTGTGCCCACAACACACACAGGTTGTTAGGATGAATCGTTTGGGTTATTATTGGTCTTTCCACACATGTCTGATGAATGAACTGTTTGCCGCGTACTGATACGTCTCCAATGCTTCTATAATTTTTGATTGTGTCATGCTATTAAATTATCTGTTTAGATGTTTTATATGCATTAATATGCTATTTTATATTATTTTTGGGACTAACCTATTAATATAGAGCCTAGTGCTAGTTTCTTTTTTCCTTGTTTTTGAGTATTACAAAACTGGAATATTAAATGGAGTCCAAACGGAATAAAATCTTCGTGATGATTTTTTTTGGAACAAAAGAGATCTACCAGGCTTCGAGTGCAAGCCAAGGCACTTGTGAGGAAGTCACAAGCTAGGGGCACGACCAACCCCCTGAACGCGCCTGACAGGCTTGTGACTCCCTGACAGGAGTCCTAGCCCTAATCTTCATCCTATAAATACCGAAATATTCCCCCAATACCAAGGAGAGGAACGCAAATACTTTTCCACCGCCAGAAGCCTCCGTTCCCGAGTGATCCAATCTTGGAGCCTTTTCTAGTAATTTGTCGGAGGGGGATTCGATCATGGAGGGCATCTACATCAACTCCATTGCCCCTCCGATGATGCGTGAGTAGTCCACCACAGACCTACGGGTCAATAGCTAGTATCTAGATGGCTTCTTCTCTATCTTTGTGCTTCAATACCATGTTCTTCATGATATTCATGGAGATCTATCCGATGTAATACTCTTTTGCGGTGTGTTTGTCAAGATACGATGAATTGTGGGTTTTTGTTCAGAATATACATGAATATTATTTGAGTCTTTTCTGAATTCTTATATGCATGATTTCATATCTTTGCAAGTATCTTCGAGTTATTGGTTTGGTTTGCCCAACTAGATTGGTAATTATTGCAATGGGAGAAGTGCTTAGTTATGGGTTTAATCTTGCAGTGTCCTCACCCAGTGACAAAGTAGGGGTAGCGAGACACTTATTGTATTGTTGCCATCAAGGGTAACAAGATGGGGTTTTCATCATATTGCTTGAGTTTATCCCTCCACATCATGTCATCTTACCTAATGCGTTACTCTGTTCTTTATGAACTTAATACTCTAGATGGAGGCAGGAGTCGGTCGATGTGTGGAGTAAAGTAGTAGATGGAGAATCGTTTCAGTCTACTTGACACGGACGTGATGCCTATATGCATAATCTTTGCCTTCGACATCTTCATAATTATTTGTTTTTCTATCAATTGCTCGACAGTAATTTGTTCACCCATCATGATATTTTCCTTCAAGAGAGAAGCCTCTAGTGAAACATATGGCGCCCGGGTCTACTTTCCATAATATATTTTCAGATCTATAAACCAAAAATACCTTGCTACAATTTATTTACTTTTTACTTTCCGCAATCTTTTACATCTATGTCTATCAGATCTAATCCTTGCAAATAACCTTGAAGGGATTGACAACCCCTTTATAGCGTTGGGTCTAAGAGTTTGATTGTTTGTGTAGGTTCATCCATTAGTGACTTGCTTGTTCCTCCTACTGGATTGATACCTTGGTTCTCAACAACTGAGGGAAATACTTATCTACTTCGTTGCATCACCCTTTCCTCTTCAAGGGAAAACCAACGCAAGCTCAAGAGGTAGCATGTACCAACAAGACAAATAGTTGTCGAGATGAACCATTTGGGTTATTATTGGTCTTCACACACAATTCTGATGAATGAACTGTTTGGCGGGTATCACGCATGCTTTCTTAGGCCAACTCGTTTGTGTTCTGTTGGATCAGTGCAAACAGTTTGTCCGAGTGAACTGTATGATGCACTATGCATACATAAATAAATTGTTAACCGTTTCTGTTATCTTCAATAATCACAAAAAGTTCATAAGAACAAATTGTATGCAACTCATCACACCCGCAACTTTTTTTAATCGTATTTGTTGTTCCTTCATCGCGCACAGTATTCGTCATTGGCGGCGGAGCTTGAACTATATTGTTTGTGATTGATGGATCGCACACAGTTTCGTCGAAGGGTCTCTGATTGATGTGTCGTGTTTGGACTATCCTGCAGTAGTGATGGTTCGCGCTCATATATTGCGTGACTAATCAAAATTAGAAGCGCGTTAAATAGTACAATCACATTTCCTGACTTAACACCATGGTGCTTGACATTCATATATTATGTGGTGAAGACAGATTCATGCCATGCTAATTGATACATCTCCAACATATCTATAATTTTTTATTGTTCCATGTTGTTATATTATCAATATTGGATGTTTTACAATCATTTTATAGCAACTTTATATCATTCTTTGGGACTTACCTATTGACATAGTGCCATGTGCCACTTGCTATTTTGTGCCTGTTTTTTACTTCGCAGAATATCAGTACCAAACGAAGCCCAAACATCATGAAACTTTTTGAAGATTTTTTAGGATAGAAGACACCTTGAGGACCAAATAAATACTAGAGAGGAGGGCCCATGAGGCCATAACCCACCAGGGAGCACTAGAGGCTCCTAGCGCGGCCTGATGGGTTGTGCCCTCTTTGGGATGCCTCTCCACTGCCAATCAGCTCTATAAATATTCAAATATTCCAAAAAACCTAGGGGAGTCGACAAAACAAAATTCCATCTGCCGCAAGTTCTAGAACCGTGAGATCCAATCTAACACCATCACGGTGGGGTGCATCGTCTTCATGGGTGCCTCTCCGATGATGCGTGAGTAGTCCACCATAGACATGTGGGTCCGTAGGCAGTAGCTAGATGGCTTCCTCTGTCACCTTTTATTGTGAATACAATGGTCTCTTGGAG
Source organism: Hordeum marinum (assembly GCA_022496015.1). Classification (NCBI taxonomy): domain Eukaryota; kingdom Viridiplantae; phylum Streptophyta; class Magnoliopsida; order Poales; family Poaceae; genus Hordeum; species Hordeum marinum. The sequence goes on along the minus strand of CM039676.1, from coordinate 111,501,722 downwards.
ATCTATTTGATATAATGACTTTTTGCGGTGCGTTTGTTGGGATCCGATGAATTTTGAGTTCATGATCAGTTTCTATCCATGAATATTGTTTGAGTCTTCTTTGATCTCTTATATGCATGATTACTTATAGCCTCGTATTTCTTCTTGGACTCTTTGGTATAGTTAGGCCAACTAGATAGATTTTTCTTGCCATCGGAAGAGGTGCTTTGTGAGGGGTTCGATCTTGTGGTGTCCTCTTGACGTAGCTTGAGACTGCGTCAGTATTTCCCCAAGGAGGAAGGAATGATGCAGCATAGCGACGGTAAGTATTTCCCTCAGTTATGAAACCAAGGTATCAATCCATAGAGGAAGATCACGCACCCATGTAAACCTCACCTGCACACAAACAACAAATACTTGCAACCCAACAGGAAAGAGAGGTTGTCACACTCTCTACGGTAATAAGATAGATTAGGTAATGATAGATATGAGATATAGATCTCGCAAGAAAAAAAATAAAAAGAGTAAATATGCAGCCATATATTTTTGGATTCTTGGTTTTGCAGACCTGAACACAAAGATTGCAAAAACATAGATCGGAAAGCAATATGATGGGAAAGTAGACCCGGGGGCCTTAGAGTTCAGTAGTGGCTTCTCTCATGAGTATAGCGCATGGTGGGTGAACAAATTATGTTTGGGCAATTGATAGAAAATTGAATAGTCATGACAATATCCAAGGTAATGATCATTATATAGGCATCACGTCCAAGATAGGCAGACCGACTCCTTCCTGCATCTACCACTATTACTCCACACATTGACCGATATCCAACATGCATCTAGTGTATTAAGTTCATGGAAAAATGGAGTAATGCAATAAGAACGATGAAATGATGTAGATAAGATCTATTCATGTAGGAATAGACCCCATCTTCTTATCCTTAATAGCAACGATACATGCGTGTCTTGCTACCCCTTCTGTCATTAGGAAAGAACACCGCAAGATTGAACCCATCACAAAGCACCTCTTCCCACGGCAAGAAAAATCAATATAGTTGGCCTAACTAAACGAAAGATTCAAAGAATAAATATAAGGCTATAAGCAATCATGCATATCAGAGATCAAAGAGGACTCAAATAATTCATGGATAGAAACTGATCATTAACTCAAAATTCATCGGATCCCAACAAACACACCGCAAAAGTTTCATCAAATAGATCTGCAAGAGACCATTGTATTGAGAATCATAAGAGAGAGAGAAAGGAAGCCATCTAGATAATGCCTACGGACCAATAGGTCTGTGGTGGACTACTCACACATCATCGGAGAGGCACCTATGATGAAGATGAATCCCTCTGTGATGGTGTCTACATTGGATCTTGAGGTTCTGGAACTTGTGGCGGCTGGAATTGTGTTTCGTCGACTCCCCTAGGGTTTTTGGAATATTTGGGAATTTATAGGCATCATAGGCGGTGGAGAGGGGTCCCGAGGAGGGCACAACCCACCAGGGTGCGGGCAGGCCCCCCTGGCGCGGCCTGGTAGGTTGTGGTCTCCTCGGCCCACTCCCTCGTCACTTCTTTGGTCCATTAGGTGTCTTATGGTCCAGAAAAATATCCAAAAAGTTTTGTCGCTATTGGACTCCATTTGATATTGATTTTTTACGAAGTAAAAAAGCAAGCAAAAACAACAACTTGCACTTTCGCACTATGTCAATAGGTTAGTCCCAAAAAATTATATAAAGTGGTAATAAAATGATGGTAAAACATCCAAGAATGATAATATAACAACATGGAACAAGCAAAAAATATAGATACATTGGAGATGTATCACCTCTCCCGGTGACACAAGGGGCAGCGAGGCATGCATGTATCGTTTCTATTAAGGATAACAAGATGGGGTCTATTCCTACATGAATAGATCTTGTCTACAGCATGCCATCATTCTTACTACGTTACTCCATTTCTCCATGAACTTAATTGTTGGGGTTGGATGCACACGATCACCTATGGTTTGGTGGGGGCGTGGACATAAGCACAAAGAGTGGAGACAATGAGGCAACGTGGTGATTTACCCAGGTTCAGGCCGCTGTGAAGTGTAAAACCCTACTCCTGCTTTGTGGGTGGATTGATTAGAGGAACATGAAGAGAGTGTAGCACTCCAGCCAGGCAAGTGTTTCCTTCGGGGGAGTTAATACGCGTGTACAAGTATCCAAAAGTCTGAATCCTGAGTTAGGTTGCCTTGGGCCTCTTTTTATAGCAAAAGGGGCAACCACAGTGGCAAAGCAGACATTGTCTTATGATTAGAAAGCTAGAAGAGCTTATCATACCTAACGCTGGCATTAAAGACAAAATACCATCATTTCTAGTCTAGGTGGCATGCAGGGACGCATCCCCGACAAGCTTATGCCACTGCTCTAGCTAACTATTGTACCTCGGCTCGACACATCTATGGACGGGTGTCAAGGAGGCACAATTTATCTTCCAACGTGTCGCCACATGCTTAGTGAGAGCCACTTAGCCACTTGGGGGCTCAGCACCGCATCGACAAGTGACTAGCCTTGTGATGATATGGAGCGGTGGCAAATTGGCTTGCGCCTACTGGGGACGGCTTGCCGGGTCTTCAAGAAGGGGCACATGTCCTGGTCCCCAGCAAGAGCCGAGGGTGCACTTGGCACTCAACAGTACAGGTTTGGGCTAACGTGTAGGGTTTGTTGGAGTCTGTCTTGATCACTTGTCGGTTTGGCTCGCTGTTTGATGGGTTTAGCTACTACCACATGTGCATATGTCAGGGGCACTGGGTACTCATGTCCTAGTGCACCGACAGGAGCCCCCAGGTCTGGTCCACACGCGCTTGCCAAGTGTCATTGGGCCAGGCCCAAAATTCATGCACATGCACGCAATTTGAGGGGGTAACTGCCAATTTACTGGTGAGCAGTGACCCACTACCTCTGGTCGTTTCTGCCACGCGTATCGCATGCATAGCGGGGAGTTACAGCGGGCGTGCATGACTTAAAGCTCTGGTCGTGGCAGAATACGCAGCACAATGGATTGGAGCAACGGGATGGTTACATGTTTGCCCGTGATCGTGGATAGTTGGATTGGTGGAGATGGGCGGCAACCCTTGGATCGGGGGAGAGCTAGCCCGCACGCCCTCCCTATAAATTGGGAGGTCTCGAGAGGCGATGCTCATCCACCCTCTCCTCCTCCTTGAGTCCGAATCCATGGAGCCTGCTCCTCTGCTTCCTTGTCTTGAGTCGCGCTTGTCCCCCTGATGGTCAGGGGGAGAGGCTTGACGAGCGTGACATCCACCGTAGGGTGCTCCCCTTGTTCCATGTCTGGCCTCCACTTTGGTCCGTCGATCATGGGTGGATGACTGGCCTAAGGAACTGGGGATGGGGAAGAGGGTGGTGCGGCGGCTGTGCCAGGGATAATCATGGTGATGTCTCATTGTGGCGCCGCCCGCTGCTCCAGTCTTGACGGAGTACCGTACGGCTGCCACCGCGCCGGAGTCCATAGTAAGGGCGCAATGCTGTGGTGGATCATGGTATATGTGCTTCTTCTTCAAGGTGATGGATTCAGATCATTCGCTTGGTCATTGGTTATGTGCGAGTTGTTGCCGTAGCAGTTCTTCACGAATCACGGTGAAGTTCTCCACCCATGGCGTCGCGTACGATGTGCATGGGTGGGAACATTTTGCCTGCATGTACCTCTTTACGGCGGGGGAAATTCCCCGCCTTTGGCCATGTTGGGGAACGTTGCATGGGAAACAAAAATTTGCCTATGCACACGCAAAATCTATCCATGGTTATGAGCATCTACGAGAGGAAGAGTGGATCTGCATACCCTTGTAAATCACTAAGCGGGAAGCATTAAGAAATGTGGTTGGTGTAGTCGAACGTCTTCGCGATCCAAATCGCCGAGAGTCCTGCAATCTCATCATGATCCGTCCCATGATCCAATCACAATCTGTCCTGTGAACTCAACACGATCCATCCCGTGATCTCATCATGATCCGTCTCACGATCTTGATCACGGTCCTTCCGATCTAGCGCCGAACAGACGGCACCTCCGCGTTCAGCACATGTACACCTCGATGACGATCTCCACCTTCTTGATCCAGCAAGAGGGAGCCGAGAGGTAGACGACTTCTCCGGCAGTGTGACGGCACTACGGCGATGGTGGTGGAGTAATCTCAGCAGGGCTTCGCCTAAGCACAACTGAAACCGATCTAGAGGAGAAACTACGAACTAGAGGGTAGGGTTGCACGTGGCTGAAAATCTTGTGCCAAAACCCTAAAATCCTCTAGTATATATAGGAGGAGAGGAGGAGGAGGCTTGACACAAGGGCCAGCCCCTCTAGGCTTTGGCCGAAGTGGAGAGGAGGAGTCCTCCTCCTCCACTCCTAGTAGGATTAGGACTCCTTCCTTATTTCCACCCTTTTTGCCTTTTTCCACCTTTTCCACTTAGGAATCTCTTCCCAGTCGCATGGGCCTTGTGTGGGACTTTGGCCAGCCCACTAAGGGCTAGTATTAGTCTTCCCACAGCCCATGTAGCCTCTTGGGTCGAAATACTTCACCCGATGGTCCCCCGGTACACTACCGGCACTCCCGGTACACTACCGATGAGCCCAAAACTTTTCCGGCGACCAAAATAGGACTTCATATATATCAATATTTACCTCCGGACCATTCCGGAGCTCCTAGTGACGTCCGGGATCTCATCCGAGGCTTCAAACAACCTTCGGTCACCACCATACATAACTCTATATTACCGAAACGTCACTGAACCTTAAGTGTGCAGACCCTGTGGGTTCGAGAACTATGTAGACATGACCGAGACACCTCTACGGTCAATAACCAATAGCGGGACCTGGATGCCCATATTGATTCCTACATATTCTACGAATAACTTTATCGGTTGAACCTCTATGTCAAGGATTCAGATAATCTCGTATGATGTTCCCTTTGTTCTTTGGTATATCACTTGCCCGAGATTCGATCGTTGGTATCCCCATACCTAGTTCAACCTCGTTACCAGCAAGTCTCTTTACTCGTTCTGTAATACAAGATCACGTGGCTAACACTTAGTCACATTGCTTGCAAGGCTTATTGTGATGTTGTATTACCGAGTGGGCCCTGAGATACCTCTCCGTCACACGGAGTAACAAATCCCAGTCTTGATCCATGCCAACCCAACAGACACCCTCGGAGATACCTGTAGAGCACCTTTATAGTCACCCAGTTACGTTGCGACATTTGATACAAGGTACTTCTTCGGTGTCAGTGAGTTGCATGATCTCATGGTCATAGGAACAGATACATGACATGGAGAAAAAAGTAGCAATAAACTGACACGATCATATGCTACGTTTGTAGTTTGGGTCTTTTCCATCACATCATTCTCCTAATGATGTGATCATGTTATCAAATAACATCTCATGTCCATGGCTAGGAAACCTTGACCATATTTGATCAACGATCTAGTCTATTAGAGGCATACTAGAGACATGGTGTTGTTTATGTATCCACACATGTATCTAAGTTTCCTATCAATAAAATTATAGCATGGATAATAAACGATTATCATGAATAAGGAAATATGATAATAACCAATTTATTATTTCCTCTAGGGCATATTCCCAAGTGTTGTCCCTACCTTGTATGGCATGGATCTTATGTGAACCTTGTTGTCAAGAGATTAATGAAATGAGTTTGCTCCATGTCTTGCCTTGTCCCGTGCATTCATGCATCATGCATCATATCATTCATCATCATGCATGCACTTTGTTTTGTGATGTGCTTCTTGACCTTGTAGTATGTGAGTGTTGTTGTGGATGTGTGGTTTGAGTGGGCTTCATCTCCTTCCCCTCTCTCTAATTCTTTTCAAACAATCCCAACCTAATAACCTTTTATTCCATTGGCATTTTATCAACAGATTCAACTTGCTAATAAAATTGTTTTAAAATGTTCAGGTGGTAGTCTGCTATGTTTTAAAATTATGTGTGTGGTTCTTTTGTTGTTTTGAGCTATATGAATTTGGGGTTTTAAATAACAAGGGGGCTGTTGTTTTTAAAACTAATTAAATTAGTTGCTCTAAAAATCAACAAGTTAATTTTGTTAAAGAGGTCTCAAATTCTTCTTTGTAAAAGTGTTTTTGTTTTGTGAAAGAACCCCTCTATTTATTTCTGTAAGATTTTGCAAGTATTCTGTTTTTTTAATAAAAGAAAACCTTCACTGTTTTCTGTTTTGTAGAGAGGTGAGCATGCGAAGTGGGCCTTTCCCTTCCCCTCTGGCCCAACCTGCAAGGAGATGGCAACCTGCCCTGCCATCCTTCTCCATCAGTGCGTGTTAGAGAGAGAGCAGAGAGAGTAGCGAGTGGGCGCGCGTCGACGCCATGAGAGGAGCTCACAGACATCGAGGCCACCCCCTACTTAAGTGTGCGGATCCCTAGGTTTTCCTCCTCTTCCCCCTTGCTGCTGCCGCTCCCCTTCTCCCTCCTCATCCCTTCTTCTTCTTCGTCAAGTAGGTTTAGAGAGTGGGTTCAGAGAGCAGCAGCATGCTGGTAACTTTCTTCGGGTCATCGTCGTCGCCTCCGGTGACCCGCTTGTCACCGTCGGAGATGGCGTCGGGCTCGCGGGTGCCGTCCGTGTTCCCTTCCCGGTGCTAGCGGTGAGGAGCATCCCTACAGCGCGCCCCGTCGTCTCCGTCATCCGCAAGTAGAGGAGTCTTGTTGCCGGCCTTCTTCGTCTTCTTCCTCGCTGTCGCTCGCGTCCCCGCGTCTCCGAGTAGCCGCGTGGTGAGCTCCCCGTCACGTAGGCCCGCGTCCTGTCGCCGTCGTGTTCATCTCCGTCGTGCCCCAAGCCGAGCAGCAGCTTGAGCTCAAGTGCATCCCCTTGCCGCCACGTCTGCCCGTCGTTTGGTGCGGGAATGGGTTCCCCGAGGACCCCGCTCTTCCCGCTGGTGGTCCGTGTCGCCGGAGAGCCGGAGTGACACCGGTAATCGCCGCCGCCGTGCCCGTGTTTCCGGTATTTTCTTCAGTTTCATCAGATTGAGCATGTCGTGGTTAGTATTAGAGGGGCAAGTCCCCTACTTGGACAGAAATCGCGTCGTAGCGCAGTGGCAACCGGCTCGGGGGTGCAGACCAGAGGTCTGGGGTTCGAGTCCCAGCCCCCCCTTTTTGTTTTCCTGATTTTATTGATGGAGACTGTGTGTGTATGTGTGTGTGTGTGTGTGTTGTACATGTGTATGTGTATGTGTATAAATGCTTGTATAGGTGTGTTTTTTCCTCCCTTTTTCTGTTTATTAGATACATGTGTATGTGAGTGTATGTGTGTGTGTGGTGCTACATGCATGTGTATGTGCATATATGCACGTGTGCATATATGTGTGCACATGTGTGTGTGTGTGATGAGCACCCACACACATAGTGGTGTGTGTGTTCATGAGTGTGGGTGTGTCCTTATTCACTTGTGCATATGTGGCTATGTGTGTATATGCATGCTTGTGTGGTGTGTGTTTGTGTGTATGTGTGGTAGTGTGTGTCTAGGTTTGGGTCTCTGTGTGTGACAAGTGGGCCAAGCCCCACTTGTCATACCCTATCTATGTTGATGTGTGTCTTGTTGTTTTGTAGTGATATTAGCTCTTTTCCTGTTATAGCATATTGCCAAATCTGGATAGGTTCATTTATGCTCATGTACATTTTGGGTAAGTTTTCACTTATAAGAGAGGATGATGGTTTTGCTATGGAGTTTTTGACATAATGCTCCACGTGACTATATGAGTATGATACATGAATTTGGGATAGAAAAATCCCAGGAATTCATTGGTGCTATTGGTTTTGTCTTTTGAGTAAGTGTTGACAAAATGTCATTTTATGTCATAATGTCATTTTGTCATTTTTGCTATGTTTAATCCATGCATACTACGATGTTTGTGCCAACATGAATATGGTAGTCTTTGATGTGTAGAATGCCATGGTATTTATATTTGTCATGATAAACTTGCAAGTAAGTGGGAACCATGCTCTAAAGTAGCGACTAAAATGTTGTTGCTTTCAACTATGCCAAATATTTCCAAGTCTGAGAATCTGCAGTTATTTTTATGCCATGAAGAGTGGTTGCTATCTTGTGATATGTTGTGAATTAGCTCAAGCTCAGTGCTAGTGATTTGAAGTATATGTTGTCTTGTAGCATCCTCTTAATTTTCATGCCATGAGGTGCTTTCTATCACCATTAGTTTCTGCTGTCAACTTGCCATCAGGTTAACTCAGATTCCAGAAAACGGTTATTTTCACCAAGTCCCAGAAATCTGTTTCAACATGCCTACTTGTGAGCTTCATGCTTTTTGATGTGTGCCTACTTTCAAGATTGTGTAGTTCGATAAGTTGATAAGCAAGTTATTTAGTTTCTATCAATACCTTGTTTGTGGTTGTAGGATTCCTGTAGCTCAAGTTATTGGCTGTGAAAGTTGCTATGTTGTCGTTTGTGGTAGATTGTTTGTTTTATTGTTTTGTGACTTGTGGGAGCTATACCCCATGGAATTGCTTGATCTTTGGCTCTATTGTGGTTGGTTTTTCATTGCCTAACCAGTGGCTACCTTGGAATGCCAATGAATAGCCTAGGTCCTTCTTGTCTTGTGTTTTGCCTTCGTATCTTGTCGTGAGCATATCGTGAGAACCGTAACTCCGTTTCCTACATTCTACATATGCATTTTTATCGTTTTTGCATGATGCATCCATATTTCTCATGTTCATTGATGCTTAAATAACTTAACATCAAGTTCTGTCCAGATTCATTAATAACCAATCCTGTGCATGTGAAACATGACTAGTTAGGATTGCCATGCTAAAACTCTTCAAATAAGCATGCATCATTATTGTTTGTGCATTGCACCATGGTTTTTTGTTTATTCTTGCTGTTTCTTTTGGATAGACACGATAGTTGAACCTGAGTACGAAGAGCTAGGCGAGTACAACTACGAGGATCCCGCTACTTGTTCCACTGAAGAACCAACAGGCAAGATGATCATACCCGGATCCCGATACTATTTTCGCTTGCTAGTTGTCTTACTCTTATCTCTACTTTCCTGTTACCTACCACTTGAATGGCAGCCTCCTAATTGCCATGATAGCCTCTAACCCTCGACATTCTAGCAAACCATTGATTGGCTAAGTTACCACTGCTCAGCCCTTCTTATAGCGTTCTTAGTTGCAGGTGCAGGATGTATCCACGTGATAACATGGATTTGGCATATCACAATATTATCTATTATTTAATTTAATGCACACATATATATCTTGGTATTGGTGGAAGGCTTGGCCTTTTGCTAGGTGTTTTGTTCCACTGTTACCGCCATAGTTTCTTGTTACCGGTGTTATGTTTTCCATACTTTGCGCTCCTAACATGCTCGGGGTTGTTATGGGGACCCCCTTGTTTATTCGGTTGAGATTAAAACTTATCTCGCAAGACCCAACATTGGTACTACATTTGCTTAATAACTTAATAAAATTTGCATAGGGCTTTGCAACCACGTGGATAATTAATCAACCCCCAGGTCAGTGCTCCTCATGAGTGTTGGTCCAAACTAGAGCCGTGTGCGGGGCCAACCCGGGGCAACTTGGGAGATTTCTATCAGGCCACCATACGCTGTGCTTATCTGTCGTGTCCTGAGAACAAGATACGCGACTCTTATCGGGTTCGTCGACACGTCAGGTGGTCTTGCTGGATTTGTTTTACCTTTATCGAGTGTCTTGGGTGAGGGCTCTGACTTTCTTCGGGTTATCTCGAGGTGTTGAAATTCCTTTGGAGTTGCCTAGGATGATCACGAGATCCGTGGTCGAGGCTATTCCCGCGGAGTGTGGTTAATTTGTTATGGACTAGTGGGAGCACCCCTACAAGTTCAAATATTTTGGAAAGTCATGCCCATGATTATGTGGCAACTTGGATATTTGTTTAACACCCGGTTATTGTTAACTTGAAGTAAACTCTAATAAAATTCACCAATTGTGTGAGTAACCGTGATCGTCTCTGCTCGTGAACATGATCTAAGAGAGAACATGGTGGGGTTATGATTGATGTAAGTAAGAGTTTAGGATCTCATAGAGGTCATTCTAGATTCGATCGTTCATTGTAGGCCACATATATTTATCTTTATGTTATGTAAGTTTAGCCACCACAAATGCTTAGTGCTACTGCAAACTAAACACATACCCCATCCCAACCTTTAAGCTTGAATAGTCTCGGTACCCGGGCGCATGATTGCTGAGTCCTTGTGGCTCACAGATTACTACAACAATCCAGGTACAGGTACAGATGAGTTTGTGCAGGATGATCTGACGCAGCTCAAGTGGGAGTATGATGAGGAAAGAGGTCGGATGTACGTGACTTATCCGGATGAGTAGATGACCATGGTCGTGATCTTCGGGACTAGCGAGATAGTATCATTGCATCTGCTTTTATCGTTTGTTTTCGTCTGTTGTCGGACCCTGTCTTCATATTGGTGTTTGAAATCTTGTGTGGAATTGTAATTTAGTATGTGGCGAGTGTAAGCCAACTCATATACTCATCTCTTCTGTAATATATGATGTAATGATGCTATACTTGCGAACAACGAGATGCGCCTCTATCACTTGCGAGGCTCTCATGCCTTAATATGGATAGGCGCGCATCTTGGACGTGACAAGTTGGTATTCAGAGCCATACAACCATAGGAGCCTTTGCTTGATCGAACTTGGCCGAGTCGAGTCTAGTAAAAACTATTTTGAGTCTAGTTATATCAGAGAGTAGGATTCTTTTTACTCCTCTTCTATGCTCTAGTGAGGTATTTGGCTTAGGAATTTTGATTCTACTCCTCTGCTCGCTCAAAAAAAATTTAGGATCACGCGGGTATTTTGGAGTCTATATGATACTGATGTGACAGAGTTCTGTCTTGGTGCCTCCTGTTTGACTTGATTTCTTCCGGGGAGTCGGTCTCCAGGGAATGTTGGAACATCGTTATCAATCAGCTTCCTTGATATCTCAGGACGGTGAGTGTTCGGAATTACTTCAATACTTGTCGTGGTGAGATAAGGTCGGAGTCACCTAGTACTAGGGAGGCGTCCGGGGTACCACCATGGTTTAGTATCGTTGTGAGTTCGAGGATTCGATTTAGATGAATTTGTGAAAGCCTCTGGTTATGTGTTGAAAGATGGATACAATTGGGGTGTAGGATTGCTAGTTGTGTGAGATATTTCCTCCTTATATCCCCCACACCGGATTGCATAACCAGAAAGTTTTCGGAAGTTCTTAGGTGGGAAATCTTGTAGTTATCTAGGATCATCTTCTTCAGATGTATGTGGGCATATACATTTGTTCCGAGCAACATCGGCTCAATACTTTTGTGTTATTGCAAGTGGCTTCTAATATCTGATGATGTTATCATGAACCGAAGAAGCATTCTTACTAATTTTTCAGAAGGAAGGCTATGATGTTAATTGTTCAATTTCTTTCAAGCATTTGATTAAGTTATTGAATTCATATTTTCAATGAGGTGCTGATGTTTTTGTCCATCTCCGGGATGGCTCCACCAACTCGCAACAATCTGGGTCGTGGTGAGGAGCAGGCTGATGTTCCACCACCACCGCCTCTGCCTGCTCCTCCAGAAGCTTGGTAAGCTGTGATGGCCACAACCAATGCGAACACTCAGATGTTGCTTAGGCTATTGCAAGAAAGAGATCAGGGTCAGCAAGTCTTTCAAGGGAATTTTCAGAATCAATCTCAGTTTGCGACGCTCAATCAGTTCCTAGCCAACAAGCCCAAGTCTTTCACCTATTGTGAGCAGCCTTTTGATGACGATGATTGGTTCCATGATATGAGTAAGCATTTTGAGTGCAACAATGTCAGGATAGAGGACTTTGTTATATTTGCATCGTTCCATCTCAAGGGTCAGGCAGCTGATTGGTGGCAGCAGTACAAGGATTCTAGGGCGATCATGTTGTTACTTGGGATAATTTCCGTCATGACTTCAGGGCCCTTTACATTTCGACAAACTTTGTCGAGGAGATACGTGAGAAGTTCAGGCACCTGAAGCAGGGAAGCAAGTTTGTATATCAGTACAACATCAAGTTCTAGAATCTAGCCCGCTATGCTAAGCAAGATGTTCCAGATGACAAGGCGATGATCTATCAGTTCAGAGGTGGTCTCCAGGATGAGCTTCTGCCAGGACTAGTTCTTCAAGAGCCTCATGAGTTTGATCAGTTCTACAACATGTCTTTGAAGGTCGAGGCAACTCAGCTCAAGTCAGAGAACTGAAGGAAGCGTTCAAGGGATTCATATGCGTCTTCTTCCAGCTCTGAGATGGTTCTTAAGCAGCAGAAGTATTGGGTGCCAAATCCTCCTCCGTTTCGTCCTCCTCAACAACAGAAGCAGTTCGGTGGTCGTGATTCTTCCCACCCACCCAACCTAGGATTTCAGTAGAGACCCCAGGCGTCCAAGGCAGTTTTTGTTCCTCCTCCAGGCAATGTTCGTCCGCTTTATGAGGTTACTCGTCACAAGTGTAGCCAGAAGGGTCACTATGCAAACAAGTGCAACCAGCGACATCTTCCGCCTCCTCCTCCAGTCAGACCTCCAGGCAATGCAATGGTGAAGCATAATCCCAGGTCAGCAAGGGTGAACATTGTCACGCCCAAGATGCGCGCCTGTCCATTTTAAGGCACGAGGGCCTCGCAAGGGATAGAGGCGCATCTTGCCATTCGCAAGTATAGTATCACTTCATCATACATTACAGAAGAGATGAGAATACAAGTTGGCTTACACTCGCCACATACTAAATTCCAATTCCACACAGAGTTCAAATCATCAAGATGAAGACAGGGTCCGACTACGGACGAAATCAAATGATAAAACAGATGCAAATGATAGTATCTTGTTATCCCAAAGATCATGACCATGGACCCCTACTCGTCTAGATAAGTCACGTACATCCTGCCTCTTTCCTCGTCATATTCCCACTGGAGCTGCGGCATATCATCCTGCACAAACTCATCTGTACCTGTACCTGGAGTGTTGTAGTAATCCGTGAGCCACAAGGACTCAGCAATCAAGCCCCCGGGTACCGAGACTATTCAAGCTTAAGGTAGGGATGGGGTATGTGTTTAGTTTGCGGCAGCACTAAGCATTTATGGTGGCTAAACTTACATAACATGAAGTTAAATATGAGTGGCCTACGATGAACGATCGAATCTAATATGACCTCTATGAGATCCTAAACACTTACGTCAATCATAACCCCACCATGTTCTCTCTCGGATCATGTTCACGAGCAGAGACGGTCACGGTTACTCACACAGTTGGTGTATTTTATTAGAGTTTACTTCAAGTTTACTATAACCGGATGTTAAACAAATATCCAAGTTGCCACATAACCGTGGGCACGGCTTCTCGAAAAGTTTTAACCCTGCAGGGGTGCTCCAACTAGTCCATCACAAATAACCACACTCCGCGGGAATAGCCTCGACCACGGATCTTGTGATCATCATAGGTAACTCCAAAGGAATTCCAACACCTCGAGATAACCCGAAGAAAGTCAGAGTCCACACACAAGACATTCGATAAAGGGAAAACAAATCCACCAAGACCTCCCGACGTGTCGACGAACCCGGTAAGAGCCGCGTATCTCGTTCTCAGGACACGACAGATAAGCTAGTGTACGATGGCCTGATAGAAATCTCCCAAGTTGCCCTGGGTTGGCCCGGTACAGTGCTCTAGTTTGGACCAACACTCATGAGGAGCACTGGCCCAGGGGTTGATTAATTATCCATGGGGTTGCAAAGCCCTATGCAAATTTTAATAAGTTATTAAGCAAATGTAGTACCAATGTTGGGTCTTGCCAGACAAGTTTTAATCTCAACCGAATGAACAAGGGGTCCCCATAACAACCCCGAGCATGTTAGGAGCGCAAAGTATGGAAAACGTAACATTTGTAACAAGAAACTATGGCGGTAACAGCAGAACAAAACACCTAGCAAAAGGCCAAGCCTTCCACCAATACCAAGATATATATGTGCAGGGTCCTCATAGTTGTACTCGCCTGGCTCTTCGTACTCAGGTTCAACGTTCGCGTCTATCCAATAAACAGCAAGAATAAACAAACAACCACGGTATAATGCACAAACAAGAATGATGCATGCTTAGGTGAAGAGTTTTAACCTGGTTATCCTAACTAGTCATGTTTCACATGCAAGAATTGGTTATTAATGAATCTGGACAAAATCTTGTGTTAAGTTATTTAGACATGCATGAACATGGCAAATATGTATGCATCATGTGAAAACGATGAAAGTGCATATGAAGAATGTAAGAAACGGAGCTACGGTTCTCACGATACGCTCATGACAAGGTACGAAGGCAAAACACAAGACAACAAGGTCATGGGATAATTCTTGGCATTCCAAGGTAGCCACTGGTTAGGCAATGAAAAATCAACCACAATTGAGCCAAAGATCAAGCAATTCCATGGAGTATAGCTCCCACAAGTCACAAAACAATAAAACAAACAATCTGCCACTAAACAGCAACATAGCAACTCACACAGCCCACAACTTGAGCTACAGGAATCCTACAGCCACAAACAAGGTATTGACAGAAACTTCATAACATGCTTATCAAATTATCCATCTACACAATATGTAAAGAAGGCACACATCAATAAGCATGAAGCTATCAAGTTGGCATGATGAAACAATTTTCTGGGACTTGGTGAAAATAACAGGTTGACAACAGAAGTTAAAGGTGTTAGAGACCACCTCTTGGCATGAAAATTAACAGGATGGTAATATACAATATCTACTTCAAAATACTAGCACTAGGCATGAGCTAATTCTCGACATATCACAAGATGGCAACCACTCTTCATGGCATAAAAATAACAGCAGATTCTCAGTAACATCAAGTTAGCTACTTTGCAGCATGTTTCCCACTTATATGGGTGATTCCCATGTCAAACAAAAATACCATGGCATAATAGACACAAAACACTAACACTTCCATGTTGTCACATGCCCCAAAGCCAGCACGGATTAAATCATGCAAAAATAACAAAGTAGCAACACGGTAGAAAATGACAGTTTTATAAACTTGCTCAAAAGTGAAATCTGATTGCACCAATGGATTCCTTGGCTCTTTCTACCCCAAAAACATGTGTCATACTCATATGTTGATGTGAAGCAACATGGCACAAATATATTAGCAAGCACCCATCCACTCACTTATAAGTTAAACTTACTCTAAATGGACATGAGCATAATTGACATAACCAGATTTGGAAACTTAGTTTAACATGGCAAAAACTAATAATCCCTACAAACATGCATATACCAACAAACAAGGTATGACAAGTGTGGAAAACCCACTAGTCACCTACACACACACTCTCTATACACTCACACTACCAAGCAAGCACACACATGGCTTCATATGCCTAAGGGCATATGAGCACAATCCCTCTCATGAACATACCACCCATGAGGGGGTGTTCATCCACACACACACTCACATGCACCATATATTCATAATGCATATGGCACATACACACCACCTCACATGCACAAGTGCACATGGGCACACACACTCACACACATGCTCATGTGTGTGTGGATGTTTATCCACACACATATGCACAAGGAATATATGAATATGAATATGCATATGA
The DNA here is from genome assembly GCA_022496015.1 of Hordeum marinum. Taxonomy (NCBI): domain Eukaryota; kingdom Viridiplantae; phylum Streptophyta; class Magnoliopsida; order Poales; family Poaceae; genus Hordeum; species Hordeum marinum. The sequence continues at coordinate 111,486,061 of CM039676.1, read as the reverse complement.
CTACACACTCACACACACTCTCACTCACATACACACATGCATATGTGCACACACACATAACGTGACGAAACTGAATTTCAGAACATCCACGGTGACAGCGGCACGACGGCGAGAAACTCCGGCGATCTAGGGCACTAGCGGGCCACTGGATCTATGCGAGGCATGCGGCACCTACGGGGAACCCATTTCGCTGCTCATCTTGCGATGAGGAGGACGGAGGCGAGCTCTCAAGGCCACACCTTTGGACGAAACGGCGGCGACAGCGGCTACAGCGACCAGAGCTAGCAAACTATGGAACGGGGGCGCGGCGGTTCGACGAGCCGGACGCGCGAAGAGGAAGGAGAAGCGGAGATGCGGCGACGACAGAGAGGAGGGAGGCCGGCGATGACGCGCTCCCTTGTGGATGACAGCGACGGTAAGCGGCACTGCGGGAGGTGCTCCTCACCTCCTAGTGGCGGGAATGGAATGCGGAAGATGTCCTCGAGCTCCACGCCATGTCCACTGGGGACAAGGCCCACCGGAGACGCGGCGATGGCGGCGAGGACGACCGGCGACCTCTGCTCTCTAAATCTCTGCACTCAGTGAACTTACCTGACAGAGGGGAAAGAAGAGAGGAGGGAGAGGAATGGAGAGGGAGAAGGGAGTTGCGGCGGAGCAAGGGGAGAGACGAACCCTAGCGGAGAAGGCACGCACACCGAGGGGGTTTAAATACCCTCGGGGCTGACAGCGACAGACGGTGAAAGGAGACAACAGATGCTCGCTCTCTCTGCACTCTCTGACGGAGAAGACGGACAGGGCAGGTTGTCGTTCCCTCGAGTGGGATGGGCCGCGGGGGAAGGCAAGGCCCACCCTGGTGCTCTCTCACAAAACAAATAAAACATAGGAGTTTTTCTCTTTTCAAATCACACCAACACAAGAAAAACCCTCAGAGAAAAAAAATAAAGGATTTGTGAAGAACAAAAATACTTTTGCAATGAAAATAAAATGCACTATTTACTAAAAATATCAAGATGATTTTTAGGACAAGTAATTTTAATACTTTTTTAAAATAACAGCCCCTGTTTATTTAGATCTCACAAGCATACAAACTCCAAACATCAAAAGAACCTTACTCAAAATTAATAAAACATATTGGGCTACCTCTTGAACATTTTTAATCAATTTAAATAGCAACTTAAATCTGCTATTAAAAGAACATGGAAGGAAAGGTTATTTTTGTGGGGTTTGTTTGAAAGGAATAAAGAGGGGGAAGAAGAAGGAGATGCACCACAACCACTCAAACCACACCACACCACACAACACAAGGCACACTCAACCACAACAAGCAAGACATGGCATGATGGATGCTATGATGCATGATGCATGAATGCAAGTACAAGACATGCATGAGAAGGTGCAAAATCATTTCATTAAGCTCATGGCAACCAGGTTCATACAAGACACATGCCATAAAAGGTAGGGACAACACTAGGGCTGTCACAACTCTCCCACACTACAAGAGGATCTCGACCCGAGATCTAGGAACGAAAGAAGTCTGAAAATTCGAAACAGAGAAGGTCCTCACGTTCCCAAGTAGCTTATTTGTCAGAATGATGAGACCACTTCACCTTGAGGAACTTGATCGACTTGTTGCGAGTCTTATGCTTAGTTCTTCGAGAATTGCAACTAGATTCTCACGATAAGAGAGGTCTTCTTGGAGATCAATGTCTTGGAGGTCAATGGTACGCTCCGGAGTCTTGAAGCACCTTCGGAGCTGAGACACATGGAAGACATCGTGCACATTTGAGAAATTTGGAGGAAGCTCTAGTTGATAAGCAAGTCCACCTCTCTTGCCAACAACTTTGAAAGGACCAACAAAATGAGGAGCTAGCTTCCCTTTAATTCCAAACTGCTGAGTGCCCTTCATGGGAAAGACTCTGAGATAGACTAGATCATCCACTTGAAAGGAACATCCCTATGTTTGTTATCGTAATAACTCTTCTGTCAGGACTGAGCTGTTTTGAGGTCCTCACGAATGACACGACACATCTCTTCTGCTTCAATGATCATGTCATTGCCCAATATCTGACCCTCACCGGTTTCAGACCAGTTAAGCGGGGTACGACACTTTCTGCCGTAGAGAATCTCGAATGGGGCCTTGCCTGAGCTAGCTTGAAAGTTGTTGTTGTATGAGAATTCAGCATATGGAAGGCAGTCTTCCCATTTCATGCCGAACGAAATCACACAGGCTCTGAGCATCTCTTCAAGGATCTGATTGACTCTCTCAACTTGACCACTTGTCTGCGGATGGAACGCAGTGCTGAAATGGATCTTCGTACCCATAGCAGTCTGGAAGGACTCCCAAAACATGGAAGTAAAGAGGCTTCCACAGTCAGAAGAGATGAGCTGAGGAATACCATGCAAAGACACTATCCTTGATGTATACAACTCTACAAGCTGAGCTGCCGAGATAGATTCTTTGACTGGCAGGAAATGAGCAACTTTTGTCAGCTTGTCGATAACCACAAAGACAGCATCGTTACCTCTCTTGGACATGGAAAACCCAGTGACGAAATCCATCTCCACATGATCAAATTTCCACTCTGCGATAGGCAAAGGCTGAAGAAGACCTGTTGGACGTTGATGCTCCGCCTTCACTCTGCGACAAACATCACACTCGTTCACGAACTGAGCAATTTCACGTTTCATGCGAGTCCACCAGAAGGTTCGCTTGAGAACCTGATACATCTTCGAACTGCCTGGATGAATGGATAGAAGAGAATTGTGTGCTTCATCCATGATAACCTTTCTGAGATCACCTTTTGGAACCACAAGATGGTCCTCAAAGAACAAGGTATCTTTGTCATCAACGCGAAAGCACTTATACTTCGGAATGCCCTTGGCCACACCTTTCTTCACTTTCTTTACCATAGCGTCAACAAGCTGCGCTTGGTGAACCTGATCTTCCAGAGTCGGAGAAACTTGAAGATTGGCAAGAAATCCTTGTGGAATCATTTGAAGGTTGAGCTTGCGGAAGGCTTCACAAAGCTCGGCTTAAAGAGGCTTCAAGATGAGACTATTGTAGTACGCCTTACGGCTGAGCACGTCTGCAATGACATTTGCTTTCCCAGGAGTATACTCAATGCTTGGATTGAAGTCCTCAAGCATTTCCACCCAACGAGACTGTCGAAGATTGAGATTGGGTTGAGTGAAAATGTTCTTCAAGCTCTTGTGATCGGTGTACACCTCAACTGGTCTACCCAACAACAAATGCCTCCAAGTCATTAGAGCATGCACAACTGCCGCCAACTCGAGATCATGAGTGGGGTAGTTCTTCTCGGCAGGCTTCAACTGACGCGAGGTATAAGCAACAATCTTCTTATCCTGCATGAGAACACCACCAAGACCTTGGAGAGAAGCATCACAGAATACTTGGAAAGGCTTTGACTGCTCAGGAGGAACAAGAACTGGACCTGAAGTCAGTCTCTGCTTGACCATATTGAACACCACATCACACTCAGGAGACCAAACATACTTGACACTCTTCTGAAGGAGATTGGATAGAGGCTTAGCAATTTGAGAGAAGTTCCCCACGAATCTTCGGCAATAACTAGCAAGCCCGAGGAAACTCCGAAGCTACTTCACATTCTAAGGAGGTTCCCACTTCAAGATTGCCTCAACTTTCTTAGGGTGCACTTTAATTCCCTCGGCAAAGATCACATGCCCATGGTACACCACTTCATTGAGCCAAAACTCACACTTGGAAAACTTGGCATAGAATCGATGCTCCCTTAACTTGTCAAGCACAAGGCAGAGATGCTCTACATGCTCTTCTTCTGTCTTCGAGAACACAAGGATATCATCCAGATAGACCAAGACGAATTCATTTTTGAAAGGAGAGAAAATGAAATTCATCATTCTTGAGAAGGTTGGAGGAGCATTCGCAAGACCAAACGACATGACATTGTACTCATAAGAGCCAAAACTCATCCTGAAAGCGGTCTTAGGAATGTCTTCTTCGCGAATGCGAATCTGATGATAACCCATGTGAAGATCAAGCTTCGAGAAAACCTTGGCACCTTTCAGTTGCTCAAACAACTCGTTGATGTTGGAAAGTGGGTACTTCTTTCTGATTGTCTTTTTGTTCAATGGACGGTAGTCGACACAAAGACGATCCGTGCCATCTTTCTTCTTGACAAACAAAACACCACAACCCCATGGAGAAGAGCTTGGTCTAATCAGACCTAGACGTTCTTGCTCATCTAGCTGCTTCTTCAACTCTTTCACCTCTTCGGGGCCAAGTTTATACGGGCGCTTGCATACCGGTTCAGTCCCGGGCTCGAGATCAATCACGAACTAGACTGGTTGGTGCGGAGGCATTCCTGGCAATTCTTCTGGAAACACATCTTCATACTCATTCACCACCAGAATTTAAGAAATCACCGAGATTTCAACCTTCTCATTAAGAGCAAAGAGACGGATTGTGTCATTGCGAGCCGCGAAAATAATCACATCTTCTAAAGGATGAGTGAGCTTGACTTGTTTTGCTTTGCAATCAACATAAGCCTTATTCATAGCCAGGAAATCCATGCCCAAAATGAGATCAATGTCAGAATTGCCGAGAACAATAGGAGAAGCCAGAAAAGAATAATTGCCCATCTTGATAGAAGCATCCTGAACCACAAAACGACAATTCATTTGCAAACCCGGAGACACCACAGTCAATGATCTAGACAATTCTTAGCAACAAAACTCATGCTTAGAAACAAATGGCCTTGATATGAATGAATGTGATGCCCAAGTATCAAACAAAACTTTTGTAGGAATAGAGTTAACTAAGATATTACCCATGATCACTTGAGAAGAATCATCTATCTCTGCTGCATTCACCATATTCACTCTTGCGGTCTTGGGATTATGCTTCACCATAGCATTGCCTGGAGGCCTGACTGGAGGAGGGGGCGGAAGACGCCGCTGGTTGCACCTGTTTGCATAGTGACCCTTCTGGCCACACTTGTGACAAGTCACCTCAGAAAGCGGATGAACATTGCCTAGAGGAGGAACAAGAACTGCCTTGGACGCCTGGGGTCTCTGCTGAAATCATGGGTTGGGTGGGTGGGAAGAACCACGACCACCGAACTACTTCTTCTACTGAGGAGGACGAAACGGAGGAGGATTTGGCACCCAATACTTCTGCTGCTTAGGAACCATCTGAGAGCTGGAAGAAGACGAATATGAATCCCTTGAACGCTTCCTTGAGTTCTCCAACTTGAGCTGAGTTGCCTCGACTTTCAAAGCCATGTTGTAGAACTGATCAAACTCACGAGGCTATTGAAGAACTAGGCCTGGCAGAAGCTCATCCTTGAGACCACCTCTGAACTGATAGATCATCGCCTTGTCATCTGGAATATCTTGCTTAGCATAGCGGGCTAGATTCTGGAACTCGATGTTGTACTGATAGACAGACTTGCTTCCCTGCTTCAGGTGCCTGAACTTCTCACGCATCTCCTCGACAAAGCTTGTCGGAATGTAATGAGCCCTGAAGTCATGACGGAAATTGTCCCAAGTAACAACACGATCGCCCCTGGAATCCTTGTACTGCTGCCACCAATCAGCTGCTTGACCCTTGAGTTGGAACGATGCAAATCTAACAAAGTCCTCTGGCTTGACATTGTTGCACTCAAAATGCTTACTCATATCATGAAGCCAATCATCGGCATCAAAAGGTTGCTCACAACAGGTGAAAGACTTGGGCTGGTTGGCAAGGAACTGATTGAGCGTCGCAAACTGAGGCTGATTCTGAAAATTCCCTTGAAATGCTTGCTGACCCTGCTCCCTTTCTTGCAACAGCCTGAGCAACATCTGAGTGTTTCCATTGGTTGCGGCCATCACAGCTTGCCAAGCTTTTGGAGGAGGAGGTGGCGGCGGCGGGGGTGGTGGTGGTGGTGGAACATCAGCCTGCTCCTCATCACGACCCGGATTGTTGCGAGTTGATGGAGCCATCCTGAAGATGGACAAAACACATCAACACCGCATTGATAAGAAAAATCACAAGCTGAATCAAATGCTTGAAAGAAATTGAACAAATAACATCACAGCTTTCCTACTGAAAATTAGTAAGAATGCTTCTTCGGTTTATGATAACATCATCGTATATAAGAAGCCGCTTGCAATAACACAAAAGTATTGAGCTAAGTGCTCGGAACAAATGTATATGCCCGCATACATCTAAAGAAGATGATCCTAGATAACTACAAGATTTCCTACCTAAGAAATTCCGAAAACTTTCTGGTTATGCAATCCGGTGTGGGGGATACAAGGAGGAAATATCCCACACAACTAGCAATCCTACACCCCAACTGTATCCATCCTTCAACACATAACCAGAGGCTTTCGCAAATTCATCTAACTCGAATCCTCGAACTCACAACGATACTAAACCATGGTGGTACCCCGGACGCCTCCCCAGTACTGGGTGTCTCTGACCTTATCTCACCACGACAAGTATTGAAGTAATTCCGAACATTCTCCGTCCAGAGATATCAAGGAAGATGAATGATAACGATGTGCCAAGATTCCTGGAGCTCGACTCCCCGGAAGAAATCAAGTCAGACAGGAGGCACCAAGACAGAACCCTGTCACATCGGTATCATATAGACTCCAAAATACCTGCATGATCCTAAAAAAATTTGAGCAAGAAAAGGAGTAGAATCAAAATTCCTAAGTTGAATACCTCACGAGAGCATAGAAGAGGAGTAAAAAGAATCCTACTCTCCGATATACTAGACTCAAAACATTTTTTACTATACTTGACTCGGCCAAATTCGATCAAACAAAGGCTCCTATGGCCGTATGGCTCTGATACCAACTTGTCACGCTCAAGATGCATGCATGTCCATTTTAAGGCACGAGGGCCTCGCAAGGCATAGAGGCGCATCTTGCCATTCGCAAGTATAGTATCATTGCATCATACATTACAAAAGAGATGAGAATACAAGTTGGCTTACACTCGCCACATACTAAATTACAATTCCACACAGAGTTCAAATCATCAAGATGACAACAGGGTCCGACTACGGACGAAATCAAACGATAAAACAGATGCAAATGACACTATCTTGCTATACCAAAGATCACGACCATGGACCCCTACTCATCTGGATAAGTCACGTACATCATGCCTCTTTCCTCGTCATATTCCCACTGGAGCTGCGGCATACCATCCTGCACGAACTCATCTGTACCTGTACCTGGAGTGTTATAGTAACCGTGAGCCACAAGGACTCAGCAATCAAGCGCCCGGGTACCGAGACTATTCAAGCTTAAGGTAGGGATGGGGTATGTTTTTAGTTTGCGGCAGCACTAAGCATTTATGGTGGCTAAACTTACGTAACATGAAGTTAAATATGAGTGGCCTACGATGAACGATCGAATCTAATATGACCTCTGTGAGATCCTGAACACTTACTTATGTCAATCATAACCCCACCGTGTTCTCTCTCAAATCATGTTCACGAGCAGAGACGATCATGGTTACTCACATAGTTGGTGTATTCTATTAGAGTTTACTTCAAGTTTACTATAACCGGGTGTTAAACAAATATCCAAGTTTCCACATAACCGCGGGCACGGCTTCTCAAAAATTTTTAACCCTGTAGGGGTGCTCCAACTAGTCCATCACAAATAACCACACTCTGCGGGAATAGCCTCGACCACGGATCTCGTGATCATCATAGGTAACTCCAAAGGAATTCCAACACCTCGAGATAACCCGAAGAAAGTCGGAGTCCACACGCAAGACCGCGTGTCTCGTTCTCACGACACGACGGATAAGCTAGTGTACGATGGCCTAATAGAAGGGTGTGTTTGGTTGCATTCTCATCTCAGCATAGTTGTTCCCTCTTCGTGCATGCTCATCTCAGCACCCCTCTTCATGCATGCTCTCTTCATGCATGCTCCTAGTGTATTTGTGCTAAGCTAGTGTGGACTCATGCACCCTTCATACACTCTACCAAACACCCAAAAGTGGATCGAAAAGGGAACTTTTGGGCTCATGCACCCTCCATGCACCCTACCAACACACCCGAAATCTCCCAAGTTGCCCTGGGTTGGCCCCGCACAGTGCTCTAGTTTGGACTAACACTCATGAGGAGCACTGGCCCGGGGGTTGATTAATTATCCACGGGGTTGCAAAGCCCTATGCAAATTTTAATAAGTTATTAAGCAAATGTAGTACCAATGTTGGGTATTGGCAGACAAGTTTTAATCTCAACCGAATAAACAAGGGGGTCCCCATAACAACCCCGAGCATGTTAGGAGCGCAAAGTATAGTAAACATAACACCGGTAACAAGAAACTATGGCGGTAACAGCAGAACAAAACACCTAGCAAAAGACCAAGCCTTCCACCAATACCAAGATATATATGTGCATTAAACTAAATAACAGATAATATTGTGATATGCCAAATCCATGTTATCACGTGGATACATCCTGCACCTGCAACTAAGAACGCTATAACAGGGGCTGAGTAGTGGTAACTTAGCCAATCGATGGTTTGCTAGGATGTGGAGGGTTAGAGGCTATCATGGCAATTAGGAGGCTGACATTCAAGTGGTAGGTAGCGCGAAAGTAGCGATAAGAGTAAGACAACTAGCAAGCGAAAATAGTATCGGGATCCGGGTACGATCATCTTGCCTGTTGGTTCTTTAGTGGAACAAGTAGCGGGATCCTCGTAGTTGTACTCGCCTGGCTCTTCGTACTCGGGTTCAACGATCGCATCTACCCAAAAGAAACAGCAAGAATAAACAAACAACCATGGTTCAATGCACAAACAAGAATGATGCATGCTTAGGTGAAGAGTTTTAACCTGGTTATCCTAACTAGTCATGTTTCACATCCAAGAATTGGTTATTAATGAATCTGGACAGAATCTTATGTTAAGTTATTTAGACATGCATGAACATGGCAAATATGGATGCATCATGTGAAAACGATGAAAATGCATATGAAGAACGTAAGAAACGAAGCTCCGGTTCTCATGATACGCTCACGACAAGGTACGAAGGCAAAACACAAGACAACAAGGCCATGGGCTAATTCTTGGCATTCCAAGGTAGCCACTGGTTAAGCAATGAAAAATCAACCACAATTGAGCCAAAGATCAAGCAATTACATGGAGTATATCTCCCACAAGTCACAAAACAATAAAACAAACAATCTATCACAAAATAGCAACGTAGCAACTTACACAGCCCACAACTTGAGCTATAGGAATCCTACAACCACAAACAAGGTATTGACAGAAACTACATAACATTCTTATCAAATTATCCAACTACACAGTCTGGAAAGGAGGCACACATCAATAAGCATGAAGCTATCAAGTTGGCATGATGAAACAGTTTTCTCGGACTTGGTGAAAATAACAGTTTTCTGGAATCTGAGTTAATCTGGTAGCAGGTTGACAGCAGAAGTTAAAGGTGTTAGAGACAACCTATTGGCACGAAAATTAACAGGATGGCAGTACACAATATCTACTTCAAAATACTAGCACTGAGCATGAGCTAATTCTCAACATATCACAAGATGGCAACCACTCTTCATGGCATAAAAATAACAGAACATTCTCAGACTTAGAAATATTTAGCACGGTGAAACAGTAACATCAAGTTAGCTACTTTGCAGCATGTTTCCCACTTATATGGGTGATTCTCATGTCAAACAAAAATACCATGGCATAATAGACATAAAACACTAACACTTCCATGTTGGCACATGCCCTAAAGCAAGCATGGATTAAATCATGCAAAAATGACAAAGTAGCATCACAGCAGAAAATGATAGTTTTATAAACTTGCTCAAAAGTGAAATCCGATTGCACCAATGGATTCCTTGTCTCTTTCTACCCCAAAAACATGTGTCATACTCATATGTTCATGTGAAGCAACATGGCACAAATATACTATCAAGCACCCATCCACTCTCTTATAAGTTAAACTTACTCTAAATGGACATGAGCATAATTGACATAACCAGATTTGGAAACTTAGTTTAACATGGCAAAAACTAATAATCCCTACAAACATGCATATACCCACAAACAAGGTATGACAAGTGGGGAAAACCCACTAGTCACCTACACACACACTCTCTATACACTCACACTACCAAACAAGCACACACATGGCTTCATATGCCTAAGGGCATATGAGCACAATCCCTCTCATGAACATACCACCCATGAGGGGGTGTTCATGCACACACACACTCACATGCACCGTATATGCATAATGCATATGGCACATACACACCACCTCACATGCACAAGTGTACATGGGCACACACACTCACACACATGCTCATGTGTGTGTGGGTGTTCATCCACACACATACGCACAAGGCATATATGCATATGCATATGCATATGCATATGACTACACACTCAGATACACACATGCATATGTGCACACACACACATAACCTGACGAAACTGAAATTCAGAACATCCACGGCGACAGCAGCACAATGGCGAGAAACTCCGGCGATCTATGGCACTAGCGGGCCACTGGATCTACGCGAGGCACGCGTCACCTATGGGGAACCCATCCCGCTTCTCATCTTCCGATGAGGAGGACGGAGGCGATCTCTCAAGGCCACACCTTTGGACGAAACGACAGCGACAACGCTACGGCGACCAGAGCTAGCAAACTATGGAACGGGCGCGCGGCGGCTCACCAAGGGGAGGGCGACGACGAGCCGGACGTGCGAAGAGGAAGGAGAGGCGGAGACGCGGCGACGACGGAGAGGAAGGAGACCGGCGACGACCCCCTCCCTTGCGGACGACGACAAGGGCAAGCGGCACCGCGGGGAGGTGCTCCTCACCTCCTAGCGGAGGGAATGGAACGCGAAAGACGTCCCTGAGCTCCACGTCATGTCCACCGGGGACAAGGCCCACCAGAGATGCAGCGACGGCGGCGAGAACGACTGGCGACCTCTGCTCTCTGAATCTCTACACTCAGTGAATTTACCTGACAAAGGGGAAAGAATAGAGGAGGGAGAGGAATGGAGAGGAAGAAGGGAATTGCGGCGGCACGAGGGGAGAATGGAACCCTAGCGGAGGAGGCACGCACGCCGATGGGGTTTAAATACCCCCGGGGCTGACCGCGACGGACGGTGAAAGGAGACGGCGGACGCTCTCTCTCTCTGCATTGTCTGACGGAGACGACGGACGGGGCAGGTTGTCGTTCTCTCGAGCGGGCTGGGCCGTGGGGGAAGGCAAGGCCCACTCTGGCGCTCTCTCACAAAACAAATAAAACAAAGGAGTTTTTCACTTTTCAAATCACAACAAGACAAGAAAAACCCTCAGAGAAAAAAATAAAAGGATTTGTGCAGAACAAAAATACTTTTGCAATGAAAATAAAATGCACTATTTACTAATAATATCAAGATGATTTTTAGGACAAGTAACTTTAATACTTTTTTAAAATAACAGCCCCTGTTTATTTAGATCTCACAAGCATACAAACTCCAAACATCAAAAGAACCTTACTCAAAATTAATAATACATATTGGGCTACCTCTTGAACATTTTTAATTATTTTAAATAGCAACTTAAATCTGTTGTTAAAATAACATGGAAGTAAAGGTTATTTTTGTGGGGTTTGTTTGAAAGGAATAAATAGGGGGAAGAAGAAGGAGATGCACCACAACCACTCAAACCACAACACACCACACGACACAAGGCACACTCAACCACAACAAGCAAGACATGGCATGATGGATGCTATGATGCATGATGCATGAATGCAAGAACAAGACATGCATGAGAAGGTGCAAAATCATTTCATTAAGCTCATGGCAACCAGGTTCATACAAGACACATACCATAAGTGGTAGGGACAACACTTGGGCTATCACAAACATGGTGAATGCAGCAGAGGCAGAGGATTCTTCTCAAGTGATCATGGTAATCTCTCGGTTAATTCTATTCCTACAAAAGTTTTGTTTGATACTGGTGCAGCGCATTGTTTCATGTCCCGTTCATTCTTTGCAATGCATGAGTTTGCATGTCAAGATCTCCTTAGACATGTGTCAGTGGTGTCTCTTGGGAAGTTAATGAATTCCAATTGCTTGGTTCCGGATGTTTCTATCAAGATGGGCAATTATTCTTTGCTGGCTTCTCCAATTGTTCTCGGCAATTCCGATATTGATCTCATTTTGGGCATGGACTTCCTAGCTATGAATAAGGTATATGTTGATTATCAAGCAAAAGAAGTTAAGCTGACTCATCCTTCAGAAGATGTGATTATTTTTGCGGCTCGCGATGACACAATCCATCTCTTTGCTCTTAATGAGAAGGGTGAAATCTCGGCGATTTCTCAAATTCCAGTGGTTAATGAGTATGAAGATGTATTTCCAGAAGAATTGCCAGGAATGCCTCCGCACCGGCCAGTCGAGTTCGTGATTGATCTTGAGCCCGAAACTGAACCGGTTTGCATGCGCCCTTATAAACTTGTCCCCGAAGAGCTGAAAGAGTTGAAGAAGCAGCTAGATGAACAAGAATGTCTGGGTCTGATCAAACCAAGTTCTTCTCCATGGGGTTGTGGTGTTTCGTTTGTCAATAAGAAAGATGGCATGGACCGGCTTTGTGTCGATTACCGTCCATTGAACAAGAAGACAATCAGAAACAAGTACCCACTTCCCAACATCAATGAGTTGTTTGAACAACTGAAAGGTGACAAGGTTTTCTTGAAGCTTGATCTTCGCATGGGCTATCATCAGATCCGCATTCGTGAAGAAGACATTCCTAAGACCGCTTTCAGGACAAGTTTTGGCAATTATGAGTACAGTGTCATGTCGTTTGGTCTTGCAAATGCTCCTCCAACCTTCTCAAGAATGATGAACTTCATTTTCTCTCCTTTCAGGAATGAGCTCGTCTTCGTCTATTTGGATGATATCCTTGTGTTCTCGGAAACAGAAGAAGACCATGCAGAGCATCTCCGCCTTGTGCTTGACAAGTTAAGAGAGCATCGATTCTATGCCAAGTTTTCCAAGTGTGAGTTTTGGCTCAATGAAGTGGTGTACCTTGGGCATGTGATCTCTGCCGAGGGCATTAAAGTGCACCCCGAGAAACTTGAGGCAATCTTGAAGTGGGAGCCTCCTCAGAATGTGAAGCAGCTTCGTAGCTTCCTCGGGCTTGCTAGTTATTGCAGAAGATTCGTGGAGAACTTCTCTCAAATTGCTAAGCCTCTGTCCAATCTTCTCCAGAAGAGTGTCAAGTATGTTTGGTCTCCTGAGTGTGATGTGGCATTCAATACGCTCAAGCAGAGACAGACTTCAGCTCCAGTTCTTGTCCCTCCTGAGCAGTCGAAGCCTTTCCAAGTATTCTGTGATGCTTCTCTCCAAGGTCTTGGTGGTGTTCTCATGCAAGATAAGAAGATAGTTGCTTATACCTCGCGTCAGTTGAAGCCTGCCCAGAGGAACTACCCCACTCATGATCTTGAGTTGGCGGCCGTTGTGCATGCTTTAATGACTTGGAGGCATTTGTTGTTGGGTAGACCAGTTGAGGTATACACCGATCACAAGAACTAGAAGTATATTTTCACTCAACCCAATCTTAATCTTCAGTAGTCTCGTTGGGTGGAAAGGCTTGAGGACTTCAATCCAAGCATTGAGTATACTCCTGGGAAAGCAAATGTCATTGCAGACGCGCTCAGTCGTAAGGCGTACTGCAATAGTCTCATCTTGAAGCCTCTCCAACCCGAGCTTTGTGAAGCCTTTCGCTAGCTCTACCTTCAAATGATTTCGCAAGGATTTCTTGCCAATCTTCAAGTCTCTCCGACTCTGGAAGATGAGGTTCACCAAGCGTGGCTTCTTGACGCTATGGTGAAGACAGTGAAGAAAGGTGTGGCCAAGTGCATTCCGAAGTATAAGTGCTTTCGCGTTGATGACAAAGATACCTTGTTCTTTGAGGGCCGTCTGGTGGTTCCAAAAGGTGATCTCAAAAAGGTTATCATGGACATAGAACGCAATTCTCTTCTATCTAGTCATCCAGGCAGTTCCAAGATGTATCAGGATCTCAAGCAAACCTTCTGGTGGACTCGCATGAAACGTGAAATTGCTTAGTTCGTGAATGAGTGTGATGTTTGTCGCAGAGTGAAGGCAGAACATCAACGTCGAGCAGGTCTCCTTCAGCCTTTGCCTATCCCAGAGTGGAAATTCGATCATGTGGAGATGGATTTTTTCACTAGGTTTCCCAAGTCCAAGAGAGGCAACAATGCCATCTTTGTGGTTATCGACAAGCTGACAAAAGTTGCTCGTTTCCTTCGAGTCAAAGAATCTATCTCGGCAGCTCAGCTTGCATAGTTGTATACGTCAAGGATAGTTTCTTTGCATGGTATTCCTCAGCTCATCTCATCTGACTGTGGAAGCCTCTTTACTTCCAGGTTTTGGGAGTCCTTCCAGATTGCTATGGGTACCAAGATCCATTTCAGCACTACATTCCATCCGCAGACAAGTGGTCAAGTTGAGAGAGTCAATCAGATCCTTGAAGATATGTTGAGAGCCTGTGTGATTTCGTTCGGCATGAAATGGGAAGACTGCCTTCCATATGTTGAATTCTCATACAACAATAGCTTTTAGGCTAGCTCAGGCAAGGCCCCTGTCGAGATTCTCTATGGCAGGAAGTGTTGTACCCCGCTTAACTGGTCTGAAACCGGTGAGCGTCAGATATTGGGCAATGACATGATCACTGAAGCAGAAGATATGTGTCGTGTCATTCGTGAGAACCTCAGAGTAGCTCAGTCCCGACAGAAGAGTTATTATGATAACAAACATAGGGATGTTTCCTTTCAAGTGGATGATCTAGTCTATCTTAGAGTCTCTCCCATGAAGGGCACTCAGCGGTTTGGAATTAAAGGGAAGCTAGCTCCTCGTTTTGTTGGTCCTTTCAAAGTTGTTAGCAAGAGAGGTGGACCTGCATATCAACTAGAGCTTCCTCCAAATTTCACGAATGTGCATGATGTCTTCCATGTTTCTCAGCTCCGGAGGTGCTTCAAGACTCCCGAGCGTACCATTGACCTCCAAGACATTGATCTCCAAGAAGACCTCTCTCATCGTGAGCATCCAGTGGAAATTCTCGAAGAAACTGAGTGTAAGACTCGCAAAAAATCTATCAAGTTTCTCAAGGTGAAGTGGTCTCATCATTCTGACAAAGAAGCTACTTGGGAACGTGAGGACCTTCTCCGTTCCAAATTTCCAGAGTTCTTTAGTTCCTAGATCTTGGGTCGAGATCCTCTTGTAGTGTGGGAGAGTTGTGACAGCCCAAGTGTTGTCCCTACCTTGTATGGCATGTATCTTATGTGAACCTTGTTGTCAAGAGTTTAATGAAATGAGTTTTCTCCATGTCTTGCCTTGTCCCATGCAATCATGCATCATGCATCATATCATTCATCATCATGCATGCACTTTGTTTTGTGATGTGCTTCTTGACCTTGTAGTATGTGAGTGTTGTTGTGGATGTGTGGTTTGAGTGGGATTCATCTCCTTCCCCCTCTCTTATTCTTTTCAAACAATCCCAACCTAATAACCTTTTATTCCATTGGCATTTTATCAACAGATTCAACTTGCTAATAAAATTGTTTTAAAATGTTTAGGTGGTAGTCTGCTATGTTTTAAAATTGTGTGCGTGGTTCTTTTGTTGTTTTGAGCTATATGAATTTGGGGTTTTAAATAACAAGGGGGTTTTGTTTTTAAAACTAATTAAATTAGTTGCTCTAAAAATCAACAAGTTAATTTTGTTAAAGAGGTCTCAAATTCTTGTTTGTAAAAGAGTTTTTGTTTTGTCAAAGAACCCCTCTATTTATTTCGGTAGGATTTTGCAAGTATTCTGTTTTTTTAATAAAAGAAAAGCTTCTCTGTTTTCCGTTTAGTAGAGAGGTGAGCGTGCGAAGTGGGCCTTTCCCTTCCCCTCCGGCCTAGCCCGCAAGGAGATGGCAACCTGCCCCGCCGTCCTCCTCCGTCAGTGCGGGTGAAAGAGAGAGAGCAGAGAGAGCAGCGAGTGGGCGCGCGTCGACGCCGTGAGAGGAGCTCACGGACGTCGAGGCCGGCCCCCTACTTAAGTGCACGGATCCCTAGGTTTTCCTCCTCTTCCCCCTTGCCGCCTCCGCTCCCCTTCTCCCTCCTCCTCCCCTCTTCTTCTTCATCAGGTAGGTTCAGAGAGTGGGTTCAGAGAGCAGCAGCGCGCCGTGACTTTCTTCGGGTCATCGTCATTGCCTCCGGTGACCCACTCGTCGCCATCGGAGATGGCGTGGGGATCGCGGGTGCCGTCCGCATTCCCTTCCCGGTGCTAGGGTGAGGAGCACCCCTGCAGGACACCCCGTCATTGCCGTCGTCCGCAAGCAGAGGAGTCTTGTCGCCGGCCTTCTTCGTCTTCTTCCTCGCCGTCGCTCGCGTCCCCGCGTCTTTGAGTAGCCGCGAGGTGAGCTCCCCATCGCCGCAGCCTTTCCCCGTCGCGTAGGCCCGCGTCCTGTCACCGCCGTGTTCGTCTCCGTCGTGCCCTGAGCCGAGCAGCACCTCGATCTCGAGCGCATCTCCTTGCCACCACGCCTGCCCGTCATTTGGTGCGGGGATGGGTTCCCCAAGGACCCCACTCTCCCCGCTGGTGGTCCGCGTCGCCGGAGAGCTAGAGTGATGCCAGTAATCGCCGCCACCGTGCCCGTGTCGCCGGTGTTTTCTTCAGTTTCATCAGAGTGAGAGCGTCGTGGTTAGTATTAGAGGGGCAAGTCCCCTACTTGGACAGAAATCGCGTCATAGCACGGTGGCAACCTGCTTGGGGGTGCAGACCAGAGGTCTGGGGTTCGAGTCCCAGGCCCCCCCTTTCTTTTGTTTTCCTGATTTTATTGATGGAGAGTGTGTGTGTATGTGTGTGTGTGTGATGTACATGTGTATGTGTATATGTATAAATGCTTATATAGGTATGTGTGTTTTTCTCCCTTTTTCTATTTATTAGATACATGTGTATGTGAGTGTATGTGTGTGAGTGTGGTGCTACATGCATGTGTATGTGCATATATGCACTTGTGCATATATGTGTGCACATGTGTGTGTATGATGAGCACCCACACACATAGTGGTGTGTGTGTTCATGAGTGTGGGTGTGTCCTTATGCACTTATGCATATGTGGCTATGTGTGTATATGCATGCTTGTGTGGTGTGTGTTTGTGTGTATGTGTGGTTGTGTGTGTGTAGGTTTGGGTGTGTGTGTGTGTGTGTGTGACAAGTGGGCCATGCCCCACTTGTCATACCCTATCTATGTTGATGTGTGTCTTGTTGTTTTGTAGTGATATTAGATCTTTTCCTGTTATAGTATATTGCCAAATCTGGATAGGTTCATTTATACTCATGTACATTTTGGGTAAGTTTTCACTTATAAGAGAGGATGATGGGTTTGCTATGGAGTTTTTGACATAATGCTCCATGTGACTATATGAGTATGATACATGAATTTGGGGTAGAAAAACCCCAGGAATTCATTGGTGCTATTGATTTTGTCTTTTGATCAAGTTTTGACAAAATGTCATTTTATCTCATAATGTCATTTTGTCATTTTTGCTATGTTTAATCCATGCATGATATGATGTTTGTGCCAACATGAATATGGTAGTCTTTGATGTGTAGAATGCCATGGTATTTATCTTCGTCATGATCAACTTGCAAATAAGTGGGAACCATGCTCTAAAGTAGCCACTTAAATGTTGTTGTTTTCAACTATGGCAAATATTTCCAAGTCTGAGAATCTGCTGTTATTTTTATGCCATGAAGAGTGGTTGCTATCTTGTGATATGTTGTGAATTAGCTCAAGCTCAGTGCTAGTGATTTGAAGTATATGTTGTCTTCTAGCATCCTCTTAATTTTCATGCCATGAGGTGGTTTCTATCACC
This sequence comes from Hordeum marinum, assembly GCA_022496015.1. Lineage (NCBI taxonomy): Eukaryota > Viridiplantae > Streptophyta > Magnoliopsida > Poales > Poaceae > Hordeum > Hordeum marinum. Next base: position 111,468,140 of record CM039676.1, on the reverse strand, counting down.
ATTAGTTTCTGCTGTCAACTTGCCATCAGGTTAACTCAGATTCCAGAAAACTGTTATTTTCATTAAGTCCCAGAAATCTGTTTCAACATGCCTACTTGTCAGCTTCATGCTTATTGATGTGTGCCTCCTTTCCATATTGTGTAGTTGGATAAGTTGATAATCAAGTTAAGTAGTTTCTCTCAATACCTTGTTTGTGGTTGTAGGATTCCTGTAGCTCAAGTTATTGGCTGTGAAACTTGCTATGTTGCTGTTTGTGGCAGATTGTTTGTTTTATTGTTTTGTGACTTGTGGGAGCTATACCCAATGGAATTGCTTGATATTTGGCTCCATTGTGGTTGGTTTTTCATTGCATAACCAGTGGCTAACTTGGAATGCCAAGGAATATCCCAGTTCCTTCTTGTATTGTGTTTTGCCTTCGTATCTTGTCGTGAGCATATCGTGAGAACCGTAACTCTGTTTCTTACGTTCTACATATGCATTTTTATCGATTTTGCATGATGCATCCATATTTGACATGTTCATGCATGCCTAAATAACTTAACATAAGGTTCTGTCCAGATTCATTAGTAGCCAATCCTGTGCATGTGAAACATGACTAGTTAGGATTGCCATGCTAAAACTCTTCAAATAAGCATGCATCATTCTTGTTTGTGCATTGCATCATGGTTGTTTGTTTATTCTTTCTGTTTATTTTGGGTATACGTGATCATTGAACCTGAGTACGAAGAGCCAGGCAAGTACAACTACGAGGATCCCGCTACTTGTTCCACTAAAGAACCAACAGGCAAGATGATCGTACCCGGATCCCAATACTATTTTCGCTTGCTAGTTGTCTCACTCTTATCGCTAATTTCGCACTACCTGCCACTTGAATGTCAGCCTCCTAATTGCCATGATAGCCTCTAACCCTCCATATCCTAGCAAACCATTGATTGGCTAAGTTACCGCTACTCAGCCCCTCATATAGCGTTCTTAGTTGCAGGTGCAGGATGTATCCATGTGATAACATGGATTTGTCATATCACAATATTATCTGTTATTTAATTTAATGCACACATATATATCTCGGTATTGGTGGAAGGCTTGGCCTTTTGCTAGGTGTTTTGTTTCGCTGTTACCACCATAGTTTCTTGTTACCAGTGTTATGTTTTCCATACTTTGCGCTCCTAACATGCTTGGGGTTGTTATGGGACCCCCTTGTTTATTCGGTTGAGATTAAAACTTATCTCGCAAGACCCAACATTGGTACTACATTTTCTTAATAACTTAATAAAATTTGCATAAGGCTTTGCAACCCCGTGGATAATTAGTCAACCCCCGGGCCAGTGCTCCTCATGAGTGTTAGTCCAAACTAGAGCCGTGTGTGGGGCCAACCCGGGGTAACTCGGGAGATTTCTATCAGGCCACTGCACATTGTGCTTATCTGTCGTGTCCTGAGAACGAGATACGCGGCTCTTATCGGGTTCGTCGACACGTCGGGCGGTCTTGCTGGATTTGTTTTACCTTTATCGAGTGTCTTGAGTGAGGGCTCTGACTTTCTTCGGGTTATCTCGAGGTGTTTGAATTCCTTTGGAGTTGCCTAGGATGATCACGGGATCCGTGGTCAAGGCTATTCCCGCAGAGTGTGGTTAATTTGTGATGGACTAGTTGGAGCACCCCTGCAGGGTCAAATCTTTCGGAAAGTCGTGCACGCGGTTATGTGGCAACTTGGATATTTGTTTAACACCCGGTTATAGTTAACTTGAAGTAAACTCTAATAAAATGCACCAATTGTGTGAGTAACCGTGATCGTATCTGCTTGTGAACTTGATCCGGGAGAGAACACGGTGGGGTTATGATTGATGTAAGTAAGAGTTCAGGATCTCATAGAGGTCATTCTAGATTCGATCGTTCATCGTAGGCCACATATATTTATCTTTATGTTACGTAAGTTTAGCCACCATAAATGCATAGTGCTGCTACAAACTAAACACATACCCCATCCCAACCTTTAAGCTTGAATAGTCTTGATACTCGGGCGCATGATTGCTGAGTCCTTATGGCTCACAGATTACTACAACAATCCAGGTACAGATGAGTTCGTGCAGGATGATCTGATGCAGCTCCAGTGGGAGTATGATGAGGAAAGAGGCCGGATGTACGTGACTTATCCAGATGAGTAGAGGACCATGGTCGTGATCTTCGGGACTAGCGGGATAGTATCATTGCATCTGCTTTTATCGTTTTTTTCGTCTGTAGCCGGACACTGTCTTCATACTAGTGTTTGAACTCTTGTGTGGAATTGTAATTTAGTATGTGGCGAGTGTAAGCCAACTCATATACTCATCTCTTATGTAATGTATGATGTAATGATGCTATACTTGCGAACGATGAGATGCGCCTCTATCCCTTGCGAGGCTCCCGTGCCTTAATATGGATAGGCACGCATCTTGGACGTGACAGGGTCTGCGACATTCAGATCCGTGTGTACTTTGCAAATCTCTATGTCATACTATAGACACTGCTACCACACTCCACTTGGATCTATTCCAAATGGCTGCTCCACTATACGTATCCAGATTGCTACTAAGAGTCATCCGGATTAGTGTTAAAGCTTGCATCGACGTAACTCTTTACGACGAACTATTTATCACCTCCATAATCGAGAAACATTTCCTTAGTCTTTTAGTCACTAAGGATAATATTGACTGCTTTCCAGTGATCCACTCCTGGATCACTCTTGTACCCCTTGACGGACTCATGGCAAGGCACACACAGGTGCGGTCCATAGCATGGCATACTATATAGAGCCTATGGATAAGGCATAGGGGACGACGTTCATCCTTCCTCTTTCTTCTGTCGTTGTCGAGCTTTGAGTCTTACTCAACTTCACACCTTACAAATCAGGCGAGAACTCTTTCTCTGACTAATCCATTTTGAACTCTTTCAAAATCTTGTCAAGGTATGCACTCATGGAAAGTCTCATCAGACGTCTTGATCTATCTCTATTAGATCTCGATGCCCAACAATTAAGTAGCTTTATCGAGGTCTTCCTTTGAAAAACTATTTTCAAACAACCCTTTATGCTTTCCAGAAATTCTACATCATTTCCGATCACCAATATGTCATTCACATATGCTTATCAGAAACTCTATAGTGCTCCCACTCACTTTATTGTAAATACAAGTTTCTCATAAACTTTGTATAGACTCAAAAACTTTGATCACCTCATCAAAGCGTATATTCCAACTCCGAGATGCTTGCTCCAGCCCATAGAAGGATTGCTGGAGCTCGCGCACCTTCTAGCATGCTTCAGGATTGACAAAACCTTCTGGTTGTATCACGTACAACCTTTCCTCAAGTAAACCGTTAAGGAAACGATGTTTTGATATCCATCAGCCAGATTTCATAATTGAAAAATGTAGCAACTGCTAACATAATTCCAACAGACTTTAGCATCGCTATGAGTGAGAAAGTCTCATCGCAGTCAACTTTGTCAGAAACTTCTTTGCGACAAGTCGAGCTTTATAAATGGTGACATTTACCATCAGCGTCTGTCTTCATTTTAAAGGTCCATTTGTACTTGACGACCTGCCATCCAACGAGCAAGTCTACCAAAGTCTATACTTGGTTTTATACATGGGTCCGTTCTCGGATTTCATGGCCTCTAACCATTTGTCGGAATTTGGGCCCATCATCGCTTCTCCATAGCTCATAGGTCCATCGTAGTCCAACAACATGACCTCTAAGACAGGGTTGTCGTACCATTCAGGAGCAGTACATGTCCTTGTCGACCTACGAGGTTTGATAGTAACTTGATCCGAAGCTTCATGATCATCATCATTAACTTCCTCTTCAACTAACGTAGGCTTCACAGAAACATCTTCCTGCGCTGCGCTACTCTCTCGTTGAAACAAAGGTTCAATAACCTCATCAAGTTCTATCTTCCTCACACTCAATTCTTTCGAGAGAAACTTTTTCTCGAGAAAGGACCCAGTTTTAGCACCAAACATTTTATGCTTGGATCTGAGATAGAAGGTTCACCCAACTGTTCTTAGGGTATTCTATGAAGATGCATTTGTCCTCTTTGGGTTCGAGCTCATTAAGTGAAAACATTTTCTACACAAGCGTCGTAGCCCCAAACATTAAGAAATGACAGCTTAGGTTTCTATCAAACCATAATTCACACGGTGTCATCTCAAGGGATTTAGATGGTGCCCTATTTAAAGTGAATGTAGTTGTCTCTAATGCATAACCCCAAAATTATAGTAGCAAAACGATAAGAGACATCATAGCACGCACCATATCCAATAGAGCATGACTATGACGTTCGGACACACCATCACACTATGGTGTTCCAGGTGGCGTGAGTTGTGAAACAACTTTCACATTGTCTAAAGTTCTATGCCAAACTCGTAACTCAGATATTCACCTCCACGATCATTTTGCAGACACTTTTATCTTCTTGTCATGATGATCTTAAACTTCACTCTGAATTTGCTTGAACCTTTCAAACAATTCAGACTTGTGTTTCATTAAGTAAATATACACTATATCTACTCAAATCATCAGTGAAGGTAAGAAAATAACTATATCCACCGCATGCTACAAGACTCATTGGATTGCATACATCGACATGTATCATTTCCAATAAATCACTTGCCCGCTCCATAATGCGGAAAATGAGGTCCTTAGTCATCTTGCCCAAGAGGCATGGTTCGCATGTCTCAACCGATTCGAAATCGAATGAGTCTAAAGATCCATCAGCATGGAGTTTCTTCATGCACTCTATACCAATATGACATTTAGCGGCAGTGCCACAAGTATGTGGTACTATCATTATTAACTTTGTATCTTTTGGCATCAATGTTATGAACATGTGTATTACATCGATCAAGATTCAACAAACCATTCTCACTGGGTGCATGACCATTAAAGGTATTATTCATGTAAACAGAATAACCATTATTCTCTAACTTAAATGAATAACCGTGTTGCAATAAACACGATCTAATCATGTTCATGCTCAACGCAAAACACCAAATAACATTTATTTAGGTTTGTCACTAATCCCGAAGGTAGAGAGAGCGTGCGATGTTGATCACATCAACCTTGGAAATGTTTCCAACACACATCGTCACCTCACCCTTAGCTAGTTCTTTGTTTATTCCGTAGCTTTTATTTCGAGTTACTAACATTTAGCAACCAAACCGGTATCCAATACCCAGGTGCTACTAGGAGTACTAGCAAGGTCCACATTAATAACACGTATATCAAATATAGTTCTGTCGACGTTTCAAGACTTCTTATGTACCAAGTATCTAGGGTTGTTCCGCTTCAGTGACCGCTCTCCTCATAATCGAAGCACTTAGTCTTGGGTTTGGGTTCAACTTTGGGTTGCTTCACTGGAGCAGCAACTGACTTGCCATCCATGAAGTTTCCCTCCTTGCCCTTGCCCTTCTCGAAACTAGTGGTTTTACTAACCATCAACACTTGATGCTCCTTCTTGATTTCTACCTTCGCGGTGTCAAACATCACAAACAGCTCAGGGATCATTATTTCTATCCCTGGCATTTTATAGTTCATCACCAAGTTCTAGTAGATTAGTGATAGTGACTTGGAGAACTATATCAATCACTATCTTTTCTGGAAGATCAACTCCCACTCGATTCAAGCGATTGTAGCACCCAGACAATATAAGCACATGCTCAACGATTGAGCTATTCTGTTTCATCTTGCAGGCAAAGAATCTTGTTGGAGATCTCATATCTCGCAACACGGGAACGAGCCTAAGATCCTAATTTCAGCTCTTAGAACATCTCCTATGTTCCATGACGTTCAAAACATTTTGAAGCCTCAATTCGAAGCCGTAATGCATGATGCACTAAACTATCAAGTAGTCATTAGAACGTGCCTGTCAGATGTTCACAACATCTATAGACGATGCTAGAGGGGTTGGCGCACTGAGCAGTGCATTAAGGACATAAGCCTCATGTGCAGCAATGAGGACAATCCTCAAATCATGGACCCAGTCTGCAATATTGCTACCATCATCTTTCAACTCTATTTCTCTAGGAACATATAAAAATTCAAGGGAGCTACAGCGCGAGCAAGTAATCTACAACATAATTTGCAAAGACACCACTGACTATGTTCATGACAATGAGTTCAATTAATCATATTACTGAAGAACTCCCACTCAAATTGACATCCCTCTGGTCATTCGAGTGATACATGATCCCAATTCACCAACTTAAGTCCGATCATCACGTGAGTTGAGGTGGTTTCAATGGTGAACATCATTATGATGATCATATCTACTATATGACTCATGTTCGACCTTTCGGTCTCTTGTGTTCCGAGTCCATGTCTGTACATGCTAGGCTCGTCAAGTTTAACCCCAAGTGTTCTGCATGTGCAACACTACCTTGCACCCATTGTATGTGAACATAGAGTCTATCACACTCGATCATCACGTGGTGTCTCGACACGACAAACTTTCGCAATGGTGCACACTCAGGCAGAACACTATTTATTTTCAAATTAAGTGAGGGATCACCTTATAATGCTACTGTCGTCCTAAGCAAAACAAGGTGCATAAAAGGATTAACATCACATGCAAATCATAAGTGAGATGATATGGCCATGAACTTGTGCTTTTGATCTCCATCTTGAAAGCACCGGCATGATCTCCATCATCAATGGCATGACACCATAATCTCCATCATCTTGATCTCCATCAACGTGTTGCCATCGGGGTTGTCGTGCCCACCATGCTTCTACTACTATTGCTACCGTTTAGCGATAAAGTACAATAATTAAAGATAACCCTATGGCTCCTGCCGGTTGCCGTACTCATCGACATGCAAGCCGTGATATTCTATACAACACATGATCATCTCATACATCACATATATCTCATCATGTAATTGGCCATATCACATCACAACATACCCTGCAAAAACAAGTTAGACGTCCTCTAGTTGTTGTTGCAAGTTTTACGTGGCTGCTACGGGTATCTATCAAGAACAATTCTCACCTACGCAAAACCACACCGGTGATACATAAGTTGCTTTTCAACCTTCTCAAGGACCGCCTTTGTCAAATCCGATCCAACTAAAGTAGGAGAAACCGACACCCGCCAGCAATCTTTGTGCAACGAAGTTACACATCAGTCGATGGAACCGGTCTCTCGTAAGTGTACGAGTAAGGTTGGTCCGGGACGCTTCATCCCACAATACCGCGGAACCAAAACACGACCAAGGGAGGAAGCAATCTAAGCATCAACGCCCACAAACTCTTTGTGTTCTACTCGAGATCTCATCTACACATAGACCTAGCTCAATGCCACTGTTGGGGAATGTTGCATGGGAAACAAAAAAATTCCTACGCACACGCAAGATCTATCCATGGTGATGATCATCTATGAGAGGGAGAGTGGATCTACATACCCTTGTAGATCGCAAAGCGGGAAGCGTTAACAAACGCGGTTGGTGTAGTCGACCGTCTTCGCGATCCAAATCGCAAAGCGTCCCATGATTTCATCACGATCTGTCCCGTGATCCAATCAAGATCCGTCCCGCGAACTCATCACGATCTGTCCCGCAATCTCATCACGATCCGTCTCACGATCTTGATCATGGTCCTTCCGATCTAGCGCCGAACAGACATCACCTACGTGTTCAGCACATGTACAGCTTGATGACGATCTCCGCCTTCTTGATCCAGCAAGAGGGATTGGAGAGGTAGATGATTTCTTTGGTAGCATGATGGTGCTGCAGCGATGGTGGTGGAGTAATCTTAGTAGGGCTTCGCCTAAGCACAGCTGAAACCGATCTAGAGGAGAAACTACGAACTAGAGGGTAGGGTTGCACATGGCTGAAAATCTTGTGCCAAAACCCTAAAACCCTCTAGTATATATAGGAGAGGAGGAGGAGGCTTGGCCCAAGGGCCAGCCCCTCTAGGATTCGGCCGAAGTGGAGAGGAGGAGTCCTCCTCCTCCACTCCTAGTAGGATTAGGACTCCTTCCTTATTTCCACCCTTTTTGCCTTTTTCCACCTTTTCCACTTAGGAATCTCTTCCTAGCCACATGGGCGTTGTGTGGGACTTTGGCCAGCCCACTAAGTTCTGGTATTAGTCCTACCACAGCCCATGTAGCCTCTTGGGTCGAAATACCTCTCCCGATGTTCCCCCGGTACACTCCCGGCACTCCCGGTACACTACCGATGAGCCCAAAACTTTTCCGGTGACTAAAATAGGACTTCCTATATATCAATCTTTACCTCCGGACCATTCTAGAGCTCCTCGTGACGTCTGAGATCTCATCCGGGACTCCAAATAACCTTCGGTCACCACCATACATAACTCTATACTACCGAAACATCACCGAACCTTAAGTGTGCAAACCTTGCGGGTTCGAGAACTATGTAGACATGACCGAGACACCTCTACGGTCAATAACCAATAGTGGGACCTGGATGCCCACATTGATTCCTACATATTCTACGAAGATTTTTATCGGTTGAACCTCTATGTCAAGGATTCAGATAATCCCATATGATGTTCCCTTTGTTCTTTGGTATGTTACTTGCCCAAGAATCGATCGTCGGTATCCCCATACCTAGTTCAACCTCGTTACCGGCAAGTCTATTTACTCGTTCCGTAATACAAGATCCCATGGCTAACACTTAGTCACATTGCTTGCAAGGCTTATTGTGATGTTGTATTACCGAGTGGGCCCTGAGATACCTCTCCGTCACACGGAATAACAAATCCCAGTCTTGATCTATGCCAACCCAACAGACACCCTCGGAGATACCTGTAGAGCACCTTTATAGTCACCTAGTTATGTTGCAACGTTTGATACACACAAGGTACTCCTCCGGTCTCAGTGAGTTGCATGATCTCATGGTCATTGGAACAGATACTTGACATGCAGAAAACAGTAGCAATAAACTGACACGATCATATGCTACGTTTGTAGTTTGGGTCTTGTCCATCACGTCATTCTCCTAATGATGTGATCTCGTTTTCAAATGACATCTCATTTCCATGGCTAGGAAACCTTGACCATCTTTGATCAACGATCTAGTCTATTAGAGGCATACTAGGGACACGGTGTTGTCTATGTATCCACACATGTATCTAAGTTTCCGATCAATACAATTATAGCATGGATAATAAACGATTATCATGAATAAGGAAATATGATAATAACCAATTTATTATTGCCTCTAGGGCATATTTCCAACAGGCCACTGGGGGGACCATGCTCTCTAGGAGGCTCTTCAGGAGGCCTGGCGCCAGCCTTCGCTACCGCATAGAAGGCTTGGATGGAGAAGGTTGTGGCAGCTACGGAGACGTCCCTTCAAGCGACGGCGATGAAGAAGATTACGGTGGGGGAGTGAGCACCGGAAGCACCATCATCAACAGTTGTGCTTCGGTGGTGCCTCCGCCTGCGCTCGCCCTCCGCCTTTTTCCTCCCTGTTAGTTTGATCTGCCCTGCCTGGCTGCAGGTTCAGCTTCTCTAGGGGATGCATCCCTCTGGTCCTGTCGGGGAGGCGCCGGATCCCACCCAGGCACTCCTTTTGCCCTTTGTTTCTCTTCTGGATAATCCCTAGGAGGAGAGGGACAAGAAAGGCATTACGGGGCACTTATCTTCTTTTTTTATGTCAAAAGATGTTGGCACTTGCCAAGTTTTAACTAATCATAATGTAATCTCTACCCATTTTGTATTGAACATGAATGAGAAAAGTGCCATTTTCTTTCTGCAAGTATTATCCTATTGCTTCCATGTTTATACTATCTTGGTATGTTTTATCCTTTCAACACGGAGCCACTTGCTGGATCACTTAACCACGAGTGCCAAGAGGGAACGAGCCCCCGGCAGAAGGTTGGCATTGTTCCCCGGTAGAGGTCCTTGCCGGTGTCAGAGCATCCCCCATAGTTGTTTAAACAAAAGCAGGCGACGGCTCGTCCCGACAAGGGTTCTCACCACGAGGAGGACTCCATTACCCATAGTGAGGGAGATACTAAGGATTTCCTCAGGGCATTGGAAAGGCATCGAACTTGGGATATGTAATTGTACTTATCTTTTCCAACTAGTACCCCTCTTTAGAGCTAAATGGGCCGTTGTCCTCGTTTCTTCGCTTCTCTTCCCTATCTTCCCGACGGTATGTCATGTAGGGAGAGAACAGTCACAAAGATTACAAGTTCATCAAGTACTTTATCAAATCTAATATCTTAAAAGTGAATCACTACAATCATAAAAATGTGTAATGAGCATGTAAAATGATGATATGATGTTATGCTTAGCTTTATTATTGTTGCACAGGGTGTGCGCCTGGCTTTGTACAAAGGTTGCATGCAACATCGGCAATGCTTGTACAAAAGGTCGCTGCCGGGGACTGAGCCCGGCAGCCGCGCCTCATGGGTAGAACTTATGAAGATGCTCAATATTCCATGAGTTAAGGACCTTGGTGCCATCTTCGGTCTCCAGACGGACTGCACCAGGGCTGGTGATACGTGCTACCTGGTAAGGGCCTTCCCACTTTGGCGTCAACTTGTTGGTACCCTTGGCGAATTGAACATGACGAAGGTCAAGGTTGGCTTCGTCAAGGCTCCGGGCATGGACCTTGCGGCTATGGTAGCGGTGCAAGGCTTGCTGGTAGCATGTAGCATGCACAACAGCCCGGAGATGGTCTTCCTCGAGGAGCGTGGCATCGTCATGCCATAGCTACTATTGCTCTACTTCATCGTAGGCAAGCACTCGAGGTGACACAAATATGAGTTCCGTGGGGAGCACTGCTTCCACCCCATACACTAGGGAGAAGGGCGTCTGGCTGGTAGCTCGATTTGGTGTCGTTCTGAGTCACCAAAGAACCACCGGCAATTCGTTTATCCAGTGCTTGCCGCTCTTTCGCAGCTTATCGAAAGTCCTTGTCTTGAGCCCTCGCAACACTTCAGCATTCATCCTCCTGACTTGGTCGTTGCTTCTAGTATGGGTAACAGAGGCAAAGGAGACCTTACTTCCAAGGCTCTGGATATATTGCATGAAGGCGCGGCTCGTGAACTGGGTGCCGTCGTTAGTGATCACCTTGTTAAGCACTCCAAAGCGGCGGACCGGTCCTTTCATGAATTTGATAGCTGATTGTGCGGTCACGTTCCTCATTGGTTCTACCTTAGGTCACTTTGTGAACTTGTTGGTTGCCATGAACAAGAACTCAAAGCCCCCGACAATACGGGGGAAAGGGCATAGGATATCGAGCCCCCAGATCAAGAATGGCCAGGATAGAAGAATCGTTTGCAGAGCTTGTGTTGGTTGATGTATGTTCTTGGAATGAAACTGGCAAGCTTCACACTTGGTGACCGGCTCAGTGGTGTCCTGGAGGACAGTGGGCCAATAGAAACCCTGCCAGAAAACTTTACCGGCAAGGGCTCTTGATCCTATGTGAGAGCCACATACCCCTCCATGAATCTCCGCCAGTAGCTTCAGTCCATCCTCCCGGCATATGCACCTGAATTTCACACCGTTTGGTCGTCTTCTGTACAAGTTGTCATCGACAAATAGGTATATACCTGACTGGCGGGCTACTTTTTCGGCTTCCTCTTGCTCTTCGGGGAGCCCTCCTATCTAAAGGAAGTGGACTATTGACACATCTCCAACGTATCTATATTTTTTGCTTGTTCTATGCTATTATATTATCAATCTTGGATGTTTTACAAGCATTTTATAGCAACTTTATATCATTTTTTGGACATACCTATTGACATAGTGCCAAAGTGCCAGTTGTTGTATTTGCTTGTTTTTTACTTCGCAGAAAATCGGTACCAAACGGAGCCCAAACACTACGGGGATTTTTGTGGATTTTGTACAGACCAGAAGAAGAAAGATGGGCCAAACAACGCCATAAGAGGGGAGCAGGGTGGCCACCCTCCACAAGGCCGCGACAGAGGCCCCTGGTACAGCCTGATGGGGGTGGGCACCTCGGGCACCCCACCCCACCCCAACTGACTATTGAACCTATAAATTCCCAGAAAATCCAAAAACCCTAGGGGCATTGACGAAACACAATTCCAACCGCCGCAAGTTCTAGAATCTCGAGATCCAATCTAACACCATCACGGGGGGTTCATCTTCTTCATAGGTGCCTCTCCGATGATGCATGAGTAGTCCACCATAGACCTACGGGTCCATAGGCAGTAGCTAGATGGCTTCCTCTCTCTATGTTTCTCAATAGAATGGTCTATTGGACATCTATTTGATGTAATGACTTTTGCGGTGTGTTTGTTGGGATCTGATGAATTTTGAGTTCATGAACAGTTTCTATCCATGAATATGATTTGAGTCTTATTTGATCTCTTATTTGCATGATTACCTATAGCCTCGTATTTCTTCTTCGAATATTTGGTTTAGTTAGGCCAACTAGACCAGTTTTTCATGCCATGGGAAGAGGTGCTTTGTGATGAGTTCGATCTTGCGGTATTCTTTCCTAGTGACAGAAAGGGCAGCAAGACACGCATGTATCATTGCCATTAAGGATAACAAGATGGGGTCTATTCCTACATGAATAGATCTTGTCTTCATCATGTCACCATTCATATTGCATTACTCGGTTTCTCCATGAACTTAATACACTAGATGCATGCTGGATAGCGGCCGATGTGTAGAGTAATAGAAGTAGATGCAGAATTGTTTTGGTATACTTATCTTGGACGTGATTCCTATATAATTATCATTGCCTAGATATCATCATGATTATTTGATCTTCTATGAATTGCGCAACAGTAATTTGTTCACCCACCATGTGCTATACTCATGAGAGAAGCCACTAATGAATCCTACGGCCCCCGAGTCTACTTTTCCAACATATTGCTTTCTGATCTACTATTTGCAACTTTTCTTTCCAGATTTATTATTCAAAAAAAACAAAAATACCTTTTTGCATGTTTTGTTTATTTATTTTACTTTGTGATATTGCGAGATCTATTTGCCAAACTATCATTACCTAATCTATCTTATTACCGTGGAGAGCGTGACAACCTCTCTTTTGTGTCGGGTTGCAAGTATTTGTTGTTTGTGTGCATGTGCTTCTTACCTGGGTGTGTGATTTTCCTCTACGGATTGATACCTTGGTTTCATAAATTGAGGGAAATACTTATCGTTGTTGTGTTGCATCATCCCTTTCTCTTTGGGCAAATACTAACGCAGTCTCAAGTCACGTCAACTTTATGTTGCGCCTAGGTAGGAGCCCGTGGCTCGACAACAAGGACTAAAGGTGTCTCTTTGTTCGCTGGAGGTCTTGCCTCAACCGCGAGGACCTGGGGCCCCGTGGGAGGGAGCTGCTCATCAATGAGAATAGGACCTTCTCCGATAGCTTCTCTACCAGCGGCTTCGGGGAGCTCTATCAAGAAATGCTTGTCGGAGTTTAGCTTCCTTCAATTTCTGGACATCACTGACAGGGATCCCGATGGTTGGGTGAGGTGGAGAACAAAATTCCCTGGTTTCACAAGAAGCTTCTACGCAGTGCACTTCAGTAGATGGTCTACAATGATGTTTTCCGCTCGTGGCACATGCTCTGTTTGTAGTCCATCGAAGTGCTCCTCCAATTTCCTCACCTCTTCCATGTATGCTTCCATTGGCTAGCTCTGGTAATCCTTGTTGACTTCCTTCACCACAAGCTGAGAGTCTCCTCGGGCAACCAGTCTCTTGATCCCCAATTCTACCACGATTCTAAGTCCGGCAAGGAGCCCTTCATACTCAGCGGTATTGATCGTGGCTTTATCTCGGGGAAAGTACATTTGAAATACATACTTGAGGAGCTCTCCAGTGGGGGCAATGAGGAGTACGCCTGCTCCGGCTGCCTAGAGTGAGAAAGCACTATCAAGGTACATGATCCGATCTTTGGGTGCTTCTTTGCGAAGGAGGATTGTCTCTAGAACTTCTTCATCTGGTGTGGGTGTCCATTATGCAATAAACTCCGCCAATGCCCTGCTTTGAATGGTGGAAGTGCTCTCGTACTTCACTCTGAAACTTGACAACTCCAGTGCCCATTCAATTATCCCGCTAGTGGATTCAGGGTTCCTCAGTATGGGTTGCAACGGGAGATGTGTAACAACCGTGATCTCATGGGCTTGGAAGTATTGGCGCAGCTTCCTCGAGGCCTTGATGTGGCCTAAGATCAGCTTTTGTACTCCAGAGTACCTTGATCTAGCCCCCTGTAATAGGGAACTAACAAAGTACACGGGTCGCTGCACCATTTTCTTCTTCACCACCTATTTAGATCGGTTGTCATCCATTTGCTGAGGTTCCCCTCGATCTGTATCGTGCCCCGCCACGGATGTTTCTGTCTTGTCCCCGGTAGCATTGGCAGCACTCGTTGAATCTCCATCTGTTGCGCCACCAGTGCTGCACTAACCACTTGATTTGTCGCTGCTAAATATAGCAGCAACGGCTCTTGTGTTTTGGGGAGCGGCCAAGGTGGGAGCAGAGGAAAGGTAATTTTTTCAGGTCTTGCAGCACTGCCTCTGCTTCCGGGGTCCACTTCATCGGGCTAGCCTTCTTCAAGATCTTGAAAAACAGCAAGCCATGCTCAATGGACTTGGAGATGAATCTACTCAATGTGGCAACACATCCGGTCAAACGCCTGATATCTTTGATGGTTTTGGGTGCTTGTATCTATTCGAGCGCCTTGATCTTGTCGGGATTAGCATCTATTCCTCGTTGAGATACAAAGAATCCAAGTAGCTTGCCGGATGGGACACCAAATACACACTTTTTAGGGTTGAGTTTCAGGTTGATCTTGCGCAAGTTTGCAAAAGTTTCTTCCAAATCTTGTATGAGAGTTGCTTCGTCCTTCGTCTTGACTATGATGTCATCCATGTAAACTTCCATGTTTCTGTGAACTTGAGGTCCAAAACCAATCGGAACTGCCCTAGCAAGGGTTAAACCGACCCTCTTTAACCCAAAGGGCATACACACGAAACAGTACTTGTCACGGGGAGTTATGAATGCGGTCTTCTCCTCATCTTGCTTGGCCATAAATATCTGGTGGTATCCGGAGTAGGCACCCAAAAAGGAGAGCAAGTCACATTCGGAGGTGGAATCAAAAATCTGATCTATGCACGGCAAGGGAAAAGGGTCCTTTGGGCAAGCCTTGTTCAAGTTAGTAAAATCTATACAAAGTCTCCATTTCCCATTCGCCTTACGTACCACCACCAGATTTGCTAGCCAAGTTGGATGCAGCACTCCTCTAACTAGACCAGCTGCTTCAAGTTTCTTGATTTCCTCGACAATGAACTATTGCCGTTCCAGGGCTTGCTTCCTAACCTTTTGCTTAATGGGTCAGGCATGAGGGCAGACAGCAATGTGATGCTCAATTACCTCCCTGGGAACACCGGGGATGTCATACGGTTGCTAGGCAAACACATTGACATTCGCCCGCAGGAAGGCAATGAGCGTGCTTTCCTATTTGTCATTAAGGGTAGCACTGATGGTGAACGTACCACCAGTGTCGTCCTCCCTTGTCGGGACTTTCTTCGTCTCACGATAGGTGACCTTGGTCTTCTTGCTGTGGAACTCCCCGGCAGGTCAACATCAAGCGCAGCGCACTCCAAGGAAGCACGCTTCCCGGAGTCCTTGCCAGTGTTCCTGCTAGTCTTCTTCGATTTCTTTGATTCCTTGGCGGGAGCTGGGACATCAATGGTCTCAGCTACTACCGTGTCATAGTACATTTTGTCCACACAGATAACTGGATTCTTCTTGTCGGATGGGACAGAAATGATCCCAATGGGCCCTTGCATCTTCAAAGTATTGTAAGCATAGTGGGATGCTGCCATGAATTTTGCCAAGGCTGGGCGATCGAGGATTCCATTGTAAAGAAGATGGATCTCGGCCACGTCGAACACTATCCTCTTTGTCCAGAAGTCTAGTTCCTCACGAAATGTCCCCGACAGAGTGATCTTTCCCTTAGGTCGGCTCCTGTCGGGGTTGATTCCTTGGAAGGTACCCATAGCTTCAAGCTCTTCGTCATGGATCTATAGTTTCTCAGCCACTTTAGGAGAGATCAAGTTTAATCCTGCCCCGCCATCAACTAACATCTTGGACTCCTTGAGGTTGCGGATTGTCGGGGAAACCAACAATGGCAAGCATCTCACCGTAGTGGTACGGTCAGGATTATCCTCTTCGTCAAAGATGATAGGTGTGTGGGACCATCTGAGTGGCTTACTAAATTCTGCAGTTTGCTGCACGGTATTGACCTCGCGCGCCCACTGTTTAAACTGGCAGTAAGAGGAATGCAAGGATGCACCCCCATCAACGCACATGACTTCGATTGCTTTCTGAAACTTCCTGTCACTGGAATCCTCATCATCATCCTCACCCACGCTCATATCATCTGTTTCCTTCTTCTCACGGCCTTTGGCGGGTTTCTCTTTTTGCTGCGGGGCTTTGCCACGGTGGCCTCCTCTGCTGCCACGGCCCTTCTTGGCAGTATTGTCTTGGCCTTTTTCTTTGTCGGTCTTCTCGTATTCGTCCCTCTGCTTCTCAACAAGTTTCTCGACTTGTCGGCATTCTTGGAGATCATGGCCCTTGGTGCGGTGAATTTTGCAGTATGGCCCGTCGGACTTCCCAATCTTCTCAGCGGCAGCAGCCTCTTGGCAATCAGCACAGTAGGCAGCTCCCTTGCCGGTGCTTTCGGCTTTCACCTTCTTGCCGGTGTAGAGGTCTCTAGAGCCCTCAACGGCCAGTATTGCCTTTCCCTTGCGCTTCTTGTTGCGCTTCTTGTTTCTTCCCTTCGGCCTAGGGATGCTGTCGTCGTCATCGGAGTCAACTTCAACGCTTGCCTCCTCTCCGGGGAGTTGCCTTCCTTTGTCAGCTCGAGCACATTTATCCACCAATGTGTAAAGCTCACTGACAGTCTTGGGACGCTTGACATTCGTCTTGGCTCGCATCCTCTTGTTGCGCATGTTCGAATGGAACACGACAATTACAGCTATGGGATGTATTTCTAGGATGTTGCGATGCATTCGACCGAACCTCTGGATATACTTCCTCAAAGTTTGTCCCTCCTTCTGTGGGACGACTTGGAGATCACTGGGCTGGCCCGGCTCCTGGTGACCACCCATGAAGGCACCAACGAACTCGTTGCATAGATCAGCCCACGATGAAATTGAATTCTCCGGCAGGTGCATGACCATGACCTAAAATTTGGCTTAAGTGCCAAAGGGAAGTAGTTGCTGAGCACCTTTTCATATCTTCCTCCTGCGGCTTGGACAGCCATTGTATATATGCCCAAGAATTCTGCCGGGTTCAGCTTTCTATTGTATTTCTCAGGCAGCTGAGGCTTGAAAGCTCAGGTCAATGGCTACCGGACACGTTTCAGCTTGCTACTGAAGGCAGGGCAGCCGACCTTGTCAGGAAGGTACCCACCAGCACTGGGCGCAGGGTTGCCGACGTTTGGACTATTGCACTTGTCAGATTAACGGTGTGCTTCCTGGCATCGCTCGATGGTGATGCGCGCGTCTTCTTTCCGCCGGTCTTCAAGGACATGTTGGTTATCCCGGCTATCGCGCGGACCATACGAGACCATGGATGCCTCGTCGTGCTCGTCAGCATGTCAAGCTTGCTGTGACCGCCTCTGGGCCTGTTGTCACGGAGGGATTGCACCGTTGGTGTGGGCCCCTCGACATGCTCGTTGGCCTGGGTTGCTGCTGTCGTTCGCGTACGTCACGACGGTTCTGCATGTCGGGTCTTGTTGGCTTCGACGAAGGAAATCAAACTCTGAATGGTGGCTCTCCATTCATCCATCTTATCGCCCGTTGGCATAAAGTTGAGCAGCATCTAGACTCGCGACATGGCTTCCTCGGTCATGTCTGGCATGGCGAAAGAGGCGGACCGCGACGTCTCTCGGCTCTTGGTGGTACCAAGAGAAACGTCACCGCGTTATCGACACCGTGTGCCACTCGCTAGGGCCGTCTGATGCGCGGGAGGCTAGGCCTATGGATTTGTGGCCCCACTCGATGCTCTATCTTGTTTTGCCTGGGGCGTACGCCCAGCAGCCCCGTCGGTAAGGGGTGTAGCTGGAGGGTCATGGCTTGCACCAGATCAGACGCCTCTGAGGCGGCCGCGGCCATCCGAACGGTGGGGAGGCGAAGAACATCGATTTCTCTCGCCCACAGCATTGGGGCCGAGCTCGCCAAGTTGTTGTTGTGGTTCTCCTCTCTGGCGTCTACCATGTCTTTGTCGTCGGCTGACGGATGGCAAACAAGGCGTTTGCCATCAGCCTACTCTTTGCCGTCGGCTAGCCGACGGCATAGATGGGGCAGGAAGACGGCAAAGGTCATGGGCCCCACTGCACTGTGGGTTCAGAGGACAACCTTGTTGCCGTTGGGGACCTCTTTGCCGTCCGCCTCATCCCTCTTTGTCGTCCGCTAGCAGCCGGCAAAGAGGATGTCCCCCCTTAACGGTCACGGCAGATCCCCACCCCCTCACTCTCTACCCCTCGCGGTCCACTCCACTCTCTCTCTCTCCCAGCATCGGTTGGCCCCTCCCAGCGGCTCCCCACTCCCCCCCCCTCGCCTCATCGTGCTGCCCCCATCACTGGAACTCCCCAGCGCCACCCCTTCCATCTTGCCGCCCCTCCCCAGCGCTGCCACTCCCCTCTCGCCGCCCCTCCCCAGCGCTGCTCCCCATGACGAGCCCCCTCCTAGTGGTGAGCCTCGTCCCCCCTCACTGCCGCTGCCCCACGCCACCCCCACCACCGTGGCGAGCCCCTCACCCACACCGCCCCCTCCCCCGCGCCGACCCTCCTCCACCTGCAGCTCCCTGCGATGCCCAACCGGCGGAGCTCGACGCGGCCCTGCATCCCTCTCCGCGGCCTTCCTCCCCCGTGCCGGCCCTTCTCCTTTGGCCCTGCAAGGTGAGGTTTTTTTCTTTTTTTTCTGTTTTTACTTTTCAATTTATGTTACTAGTGCTTTTTCTGTTTAGTTTAGGTTAGTTTTGGTTAGTTTTGGTTAGTTCTAGTGCTAGTTTAGTTTAGTTTAGTGTTTTTTCTGTTTTATTATTTAGTTTAGGTTAGTGCTAGTGCTAGTTTAGTTTACGTTAGTCCTAGTTATTAGTGTTAGTGTTAGTGCTAGTGTTTAGATAATAATAAGAAAAAGAAGAAGAAGGAAAAAAATGAAGGTCGAGGAGGCCGAGGAGGTCATAGTTTTGTAAATTATGGGTTAGGTCACATATTTTCTGATGTTTGTTATAAAAAACATCATATTTGTGTTGATCGAGTGAATTTCAATGTGCAGTTGTTCGATGACCTCCCCATACGTTTGATGAGCACCCCTCGTGCGTTCGTTCGTGAGCACAAATGACATCTCCTCCCCCGGCCCCCTTAATTTGCTCAGTTCCGGTCTTCATGCCGATGAAACTTGCTAGCTATGGGTGTCTTCGATCATCAGTACGCGTGACTAGTATGTGTCTCCTGTTCAAAAGGGTGGCATGTATAAATATGCATGTCTTTGCATATTTATAACCGTCGTCCTTTCGAATTGTCCAACGTTATCCATGGACAGCCCGAGTATGTATAGATTGGGTTCGTTTTACCGTATGCTCTGCTCCGGATCCGATGCAGAATTTCGTCAATGCCTCCCTGTTGTTCTCCGGGTACACAACCTCTCTGCTTATTGCCAAGACGTGTATCAGGAGAACGGCGGGGTGGTGCTGCCAAAATTCTGTGTCAGATCCGGAGCAGAGCATATGGGAAAACAAACCCAATCTACACATACTCGGGTGGGATTAGGACCTATCTCTACCTATTAGTGTGTAGGTTGCATGGACGTAATAAAACTGACAAACTTGATTAACGGATGAATATATATGATGAATTATATAAATATAATTCTTGTGCGTTTACTAGGTAGGCAAGATGAGTGATCGTGCTTGGATGTACACCGGTCACCCTAGTCAGAAAGAAATGACCATTGAATGGTTAACAAAAACCAAGGGGTTTCTAAGCGCCGCATTTGCAAATGGCCAGGAAATAACCTAGTGCCCCTGTGTCCGATGCGACCACCATAGAAAGGGGACACGGGATGAAATGGGTAAACACTTGTATAAGTGGGGTTTTATGCCTGATTACACGATGTGGAGATTTCATGGTGAGTCTTCCCAACGTGCCAGAGGTGAGGTTGTTTATCGTCGCATCGACGAGCATGGTACCGGGATCAAAGACATTGTGTAAGACTTTGATGATGCTCGGTATTTGGACGATGAGATGGAGGAATTTGCAAAGGCCTTCTATGAAATGTTGGAGTCTTCCAAACGTCCTCTCCACGAGCACACTGAGCTTTGTCAGCTGGATGCCATCGCGCAAGTAATGGCTCTGAAGGCTCAGTTCAACCTAGGCAGAGAATGCTACGACGCGATGATGACGATATTTGGATGCTTTATACCCAAAGGCCATGTATTGCCAGCAAACCTGTACCAGTGTGACAAAATCCTACGTGCGCTTAAGATGCCCTATGAGAAGATAGATGCCTGTGAGCATGGATGTGCCTTATTTAGGCTTGAGTATGCGGGCTTGAACTATTGTCCCATTTGCAAGTCTTCCAGGTATGTTGTGGTAGACAACGATATGGGTGAGAAGAGTCTGACCAAAATCCCATTTAATGTTCTTCGGTATCTGCCAATCATACCAAGATTTCAACGTCTTTTCATGGTCGAAGAGACGGCCAGACAGATGACATGGCATAAATTGGGCAAAAGAACCGAACTAGATGCAGATGGGAATCCGATGTTGGGACACACTTCAGACGCTTTTGCGTGGAAGCACTTTGATGCATTACATAAGGATAAAGCGGCAGATCCAAGGCATCCTCGAGTCTCCATTAGCAAGGATGGGTTCCAAGTGTTTGATATGACGGCAACCCAATATAGTTGTTCGCCTGTATTTGTCATTCCACTCAATCTCCCCCTGGAGAGACTATGAAAAGAAAGAACATTTTCTTGACATTGATAATTCCAGGGGCCAACTATCCGAGGAAGAATATGAATGTGTACATGCAACCGCTTAAGGATTGCAAGAAGCTTGGGATAATGGGATCAACACATATGACGCCACTTCCAAAAAAACTTCATAATGCATGTGTTGGACATGTACTCGATGCATGACTTGCTGGCATATGAGCTATTCATTGGCTGGTGTGTGCATGGAAGGTTCCCGTGCCCCACATGCAAGGCAGCACTTGAGTTCCGTTGGCTGCAGGCAGGTCGCAAGTATTCTTGCTTCGACTTGCACAGACAGTTCTTGGATCGTTGTCATAAGTTCAGAAAAGACAAGAAGAATTTCATGAAAGGTACAGTTGTCAAAAACTCTACACCACCTACATTGACATGCCAACAGGCCCTAGATCAGATAAATGCTCTCGAGCCGGATCCAAAACGTCCAGGGTATTTCAAAGGGTATAATACGAAACACGCCTGGACTCACAAGATATGCTTGTGGGATCTGCCTTACTTTAAAGACATCCTTTGCCCACACAACATCGATGTGATGCACACTGAAAAGAATATCGTCGAGGCCCTTTTTGGTACATTGTTTGGCATAGAGGGAAAGACAAAGGATAAACCTAAGGATAGAGTTGATCAGGAGGCTCTATGTGATAGGCCGTTACAAAACATGTGACAACCGTTAGGAAAGAAGAACTGGAGAAAGCCAAAGGCATGGTCCAATCTTGGAAGGCCAACTATGAGGGAAATGCTCTTGTGGGTGAAAATGTAGTTGATGTTCCCCGATGGGTATGCAGCGAATCTAAAGAGGGGAGCGAGTCTTGACAAATTGAAAATATTTGGTCTCAAGAGTCATGATTGGCACATATGGCTTGAGCGGGTAATGCCGGTGATGTTGCATGGCTTTATCCCTGAGGATGAATGGCTAGTACTAGCAGAGCTGAGCTATTTCTTCCGTGCTCTTTGTGTGAAAGAACTATCACCTGACATGCTAGATGAACTGGAAGAGTGGCGCCGGAGTTGATATACAAGTTAGAAAAGATCTTTCCACCGGGATTCTTTAATCCAATGCAACATTTGATTTTGCATCTCCTGAGCGAGGCAAGATTGGGGGCGTGCAAAATCGTTGGTGCTTTGGAACTGAGAGGATGCAGAAGACGCTTCGAGCAAAATGTAAAAATAAACGTAGAATTGAAGCATAGATGGCCGAGGCATTCATTACTGAGGAGGCGGCAAACTTCGTCATAGCACACTACGAAGCCAAGGATCGTCATTTGCATAATCTGAAGCCTCGGTACAATGATGGCGACCATGAAAAAGATCCATCCAACCTCAGCCTATTCCAAGGGAAGCTCACTAACATTGGATATCGAAGAATGGCGGACCATTTCGTTGTATATCTTCAACAACCTAACAGAAGTTCGGCTGTATATCGAGTAAGTTCTCGGTACATTGTTTCACAACTTCTAATTCCTTTGAACTGCTCTTATTCCCGGATATGTGATACAGTTGATACATCGCCAAATTCTCGGATGGAGCAGTGATCCAAAATGATTCCATCGAAGAGTATGAGCTTATGGCAAAGCATGGAGGTGGCTATCCTGGTTTCATCTCTTGGTTCAAACAAACGGTAATTTCCATTAGACCATTTCATTTCTTCGTCTAGTTTGCGGCTAATGCAACAATCCTTTCGTATCAAACTTGTAGGCTAATTCAGAGTCTATGGATGCCGAATTGTGACAAGTCGCTAGTGGTTTTGACTATAAGGTCCGTTCATTTGACAAATACGACATCAACAGGTATTGCTTTCGTACTTTTGGCAAAGAGCTATCTATGGCTGACCGAAATTCTACAAATTGTTGTGTCTCCACTATCGGCGAAGGAGGTGTCGAGTATTATGGAAGAGTTGAAGCAATTTATGAACTTATATTCTTTGGTGATAACAGACCAAACGTCGTAGTCTTCAAATGTTATTGGTTCCAACCGAAGGAAACTAGAAGGACTCATGAACATATAGGGCTAGTCGAAATCAGACAAAGCACCCATTTAGATGTTCACGACGTCTATATTATGGCTCAACAGGCGACCCAAGTTTTCTATCTACCATGCGCCTGCCAAACTGATCCAAATCTGAAAGGTTGGGATGTCGTGTATGATGTGTCGCCACATTTTAGACCACCTCCCCTCAATGAAGATGATTATGAACCTCACATTAACCCAGACACATATGAAGGAGAATTCTTCCAAGAAACACATCTTTCCAAAAAAAACGTTTCAAGAACCGCTCTACTTCACCCCAGAACATTGAGGTAGACAGCGACAGTGAATCCGACTTCAGCCCTGAGCCGGAACAAGAAGAGACGGAAGAAGAAGAGGTTACTGTTGTGGATGACCTCTCAATGCTTGACCGATTACATAAAGGAGGCCTTCCACATGTTGCTCGCGATAGTGATGATGATGCGTTTATTAATGATAGTGATTATGATGATGATGCATTTATTGATCCAGGAGCGTATATAGACGATGAAGATTATTATTAGTTCATGTCAGGTATACATGATGATACACTCAAATTATATATATACATATTACTATTCATGTCGGTATTCAATTTTTTATATTGCACTAATTTCGTTTACTCTTTGTCATGGCAGGTGTTGAAATATGGTGGGTGCGGGTCGAGGGCGATCTAAGGATCCTTCATCACGTGCTGGGAGGGGTACTTCCATTCCACCTCAAACTCTCCGAAGAGCATTGTACGACAGTATTGGGTCACCCGAGGGCACTTCTTCGTTGGTGAAGTTGCCCATAGGGAGAGGAGGTCGTGGGAAGAAAAGAGCTCCTATGCCTTCCTCGCCGCCACCCCTAGCTGATTCACCAGAGCACAGGACTGCTACGGTGGACTCATCTGAGGTGGAGGCTATAAGGACTCCTGTCCATGAGCCTCGGGTCGACAATCCTTCTGTCCCAGACGCTTCGACCCTCGAGACTCCTGTGCCAGACGCCTCATCACGCAAGACTCCTATGACAGACGCTTCGTCCTACGAGACTCTAAAGGCTTCCACCAGATGGGATACTTGGCCGAATCTGCATCGACCAGAGCTGAGTGGCCATGCTGATGGTGGCGGGGATCGGCTTTCTGATAGCGGGGACCAGGTGGTTGAGGGCACTGTCTACCAGCATGGGTGTACACGGCTCCCACCCGTGTCGGCGACCCACGAGCAGAGGTGGCTGATTAAGTCTGAGTTGCTAAAGTAAGTAAATTTACTCTTTTTAAACCTTTTGCCATCATGTTTCTTCACATATATAATGCATTGGCTTTGTCATACTACAGGGGTTAGATTCACACCAAGGATGTCTGGAGGCCCAACTCCGTCCTTAGTGTGATTTTACGGCATAACTTCCCGTGGTTTGTCACGTTGCCCGGCGAGGGTCAGCAAGAAGAGGTAGTATTGAAATGGGAGCACTACTTGGCTGCCCCGGCCCTGCCGAAGGAGATGATCGACGGTGTGTTGTGTCACACGAGGACCGACATGGTCATCAGGAAGTTCTGGGCAATTTCTCCTTTACACGATTAAAAAACAATAATAGCTAGTTATTGTACTAATCAGTGTTGTCTCTTTTGATTGTAGACCTTCTACAGGTGTGAGGAGGGATACGAGGAGGCCGCGGCAAAGCTTATCAAGTACAAGTGCAGGCGCCTACTACAGAACTTACGGCATGAGGCTCGGGTACAGGATGTTCAAGACTACTATGCCTCGCAGCATATTAAGAAGGCCAAGTCATCGTCCCGTCGAAAGTTTCTGGACAAGGAGCAGTACATGAAGGTAATTACCTATTCTTAAGGCCATGTACTTAGTTTCCTTTGCTTTGATTCATAGGCGTAGCTCTCAAATTCCTCTTTACTAACTTAGGTGCCCCTGAGATGGTGTGCCGATAAGATGGGTTGTTGGGAGGCGTTGGTGTATGAATGGTGCTCTAACCAATGGTGAGTCGTCAACGATGATGCCAAGGCACATCGTGCCCAAATGGAAGGTGTGCCACACCATCAAGGCAGTGCCAACATTTATGAGTTCCGGCGAAAATGGGTATGTGGTTTGCTTCATGATTCCTGCAATTCATTCTTGTAGTTCTAGGTTTACCTATTATTCATACTGTGTTCCTCTCTTGTAGGCTCATCACAATAAGACAGAGGTGCCAGAGGTGTACGACCTCTATGCCATGGCCCATACTGCCTCATACAAGAAGGTCAAGGCATTCTCTAAGTTTGACCTCGATAATCCTGAGAACTTCACCAGTATCTCCTCCCACCACAAGCTCGTGAGGTACAGAGATGTGGGGAAGGTGGTGAATCGGGAGGAGTTCAACTCGAGCCAGCAACCGCTTGATCCAGACCTGGTGATGTTAGCTGGCCATGGGAGTCCCCATGGCTCGATAGCCATTGGAGATGGACATATACGGTCTTCGAGCACTTTCCGGCAGATCAAGGCGCGCCAAATGAGCTCATGTCCTGAGATGTCGCCTTGTCCACGGCCAGTCTAGCTCGCCATCAAGGTTAGTCATACGGACT
The DNA here is from genome assembly GCA_022496015.1 of Hordeum marinum. Taxonomy (NCBI): domain Eukaryota; kingdom Viridiplantae; phylum Streptophyta; class Magnoliopsida; order Poales; family Poaceae; genus Hordeum; species Hordeum marinum. Next base: position 111,442,593 of record CM039676.1, on the reverse strand, counting down.
TACATAGCTTTCATCCATTACATTATCTGTGCAAACAAAGATGATTACAATGCTAACGAGGAGGTGTGTTCCAGGATGCTCTGGATAAAGAGAGAGAAACAACCCAGGCGCTTCTAGCAGAACAGGCCCGGAAGGCGGAGGAGGAGAAGAGGGATCTAGAGGAGAGGACAGCTAAGTTGTTGGAGGAGGAGAGCGCACGGAACGAGGCATCTCACCGGGCCATGTATGAGCTCATCATGGTAAGTTTCTTCTTCATATTAGCCAAATGATGCACTACATGTTCCATTCATTAATAACCAATATGATTGACTTGGCAAAACCAAATGTGTAGACTTTGTGCGAGAAGACCGGCCAGACCCCTCCGTCGACGCCAGTCATTACCAAGGATAGAACAGTGAGTTTCATTTTCAATGTTCATTAGTTACTAGTCTTAACATTTCAGCGTCATCATGCTAACGCAAATGATCTTTGGTACAGCGCAACTCCCGAGCGGCATCGCACGACCCGAGCAACCCCAGTGCTTCACCTCCGTGATGACGAGGAGGGTAAGCCCTGGTATGCCACTTACTTGGCTCGTTTTCTCAAACAAAGACAAACATATCTCGTAGACAAACTTAGCACTTAGACAAATGTCATTTTTTACGTAAGTTAGCTTTGTTTCCTCTAAAATGACATAGTAATCTTACTTACCTCCAAAATGACATATTGTACCTAAGTTAGCTCTAAAATGACATGTTGTACCTAAGTTAGCTCTAAAATGACCTATACTTAGCATTGTTTCCTCCACACTGGCATATTAAGCTTAGTTAACTCAACAATGACATAATAGACTTGGTAATATCACAGATGCCATATACTTACCTTATTTTCTTGCAAAATGACACAATAATCTTAGTTACGTAAAAAATGTGATAATTACCTAGGTTAGCTCTAAAATGACACAAATAAGCAATAAGAAGAAGAAAACAAGAGGATATAGAGAAAGAGAAGAAAAACACTTCTTCTTCTTCTTCTTTGTAACCTCATAGATGCTATATACTTACCTTATTTTCTTGCAAAATGACACAATACGATTAGTTAGGTCAAAATGGCATAATTACCTAGGTTAGCTCTAAAATGGCACAAATAAAGAATAAGAAGAAGAAAAACAAGAGGATAAAGAGAAAGAGAAGAAAAACACTTCTTCTTCTTCTTCCTCCTCTTCTTCTTCTTCTTCTAGATCTTCTTCTTCTTCTTGGTAACCTCATAGATGCCATAGACTTACCTTATTTTCTTGCAAAATGACACAATAAGCTTAGTTAGGTAAAAATGGCATAATTACCTAGGTTAGCTCTAAAATGGCACAAATAAGCAATAAGAAGAAGAAAAACAAGAGGATAAAGAGAAAGAGAAGAAAAACACTTCTTCTTCATCATCATCTTTTTCTTCTAGATCTTCTTCTTCTTCTTGGTAACCTCATAGATGACATAGACTTACCTTATTTTCTTGCAAAATGACACAATAAGCTTAGATAGATCAAAATGGCATAATTACCTAGGTTAGCTCTAAAATGGCACAAATAAGCAATAATAATAAGAAAAACAAGAGGATATAGAGAAAAACAAGAAAAACACTTCTTCTTCTTCCTCTTCTTCTTCTAGATCTTCTTCTTCTTCTTGGTAACCTAATAGATGCCATAGACTTACCTTATTTTCTTGCAAAATGACACAATAAGCTTAGTTAGGTCAAGAATGGCATAATTACCTAGGTTAGCTCTAAAATGGCACAAATAAGCAATAAGAAGAAGAAAAACAAGAGGATAAAGAGAAAGAGAAGAAAAACACTTCTTCTTCCTCCTCCTCTTTTTCTTCTTCTAGTTCTTATTCTTCTTCTTCTTGTATTCTTCTTCTAACTTTCTTATTTCCCATTTTGCAGATTTGATTCACTTCACGGAAGCTTGCATTGATGGAGTTCTTGTGTTTACTTTCTGTTTTGATTTTGTATCGATGAACATTGTGAAACTTGCTACCTATGGATTAAACTATGCATGTATGGATGAAACTCGCACTTTTGATTTGGTATGTTTGTTGGATGATCATATATATGTGCTTGTGATATGGCAGGGATATAGTTTCTGTGAATTATATATATATCATATATGTGCTTGTGAAAATGATTGGATATAACAAAAAACAAAACAAAAAGGGACAATACAGGCACTTTGCCGTCTGCCACCGATGGCAAAGGGCTCTTTGCCGTCTGCCCCGGACGGCAAAGGTGCCACGTGGAGGCCACCTGTGCAAACTGGGAAGACCAGACTGGGGACATTTGGTTTCTTTGCCGTCCGCGGCAGACGGCAAAGGGTGAGGAGGCAAACGGCAAAGAAGTGAGAGGGCGGCCACGGCAGAAGTCTTTGCCGTCTACGGCGGATGGCAAAGGGTGAGAAGGCAGACGGCAAAGAAGTTAGAGGGCGGCCACCAGGCTGGGGACATGTTGTCTCTTTGCTGTCTGTGGAGGACGGCAAAGGGGGCTGGGAGCCAGACGGCAAAGGGGGCGGGGAGGCAGACGGCAAAGGGGGCAGGGAGACAGACGGCAAAGGAGGCAGGGAGGCGGACAGCAAAGCGGTGGGTCCGTTAGCCACCTCTAACGACGACGTCATCAGTAGTTATCGTCCAATAGACTTTGCCGTCTACAAGCTGACAGCAATGAATCTTTGTCGTCCGCTAGGCGAAAGCAGACAGCAAAGAACCCCTTTGGCAGAGCTAGCTAGGGCCAAAAATATGTCGTCTGCTAGCGGACGGCAAAGTGCTTTGCCATCCGCCTTTGTGCCTTTGTTGTCTGCCATGGCAGACGGCAAAGTGCCTGATTCCTATAGTGTATGACCCGTAGGACTTCCCAATCTTCTCACTGGCAGCAGCCTCTCAGCAATCAGCACAACAGGCAGCTCCCTTGCCGGTGGTTTCAGCTTTCGCCTTCTTGCCTGTGCTGAGGTCTCTGGAGCTCTCAATGACTAGTACTGCCTTTCCCTTGCGCTTCTTGTTGCTCTTCTTGTTTCTTCCCTTCGGGCCAGGGACGCTATCGTCGTCATCAGAGTCAACTTCAAAGCTTGCCTCCTCTCCAGGGAGTCGCCTTCCCTTGTCAGCTCAAGCACATTTATCCGCCAAGGTGTAAAGCTCATTGACAGTCTTGGGACGCTTGACATTCATCTTCGCTCGCATCCTCTTGGTGCGCATGTTCGAATGGAACGCGACAATTATAGCTACGGGATGTATTTCTAGGATGTTGCGATGCATTCGGCTAAACCTCTGGATATACTTCCTCAAAGTTTCTCCCTCCTTCTGTGGGAGGACTTTGAGATCATTAGGCTTGCCTGGCTCCTGGTGACCACCCATGAAGGCGCCAACGAACTCGTTACACAGATCATCCCACGATGAAATTGAATTCTCCGGCAGGTGCATGACCATGACCTAAAATTTGGCTTAAGTGCCAAAGGGAAGTTATTGGCGAGCACCTTTTCATCTTTTCCTCCTGCGGCTTGGACAACCATTGTATATATGCCCAAGAATTCTGCCACGTTCATCTTTTTGTCGTATTTCTCAGGCAGCTCAAGCTTGAAATCTCGGGTCGATGGCCAACGGACCCATTGCAGCCCGCTAGTGAAGGCAGGGCAGCCGACCTCGTAAGGAAGGTACCCGCCAGCATTAGGCGCGAGGTTGCTGACATCTGGACCGTTGCGCTTGTCAGATTAACGGTGTGCTTCCTGGCATCGCTCGATGGTGATGCGCGCGTCTTCTTACTGTCGGTCTTCAAGGACATGCCGGTTATCCCGGCTGTCGCGCGGACCAGACGAGACCATGGACACCTCGTCGTGCTCGTCAGCATGTGAAGCTTGCTGCAGCCGCTTCTGGGCCTGTTGTCATGAAGGGGATTGCACGGTTGGTGTGGGGCCCTCGACATGCTCATTGGCCTCGGTTGCTGTTGTCGTCCGCGTACGTCTCGACGGTTCTGCATGCCAGGTCTTGTTGGCTTCGAGAAGGAAATCAAACTCTGAATGGTGGCTCTCCATTCATCCATCTTATCGCCTATGGACATAAAGTTGAGCAGCATCTGGACTCGCGACATGGCTTCCTCGGTCGTGTCTGGCATGGCGAAAGAGGCGGATCGTGACGTCTCTCTACTCTTGGTGGGACCAAGAGAAACGTCACTGCGTTATCCATGCTGTGTGCCACTCACTGGGGCCATCTGATGTGCGGGAGGCCGATCATGTGGACTTGCGGCCCCGCTCAGTGCTCTATCTTGTTCTGAAAGGGGCATACGTCCAGCAGCCCCATCAGTAAGGGGTGTAGCTGGAGGGTCACGGCTTGCACCAGACCAGGCGCCTCAGAGGCGGCCACGGCCATCGAGCGGTCGGAAGGCGAAGAACATCGATTTCTCTCGCCCACAGCATTGGGGCCGAGGTCATCAAGTCGTTCCTGTGGTTGCTTCTCTCCAACATCTCCTTCTCCTTTTTCGGTCGTGGGGGACTAGACGGGGGCACCGGCCGCGTCGCCCATGATGCCCGCCTCACCTGTGATCGTTGCAGTGTCGACGGCGTCAGCGGCCACGTGCGAGGGAACCTTCGAAGTGGAGGGATGCGTGGCTGCATTGGATTTCTTCTTGGGCGCCATTGTTGGAGACTATGATGATAAAGAACGACATGCCGATCACAATCTCAGGTTCACACCAACATAGCGCTCCCTACCTGGCGCCCCAATGATGTCGGGGCCGGATGCACATGATCACCTATGGGGCCATAGGCCCCTTTATAGTTCAGCGGGGGGCGTGGACGTAAGCACAAAGAGCGGAGCCTATGAGACAACGCGGCGATTTACCCAGGTTCGGGCCGCTGTGAAGCGTAAAACCCTACACCTGCTTTGTGGGTGGATTGATTAGAGGAACACGAAGAGCGTGCAGCACTCCAGCCCAGCAAGGGTTGCCTTCGGGGGAGTTACTACACGTGTACAAGTATCCAAAATTTTGAATCCTGAGATAGGTTGCCTTGGGTCTCCTTTTATAACACAAGCGGCAGCCACAGTGGCAAAACAGACATTCTCTTGTGATTAGAAAGCTAGCAGAGCTTATCATACATAACTCTGGCATTAAAGATAAAATACCATCATTGCTAGTCTAGGTGACGAGCAGGGATGCATCCCCGACAATCTTATGCCACCGCTCTAGCTAACTATAGTACCTCGGCTCGACACGTCTATGTACGGGTGTCATGGAGGCGCAATTTGTCTTCTAGCGTGTCGCCATGTGCTTAGCGAGAGCCACTTAGCCACTTGGGGGCTCGACACCGCATTGACAAGTGACTGGCCTTGCGATGAGGTGGAGCGGTGGCAGATTGGATTACGCTTGCCAAGGGATGGGTTACCGGGTCTTCAAGAAGGGGCGCACGTCCTGGTCCCCGGAAAATGCCGGGGGTGCACTTGGCGCGCAGCAGTCCAGGTTTGGGCTACCGCGTCGGGTTTGTTGGAGTCTGTCTTGATCACTTGTCGGGTTGTCTCGATGTTTGAAGGGTTTAGCTACTACCGCCTGTGCATAAGTCAGGGGCACTAGGTACCCCTGTCCTAGTGCACCGACATTAATACACTAGATGCATGATGGATAGCGGTCGATGTGTGGAGTAATACTAGTAGATGCAGAATCATTTCGGTCTACTTATCTTGGACGTGATGCCTATATAATGATCATTGCCTTGGATATCGGCATGATTATTTGATTTTCTATCAATTGCCCAACAGTAATTTGTTTACCCATCGTGTGCTATACTCATCATAGAAGCCACTAGTAAAACCTACGGCCCTCGGGTCTATCTTCCAACGTATTGCTTTCCGATCTATCTTTTTTCCACATTTCTTTTCAGATCCATTATTCCAAAACCCAAAAATACTTTGCTTCACTTTTTATTTGCTTATTTTATTTTGTGTTCTTGTGGGATCTATCCATCCAATTTACTACAAACCAATCTATCTTTTTACCGTGGAAAGATTGACAACCTCTCTTACGCGTCGGGTTGCAAGTATTTGTTCTTTGTGTGCAGGTACCGATTACATAGTGTTGCGTGGTTTTCCTACTAGTTCAATAACCTTGGTTTCATAACGGAGGGAAATACTTGTCGTCGTTGTGTTGCATCATCCCTTCCTCTTTGGGGAAATACCAATGCAATCTCAAGCCCAGTCAAAGGAATTTTTAACGCCCTTGTCGAGGAGGAGGTATGAAAGTAGTCTCCCATCAACTTGCCAATTTCTGGCGCCGTTGCCGGCGAGACATCATCAACATCTATCAGGTTCTTAATCACAAATCTTATCTCCTTGCAATTGATAATTATTTTCCATTTGCCTCTCGTTTTCCTCTCCACCACATCACAAAATTTGCCATTTTATTAGCCCTCTTTTTCGTTTGCCTTTTTCTCGCTAGAGCTCTTCTTCATCTACTTTTCTTCTATGGCTAGTTCTTCCGCTATTACGTGTACCTCCGAGAATGAGGTTCTTAACTTTAAATAAAAGGGGAGGGGGGAATCTAAAAGATGCTTGGTATAGGATTTGCAATTCTTATGCAATCTACCGTTGTTCTTCTTTGCTGTTTTTATGTGGGCATCACCACTTGGTATAGATTTGTCCTTGCTAGGATTACTGGTGGGAATTTCTTGATGTGCCCCACCTTGGATGCTTTTAATGCTATGGGAGATTTAGTGGGTGCACCACCTATCACTATCAATCAAACGATTTTAACTCTTGAGCATGTTGTGTAAAGGTTAGATGCTATTGAAAAGAAAATGCTCACTGAAGACAATATTGAAAAACTAGATAAAGTATTCATATCTTGCTAATAAAATTGGATCAAAAGTGGGAGACGCTCTTACCTAAATTAAACAAAAGAATGGAAGAGAGCCCCGCTAGAATTGATAAGTTGGACGAAATCTTTAGTAACTTGAGTTCAGCTTTTACTACCATTAAGATTATTGAAAAATCTCCTATTAGTAAAGATTGTAAATATACATATGTTACTAAGAACAAGGGTGCCCCTTCTAGTAGAAACAATGAGGATCTTAAAATGATTAGTATTCACCCCAATTTGGTAGAAGTGGTAAATGACCCTATTCGCCAGAATGAATTTTTCAATCTTATTACTAGAAGTATTTTCATTGAAGGTATGCATTCTAAGTCCTTGAAGCATTCTAGTTGTGTGATTAAGGAATTGGAAACTAAAGATGACAATACTTGAATCTATGCATTATGCCTAGCTAGGGGCGTAAAACGATAGTGCTTGCTAGGAGGCAACCCAACGCATAAAATTTATTTTACCTTTTTCTTTATATTCCTGAGTGTTTACACAATTATTATACTGTTATTATTTTGCTTTTTATGTTTTAATTTGTGTTTGTGCCAAGTAAAGCCTTTAGGATCATGTTGGGCGATAGTTGATTTGATCTTGTTGAAAAACTAAAACTTTTGCATACAGTAAAAGAATACTTAAAAATCACAGAAACAATGAAAAGTTCTGAATTTCTTACACAAGATCGATATAAAAAATTATGATGTCGTCCCAATATTTCAGAATTTTCTGAGTTACATAAGTATGGTGAGAGTATAGATTACTACAGATTGTTCTGTTTTTGACAGATTCTGTTTTTGTTGCATTGTGCGCTTGTTTTGATGAATATATGGCTTGTATTGGAGGGTATAAGCCAAGTTAAAGTTAGAATACAGTATATATAATTCAATAATAAAATATGAATGGGTTCGCACTAGTACGAAAGTGGTAATTTTTTTTATTATACTAACGGATCTCACGAAGATTTTCTTGAGTTTTGTGTGATTGAAGTTTTCAAGTTTTGGGTGAGATCATGATGAATGAAGGAATAAGGAGTGAAAAGAGACTAATCTTGGAGATGCTATAGCACCACAAGATAATATCCAAAGAGGAACAAGCAACTAACTCTTTCTTATAACGATCATCGGTATTACTTGGAGCTATATTTTTATTCATCACATGTCATGAGTTTTGCTTGGAGCGTCTTGTATTATATGAGCCTTTGATAGTTTTGGTTTTTATTTGTTACAAGTATCCTTGTTTTACAAACCTATTTGAGAGAGCCAAAATTATGATATGATTTGTTAGCATTACTCTATATGCTTCACTTAAACTTTTGAGCTATGGAATTGCTCTTTATGCTTCACTTATATCTTTTTTAGCACGACATGCTTTACATTTTTTTGAAGAAATACTCTCATGCTTCACTTAGATTTAATTTGAGAGTTAGTTAATTTTGAATAAATTATCTCATGCTTCACTTATATTATTTTGAGATATGAAACTTTTATGCTCGTGGTCTTCACTTAAATCTATGTGAGCTTATCAAAAGCAATGGGTATATATGAAACTAGTCCCAATGTGATAGATATTCAAGAGGGATATAATAAAAACTTTCATGAAGACCATTGTACAAATTAAACTTGATTCCTTGTAATGGTAGTAATATGTGAGTTATGTTGGTGAGTAACTATGCTTTAGTAGGAATATTGGTGTTAAGGTTTGTGATTCCCTATGCAAGCACGAAAGTCAATAGTTATGCAATGAAATTACATCCTACTTATGGTGCATTATTCGGTGTTAGTTATGCTTAATGCTCGCTAATGTGAATTTTTTTTCTTGGTTGGTTGCTTCTCAATCTATTTGCTAGCCTTCACGTATACTAAGTAGAAATACTACTTGTGCATCCAAAATCATGTAAACTAGTTTTGCCATATGAGTCCACCATATCTACCCATATGTGGTATTTCCATGTCGTTCCAAGAAAATTTGTATGTGCCATGTCTAATTTTCAAAATGAATTTTCTTTTCGTGTGCTCATACGCTCATAAAGCGGAAGGGGGTGACCGATATTTTTCCATGCTAGATGTGTTATTCTCAAGATGAGTGTTTGTTCATTTGTCATGGCACGAGAGTATGGCGGTAATAGGGATGCCCAGTCTTGAAATGAAAAATAAATTTACCTTATGTTGTGAAATAATAAATTCCTTGGAAAGTGTTGGTATGGAAGGCAATTGTGGATTCGTCTAGCCATGGATTGTGAAAGAATGGTGGAAAAAGGAATAAACTTTATTTCCTGTTTGGGAACCGCTTATGATATGTCTAGCATGGAAAGGTATTGAAAGCCATACCTGTGGTAAAATATTATCTGGATGTATTTCCGGAAGAATTACCAGGAATGCCACCAGATAGGGAAATTGAGTTCCTAATAGAGCTACAGCCAGGGACAACACCAATTTCCAAGAGACCCTATCGGATGCCCACAAATGATCTGTTGGAAATCAAGAAGCAAATTAAGGAGTTATTGGACAAAGGTTATATACGCCCAAGTTCTTCACCTTGGGGAGCCCCAGTTCTTTTGGTGGAGAAGAAGGATAAAACCTTGAGAATGGTAGTCGATTATCGTGCCTTGAACGAGGTGACTATCAAGAACAAGTACCCTCTGCCGATGATTAATGATTTGTTTGATCAGCTCGTAGGAGCCAAAGTATTCTCCAAGATCGATCTTCGATCAGGGTATCACCAGTTGAAAATTCGTGAACAGGATATACCCAAAACAGCTTTCACCACGAGGTATGGCTTGTATGAGTATACGGTCATGTCTTTTGGATTGACTAATGCTCCTACCTACTTCATGAATTTGATGAACAAAGTATTCATGGAATACCTAGACAAGTTTGTTGTGGTGTTCATCGATGACATTCTGATATTCTCCAAGAACGAGGAAGAGCATAAGGAACATTTGCGTTTAGTTCTGGAGAAGCTGAGAGAGCATCAACTATATGCCAAGTTCAGCAAATGTGAATTTTGGCTGACGGAAGTCGGATTCCTTGGACATGTTATTTCCGGAGAAGGAATAGCCGTAGACCCCGCTAAGGTTGAAGCCGTCACTGAGTGGAAGTCACCCACCTTAGTTAAGGAGATCCGCAGTTTCCTCGGACTTGCTGGATATTACCGGAGATTCATTGAGAATTTCTCAAAGATTGCCAAGCCCATGACAGAGTTGTTGAAGAAAGAATCTAAGTATGTTTGGACTGAGCAATGTGAAGCCAGTTTCCAGGAGTTAAAGGAACGCTTGGTCAAAGCCCCATTATTGATCTTGCCCGATATTCGGAAGGATTTCCAAGTTTACTGTGATGCCTCACGTCAAGGACTTGGAGGAGTACTTATGCAGGATGGAAAAGTTGTAGCCTATGCATCCAGACAACTACGACCTCATGAGTTGAATTATGCCACGCATGATTTGGAACTAGCAGCCGTAGTGCACGGACTCAAGACTTGGAGACATTTCCTTGTCGGAAATAGTTGTGATGTTTACACCGACCATAAGAGCCTGAAGTATATCTTCACGCAGAAAGAGTTGAACCTCAGACAGAGACGATGGTTAGAGTTAATCAAGGACTATGACATGAGATTACATTACCATCCAGGTAAGGCTAATGTTGTAGCCGATGCCTTGAGTCGGAAAACTTATGTGAACACACTCACGGCGGGAGGATTACCCCAAGAGTTAGCCGATGATCTCAGAGAGCTCAAGCTAGAGATAGTTCCAAGAGGATATGTTGGTACACTAGAGATCCAGTTCACCTTGACCGAAAGAATTCGTAAAGCCCAGAAATCGGACAAGGAGATAGCTGAGATAAAGCAGAGAATGGAAGATGGTAAAGCTAAAGGTTTTCGTAAGGATGAACACAGAACTTTGTGGTTTGAGAACCGAATCTATGTGCCCAATGACCCAGAGCTCAGGAAGTTGATACTTCAGGAAGCCCACGATTCACCTTACTCGATACACCCAGGCAACACCAAGATGTATCTAGATTTAAAGGAAACTTATTGGTGGACAGGTATGAAGAAAGATATTGCGGAATATGTTGCAATATGTGATATTTGTCAGCGAGTAAAGGCAGAACATCAGAAACCAGCAGGGTTACTACAACCTTTGCCGATTCCCGAGTGGAAATGGGAAAAACTTGGTATGGATTTCATCACAGGATTGCCCAGGACCCGTTCAGGTTATGATTCCATCTGGGTAGTGGTTGATCGCTTGACCAAGGTGGCACATTTCATTCCAGTGAAAACCACCTATACCAGTGCTAAGCTAGCCAAGATATATATGACCAGAATCGTATGTCTGCATGGAGTTCCGAGAAGTATCGTGTCAGATAGAGGAACACAATTTACCTCAAAGTTTTGGCATCAGTTACATGAAACTTTGGGTACAAGGCTAGAGTTCAGTACAGCTTTTCATCCGCAGACAGATGGACAGACTGAGAGAGTCAACCAGATTCTGGAAGACATGTTGAGAGCTTGTGCGCTAGATTATGGTTCTAGTTGGGACAATAACTTGCCTTACGCAGAATTCTCATACAACAACAGTTATCAGACCAGTCTAAAGATGGCCCCTTTCGAAGCTTTATACGGAAGGAGATGCAGAACACCACTGACATGGGATGGTGTTGGAGACCGACAACTTTTTGGTCCCGACCTTATCCGAGATTCTGAAGAGAAAGTCAAGATGATTCATGACAGACTCAAGGTAGCTCAATCTCGACAGAAGATTTATGCTGACAACAAGCGCAAGGAAGTGACATATGAAGTGGGAGACAGAGCATATCTTCGTGTATCCCCGCTTCGAGGAATCAAGAGGTTTGGTGTTAAAGGAAAATTAGCACCCAGATTCATAGGCCCCTACAAAATTCTTGAACGTAGAGGAGAAGTTGCATACAAACTGGAATTGCCGGAAGGATTATCCCAAGTTCATAATGTGTTCCATGTTTCCCAGCTAAAGAAATGCCATGCTGAGATGGCTGACATCCCTTTTCGAGACACCGTGCCCCTAGAGGCCATACAGCTTGACAGTGATCTGACTTACGAGGAGAAGCTTGTCAGAATCCTCGAGACAGCCAACAGAGTTACCCGCAGCAGGATCATCAAGTTCTGTAAGGTTTTGTGGAGTCATCACACCGAGGAAGAAGCCACCTGGGAACGCGAAGAAGATCTTCGTAGAGACCACCCGCACCTATTTTCTAGCCAACCCGAATCTCGAGGGCGAGATTCATCTTAAGGTGGGTAGGTTTGTAACATCCCAAAATTCCATTTTGGAATGTTATGATTTATAGTTATGCATCCATCTGCATCATTGCTTGATTGTATGTGTTAGTTGAACTGCCTCTTCTGAATTCCAGAAAGCTCTTTCTACTTTTCCCTAAGTTGCTTTCACCCATTTGAAATTTTGGTTAAAAGTTCAAATAGGAGAGGAGGAACATGACACTCCACACCAGGGACTAATTGGTGATATATTTGAACAATAATAACCAGGAGTTATTTTGAAAATATTTGCAAAAAGGGTTTAAAAACAATTAGGCAATTTCTGGAAATATTATTTTTTTTAACTGTTCAAATGACAGAATAGAAATGTTCATTAAATAGCATTTATTATTCTATTAATTTCGATATATAATACCCCTATATTTTTAAATGGTTTGAATGCTTTAAAAGCTTTTGAATATCTATGGAAAATTATTAAAAAGAAACGGTAACCGTTTCCGGTATTAAACGGGCCGGCCCACGGCAGTTATTCGCGCATTTACTACCGATCGGCCGACCGCGCGTAACGGACACGCCCTCCCCTCACTGACACTGGGCCCCACCCGACCGACCGTTTCACCGAACGGTCATCTTCTCCCCCCCCCCCCCCCCGGCGCGCCGGACCCGACGCCGGCCATTTCCTCCCCTCGCCGGATCTCTCTCCTCTCTTAACTCCCCGCACCCTCGAGCACCTATATAAGAGCCCCACAGCCCCGCCTTTCATTTTCCCCCCTAGCCCCCTCTGTCCCTCGCCGGAAGACCGCGCAATTGCTCGCCGGAGCTCCCACCCCCACCGGACCTCCCGTCGACTGTAGCCACCGATTACGTCCACCTCTCGCCCAACCGACCTCACCAATCGACTCAGGAGAACCGTCGCCGTCGCCCGGACCACTTCCCCGTCTTCCCCGACCACCGGAGCACCAACACCGTCGTCTTTGCCGTTCCGGACTCGCCGGAGATCTCCGACGCCGGCGACTTTTCTCCGTAAGCTCCCCTCGACCATCGGATCCTGAATCAACGACCGAGATTAGAACGGATTTAAATCCGAACCGGTATCCTCTACCGACCGGTCGCCCGCTCTAAATCACCTACCGCACGCGCTCGCTAGCCAATAGGATCGCGCCACGTAGCCCCCTGGCCGTTGCAAAGTCAGGTTTCTTTTTCAGTTTTGTTTTAATTAACAGAATGTTTTCAAAATTTGTTTTAGCTATATCTTTTAATCTATTTAGTGTTTTGAGTTGATTCTTTTTGCAATAGCTCACATTTTTCATGTAGTTTCACCCTGTACTTTTAAATTTCAAATTTGACCTATAGAATTTGAATTTAATCAAATTTGCTCAAAATCTTCAAATCTGTATAACTAGAGTTTGAAAATAGATTTTGACATGAATCTTTTTGCTACTGTTTGATATTGGTTAGAACTATCTCCATGTTTAGTTTGAGGATTTTTAGGATGATTTTGAATAGTGTTTTAGCTATAAAGAGAATCTGCTTAGTATTTTAATATAGTTTTATAAACTCAATTTTAATTAGTTTGATTTAGAATTTGGTTTTATTTGTTTATTAGGTTCTGTTAGTAAACATTTAGTGTTTTCACTCACTGATAATAAAAATATAAATTTTCTTAGTTTAATTTTATTTAACATAGGAATCACAACTTCTTTTCAAATAGGCATAATTTGATTAAAACAACTAACTAGTAATAGTTTTGTTTTCAAACAAAGTTTTGTATATTTTAATTCTGTTTTCTAAGACAGATCTAATTGTAAATTATTTTCTGTTAAGAACATGTTTTACTAATAAATAATAAGTTTAGTTTTTCATTCTTTTGTTAATATAACTATAGTTGATTCATATAGTGTTTATCACAAACTTGTATAAACTTTACTAAACTTTTCCCAACAAACTTAAATTGATTTTATTCTATTTATTAATAAAATATTATATTGTTTCCTTGATGACAACAATTGTTTTGTTATTACAAAATAGTTTTATTAAGATAGTAGTGTTTTATCAATCACCTCCTAGTAAACAAAACTTTGTGTGTTTCCTTACTTGTGATTTGTGCATCGTTTTGTCTTGATTGTTTACTAGTTCTTGATTGATGTTTGTGAGTTACAATATTCTGTTGTATGCTTATTGAGTGCTTTGTTTGCTTCGTTAGATTATCCGGAGTGCGAAGCTTGTTACTTAGAGTCCCACGAGTACGAAGATCGTCAATCAGGCAAGTCACCTTGATCATGTTTTACCCATGTTTTATATGCATTAGTTCTACCATCTCCCCAGTTGCATGCAAGATAGGTTAGTTGGAAACTTGGTTACATTGTAGTAGTATCATGTGGTAGGTACCCCCCTCAACCCCTTTGACACATTGGCCCCGGGAAACGTTGTTTTACCTTTTGCTATGCTATTAGTAGACGGGGTTGGTTGTGTGATTCATGAGAGTTGAGAGAGTTAATAATTTCAAGACCTACATAATGATCAAGATTTAAGACTCCGAGTTTTCAACATACCTCTGGGTGGATGATGGTTGAACGGCGCCCTGGAGAAACCAGTGGTTAGCCTAGGTGATGCTGGAGATGGCCAGTATTCACGTGGAAAGGTCCACCCAGGCACAAAGAGATGGATGGGTGCTTCAAGACCCAAGGCTTACCTGCACAGCCACAAGTCATTATGGGCTCTGGCTTGGTTGGATATCGTGGTGACCCTAGACAGGCGGTGCTACGAGAGGTAGAAGAACGGTAGGAAAGGATGGGCACCGACAGAGTCGCAGGGAAACCCTTTGGAAGACCATGTTTTGGTCATCCGTTTCTCAAACACCCTGAAGTGCGAGAAATCAAACGGAGGCGATCAAATCTTGTGGGGAACGTGTGCAAAACTCTGCAGAGTATTCAAAACCTAATCGATTAGCCGTGTCCACGGTCATGGACGACTTGAGCCAAAGGAATTGAAACTTCCGGAACTCTCAACACAATTAATAATGATGATGTGGGTATTAATAATTTGGGAATGAGAATTGGTTGGTGGAACCATCTCATTAATCAACAAACTTAGTAATATTTTGCTTAATCCCTCCCTTGATGTAGGAAAAACTTGGCTTTACGCAAAAACTTACCACCCCACCTACCATATTTGCATATAGACTAGATGATTATCTTTTCACCCTTCTCTTGTGACTTTGCCGGCATATTCCATATGCTGACCTACATGGCTGCAACGTATCATGTTGCAGAGTACTTTTCCGACCAGGAGTGAGGACACGTTCTATGCTCAGTGAGACGCCCTTGGAGTCAGATGGACTCACCTACCTTCGACGCTTCCGCAAGATTTAGATATTCTCATGAGTTGGCTTTTAGCCACTTTATTGTAATTTTTATTGTAATAAAGGACTCGATATGAGATTTCGATTAATATAATGCTGTGTGATTTCCCTTTGATATATACATGGATGTACCGTGTGTGTACTAGCAAGATCTTGGGATGGTACGGAAACACCGGAGACTTGACCTTTCAGGTCGGGTCGCTACAGAAATGGTATCAGAGCACACGCTGACCGTAGGACGTAACCTCTAGGATTGGAAAGCCTTAGGATTGTTTCTCTTTGTCTTTAAATATCTTATACTCTCATCTATTCGTTTCTGACTCCTCTCCGATTATTTCAAAATTTATAGATGGCCACCTTCATCCCAGTGTTGATCACGGAGTTTTGCCAGCCTGATGTAACGATGCCCTTTGGTAAGGAGCTGATGAGGATCGTCAAGGACGTAAGGATTGCTTTGCCGAGCATCACCGGGACTCCTATCATGTCATTTCCCCAAGATAGACGCTAGAGGATCGAGGTGCATATCCCAGGGAAGACTTTTGGGAACCGGAAGGAACCCATCGACCTCAAGTTCGTGGCACCCAGTTGGATACTTGGGAGAGACATGGCCATTCATCGTGCCCTTGGACGTATTCAGGAGGAATACAGAGGTGGAACCATTTCACCAGGACTCAGCATGGTTTGCCGCAGAGATGCCCATGGCAACATCATCACCAACCCCACTGGAGACTCTACCATATCATATATCCAGACCCTGGAGACGCATGTCAGGACGTTGGAGCTTCGTGTTCGTGCTGACACGAAGACTATCAAGAACCTGATAAACCGCGAGCTGGACCTTGAAGCTGATCTGCGAGAGGCCAACTATGAACATGAGCATGAAGTGAAGGACTTCTTAGAGAGGACTGATGAACAGAATGCACGCATCGCAACTCTGGAGGAGCAGCTAGACATGGGGGAAAACCTCCATCCCGAAGGAGACATGGCACCCTTCATCAGCGACGATGAAGACTATGAGGAAAGTACCACCGGAGGACCTACGACTATGCACTTTTGAGGAGAACCTTAGTTATGCCCTCCAATGTATCTTTTATTTTTTTAGTCGTTAAAGCGTAGGTCGATGCTTAGTTGTTTGAGATTTGTATTCCCGATGTTTGATGTTGATTGAATAAATGAATGAGTGTTTGGTGTGATATGTTTGTTGCATTGCATATGGGTAGTGAATTTCTTCTAGACCCTTGTTCTATTCTAATTCTCACCCCTCTGAAAACAGCAAGATGCCTCCACGACGTGAGTCCGACTTCACTTTCCCACCGGAACTCACACAACTTCTTCAGCAGCAGAATGCACTGATGCAGTTATTGATTCAGAATCAGACCAACAACGAGAACAACCACAACCACCATCCACCCCAGACTAACAATCTCACCCGTTTTCTGAGGTTGAACCCTCCAACTTTCTCCAGCAGCACTGAGCCCATTGTGGCAGATGACTGGCTCCGCAAGATGGAGAGAGAGCTCATCACCGCTAGATGCATTGACGCTGAGAAAGTGCGATTTGCCGCACATCAACTGGAAGGACCAGCAGCATCATGGTGGGAGAATTACACCACCACTTATCCTATTGCAGATGTGACTTGGGAGCAGTTCAAGCTTGCTTTCCGCACCGCACATGTTTCAGCTGGAGCCATGAGTCTGAAGAAGCGCGAGTTTCGCAACTTGCGCCAGGGAAATCGCTCTGTGGCCCAGTACGTGGACGATTTCAGCACATTGGCACGTTATGCACCAGGAGATGTGGCCGATGATGCGGCCAAGCAAGAGAAATTTCTGGAAGGACTCAACGACGAGTTGAGCATGCAGCTGGTAGTGGCTAATTTCAACAACTACCAAGAGCTGGTGGATAAGGCACTTATTCTGGAAGGTAAACAGCAGCAAATTGAGAACCGCAAGAGGGAGTACACTCAGGGGAAGTTTAACTCTGGAGCTCATCATAAGCCCCGCTACTCCCCGTACTCAGGGAATACCGGATCAGGAAACAGTAAGTTTGGAAGGCACACTCATGTTGTGCACAACCATGGAGGAAATGGGAACAACCGTCCCAACCATGGCAACTTCAAGACTGACAATGGGAATGGGAACAACAACCAGCACCGTCACGCTCCTGCTCAGAAGGATCTGAGTCACATTACCTATTTCAAGTGTCAGAAGACAGGGCACTATGCTACTGAGTGTCCCCAAAGCAAGCAAGGCAATGGAAACGGCAACAACAACGGCAACTCCGCAGCCAAGAAGCCAAACCCTTTTTCTCGTGCCCGGGTGAACCACCTCAACGTGGAAGAAGTCTATGATCAACCTGAGACTGTGGTTGGTAAGTTTTTATTGCATTCACGTTTAGTTACAGTACTTTTTGATTCCGGTGCAACTCATTCATTCATATCAAGGGTAGTTGTGGATAAGTATGGTTTGCCGACCAAAACCCTTAGTCAGCCCATTAAGGTCAGTTCCCCAGGAGGTATGATGATGGCAGGGATAGGATGCCATGCCTTGAAACTCAATATAGGAAATCATGTTTTTCCCACCGACCTCATCGTCTTAGAGTCACAAGGACTGGATGTAATCCTAGGCATGGATTGGATGACCAAGTATGAAGGAAATCTGGATTGCCTTAGCAAGTCTGTTTCACTCACCACCCCGGAGAACAAGAGGATTAAGTATGTATCCCGACGCACACGTATGAGTGCTAGGTTAAATGCCCTCACAGGAGTTGTTCAGGAGGAAGTACATGTGGTAAAAGATTATCTGGATGTATTTCCGGAAGAATTACCAGGAATGCCACCAGATAGGGAAATTGAGTTCCTAATAGAGCTACAGCCAGGGACAACACCAATTTCCAAGAGACCCTATCGGATGCCCGCCAATGATCTGTTGGAAATCAAGAAGCAAATTAAGGAGTTATTGGACAAAGGTTATATACGCCCAAGTTCTTCACCTTGGGGTGCCCCAGTTCTTTTGGTGGAGAAGAAGGATAAAACCTTGAGAATGGTAGTCGATTATCATGCCTTGAACGAGGTGACTATCAAGAACAAGTACCCTCTGCCGATGATTAATGATTTGTTTGATCAGCTCGCAGGAGCCAAAGTATTCTCCAAGATCGATCTTCGATCAGGGTATCACCAGTTGAAAATTCGTGAACAGGATATACCCAAAATAGCTTTCACCACGAGGTATGGCTTGTATGAGTATACGGTCATGTCTTTTGGATTGACTAATGCTCCTACCTAATTCATGAATTTGATGAACAAAGTATTCATGGAATACCTAGACAAGTTTGTTGTGGTGTTCATCGATGACATTCTGATATTCTCCAAGAACGAGGAAGAGCATAAGGAACATTTGCGTTTAGTTCTGGAGAAGCTGAGAGAGCATCAACTATATGCCAAGTTCAGCAAATGTGAATTTTGGCTGACGGAAGTCGGATTCCTTGGACATGTTATTTCCGGAGAAGGAATAGCCGTAGACCCCGCTAAGGTTGAAGCCGTCACCGAGTGGAAGTCACCCACCTCAGTTAAGGAGATCCGCAGTTTCCTCGGACTTGCTGGATATTACCGGAGATTCATTGAGAATTTCTCAAAGATTGCCAAGCCCATGACAGAGTTGTTGAAGAAAGAATCTAAGTATGTTTGGACTGAGGAATGTGAAGCCAGTTTCCAGGAGTTAAAGGAACGCTTGGTCAAAGCCCCAGTATTGATCTTGCCCGATATTCGGAAGGATTTCCAAGTTTACTGTGATGCCTCACGTCAAGGACTTGGAGGAGTACTTATGCAGGATGGAAAAGTTGTAGCCTATGCATCCAGACAACTACGACCTCATGAGTTGAATTATGCCACGCATGATTTGGAACTAGCAGCCGTAGTGCACGCACTCAAGACTTGGAGACATTTCCTTATCGGAAATAGTTGTGATGTTTACACCGACCATAAGAGCATGAAGTATATCTTCACGCAGAAAGAGTTGAACCTCAGACAGAGACGATGGTTAGAGTTAATCAAGGACTATGACATGAGATTACATTACCATCCAGGTAAGGCTAATGTTGTAGCCGATGCCTTGAGTCGGAAAACTTATGTGCACACACTCACGGCGGGAGGATTACCCCAAGAGTTAGCCGATGATCTCAGAGAGCTCAAGCTAGAGATAGTTCCAACAGGATATGTTGGTACACTAGAGATCCAGTCCACCTTGACCGAAAGAATTCGTAAAGCCCAGAAATCGGACAAGGAGATAGCTGAGATAAAGCAGAGAATGGAAGATGGTAAAGCTAAAGGTTTTCGTAAGGATGAACATGGAACTTTGTGGTTTGAGAACCGAATCTATGTGCCCAATGACCCAGAGCTCAGGAAGTTGATACTTCAGGAAGCCCACGATTCACCTTACTCGATACACCCAGGCAACACCAAGATGTATCTAGATTTAAAGGAAACTTATTGGTGGACAGGTATGAAGAAAGATATTGCGGAATATGTTGCAATATGTGATATTTGTCAGCGAGTAAAGGCAGAACATCAGAAACCAACAGGGTTACTACAACCTTTGCCGATACCCGAGTGGAAATGGGAAAAACTTGGTATGGATTTCATCACAGGATTGCCCAGGACCCGTTCAGGTTATGATTCCATCTGGGTAGTGGTTGATCGCTTGACCAAGGTGGCACATTTCATTCCAGTGAAAACCACCTATACCAGTGCTAAGCTAGCCAAGATATATATGACCAGAATCGTATGTCTGCATGGAGTTCCGAGAAGTATCGTGTCAGATAGAGGAACACAATTTACCTCAAAGTTTTGGCATCAGTTACATGAAACTTTGGGTACAAGGCTAGAGTTCAGTACAGCTTTTCATCCGCAGACAGATGGACAGACTGAGAGAGTCAACCAGATTTTGGAAGACATGTTGAGAGCTTGTGCGCTAGATTATGGTTCTAGTTGGGACGATAACTTGCCTTACGCGGAATTCTCATACAACAACAGTTATCAGACCAGTCTAAAGATGGCCCCTTTCGAAGCTTTATACGGAAGGAGATGCAGAACACCACTGACATGGGATGGTGTTGGAGATCGACAACTTTTTGGTCCCGACCTTATCCGAGATTCTGAAGAGAAAGTCAAGATGATTCGTGACAGACTCAAGGTAGCTCAATCTCGACAGAAGATTTATGTTGACAACAAGCGCAAGGAAGTGACATATGAAGTGGGAGACAGAGCATATCTTCGTGTATCCCCGCTTCGAGGAATCAAGAGGTTTGGTGTTAAAGGAAAATTAGCACCCAGATTCATAGGCCCCTACAAAATTCTTGAACGTAGAGGAGAAGTTGCATACAAACTGGAATTGCCGGAAGGATTATCCGAAGTTCATAATGTGTTCCATGTTTCCCAGCTAAAGAAATGCCATGCTGAGATGGCTGATATCCCTTTTCGAGACACCGTGCCCCTAGAGGCCATACAGCTTGACAGTGATCTGACTTACGAGGAGAAGCCTATCAGAATACTCGAGACAGCCAACAGAGTTACCCGCAGTAGGATCATCAAGTTCTGTAAGGTTTTGTGGAGTCATCACACCGAGGAAGAAGCCACCTGGGAACGCGAAGAAGATCTTCGTAGAGACCACCTGCACCTATTTTCTAGCCAACCCGAATCTCGAGGGCGAGATTCATCTTAAGGTGGGTAGGTTTGTAACATCCCAAAATTCCATTTTGGAATGTTATGATTTATAGTTATGCATCCATCTGCATCATTGCTTGATTGTATGTGTTAGTTGAACTGCCTCTTCTGAATTCCAGAAAGCTCTTTCTACTTTTCCCTAAGTTGCTTTCACCCATTTGAAATTTTGGTTAAAAGTTCAAATAGGAGAGGAGGAACATGACACTCCACACCAGGGACTAATTGGTGATATATATGAACAATAATAACCAGGAGTTATTTTGAAAATATTTGCAAAAAGGGTTTAAAAACAATTAGGCAATTTCTGAAAATATTATTTTTTTTTAACTGTTCAAATGACAGAATAGAAATGTTCATTAAATAGCATTTATTATTCTTTTAATTTTGATATATAATACCCCTATATTTATAAACGGTTTGAATGCTTTAAAAGCTTTTGAATATCTCTGGAAAATTATTAAAAAGAAACGGTAACCGTTTCCGGTATTAAACGGGCCGGCCCACGGCAGTTATTCGCGCATTTACTACCGACCGGCCGACCGCGCGTAACGGACACGCCCTCCCCTCACTGACACCGGGCCCCACCCGACCGACCGTTTCACCGAACGGTCATCTTCTCCCCCCCCCCCCCCCCCCCCCCCCCCGCGCGCCGGACCCGACGCCGGCCATTTCCTCCCCTCGCCGGATCTCTCTCCTCTCTTAACTCCCCGCACCCCCGAGCTCCTATATAAGAGCCCCACAGCCCCGCCTTTCATTTTCCCCCCTAGCCCCCTCTGTCCCTCGCCGGAAGACCGCGCAATTGCTCGCCGGAGCTCCCACCCCCACCGGAACTCCCGTCGACCGTAGCCACCGATTCCGTCCACCTCTCGCCCAACCGACCTCACCAATCGACTCAGGAGAACCGTCGTCATCGCCCGGACCACTTCCCCGTCTTCCCCAACCACCGGAGCACCAATGCCGTCGTCTTTGCCGTTCCGGACTCGCCGGAGATCTCCGAAGCCGGCGACTTTTCCCCGTAAGCTCCCCTCGACCATCGGATCCTGAATCAACGACTGAGATTAGAACGGATTTAAATCCGAACCCGTATCCTCTACCGACCGGTCGCCCGCTCTAAATCACCTACCGCACGCGCTCGCTAGCCAATAGGATCGCGCCACGTAGCCCCCTGGCCGTTGCAAAGTCAGGTTTCTTTTTCAGTTTTGTTTTAATTAACAGAATGTTTTCAAAATTTGTTTTAGCTATATCTTTTAATCTACTTAGTGTTTTGAGTTGATTCTTTTTGTGATAGCTCACATTTTTCATGTAGTTTCACCCTGTACTTTTAAATTTCAAATTTGAACTATAGAATTTGAATTTAATCAAATTTGGTCAAAATCTTCAAATCTGTATAACTAGAGTTTGAAAATAGATTTTGACATGAATCTTTTTGCTACTGTTTGATATTGGTTAGGACTATCTCCATGTTTAGTTTGAGGATTTTTAGGATTATTTTGAATAGTGTTTTAGCTATAAACAGAATCTGCTTAGTATTTTAATATAGTTTTATAAACTCAATTTTAATTAGTTTGATTTAGAATTTGGTTTTATTTTTTTATTAGGTTCTGTTAGTAAACATTTAGTGTTTTCACTCACTGATAATAAAAATATAAATTTTCTTAGTTTAATTTTATTTAACATAGGAATCACAACTTCTTTTCAAATAGGCATAATTTGATTAAAACAACTAACTAGTAATAGTTTTGTTTTCAAACAAAGTTTTGTATATTTTAATTCTGTTTTCTAAGACAGATTTAATTGTAAATTATTTTCTGTTAAGAGGATGTTTTACTAATAAATAATAAGTTTAGTTTTTCATTCTTTTGTTAATATAACTATAGTTGATTCATATAGTGTTTATCACAAACTTGTATAAACTTTACTAAACTTTTCCCAACAAACTTAAATTGATTTTATTCTGTTTATTAATAAAATATTATATTGTTTCCTTGATGACAACAATTGTTTTGTTATTACAAAATAGTTTTATTAAGATAGTAGTGTTTTATCAATCACCTCCTAGTAAACAAAACTTTGTGTGTTTCCTTACTTGTGATTTGTGCATCGTTTTGTCTTGATTGTTTCTAGTTCTTGATTGATGTTTGTGAGTTACAATATTATGTTGTATGCTTATTGAGTGCTTTGTTTGCTTCGTTAGATTATCCGGAGTGCGAAGCTTGTTACTTAGAGTCCCACGAGTACGAAGATCGTCAATCAGGCAAGTCACCTTGATCATGTTTTACCCATGTTTTATATGCATTAGTTCTACCATTTCCCCAGTTGCATGCAAGATAGGTTAGTTGGAAACTTGGTTACATTGTAGTAGTATCATGTGGTAGGTACCCCCCCTCAACCCCTTTGACACATTGGCCCCGGGAAACGTTGTTTTACCTTTTGCTATGCTATTAGTAGACGGGGTTGGTTGTGTGATTCATGAGAGTTGAGAGAGTTAATAATTTCAAGACCTACATAATGATCAAGATTTAAGACTCCGAGTTTTCAACATACCTCTGGGTGGATGATGGTTGAACGGCGCCCTGGAGAAACCAGTGGTTAGCCTAGGTGATGCTGGAGATGGCCAGTATTCACGCGGAAAGGTCCACCCAGGCACAAAGAGATGGATGGGTGCTTCAAGACCCAAGGCTTACCTGCACAGCCACAAGTCATTATGGGCTCTGGCTTGGTTGGATATCGTGGTGACCCTGGACAGGCGGTGCTACGAGAGGTAGAAGAACGGTAGGAAAGGATGGGCACCGACAGAGTCGCAGGGAAACCCTTTGGAAGACCATGTTTTGGTCATCCGTTTCTCAAACACCCTGAAGTGCGAGAAATCAAACGGAGGCGATCAAATCTTGTGGGGAACGTGTGCAAAACTCTGCAGAGTATTCAAAACCTAATCGATTAGCCGTGTCCACGGTCATGGACGACTTGAGCCAAAGGAATTGAAACTTCCGGAACTCTCAACACAATTAATAATGATGATGTGGGTATTAATAATTTGGGAATGAGAATTGGTTGGTGGAACCATCTCATTAATCAACAAACTTAGTAATATTTTGCTTAATCCCTCCCTTGATGTAGGAAAAACTTGGCTTTACGCAAAAACTTACCACCCCACCTACCATATTTGCATATAGACTAGATGATTATCTTTTCACCCTTCTCTTGTGACTTTGCCGGCATATTCCATATGCTGACCTACACGGCTGCAACGTATCATGTTGCAGAGTACTTTTCCGACCAGGAGTGAGGACACGTTCTATGCTCAGTGAGATGCCCTTGGAGTCAGATGGACTCACCTACCTTCGACGCTTCCGCAAGATTTAGATATTCTCATGAGTTGGCTTTTAGCCACTTTATTGTAATTTTTATTGTAATAAAGGACTCGATATGAGATTTCGATTAATATAATGCTGTGTGATTTCCCTTTGATATATACATGGATGTACCGTGTGTGTACCAGCATGATCTTGGGATGGTACGGAAACACCGGAGACTTGACCTTTCAGGTCGGGTCGCTACAGTGTAATTTTTACTTTTATTTGAGTCTCCATCTTCTCTTATAAAGCACCAACTACGGATCACTATGATCGTACTTGAGCCTTAGGTATAGCTAATATTTGAGTGAGTATTCATGAATGGATCAATAATTGAGCATGATGCGCTAGGGATAACTTTCTTTAGTGTTGATATTTTGAAAGACATGGTTGCTTGTTGGTTGCTTGAGTATTAAAGTCTTCATGTCAAAACTAGACTATTGCTTTGAACCATCAAAAAGTCCAAATTTCCATGCTACAAAAGAAAATAATATGTGATCAACATGGTAGGCAGCATTCCACATCAAAAATTATGTTTTTATCATTTACCTACTCGAGGACGAGCAGGTATTAAGCTTGGCGATGCTGATACATCTCCAACGTATCTATAATTTTTGTTTGTTCCATGTTGTTATGTTATCAATCTTGGATGTTTTACAATCATTTTATAGCAACTTTATATCATTTTTGGGGGGGAGTAACCTATTGACATAGTGCCATGTCTCAGTTGCTGTTTTTTGCTTGTTTTTTACTTCGTAGAATATCAGTACCAAATGAAGCCCAAATACTGTGAAACTTTTTGGAGACTTTTTTGGGACAGAAGACACCTCGAGGACCAAAGAATTACTAGAGAGGAGGGCCGAGGAGGCCACAACCCACCAGGGCGCGCTAGAGGCCCCTGGAATGGCCTGATGCGTTGTACCCTCCTTGAGATGCCTCTCCACCGCCTATTAGCTCTATAAATACTCAAATATTCCAAAAAAACCTAGGGGAGTCGACGAAACACAATTCCATCCGCTGCAAGTTCCAAAACCGCGAGATTCAATCTAACACCATCACGAAGGGGTGCATCGTCTTCATGGGTGCCTCTCTGATGATGCGTGAGTAGTCCACCATAGACCTACGGGTCCATAGGCAGTAGCTAGATGGCTTAGTCTCTCTCTCTCTTTTGATTCTCAATACAAGGGTCTCTTGGAGATCTATCTGATGTAATGACTTTTTGTGGTGTGGTTGTTCGGATCCGATGAATTTTGAGTTCATGATCAGTTTATATCCATGAATATTATTTGAGTCTTCTTTGATCTCTTATTTGCATGATTACTTATAGCCTCACATTTTTTTCTTCCAATCTTTGGTTTAGTTAGGCCAACTAGATCGATGTTTCTTGCCATGGGAAGAGGTGCTTTGTGATGGGTTTGATCTTGTGGTGTCCTCTCCAAGTGACAGAAGGGGCAGCGAGGCATGCATGTATCATTGATATTAAGGATAACAAGATGAGGTCTATTCCTACATGAATAGATCTTGTCTACATCATGTCATCGTTCTTATTGCGTTACTCCGTTTCTCCCTAAACTTAATACACTAGATGCATGCTAGATAGCGGTCGATGTGTGATGTAATGCTAGTAGATGCACAATCATTTTGGTCCACTTATCTTGGACGTGATGCATATATAATGATCAATGCCTTGGATATCATCATGATTATTTGATCTTCTATCAATTGCCCAACAGTAATTTGTTTACCCACCATGTGCTATACTCATGAGTGAAGCTACTAGTGAAACCTATGCCCCGGGGGTCTATCTTACAACATATTGCTTTCCAATCTATCTGTCTGCCACTTTTGTTTTCAGATCTATTATTCCAAAAACCCAAAAATACTTTGCTGCAATTTTTATTTTCTTCTTTTATTTTGTGTTCTTGTGCGATCTGTCCACCCAATTTACTACAAACCAATCTATCTATTTACCATGGAGAGATTCACAACCTCTCTTACGGGGTCGAGTTGCAAGTATTTGTTCTTTGTGTGGAGGTACCGTTTACATAGTGTTGCGTGGTTCTCCTACTGGTTCGATAACCTTGGTTTCATAACTGAGGGAACTACTTACCGTTGCTATGCTGCAGCATCCCTTCCTCTTTGGGGCAATACCAACGCAGTCTCAAGCCACGTCACTAATATGATAAAATGAATAGGGGGTGAACACTCTTTAAGGATCGTATATTTTAAAACTTTATGCTTATGTTACTTATGTTTATGAATATTACTATGTTGATGTTTATTAATTCATTGTTTCTCAATGATCATACCTACAGTAGATTACATGTTGTGTAGCATGTCACATCAAAAAGTTTGTTTTTATCATTTGCCTACTCGAGGACGAGCAGGAATTAAGTTTCTGGATACTAATACGTCTCCAATGTATCTATAATTCTTGATGGTTCCATGGTATTAAATTATCATTCTAGCATACTTTTTAGGCATTTATTTGTGAATTCATACTATTTTTTAGCACTAACCTATTAACCAAGTGCCAAGTGCCAGTTGATGTTTTCTATGTGATTTTAGCTTTTTAGGTTTATAGTACCAAACGAACACTAATTGCCATCAACCTTTTTTATGTTTTTTTGGACCAAAAGAAGACCTGGAAGCTTCACGAGAAGACCAGATGCCACACGAGAGAGGCAACACACATCAAGGCGCGCCCGGGGGGTGGTCGCACCCTATTCTGTGCTGGCTCCCCCTGGCGTCTCCCGACGCCCCTCTCTGGCCTATAAATTCCAATATATCCTCAAAACACTAGAGAGCCTCCCAAAACACTTCTTTCACCATCGCAAGTCTTTGTTTCGCCGTGTACCCATCTGGTGCCCTGTTTCGGTGTGCTGTCGGAGGGGGTCGATCACGGAGGGCTTCCACATCAACCTTGCTGCTCCCATGGTGATGTGTGAGTAGTCTACCAATAAACCTACGGGTCCATAGTTAGTACCTAGATGGCTATCTCTCTCTCTCTCTCTTGATCTTCAATACAAAGTTCACCGCATCTTCGCGGTGATCTATTCGGTGTAATCTTCTTGTGCGGTGCATTTGTTGGGATCAAATGAATTGTGAGTTTAAGTTCACATTGTTCATGAAATTATATTGAGTTCCTTGATTTTCCTTCTTCACATATGCATGATTATATGATAGCTTCGTAATTCTCTCCGATCTATTGAAATAGTTTGTCCAACTAGATTGATATTTCTTCAGTGGGAGAGGTGTGTTGTAGTGGGTTCAATCTAGCAGTGCTCTATATCCTAGTGACGGAAATGGACAAGATGCATCTTTGTATTGTTGCCACTAAGGATAAAATGATGGGTTTTATTCATATTGGTTGAATCTACTTTGTCTACATCATGTCAATGTTCTCCAGGCATTACTCTGTTTTACTTAATACTCTAGATGCATGTTGGGTAGTGGTCGATGGATGGAGTAATAGTAGTAGATGCAAGCAGGAGTCGGTCTACTTGCTTACGGAAGTGATTCCTATATGTAATGATCAATGCCATTAATAGATATTGCATAACTATGCGCTTTTCAATCAATTACCCAACAATAATTTGTTTACCCGCCGTGCTACTTCATGAGAGATTCCACTATGGAAAACTATGGCCCTTGGGTCTATCCACTTATATATTTACATAAGTATCAATTACCTCATTTCCATTATTTCTCTTTTATTTTATTTTGCAATTTAAAATTATCTACTATCATCTACACACTTCATTTTCTTGCAAGTAACGAGTCCAAGGGGGTTAACAGCCCTCTTGCCCGCGTTGGGTGCAAGTGTTTGCTTCATTGTGTGCAGTTGCTGAAGACGGGGGCAGTGTGCTACTCCTATTGGTTCAATAACCTTGGTTCTCACTGAGGAAAATACTTATCTATACTCTGCTGCATGACCCGCTCCTCTTCACGGAAAACCCAATGTAGATCACAAGTATCAGTACCACGTCGGGGTCGTCATCGAGGACACCCTTCGCGTGTGGGCCATTTCAAGGTGGTGGGGCTCGATGGAAATAGCGAATTTCTTCCTCGCTACCAGCTACCGCCACCTCCCACCTGACTCTCCGGTGATGTTATGCATGGAGGAAGATCGTGTCAACGGCCTTGTGATTGGCCTCACTACTCGCTTCACCAACCGCCTCGACGCCTCCTTCCTCCACAGCAAAGTCTTATATGTGGTGTAACAGCCCGGGACCGATGCTCCAGAAGATTCCCCTTTTATTTCCATTCTCGTCTGTGTTTCGTTTGGTTGTTGCATTCATCATTGCATCATTTGCATCATCTGCATAGTATCGTCACTCGTTTTCGAAAACTTGCATCCGTTCGTATTTGCCGGTTCTCTCCATTTGTGCCGTCAACCTTTTGAGACCAACCACACACACGCATGTGCCCGCGGCATCGTTAAAAAAACCGTTTTTAAAGTGCGCGAAAAATATTCTCTGATCGGGTCGAAACCTGGCGTGCGGCCCTATTATAGTGTAGGTAGACCGCCTACCACATTTTGTCGCATTCCGAGTTTGTTTGATACCCGAACGGTCAACCATAGCGGTGCGGTCATCGGTTTATTTGTTGGACGATTTCGGTTAATATAAAAAAACTCCGTTGCCGGGCCACACCACCTCCCTCTCATCTTAGCCCAACCACTCTACACAGCCCACCATAGCCTAGCTAACCCCTCCGCTTCTGGACCGTCCGATCGAGATCGTAAGGTACGAAAACGGATGGAAGATCCCTAGCCTAACCACCTGCCTATTTAAGCAGACGAAACCCAAGGTTGCCCCGTCCATTCCTCCCCAATCCCAAACCGCCTCCATCCTTCTGTCTCTCCCCTGTTTTCGTGCCCGACCAACCTCTGTGTTTTGCTCGATTTCCATGTCATCCCGAGCCCCGCACCCGCTCCCGAGGTCTCCTCGCTCGACCTCCCCCAACACAGTGCCTCCCTTTGCTAGCTGCAGCCACCAGCCCCACCATTGAAGCCAGCTCCACCCAGGCCCCTCTTCCCCGCTCTCGAAGTCCTGCTCCCGTGCACCTCACCTTCGTCCGTCGTGGCTTGTCGGACCGGCCGATGACGACGACCGAACCTGCAGCTTGCCGCCTTCCCCAATCTGCTATTGTGCCCACGAGTTGGACGCCAGAGGACTGTAGGTCCATGGCCATGCCCCTACGACCTCCTCCTTCCTCTGTTTCCCCCCTCTCTCTTCTCATCCCTCTCTTTGTGTTGGATGTCTAGGGAACCAAGGCGTCATGCGGAGCTCAGCCACCGATGGAATCTGGCACCTCGAGGCTCGTCTATTCGTCCCCGATGCTCCATCGTCGGCGTGTCACACCCTAGTCCCAGTTGCGCCTTTGCGTCGCCCCTGCGTCAAGCAGAGCTGCTGCTTGCTCATGCATCATCCAACCCAACACCAACAGCCACATCAGGCCCAAGGTGAGTGCCGAGCAGCCCCTCTGCCTTTCCAACGAACATGCACGCATGCATTTCTCCATGGCCCGTCGTCACTTTGCAGATCCTATAGCCGTTGTGCTCGCTTGCTGCCATTTTCGGCGAGATCCGCGTGTGTCCATGGTTGTAGATCGACCATTTTTCTTGCTTATCCAAATAATGTTGGACACCCTTTGTTTTAGGAACTGGTAGATAGCCCAACTGTTTAACAGCGGAACCACACATTGAAGGGGTCTGGGGTTTGAATCCCAATCACCCTTGTTTTCTTTTGCCTGTGTGTCCGGTTGCTGGTTTGCAAGACTTTCATTTTGGTTCAGTCAGCGTCTAGGTGTAGTTTATCTACAGCAAAACCCATAATCTATCATAGCTCCTTTGTATCCCAACTGGTTAGTGCACTAGATTTTCCACCTGGAGGTCTTGGGTTCAATTCCCATGCAGCCTCATTTTTGCGAGAATTTTGATATTCTGTTGTTCCTATGACACTTGGGTCCCGCCGTCCTGTTGACCGGTCCCTGCTAGCCAGTTGACTAAACCACAGGGCCCACTGGTCATACACCACAACCAGCCCAACGTATCAATAGATTTTTCTGCAGTTTTGTTGCATCATATATAATCTTTCATATCAAAAGTAAATGTTGCTGTTTTTAATATGTTGATAACTCTCAAACCGTGCATTGTATTAAAATGTTTTATATATGGAAAACTTGTAAAATTTCATGTAGATTCGTAATATGCGACTTTCATCCATGTGTTTCAACTGTTTAACTTGTTGTTTTATTTTTATTTGCACCAATGCCATGCTAAAACGGTTTCTTTCATAACTAAATAACCGTACCTCTATTCTAAATGTTCCACATATGCAACCCCTCCACATCCCAGCAAACCATTGTTTGGCTATGTTACCGTTTGCTCAACCCTTCTTATAGAGTTTCTAGCTGCAGGTGCAATTGCTTCCATGTGACAACATGGACATTCTTTTGTTATCACAATATTATTGCTATTTAATTTGATGCACTTATACACTTGGTAAAGGGTGGAAGGCTTGGCCTTTTGCTCGGTGTTTTGTTCCACTCTTGCCGCCCTAGTTACTTGTGAACTAGTGTTATATTCCATAATTGAGCGCTCCTAACATGCTCGGGGTTGTTACGGGGACCCCCTTGAGTTTTATTTTAGGATAAAACTTGTCTGGCAAGGCCCAACTTTGGTACTACATTTGCCCATCGTAATAATACTGATCACCTTATTAAAGCATACATGGTTGCCCCCTCGTGAATTAATTTAACATAATACAGGGGGGCAGTGCTGCTGGTGCTGGTCCAAAAATAGAGCACTATGCGGGGCCAACCCGGGGCAACTCGGGAGATTTCTATCAGGCCACCATACACTAGCTTATCCGTCGTGTCCTGAGAACGAGATAGGTGGCTCCTATCGAGATCGTTGACACGTCGGGAGGCCTTGCTGGATTTGTTTTACCTTTCTCGAATGTCTTGCGTGAGGAACTCTGATTTTCTTCGGGCTATCTCGAGGTGTCGGATTTCCTTTGGAATTTCCTAGGGTGATCAAGAGATCTGTGGTCGAGGTTATTCCCGCGGCGTGTGGTTAATTTGTGATGGATGAGTTGGAGCACCCCTGCAGGGAAAATATTTCAGAAAGTCGTGCCCGCGGTTATGTGGCAAACTTGGATACTTTGTTTAACACCTGGTCATAGCAAACTTGAAGTAAACTCTAATAAAATACACCAACAGTGTGTGTAACCGTGACTGTCTCTTCTCGTGAGTCCTTATCTGAGAGAGAACACGGTGGGGTTATGTTTGACGTAAGTAGGTATTCAGGATCAGTTAGTGATCATTACTAGCTCACGTCCGTTATGCGTAGACCACCATACTTTACTTTCTGTATTCGTAAGTTAGCCACTCAAACAAATGCTTAGTCGCTTGCTGCAGCTTCACCACTTAACCATACCTCACCCATTAAGCTTTAATAGTCTTGATACCCTTGGAAATGAGATTCATGAGTCCCCGTGGCTCACAGATTACTACAACAACAGTTGCAGGTATAGGTAATGTGATGCTTGAACGTGAGAGCGTTGCTTGTTTGTTGGATTTCTTCTTCATCATCATCATAGATCTAGGATGGGTTCCAGGCGGCAGCCTGGGATAGCAAGGATGGATGTCATTTTGTCATTTATTTTCGTCCGTAGTCGGACCCTGCTCTTATGTATGATGTTTGAGTATGTCGTTGTATTGATGTGATCTTGATGTAGCTTGTGGCGAGTGTAAGCCAATTCCATGTACTCATCTCTTCGGTACATGTACTTGTAATGATATCCATTCTTGCAACACGACGAGATGCGCTTCTATCCCTGTCGAGGCCCTCGTGCCAAAATAAGGATAGGACCACATCTTGGGTGTGACAAGTTGGTATCAGAGCCTGTACCGACCTAGGATCCCCCTTGATTGATCGAACTTGGCCGAGTCGAGTCTGGAGAAAAACTATTTTGAGTCTAGTTATAACGGAGAATGGGATTCTTTTTACTCCTCTTCTATGCTCTGGTGAGGTATTCGACTTAGGAATTTTGATTCTTCCCTCTTACTCAAAAAAAAATTTAGGATCACACGGGTATTTTGGAAACTATATGATACGGATGTGACGGAATTCTGTCTTGGTGCCTCCTGTCTGACTTGATTTCTTCCGGGGAGTTGAGCTCCAGGGAATTCTTGACACATCATTATCGTTCAGTTTCCTTAGTATCTCAGGACGGAGGATGTTCGGAATTGCTTTAATACTTGTCGTGGTGAGATAAGGTCGGAGTCACCCAGTACTGGGGAGGCGTCCAGGGTACCACCATGGTTAGTATCGTTGTGCTTTTGGGGATCTGAGTTAGATGGACTTGCGAAAGCCTCTGGTTATGTGTTGAAGGATGGATATAGTTGGGGTGTAGGTTTGTTAGTTGTGTGAGATATTTCCTCCTTGTATCCCCAACACCTGATTGCATAACCAAGAAAGTTTTCGGAAGTTCTTAGGTGGGAATTCAAGTAGTTACCTAGGCTATCTTCCAACAGATCATGATGTGAGGTTGGGGTTCGACATCTAGTGGATTCATTTGTTCATGGTCTTTCTTACAGAGGACAGTCTCGATATATGTCATCAGATATGCTTCCTCAAGCCCTGTAGTTCGCTACGCCTAGGGAGCATATTCGAGCGTCATTTCAATATGACAATCCAATGTACGATCGAGCCCGTGTGAACCTTACCACGAAAATATCGAACGAAATCTCTGTTATGTATTTGTTCTGGCTTGTTTCGTAAGCCCATCCCTTGTTTTGTTTTGTATATGATAATCTGAGTTGCTTCAATGTCAAGTGGTGATATCATATCTTTCCTAAATGATGTTTGCATATTTCCATGAGACTAATCCTTTGGATCAACCGGAGTTGTCATATGAATTCTTTTCATCCGGTCTGCTTCTCTTCAAGATAATTCTATCATATCCAATATTGCAAGATCAATCCTCTAATTTATTTTCGGAGTTCTTTTCATCCATCCCAAGTTTTCTTTGTTTTCCCAGCCTCCTGCCCTTTTTCTTCAGTGATTAAATCTCATCCTAATGCCTTCTCTATTGATGTGATGCTCCCGCTATCTTTTCTTCCGTTTCATAGCCGGCGATTCATTGTGAAAGTCCTCAAGTGCTTCAAGTTCATCATTCTTTGTTATTGTGTTATTCTTCTCCGGTGAATTAATTCAAGCTCTTGGTATTCATCTTATCCCTTCTCTTTTGTTCAATGGTTTCCATGTTGGAATTTATTTTCCAAGCCTCTTTTGTTTATTCGTCTCTCTCTCTGTTATATCCGGAGGCTGAAGATATCTCAGAGATTCGTGTTTTCTTCCTTTCCTTCCAAATTATTTCGAGGTTCTCACTTCATCAAGTTCTTAATTTGTACCGGTGCAATCTCTCTTTTAATAAATTGTTTCAATAGTGGTTTCTTTTGAGTGGGCCCATAGCCCACAGGTTTTTCCCCAGGATCTTACCCGGCTCTTCTAATCTTTTCGGAGATGTTCTCAAGTTCTTTTAATATGACGTAAGAATGAATTTCATCTATCATATGCCTTCTTGAAGATCGTTTCTAAATCATTTTCATTGTTGGCTCAACCTTTCCTTATTCATTATTCCGGAGTATCTTAGTAATTCATGGTGTTGTTTCTTTTCATCATTCTCAGCTTGAAGATCGAAGGAGAGTTTCTCTTAAATCATTGGTCGTTCTTTCAAAGATTCATGGTTTCAGGTTGTCGCTATCATCTCAAATTGTTTTAATCATGAGTTTTTCTCAAATATCTATCCGGTGCATTTTGTATTTGTTTTCATTTCTCGATCCTCCCGAAGTCCATCATTTTAGAAGATTTCTTCGTTCTCAGCTTTCAGCTTTCGTTCTCAAATTCTTCTGAATTGTTGTCTCTTCGTCCG
The DNA here is from genome assembly GCA_022496015.1 of Hordeum marinum. Classification (NCBI taxonomy): domain Eukaryota; kingdom Viridiplantae; phylum Streptophyta; class Magnoliopsida; order Poales; family Poaceae; genus Hordeum; species Hordeum marinum. Next base: position 111,408,117 of record CM039676.1, on the reverse strand, counting down.
TATCTCAATTATTCCGGTGCCATGTTGAAGTTTTTATATTAGCTGGATCATGCTCTCTTCGTTCTCATGTTATATCATTCATTTGTATTATCCTCTTTAGTTTCTAATTCTTACCGGTGGTTCGTTTAAGACTTCTTCAAGTTGTGCCCAATCTCTCTCAATTCATTTTCAAGAAGAATAAGTGGTGTGCGAAATCCGTTGATTGTCATCAGTTTAACTTGATGAAGGACAAGCATAATATAATTCTTATTCTAGTTGCATCAAGGTGATTTCAATATTTCTTCCAAATGTTGTTCCTGATATCAAATCCCCTATCCCAAGTGCTCTTCGGGTTTTTTTCACAGTTCCTAATTTTGCTTAAGTATCTTGTCTCGAAGCATCATCTAAATCAGTGGAAGGCTTCAATCTTATTCTTTTCAACCTCATTCTTTGATCGTCCTTTCATCCCGGTGTTCTCCAAGAGGTTCTTCATGGTGGTTTGTTAAGATGTAATTCTTCTCGAATTGTACTTCAAGATTCTTGTTGGAGGTGCTCAAGTGTTCTTTATCTTGGATTTCTAAGTTTTATTCCTTCTCCATTGTATTTGAGATGGTATTATTAAATTCTTGATTATGAGGAGTCTCGAAAGAAAATTGTCAAGAATAAGATAAGTAAACCCATCATTCCTTTCTCGGAGTTATCTTGGATTGGATTTCACCTAAGGCATTTCTTAAGGATTGCTGCTATCATGGTATTATAAATGATTCAAGTCTCTCCTCCACCTCTTGGTGAAAGAAGTTTTGCATATCTTGTTGCTCTCAAGCAATCAATTGTTTCTGTAGTGGCAGGTTGTCACCTCATAATTTTGAGATTTTTTTCATAAGCCCATAACTACCTATTCTTTTTGTTGTTGATTCTCCATCAACTCCGTTCAACCATACTTTTCAAATTCAATGGTGGTAGAAGTTGTCATTTTGTTCTCCATTCCTTCCTTTCCACTGATCTAGTCTCTATTTGTCTGATCCGGGGTGCTCTCTTCGATTCATCTTCTCGAAATATCAAGATCATATTCTTTTGCTCATTCATTTAACTGGAGTGTTGCGAAATCTTTTCATGATTCTTCCATCTTATGAAGTTTTGATTCTAATCGAACCGAAGTTTGGTGCCCCTCTTTCAATTTCTTTCCTTCATATCAAATTTTGACACTCTATCCTACCGAAGTGCTGCCGAAATTTCTCTTGAATTCTTGCTTGTTCCTCATGTCATTCTTCATCTTTTTCCAACCTTCATGTTTCATTGGTTTCACTCGTTTGTCGAAGAAGCAACTAATTTTTACCTCTTGCCCTTCTCTTCCACTTCTCATTCTTAGATCTCGGGACGATATCCTCGTGTAGTGGAGGAGAGTCGTAACAGCCAGGGACCGATGCTCCAGAAGATTCCCCTTTTATTTCCATTCTCGTATGTGTTTTGTTTGGGTGTTGCATTCATCATTGCATCATTTGCATCATCTGCATAACATCGTCACTTGTTTTCGAAAACCTGCATCCGTTCGTAGATGTCGGTTCTCTCCATTTGTGCCGTCAACCTTTTGAGACTAACCACACACACGCATGTGCCCGCGGCATCGTTAAAAACCCCGTTTTTAAAGCGTGCGAAAAATATTCTCTGATCGGGTCGAAACCTGGTGTGCAGCCTTATTACAGTGTAGGTAGACCGCCTGCCAAATTTCGTCGCATTCTGAGTTTGTTTGATACCCGAACGGTCAACCGTAGCAGTGCGGTCATCACTTTATTTGTTGGATGATTTTGGTTTATATAAAAAAACTCCGTTGCCGGGCCACACCACGTCCCTCTCATCTTAGACCAACCATTCTACACGGCCCACCATAGCCCAGCTAACCCCTCCGCTTCTGGACCGTCCAATCGAGATAGTACGGTCCAAAACGGATGGAAGATCCCTAGCCTAACCACCTGCCTATTTAAGAAGACGAAACCCTAGGTTGTCCCGTCCATTCCTCCTCAATCCCGAAGCCGCCGCCATCCTTCTGTCTCTCCCCTATTTCCATGCCCGACCAACCTCTGTGTTTTGCTTGATTTCCATGTTGTCCCGAGCCCCGCACCAGCTCCCGAGGTCTCCTTGCTTGACCTCCCCCAACCCAGTGCCTCCCATCGCTAGCTGCAGCCACCAGCCTTGCCACCAAAGCCACCTCTGCCTAGGCCCCTATTCCCCGCTCTCGAATTCTTGCTCCCGTGCACCTCACCTTCGTCCGTCATGGCTTGTCGGACCGACCGCCGACGACGACCGAACCTGTAGCAAAGCCACCGCCGCCAAGCCTACAGCTTGCCGCCTTCCCCAATCTGCTGTTGTGCCCACGAGTTGGACGCCTGAGGACTGCAGGTCCATGGCCATGCCCTTGTGACCTCCTCCTTCCTCTGTTTTCCCCCTCTCTCTTCTCATCCCTCTCTCTGTGTTGGATGTCCAGGGAACCAAGGCGCCATGCGGAGCTCAGCCACCGACGGGATTTAGCGCCGCTCGTCCGTTTGTCCTTGATGCCCCATCACCGGCCCGTCACACCCTAGTCCCAGCTGCGCCTTTGCCTTGCCCCTACGTCAAGCAGAGCTGCTGCTCGCTCGAGCATCAGCCAACCCAACACTGACGGCCATGTCATACCCAAGGTGAGTGTCCAGCAGCCCCTCTGCCTTTCCAACGAACGTGCACGCATGCATTTTTCCGTGGCCCGCCGTCGCTTTGCAGATCCTATAGCCGCTGTGCTCGCTTGCTACCGTTTACGGCGAGATCCGCATGCGTCCGTGGTTGTAGATCGACCATTTTTCTTGCTTATACAAATAATGTTGGATGCCCTTTGTTTCAGGAACTGGTAGATAGCCCAACTGGTTAACAGCGGAACCACACATTGAAGGGGTGTGGGGTTCGAATCCCAGTCGCCCCTATTTTCTTTTGCCTGTGTTGCTGGTTCTGCAAAACTTTCATTTTAGTTCAGTCAGTGTCCAGGTGTAGTTTATCTATAACAAAACCCATAATCTATCATAGCTCCTTTGTAGCCTAGCTGGTTAGTGCACTAGATTTTCCACTTGGAGGTCCTGGGTTCAATTCCCATGCAGCCTCATTTTTGCCAGAATTTTGATATTCTGTTGTTCCTATGACACTTGGGTCCCGCCGTCCTATTGATCGGTCCCTGCTAGCCAGTTGACTAAACCACGGGGCCCACTGGTCATACACCACAACCAGCCCAGCGTATCAATAGATTTTTTTGCAGTTTTGTTGCATCATATATAATCTTGCATATCAAAAGTAAATGCTATTGTTTTTAATATGTTGATAACTCTCAAACCGTGCATTGTATTAAAATGTTTATATATGCAAAACTTGTAAAAGTTCGTGTAGATTCGTAATATGCAACTTTTATCCATGTGTTTAAACTGTTTAACTTGTTGTTTTATTTTTATTTGCACCAATGTCATGCTAAAACGGTTTCTTTCATAACTAAATAACCGTAACTCCTTTCTAAATGTTCCACATATGCAACTTGACTAGAAAAACGTGTAGAACAACATGGAACATTTTATTTTGCTATTTAACAATATAAAACATGTTTAGGACAGATCTGGAATAGATTCACAAATTTGCATATGAGGACGTTTCAGAAGTGCTATATGTTGCTTTCGGCCTCATTTAAAATGACTAGATGTGGTAGTTGTTCATGCTTCACCTCTTGCCATGTTAATCAACATTTAATATTGACGAGTATATAAATGAGAGTGAACTAAATAGTTCGAACGTGGAGTTTCGTCAATATGCAACTCGTTGCATATTGAGCTTCACTTTAATGTGTAGTAGTTGTTTGATGTGAATTGCCATGCCTTGCATATTTAAACGGGACATGCATCATATTTGTTTGCGCATCATGTCATGCATATGTTGTGGTGCTATCGCGTGTTGATTGTTGTTTCTGGATTGCTTCTTCTCGATAGAGTTCCGAAAGCGTTCGGAGTTTGAGGATTCGTTCGACTACGTTGGCTTGTCTTCTTCACGGATTCGTTCTTCTTCCGAGCGGGATCTACTTGTCACGCCCAAGATGCGGTCCTATCCTTATTTTGGAACGAGGGCCTCGATAGGGATAGAAGCGGATCTCGTCGTGTTGCAAGAATGGATATCATTACAAGTACATGTACAGAAGATATGAGTATATGGAATTGGCTTACACTCGCCACAAGCTACATCAAGATCACATCAATACAACAACATACTCAAATATCATACATAAGAGCAGGGTCTGACTACGGACGAAAATAAATGACAAAATGACATCCATCCTTGCTATCCCAGGCTGCCACCTAGAACCCATCCTAGATCAATGATGATGAAGAAGAAGAACTCCAACAAACAAGCAACACTCTCACGTTCAAGCATCACATTACCTGTACCTGCAACTGTTGTTGTAGTAATCTGTGAGCCACAGGGACTCAGCAATCTCATTTCCAAGGGTATCAAGACTATTAAAGCTTAATGGGTGAGGTATGGTTAAGAGGTGAGGCTGCAGCAAGCGACTAAGCATTTATTTGAGTGTCTAACTTATGAATACAGAAAGTAAAGTATGGTGGTCTACGCATAACGGACGTGAGCTAGTAATGATCACTAACTGATCCTGAACACCTACTACGTCAAACATAACCCCACCATGTTCTCTCTCGGATAAGGACTCACGAGAAGAGACAGTCATGGTCACGCACACAGTTGGTGTATTTTATTAGAGTTTACTTCAAGTTTGCTATGACCGGGTGTTAAACAAAGTATCCAAGTTTGCCACATAACCACGGGCACGGCTTCCCGGAAGATTTGACCCTGTAGGGGTGCTCCAACTCATCCATCACAAATTAACCATACGCCATGGGAATAACATCGACCACGGATCTCGTGATCATCCTAGGAAATTCCAAAGGAAATCCGACACCTTGAGATAGCTTAAAGAAAATCAGAGTTCCTCACGCAAGACGTTCGAGAAAGGTAAAACAAATCCAGCAAGGCCTCCCGACGTGTCGACGATCCTGATAGGAGCCGCGTATCTCGTTCTTAGGACACGGCGGATAAGATAGTGTATGGTGGCCTGATAGAAATCTCCCAAGTTGCCCCGGGTTGGCCCCGCACAGTGCTCTATTTTTGGACCAGCACCAGCAGCACTGCCCCCCCTGTATTATGTTAAATTAATCCACGAGGGGGCGACCCTCTATGCTTTAATAAGGTGATTAGTATTATTATGATGGGCAAATGTAGTACCAAAGTTGGGCCTTGCCAGACAAGTTTTATCCTAAAAAGAAAATCAAGGGGTCCCCATAACAACCCCGAGCATGTTAGGAGCGCTCAATTATGGAATATAACACCGGTTCACAAGTAACTAGGGCGGCAAGAGTGGAACAAAACACCGAGCAAAATTCCAAGCCTTCCACCCTTTACCAAGTGTATAAGTGCATTAAATTAAATAGCAATAATATTGTGATAACAAAAGAATGTCCATGTCGTCACATGGAAGCAATTGCACCTGCAGCTAGAAACGCTATAAGAAGGGCTGAGCAAGCGGTAACATAGCCAAACAATGGTTTGCTGGGATGTGGAGGGGTTAGAGGCTTTTAATGGCAATGTTGGGAGGCTTCCCAAACAAGTGGTAGGTAGCGTGACATAGCAAATGATAATGCAACGATAGTAGTGGTATCCAGGGAAATGTGTCATCTTGCCTGAGATCCCGCTCGAAAGAAGAACGAATCCATGAAGAAGACGAGCCAACGTAGTTGAACGAATCCTCACACTCCGAGCGCTTTCGGAACACTATCGAGAAGAAGCAATCCGGAAACAACAATCAACATGCGATAGCACCACAACATATGCATGGCATGATGCACAAACAAATATGATGCATGTCCGATTTAAATATGCAAGGCATGGCAATTCACATCAAACAACTACTACACATTAAAGTGAAGCTCAATATGCAACGAGTTCCATATTGACGAAACTCCACGTTCGAACTATTTAGTTCACTCTCGTTTAGATACTCATAAATATTAAATGTTGATTAACATGGCAAGAGGTGAAGCATGAACAACTACAACATCTAGGCATTTTAAATTAGGCCGAAAGCAACATATAGCACTTCCAAAACGTCCCCATATGCAAATTTATTAATCTATTCCAGATCTGTCCTAAACATGTTTTATATTGTTAAACAGCAAAATGAAATGTGTCATGTTGTTCTACACGTTTTTCTAGTCAAGTTGCATATGTGGAACATTTAGAATGGAGTTACGATTATTTAGTTATGAAAGAAACCGTTTTAGCATGGCATTGGTGCAAATAAAAATAAAACAGCAAGTTAAACAGTTTAAACACATGGATGAAAGTTGCATATTACGAATCTACATAAAATTTTACAAGTTTTCCACATATAAAACATTTTAATACAGTGCACGGTTTGAGATTTATCAACATATTAAAAACAGTAGCATTTACTTTTGATATGCAAGATTATCTATGATGCAACAAACTGTAGAAAAATCTATTGATACCCTGGGCTGGTTGTGGTGTATGACCATTGGGCCCCGTGGTTTAGTCAACTGGCTAGCAGGGACCGATCAATAGGACGGCGGGACCCAAGTGTCATAGGAACAACAAAATATCAAAATCCTGGCAAAAATGAGGTTGCATGGGAATTGAACCCAGGACCTCTAGGTGGAAAATCTAGTGCACTAACCAGCTAGGCTACAAAGGAGTTATGATATATTATGGGTTTTGTTGTAGATAAACTACACCTGGACGCTGACTGAACCAAAATGGAAGTTTTGCAGAACCAGCAACCGGACACATAGGCAAAAGAAAACAGGGGCGACTGGAATTCGAACCCCACGCCCCTTCAATGTGGGGTTCTGCTATTAACCAGTTGGGCTATCTACCAGTTCTTGAAACAAAGGGCGTCCAACATTATTTGGATAAGCAAGAAAAATGGTCGATCTACAACCACGGACGCACACGGATCTCGCCGGAAACGGCAGCAAGCGAGCACTGCGGCTATAGGATCTGTAGAGTGACGGCGGGCCACGGAAAAATGCATGCGTGCACGTTCGTTGGAAAGGCAGAGGGGCTGCTGGGCACTCACCTTGGGCCTGACGTGGCCGTCGGTATTGGGTTGGCCGATCTCGAGCGACCAGCAGCTCTACTTGATGCAGGGGCGAGGCAAAGGCGCAGCTGGGACTAGGGTGCGACGGGCTGGCGATGGGGCATCGAGGACGAACGGACGAGCCTCGGGGCGCCGGATCCGATCGGTGGCTGAGCTTCGCATGGCGCCTTGGTTCCATGGACATCCAACACAAAGAGAGGGATGAGAAGAGAGAGGGGGGAAACAAAGGAAGGAGGAGGTCGCAAGGGCATGGCCATGGACCTGCAGTCCTCTGGCGTCCAACTCATGGGCGCAACATCAGATTGGGGAAGGCGGCAAGCTGCAGGCTTGGCGGCGGCAGCCTTGCTACAGGTTCGGTCGGCTGCGGCGGCCGGTCCGACAAGCCACGACGGACGAAGGTGAGGTGCATGGGAGCAGGACTTTGAGAGCGGGGAATAGGGGCCTGGGTGGAGCTGGCTTCGGTGGCGATGCTGGTGGCTGCAGCTAGCGAAGGGAGGCACTGGGTTGGGGGAGGTCGAGCGAGGAGACCTCGGGAGCGGGTGCGGGGCTCGAGACGACATGGAAATCGAGCAAAACACGGAGGTTGGTCGGGCACGGAAACAGGGGAGAGACAGAAGGATGGCGGTGGCTTCGGGATTGGGGAGGAATGGACGGGACAACCTAGGGTTTCGTCTGTTTAAATAGGCAGGTGGTTAGGCTAGGGATCTTCCATCCGTTTTCAGACCTTACGATCTCGATCGGACGGTCCGGAAGCGGAGGGGTTAGCTGGGCTATGGTGGGCTGTGTAGAGTGGTTGGGCTAAGATGAGAGGGAGGTGGTATGGCCCAGCAACGGAGTTTTTTTATAAACCGAAATCATCCAACAAATAAACCGATGACCACACTGCTACGGTTGACCGTTCGGGTATCAAACGAACTCGGAATGCGACGAAATTTGGCAGGCGATCTACCTACACTATAATAAGGCCGCACGCCAGGTTTTGATCCGATCAGAGAATATTTTTTGCGTGCTTTAAAAACGGTTTTTTAACAATGCCGCGGGCGCATGCGTGTGTGTGGTTGGTCTCAAAAGGTTGATGGCACAAACTAAGAGAACCGGCAACTACGAACGGATGCAAGTTTTCGAAAACGAGTGACGATGCTATGCAAATGATGCAATGATGAATGCAACAACCAAACGAAACACAGACAAGAATGTAAATAAAAGGGGAATCTTCTGGAGCATCGGTCCCGGGCTGTTACATGTGGGTGCGAGTTCATCATCTTCATGAACTTTGACAACATCTTCCTCACCGCATTCGGCATGCATACTCTCCCCTACAACACCGAGGACGAGTGAACGACACCTGGAATGGCCCGATGGTGTTTGGGGGCTAGGTTATTTGTAAAGGCGCTACTATAAGCCGAAATATTAATATCTATGTAAATATATATGTATGTAATATTCATGTTCCCAAATATTAATCGAAATTGAATTTATATTAACGTGATTGTACATTACTTGAATCTATATCATCAATGCGGGTGGAGACGCAACTCTCCGTGGCTTTGCTACATCTACGTAATAGTCTAACGTAATCTTACATGAAAGCTGGCTTGGCATGATATGATTGGAAGAAAAAACTGCCCTGGCCCCAGCACCCTAAAAATCAGGGGGGAGAGAAGTAGATTAAGAAGGTTACCTGAGATTAAGTAAATCTTTACGTAGATGTATGATTATTGGAAAACGCGAGCAGTGCCTATGTGGAAACAACGTGGGATGCTGATTCAGTTTTGCATGCCCTTGGGTTCGACGCGCCAGCCATAGACTGTGTAGGACCAACCGGGAACGCGAGATCAGTAATGCATGCGGGCAAATGTTACTCCCACACAACTGTATGCACCGGTGATGTGAATGCATGTGGCCTTACATGTCGATCCCATGTGTTAGCACTGGAGAACGAATGCATGCGGCCTTACATGTTGGTCCCACGCATCAGCACCGGCGATGATAATGCATGTGGCCTTACAAGTTGGTCCCACGCATTAGCATCGGCGTAGTGGTGGTCAAAGGCTCTGACCCAACAGCAAGGCACTGTTTGTCCTCTTGTGAGGCGTGGGCAAGTGGAGACGGGGGAAGTGAGTACAGTAAGATGGGTGGGGCAAAACTGGGTATAAATTAGGAAGGAACGGCATGAAACTAGAAATCCCAATAATCAAACTTGTGGAATTTTTGTAAATCTCTGGACAAAAATAAGAAGTGCACTATTGGACTAGGCCAGAACATGCATGGTAGGGTCGGCACAGAGGCGATTCGGCCCGGGCAAACCGATGCACGCGCGTGCACCCACGGTCAAATCCGATAGGCGAAGCCCAGCCGTCGGTGAGAGACAGGGGAGGGATAGAGGGGTTATGCAGATAGCTAGGCCATGCATGTCATCCCTAACCCCGTGACCAAGGTGGTCAGGGTACTCACCGGTGGAATTCTAGGCCACAACGGCCCAAGCGGAGGGCATCGGCGTGACCGGCGTCGAGCCGCACGTCAATGGGTGGTGGAGGCAACTGCCGGAGACAATGGCGGCGTTGGACCCGAGTGGAGGAGCATCGTTTCGAGGTCGATTCGCGCGCTTCTAGCTGCAAAATAAGTGGGAGAGAGAGGGGATAGGATCAGTGTGCTATGGGGGCTCTAGAGGAAGAGAAATGGGCGGCAGAGGAGGTCCATACCACGCGAACAACGACGACCCGAGGCGGCGGTGCTCTGGTTCGATCTGAGCACATGGAGCTGTGGAGGAGGAACAGGTGGTGCGGGCATTCGATTTGGAGGGGAGAGAGAGAGGTAGGGGAGATACGGGTCTTGGGGGATCTCTTATAGGATCACCATGGTGCACCATGAGCAGAGCTCACGACCATGGCCTGGGGCACCACCAGAGGCCACGGGGCCGCTCCAGGGCATGCGTGCAGTGCTTGTGGGCATGGTTAGGGTCCAGGGAGAAGGAGAGGTAGTATAGGTCGAGGCCGAGGAGGGTCATACACGTGGGTAGGGACTGGCTGAAGTGGGCGGCTCTCGGGCACGCATGGTGATACGTCTCCATCATATCTAATTTTCCAAACACTTTTGCCCTTGTTTTGGACTCTAATTTGCATAATTTGAATGGAACTAACCCAGACTGACGTTGTTTTCAGCATAATTGCCTTGGTGTTATTTTTGTGCAGAAATAAAAGTTCTCATATTGACCTGAAAATTTACGGAGAATATTTTTGGAATTAATAAAAAATACTTGCAAAAGAATCAACCGAAGGGGGGCCACCCACAGGTGACAAGCCCACCGGACGTGGCCACCCCCCTGACCACGCCTGGCAAGCTTGTCAACCCCTTGTGGCTCCACCGACCTCAGTTCCACTCCTTTTATATTCATATTCATGAAGAAAAAAATGAGGGAGAAGAGTTCATCGCATTTTAAGATACGGAGCCGCCGCCACCTCCTGTTCTTCCTCGGGAGGCCAGATCTGGAGTCCGTTTTGGGCTCCGGGGAGGGGAAATCGATGCCATCGTCATCACCAACCATCATTCATCACCAATTCCATGATGCTCTCCGTCGTTCGTGAGTAATCCCATCATAGGCTTGCTGGACGGTGATGGGTTGGATGAGATTTATCATGTAATCGAGTTAGTTTTGTTAGGGTTTGATCCCTAGTATCCACTGTGTTTTGAGATTGATGTTGCTATGACTTTTCTATGCTTAATGCTTGTCACTAGGTCCCGAGTGCCATGATTTCAGATCCCTTAGTTTCCATTAGGACCCCGCTGCCACGGAGGGGTAGGACAAACGATGTCATGCAAGTTCTTTTCCATAAGCACGTATGACTATATATTGAATACATGCCTACATTACATTGATGAATTGGAGCTAGTTCTGTGTCACCCTATGTTATAACTATTGCATGATGAATGCCATCCGGCATAATTATCCATCACTGATCCATTGCCTACGAGCTTTCCACATATTGATCCTTGCTAAGTTACTTTTCCGTTGCTACTGTTCCAATCACTACAAAACTGCTACTGTTACTTTTGCCATCATTACCGTTACTTCCATACTACTTTGCTACTAAATACTTTGATGCAGATATTAAGTCTTTCAGGTGTGGTTGAATTGACAACTCAGCTACAAATACTCGAGAATAATCTTTAGCTCCCATTGTGTCTAATCAATAATTTTGGGTTTAATACTCTACCCTCGAAAACTATTGCAATCCCCTATGATTGTGGGTTATCAAGACCTTTTTCTGGCGCCATTGTCGGGGAGCATAGCTCTATTCTCTGAGTCACTTGGGATTTATATCTGTTAACCACTATGAAGAATCTGAAAGACCCAAAAACCAAGATCTATCCCTGTACTACGAGGGGAGGTAAGGAACTGCCATCTAGCTCTGCCCTTGATTCACCTTCTTTTATGAGTAAATTTGCGACACACCACTTGCTAGTAATTCTGATATGTCGCAAGTGATTGATGATGCCACTTCTGCTATGCATGATGCTTATTATGATACTTTGCTTGACAATATTGTGCCACTGGGTGAATTTCTTGATGAACAAATTGCTAGAGTCAATGCTAAAAATGATGATACTTCTGAAACTGATGAAATTATTGAAACTGAACACTATGAGACACCTGCTAGACCTAGCTCTCCTAGATATGAATTGCCTGATATACCCGAGGGTTATGTTATGGAAGGAGAGGTAGCTAGGGACTTTCTTTCTTGTAAGGATAGAGATGATCTTAAGAAATTGTTGTGCAAGTGGAAATAAAAATCTTTGAATGCTAGAATGAAATATGATCCTAAGTTTGCTACTTCACCTATCTTTGTTACTGATAAGGATTATGAATTATTTGTCGATCCTGAGTTAATCACTTTGGTTGAATCTGATCCTTTCCATGGCTATGAATCTGAAACTATTGTGGCACATCTTACTAAATTGAATGATATAGCCACCCTATTTACTCATGAGGAAAAAATAATTATTATTATATTCTTAAGTTGTTTGCTTTCTCATTAAAGGGTGATGCTAGGATATGGTTCAACTCTCTTGCTCCTGGTTGTGTGTGTAGGCCCCAGGATATGATATATTACTTTTCTAAAAAATATTTACCTTCCCATAAGAAACAAGCTGCCTTGCAGGAAATATTTAACTTTGTGCAAATTGAACAAGAGAGTCTCCCACAAGCTTGGGGGAGGCTTCTCCAATTACTTAATGCTTTTCATGATCATCCTCTCAAGAAAAATGAAATACTTGATATCTTTTATAATGGACTAACCGATGCTTCTAGGGACCACCTAGATAGTTGTGCTAGTTGTGTTTTTAGGGAACGAACTGTTGAACAAGTCGAACTACTATTGAATAATATATTGAGCAATGATAATGATTGGACTATTCCTGAACCACCTCCGAAGCCAACTCCAAAGAAAAGAGGTATTCTATTTCTCAGTCCTGAAGATATGCAAGAGGCAAAGAAGTATATGAAAGAAAAAGGTATTAAAGCTGAAGACGTCAAAAATCTACCACCTATTAAAGAAATACATGGTCTTGATACCCTGACAAAGGTAGTAGAGGTAAATTCTCTCTATAGATTTGATGAAGGTGATATTCCTTATAATAAGTCTGCTAGCCAATGCTTGGGTGAGTTTGATAACTTTGTTATTAAGCAAGAAAATTTTAATGCTTATGTTAGTAGATGATTGAAACATAATGCTTGCATGCTTGATCGCTTAGGTGATTATATGAGTAGAACTATCAATGATCTTAAGCTTATTAGTAAACATGCTTCCATGGTAACTACTCAAGTGGAACAAGTACTGAAGGCACAGAATAACTTGCTTAATGAGATGAATAGTAAGAACAATGATCATTCTGTTAGAGATGTGACTAGAGGTGGCAGAATGACTCAGGAACCTTTGTATCATCCTAAGAGAATTGAGCAAAATTCTCAAAGAATTAATACTGATGCACCTAGTCGTTCTGGTAATAAGAGGAATAAGGATGATGATAGAACTTTGCATGCTGCTAGTGAACCTGTTATAAATACACTTGAAAACCCAAATGATATTTTTGTTTCTAATGTTGAGACACAATCTCGTGACGAACATGAGCCTAGTGATAATATTAATGATGATGTTCATGTTGATGCTCAACCTAGTAATGATAATGATGTGGAGATTGAACCTGTTGTTGATCTTGATAACCCACAACCTAAGAATAAAAGATATGACAAAAGAGACTTTGTTGCTAGGAAGCATGGTAAAGAAAGACAACCACGGGTTCAAAAACCCATGCCCTTTCCTCCTAAACAATCCAAGAAAAAGGATGATGAGGATTTTTAGCGCTTTGTTGAAATGCTTAGACCTGTCTTTTTGCGTATGCGCTTAATTGATATTCTGAAAATGTCTCCTTATGCTAAGTATATGAAAGATATTGTGACTAATAAAAGAAAGATACCGTAAGCTGAGGTTTCCACCATGCTTGCTAATTATACTTTTAAGGGTGGAGTACCAAAGAAATTAGGAGATCCAGGAATACCATTTCTACTATGCTCTATCAAAGGGAATTATGTTAAAACTGCTTTATGTGATTTGGGAGTTGGTGTTAGTTTTATCCCTTTCTTTTTATATCGTAGACTTGATTTGAATAAGTTGACACCTACTGAAATCTCTTTACAAATGGTTGATAAATCAACAGCCTTACCTATCGGTATTTGTGAGGATGTACCTGTCGTAGTTGCAAATGCTACTATCTTAACGGACTTTGTTATTCTTGATATTCCCGAGAACGACAGTATGTCGATCATCCTTGGTAGACCCTTTTTGAATACTGCAGGGGATGTTATTGATTGCAACAAGGGCTATGTCACTTTTCATATTAATGGTAATGAGCATACGGTACACTTTCCGAAGAAACAACCTCAAGTTCATAGTATCAAATCCATTGAAAAAAATTCAACAATTATTATTGGAGACTTTGAATTCCCTCTTCCTACTGTCAAAAAGAAATATGATATACTTATTGTTGGGGACATGCATATCCCCATTGAGGTAAATTAGTGCTATTCGAAAATTCTTCGGTTTCATGTTATTCAAAAGAAGTTTGTTAATAAGCCTTGAACAACCTTATTGATGGATTCCTTTTGATAAGCATGATATGGATGAATTTAGAAAGCACAACTTTTTGTACCCAACTTTTACTTTCTGTTAGTTAGAGTAAATAAAGTAAAAATGCTATTATTTTTCTGTTTTCTAAGTTTTCCGTGCAATAGAAAAATGACTTGAAAATAAAAGTTCTTCAAATGCCCTGAAAATGTAGTATGATTTTTTCTAGAATATTTAAAAATATCTGGCACTGAGCACACAGCAGGGGGCTGCACCAGTGGGTCACAAGCCCACAGGGTGCGGCCACCCCCTAGTCGCGCCTAGGTGTCTTGTGGGTCCCACGTAGGCCCCTTTCACTTATTCCAGCACCCATCCACTTCGTCTTCCACCAGAAAAAAATCCCACCATTGCTCAAACCCATGTTCTAGCTCATTTTGCTGCCATTTTCGATCTCCTTGTGCAAAGCTCCATTCGCAAAACTGTTTTAGGGGATTGTTCTTCGGTATGTGACTCCTCCAATGATCCAATAAGTTTTTGTTCTAGTGCTTTATATATTGCAATTTTTTGCTGCTGTGGTGACCTTGTTCTTGAGCTTGCATGTCAAATTTGTATGGTTCCAAGTAGTTTTGATGCATGATATAGCCTCTAGGAACTTGTGGGAGTAGTTGCTATAAGTTTTGTTGAGTTTTATCCACCTTCATTTTTAGTCACTAAAAATTTCAGAATTTTACACAGAAAGAAAAATGTTGAGGAAAATATACGAAGGGGGTTCCTCGAGCAAGAAGGCCTCGAGACTCACGATACACGAGCCCGACCTTGAACCATTGAGGGAAGAACAAGTGCGGCCTTGTGAATGGCCATCGGATCAATTCATGGTTGATGCCGGTTTCAAAGAGGAATTTTACGCATACGCACGAAATGCGTGCCTTGAAGATTTCCTTTCAGACCAGTGCAAGCAATATTATCAACTCACGGGTTCTTTCGTGCGGAGAGATACTTTATAACCAGAGAGGAGGCAAACAGGTACGAGCAAAATGCGGAAGCCACTTGCCTCCATGATGTAGTCGTTTAGGCGATTGCCGTCGCAGCTCAATACAACCCCGATTATGACTTTGGATATCATCCGGCCCAGCCATGGCCCTAGTCCAACTTAGGCCAAAAGCCTAAGCTTGGGTGAGTATGTATTTCTCACCGACCTTACATTCATGTCCACACACTCATCTTAGTAGTCGATGTTCATACTTTTTCATTGTACCATCCATGGTAGTTTATTTCTTCTTTCCGCTTTCTTCTTGTGTGTTTAATTAACTTTGAAAAAAAATAGTTATAGCTTTATCTTCTAGTTTGTTTAGTTGTATCATTAAAAGAAAACCCAAAAAGTTTTCTCGTTCTTCTTTTGCTTGTTGGGATCTTTCCCGTGTGAATAGTTTCTCTCGTTCTTATTTTGAATTTTCTTTCTTTGGGTCATAAGGAGAAGACCACAATGAAAATGTCGAGTGGCTCTCATATGCATTATTGTTTATCTATCAGAGAGCCCATATTACTTTGCCTTCTCCTTTGAGTTATTGTTTGCAGATTCCAACTTAGTCCAATGCACATGCACTCTTATTATTATCCACACTGTTCGGTCGTGCAAGTGAAAGGCAATAATGACGATATATGATGAAAAGGTTGAGATGGAGAAAAGCTGGTATGAACTCGACCTATTTTGCTTTTGTAAATATGATTGGCTCATGGTTCTGAATTCAATTCATTATGGGTGAAATATATTTGCAATGACAATTAGAGATTATAGTTACTCATGCCATGCTTCATTAGCTAAGAGTGGATAATGGTTTGTCTTTACGCCAACATGCATATTAAAATGGTTGTGATATAGTACGATAGGATGGTATCCTCCTCTGAATGATTCAAGTGGCTCGACTTGGCACATGTTCATGCATGTAGTTGAAACAAAATCAACATAGCCTCTACGGTATTTATGTTCATGGTGATTTATATCCTACTCATGCTTGCATTCAATGTTGGTTAATCTCAAAGCATGTTGATGACTGTATCGCTCTCTAGTTGGTCGCTCCCCAGTCTTTTGCTAGCCTTCACTTGTACTAAGCGGGAATTCTGCTTGTGCATCCATTTCCTTAAACCCAAAGTTATTCCATCTGAGTCCACCATACCTACCTATATGTGGTATTCACCTGGCGTTCCAAGAAAATTTGCATGTGCCAAACTCTAACCCTTCAAATAAACATTCTGTATTGTATGCCCGAATCGCTCATGTAGAGACTGGGGGTTGTCAGTATCTTCCATGCTAGGTGGGTTATTCTCACGATATGTGTTGATTCACTATCATTCACGAGAAAATGACTGGTGTTCGGAATGCCCAGTTCCATGCTCAAAATCAAATCAACATATAATAATAATAAATCCCCCCAGGATTGTGTTTGTATGGACGGTACCCGTGGATTCGGCTCGCCGTGGAGTGTGACTAATTGGTGGAGGGGGAGTAAAAACTTTATCATTTTGTTTGGGAATTGCCTATAATGTATTTCGCATGGAATATGTTGAAAACTCTTGGTCGTTATGTTGGCAATGTAAGCATACCGCTCAAAATTATTATTCATCTCTATTTTAAAAGCTCGAGCTCTAGCACCTCTGCAAATCAATGCTTCCCTCTATGAAGGGCTTATCTATTTACTTTATTGTTGAGTCATCCTCCTCTTATAATAAAGCACCAGTTAGAGAGCACCACCATCATTTGTATGCTTTGCTGTTAATTGATATTGAGTGAGAGTATGACTGGATCTCTTTTACCGTGAATTACAATGTCTAGTCAGTCATTGTTCTTTAGAGGATCTCTACATTTATGTTTTGCGGTCTCAGAAAGGGCTAGCGAGATACCATTTGGTCATATTGTATCATGATTGTTTTGATAAAAGTGTTGTCATCCGAGAGTTATTATTATTGCTCGCTAGTTGATTAAGCCATTGATATGAGTAAATGTGAGACCTAAAGGTTATTGTGAACGTGGTTAGTCCATAATCTTTGTTGAAGATCTGAACATCAGTTAGACATATTTACAACAAAAAGATCAAACAGAGTTTGTAATTTTTTTTATTTATCACTTTCAATTTATCAACTGAATTGCTTGAGGACAAGCAATGATTTAAGCTTGGGGAGTTGATACGTCTCCATCGTATCTACTTTTCCAAACCCTTTTGCCCTTGTTTTGGACTCTAATTTGCATGATTTGAATGGAACTAACCTAGACTGACGTTGTTTTCAGCATAATTGCCTTGGTGTTATTTTTGTGCAGAAATAAAAGTTCTTGGATTTACCTAAAAATTTACCGAGAATATTTTTGGAATTAATAAAAAATACTGGCGAAAGAATCAACCGGAGGGGGGCCACCCACAGGTGACATGCCCATCAGGCGCGACCACCCCCCTGGTCGCGCCTAGCAAGCTTGTGGGGCCCCTGTGGCTCCACCGACCTCAATTCCACTCCTATATATTCATATTGGCGGAGAAAAAATGAGGGAGAAGAGTTCATTGTGTTTTACGATACGGAGCCGCCGCCACCTCCTGTTCTTCCTCGGGAGGCCAGTTCTGGAGTCCGTTTTGGGCTCCGGAGAGGGGAAATCGACGCCATTGTCATCACCAACCATCCTTCATCACCAATTCCATGATGCTCTCTGCCATTCGTGAGTAATACCATTATAGGCTTGCTGGACGGTGATGGGTTGGATGAGATGTATCATGTAATCGAGTTAGTTTTGTTAGGGTTTGATCCCAAGTATCCACTATGTTCTTAGATTGATGTTGCTATCACTTTGCTATGCTTAATGCTTGTCACTAGGGCCCGAGTGCCATGATTTCAGATCTGAACCTATTATATTTTCATGAATATATATATATATGTGTGTGTGTGTGTGTGTGTTCTTGATCCTATTTTGCAAGTTGTAGACACCTATTACGAGTTATGATCCGCATCCCCCAGGGTGACAATAACTGGGATTCTTTCCGGTGATTACCATAGTTTGAGGAGTTCATGTATTCACTACGTGCTAATGCTTTGGTTCGGTTCCCTATTAAAAGGAGGCCTTAATATCCCTTATTTTCCAATAGGACCCCACTGCCACAGGAGGGTAGGACAAAAGAGGTCATGCAAGTTCTTTTCCATAAGCATGTATGACTATATATGGAATACATGCCTATGTTACATTGATGAATTGGAGCTAGTTTTGTGTCACCCTATGTTATAAGTGTTGCATGATGAATGACATCCGACATAATTATCCATCACTAATCTATTGCCTACGAGCTTTCCACATCTTGATCCTTGCTAAGTTACTTTTCCGTTGCTACTGTTACAATCACTACAAAACTGCTACTATTACTTTTGCCATCATTACCGTTACTTCCATACTACTTTGCTACTAAATACTTTGCTACAGATATTAAGTCTTTCAGGTGTGGTTGAATTGACAACTCAGTTGTGAATACTCGAGAATATTCTTTGGCTCCCCTTGTGTCGAATCTAAATTTGGGTTGAATACTTTGCCCTCGAAAACTGTTGCGATCCCCTATACTTGTGGGTTATCACATGGTCATGGTGAGAGAGAGAGAGGAGAGGAGGGGGCCAGCCGCTCGGCGTGTCGCGGACGCCGAGTGGAGGCCGCTAGAGAGCGGGGGAAGCTCAAAGATGTCGGGAGGTTGGGATGAGAGCTGGCTACAGTGCTCTGGTGTACTATAGAGCACTCTAGAGCATGGAAATTTTCAGCATTGGCATTGCTTATGCATCTGGTTGTCCACAAGTTCCTTGGAGGCTTTAGAGATGCCTTGGGAAGCTTATCGGCTAAGGGAGTGATCGGGTAATAGAAATGGGGGAAATAGAGATGTTGCCATGGTGAAACAACGAAGGAGAGTGAGTGTTTTACCCCCCCCCCCTCAATGATTGAGCTTGGGCCAGGGAAAGCTATTGGAGGTAGAGGGTGATCAGGAGTTGTTGTGGTAAAATTTTGAGTACAAGGAGAATAGTGAAAGGGGGCAAAACAGTAAATTTTGCATTTCACCATAAGGTGTTTGTGCTTTGTGTGAGCCAGGCAAAAGATTCCAATGGCCTTGAAATTTACCACGGATGTCACTCATGATCAAATGGACTTGTGCTAAAATTTGCAGCTCAACAGGAGAAACTTACTAGTGCAATCATTTCAAACCCTAGAAATCGGTAGAAATGTTTTTAGTTTATTTTACAATGTTGCATTGTTCTCCTCCTTGAACCTCTTGGAGTCTTGGTCTAGATGAAATATTAGGCAATTTGAGTATGTGTACCAAATATGAGATCATTTGGAGAAACTTCATAGTGCAAAGTTGTTCAATTTGGAAATCAGCAAAGAGGGTTTTGAGATACTTTGATGAGCCAAAACATTTAGGATTGAGATGAAACATGGCAAGGTCAACATTTGAGGCATATATATGTGACTTGCTAGATATTTCCTCGATTTATTTGACAATATTTCTTATAGAAATATTTCGAATACTTGAAATGTCCAAAAAGGGTTTAGAAGGATCTTGTCCAATATTTTGAACATGACCATGTGTTGAAACTCATATATATGGAAAATATATGTCATCTGAGTTTCCCTAATTTTTCTCAAATATTTTTGAAAAATAAAAATAAATTTCTCCTATAAAAGACTATTTCCGAGCTCAAGAAAAATGTTTTTAATAAATATAAAAATAACATTAAAATGCTATTTTTGTGGTTTTGGGAAGTCTTATAGGTAATAGGTTTCAAATATAATTTTTGAAATATTTGATACACCCTAATTTATGTACTTGTAGTTCAATTATTAACTCAAGGGTTTTTGAAAACCTAAATCCAATAAATGCTTTTTGGCCAAGATATTTTTGTATAAAAATAGACATAAAAATTTCTTATGGCTGCTTCGGTATGATAGAAACAACATAGGAAATCTTCTTCATAGGAAATGTGTATACTTGAAAAGCTACAATTGTGCTATGTGTTCTGGCCACACTAAAGAAACTCTCTTCCATTTGTTCTGGGATTGTCCATTTCCATTTTCATGCTGGGATCTTATTCGGTCACATAAACCAAGAGGATTTTCTAGCTTTGAGGTGCTTCTATGGATGTGTGCTAGTTATTATAATGTGTATATGTGATGCTTCTTGGAATATACTCCCTCCATCCGGAAATACTCGTCATATGAATGGATGTATTTAGATGTATTTTACTTCTACATACATCCATTTTATCAATTTGTGTGACAAGTAATTCCGGACATAAACCAAGAGGATTTTCTAGCTTTGAGGTGCTTCTATGGATGTGTGCTAGTTATTATAATGTGTATATGTGATGCTTCTTGGAATATACTCCCTCCATCCGGAAATACTTGTCATATGAATGGATGTATTTAGATGTATTTTACTTCTACATACATCCATTTTATCAATGTGTGTGACAAGTAATTCCGGACGGAGGGAGTATGTGCCGAACCATAGGGATGGTCATGCAAGCAAATCAAATAAAAACATGCACGGATCAACCGGTGATCATGCCAATGTTCCATGAATTCTACATTGGGACCTTTGACATGGCTCAGATCAACTACGGCGTGATTACCCTGATCCCCAAAATAGTTGGGGCAACATATATTAGGCATTTTAGGCCTATTATAGTGATCAATGTGTTGGAACACATTTTCTCCAAAGTTTGTGGGACTCGGCTAGCCCCCGTGGCAGAGCGGCTTGATCACCCCCTTCAAACTGCGTTCTTGAAGGGTTGTCGGATTCACGGCGGGATCTTAGCCCTCCATAAAATTGCTCATGAGGTCCACTCACAGGGTAATAAAGACGTATTCCTCAAGTTAGATTTTCAGAAGGCTTATGACCGCTTGGATTGGTCCTTCTTCAGGCTGGTGTTGATCCCACCGAGGCTTCGATGACAGATGGTGCTTATGGATTATGCAGATGGTCTAGTCCAGCAGGACGGCCATTAACATCAATGGCGAGGTGGGACCTTATTTCTCCTCCTCGGCTGGGGTAAAACAGGGGGACCATATTTCACCCCTTCTTTGTAACCTCGGCGTTGACGTCCTAGCCGGTATTCTTGACAAAGCCCGGATGGCGGGCCACCTTAAAGGGGTGGTCGGTCACCTCATCCCTGGAGGAGGATTCACCCACCTCCATTATGCGGATGATACCATGATGATGGTCAAGGATCCGGCATGGACATTGTGAACTTTCAATTCCTTCTGTTCTGCTTTGAATCGATGTCGGGACTAAATATAAACTCCGATAAAAGCAAAGTCTTTATACTTGGCTACTCGCCTGAGGAGAAGCTACGGATCGCCAACAACCTGAACTTCGTGCTACCGGCGTTCCCCACAACCTACTTGGGGATGCCCTTAGCCGAGTCAAGAATCCTGGCATCGGGATTCGACCCATTAGTTGGTCGCGTGGCCTTGAAGTTCAAACCTTGGCGGGGCTGTTTCACCTCCATGGGAAGCAAAACGATCCTCATTGGTGCTAACCTGGCTAGCCTACCCATGTTCATGATGGGCATGTATATCCTGCCGGAGAGTGTTCATAGCTCTTTAGACAAGGAGCTCGCCAAGTTCTTCTGGCAGGCTACCGATGGTCGCTAGAAGTACCACATGGTCAAGTAGGCTGACATCTGCTTGCCCAAGGAGAAGGGAGCTTAGGGATTATGGCCTCTCATGTAATGAATACTGCCCTCATGCTACGCTGGGTCTAGAGGATCCTTCGTAGCGAGGGAGGCATGTGGTTGCAACTCCTTCACGCGAAATACCTAAGGGGTGAGCCACTCCTTGCTTGCTCTCGCGCGGGAGGCTCCCAATTCTGGCGCGCTATCCAGAAGAAAAGGATGAGATTCGCCTTGGCATCTCATTTAATATTGGGAATGGTGAGGGGAGCCACTTCTGGCTAGACCCATGGGTCGGGGATGAGCCACCCAGGGCGGCATTCCTTACCTTGTTCTCCATCTACTCCGACCCTACCCTCCTAGTCTCAAATCCTTTCCGTCAAGCCCAATGGGACCTTAGGTTCAGGCGAACATTCAGCCCTATTGAATTGGCCGAGTGGCAACGCCTGCTAGAGGCCTTGCCACAGGGTCTCCCGGATTACCCGGACACAGTGGTCTGGCGTCTATCCCCTTCGCGGGAGTTTTTGGTCAAAACGACATATCACGCACTATGTCGTGCGCCACTAACACCCTGGTTGTCGCCATTATGGTAGGCGCCCATACCATTGAAGATAAAGATCTTTGTGTGGTAGCTACTTTGTAACCGGCTCCCCTCGGGGACGGAGGTGCGTAAGTGGCACGGGCCTGGCAATGGCCTATGCCCCTTATGCTCCGTAGCGAAGACGAAGGCCCACATCATGTTCTTGTGCACGGTGGCACAGAACATGTGGAAATTCATACGGGAGGCCTTGGGGCCCGAGTGGGAGGTCCAGGACCTTGCGGAGTTCCTACACCGTAGGGCCAACCAAACTGGCTGCCGACGACGATTATTTTGGCTGATCTTTGCCGCTATGGGCTGGACCCTTTGGACGACCCGCAATAATATGGTGATAGAGAGGATTTTTCCGAGGCAGGCTTCTGACTCCTTCAAATTCCTTGCTTTTATGCAGCACTGACATCCATTATCTAGACAGAGAGACAGGGAGCGGCTGGAAGCCATGCTGGACGTGCTTCAAGCTACTACACGTCGTCTTGCTTCGCCATAGGCCTTCGAGCCTATTGTCACTAGGTGGCTTTTTTTCTCATTCTTCTTATTTTTCTTTGGGCTGAGTTTGTGTCGTTGCCCCGGCTATCGTGGTTGATGAACCTGTATGTGGTTGTATGGATCTATGTTTTATCTATAAAGCGAGAAGAAAGCCTATTTCAGAAGAATAAAAACATGTTAGAGTGTAAATCAAGTGCCACACTTGGTTTATATGGGTAAAGCGAGATCAACATTTGACATACATAACATGTGGCACAATATGGGGACTGCGGAACCAAATGGTACGTCATGTTGTTTGTATAAGGCAAGGTCCAATGCTCGACCTATACCTATGTCGTGCACGGCCTACATGATACTCGTCTTACATGGCGGGCATGTGGCATCTTCCGGTTGACCACTAGCTGAAATGGAAGCCATGCATCATACCTAGCCTACACCTATGTCGTGCACCCTCACTAGACACTCGACTTATTTCTTGCATAAGCGACGCCCTTTGGAGGACCCTTGGCTGAGATGCAAGTTGAGCAGTGACACTCGGCTTACTCACCTCTATTTTCTCCTGCAGTGACACTCGGCTTACTCACCTCTATTTTCTCCTGCCACCCGTCAAACACCATTATGTTGCCGTGAGCTGTTGATTTCGTACTGATCAAACTTTTTGTCAAGTTCGTCACAAATAACACACGACTTAACATAGGTATAATAGAGATGACTCAGCTGGATATAAGCCACTCCACGGTCAGCCAAATGTAACGCCCCGGACACACCCTCCGGTAGTCGTTACTCCTGGCGGGATCTAGACTAGCCTCACAGATCAATACTAGTCTTTTCTGCGCACTTTGTCCTCACTCATGCGCACCCATCCTAGAACTACTCCAAGCCAAGCACGCTTAACCTAGGAGTTCTGTTCGAATGGGCTCCCGGAAAAGAAGGAATTCCTTATTGATATGAGTAGTCTATCATTCCTAATAAGCTAGGCTATCACATACACCACCACTCAGAGGAACCGACGTCCTCGTCGGGTCACAGGAACGTTCCCTCTTGGCACAAACGTCTGTGCTTCCAGTCCGATACATGTGTCATTCCGTGTGCCACGATGGGTCACAAACTTCATGAACAACATGACCGCGCACCTGTCGGCAAACATTCGTGTAACCGCGAGGGTCGGCTCTGATACCAACTTGTAACGCCCCGGACACACCCTCTGGTAGTCGTTACTCCTGGCGGGATCTAGACTAGACTCACAGATCAATACTAGTCTTTTCTGCGCACTTTGTCCTCACTCATGCGCACCCGGGACCAACTTCCCGGTCGGTCACCCATCCTAGAACTACTCCAAGCCAAGCACGCTTAACCTAGGAGTTCTGTTCGAATGGGCTCCCGGAAAAGAAGGAATTCCTTATTGATATGAGTAGTCTATCATCCCTAATAAGCTAGGCTATCACACCAAATCATAGCTGAAGGGGGGAGAAAGGAGGGGAGAGAGGGGAACGGGCGCTTCCTCAGTCGCCCGGCGGCAACACACCAAACAAGAACTTTGCGCCCCCCTTGCAGCCCGCCGCGAGTGATAGAGTCGGCGCTCTTGATCCCATGCATCTCTCTCGCCTCCCGTGCTTCTCCTTCCGCCTTCCCGCGCGAAATCGGTGCTTCCCTCCCTCCAAATCGCTTCCTCTCCCCAACCTGCGCCAGATTCATGCCCCCAAAGTTCCCCCAAATCGCCACCTCTCCCCAACCCTAGAACAGCCGTCGGCGCCAAATCAAGGAGATGGGTCAGCAGTCAAAACGGACACGTGCACCGGCACCTTGCGAGGCCCCTCCGCCGGCGCATCTGCTGGTCCTGCCGCCGACGCATCTGCTGATCCTGCCACCGGCGCATCTGCTCGCCTCGCTGACGGCTAAGCCCGCCCCACCTCCGCATGATCTTGTCAACCAGTCGGCCTTCCCTTCAACATAGAGAACAAGCACTTGGACCCCCCCCCGACCACCGCAGTCCGTGGCGACCAATCTGCAGCAACCGAGTGAACCTTGGTACAATATGGACTACTCTGACCCTCAAGCATGGTATGTATTCTCAATTGCTTATCTGAACTCTGAACGTGGTCTCAATTTTTAGAGCTGCCAATACACTTGTATGATATGCTAATTAGATGGTTGATACACTTGTTAAGTTAGTTGGTTCGTACACTTGTTAGTTAGTTATAGATGGTTAATATGATGTCTTTTTTTTACATGGAGTTGTTGCTTTTTTGTTTGATATATGACTGCTCCTTTTTTGTTTGATATATGACTGAAGTAAACTCGGGCCTGTAGTTTAGTGTTGGGCGCTCTTTATCCTTGATTGCTCTAAATTAGTTCAGTCTCAATGACCATGCTTTGCAGTATGCTTGGATTTTTCTGTCCATCTACTCACTGCAGTGTTTCCAAGTGTGATCTTCATTTTTTTAAGGCTCAAATTATGGCTGATGTGTGTCTTTGTTTGTTTATCTCATTGAGCAGGCGAGTGGATTCTCATCCACCTGGTGGTTACCTTAGTTACTTTCAGAACACACCAAGCCCCACACAACCTATGCACAATGGGAGTTCACCGCAACCAATCAATGTTGGTGATGACACCGGTGGTGGTGACTGTGGAAGGACCGTAAAACGCTTGCTATGGACAAAACAGGAAGATCTTCGATTGGTATGCTTTTGTTGTTGCATGCATGCTGGCTCCATGTATTACATTACTAGCAGATCAATTAACCCTTTTGATAATGTTGTAGGTCAGTGCTTGGTTGAATAATTCCAATGACCCAATCCAATCAAACTACAAGAAGAACGAACAATATTGGAAAGATGTTGCTGCTGTCTACAACAGTACGACCCCAAAAAACAGGGAACGACTAGTCAAGCAAGTGAAAGATTGCTTTGGGAGAATTAAGAAAAGGGTTGCATGGTTTTGTGCGAGTTATAAGGAGGCTAATGATTTGTATGTTAGTGATGAATCTGATGATGATTTAAAGAAGAGGGCAATTCAAACTTATGAGGCAGATCACGAACAAGATGGCTTGTTTATGTTTGAGCATTGCTGGGAGATTCTTAAAAAGGAACCAAAATGGGACGCGTATTTGGAACGCCTAGAAGATCTGGAGCTGCACAAGAGGAAGTTTAGTGTTGATGATGAAGTAGGGAAGCATTCCACTATGGATGATGACGATGATGATGAAGATAAACGCCCACCGGGTGGCAAGCAAGCTAAGGAGAAGCAGAAACGAAAAAGAAAGGATGAAGGTTGTATAATAGATCTTGAAGATGAGCTTCAAAAGTTTGTAGACGCCCAGAATGCAGCAAATGAAGGTCGCAAAGAGATGTTAGAGACACAAAGGCGTGTTTCTAGTGAGAATCTTGAAGCACGGAAGCTTGCTCACCTTGCAGCAAAAGATCACAAAGAGTCGGTCATGCTAGAAACGTATCGATCGTTGATGATGCAAGACACAACTGGGATGCCTGAAGACGTGAGATCTGAGCATATGTTGGCGTTGAAGTGTCTAAGGGAGAAACTATTTGGCAAAACCGTCTAAGGTATTTGCTACTGTCCATTGTCTTAATTAAAATTGGCTCTATGTTGTCATGTATTTAAACTGTAGTCAATGGTCTAGACTTAACTTCTATGCAGTTCAGATAACCATGCCATAGTAATTATACACCCAGGAAAACATCTAGTCAATAGTCAAATTATACTTAACTTCTATGCATTCCAGATAACCATGCCGTAGTAATTATACACCCAGGAAAACATGTAGTCAATATTCAAATTATACTTAACTTCTATGCATTCCAGATAACCCTGCCATAGTAATTATACACCCAGGAAAATAGGACACATCTATATAATGCTCTATCTCATCTTCAAACTATTCCACCAAAACCCCATCTTCCTTCCTCTGCCTCTCATCTTCCTACCCAGCCTACCGACCCGTCTTCCTCACCCACCATGTCCGATTCATCTTCATACACGGATGATTCTGATGAGCTAGCCCCATCCAAAATCATAGAAGCCTATGCTGCTGAGCAAAACGTCCTAGACTCCTTTGCTGAGAGGCTCATGATAAAAATCAAGGCTAGGCTTGGAGATGGATTATTTCAGCGACGATACGGTCCAAGGAAGGTCATTCAAAGGGATCATGAAGGTGCTCATCAGCGTATGGTGGAGGATTACTTTGCTGTAGAGCCACTCTACCCTGAGAGTATGTTTCGTACATGATTCCGCATGAATAGAGACCTCTTCCTCCGCATTGTGAATGCCCTAGGTGAGTGGTATCCCTATTTCACTTATAGGGCAGATTGTTCTGGTAGAATAGGGCTCTCTCCATTGCAAAAGTGTACAGCAGCCATGTGCATACTAGCCTATGGCACCCGTGCAGATGCACTTGATGAGTACTTGAAGATTGGGAAGTGCACTGCATTAGAGTGTTTGGATAAGTTTGCAAAGGGGGTGATTCAGGTTTTTGGTGGGGAGTACTTGCGACGCCCCACACGGGAGGATGTTGAGCGTCTTCTTCAGGTTAATGAGTCTCGAGGTTTCCCTGGAATGCTAGGAAGTATTGACTACATGCACTGGCGATGGGAGAAGTGTCCTTTAGCATGGAGGGGGCAATTCACCCGTGGTGATTATGGAGTGCCAACGATGATCCTAGAAGCCGTTGCTTCCCAGGACCTTCGTATTTGGCATGCTCTTTTTGGGGTTGCTGGGTCAAATAATGATCTGAATGTGCTGAATCAGTCCCCACTGTTTTTTGATGCACTGAAAGGAGAAGCCCCTCAAGTCCAATTTTCTGTCAATGGGAATGAGTATACCACAGGTTACTACCTTGCTGATGGTACATACCCAGAATGGGCTGCCTTCATGAAGACTATACCATTTCCCCAAACAGAGAAACATAAGTTGTTTGCCCGACAGCAACAAGGGGCAAGGAAAGATGTCGAGCATGCTTTTGGGGTATTACAATCCCGTTTTACCATTGTTCGCTGGCCTGCACGTCTATGGGAGAGAGAGCAGGCAAAAATTCATATTGACTTGAATGAGATTGGGGGGGGGCTTCATTGGCTCTACCTCTTGAAGTGAATGTTGGCGGTAATCTGTGTTTCGCTGATGTGTTGCGTAGAAAAGCTACTATTCGTGCTCGTCCACAACATACCCAGCTTAAAAGTGATTTAATCGAGCGTATCTGGCATAGGTTTCAAAATAGTCATCATAATTGATAATGGTGGGATACTAATATCTGCATGTTCATATTCCTTTATTTCCATGTAACCTTGAGTATCATGATATCTTACATGCATTTTTATTTCAGGACTGAGCTATGATTTAGTGATTGCTGTAGGTGCTACTTACAGGTATGCTTTCTCTAATTTTAAAGTGTTCTGTTCGTTAACCAAATAATTCTGTACTGTATAGTTTAGTCAGTGTGAATGTATTATTGCTCAAGAAATTTTATTTGATCTGCCAGCATGCTTGTATAGAGGGTGTGGTCTTTTTTATAGTTTGTTCCTCTTCCTATTGTTACAGTACTTGTTTACTGAACCTATATAGCCATACATGCTTTATACAAGTGTTTTTCTACAGCTACTACTCAGTGTTACTGCTTGATGTCATATGCTGTAAGTTTGCATTGGCAAAAATTTTACCCTTTACTTGTTTCCTTTTCCATACAGTGATTGAAGGTTATTGATGCAAATGTGTGGTTGCTCCTTTCCACGGAAGTACCAACTATGCTTTCTGACTATCGTCGTCGTCCAGATCAAAACTAATGGCTTGTTTGCTGGAGATCTTATTTACTATTATGTTTGGCAAATGCTTTCTTATAAACACTCATGTAATGTGTAAGTGTTGTCCTGGTGCAATGTGCAACCAGTTTCTTGCTTGTCGTACGGCTTGTTTGCCAGGGATGTTATTGTTATGTTTGCTGAATTCTTTCTTAAAGACTTATGTAATCTTAAGTATTACTGTCATGATGCTATGGAGTACTCTGGTGTTGTGTGACATATGTTTCTTGTCTAAATATCAGTCTGTCTTCCTATGTCCTGGTGGCATGTATGGCATGTATATGTATGTTCTTTAAAATGGCCACAAAGACGCAGTTTACTGTAGATCACAGCAGATCATATGCACTTCCAAGCATTAAGTACTTCATGAAACGGACCTAACAGCCGGCCAAAACGCCACACTACTATATGAAAGAAGGTTGAGAGAAGGCTTTAAGGTCATGTGGCGTTGCTATATAGCCAGCAGCCGGCTGTGCTAAGCAGAGTCGTCTTTACCCGTTGTAACTAGGGATGTAAATGGCAAATAAATGGCGTCACCAAGTCTCATTCAGTTAATTTTAGCTAGATCGATAATTCATTTTCCTAAAAACAACTTTATTGAATTGTTACACCATAAATGCATCTCCAACACTAATCCGCAAATTTGCTCCAGCATCCGTCCGCGGACAGGGAGACCAGTTCGCGAACACGGATGCGAAAGTCGGCCATCCAACACTGAGAGCATACAATTCAAACACTTGTTTAAACATACCAAGCATAACTCATGCAAACCGGCTGATTTTCATATAAACCAGAGCACATTCATTACAATTCGGACATTTTTCATTGAAAAGGCGGTTCGATCTAAACCTATCCTACGTTGGCGGTCGGCTTCCACTTCTTCTGTATTCCACATTGTCGACGGCATCCTCCATCTACCGTCTCCATGAGCGGCAACGGGTTGAAGACCCGTGAAGTGAAGGTACAGTCTCCGGCGAGGAAGAGTAGGACATGGGAGACGGACCAACCCACATGAGACACCAGGCCCTGCCGCCACCCATCCATGCTCATCCTCGGAGGAGCCCGCGACCCTGTCCATTGCATGTGTCGATGGATGTGAGGTTGATTATGGACATAGACGGTCCGTCACTATCCACCTACCACACGTGCCCCCGGAAGTTGGACGGCGGCACTTAGGATGCGCAGCTGGCGACATTCTCGTCCTCGACCTCTAGCACATTTGCCTGGGCTGCTGCCGTTTCGTTGAGCACGCGCGAGCTTGTAGATCGCATGTTGCTCTACAACGAAGTTTGGATTTGTCGGTACCATGGAGGTCACGCCCTCCTCACTTGTGCGCTCACCGTAGATTTGGACTAGCCGGTGCTGCTCAAGGAGGAAGAGGTTGTACCGTTCCTCCCCGTGCGCTGCCGGGAAACTGGCATATGAGTAGGCGTAGGCTGCTCCTGCTGTGTCATGGTGGCGTCAAAGTGTACATGCACCTGCTCCATGGTTAATTAAGCCGACATGCACAGGCGTGGAGTCTGGCAGGATGTCGTTGTTAGAGCTTGTCTTCATCATGGTATCGTCGTCCAAGACCTTTGGTGAGCTAGCCAACATGTCGTGCTCGATCTCTCAAGTAAGAAGGCCCGCCACGCGATAGCAGGAGAGGTCATTTCGTGCTTCTGCTCTGATGACAAGCTCTCCCACAAAGCGCTAGACCTTGCGGTCATGATGGATGCGGTGCAAGGAAGGAGGATGTGGAGAGGATGTGGTGTGACTGCCTTTAAATAGAATATTATGGTGAGACCAAGTGTCTCGATGCGTCAACGCGCGGTGCCGGAGTTGGTTTCCACGGCCGGCCAGCGTGCTGGATGGGGGCATATGAATGGACTGGCTTTGAACATGCGTGGTAGATATATTCTTTTTCGTAAAGTAAATTTCACTCCGGTATTGAACAGGCGCAAACATCGGGGACGCGTAGCGGGCGGTGCTCCCTCGACCAACGCGTTGCTTCAATGCCGCAGGAAGAGGTCGATGTTCTAGGCCGGCGTGAATGCGGAGCGAACGCTCTACAACGGCATGAATGAGGACAGCTGGCTACGAGACGCAAATGATGGGTTTTGGATGGACCAGTTAGTCAAGAGTGGACGTGGCAACGATCAAGACGCCCGTAAAACCTTTCCTCCCTCATTTTGTCTCCGATTTGTGAAAAAAAAACATGTTCAAATCGGCTTGTGAACCGATGAATAACCATATTAGATGATAAAATACGTTCATATCCTGCGGTCCGGACCGGTCTGCCGGTGGTTTGAGGATTAGCGGTTGGAGATACCCTAAGTAAGCTTAAACGGACCGGTTTACATCCAACACTCGGTAAAGTAGTTGCCCCGAGTAATTTGTATACTGGGCTTACGGTTGTTTTTCCTGTAGTGCAGCGGGTTGAGAAGCAGGGAGCGCGCGAGGGCGCAGTGACCCAGGGGAACTAGCTCTACCGGAGCCAGTGACGAAGGAGACGATGCATGTGAAGGAGGTTAGGTCTTGCGCTTGGGAAAGAGTACCTTGAGCCTGGATGACGTCGAGCGGCTGGCGGCTGGAGACCTTGCTGCTGGAGCGGCCGACAGGGACGCCGCCAAGGGCCGCAGACCCACTGGGGAGTGCGGCGGGATCGGAAGTGGTCGTCTGCAGTGATGATCGAAGGTTTCGCTAGAGCAGTCGCCCCTCATTCTCCTAGAAAAGAGTATTCCGAGCGTCTCCACCATGCGATCTTTGTCAGAAGATATAACAGGTTCCATGGCTATGTGGAGTATGAAAATTATATTATACCACTGGTATTAAATGACCTAGCTAGCACCCAGACGGCGAGCAAGCATTTAAACATATATGCCACCGGTATTAAATGTGCTAAATTATGTGCTTTATTTGGTACTACTGCTAGAAATTGCATTTAAATGTGTTGCGTTTACAAATCTGCCTTGGCAATCTCCTTGTCCTTGATTTGATTTTCTAGTATAAATCTCGAATCGGTGTTCCATTTCTCAACCCAGCTTAACCCCTAATCTTGCAAGGTTCCATGAGACCACAGAGCGCCAGCGCATTAGCTGCTACAACAGTGGTGTTTCTCTCCTTGATCTGCAACATCCAGCTTTTCGTCTCGATCACGCGCGTGTCCAGGTTATCTATCTACCTATCGTAAAGTGCCATCGATTTCTTTCTTGTTCTTATTTGTTCCTGCTGCTTGATTTACTTATTCTATGATCCATCCCATATAATAGCTTCGCGATGGATAATTCTCCAAGCAAGCCACGGCCCGATGCTGCTGCTGCTGCTGCCGCCGACAATCCAGAGGTTGTATTCCCTGCAGATGCCGCCAACGTTGTGGTCGACAGGTTACCCCTGGATGCTCAAGTTTCTTCCTCGTCATTTTTTTTAACTTGCCAGGTATATTCGCGATCTCTAATACCGTTGCCACCATTTTCCAGTGTGCCAGCGGTTGATCATGAAAACCCAGACCCAGGAGACGTATTGGCTTGGGCATACAGACAGGGTCAAATTCATGCGGACCCAGTTATGCAAAGGTTAGAAACTATTGGAGCGCTGCTCGACATGGAACTACAGATTGTTCCCCCAGTGTCCCGCGCAGAGATCATGGCAGCACTGGGCGAGCTTGCCATGCTACCTATGCCTACCGTCGATGCTGCCCCCGAAGCCTCTCAAGAGATGGATGTAGATACCGAGGGGGTGGAAGGTGATGTGCCGCCACCCCCGCCGAGTCCCTGAGCCACACACACGTATATATAAGCTGCCGATTGCAATCGACTGTTTTACTATCTGGGAATACTTAATAAATATCGGCTGCATTATGATTTTATCTCACATTTTGCTTCAGATTCGTGATCTCAGTGCAGTGCTTTTGTTTACTTCAATTCTTGTTACGTGCCCTTGGTTCAATCATCACTGATATGACCTGTTTTGTATGCACCTAGACTAGTTCGATCGATATATGCATGTTTTCCTGCCTTTGCTAAGAATATATTCTCTGTACATCTGGATCTGCATCCTCGATGTTCTGTGTTTCTGGACTAATTGTGTCAAATTATATTGCTTGTGTTGTATGCCTACTTTTCATACTATATACTCATGTACAGGGACTGTAACTCATTTGCGCTTTTCTGAAAATTGATTCTGGATATGCTATTTGTACCTTGGGCAGGTTTATAGTTCATGTACGCACAGCTCTAGTTTACATTTTCCTTCCACATGTGAATTTACCATTATTTTAGATTTCTTTTTTCATTGCAAAATTTCTAGTATTGTAAAAATATCTTGAACAATAAGATGGTGCAAACCTCATGTATTTGGATGAAATATAGCCATATTTTAGTCCCAAAAATACTACATGCCATATTCAGATCACCCTCATTGCAGATTGTTGGATCACTGATTTACTAGATATGCTTTGATTAGTTACTATCTTTAAAGGCTTTCAGTCATTCAAATTACTGAGCCTGTAGGAGCATCAAACAAATAAACAACCGGACATTATATTTATCCAATAGCATACACTTAACTTTCTGCTCTATCATTTATGACCCAATTCTCCTGTTCTATTAAGATATGAAGTTTTTGACCTGTTCAAAAGATGGAAACTCATCTATCAAACGACATGTATCGTATGTATGTACTATATGCAAATTTATAGTCACTAATTAATCCCCATGATTGTCTTTCATATATCACATGTTCTGGGAAAAAAGTCTATGGCAGATAACATTGTAAATGATAAAATTCTTATACGATTCACTGTCTTTCTTGTATGCCAACTATACTCATAAAATACATATTTGAATATGCTGATATGTTAGTTCACAACACCATCATTCTGATGGCACTCACCACCCCGTCCTTTAGGAAAAGTTGTGGCTATACCCAGGCAAACTGCACCCATTCTGAACAATAAACTCAAAAAATCTGAAACTTAGTGGCTTGGATTATGACTAAATTTATAGGTGCTTGCACAATTTGGTGGCCAAATGACATCCGAGGAGCTCAATGCAAACAAAACAAAAATTGTGCTAAAAACCGCACGCAATTTTGTAAGTCGATATTGTTATTTTTTGTGCTTGCACAATTTTCTGATTGTATAATAGTTTTTAATTCTTTTTTCTATGAACTAGCGGTTTTGACCATGTGTGTTTTTCTCTCAAAGTTATTGCATGTACCAGACGACAATATATGAACTTCAGTGAAACAAAGGTTCGAACGTCCGAGATTGTATTGTGTGAACTTGTCAATGAAACTTTTTCTTATAAATGTTAGTGCTACCAAAGATATAGAAGATGAGTGTGGTTGTGGACATTCGCATTTCTTTTTTGTGAAAATATATAGGATGTGCACTTTCCTGTACCAAACGTTGAACTTCACTGTTCCTTTTGAACTCCCTGTCAAATAATTGGTTCAGTAACAGGGGGAAATGGTTCAACTTCATATGTACAAATGGGAAATTAGTTCAACCTGCATATGTTAAAAGTTTGAACTTCACTCAAAAAATAAATAGTTCAACCTCATACATATACCAACAAAATATTTTTAGAGAGCACAGTTCGACGTTTGGTTTGTCTCAAGGGAGCAGCAATTGAACATCAACTTTGACCTTCTCTCTCTCTCAACAAAATGAAGCTAGCAGATCGCCAAGCCCGCCGTTGTCGCCATCCCCATTTACAGTGGACTTTTTCATGTTGACCTTCTTTGAATTTATCGGAATTTCGTGTCCAAACTTTCAGGGAGGTTCTAAGGGCATGTATAATGATTGATAAGGTAGTCTTATCTTAAGTCTTGCATGTAATTTAGAGATGATAAGAAAGCATGTCTATAATGGGTCATTTCTTATTCTTATCTTCAATAACTTGTTATTACTAAAAATATGATGAGACATATTGTGCTAAGAGATCATCGAAGACAATCCATTTCTTATGATTTCTCTCTCCTTCATTTCATCATTTATCCTACGTGACATTCATAAGATAGAACCATTGTACATGTCCTAACAGAATTTTTCTGAGTTATATAATGAGGCAATTCACATACGAATTGAGCACAAGAGACGAAGAAACTTGCTTATGTCTTTTGTCTGAAGAAAAATATGTCTCCCTTCAATTGTAAGTATCAAACTTGAAGGTGTGGTATAAAAATATTTGTGTAGTCTGAAGAAAAATGAACCGATCTGGGGTGGTGTGCAACATAAACCAACAGGTGGTTGTGAACTGTAGCACGACGACCATTTTTTTCTTGAATTCATCGAACTGAAGGGAGCTCCTTGACCTGTAAGATGAACTAAAACAACATACAAAGGTGAACAGAAAAAATAGCTTTCTATGTAGCAATATAGAAACATAAAAAAGGGTATGTTTAGTTATATATTCACATGTCCAAACATTGACTCGCATCAAAATATTAGAGACCAGGGAAGCTCCAAGAGGCAATGATCCTAAAAGCCTGCTTTCATTTTCTCCTTCTTGTAATATACACATCGAACCACAACTAGCTGCCATGATGAACTTCTTTCTCACCTTTTTTCTGGTCCAGAGAAACAAAAGTTAGGCGGAGAGAAATTTCACCCATGATTGATTAGAGATCTAAGAAGAACTATCGGCCGCGGGGCGAATTAGGTGGGGGTCGGGTTGATAGTGGAGAAAATAGGTAGTGCCTTCGATTGAGTGGAGAGTGTAGCCAGAAGTACCAAAAGGGAGTTCGCACGGAGGTTGTAACCACCAGGTTCAGGCCCTCGTGGTTGAGGTCATAACCTATGCATGCTTTGTTTTGGATTCATGCGTGGGCACCTCGTGCGACAGCATTACAAAGTGGGCGAGGGTGAATACTATCGAGATCTGTGTATAATGGAATAGGTGCCTCGAGCTACCGCTAGCCTCGCCTTATAAAGGGGGTGGGATCTAGGATTTTATAGACATCCTAACTGACCTTGCGACGAGGGCTTCTTGTCTCGCACGCCAAGATCATGCATCATATTTAAGCCAGTGCCTGGACCATTTGCTAAGACAAGGTTGTCGCTAGGCTCCCTTGGCCCTGAGGTCGGCCCAGTGTCAGGCTTCCCAGTCAATGGGCTACCCCCAGTATATTGTACCATCAGTATCCCCCAAGCTCGTGTGGAGTTTTGGAGTCTTTTTTGGTAATTCTTTATGCAAAAATTCTAACAGTTTAAGTCTGCAAGGATTGATATGGAGAGCTAGGGTTTTAGTGCATGTGAAACACATTGTGCATAGCAAAGGTGATTTCGGAAACTCTGAAAGCCATTTTTTGTCAACATCGAAAAATTAACAAAACTATAACATGATTTTCCCTTAAAGATCATGACAATTTTGCCAGGGCAAAAAATTGGAAACATGGAAAAAAGTTGAGACAAGGAAAATTTGACAAAAATTAACAATTCATTAACCCCTAAAAACATAGAGAAAATATGTTGTCCTATAGTAGCATAAAGTGATCTTCACCAACTCAAAAGCGTTGGACTTAATACACAAACAGCATGGGGCGTCCTCACTTGCTGTGGGAAGAGGGTGAGGGAGGAGAAGGGGAGGGCGTGACGACAGTGGGGGAGGTCACCGATGCTGCAATGAGAATTGACGACTCGCTACAAGAATCAACAACTTTGCCGTCAGCCATGCCTGACGGCAAAGGCATGCATGACGGACGGCAAAGACTTTGCCGTCTGCCAGCAGACG
Organism: Hordeum marinum; assembly: GCA_022496015.1. Classification (NCBI taxonomy): domain Eukaryota; kingdom Viridiplantae; phylum Streptophyta; class Magnoliopsida; order Poales; family Poaceae; genus Hordeum; species Hordeum marinum. The sequence goes on along the minus strand of CM039676.1, from coordinate 111,371,544 downwards.
GCCAACCGTCCGGCTGAATAAGCTACGGTAAAGGACGCTTTGCTGTCTGCTGACTGATGGCAAAGATGCAAAGGTCTTTGCCGTCAACGAGCAGATGACAAAGGCCTTGGACAGCACACGTGGTAGCTTACGTCCGTTAAGGGGTTAACGACGTGCTTTGCCATCTGCTGGCAGACAGCAAAGATGCAAAGTTCTTTGTCGTCTGCCAACGGATGGCAAAGCAACGGTTTCTTTGCCGTCTGCTGGCTGACGACAAAGATGCAAAGTTCTTTGCCGTCTGCCAGCAAATGACAAAGAAACCACATAGGCCAGCCCAGTACCATCCCAGGTTGCACAGGTAGCTGCCACGTGGCAGCTTTGCCGTCTGGTGGCTGACGGCAAAGGTCTTTGCCATCTGCCAGCAGACGGCAAAGAACCTGTATAGCCCTTGTTTTTTCTTAGATTCATTCAATTTCACAGAATTTCATAGATAGATAGATATATACACACATTTGAAAATACTTTCAACAAGCATATCAACACATATCCAACAACAAGTTACCAACACATATCCAACAACAAGTTTCCAACAACATATCCAACAAGTTTCCAACAACATATCCAACAAGTTTCTAACAACATATGCAACAACAAAGTTCATCATACACAATCAAAACAAAAAGAAGCACAAGGAGAAGAGTAGACTCCATCAACGCAAGCTTCCTCATCTAAAGCAAATCTGCAAATTGGGAAAGAAGAAAGTTAGAAGAAGAAGAAGAATAAGACTAGCTAGAAGAAGAAGAAGAAAAAGAAAAAGAAGAAGAAGAAGAAGATGATGAATAATTTTTCTTCTCTTTCTTTTTCTCCTCTCCTCTTCTTTATCTTCTTCTTCTTCTAACTAAGCTAGGTAAAAATGCCATTTTTTAGCTAAGCTAGATAAAAATTCTAAGTGTAGGTCATTTTAGAGCTAAGCTAGGTAAATAGGTCATTTTGGAGCTTCGTAAGGTTATTTTGGAGCTAAACCAAGATTATCATGCCATTTTTTACCTAAGTATGCTATGTATGTCATAAATGAACTCAAGAAGCTAAGTATAGGTCATTTTTGAGCTAACCTAGGTAGTTATGCCATTTTTGAGCCAACTAATCATATTTACTCATTTTGGAGGACAAAATGACAAGTGTAGGTCATTTTAGAGCCATCCTAGTTATAATCGGTCATTTCGGAGGTAGGTAAGGTTATTTTGTCATTTTGAAGGAAAATAAGCTAAGTCTATGTCATTTTGAAGCTAAATCAAGGTTATCATGTCATTTTTTACCTAAGTATGCTTAGTATGTCATAAATGAACTGAAGAAGCTAAGTATAGGTCATTTTGGAGCTAAATAGGTCATTTTTTAAGCTAAGTATGCATTTGTTAAGCAAAACACTTGGGAAAACTTACCATCATCACGGAGGTGAAGGACCGGTCGGGTTTGCGCCAGTGTGAAACAGAGAAGGACCGGTCGGGGTTGCGGCAGAGGCAGAAGGATCGGTCGATGCTTGTCGGGAGGCACGCTGCACCAAAGATCATTTGCAATGTCTGCTTAGCATGATGCAACTCAAATGTGAATACTAGTAACTAATGACCATTCAAATAAAACTCACCGTGGGTGCTATAGCAATATGGGGCATCGACGAAGGGGTCTGACCATTGTTCTGGCACACGGTCTGCACATTTTGTTTTCACGAGTCAGTCATATTAGTTAGTGATGAAACGAACATTACATGCATGATTTGGCTAATATGCAGGAGAAACTTACCATGAGGAGCTCGTATAGGCCCGATGAGACGCGTCGTTTCGGTTCCTCTCCTCCTCCAACAGCCTAGCCGTCCTCTCCTTCATGTCCCTCTACTCCTCCAACCCCACTTCTGCAGGTGTTTGATCATTTCAAACTCTGACTTCTTCTTAAAGTTGTCGCAATCGACACAAGGGCACCAGGTTATTTTCTGTCCATTTGCAAATGCGACTCTCACAAACTCCTTGGTTTTTGTTATCCATTCACGGGTCATGTCTTTCTGACTAGTGTGACCGGTGTACATCCACCCACGATCATTCATCTTGCCTAGCTACTGGACACACAAAAAATATATACATAATTCAGCAAACCATATTCATCAGTTAATAGAGTTTGTTAGTTTTATTACATCGATGCAACCTAGACGCTAGTAGGTAAAGATAGGTCCTAATCCGACCCAAGTATGTGTAGATTGGATTCGTTTTCCCATGCTCTGCTTTGGATCCGACGCACAATTTTGATAGCATCTCCCCGCTGTTCTCCTGATACACGTCTCGGCAATAAGCAGAGAGGATGTATACCTGGAGAACAACAGGGAGGCACTAACGAAATTCTGCATCGGATCCTAAGCAGAGCATATGGGAAAACGAACCCAATCTACACATACTAGGGCTGTCCATGGATAACGTTGGACAATTCGAAAGAATCACGGTTATAAATATGCTAATGAATGCATATTTATAGATGTAACCCTTTCGAATAGGAGAAGCATAGGGGTCACGCATACTGATGATTGAAGACACCTATAGCTAGCAAGTTTCATCGGCACGAAGACCGAAACAGAAGAAATGAAGGGGGAGGAGGAGATGTCATTTGTGCTCACCGACGAACGCAGGGGCGGAGCTTGTCGAATGCACGGGGAGGTCGTCGGACACCAGACCCTCGCAATGACGAAACAATTGCACATTTAAATCCACCTGATCAACATAAATATGATGTTTTGTATAACAAAATCGAAAAATATATGACCTAACTTATAATTCACAAATATATGACCCCGTCGGCCTCTGGAAGGCCGAAGAGCACCTTTTTTGGGATCGGGGTGTCGGGGGTGTCGTGTCGGGGTAGGGGTGCTGTGTCAGGGTCGGGGGTGCCGTGTCGAGGTGTCGGGTGTCGTTTCGGGGGTCGGGGTGTCGGGGGTGTTGTGTCGGGGTTGACCCTAGACTCCTTTTCCCCTAGATCCTCGGGGGTCGGGGGTCTTCTTCTTCTTCTTCTTCTTCTTCTTCTTCTTCTTCTGCTCCTCCTATTCTTCTTCTTCTTCCTTCCTTTCCTTCTCCTCCTCCTTTTCTTCTTCTTCTCCTCTTCTCCTCCTTTCTTCTTCTTCTTCTTCTTCTTCTTCTTCTTCTTCTTCTTCTTCTTCTTCTTCTTCTTCTTCTTCTTCTTCTTCTTCTTCTTCTTCTTCTTCTTCTTCTTCTTCTTCTTCTTCTTTCTTCTTCTTTCTTCTTCTTCTC